>OY728126.1:1473096694-1475567694 GCA_963277665.1 Viscum album | reverse complement strand
TCATATTATTTGAGATGATGACATATTTATATAAAACTTTTTTTTTCTATATATGGATGTATATGTGTGACATGATAGTCTTGTAAATATCTTTTTTGACATTTTGATGTTTGGAATTAATTTTTTTGGGAATCCTTGGGTATCTAAGTGGGAGTTCTATGTATAAGTTTTATAATAGTTTGATTTCATTATACTCAAACCCATAGTTATGATTTTACTCTAGCTATAAGAATTAATTTATCAACCACTTATGTTATATGTGTAGTCATTCATTATCATAGCTATTTGTATTTTCTTTTTCAGTATTATGCATCTGTTATCATTTATATTTTTTTCTACATTAATTTTTTGAAATATATGTTTTAATGTTAATTTTATTTGATTCAATGATAGGAATTACAAGGAGGAAGTGTTTTATTGATCCTAGTCGACTCTCAGTTGACGGTGCCTCAACCACACTAACAGATTATGATCCATCAGCCTCCCTGCATATAACATCTGATATACCCTCTATCTTCACCCATGTTCCATCTCTCACACCCTCCATTCTGTCATCATCTGACACACCCTTTATTAGAGTCCCATCAGCATCTGATATATCTTCTCCCCATTCAGTAGCTTCAATAGCGAGGGATCATGTTTTCAATCTTATTTATTCACAAGGATATTGGATGGTGATAGTTATAGGTACAAATTTTAATGTGAATAAATTTATTGCACTATTTTTATACTACCAGTTTTTTTCCCATAAAAGATACAACAAATGTTACTACAGAGGGAAATATGAATAGTTTTTTTGTCTAAAATATGAATGGATTGAAGATAGTTGTCTCATTTGACTATTTTGGGTGCCATATGGATGATATTGTAGGAATATTTGGCTAGATTCTAGGCCAGCTAGCGGTGGATTTGGTTACCCTTTTGATTACCTTTGATTAATGGAGGTATGTGCCTCAATATTAAAAAAAATGAAGAAGTTGAATCACATATAAATTTTATTTTAAAAAATTATGGTGTAATTGAATGTCATTATGTTTTAAATTTTAATAATTTAAAAATGAATTTCTCTGTACAAATGTTATTCCACTTTACCATTGCTAATATTATAGCACGAAAGTGGATATTGACAAATTTGGGTAATAAATTAAAGGATTTTAAATGGATATTATGAAATGAATTCAATGATACTTCATTGAGAACTCAGTAGATATCTGATAAGGTACTCAAAGGGGTATGTAGAGAGAAATGGAATGTCTTTGTTGATATTAATCATCAAGATAAGCATGTGGTATTGAAATATATATTATTTTATTAATATCATTTTACATATATATACATGCATATGACATTTCATACATTACTATTAAATTATTTTTTATTTATTTCATGATATTTCAAGGGAAAATGCATCAAGTTGAGCTAAATAAATCATCCCTCACACTGCTGAGGAAAATGTTTTTTCCATAAAAATATTGACTATGGTAATATTTTCATTAGTTTTAATATTTATAAGATAATAATATCTAATTCACATAGTAAATTTTTGAGTTATCTTTATTTAATTTAGTCAAAAAATTTAGGGCACCATGTCTCTCGAACAGAACTATGGTTTGATGTTCATACAAAATCTTATGGGAGTTATGTTAATAATCATAGAAAATATGTTGGTGTATGAATTCCATTTTTATTATAATATCTTATTATTAGTTGTCCCTATGTTAATATATATTGCTTAAAATATGACTAATATTTTAGTTATAGGTAAAAATTATAGAATTATGGAATTACAATCCCACACTATCCTTCTTGGTCTCCTAGGATGATTTAGTTGGTCATGTACTTGGGAATGAGAGTCTCAGTCGAGTGCAAGATGTAAAGACCCATAAATTTCAAGGAAATTTTTTTTCTTAAATTTCTTTGGGATTTTATGAGTACGCAGTTTCTGAAGGCACCTGATTTCGAGGCCCGGTGTGCCCGGAATCAATTTCCGAAGTTTAGCTCAGGTACGTTCAGTGAACGAACGAGTGAGTTTTTCTAACTTTTGAATCAGTGCTCGGAATCGAAATCTGAGGGCACCGATGAAACCCCAACGCTAGTAATTTCTTAAGAAAACTTTTGCTGGAGTTGCTTTTGCTCGAGAAGAGTTGTTAAAAAATGTTGATTTAGTGCAAAGTGAAATACAAATTGTGTTACAATTTTATTTTTCTTCTAAGTGGTTTAATCCCATGTGTGGGAGTTAGGGTGGGACCCACATGATCCTAAACTCCTCTTGATAGGATATTAGTGAGGTGGGTCCCACAAGATCCCCACCCCTTAAAATTCCCTAACTCCTCTAAACCCCCCCACACGAGTTATGTAACTCTCCCTCATTAATCTTGCCAACTTAACACCCAAATTAATTAGACAACTTAGTTTAATTAATTTTGTGTGTTTGTTTTTGAATTTTAATGGCTTGGAAAAATAAAATAAAATAAGGTGTAGCTTATTTTATTTTGGGGGTTAGTATTGTTGTGTTGAGAGAGGGAGAGCTCCTCTTCCTTGGAGAAAGAACTTCATCTTCTTCGTTGGAGAACGCGAAGAACATCGACGCCAACCTGAACTTCATTTTTCTCGATGTTGACGAAGCGACGTCGTCATCCCGCGACAATGTTAACAGAACAACGAAGATTTTCCTTCCTTCATCAAGAAATCAACCTTCATGATTCAATGTAGGGGTTAAGTTGAAATTTAACCAATTAAATTTGCGCTTTTTTTGTCTTCGAGAAAATTTGTTCTGTGGCTGCCTGTTATCATCACGACGGGAAGAGGTCGAACCGCACAAACTTGGCCGATCCTCCTCCCCTTATCTTGTTTATGTTTGTTGTTCATGGTGTCAAAGAGGGAGTGGTGCCATTGCACCATGCGGGAACGAGAGAACTGTGGCCGGAGTGGGCCGCGGCGGAGTAGCGTCGCGCTGTCGCGCCGGGCTGGTGAGGCAGAAGGAGGACGCGACCAAGAGCGGGCCACGACGGAGGGGCGCAGTGCCGGAGTACCAAGGGGGTCGCGGCTGGGGAGGGACGTGGCCGGTGCGGGCCGCGGTGGAGGGGTGCGGCACGACCGGGGTGGGCAGCAGTGGAGGGGCGCGGCACCGTCGCGCCGTGTCGGACGGGCAGGTGCCGCGACCCATGGCTGCGGCGATTCAGGGGAGCGGCCGGCTGAGCCGGCCGCCAGCAGCAACTGGATGAGGTACCCCCTTAGGTCCCACGGTCACATTAAAGGCCATCCATAAAGGCTGGATGTTTCTTTAATCAAGGGGGGAAGCACCCCCTCACATCCCGCTCGGTTGAGAGATGAGCTGCCGACCATGCGGGCCGGGCCGCCCTCGCCGGGCTGGGCCAGCCGCGCCGGGCTGGGCCGCCCGCGCTGGGCCGGGCTGCATCGGCGGGGCCGGGCCACACCAGCTGGGCCGCGCCATGCCCAACTAGGCCGGACCTGGACCCAGGTCAGGTCAACCCGTTTCGGGCCGACCCAGGGGGTATTGGGCCGGGTCGGACCGGGCCCAAACCCCGTGCTTTCGAACAGATCTGTTCAAACGCCCATAACTTAAGCTAAGGACCTCTGAACAATGCACCGTCAGTTGCGTTGGGATCCTTGGATCGAGAAGGTAATTTTAATATAATAAACTCATGGTTTCAGGGAACCTAGGGTATGTCCAGGTTGGTTCGAACATGAAACCAACCGGGCCCTCGGAGCGTAAATGCTAATAACTTGAGCTCCAGACGTCCGATTGATGTGCCGTCGACTTTGTTGGATTCCTCTTAGTGAGAAGGTTCTTTTTTCTTACTCCGACCGAGGTTTGGACATAGCTGGAGTATGACCGGGTTGGTTTTAACTTAAAAACCAACCGGGCCCCAGGACGAAAAAGCCAATAACTCTCAGACCGGGCATCCAATTGACGCGCCTTCTGTTGCGTTGAGTTCCTATTGACGAGATGGAACATTGTGATACATCAACTCTGGACTTTTTGACAATTGATGTATCGACCCCTTGGATCGTGGAGCGGACCCTCCTGGAATCGAGCGTGGTGTGTGCGGGAACCCTAGAGCTGGCTGCGACTGCGACAACGATGACGGCTGTACATGGATCCTATGTGGGTTCGGCAGAAAGGACAACTGTACTTGGATCCTCTGTGGGTTCAGCAGCGATGACAACTGTACTTGGATCCTACGTGGGTTCCTCAGTTATGGTTACTGTACTTGGATCCTACGTGGGTTTGGCAGCGATGACATATGTACTTGGATCCTACGTGGGTTCGGCAGAGAAAATGATTCAGAGGCTACATCAATCATCTCCACCCCTCTTCGTGGTTGAGGCTTGAGGAGCGGGACGGTACCTGGAGGTGGTCTATCAGGTGGGAAATACACAGAGAGGAAGGTCGGACCCGAGGAGCCAACGACACTGTCTGTACTCACCCTTCATGTGAGAGTTCAAGAGGACGACTTCGTGGTTGCAGATTTAATTTTCAGTTGTTGTACTTTCCTTTCAGTTGTACTGAACTTTCAGTTGGGTTTGTATACTGCCCATTTACTTTCCTGCACTTACTTGTGTATAATGTTTACTTACTGTTTACTTCAGTTTGCATACTCTGTGTGTTTTTTTCTTTTCTAAAGGAAATTCCTTTTATTTTATCTGGATTTATGCCTTTGGTGCTAGTCGCCAGCCCCTGGCCTAAGGAAGGCGGGCTTGGGGTAGTCACGGCACGGGCCCCGAGGACGGGTCGTGAAGAATTTGTATCAGAGGAGTTCGGTTCTACCATAGAACTCAGGGCTCTAATATCTCTTCTATGTGAAGCAATAGTGTTAAGGGTATTGAGTGTGGTTATCAGTGTAGGGAGTCCAGTGTTGGTGCGGCGGCCGGCGTATCCATACACCAGGACCCTGACTTCTGATTTCCGACTCAGTGCACGAAAACATTGATTTCAAGTGTGTTTAAATGTTTTCTTTGTGAATACTTGTGTAAGCTCACGAGGTATACTATATTGACCGTGGCACACCTATTTCTTTTCAGGATGGCCCCATGACGACAGCTAGCTAGGGTTCCGAGATTTGTGCGTGATGGCAGCCCACCGAGCGACGAGGCCTCGGTGCAGGGCCCCATTACTGCGGAGGCACCGACGGTACCTCTACCCACCGAGCCACTGATACCAGCAGCCCCAACAGCTGAGAGTTCACGTCGTCTTAGTGCAATGCATGAGTTTCAGCATCAGAGACCACCCAGGTTCCGCGGGGAGACGGACCCTCAGGCAGCCGCGGATTTGCTGGAGGCTGTTTTTTGAGTTTTTAGATTAGTAGGGACACCGGCTGACCTCATGGTGATCCTTGAAGCGAGTCTCCTGCATGAAGCAGTTGGTAGATGGTGGAGCCCTATGCTCTAGGTGCAAGACGAGGCATCTCTTCTTTGGACAGACTTCGAGAGCCTCTTCCACTCGGAGTTCATTCCAGCCACCCTCTGTGCGGTGCACATTCAGGAGCTACTACACATACGGAAGGGCTGCATGATAGTATCCCAGTACTCGGCGAGGTTTACTGATCTCTCATGCTACTCCACAGACATGGTATGAGACCCATTCTTCTGGGCCCAGACTTTCGAGCAGGGACTAAGGCATGGGATCAGGGCTTCGATGATCTCCATCAGCATACTGATGTAGGCATGAGTACTGGAGCGAGCTCTTCTTGTAGAGAGCTTTCTTTATGAGCCTACACTAGCAGCGAGACCTACCGAAGGGAGGCATGTAGCGAAGTATTCTATAGCTGGAAGTCGACGGATGTCAAAGGGGTCCAAGAGGACCAGAACATCATGCAGACGACCTCAGGATACTGGCTTGGAGGTGCGGGGCACACGCAGCAGAGTCAGTCATACGTGAGGCAGCCAGTGCTATGCATGCGGTGGGCAGGGCCACATGGCTCGTGACTTCCCAACCCTCCATGCAGAGGAGCAGAAAACGGTTGAGGGACCACCCAGGCAGAGGCAGAGGTTCAACTGTGGCGGTCCGCAGGGAGCAGGCAGATGAGGCAGAGGAGCTGGCCGAGCGGCAGGTGGTGGATGACGTTTTGAGGCTCTACCACCACCACCACTAGGAGGTCCACCGCGACCATAGGTATCTCGCGGACAGAGGCAGGCTTAGCTTCAGGTAGTGGAGACCTATGACCATAGCGCACCAGAGATGATTCGAAGTACTATCTGTGTCTACTCCACCCTTTTTATAGTTCTTATAGACATAGGATCGAGTCATTCATTTATTTCCACTACCCTTGTTCGGAGCCTGGAGATTCCGACGGAGCCGATGGCTCAATCCTTACGGCTAGAGACTCCTACGGGAGCAGACTCAACGATTACACACTAGTACTGGCAGTGTGAGATTACACTAGGAGGGGAGAGATTCAGCTGGGATCTTCTTGTAGCAGCGTCGAGGCCTTACGATGTCATCTTGGGCATGAATTGGTTATCTATGGTCCATGCTCAGATCAACTGTATTAGGCGCAAGGTGCGGTGTGTCCACACCAATGGGAGCAGGTTCACCTTCACCTGCGAGAAGGGAGACTTTACAGCACAGGATGGACTCACAGAGAGGAGAGGATAGCCGATCACTCATCAGTTGTCTAGCCTCATCCTAGGAGAAGTTGACGTGTGGAGTCCGAGTTTTCCTGTTGTGGTGGATCAGTATACGGACGTTTTTCCTGAAGACGTTCTAGGACTACCTCCTCACAGAGAGGTTGACTTCTATATTGACCTGTACCCTGGGACGTCATTGATATCTACACTAGCATATTGGATGGCTCCAGCTGAGCATCGTGAGCTACATGTATATCTGGAGGATTTGCAGGGCACATGATTCATTCAGCCCAGTGTTTCACCCTGGGCTTCCCCGATTCTGTTCGCCAAGAAGGCGGACGAGAGCTTGTGACTGTGTGTCGATTACCGTCGCCTGAACCAGGTGACCGTGAAGAACTAGTATCCGCTTATGAGGATTGAAAACCTCTTTGATCAACTCAAGGGAGCATGGTGGATCTCGAAGATAGACATCGGGTCAGGCTATCATCAGCTCAGAGTTCGAGATGAGGATGTGCAGAAGACGACCTTTAGGTGTCGGTATGGCCACTATGAGTTCTTGGTTATGCCTTTCGGCATAACAAACTCTCCAGCAGTGTTCATGAGTCTCATGAACAGGATATTCAACCTTAACTAGATCTATTTGTCATAGTCTTCATCAACTACATATTGATCTACTCGACTACTGAGGAGGAGCACTTCTACCACTTGCGGGTTGTACTAGACACACTTAGAGAGCAACAACTTTATGTTAAGCTCTCTAAGTGTCAGTTATGGATATGTGAGGTCCAATTAATGGGGCATGTCATCTCAGAGACGAGAGTTGTAGTGGATCCTGCGAAGATCGAGGAAGTGCTATCTTGGGATCCACCCAGGAGCATGACGGAGGTGCAGAGTTTCCTAGGTCTGGTTGGGTACTATCGGAGATTTGTTCCAGACTTCTCCAGAGTTACAGCACCGCTTTAAGCATTGACGAAGAAGGGGAAACCCTTCATGTGGTCTGATAGATGTCAGAAGAGCTTCTAGGAGCTGATACATAGATTGACCAGTGCACCCATATTGAGGCTACCAGAGGAGGGAGTGGGGTACGTAGTTTTCTGCGATGCATCAGGGACAGGACTCGGGTGTGTCCTGATGCAGGAATGGGCAATGATTGCATATGGATCACGACAGTTGAGGCAACATGAGAAGAAATACGCTACTCATGACCTTGAGTTAGCGGTAGTGGTCTTCGCTCTAAAGATGTGGAAGCACTATCTGATGGGCGAGCGCTTTACAGTCTACTCTGACCACCAGAGCCTCAGGTACATCTTCTCGCAGAAGGACCTGAACCTGAGACAGCGGCGATGGCTCGAGTTCCTCCAAGACCATGACTTTGAGATAGTCTATACTCCTGGAAATGGGAACATAGTATCCGATGCTCTCAGTAGGAGGATGTGCATTCAGCTATTTGGAGAGGCGATAGAGCAGTTAACCGCTTTATAGATATCCCTCATGGATAGAGATGGGGCATCTTTTCTACAGTCACACTTCCACTTCTTCAGTGGGTTAGAGAGGCACAACGTGGGGACGTTGACTATGAGACATGGCGTGCAAAAATTTCCACAGGACCGGCACCTGATGGATTTTATGTAGGAGGAGAGCACATCATCCTTTTCAGAGGACGTACCATGGTACCAACCGCTTTAGAAAAGGAGGTGCTGAGAGAGTTTCACACTTCTCCTTTAGCGGTAAATCCAGAAATAGTGAAGATGTACCAGGATCTCAGACGACAGCACTGGTGGCTAGGTATGAATAAGGTTGTGGCAGAGTTCATTTCACGATGCCTCACCTACCAGCAGGTGAAGGCAGAGCACCAGGTACCAGTGAGCTTGGTACAACCCTTGTAGGTCCCGGAGTGGAAGTGGGATGGGATATCTATGTATTTTGTGACCGGGATTCCACGTACTTCTATAGGACACGACTTCATTTGGGTGATCATCAACCAACTCACCAAGTCGGCCCACTTCTTACCCATCAAAGAGTAGGGCTCAGTGGAGAGATTGGGACACCTCTAAGTTCAGGAGATCGTATGGATTCATGGTGTTACATCATCTATCACCTCCAATAGATATGATCGCTTTACTTCCAGTCTTTGGAAGGGGTTGCAGGAGGCATTTGGGACACAACTATGCCTGAGAACCGCCTGTCAACCTCAGACAGATGGTCAGACGGAGAGGACCATTCAAACTCTTGAGGAAATGCTCTGTCCATGTGTCCTCGACTTTTCTCGCAGTTGGGAGGATCACCTACCCTTGGTGGAGTTTGCGTACAACAATAGCTACAACTCCACCATCGGGATGGCACCATACGAGGTATTGTACGACTGACCTTGCAGATCACTTCTGTACTGGATAGATCCTGGGGATTCAGCACTAGTAGGACCATAGATGGTCTAGGCCACGACAGAGAAGGTTCAGGTCATCCAGGAGCAGATTAGGACAGCTCAGAGCTGAGAGAAGTCTTATGATGACAGGAGTCGGAGACCACTAGAGTTCGAGGATGGTGACCACGTTTTCTTGCGGGTCTCACCTCGACGTGGATTACAGAGATTTGGCCAGGGTAGCAAGTTATTTCCACGCTTCATCGGACCATTCCAGGTTCTCATTAGGATAGGAGAGATGGCTTATCTCCTGGCTCTACCACCTCAGTTGCACCGGGTGCACGACGTCTTCCACATATCTCAGCTAAGGAGATACATGCACGACCTGATGCATATCATCGACCATGGGGACCTAGATATCGATGATGGGGTGAATTTTGTAGAGGTCCCGGTGGAGATAGAGGATCGAAATGAGTGGGTCCTACATGGATGGTCGATTTCTCTAGTGTGCATCATGTGGTAGCATGGGAACCTCCAGGAGAGAACTTAGGAGCGGCAGGGTCAGATGCATGCACAATACCCTCATTTGTTTCCCTAGATTGTGATGTATCTTAACGGGGAAGTAAAACCCTGAGGTGGGAGTAATGTAAAGACCCGTAAATTTCAAGGAAATTTTTTTTCTTAAATTTCTTTGGGATTTTACGAGTACATAGTTTCTGACGGCACCTGATTCTGAGGCCCGATGTGCCCGAAATCAATTTCCAAAGTTTAGCTCGGCTACGTTCACTGAATGAACGATCAGATTTTTCTAACTTTTTAACCGGTGCTCGGAATCGAAATCCAAGGGCACCGATTAAACTGCAACACCAGTAATTTCTTAAGAATACTTTTCATGGAGTTGCGTTTGCTCGGGAAGAGTTGGTAAAAAATGTGGATTTAGTGTAAAGTGAAATAAAAATTGTGTTACAATTTTATTTCTCATCTAAGTTGTTTAATCCCATGTGTGGGAGTTGGGGTGGGACCCACTTGATCCTAAACTCCTCTTGATAGGATATTAGTGAGGTGAGGCCCACACGAGCTCCATCCCTTCAAATTCTCTAACTCCTCTAAACCCACCCCCCACGTGAGTTATGTAACTCTCCCTCATTAATCTTGCCAACTTAACACCCAAATTAATTAGAAAACATAGTTTAATTAATTATGTGTGTTTATTTTTGAATTTTGAAAGGCTTGTAAAAGTAAAATAAAATAAGGTGTAACTTATTTTATTTTGGGGGTTAGTATTGTTGTGTTGAGAGAGGGAGATCTCTTCTTCCTTGGAGAAAGAACTTCATCTTCTTCATTGGAGAACGCGAAGAACGCTGGCACCAACCTCATATTCCTTTTTCTCGATGATGATGAAGCGATGTCGTCATCTTGCAACAACGTCAATAGAAAAACGGAGCTTTTCCTTCCTTCGTCAAGCAATCAACCTTCTTGATTCAAGTTAGGGGTTAAGTTCAAATTTAATCAATTAAATTTCCACATTTTTTGTCATTGAGAAAACATGTTCTGTGGCTGCCTGTTATCATCATGACGGGAGGAGGTCGGACTGCACAAACTCGGCCGATCCTGATCCCCTTATCTTGTTTACATTTGTTGTTCATGGTGGCAAAGACGGCGCGGTGCCGTTGCACCGCGCGGGAACGAGAGAACCGCGACCGGAGCGAGACGTGACGGAGGAGCGCGGCACCGTTGCGCCATGTCGGTGAGGCTGAAAGAGGCCGTGGAGGAGGGGCGTGACACTGTCGTGCCGCGACGGAGTACCAAGGGGTCCGCGGTCGGGGCGGGCCACAACGGAGGGGTGCGGCGCCGTCGCGCGGTGTCGGACGACCAGGAACCGCAACCCATGGCCGCATCGGTTTAGGGGAGTGGCCGACTGAGCTAGCCACCAGCACCAGCTAGAGGCGGGACCCCCTCAGGTCCCATGGTCACCTTAAAGGTTGGCCCTTTCTTCAAACAAGGGGGGCAGTGCCCACTCGTATCCCGCTCCGCTGAGAGCTGAGCCGCCGCCCGTGCTGGGCCGGGCCGCGCTGGCTGGGCCGGGTCGCGCCAGCTGGGGCGGGCTGCACCCAATTGGGCCGAACCCGGACCCGGGTCGGGTAAACCTAGTTCGGGAAGGCCCAGGGGTATTGGGCTGGGTCAGACCAGGCCCAAACCCCCTACTTTCGGACAGATCCGTTCACACGCCCATAACTTGGGCTACGGACCTACTAACGATGCATCGTCAGTTTTGTTGGGATCCTTGGATCGGGACGGTCGTTTCTATATATTAAACTCAAGGTTTCAAGGATCATAGGGTACAGACGGGTTGGTTTGAACATGAAACCAACCGGGCCCTCGGAGCAGAAACGCTAATAACTTGAGCTCCGAATGTCCGATTGACGTGCCGTCAAATTTTTTTGATTCCTCTTAGTGAGACGGTTCTTTTGGCTTACTCCGGTCGAGGTTTGGACACAACTAGAGTATGGTCGGGTTGGTTTTAACTTAAAAACCAACTGGGCCCCCGGGACGAAAAGGCCAATAACTCTCAGACCGGGCGTCCGATTAATGAGACATCTGTCGCGTTTAGTTCCTAATGACGCGAAAGGACTTTGTGATACATCAACTCTGGACTTCATGACAGTTGATGTATCGAACCCTTGGCTCGTGGAGCGGACCCTCCTGGAATCGAGCATGCTGTGTGTGGGAACCCTAGAGCTGGCTGTGACTGCGACGACAATGACGTCTGTACTTAGATCCTACGTGGGTTCGACAGAGAGGACGACTGTACTTGGATACTCCATGGGTTCGGCAGCGATGATGACTATACTTGTATCCTATGTGGGTTCGGTAGTGATGGTTACTGTACTTGGATCCTACGTGGGTTCGGCAGCGAGGACATCTGTACTTGGATCCTACGTGGGTTCGGTAGAGGAGATGATTCAGAGGCTATATCAATCATCTCCACCACTCTTCATGAATAGTATACCTGTATGACCTGAGTCTTGAATTTCAATCATTATCTTTGATATGATTGACTTGCTTTCCTGTGTGGATTGGGATGTGCTTTCTTGTGTGGATTGAGTTATACTTTCCTATGTGGACTGGGTTGTACTTGAGCTCATGAGTTGGAGCAGAACTGGAATTGATGACTTAGGTATATTAATGGGAATATACCTAAGTAGTGTTGGTTTATACTTGTTTTCGTATCTTTCCATTTTGGTTTATCCTTTTTGGATTCTGGGAGACCTTCGGGAGTCTCGGGGTCCCTACCGAGTATCGTATACTCACCCCTGCACAGGATACACCCGCACTACATTGTGTTGGTTGCAGACGACGGACAACGCTAATCATGGTTGAGGCTTGAGGTGCGAGATGGTGCCCGAAGGTGGTCTATCAGGTAGGACATACACGGAGAGGATGGATAGACTCGATGAGCCGATGAGACTGTCTGTACTCACCCTTTAGGTGGTAGTTCCAGAGGATGACTTCATGGTTGCTGTGTTACTTTTCAGTTGTTTTACTTTCCTTTTAGTTGTACTGCACTTTCAGTTGGGTTTTTATACCGGCCCATTTACTTTCCTGCACTTGCTTGTGTATATAGTTTACTTAGTGTTTACTTCAGTTTTCATACTCTATGTGTTTGTTTTATTTTCTAAAGGCAATTCCTTCTCTTTTATCGGGATTTACGCCTTTGGTGCTAATCGCTAGCCCCTGGACTATGGAAGGCGGGCTTGGGGTAGTCACGGCACGGGCCCCGAGGACGGGTCATGACACATGAGATGGGTTTGGGACCATTACCATATGATGTCTTCGACAGAACATTAGGGATTGAAGAATAATATTCTCCTAATTTTAGTTACTCCGTACCTTGAGATGATCAGAGGGATTTTTCTTCAATTAAATGAACAATTCAGAAACATGGGGCTTATATAAATATGGAAGATGAAAATTTCATCTCTCATTGAAAGCATTGTTTGAATTATTTTAGAAGATGACTAGATCTATCCATGGTTATATTGCCTCAATGGATGGTAATGAATAGGTAAATCACACAGCATTAGAATTATTTAGTACACATTTTTTATTAGTATTAAGTTTTAATTTAAATATACAATAATATTTAATTTTCAACATAATTATTATGAAGGTACCTATAAAAGAAATTTTAGATGTAGATGGATAGGGTTTCAGTCAGAGTTCACTGGGTAGTGATTAGAGTTAACGTTGGATTCAGAGATAATGTGTAATAAGTAACCTTTAAACACGTGCCTCTGGAATAATTTATTCCGTAACCAAGTGGTTTTGAGAATTACCACTTATATGAATTAGTTTAATACCATGTTTGGGTTGTGTACACCTTATTGGGATTTTGTAAATGAATCTAATACTACCTTCATTGATGTCTTACAAGGATTCCTTAGGATTTGAATATCCACTTTAATGTTTTTCCTTGCATACATGTTGCATACATGTTTTTCCATGGACCAGTCTATTAATTTTTACATTCTAGTAAGCCATGTTGGCTACCTTCAGGATTATATGATCTCATAGTTGAGTGTGGTGAACATTGATATTATTTTAAACATATTTTTTCTTTATTGTATCAGGAATGTTGTTACTATATTATAATGATCATGTTGGTTGATATAGTTCTTAAAATTTCTTTAAGCATGTCTATAATTTATTTTATATCATGGTTGTTGCTTTGAAAATCAGTATATGTAATATCTAGGTACTATATTTTATTATTACAGACATCATGAGTAGGCCCACTAGTCATTATCATATAGATTTATGGTGTGGGATGGGCTTCAAACAAATTGAATCTATATACTTGATATGGGACATAAGATTTCACTAACACATTACATCGATTCCCCAATTACCTAAGATGGGTTTCAAGAATTAACTTAGCGTATAGGCATAATTTTCATACATAAAATGGGTTACTAGTACACTAAATTATTTTTACACAACTTTTCAAATGAGTGTGTGAATATGTATAAATGTGTGTGTTATTTAAAGGTTTTCGCATTTCCTATCATAGGATTTGTCCCAAGATTATAATGTTTGACTCTAAGTCGAGGATCAATTTTAGCTAACACATGTATGGATCATCCATATAGAGAGGTTTATCACCTATATCTAGTATTGATATTTAAATTTCATTTTTATTGACCCACTTTTATATCATTTATTCTAATTTCCAAACTGATCTATTGTGTATGCATCATTTTTTTGGCTGTTCTTGGGCTGTAGATTTTGCAGCTTATTTTTTTAAAAGAAATACATAGTGGTAGTTTAAAATATCGATACATGTTCTAAATTATTGTTTAGTAGTAGTTTAAACCACTTCTAATTAAGGTCAATATTTATTTATCATTGATTTTTTTTTCTTTATCAATGGTTTCTTTGGGAATAAATATGGACGATATAACAACAGTTTAAACCACCTCTATATCCTCGACATTGTTTTGTTGGGGAAACCACCTCTAAATAAATAAGAACCATCGCTAAGTAAGAATTCATCAATGGTTCCCAAAAATCTCCACTAAATGGATTGAACCAATGTGAGTTGGATGTCGACCCAAACTTTAGCATCAGTTTCTGGAAACAATTAGAGAACCATATGATGATAATTTAAACCGATGAAAAATTAAAAAAATACCCTACTACCAAGATATTTTTTTGTAGTGTTTTATCTCTAGGTCCATTGATATGAGAAAAAATTAGATCACGTCTCTACTTCTTGGGACCCACCTAAGGGTAGCTAGTCCTCTCTCTCCTACAAAATATGTGAGACTTTTTCCATCCTATAGGTCCTTAAACTGCTTAGAGAGGCCTAATTTATGTGGCATGAAATGTGGGGTGAGAGATAGATCTATGCATCATCTCGACTAAAACATGAGTCTCTACCCATAGTTTTATCATGAAATGATGGAATTTCCCTGACCACAAATGAGCTATATCTATGTAAGATAATTGATCATAGAGTTATTCATCCAGGAACCAATTTTCCATATTCATAAGCCTAATCTTCACTTGAGTCATTCATCCTAAAACTACATGAAAATTGATTCCATTTACATTGGGATATGTAGTGGTGTCTATTCCTCTTACCTCAGATCAAGCCACAAATCCCTTTTCATAATAATCCCTTTTAATCCTAGAATGTATTCATACTCTCCAATTTAGAGTATCCATAAACCAAGACAAGTCTACTCCATATCTTGGATTTATCTAAACAATCAAGGTTAGGAGTCTCCTTTTGATAGCACTGAAAAACCTTTAGTCAACACACTCTTGAAAAATACTCTCATAGGGCTCAATATCAAATCCCTCGAGATGTTTGAAATATATGAAAAAGTGATCTTCTTTTTCCTAAGAATTAGATTCTTTTCATTCCTTAATAATATAATTAAAAGGGGATATTTTTTAACTACTATAATTTTGTACTGGGAAATTTGATGAAAAAGATTTGTGATTTTTTAAGACTATGCAAAATAATGTTATATTTTTTATGAAGAACATTGAGGTAGATTCCTTGACGAATAAGGGATTGGGCTTAATTTTATAAATGAATGTATTGTTTGGAACTTATTTCTCCCTTTTTTTAATTAGAATAATTTTATAAGTATTTAAGTCCAAGAATATTGTCCAAATAAGATAACCAGTTGGCTAGATCAACTGTGGGCACGTGTGGGAGTTGCCTCAACCATGCCTCAAGATCTAACTAGCTAGACAACCACACAAAATACTATGTGAGCGAGCATAGCACTCATAGTGATCCTGCATGGATCATGTAGGTGCGCCTATATGGGTCGTGTAATGAGAGGGTGTGATTGGTGATGGTGTGGATACAAATGATGTGGGTGACAACCCCAATGTTGGCTCAATAGATTACTATCATAGAATCATTTTTTATGTACAACCCATTAGTCTGAAAAATTGATGTGGGATGATAATTTTTCTAGAACTCTATTACTCTATAAAAATATGTGGAAAAAATTATAGCTACCCAATCATGATGATCTTGATAGTTTTATTGCCTCATGTGGTCATCTTCAACCTCCCCTTTACCTGTTGCAATCCTGACACCCCTTGTTCAACAACATGATCCTCACCCGGTGTCTGGTCGACCATTGTGCTAAATAAACACCATAACATCCTTTCGTTATGATCAAATTGAGAAAATAGAGACATTCTCGACATCCCAAATCTACACATGAAAATTCATTTCACATGAATGCATTATTTTGAAGAAACCAATGCCATCTCATGAGACTAATTAGGCGATCCAGATGAATCCATCATGAGAGTTTATAAAGATCACATGATGAAATAGTGAGGATTAGGTGAGGCAATGAGTACATCACTGACGGTTCACATACAAAATAGTATATACCTTTATCGAAAGTGACTCCCATCATTTCCATCTTCTGCAAGATCATGAATAGATAGATAAAGATTCACTACAAAAAAATTACCTATTTCCACACATGTACAACCACACTTTATTAAAACCGTGGCAACAAGTTATATACTACCATCATTTATTTTAACCCTATTCCAACACTTTTTCTCATGATCGAGTTCCTCTCTGACCTATCCCTTACCCGATCTTGACCTCCCCTATCCCCTTGTGGTATAACCCACCTCCTCTGTAGATGCTCCCCACCTATGCATCTTAGCATATGATGTGATCCCTATGATCCTTCTCCTCCGACGTCTCCATACCACCTCCCCACTGATGTGGCTCAGACATGATCTCCCCACCTCTATGCTGACACAACTCTCATGAGACCTCTCCACCTCCCTATGTTACACCTCCTATGATGCAGATTCAATGCAACTTTGACATAGCCTCCCCACCTTCCCTGAACCTCCACCTCACATCAATCATGATTCAGATCTCCCCATTCATCTAGGTGTCCGGATGCAGTGAGCACCATGAAAAGAAGATTCGGTCCACACGATTCCTCTTCCTTTAACATGTACTTTTGAGATTATATTTTAATTCATCTACACTATTATATATATAATCTTTATCATATTTATATGGTTGTACATTTTATTCCTATAATCCTATAGATATAGTGATTAGAGAGTGCTCTTGAGGGACTGCAGTGGTCTGATCCAAGTCTCAAAATTTTTGTACCAGAGTTGGGTTATTGCAATAATAAATATTTTATTTGAGTATTCTTGAAAATTCGATTAATATGATTAAATTAAATAAGTTAATTTAAGTTGTGTAATCTTCTTGATAATGATTCTGTTAAACTATGAGAATTCTAGGAATCATACTAATGATACTTAAAAATGTTTATTAGGATGGAAGAATTTATATCAATCGAATTATGATTCATCTAGTTGGATAATTAAATGACAAAAATATATATATTATTGAATTATTAACATCGGTTTTTAATGGTCTAGGGATGTGGGGATCTTTTGAGGATGATGTAAAAACTTTTTATAACTATGAAGAAGGTCATATATTATTGATAGGGGGATATTTTATTTGAGTTAAGTGATTGTTTATATTTATATAATTTGAGATTTCATGTATCCCTTTAATAGATTTATATTTATTATTATGAGATATTGTTATGGATTCCTTTTCACACCCACTATATTAGGTTAGAGTGAGATGAATTATACATCTATATGTTACTACTCACCCATAACTCTAGGATGAGGAAGTATAAATATTCATTAGGTTATTCATGGTAATTTTTACTTTATATATCATCTACAACATGAGATTGTTTAAGATGTATAATTCCTCTAGTATCATTAGTATAAAATTGACATCATTCCAAAAAGAATTGTATTGTTTTTTTCTTAAGTTTTTCCAACATGTTTTAAATTTTTTTACTTTAGTAATTATGTAACATGAACTTTTTCTTATTATGTAACTTGACATTTTTCTAGAAACCAAAAATCAAGCACCAATCAATAGCTGACACAAATTTTAGAATTATCATTTGAGTAATTTTCTTTTAACTCTGTCATTCCAGTATATTTTAAAATTATAGGGGTCTTGACCATCATATATTTATAATTATCTTTTAATTTCTTCTAGTTCTTCAATTTATTGAATCCTTATGATCATAGAGAAGATATGGGTCTATACAATAATAGTATTCCTTTGACTCTTTGATTTTGATGACCTATAACTTTGTCATGGTGGAATTATATGTTTCATTATGACCTGGTGATAAGTTAAACATAGATTAGTGGTTTTAAGGGCTAAAAATACTTCTAAAATTGTCATTTACACTTGTGGAAATTTGTGTTCAAGAGGGATAATCATGTGAATCCAAATTTGGTTAATTAAACTAGAATGTGTGATGATATTCCTTAACATTTTCTGTTATGGTGTGATTTATATGATAAATTTATATGTAATTAAGCTATAAATTAATCCTTAAATGGTTATAAAGGAATAATAGTTGGTTAATGGTTGGGTAATTAATATTGACATGCAATATGGGATATTAAGACCTCGTTAGAGGTTCTTTATGTATATTTGGTTGTAGAAATAATTATCTTTAACAAATATAATGTATTTGTATTTCCATGTTGATATAACATTCTACACAGGGGGAATAAAATGATAACATGAGTTTTCATGGGAATGAAATAATGTGACATGTTTTGTTTTTAGTGACGTATGATATGTTTATTACTAAACTTTTTGATCTATGTTTCAGATATGGTAATGGTCACTTATAGGTGGATTATGGTGAGCTGAGTTATGAAATTCCATGGTATGGAATAATTGGCCTTGAAGGCAATTGAACCCTTTTGGCATTACAATATTATATATATATATTCAGATACTAACTCCTTGAGTTAATAGATATTTTTGTGATATTTATGATGGATTACGTTCTCAATCACTAAACATAACTCCTTTTGTGTGTATAAACTGAATGAATTTTGTTTCAGGTAATTGAAAGCGGCCTTTGTAGGTGAGTGTTGATTTCTAATGACAATTTGAAGCATAATTTTCTGTCTTACATATTATTAAGGTTTGTGTTGTCCACACAGTATGTAATAATTTTTTTCATGTATAATTTACTCATATATTAGCAAATCATTCAAATAAATTTCCTTCATTTTTTATTTCTATTTAGTTATTTTTTTAGTGATTTTATTTTAAACTTCTTCATTCAAATAAGAGTTTATTTATTAATTTTATTGATTTTTTTATCTAATGTGGTAATATTTTTGGACCATGAATTCCATATAGTTTATCTATTAATTTTATTAAAAAAATAAACATATAAATAAACATATAAACACTTTAATTTTTTTTTGTATTAACATAAACAATATGATTTATTGGATAGGTTTGATCAATCCTTACTTGACCATTTCAAAATGAATCTACCATTATAGTCTTTGGCAATTATAAATAGAACATTTTAAAGGGGATCACCTTGCCCAAACCTATATGATCATGGGAAGTATCCATTTGGGGTATCATATACTAGGATGGAAAACCTAATAGAGTTGAATAGAATTTTCAACTAGCTAAAAAAATAGTCTCTGAACCTGAAATTCTGAATAACTTTAAGCATGAATTCCCAATTTTTAGAGTCAAAAGCATTTCTAACATTCATATGTAGAGAAATTCCACCATTTATAGGAAGAATAAAATTTATAATGATAATTTAAATCATTTTTAACAAATCATATATATATATATATATAGAACTACCATGCAATCCATTTCGATATTCCTAGTTTTTCTTCATTTCGTATAATGAACCTTGTGATCATTGGTTCATTCTTGTGAATCTTCTTGCCTACTATAAACATGAGAAATTTATTTACTTCCACATTTTTTCTTTTTGAATAGAATTTATCTGACTAGAATCACTAGAATCTTCATAAGAAAATTGAAATTACATATTTTTAATAAAAAAATCTCCCTCCAATCTAAGTATCTGGATTACTCCTATTTTATTCTTCCGTAAATCTTAGTTTAGTCAACATGATCATTCACTGCATTAAAAAAAAGAAACTCGAGATAACATTATATTAGAAACATTCTATATTTAAAAAACATGGAAACCCTATTTTAATTTTATTCCTCAATGAATCTTGTTTCCATTAACTCCTTCTGAAATCTAGGAATAAACTTCATGATTTTTAAAGTTTTCATGATCACCTTTTTTTAATTACTCCGTCAAATCCACATTAAAACAATCCATATGCATAGGCATGCATGAAGTGAATTACATCATCCAAACCACTTTCTTTTGTGGCACAACTAGAAGACTACGATGCATATTATCCTTTTATATCTAAATGTTGAATGTCATTAAATTCCATGAATTACTTTTTCTATTCAACCTAAATTCAGCTTTCAACTTATATGAATCCTTTATAGACAATCTACATCCCCATTTTAAATTTCTATTAGTGTGGTTCTCCACTTAGTAATTAATTTTCAAAAAAACATCTAATCCTACTGAGTAGAAACTCAGTGTTAGAAATAAGATTTTTTTAACTATATCAATGCCATCCATATTTCCCACTAAATATTAATGAGAACCTAAAACTCCTGTGGTCCAAAAAAACCTCTCACAAAACTATTAGTACATTAAAATAAAATCACATAGGTTAGGAATATACCAATTTACCAATTTTCTTTGGCATTATTCTCTAGTAGTCTGGAGGTTTCAGCACAGCAACCTCTACTCCAGTAGTCTTTGGAGGTTTAGGCCTTGGCCATAGGTGCATCAGACCTAGGATGTCTTCTTCTTCATTATTATTTCTCCTCCAATTATTTATTTATATATTTTATTTTACACTGTAAATATCTTTCTACATTTTTTTTCTATTGTATCTTATCAGTTAATATCATTGCCTAGTTAAGCATGTTTCACTTTTTTTGCAGTATTTTTTTATTGTGTTTGTCATTTCTCTCCCCTATTTACAAAAATGTCATCCAAAAAATATATTTTAGATCATTGAAATGATTTTATGTTTTTTATTTTTCCCATTATTGATTCTATGGATGTTGATACCATTTACTTAGATCTAAAATATTTTGGAGTCCTCATTTGGAATATGTAGTTGGAGCCTTACCACCAATTACTGTTGGAAATATTTCTTTGTATATTTCCTTCCATTTAATTTTTTATAATTCCAAAAAGTAAAAATAAGTGAAGATTCCAACGTGCTACTTGAGGTGATAAAACTGGCAGTGGACTTTTTCAATTCAGTAGGAGAGGATTCCTTTTTATCTAACTTTTCCATTGTTTAATTTATTGGTTCATTTTAACCATTGACATTTTTTATGCATTTAATTCCTATTATAACCATGGCAAGGAATTTAATAGGATTAATTCAATTATCAATGAAATTATTATCAACTTAGTGATCTGTTTTTAGAATTTTTTACAGTGTATAGGTTTGGATCCCCTTATGCATCTTTTGTTATGATTTTTTTCTTATTCTCATGCACTAGTACTCACTATTCCAACATTAATCTATAGGGGACTCAATATACTCATATCACTCATATCCTCTAAATACTTCTTTACTTATTTAAAACTATATATGAAACCATTAAAAAAAATCCTTCTCCACAATTCAAATTCTTGCTAAAAATAAGTTTCCTTAAGCTGAGGATCACTGTGTGTAATAAGGGTCTGTAATACATTACTATTACATACCCTATTATATTCAATTGAAATAGTAATTCAATATATAATCTATTTTCATATATTTAGTATACTATGATGGGAAAATAGAAATGTTTTACTTCAACCAATCCTCTCTCACCCAAGTATTATGATCACATTTTTAACCTCTTCTGAATTAATTTCTAGAACATATATAGCATAATTTATCTTTATACATTTATATTTAGCTAAGTGATAACTAAAATATCCTCTACATGAAAATTTTTATAAGTCACAAATATTAGAGGATATGCCTTATTCTTTAGTGGAAACAATAACTCATAATCAAAACACAAAATGAACTCCTTGTTACCCAACTGGTTGGTAGAGAGAGTTTCAAACATAGGTATAGAAACATCGCAACCCCATCTCTAAATATGAGTTTGTTGTTTTTTAGTAATATTATCTATTTGATAGGATGAATCCTACAATCAGTAGAGGTATATGTGTGAGATAAAAGTCAAATAGAATGAATGATAATGAATTACCACTATATGATACCTTTGAACACATACATAAACCCTACAAATGATACCTTAGAGATATAAGTAACCTAATAGGTTGTAGAGGTCTTTGAAAAATTATATGTCTTCCACCACTCCAATACTAGGTTCAATGATAAGATAGTAAAATTCCTGAACACCATAGCATTACTACCAAAATTAATAATGAAATTCACATAAGACAACTATCTCTAAACATCATCCTCTATTTGGTAGGTATGAGAACATCGTAACCCCATATCTAAAAATGTATTTGTTGTTTGTCAGTAATATATTCTATTTTATAGTATGAGTCATATGATCACTATAGGTATATGTGTGATCTTATATACAAATGTAATGAATGATAAAGAATTACCACTATATGGTACATGTGAACACATATATGAACCCTAAAAATGATACCTTAGAGTTTTATTTATTTATTTATTTTTTATTTGTTTTCATTATCGAGGTTTGATTTAATCCCTGCTTCAAGGTATAGAAAAATTGGTTTTGAAAGTTTGGATAAACATGTTATCTACTATATAGTTTCATCAGCATGGTATTCCTTCTTCAATCCCTAAATAGATTTATTCATTTGATTTATATTTTGTTCCTCTAAAATATTACCTTTTTATGAATATTTTTTATTATGATCATTTATTGTGTTTTGGAAAATAGTTATGTTTTGGTTGTTTGAAGACAAAATTTGGCTACCAAAAATCTGATCAGGGAAAGTGATATATTTAATTTGTATTATAGGTTGTCCTCATGACCATCATGAAAAACTATTAAAAAATTTATGTCTATGTATCTTTTCTAATGACATAATTTTATGATAGGATTTTAGGTTGTCTTGATGAGCATTATGAATTATTGTGTTTTTTCATATTTATATCAAGTTTTCATGCTTGTATTTTCATATGAATACAACCTGTCCTCATGTCTGATTTTACACATGCAAACTATTTTTTTCATTCACAAACATATATTTTTCTATGAAAACCATTTTCATTATGTCTGTTTCATATGAAAATATATTTTCTTATATATTCCTGTTATTATGTTATAATTATTTACAAACCTATTTTTATTCATTTTTGTTTTGTGTTTTTTCACACATTTTATCAAGTTATAATAATTATGAAATTTTATTTTCTGTATTATACACACATGAATTATGTGGAAACCTACATTATAATTATGTGAAAACTAGATATGAATTATGAAAACCATTTATAATTATATAGTAGTGCATTATGTTATCTGCATTATGAAAATCTGTATGATATATCATTATAAAAAATCGGTATGTTTAACAATGCATTATGTTACCTATATTATATATAAGAGTGCATTATATTAATATATGGTGTTCAATGATTTAACTTACACTCCCCCTTGATTAGTTTATAAAAGAATGATGTTTTGTAGTTAAAATAAAATCCCTCCAGCAAAGGGCATGTATTGGTGGGTTTTTGGAAATGCAACATGGGAAAAAAATTTCATAACCAAAAAGATATGAAATTAGTGGGTTTCTATTGAGTTTTTATCACATTTATATTATCATTAATCATTATCAAATGTTTGAAATGTAGTTTGAGGTTGGATTTATATAAAGGTTTCATTTATTCTTTTCTTTGTGTGATGTATTTGGAATATACCGTATGTCTCTACCTCTAAGATGATTATATTTCCTTTTCAACCTAATAACTACCTATTTTTTTACTTCTGTAACTATTCATTTTTTTGTTTATTTGGATCCTTTATTTTCATTAAACATGTTAAAGAATATTCCCATCATTCAAGATCACCCAAAAAGTGTCTTATATGAACTTACAATGGTTTCTTTACCTACTGTTGCTGGTCAAAAAATTGAGCCTATAAAACAACTCATAGAGACTACATATATTGGAAGATTGAATAATATTTCTTTCTTTGATTATTAATTATATTCATCGGGGAGCATCATTTATCATGAATCCATTTTTTGGGTAAGGAATGATTGCCCATCCATATATCCATCCATCCATCCATCCATCTATATATGTATCTTTTCCTTATTTAAAATCCTATTTTCCTATCTAATAATGACTAAAGTATAAAAAAAGAACTTAATCCGAACTTTAGTTTCTCTACCACAATTTTTGAAAAAGAGTAAAATCAACTGTAGAGTTATTGACCATGAAGAACTTTTAGGAACTTTGAAAAATTTACCATGATAGTTTAAGGATTGTCTGTTGATTTATTCCTCTCGTTTGAATGGATAATTAACCTTGGAGATGGAATTAGTGGGCGTTTATGTGTCAATATTTAATATTTTTCCAAAGGTATTGAATATTCCTCTCCTCAGCATCACGACTTCATTTGTAGCTGAAGACAGATCAATAAATACAAGAAAAGGATTTTTAGGTAAATCACCATGTTATAAAAGTGTGTATATATAGAAATGAAAATACTTTCAGAATATATTGAATGTGGAATTCCATTGAATATGCAGAAGCAGGAAATTTAGAACAAGATATTTTTGGAAATCCACTTGATAAAATGTCTACCAAGATATTTATAAATTTAGTCCCCAATACCTTATTTTAGTAGTGTCAATTGGTATTTTCGAGGGGTTAGCATTGTATTTGGGATCTGGACTATTTATATGCATGATGGGAATATCACCTATAAGTTTCAAATTTTAGAACCCACTTAAAATGAAAAAAATACTCCCATAAGATGCTCCTTGATGTAAATCATTGATGAAAATATTTTTATCAGTACACAGGGCCCACACAACAAAGCTTACTGAAAAATACGAAGCATTTATCACGAATTATAAATGTGTATGTATAAATATTTCAATATTGTTTAAAAAAAATGATTTTATGGATCTTATTTTAAGTGAATTTCTTCTGGAATTTAGGAGAAAGTGTTTTTTAGATATAGAACAAACATTAATTATTTTTTCAAACTACTTATCACAATTGATAAGTAATATAATCATATTTTAATAAGCACTTTCAGAATAGCCCCTAAACACATCTTTGATGAGTACGCATCCAAATGTGATGATACATTTATTTTATAAGAATAATTATGTTTATGTTTTTCTATACATGTATTAATTTTAAAATATTACAAAATACTTCCATTAAATTCATAGGGTTTTAATGAGACCATTTCTCTTGTCATGAATTCAATATCCAGGTAAAAAAAAAATTCACAAAATTTTCCTTTCGATGTTTATTGTGACTATGATTTTTTTTAGCAAAAGGATTGTTTTAAAATTTCACAGTTCTAGTTTTAGCAATGAACATTTTATCATGAATATTCATTGCAGTAAGAGCAGTTAGTGCTCTAGCAATACTTTGATGTAAGAGGGTTTTCTCCACATGTTGGTTGGACATCACTATGTGAACCCTCTATTATGAGAATCATTCTCAAGAACCCTATATCACATAGGATTTAATCCCTAATTTAACCAGCCTAGAAATGTAGACCTCAACATGTATCCCTTTAACACATGATGCCTCCATTAACCTTGGACATACACCTTTTATTATGCAATAACCTCATATTCATGTGATCGTAAATCCTTAAAATTGTTCCATTGATCACGTGACTCACTTGTGTTTTCATGGACATATTTTGCACACCCCATGCCTGAAAATGTGGAGAAAACCCTCTTACTTGCAAGAAAAACCAACATGAAACCCCTTCACATGTTCGCATAACCCCTCAAAAGACCCCATTAAGGTCAAGAGATCACACGAGTAGTTGAACATATTGAAATTCCATAATGTGGGAACCTAATGTTATGTTTATAAAACTTTACATGTATACCAAAACATGAAATTTTCTTTCATACGCTTGGGTTTTCAATGCGAACACTCACGGTCTTTCAAACTTTTGATTCGATCACTCCTCGGTAGGAACCAATAACATGCATGTGAACATGTGGAAATTCCCTCCTCTCGCCATGAAAAACCTCACACACAAACTCTTTGTCATGTGTATGATTATAGATATGTTCGTTATACCCTGTCAGACGACTCTATTAAGATTATGTGATTTCAAGACACCTCATTGGTCTTTCAATGCCATCATGCGGCTTTGGACATGTCAATATTGAACACAAGACAAGACCTAGACATGTTGGTCTTGATTATGTGACAACCAATGGACTTGTCAGACATGATCACGTATTAGGACCAAGATATATCTGTTTTGATCATGTGATGAAATCCAAGAAAAGTCACTTTGATCATGAAAGGACATCTCAGATAAGTAATTTTATCATGTGAAATACCTTTTAAATGTCCTATTTGATCATTAAAATCACCTTGGACATGTTATATTTGATCACACGAAGCACCTAAGGCATGTTAGGAAGAAACCTTCACACATGTATTCCATGTGAGGAAGACACTCAATATGTGTCACACTGACTCTATGTAAATGCTATCTATACAACCAAGACATGTTATGTATACAATTAGTACATGTTAGGTAGACACTCAGGACATGTTAGGAAGGCACCCTATGACATGTCAACCTTTTCTGACAGACATACATGGATGTACACCATGTAAAATCCAAGCTAAGAACCTTCATATGAGTACCCTTTTACAAGGGGAGTGTATTTAATGGGTAGGGGTTACACACTCATGGGAACCTATTTGTGTCATGATATTCTATAGGACCTCCATGGAATACATAATATATTCAACAAACATTTTGTGTTCATCATCTATATTTATTCATCAGATGATAAAGAATGAATATGAAACATCAGAACCCATCATAGTATAAATCCCTAGATATCCTAAACCTAGAGGGTAACAATAATTTATCTTAGTGTAATCACCCATTCCAACCCATCTATGGGTTAAGGGGAACTTAACTATGTGTACTCTGATTCCTATCCAAACAGGATACATAGGATTCCTTACTAAGGATCGATCTCTAATGGGCTTCCACCATAGTGTAATTCCCTCAATATCATAAATATTCTCAACTAATGGGACTGAATTCTCACATAAGTATACATAATTCCTTATACATTATCATATGAGAAGTGGGATTATACACATGCATAATTCTATGTGTAAGCCCCGACCATGCCATCAGGTACCTAAAACCCATCAGTGGGTTAAGGAAGAATTTAACTATGATAATTCTAATTCCTACCCAAAAGGATACATAGAATTTCTTCCTAGGACTAGAGATCCTTACCATATTATCCATAATCTCAATAATCAAACTTCTCTAAAGGAAACATTAATGTAATCCCTCTTTTAATTTTATCTCATGGGATGTGTCCAATCTTCCACTATCTCTTGTTTCTCACACTGAGCATGACTGATGTGGTCTTAGAGATTGGAAACAATTTTAGACATATCATGAAGATGATTACCTTAGTGTGGGACCTTTATTGGTATAAAATCATTATTACATCTCATCTACACTTAGAGGGTCATATTCCAGATGATGAGATTCAGGGCACATTATATATATAACTCCCTCTCAAGGCCTCTATTGTCATAACTTTTATGATAAAAACACCCATAACATGAACTATATGGACTCTAATTCCTGAATTGATAGGATATTTTGGATTCATTCTCAAGGATCAAGCCCTATATTTACAACATTACTACATGATGTTAAAATTAAAGGTATAGATATGTCATATGACCTTAAACTCTTTCAAATGAACTATGTGGTTTTTGATTACTATTCTCAAAGGATATGTAGGATGCCTTGTATAGGTTAAATTATTTATCCAAGACACCAAAAACATACCTGTAAGAATATAAATTCCAATGAACCTGAATATGGATATAAATTAAAGAATTATAAATGAACATGAGAATGATGGAGAAATTGTGTCACACATAGTTGTTATAATCAACACATAGTCTTATAAAAGTCATTTGAACATGGTAACCATACTCATATCAAGGCTTGATTTCATGAAAATATCTTAAGTCTATAAGAGATTCATAGAATAGTAAATAATTCCCACCAAAAGGGTACTTTGAGACTGGCCTCCCATCATATCAGCCAATGTGAGTTCCTGAGTGTCATTGTGTTTGAAACCCCATTTCACCACCTAACTTTAGAAAGAAGGTTCATCCATTTTCATGGATTTTGGAATCATTGGGTGTTTTTGTTAGAGAAAAACATAGTAAACCCAACACACATGATTGTGAAACCACCCTCAATCACTAAAGATCAAGTTTTGAGAGAAATTATCCAAAAGTTTTTAGGAAATAACCATATAGTATAATTTTGTTAGTTTTATTTTTTCTTGATAGGTTTGAGTTTTTTAAAAGGGAAAATATTCCCCCGATGTATTTTATGAACTTGGAATTTATTTCCACCCTTTTCTATATCATGGAAATCACATAAGGTTATTGGAACCTTATATCTTTCTAAAAAATGGTTATGGTTGGGATTTTAAAGATCCTACTACTTCCATGAACCTATTTTAATATCTTCTACAAGTCACTACATCTTCTATGAACCAGTTCATTCTTATATTCTTGTATCTTCCTTGAATTTTCCCCATTGATACCATTATCACTCTTCTTCCATGAATAAAAAACAATATTTCATATATTTATGACACTATTGTGTCGAATAAACATGCAAAGCCTAAATTATGTATCAACTATGAACTTTTGTGTAGTAGAAAAATCAAGTACCTGGTTCAATCATTCATGTATCATACTCTCTCTCTTTCATTGTTCATTGATATATGTTGTTTTGAAATAAAAAACTATTTATATTTTTATTATACTCTATTTTTCATTAATGTTTGATAGTATGAATCCCTATAAGTTTATTTTATGCGTTTTTATTAATTTCTCTATTTAATATATTCATATTAAGTATTTTAAAACAAAAAACACATTTTATTATTTTAAATTTTTTTAAATTTATTTAATTTGAAATAAATTTTTTGTATTTATAATTGAATATTTCAAAAAAAATATTTTTTTCTCTTTTATATGCCAATTATCTCTAAAATGTTATTTTTTAATTGGATAATATATTTAATAAAAAATTTAAAATTTTCCAAAAGTATTTTTATGTAGTGATATTTAATATTTTACTTCTTCTTATATATATATATGCATATGATATGTTTTTAAAATTATCAATTACCAATGTTATACTTTATTTTCATTGTTATGTTTTACCGATTTATTTGGAAATATTTTTCATGAATTATTTGAAAAAAAATTACAATTATTATAGAGATTGTTTTGAGTTTATTAAAAATATTTTGAAAAACTATATTTGGATTCCAAATAAAGTTTTTTGTTATGATAATTCTAGAACTAACTTTCCACTATGTGATAATTGTTACCATAATTCTGGATTAGTTATTATTATTATTTTTATTTATTATAGTGATTTGACTTAGTGTGTAACTTATACAGATCCAATATAAAGGACTAGAGGCTAGATAATGATGTACGAGAACATAATCCTTTGAGAACCAAAATTATTTACCATAAAATTTCAAGTGTTTTACAAACCAAGTCCAGTGGGAACAAGGCTTCAACAGTTAGAGATAATTTTAAGTACAGAACCAAAACATCTTTTGCTACTACTACTTCCTTGAAGAGTTGATCTGAAGCTTTTCTGAAGAACCTTGGGCTGTGAATTAACTTTTTTCATCAAATTTATCATAGTTATTTGAGTATTTAAATAATTCTATGCTAATTATTTCCATACTTTCATTTAATCCGTAACTTTTTCCTATTAATTCTCTAAACAAAAATTACTCTCTCTATTTGGGTTGTGACTCCTAAATTCTAAACTGAGGACCGTTCAATATGTGACTCCTGCTTTATAAATTTTGGCTGTAAGGGATATAAATCCCTATAAAAAAGTTAGTTGTCTTGGTTATAAATACACTATAAAAATAATATTGAAAATGGGTTATGATTTCTCTTAGAAAATCAGAAATTTCATAATATGTCTCTCAGAGTATAGAGGTGTTAGAGTAAAGTATGTCCACTTAGGACCAAACAACTATAAATATTTCCTATGTTATTTCTTTATTTTATATTAAATTATAATTATATATGGATGATAATTAACTTTTATAATTACATTAGATAATTTATTTCATCTATTTAAAATTTTAATCTAGTATATTCACCCCCAATAGACAATCTATCATCACCATATATGATCTAACAATTTGTATTAATGGTTGGGAACTGGTATAGATATATTAGATCTATTGTTAATTTTCATGATATCAAACACTTGGTATCAAGGACATGTTACCATTTTATATATAGTATGTTTCTTTTATTTTACTGTGCTATTTTTTTTATCCTAAACCTCACAATCTAAGGAAAACGATAACTATAATATGTAAGGAATGGAAATAAAGAATTCATGGATTCATCATAAGGCACCTCACTTTTATTGAAATGAATTTGGTTATTAGTAATCTTGAATAGAGGCATTACTTAAATAGTTAATCATATAAAATTAGTTGGTAATGGTAAAACCATACAAACGATGAATAACTAACCCATATAATCTTATAGGAAATGATGCTGCTAAATATTTCTGAATTTAAAATAAAACAATATTTTATATTTTGATATTAATAAAAGTGTTTTTTTGTAAATTTTTTTAGTGTAAAAAATATCATAAGATCTGAAATATTTTACAAGTTACACACTTTCTCTTAGATAAACTAATTAGAACCAAAATCAGAATGCTTTGTATTGAGTAAGAATATCTCTAGATGAGTGAAGAATAAAGTATCGAACAAATGTTCTTACAATTCATTTTAATCATGAAAGGAATGAATTACTTTATAGAAATATTGGATAACCATGTTCTTGTTGAAAAACTACTAAGAGATCAAACTAAGAAGTTTAATGAGAATAAATTTGAAATTGATGAAAGCAAAAACATTTAAGGAATACACATTAGACGTACTCAAAAGTTTATTAATTCAATATGAATTGAATTTGAAGAGAATATCTGAAGTGGAAACATCAATGAATAAAGGTATTGAATTTAATTCCATTATAAATATTCCCACTAACTCTTCAGATTCTGAATCATATGAGAGAGGGAAATAGATAGAAAATTTCACTAAGGGTTTCTAAAAATGGATGAAAAGAAATAGAGGATTCAAGAAATGATAGAAGAAGGATAATCACAAGGATGGTTTAAATAAGAAAGGTAAATGTGATTTAATTATGGTTTTGGACTCACATTTTATGAGTGTAGAAATAATAGAAACATAAAGAAAATTTTTACAAAGTTAAGTTATTTGAGAAAGGATAATAAATATTAGAAAAATGAAAAAAGATCATTGACTACTAGATGAAGGTGAATAATAGAATCTGATTCAAGTGATGAATCTAGAATTAATAATTAAATAGCTAAACATTTTATGATACCTCAAAGTACTAATGAGGTTATTAATTATTCTAAATTTAGTTCTTATTATTACGAATATGAATAATCAAATATGGAAGAATTGTTAGAGGAAAAATGAAAACATAAAAAATAATGTTTTAGGCATTGATGATTTGTATAAAAATTAAAAATGATAATATAAAGAGATACTTAAAAATATATAAATTGACTCAAAAAAATTTATTATTTAAAAATAATACTTCTTCTTCAAATGAAATTTTTTCTGTGATTTATATTTTTCAAAATAAAGGAATGAAAATTTGAAAAAATAATTTTTTAGTTTAAATGAATGTTTTTATAATTTTGAACTAGTAAACGAGGTGTTTATAAAATGATTTCAATGATTAAACCAAATATAGATATAAGTGTGTGTATATATATAATAAAAAAATACCCAAGATATGTAAGACTTGTTTGTTAATTTCTAAAGGCTTATAATTTTTCTATATGATTTAAATGTTTTATCTAAGAAAATTATGATAATTAAAGTTCATTAATATTTCCTAAATATCTTGGATATAATAAAACATTTATTTCTTATAATTTATCTTCTAAATTACCCACAAATACTTTCTTAAAATCTATATGGGTACTAAATAATTCTAATACTAACCGGATTGGATCTAAGATAGTATTGGTGCCCAAATTGTTTTATACTAAATTATTATCTTCAAGAAACCTGACTTAAGTTTTTTAAAGATAAATGATACATATATAACATCTAATCCATATATATGACTATATATCCATCAATGATTTTATCTTATAATCAATGTGATGGAGTCTCTATGACATTTCGTGAAAACTCAAAAGGAAAGGTTAAGGGGTTTGGAGATGTAGGTATATCTAATATAGTGTAAATATATAATTTATTATATGTTTAAGGATTAAAACTTTAATGAAATAGTATTTCTCTATTTTTTGTTGAGGTAATGAGTGTAAAATTTTAATATAATATATGTTTAATTTTCAAAAATTAAATATTTTATTTTCTACAAATAGAAAAAATATAATTTTTCTATGGATTTTTTAAATTAAATAATTATAATGGAAAGTGTATTAATGATATAGAAATATATAATATCATATTAAATCATAGGCTTAGACTTGAGAACATTCAGTTTTTATAAAAACTATTAAATAATGTACATGTACAATGGCTACTCGATTTAAAAATTATAATAATTTTACTTATGATTCCTGATTAAATGTTAAAAAATATAATTTTATATTTAAATATATTAATTATAGAGGGGTATATTTCTCCTCCGCATTCTATTACAAAGCCTTATAATGTTTATAATGGCCACCCAATTGATAATTTCATTGTTATTGTTCATTTTAGTTTTAAAACATTAAATTTTGAATTGAATTTTTATGAAAATTATGCTTTTGTTTCTGAATGTGTTCCTTATAATGTTTTTATAAATTAAATTATTCTAAATTTATTATTATTATTATATAACATGAGAAAAATTAATTTCCAAAAAATATTGTTTGGGATTTAGTTGAAACCCCTTTAGATAACCAAGTTATTAGACAATCCAAGATTGTATTTGATTAAATACATGTAGAAATACATAAAAATATTCTAAATATCCTGATAAATATATCATAGGTTACCATTTGGACTATCCAAAATCATATAGAGTTTACAAGAGAAAATAAAAAGGTTTCTAGTAATCTCCATTATTTTTAATTTGGATCTAGAAAAATAAAACAGTGTTACCCAAAAAATATATTGGTTTTTTCACTAGTTAATATAAAATCCATAAATAAAAACAGATTTTATATAACCCCTTTCAAACCCTCAAATTTTTCCAAATTAATTTTATACATATTTTACCATCAATATGATCTTTTCAACTAAATAATGATTTTTAATACTTTTAAAAAACCTATGACATGTATGAATATTATGTCTCTTTTTTATTAATAACCAAGAAAATAATAAATATTTTATAAAATAAAACCTTGAAATATTTTCAATTAACTGATTTTTTATTCTATTTTATAATTCAAGTAGACATAGTAAAATCTACGCCCTGAAAACATGATGCTTCTCACAAAACCATGACTAGTTTTAAAAATATATTTTGTTTTACAAGTCAGGTTACCCTACAAATTTATTAGTATCCATCTAATTTGAACTATATATTTTTTTCAATCACCAACCATAGGAACTAATCATGATACATTATACCTCTAACACATTATGTTTTTAATCTTAGTTTAAATTTCTCTCCAATTTAAAATTTTCATCTCCACATTCCTTTTCCAACACTACAAAAAACAGAACATAATATTAAAATAATCATGTACCCCTATATTAAATGCATCTAAAATAATTCTAACTCGAAAAAATATAAAAAAAAATATTTTTCAAAAAAAAGAAAAGATTAAAAAATCTAAGACATTGTATTAAGTTTCTCTCAATTCCTTTACATCCTGAAAATATAAACCATACTTTAAATTCAATTAAAAAATTTTATTCATGTCAATATGTATAAGGTTCAATAAAAATAAAGACACTAAACATTAATCTTGGAATTCCTCTATTAAATACTCTATTATATGTCACCATACTTCCATAAAATATATATTAAGGTAATGACCCATCTACACAACACCTTCTCTTAATAATTTTTAATTTAATTAAATTGCTTAAAAAAGTGTAGATTATTTAATATAAAGCTCAACCTAATAAATATATATAGAATTATCAAGAAGCTACCTTTTAATTTTTGATAAATGGAAAAAATGATAAACTCACTCTAATCTACTTTGTGGTTTCAGTAGGTATTCCACTTCCCCTACTTGTTGTAGCACATGAAAGGTTAAAATATAATTTAGAGACTGTTTTCTATACTTATAAAATATATACTAACTATGATTGGTGAATATTTCAATAATTCATGACCTCTAATATCAAGACCGAATGGTTCCTTCTATAGACAACATATGAATTTTGATGATCCCATAAATCCTTTATCATCACTTAAATAATCTATTATTTATCCATTAATATTTAACCATGAACGGTCCAATGAATTTTTTCACATTCATATCAAAACAAAAAAAGGGTTATCATCAAGGAAATCTATAAAATTCATCAAATGGTTCTATTTTAATTGGTTAGTGATTGGTATTATTATAAGAACACTAAACTAACATCAAATGATATGGCCACAATTATTCAAAATTATGAATAAAAGGCCTCAATATGTTCTCCAATGCTTGAAATATAATATTAGTCTAACCATTATTTTATGGGTGTAATGTGGTTCTATGACACAACTAGATGTTAAATTAATATTGAAATCCCATTTATATCCATGATTTAAACCAATAAAAACTATCTGAAATTATTATCCTCAGATCCCCAAAAAGTTTTACTACTCCATCTATACAAATCCCATTTAAAATATATACTAAATTGGATCCACTAATCAAAAATAAATGTATCGATTTTATCAACCTATCAATAGTTATCCAAATGGTGGAATACTCATTCAATGCACGTACAAATACGGATAAAAATCTATATAGACATATTACCACTTCCATAACATAATATTCAAGGGATACAATAATCCTCCTATAAATTGATGCATTACCATCACTTACTAACATGTAAGATATATATATATATATTTACCAAAACTAACATTGAATTATTTATCTGAGGATACTATAACTATTTCATAAATGTGGTAAACATTTTACCAAAATTAAGATGTGATACTAATGGTGATCTATAAAATTAATGAAATAATGACTCTCATGTGCCTTAAGGAATAAACAAATTTCCATGAAACAACACTTTATTCTATTAAAATTACACCCAACCATAATAATAATATCTATATACTATTAAATATCTCCATATATTTACCTCAAGGTATCCTATACAATACTATTCCACTTATTTAAACATGGTAGAAATCACCCACATCTAATATAAATAACCTCTACTAATGAACTCATCTGAATCTAAATAAAAATCCATGAGATACTCAATAATATTAAATATATCGCTAATATCCTAGAAAATTTCATTATAGGTATTCCTAATCAAGGGGACTACTACTTGATCATGTTTTATTATAGTTTATAAATTTGAAAAATAAAAATCATGTAGAAAATAAATACATTTCCATAAATGAGGCTTTAAATATCTCGGAAATAATATATTAAAAATATATATTGTAATCGATGATGACCATAAATTATTCTATAAGTATTTGATTCCTAAAAAACATTAAAAAAGAAAATAATATTTCCAAATGTATATCTTGTGTTTCATAGTTACATTCAAGTGACATTCACAATCCTTACTTATAAGATATAACCTCTTGATTCTATATCAATGCACATTTGAATATATAATAATATTTATAACAATAAACCTTAAACATAAAAACTTCCTTGAGTAAGTGAAGGATATTTATGGTAGTCAAATTCTACTTCAATCATTTAAATTATAACTAAAATTGTGGTTCCAAAATAAATGTTAGACCTTTCATTATAAAAACTAAAAAGAATTTTAAAATATGAGAGTAATCTGATACAAACCATTGATAAAATCTAGATAAACTAAAAAATATACACACATGATACTTAATTTTTATACAGAGATTTTCATTAGGGGTTTTATTGGAAAAACTATTTCATCATTACTAATTTGTAGTAGTAAGATAATTTGAGGTTATTTTAAAGAATTGGTATAATTTAGAAAACATTTATGTAAATTGAATAAAATAAAAAAAACTTGTCGTATTGTTTGGGATATAAAATTGTAGTTATTGAATACCATTGAACCAAAAGAAAATATAAAACATAAAATAGTTTATGTGAAATTGAAAATAGAGGAACCATGACTACTATAACCTTTTCATGGTTTATAAGGTGATTAATTTTAACATAGATCATGATTCGAAGATCAACATAGACATAATAATAGTTTATCGGCCAATTTTTATATTATAATGGATTAAAATATTTGTATAAAACAAAACATATAGTGGGAAAACATATCACATCACAACTCATGGTCATTAGATATAAATAATATCACACCATTTTACTTATGAAATGAAAAAAATATATTCTTGTTTTCATTTATAGTGGAAAAACACATCATGGTTTAGTCTACCACAATATGGATAGTCTTAGTCTATTATTAATTATGTTTAAGATAATTTAATTTATTAAAGCTATGATTTTGGTCGATCTCTTAAAATTATCTCCTATGAAATAATTCTTTGATGTTTTCATTATTTATGTTTAGTAAGGCTCAATTCAATTCATTATTTTGATAATGTTTTGTTAATTTCAACTAATTTTTGCATTTTAAATTAGAATTTTTCTAGTTTTATTACTCTGTTGATGATTTTAGATTACTTAATCATGAATATCTAGACTATTAATATGTAATAATTTAGTATTATATGTATCATTACTTATTTTCTTCTATTAAATTGATTCATAAATATGTATGTTTTTTGTTTTTGAATCATCTATTGAATTAATAATAAATTAAATTTCTAAGTAATACTTTGAAAAATATATTTATTAATGGAGGATATCAAAGATGTTTGAAAATATTAAATTATGAAAAATATTTTTGATTTATATTTTGAAATCAAGGTTAAACTTTAAATCACTTAATTTGATTAATTTTTTTAATAAATAGAGTTAGTTTATTTTAAGTATAATTTGTGTATTTTTCTATAAGAAAATCAATTACATGTGGAAAACCTTTCTCACAATTGATTTAATATATTTATGAATGAATGAGATAAAAATTTTATATATAAATTGATCAATTTAAAGTTATTTCTTTTAATTTGTATCATCGATATTTTTTCATTAAAATATGAATTTATCATTGGTAGTATAATTATGTGATTTATTAATACTATGATTTGGGTTGTTAATTGGTAAATAAACAACATATTAATATTTTTTTCTTCTTTATGGGAGCGACCTTATGTTTTAACTATACTATACCACTATAGTGTTAGTTTTTGGAAGAGCATAACAAATTTATAAACTTTCCCCCATGAGAATTAATGATTCCTCGTTGGAAGTTATATTTTTTTGAAAAATTATTAAGAAATTTGGTAAAATTAAAGTTATTAAATTTTTTATGTGATTAACCAATTTATTTTATTTTATTTTACCACTTTATTTTTATTCCATTTATATGAATATGTGTTCCTTTTCTATGTTTATAAGTCCAAATGTGAATGTGGGATTACTATCACTCAATCTTGGCATGTTTATTTAAGTGAATATCTAGATTATAATACCTAGATCAATAAATAAATCTTTATTCATCAATGGGTATCCATCATAAAATGGACTCAATATGGTGAAAATCATATCTTTCTTGAACATTTCATCATTAAGGATCATTTATATGAAGTTTAACAATTGAAATAAACTGGAATTATCATAAACTATATTCTAATATCCATTTATGGGGGATACCTTGAGAATTATTAGACCTCCCATTTAGGAGAAATTTTTTACAATCCAATTTAGAATACTCTAAGTGATACCAACTATGATATAATTATGATAAATCTAACACAAAGATTACCATAACCACTTTTCCAATTTCTAAAGGAAATGAGATACATTCAAATATAATGGAGTCTTTGTGGATTCCAAAGGATTGATTAAATTACTATTTTCAATGATTGATAGATTTGAGGATTGGTTAGAAACTACAATAGCTATTTCCATCCCCACTTGGTACATGAAAGCCAAAAATTTATTGGATATGTTTTTCCTGACATTAAAGATAGTAAACATGGGAAATAAAATCCAATGTTTTATCCAAATATATATGGTGTCTATTTTTTTCTTGGAATAGATTTAAGTAGATGTTAATGAGATTCCCAAATTATGGATTAATTGTTTTACTTCAAATGAAAAAATTTAATTTTTGTTTACATGCACTAATAGAAGTAAGACTTTTCCCAACAGTTCCATACCAACGGTTCAAAGAAACCGTTGGTATATGTAGTCTTTCCCAACCGTTTCATCAAACCGTTGGGAAAGATGTTTTAATAGACTATTTTCTTAATGGTTTGATGAAACCATTGGGAAATATGGGTAAAAACATCCCTTTTCACAACGGTTCCAATAAACCGTTGGGAAATATTGACTTTCCCCAACGGTTTTTAAAAACCACTGGGAAAAAAATGCCCCAAATTAGACAGAATCCTCCACACGATTCCAGAACCATTCCACTGATCTCCAGAAGCTCTCCAGAAGCGATTCCTTCGTATGAACCCTTGTGAAGCCCCACCTTTTCCATCAGATCAGCTGCTGCCAGGTTACACTCCTTCCATATTTTATTAAGGATACAGTTCCTCCCCTTAAAAATCATATCCTTCTATTCTCAAGGATTTGGTTATTCCCAATTTTTAGGGTTTTGGTAAAATTTTATGATTCAATAATCCATGAATTGTGTACTCAAATCACTACATCGGTGTATGTCCAATTAATGTTTTCATTACACATTTACATTTATAAGGGCATGGTGTCTATTGTGTTCTAATTTTAATGATTCATAGTTTTTTTTAATCTCAATGCTTCAAATATTACATATTCATGTATATAAACTCATAAGAAATTGTTTGTAATATTTATTGATATCATTTCATGAAAATCGCTCCTTTCATTAAGATCATGGAAAACATGAAGATCTTGTTCATCTTAATTTTTTTACACTATGTGTATCACATAACAAGTATGTATCATGTTTCTATAAATATATATATATATATATAAAATGACACACTGTTCACTTATCCTTTGAACAATAGAACAATTGGAGTATCTTCTTGAACTTTGCAAAATAGTATGTGGTCCCTAATTAGCACTTCTTCCTTCTTCATGAAACTAATTCATATAATGTCAAATTCACAATATTAGTGAATATTAGTTTTTCTAATATAACCATTAATCATTCTGCCTTCGACATCATACATGTGTTATTCAATCACATTTTTAAAACACAATGACCATTTTCACTGATTTGGGGTTCCTCAAAATGCTTGGGAAAATCAAAAAAATGCATGTGTTGAATCGTGTTTCTCATATGGTTTCATGGATACAAGTTCATCTCGAAAATCATGACTGTGTGGTTCAAATATCATGAGGACCATGAGATTATTATTTTTCACACAAATGAAGTTTTTTTCTACAACTACGTGTTTTTGTTTTCACTTTTAATTTGGCCGAAAGGGGAGCTTTGTGGTCATTAATCATGTTTATGGGTGTTCATTTAGGATGTAAGATAGTGAGACATCATTTTACTTGATATATCCAATATTATTGTTGATTTATGTTCAATTTGATTATCTTTAACAAGTGATGTTGTTTAATAAGTTGTTATTAATGGTTGTAATAATTACAATATGGCCCCCCTGACACCCCCTGGACATCCCCTCAGACAGCCCCCCGGACAGCCCCCCACCCTCCTCCCTGGACCCCAGACAGCCCCGCGGATACTCCCTAGACACCCCCCAAATAGCCCTTGAACAGCCCCCAGACAGCCCCCAGACAGCCTCCTGGACAGCCCCCACCCTCCTCCTTGGACCCCAGAGAGCCCCCCAGACACCCCCCGGACATACCCCCACCCTCCTCCCTGGACCCCAGATAGCCCTCGGACACCCCCTGGACAGCCCCCGAACAGCCCCCAGATAGCCCCCCGGACACCCCCCGGACACCCCCCGGACACCCCCCGGACAGCCCCCCCACCCTCCTCCCTAGACCCCGGACAGGCCCCCGGACACCCCCCAGATAGCCCCCCGGACAACCCCCAGACATCACCCCCCAACCTCCTCCTTGGTACCCGGACAAACCCCAGACATGCCCCCAGACAGCCCAGGCCAGCCCCCTAGACACACCTCGGGACCACTCAAACTGTCTCTCTTTTGTTCAAAATGGACTAAATTTTAAGCGAAATCAACAACTGACACACGGGAAACTGACCAAACGCCTTCAGATTCTATTGAAACATTAGGAAAATGATCCATGGTTCATATGGGACGTGTAAGAGTCAACCTCGCCTCAATACGAGGCGTTGTGTGGCCGACACCACCCAAACTGTCTCTCTTTTGTTTAAAATGGACAATATTTTACATACATACGCGAAACCGAAAAAATGCCTACGTATTCTGTTGAAACTTTAGTAAAATGATCCATGGGTCATATGTGACTTTTAGGAGTCAACCCTGCCACAAACCGAGCCGCGGTGTGGCCGGGACCACTCAAATTGTCTCTCTTTTGTTCAAAATGGACTAAATTGTAAGTGAAATCAAAAACTGACATACAGGAAACTAGTCAAACGCCTTCGTATTCTGTTTAAACTTTAGGAAAATGATCCATGGGTCATATGTGATGGGCCGGGACCACCCAAACTGCCTCTCTTTTGTTCCAAATGGACAATATTTTATGTACATATTCCAAACCGATCAAACAGATTCTGATTACGTTGAAACATTAGGAAAATGATCCATGGAATATATTTGATGTGTAAAAGTAAACCCCGCATTAATCTGAGGCCTGTTGTGGCCGACACCACTCAAAGTGCCTCCTTTTTTTTAAATGTACTTAATTTTAAGTGAAAACAACAACTGTCACACGGAAAACTGACAAAACACCTAGGGATTCTATTGAAACTTTAGGAAAACGATACATGGGTCATATGTGATGTGTACGAGTCAACCCCACCTCAATCTGAGGCACCGTGGGGCTGGGACCACCCAAACTGCCTCTCATTTGTTGAAAATGGACTAAATTGTAAGGGAAATCAACAACTGTCATACGGGAAACTGACCAAACGCCTTCCGATTCTATTAAAAATTTAGGACAATGATCCATGGGTCATATTCGATGTGTAAGAGTAAATACCACCTCAACACGAGGCGCGGTGTGGTTGACACCACCCAATCTATCTCTCTTATGTTAAAAATGGACAATGTTTTATGTACATACGCCAAACCGATCAAACAGATTCTGATTGTGTTGAAACATTAGGAAAATGATCCATGGCTCATATGTGACGCGTAAGAGTCAACCCTGCCTCAATCCGAGGCTCGGTGTGGCCGACAACACTCAAAGTGTCTCTCTTTTGTTTAAAATGGACCTAATTTTAAGTGAAAACAACAACTGACATACTCCAAACCAACCAAACGCCTATGGATTATATTGAAACTTTATGAAAAATATCCATGGGTCATATGTGACATGTACGAGTCAACCCTGCCTCAATCCAAGCTGCGGTATGGCCGGGACCACTCAAACTGTTTCTCTTTTGTTCAAAATGGACTAAATTGTAAGTGAAATCAATAACTGACATAAGAGAAACCTACCAAACGCCTTCGGATTCTATTGAAACTTTAGTAAAATGATTAATTGGTCAAATGTGATGTGTACGAGTCAACCCCGCCTCAATCTGAGGCACCGTGTGGACGAGACCACCCAAAATGCCTCTCTTTTGTTCAAAATGGACAATATTTTACGTACATACGCCAAACCAATCAAACGGATTATGATTGTGTTAAAACATTAGGAAAATGATCCATTTCTCATATGTGACGTGTACGAGTCAGACCCACCTCAATATGAGGCTTGGTGTGGCCGACACCACTCAAAGTGGCTGTCTTTTGTTTAAAATGGACTTAATTTTAAGTGAAAACAACAACTGACATACGTCAAACCAACCAAACGCTATCGGATTCTGTTTAAACTTTAGGAAAATGATCCATGGGTTAGATGTGATGATTAATAGTCAACCTCGTCTCAATCCGAGCCGCGGTGTGGCCAGGACCACTGAAACTGTCTCACTTTTATTTAAAATGGACATAATTTTAAGTGAAAACAACAACTGACATACGCCAAACCAACTAAATGACTTATGATTCTTTTGAAACTTTAGGAAAACGATCCATGGGTCATATGTGACATGTAAGAGTCAACCCTGCCTCAATCTGAGTTGTGGTGTGACCGGGACCACTCAAACTATCTCTCTTTTGTTCAAAATGGACTAAATTGTAAGTGAAATCAACAACTGACATACGGGAAACCGACCAAACGCATTCATATTCTGTTTAAACTTTAGGAAAACGATCCATGAGTCATATGTGACGTGTACAAAGTCAACCACGCTTCAATCCGAGGCATCGTGGGGCCGAGACCACCCAAACTTCCTCTCTTTTGTTCTAAATGGACAATATTTTACGTACATAGGCCAAACTGATCAAAAAGATTCTGATTATGTTGAAACTCTAGGAAAATGATCCTTGGCTCATATGTGATGTGTACGAGTTAACCTTGCCTCAATACGAGGCCCGGTGTGGCCGAAAACACTCAAAGTGCCTCTCTTTTTTTAAATGTACTTAATTTTAAGTGAAAACAACAATTGACATACGGAAAACCGACCAAATGCCTACAGATTCTGTTTAAACTTTACGACAACGATCCATGGGTCATATGTGACGTGTACGAGTCAACCCCACCTCAATAGGAGGCCCGGTGTGGCCGCCACTACTCAATGTGCCTTTGTTTTGTTTAAAATGGACTTAATTTTAAGTGAAAACAACAACTGACATATGCCAAACCAACCAAACGCCTTCGGATTCTGTTGAAACATTAGTAAAACGATCCATGGGTCATATTTGATATGTATGAGTCAACCCCACCTCAATATGAGCTACGGTGTGGCCGGGACCACTCAAACTGTCTCTGTTTTGTTCAAAATGGACTAAATTGTAAGTGATATCAACAAATGACATATGAGAAACCTACCAAATGCCTTCGGATTCTGTTGACACTTTAGGACAACTATCCATGGGTCATATGTGATGTGTATGAGTCAACCCTGCCTCAATCCAAGGCTCCATGTGGCCGATACCACCCAAACTGCCTCTCTTTTCTTCAAAATGGACAATATTTTACGTACATACGCCAAACTGATCAAACAGATTCTGATTATGTTGAAACTTTAGGAAAATTATCCACAACTCATATGTGACATGTACGAGTCAACCCCGCCTCAATCTGAGGCCCGGTGTGGCCGACACCACTCAAAGTTCCTCTCTTTTGTTTAAAATGAACTTAATTTTTAGTGAAAACAACAACTGACATAAGCCAAACTGACGAAACACCTTTGGATTCTGTTGAAAATTTAGGAAAACGATCCATGGGTCATATGTGACATGTAAGAGTCAACCCTGCCTCCATCCGAGCTGCGGTGTGGCTGGGACCACTCAAACTGTCTCACTTTTGTTGAAAATGGACTAAATTGTAAGTGAAATCAACAACTATCATACGAGAAATCAACCAATCGCCTTCAGATTCTATTGAAAATTTAGGAAAACTATATATGGGTCATTTGTGATGTTTACGAGTCAATCCCACCTCAATTCGAGGCGCGGTGTGGCCGACACCACCCAAACTGTCTCTCTTATGTTAAAAATGGACAATATTTTACGTACATATGCTAAACTGACCAAACGGATTCTGATTGTATTGAAACATTAGGAAAATTATCCATGGATCATATGTGACGTGTAAGAGTAAACTCCGCCTCAATCCTATTCCCAGTGTGGCCAACACCACTCAATGTGCCTCTCTTTTGTTTAAAATGGACTTAATTTTAAGTGAAAACAGCAACTGACATAAGCCAAACCGACCAAACGCCTTCAGATTCTATTGAAATTTTAGGAAAACGATTCATGGGACATATGTGACATGTACGAGTCAACCCTGCCTAAATATGAGCTGCGGTGTGGCTGGGACCACTCAAACTGTCTCTATTTTGTTGAAAATGGACATAATTTTAAGTGAAAACAACAACTGACATACGCCAAACCAGCGAAACGACTTCTGATTCTATTGAAACTTTAGGAAACGATCCATGGCTCATATGTGACGTGTACGAGTCAACCCCACCTCAATCCGAGCTGTGGTGTGACCAGGACCACTCAAACTGTCTCTCTTTAGTTCAAAATTGACTAAAATGTAAGTGAAATCAACAACTGACATACGGGAAAATGACCAAACTCCTTCGGATTTTGTTGACACATTAGGACAATGATCCATGATTCATATGTGATGTGTATGATTAAACCCTGCCTCAATCTGAGACGCCGTGTGGCCGAGACCACCCAAACTGCCTCTCTTTAGTTCAAAATGGACAATATTTTACGTACATACGCCAAACCGATCAAACGGATTCTGATTGTGTTTAAACATTATGAAAATGATCCATGGCTCATATGTGACGTGTATGAGTCAACTCCACCTCAATCCTAGGCCTGGTGTGGCCAACACCACTCAAAGTGCCTCTGTTTTGTTTAAAATGGACTTAATTTTAAGTGAAAACAACAACTAACATATGTCAAACCAACCAAACGCCTACGGATTCTGTTGAAACTTTAGGACAACAATCCATGGGTCATATGTGATGTGTACTAGTCAACCCTACCTCAATCCGAGCCGCAGTGTGACCGAGACCACTCAAACTGTCTCTCTTTTGTTTAAAATGGACTAAATTGTAAGTGAAATCAACAATTGACATATAGGAAACCGACCAAAGGCCATAGTATTCTGTTGACACATTAGGAAAACGATCCATGGGTCATATGATATGTGTACGAGTCAACCCTGCCTTAATCCGAGCCACCATGGGGCCGAGACCACCCAAACTGCCTCTCTTTTGTTCCAAATTGACAATATTTTATGTATATACGCCAAACCAATCAAACTGATTCTAATTGTGTTGAATCATTAGAAAAATGATCCATGGATCATATGTGACGTGTATGAGTCAAACCCTCCTCAATCCGAGGCCCGGTGTGGCCGACACCACTCAAAGTGCCTCTTTTTTTTAAAATGTACTTAATTTTAAGTGAAAACAACAATTGTCATATGGAAAACTAACCAAACACCTACAGATTCTGTTGAAACTTTAGGACACTGATACATGGGTCATATTTGATGCTTACGATTTAACCCCGCCTCAATCTGAGCCACTGTGTGACTGGAACCACTACAATTGTCTCACTTTTGTTGAAAATGGACTAAATTGTAAGTGAAATCAACAACTGTCAGACGGGAAACTGAGAAAACACCTTCCGATTCTATTGAAACTTTATGAAACCGATCCATGGGTCATATGTGATGTGTACGAGTCAATCCTGCCTCAATCCGAGGTGTGGTGTGGCCGACACCACCCAAACTGTCTCTCTTATGTTAAAAATGGACAATATTTTATGTACATGCGCCAAACCGATCAAACGGATTCTGATTTCGTTGAAACATTAGGAAAACGATCCATGGATCATATGTGACATGTACGAGTCAAACCTGCCTCAATACAAGGCCCGGTGTGGCCGACACCACTCAAAGTGTCTCTCTTTTGTTTAAAATGGACTTAATTTTAAGTGAAAACAACAACTGACAAACGCCAAACCAACTAAACGCCTTCTAATTCTATTGAAACTTTAGGAAAAAGATCCATGGATCATATTTAACGTGTATGAGTCAACTATGGCTCAATCCGAGCTGTGGTGTGGCCGGGACCACTCAAACTGTCTCTCTTTTTTTCAAAATGGACTAAATTGTAAATGATATCAACAACTGACATACGGGAAACAAACCAAATGCCTTCGGATTCTGTTGAAACTTTAGGAAAATGATCTATGGGTCATATGTGACGTGTACGAGTGAACCCCGCCTCAATACAAGTCACCGTGGGGCCGAGACCACCCAAACTGCCTCTCTTTTGTTCAAAAAGGACAATATTTTACGTACATACGCCAAACCGATCAAACTGATTCTGATTGTGTTGAAACATTAGGAAAATGATTCATGGATCATATGTGACGTGTACCAGTCAACCCCGCCTCAATCCGTGGCCTGGTGTGTCACTTATGGAGTCACAAGTGATGAGACTCTTAAGAAAATACCTTTTCACCATATATTAGAAAAGTGGTTGTCATATAAAGATTGAAATGGGTGTAAATAATATTTGTGTTATTGAAACTATTATTAAACTATACTGGATGATTGTTGTCATATGAAGATTCAAATGGTGAATTATTCACCATGTCTCTAATCAAAGAGGTGGTGTTCTTTTTTGTTGTTTTAATTTTGTCACTGTTTTAAGTGTTGTTTTTTTTTGCAGGTGTATGCACTCGAGGGGCTACTGGAGGGGCTGCTGTGCAACAATTCTGGAAATACACAATACCAATAGTTTATAACCATTGGTATACTTTGAGAAAGAATTATACCAATGGTTCAATAAACCGTTGGTAAGAAAACTATCCCAATGGTTACAAACCGTTGGTATTGTATTTTTTATTGAACATATGCCAACAGTTTCATCGAAAACGTTGGGAAAAAACTATACCAATGGTCATAAACCGTTGGTATAATATCAAAATCATAGAATTCCGAACAGTTCTAAACCATTGGGTAAACCTATACCAGCGGTTCAACAAGAACCGTTGGAAAATCAATACATAGAGTGGGCTATTCCAACGGTTTAGTTCAAACCATTGGTATAGATCTTTCCCCACGCCTTACTTCCCTACGATTTGGACAACCGTTGGTATAAAATATACCAACGGTTTTCCAGCCTATACAAACGGTTTAGAACCGTTGGTATATCCTCCATTTCCAGTAGTGATTTGATGTCTTGAGTCGTAATTACTTCTCAAATAGATAGAGGTTTTATGCTAAAAACTCTATATGTTCCACAAGTATACTATCCTTGCTAAATCCTCCCATAACAATAGCCTTTAAAAAATTGATAGAGGACCATTGAGGAGAGTAATTTACCAAGTGAAGGTGAAAACTCATTTAGATATCCTAGTGGAATAATTCTAAATGCAACTCGATGACTTTCAGATGGTTTCTCATACACATATAATTCCAAATCATATTTCAAAATCTTGTGAGATGTATGCTGAGACACATCCTTTTCAATAGTTTTAAGAAGGTTGATAAGATAACTGAAAGTTAGAGTACAATAATGCGAATTAAAACCCCTCCCTAATAAATCTAGACTACTTAAAATTTTGGGAGCCTAAGAAATGAAAATTTAAATCCTAAATTGAATTACAAAAATAATGGACCAAACATTAACTGAAATCAAGGTATACCAAGATATACTGCTCAACCATTAGGCCAAACACTATTTCAACAATTCTTCCAACATTTTAGGGATCAAATTAATTATCCTTAATAATATCTCTAGATATTAAAAAGGTATACAATCCAATATTGGGAATATTTATACTAATTATATTCAAAAAATGGTTCAATGGATGAAAAACTAATAGAATTATTTTTTGAATCATTAAGTTTCAATTAAATAATGGGAATCAAGTATAAATTATTTACACTAATTTTTTCAAAACTATTACATATTATATTGGTATGTAACATAGAGAAAAATAAATAAAAAGGCATAAGTGAAAAAAACCCTCTTAGTAAGAGAGAGTTGGAAGAAATAAATCTAAAGGGGAATAATGAGGAAGTTAAAAAATTTGAAAAGGGAATGATAACATAATGAGAAAATAGTGGATGGAAAAGTGTATAATAAAATCATGAAAATAGGAATGGGAAAATAAGAGGAAAAAATAAATCATTACATGAATCTAAAAATGTATAACCCACTATTATATTCCTAAATAGTATGAGGTAATTAATGTTCTAGGTATAATATTAAATGTTTTGAAGTTTTTAATATATATTCACATATAAATGTTATTTTCTGATGTAGTCTTTAATATTATATGATATACCAACTTCTTGAAAAAATATTTGCATAATAAGAATAATATATAATATTTGGAAGTGGCTTCACTTATTAAGTTGTGTTTAACCATAGATAAATGAAAAATCAATCTTAGGATATGATATCTTGGGTTTTTCGATCCGATACATAATTGGTTCACCAATATTTGGGAAGGATTTTTTGACTTGAGTGATAGTATAGATTTATTTACTTGAATTATAATTATGATGATATGATTAAAATAGTTAAAAAAATAAACGTAACATTATATCTCATTGAGTTCTCAATAAAGCATTCATATGGATTCTTTTAGGATAGTCCTGTAAAAGTTAGAATGCTTTTATTTCTCACAAATTTTTTATTACTAGAAACAAAAAGAGAAAGGGAAGAACCATTAATCTAGGAAGGAACATTATTATCTACCAATAGAGATATAAATAGTTTTTATAATGGATTAATTTTATTCTACATTAGTGATCAAAAAATTAAATTGAGTCCCCCTAATGTTTTTAAAAAAAAAGTAATAAGAAGATAAATTTTGAAATAATATTGGAATGAAACATTTATAGGTTATAACGATTCATGAAATGAAAGATAAATTTACTGTTTAATAATGAAATTAAAGAGATATGAAATTTCAATGATGAACCCCTTACAATGAAATAACTAGAATATAATTGATAAGATTCTTGTATAAAATTCATTGAAAAAATAGTAATTTGAAGTAGTTTTTATCCTTAGAATATTGTTTAAAACATAATAATTATTTCAATGATATTTTAACATTAATAGACTTACCCCTTAAGAATATTAATGGGAAAATCAAATAGGAATAAATTTCAAAATCAATAAATGAAAATAGATAAAAAAAATTAAATCATGGATTCAATTTTCTTATTTATAAAAGTCCAAGAGAGGTTACATCCTCAAAACAATTTATCACATGATTGAAGAAATAATGATACATGTAGAAAAAAACATAAAATAAGGCCCTTACTCGGAGGAAATAAATATATGTTTTAATAAATTGAATTTTTTTTTATTTCTTAGAAATGTGTTAGTATTTTTTATTACATTCTAGTTTCGAATATTTTATTTAGAGTTTTCAAAGGTAAGTTCCTTATAATTTCAAACCCCATAAAACATTATAAATAGAAGGATAAACATAGTGTATGATCTTGAAATTATAATTATCCCTCCTTGATATTCTAGGATATTTTCTTATTTAAATAAACTTTATGTGTTTGATTTATTTAAACACAACATAGAGTTTAAATGAACCACAATACCCTATTATAATAAGTGACTATTATCACCTAATAATTGGATTGTTTGGTACGCATAGGTCTATGAAATTATATAAAATATGTAAAACCAAAATTCTATCATTAAAATTTGATGATCAGTTCTTAGGAAGTAAGTACTCATTTGAGATGTTAAAAATAATATCATTTTATCTTAAAATACCAAAATTTCAAAGCATTTATTTTTTTTTATATATTATGTATTTTTATCACTAATAAATTATTATTTTGATAAAATTTAATTATATTTAATGAAAAAATAATTAATAATTTATGCATTTATTATCAATTGGTCAAAATGAAGATAAAATCATTTGAAAGTAAAGAGAGATATTTTTTTCAAAAATTGTTTTTATAATGTGTATTGTATTTTAACTTAATAAATTAAATTAATGACTATTGATGAAGGGTTTTAGTAAAATTTGTAGATAATATTTTTAACAAAATATATTAACAACCATAAAATGGTTTTTACTAATAAATAAATGATAATAAAATTATTTTTATGCTGGAAAACAGGTTTTCTTTAAAAATGGTTTTCAAATGTTTTGTGTGAGACTATTAGAAATATTTTTTTTCTTATTTCTAGGAATATAATATTATAACATGTATTGCATATTTTTAATTATAATATATTTTTATCATATAATAATTTCAACTTATTTATTATTTATAATGAATAGTTACCATGGTATTTTTTTACCACGTTATGGGTTAAAATGGTTAAAAGAGGGGTTAACCAAAGAGATAAGGTTTGAAATATTAAAAGAAAAATGTTTAAATTTTATTAGTTGATGGGATTTTAACCCAAAATATATTTTTATTTTGAACTTAAACTAATTATATTTTATATTTTTTCATTTTTAATCCACTTGACTTGAGTGAGACATATATTATATAAAAAAGTTTCATGTATTTACAAGTTTACCACCCACCACACTTAAAAAAGGAAGCATCCACTTGTTACTTCTCCACAAAAATTGATCCATTTATATAAACTAATATCTACCAAAATAATCTCCCAAAATCAATGTACCATACATTTATGTTTTTTTATTTCCAAAATAAGCGTCCAAGAATCCATAAGTTTCATTTCAAAGGATGATACCTGAATAAGAGATATATGTTCTTACTAATGTTTTTGAAGTTTATTTCTTTTTAAACCTTATAAAAATGTTTTATAGCCATATTAACAATATTTAATTGGTATATTTACAGTATTTAGAAGGTTTTTTGTTGATTTTATACACATTTTAAATCTCTTTTCCATCTATTTGAAAATTATAACATCTCTCATGCATACATGTGGACTATCACCACCATGAAGCGATGTGATTTGTTTTTAATTTTCGATTAACATGGATGATAATATATATATATTTAATGAATATATATTATATTTATGATATAATTATGAATATATAAAATTTAATTAATATTTATCTTTAATTTATTTTAACCACAAAAGAAATGGAAACATCACTTGTGTGTACTTATAAACTATTATATCTACTAAGTAAAGTAATTAATTTTTCATAACCACCTTATATGGATTTTTATAAGAGTTTATATATTTATAAATATGATTATTATAACATGATTATGATTTTAAATATGAGGAAACAAGGATGAACATGAAAGGAATAACACCAATGGATAGAAACATTCATGGAAAATAGATCAGTTTTCACCCAAATGTTCATTTTAATAAAGAATTTTTAATAAAATTTAATTGGAAATTATAAAGGAATTATGTATAGTAATATATATTTGAATATTTATATATAATATATTTATAATAAATATATATTTATTATATATAATGTTTCAATGTGTACTATGAAAGATGGGATTTGAGGTAAGGGTTTATGTTATAATATCATTTCTTTTCAGGATTATCTATAATAAATTTATTTTGAGGAAAATTATATGATCATTATACTTTAAAATGAATATTTTTTCATACTCGTGGAATTTTTATAATTTTTATGAATTATTACCGTTTCCATCTTTTTATTACTTAAGGATCAAGAATTTTTTTTGGAAAATCTAGTCTTGTTTATTATTATCATGTAGGGAATCTTTCTCCTCTATTTTTATGTTCTTAAAAATGTTTTAGAGAAGTTATTATATATGGTAAAATTTTTGAGAAAGATTATTTTTAATAACTTTTAATTTATTTACAAATGACTAAAATGAATATTTTCAAATGTTTTACGTATAAATTACTTTGGACATTCTATAAAAGTGTGAAAAGAATGTTCTATTTTAATGTATTTGGAATGAATTTATTTTCCAAAGTCATGAAAATTATTTAATTTGAATATAAATTTATAGTTTTCCATGTTTATTTTCAAATAAAATACTTCCCTAAATATTATTTTATTTTTTAGTTTTTAAAGATACCAAAAGTTAAGTATATCTTAAAATTTTTTAAATAAATGTTTAAATTCTCTTTCACGGTATATTTTTTCTATGTAAGCATTTTTTAAGGATTGTTATTATTCACTAGGGATATAATATTATGTTAAAATACATTTTTTTCAATGGATATCCTATAATTATGATGTTTTAATGATGATTCTATGGATCTATTTAATTTATCATGGGTTAGTTAGGCTGTGATGGAATAAGGAATGTTTTTATAGTGCAATCCACATCTTTTCTCTGGATGGTTATGATATGTGATGATGAAATGATTATGAAACCCATTTATTTTTCATTGGTTATTCTATGATCAAATTATTTATGATATTTTGGAACACTTATGTATTGTTTTCCTTTTGTAATGGGTGTGATTATAATTATATAACTCTCTAATGCATTGGGTGAATATTGATATCTCATGAGATAATATAAAAATTAATAGGGAGTAAAACCAATTTATCAAGGAAAACTATATGATATGATAGTATTAGTAGTGGATATTTACTTTGGAAATGATGGAATGAAAAGTCAACCCAATCCACTATAAGAATTTTTATACTAGGATTGTCTTGGCAATGAACATTGACTAAGGAAATGGTTTTTAATGACTACGTGTTTTCCCAGAAATTAAATCTTATGATTATAATATATTTACATGAATCATGATTGATTATTTATTTTTAAACACTCTTATGGATTATGATTTTTTTTATCACAAAGCCGTATTCCATGACTCGTGATAAATGATATCTGACTGATTAGGTTTGACTTCCATAAGTTATGATCAGGTTATCATACCCTTAGACTTATTTTATACTCACCTACGATCATTATTGTTATACCTTATGTTTACCCTTAATAATCATCTTCTATTACCCTTTCTTATGTTTATATTTCCCTATTTTATGATGAAAGGTTTTATATAGGGTATATCAATGAAGGGTGTTATATGAGAAGAAATTTGTGGGAGATGTTGATGATATTTGATGACATAAGTTGATTATAAATATATTAAAAACCACGGTAATGTAAATATTAAATATATTTCATTCCATATTAATATTCATTAATTATATTTTATAGAGTTATATTAACTATAAAAATATTAATTATTTTTCTAATCAAAAAGGACTTTTGTTTATTCTTATTTTTTACAAATATTATATAGAATTATTCAATATATTTATGTCCAATTTTTTAAATTTTAATTTAAAAAATGAACTTACTTTTTGATACCATAAATTAGAAATTATTTTACTGTGATTTATTTGGTATTTTCTAAAAAAAAAATTGATTTTTGGGTGAATAGTAGAAAATGTAGTTTATTAAAAATTATATTTTTAAGAATTTTCAAAGTTAAATTTTTTTCTAGAATTACATAGAAGTAAAAATAGTTCATTTATATTATTTATAATCCAATTAATATCAATTTAACAGATTTTAGGATTGATTGTTTATAAAAAACTTTTTATACATAAGAAGTCATTTTTTAGAAAATAGATTTTCATTGCATATTGTGGGTTTAATCTTAAATTAAATTCTACCACTTTTATGAATTGAGTTTTATAAAATGTATTAAATATTTTTAATCTAAATAATTAATATTAGGTAATATGCTCAACTTAATTTTTCTCATAATGAAAAGTAAAAATAGTAAAAATTAGTTACCATGGTTAAAGTTAACAAAGGATTAGTAGGAGCTAAAATAAAGAGATAGGGGTTAAAATGACCTCAAAAGTTTTTTATATCATATTTTATGGAAATATTTTTACCATATGTCATCAAATATTTTAGAATAATTCGTTTTTGGAGCAATTTTTCTTAAGTAATAATTTTATATTTTTTTAATATTTTTGAAAATTCCAAGTATCTTCCCCCCACTTATAAAAGGACACTCTCTATCCTCTCATGTACACACTTCAATAATGTTTTAGTTTTGTAAATACCTACCCAAATAAATTAATAAAATTACTTCCCATTTAATTGAGGTAAATTTTTTTCTCATAATACTAACCTTATAGGGAATAATGTTTAAATAAATGAATGTTTTTTGAAGAATATGAATAGTTATTAACTGATATTTTTCACTTAATATCATGTTCTGAATCCTTCAAATATTCATAAAACATGATTAAATAATAAAATTAGTATCTAAAAAAATACTAATATATTATTATGATTATTCTACAAAAATGTTTCATCTACATAACCATCTTATAAAAAATAAATACATTACTCATATGTACATGAAGACTACCACCTTGCAAGATGATGTAGTTAATTTTTCATAAAAAACTTTTATGGTTGGTGATAAATTGGAAAAAAATTAAAAAATATGGAAAAATATGATATTTTGAACTAATTATCATTTTATAATTATAATATGTCATCTGTTTTTCTTACCTTTGCATCCATTGAAAAAAATAACATATTTCGTATGTACGTGTGGATTATCACTTCCATGAAGCGATGTGATTCATTTTACATCACCGCCTCACATTAATTATAAATATAAGTGTTTTGAAATAAATAATATGATATATATTGTATAATAATAATATAAACTTAAAATGATACTTACCTTCATTCCTTCATGTTCATTGTAATATTGAAATATTACTCATGCGTATGTACGACCTACCGTCTCCATGATTGTAACATAATTATTTTTTCATAACCATCATACAAAGATGGTTATAAAATCATAATTAATATAAAAAATTATAATTATAACATTTTTAAGATTATAAAAATGATATGATCATGCTCTATTTGACCAAAGTCAACATATGAAATTTATTTAGGACTTATGAACCAAACATCCCAAAAACGTTTGATGTAAACATAATCAATTAAGCAATTAAGCTTATCATGGATATAAGTAGAATAAAAGAAATAATTAAAATTAAAAAATTATTAATAAATTAAATACTTAACATAATTTTATTATTCAGGAATATAAAGAAAATATGTAAAAATTCATACATGACGTAAGGGACATATTACTTCAAAAATATTGTTTTAATTGTTTTAAAGATTCATTTTCAAAATGTTTTCTTCTAATACCATATTCATTAAATTATTCTATGAATATATTTTTATGGGAATAAATGAATTATAATGGAAATTTTAATTCTCTTTGTACTTTATTTCAATTTTTTTCAAAAGAAAACTTTTTTTTTGTATTTTATATGGAACGTTTTTTTAATAAATGGACAGAGGCATTTATTCTGACTAGACTTGGGGTTATATGTAACATTTTAACTTTATTTACAAAAAGGTAAAATTAATATTTTATTTTAAAATATACGGTGTCAAAGAAAATTCCCACCACCATAACAGTTATTTAATTGTTGGATTCCTTTATAAACATCCATGTTTTCTTCAATTAAATTACCTCATTTCCATTTTTCTTTTTCTTTTTATAACACACCAATATTTCACGGTACATTATCTTCAATATCTTTCATTTCACGCAACACCAACTTGGCTTGCGTAACACATAAGAATGAGTTCCTGTGAAACAACACTTTAGTGTTGTAATTATTTAAATGATATTTTTATAACATAACCATTAAATATACTAATAGGAATATTAATAAATAAATTTTAATTTTAATTTATAATTATTTCACAACAATAGATCATATTTATATTGAAATATATAAGTTTCAGAAAAATAGATATATGTTTAGAAAAACTATTTTCTTAAAGGAACTACTTTTTATGTCCTTTTATGAACACAAATATAAATAAATTATACACTCATAGAAATTTAATTTGGTAAAATAGAATTAATTTGTGAATTCATAAAATCAAAATTATCTTAGGGTGAAATTTTGGTATTTTTCGAAAAACTTTTAATTTTTGTTGAATAGTGAAAAACACCCCATTGTGGATAAAACTGAATATTTCATTTAAATAATTATTTCAATTTTAATTTATTTTTAAAGTCAAAATATATACATAATTAATATATTATTATAATTTAATTCTTTTAAATCATTTTTATAATAGAATTAGATAAAAAAATTATTGAACATTTGAACGTCTTTTACCCACCTTCTAGACACATTTGAAAATTAGCATTTAACATATTTTTACCACTTATGTGAATTGAATTTATAAAATAGGACATGCATTATTGTAATCAGGGTGAACAATGTGGTATAATAGGATCAAAATATTTTTTTTTGAATATTAACTTTTGAATTTTAATTACCACTATTAAAGTTAAATATGGTAATTAAAGGTAAAAATAATATTGTAATAATATAAAATTACCCTAACACTTGTCATAAATTTATTATATGATTAATAGATGACTGATAAAACCCTTGGGACACATATTTGTCCTTTTTAATCCACTTTGGTGTGATTAATACATTTATAACATTTAATTTTAAGTAAAGGTAAAAATATCATAAATATGACTCTTATTACTAAAATGATTTTAATATGGGGTCATATAAGTAATATATTAGACTATAAATAGTAATAAAAAATCTAAAAATATTTCATATATCATATTATTTAATTTATAATTTTTATACATTAAATAAATAAATTTATTTATGACATAGTGATGATGCCATGATTACCTTATTTATAAAATATTCAAATAAATGAAAATATATATATTAAAATAAATGTAATTTTTAACATTTTGATGTCATTCAAAAATTTTTTGGATTACTATTCCATTTTATCTTTGATTTAATGCACTTTTTTTAAATAATCGAGTTGTTATGACTTTAACAAAAAATCAAGTATTAAATAGTGTTAAAATTGACATAAATGAGATTTTAAAATAAGTAATATTTTATTAATTGATATAAAAATAATAAAAATCTAAATTTCAGAAAAATAATTTCTATAGTGATATAAAATTCACAAACTATCCACTTTATGTTCTCTTGGATTTTTATTGTAACTATATTAACCATGTAGTGTAAAAATACAAGAAGACGTGGTAAGAGTTAAACTATTTAACTAAGGGTTAAATATAAAAGATAATGTTAATTTTATGACCTAAACATGTCTAAAACCTATTTTTTGAGAGGATTTAAAACCATACTCTTCTTATCCTCTAATTAAATCAATTTGGAGCTATTAGAAACCGAAAATCACTTTATAATAAATTAATTGTTCAAGCTTTTTCTAAGGTGCACCTCACCTCTCTTATAAAAGGGCACTTTTCCTTCTCTTTAATTCACACATCCAAATAAAGTTTCCTCAGCCAAACCCTATCCATTTACTCTCTAAAAATCCATAAATTCAACCTAGAGTACACACATTTTTCATAAATCCAACTTAAGGATTCTTTTTCATCAAATCAATATGAGACACCCAAAGTACATGTAATCATTTTATCACCAATTTTAAAGTACTTTTCTTCTTCTACTTTCTATTTATATGTTGTTTACATATAAAATTAATTAATCTAGTATCATAAATATAGTGATATGTTATTATAATTATGATTAAACCTTATACATGCTTTTATTCATCATACTAATAACAATATAACCATTCTTGCGTACGTACAGCTTACCATCTCCACGACATGGTGTACTTTGTTATTCCACTCTAATTTTCTTGGGTGGATATAATGATGGATATAATGGATGTAAATAATAAATATAACATGATAAATATTTTTTATAATTGATATATCATCCAATTCTATACCATTTAGCCATCAAAGGAATGATACCGTCACTCGTGCGTACGTATGACCTACCGTCTACACGACGTGGTGAGATTAATTATAAACGTTATGAATTAAAAAATGATTTAAAAAAATTATATGATAAGTATAAATAATAATTATGAACAGAATATAATTCTTTATAAGAAAAAAATACATCCTATTCAAAGGATACACGACTTACACAAAGGAGCACACATAGGAAAACTAAGCAGTTAACACCTGAAACAATGGTAATACTAAAATATTATTAACAAAACGATATAATAGTATCATATATCATATCATAAATATGGATATGGTTATTTTATAGTTTAATAACATAATTTAATCATTATATAATATTTTAACACACCCTCGACTAATAGAAAGTACAAGGTAATGGTTAATTTTGCAATATCATTATTATATGAGATTGTGTATGTGTAATTATTTACTAGGAAATGTTTATCATCCATGTTCATATTTTCAAAAGGAACCCTTTTAAGGGTTTTTTAAGGTAATCTTTTTATAAAAAATAATTTTATACGTTTTAATTATTTATTCTTCATAGATCTTTCTCATTAATGTCCATGTTTTCAAAATGGTTTTATGGATTTATTTATATGGACATGAATGTTTTCAAAAGTTAATTCCTTTAAAAAGTTTCAAAGTGGTATGAGACACTTTGATTAAAAAATTGCTTTTAAATATATTCATTTACAAACTGTATGAATTTAATTTTTTTCAATGTAAAAAAGGGGATATTTCTCTCAAAGAGTTTTAATGAATTTATTAGATTATTTTCATATATGTCAACGTCCTTTGTCATATTTTAATACCTAATTATAATTGATTTATTATGATATAATCTTCCATATTGTATTTAAGTGTTTATGATATGTTTGACTATGGATGTTCTATTTTAATATCATTCATGGTTTATGGTTAAAGTAATAACATTTCGTATGCTAGTTTTTATATGAATATTTATGTTATGTTTCACCCTTTCAACGTGAGGAATGTATTGGACTTATTAAGTGATAGGTGGGGCCTGCTATAGACCCTCGATGCATCGGTAGGTCTCATGAGAAAAACTAGTTACTTGGTATAAGTCCTTGACAAAATATTTGTGTATGGTCATGGAACGAGGCCTTGACATAGTGGTTATGATGTCCAAAATTATGAATTCCCTCACTATGAGATTAGTTATTGATTTTTCATGTGATTATTCAACTAGTAGAATATCCATGTGAATATTTAAATGGAATTATTTTATTTATTATTTCCATATTATACTGAAGATAATGTTTTAAAAGTCTTGTGTTATAGTTTTGTGCCTTTCCATAAAAGTTTATACTTATTTGTGATATCTTCTGCTATATTTTTTATCTTTTCTAAGTATCTAAGCTCACCCCTTTATTATGTTTTATTTTTACAGGATGCCAAGTAGTGTTTTATTGTTGATAATCAACGTAAACTTGGGGAATAATGACGCTCTCAAAAGATTATCTATACTGTATTTTTTGTTAGAAATTATAATGTAAATTTCATGTATGTAATATATTTTCCAAGACCGCTAAAATGATCGGTCCTTTGGGACTTGATTCCTTGTAATCATTCCAATGTATTAAAATAATGCACCACCTCTGGGTAAATGGGGTTGGTTCGTGGTATCAAAAAAATTTAGAAACTACTATACAATCAGAATTTAGAAAACATATTGTAGAGATCATAACACTAATATTGACTTTGAAGATAATTATAGAGGAACATACTATAATTTTTGTATTGTAGAGATTGTGTGGGTCTTCCAATCAATACATCCCTGTCTGGATACTACAAATGGATGTGGTTATGAAAAAATGGACCTAAGAGTAACAAATCTGACAAGGTGTTCTGAGCTTGACTCAGGGTAACTTGGTACATGACAACATGGCTTAATATGCACCTTGTTTGACACTCCCGAGGGATTTTCTTAGGATAATTCACATTACCTTTACAAATATTTATGAGGTAATTATGAGTAAATATGACCCCAAAGAAAGAATTTTTTTGATAATGAGACTAGATATGTGTAAATATTCAATTTATGCTTTACATTTTTCTATTTTTTGGATTATACATTATGATATGATCTAACTTATTGTATGTTCTCATTTCTAAATGGTTCCTGCTAGAAGGAATGCCAACTCGACCAATGCACATGTTCCATAGAGTAAGAAGGATCCTATATTTCATGGTCTTAAGAAATTTTTTTTAAGGGAAATAGTCTCCCATGTAAGAGGTAGATTGAAGTTCTCATGCCCTCTGAGGCGTTCTGCCATCGACCATGAGGGGTCACACGGGGGGTCGATCCCCGTGCACCCTGCTACGTATGATCCAACCAATCCACATGTCCATCGACATTCTACTAACATCTGACAATGATCCTTTATCATGTGAGGAAATAACATAATGTGTTAATAAGTTAACTAAATATTTCTATGAGACCTATGTCCTTGAAGGGAAGTAAGAGAAGAAGGGGATGGAAGAGAAAAATATAGATAAAGGGAAAAAGGGAAAGAAGTATTTTCCTACATGTGGTAATAATGGAAAGAATCACCCTGGTAAGGGAATGTTAGTTTTTTTATAAGTGTGGAGAAAAAGGACACCAAGTGTATGATTGAAAGGGTAAGAAAAAGGTTTCCAATGTAAAATGTTTCAACTACAAGGAGATGGGACACCATATGAATCAATGTCTCAATTGTTAGAGTATATGCCAGATGATTCTATTGTATAATAGTCAAGTTATGATACTATCACAGATAAAGAGGAATGATTAATATACTTATATTTTTATTGAAGAATTATGGAATTCAATTATGGTATCAATGATGTACTAGTTACATGAATTATTAAAATAAGTAAGAATTTTACTGAAATAATTTTTCATTAAGTATTTGAGGTTGTATGGTACGAAGTAAAGTGACACAGATGCATGTTTAACTTTTTTGAAAATATATGGTTGAGGGAATGATAGCCCTTAATATGTCTAAGATAATGATGTTGGAATAAATAGATTACTGATTTGGATAATTTATATTGGATATTATTGATGGAACAAACTAATGGTCTATTTATTCCATCATTATTGGATTTTAAAACATTTTTTGATTTAAGGAGTATATCAAGCATTATATGTTCTGCATAAGAAATATAGAAGCACAAACATATTAAAATTGGGTTTTTGGGTAATTCAAGGTATTATAATGATTTTTTGAGAATACATGATGAAGGTATTCACATAATTTTTATATAAAAAAATATCTTCATTATGTTATACGACTTTCCTTATAAATATTTGGATAGTGAGTTTGGACAAATGTATTTTGGATAAGTGTAATGGTTGGAATGGATTATGTTTGAAATTGGATAGTATTTTTTACACTTAAAACATTCCATAAGACTATTTTTGGATTTTTATAATAATATAGTTTTAAGAAAAGGACAACCCGCTGGCCGAGTGACAACCTGTTGCGTTGGACAAGGCTGTAGGAATTCAACTTACAACCGAAGTGTGACATGGATTTACCACCTACCACTGGCCTACGTGATGTCATGGTCTATATAATGTAGTTTTTTTATTTAAATGGTATGTCATATGAAGTATAAATTCATTTATGGAACCCGATACAGTTAATATAAATAGAATATGTTTTGAATTTTATTATCTTTTGGAGAGAAATATGAGTGTGTGGTGGAAATTAGTAAAAGGATGGAAATGTACTTGTCATGTAAGTATGATTAATTTTTTTTCTTATTCTATGAATTAAGTTAAATCTTAAACTCTGGGTAAAGGATATTAAAACCAAAATTTTTTTCCTTGTACTTTTTTTGTGCTGAAACAAATGACCCCTTGGATCATCGTAGATTTATAATTTTTAGATTGTTAACATTCTTCTTATAATGTTCTTTATCACTCTCCATTGGAACTTGATGGTTAAATTTTATTTAATGTCTATGTTTTCCTATATGGAACCCTAGTATGTGTTATATTTGATATCCTTAGTACTTCCCTTTCTTTAATCTAAAATGGTGGTCTAATTAATCCATTTTTTGATCTAAGAGTTCAATAAAGATATTTTAAAAAGTCCATCTCATATAATTTGTTTCTGAGTTTAAATTACGAGGAAAAATTTTGTTGAATATGTGGAGAATGTAACACCCCAATATTTCATGGTATGTTACCTTTAATATCTTGTGTTTCATGAAACACTGACTTGGCTTGCATAACACACAATATTGAGTTCTTAGGAAACAAAAATTTAGTGTTGTAATTATTTAAATGATATATTTATAACATATCCCTTAAATATAGTAATATGAATAGTAATAAATAATTTTTAAATGTTAATTATATTTTTTTCTCATAAAAACATATTTACAATTAAATGTACAAGTTTCGATAAAATAATTATATGTTTAGAAATAAAATTTTCTAAAAAGAACTACTTTTTATGCCCTTTTGTTATAAATAATAAAATTAATTTTAGATAGTTATAGAAATTTAATTTTTTTAAGTAGACTAAATTTTTAAATTTAGAATAAAAAAATAAGATTAGGGTTAATTTTTGATATTTTTTGGAAAACATTCAATTTTTGATGAATAGTGAAAAACACTACATTGTAGATAAAAACCAACTTTTTCATTTAAATAATTATTTTAAATTAAATTTATTTTATAGTAATATATATATATATAATACATATATTAGTCCCATTTAAGTTAGTGAAATCATTTTTATAATATAATTATATATAAAAATTTTATTGAGCTTTTGAACGTCTTTTACCCGCCTTTTAGGCACATTTGAAAATTATCATTAAACATATTTTTTCCACTTTTGGGAATTGAATTTTGAAAATATTACTTATATGGTTATAATAAGGGTGAAAACTTTGGTGTAATAGGATCAAAATATTTTTTTTAATAGTAAATATTCAATTTTACTTTCCACAGTTAAAGGTAAATAGAATAATTAAAGGTAAAAATAATATTATAATAATATAAAATTACATTAACACTTGTCCTAACCATATTTTATGAGTAATGGACGACCAATAAAACCCTTGGGACATAAATTTTTCCTTTTTAATCCACTTGGGTGTGATTAATACCTTTATGACATTTAATTTTAATTAAAGGTAAAAATATCATAAACACGACTATTTTTACTAAAAAAAATTTAATATGGGGTTATATAAGTAATATCTTAGAATATAAATTTTCATTAGAAATATAAAAAAATTTCCTACATCATGGTATTTTATTTATTATTTTTATACATTAAATAAATAAATTTATTTATGATACAATGATGACGCATTGATTACCTTATTTATGAAATATTCAAATAAATGATCTTATAAATATTAAAATAAATTTAATTTTTAACATTTTTTTGTCATCCAAGAATTTTATGGATGAATATAAAATTTTATATTTGATTTAATTCATTTTTTAAGAAATCAAGATGTTATGACTTTAACAAAAAACAAGTATTAAAAATTGTGAAAATTGACAGAAATGAGATTCTAAAATAAATAATATTTTATTAAATGATATAAAACTCCTAAAAATATAAATTTCAGTCAAATAACTTATATAGTGATATAAATTTCATAAATTATCCACTTTAGGTTATCTTGGAATTTTATAGTAACCATATTAACGATGTACTGTAAAAATAGAAGAAGACATGGTAAGAGTTAAACTATTTAACTAGGGGTTAAATGTAAAAGATAAGGATACTTTTATTACCTAAACATGTATATAACCTATTTATTGAGATGATATCGCCCCATACTCATCTTATCCTTAAATTAAATCAATTTTTAACAATTAGAAACAGAAAATATCTTTATAATAAACTAATATTTCAAGCTTTCTCTAAAGTGACCCTCACCTCTCTTATAAAAGTGCACTTCGGCTTCTCTTTAATTAACACCTCAAAATCCATTTGAATCAGAAAAACCATGCCCATTTCATCTACTAAAATCCCTAACTTCATCTTATATTCCACACATTGAGCATAAATCCAACTTAAAAATTCCTTTTGTACACATCAAAATGAGACACCTGAAGTAGAGGTAATCATTTTATCACCTCTTTCAAAGTTCTTTTCTTCTTATACTTCCTATTTATATGTTGATTTTATATCAAAAATAATAAATAATGTATCATACATATAATTATATGTAATTATAATTATTATACAACCTTATACATCCTTTTATCCATCCTACGAATAATAATATCACCATTCTTACGCACGTACAACTTAATGTCTCCACGCTATGAAGTACTTTGTTATTCCACTCTAATTTATTTGGATGGATATAATGATGAATATAATAGATTTAAATAATAAATATAACATGATAATATTTATTTATAATTGATATGACATCCAATTCCTTACCATTTAACCATCAAAGAAATGATAATGTCGCTCATTCGTACGTACGACCTACCGTCTCCATGACGTGGTGAGATTCATTCTCCACGTTAACCATTAATGAATTATTATAAAATTTATATGATGAGTAAAAATAATAATTATGAACATAATATCATTATGTATAAGAATAAAATTCATCCTATTCATAAGAAACATGACTTACATGATGAAGCATGCATATGAAAATGAAGCAGTTAACACCTGAAGCAATGGTAATACTGAAATGTTATTTACAAAACAATATAAAATGATGATATATGATATCATAAATATGTATATTATTCTTTTATAATTTAATAACATACTTTAATAATTATACATGATTTTAACACACCTTCGACTAATTAAAAGTACAAGGTAAGGGTTAATTGCACAATCTCATCATTATCTGAGATTGTTTATGCATAAGTATTTACTGGGACATATTTATGATCCATGTTCATGTTTTCAAAATGAATCATTTTAAGGGTTTATGTAAGTCACACATTTACTAAAACGTCATTTTAAATGTTTTAAATATTTATTCTTCTATATCTATCTCATTAATGTCTATGTTTTCAAAATGGGTTTAAGGATTAATTTATATGGACATAAATGTTTTCAAATGTTAATTCCTTTCAAAATTTTCAAAGGCTATTAGAAAATTTGATTCAAAGATATATTTTAAATGTATTAATTTATAAAAATTTTATCTTTTAGTGTTTTTAAAGTAAAAAAGGGACATTTCTCTCAAAGAATTATAATGAATTTGTTAGATTATTTTCATATTTGTAAATATCCTTTGTTGGATTTTAATGCTTAATTAAGATTGATTTGTTATGATACAATACTCCATATTATATTAAAGGGTTTTTGATATGTTTGACTATGGATGTTCTATTTTAATACCATTCATGGTTTATGGTTAAAGTAATAACATTTCGTATGCATGTTTTAATATGAATTTTTATTTTATGTTTCACCCTTTTCATATAAGGAATATATTAGACATAATAAGTGACAGACCAAGCCCTCTATAGCCCCTAAATGTATCAGTAAGTCTCATGAGATAAACTAGTGTATTGACACTAGGCCTTGAAAGAATATTTGTGTATGGTCTTGGATCTAGGCCTTGACTTAGTGGTTATGATGTATGAAATTATTCATTCCCTCATTATGTGATTAGTTATTGATTTTACGTGTGATTATTCAGCTAGTAGAATATCCATGTGAATATTGAAATAGAATTATTCGATTTATTTTTTCTATATTATACTGAAGATGATGTTTTAAAAGGCTTGTGTTTTTTTATACCTTTCCATAAAATTTTATACTTATTTTTGATAGCTTATTATATTTGTTTTTCTTATTGAGCATCTGAGCTCACCCCTTTCTTATGTATTATTTTCCAAGGATGCCAAGAAGTGTTTTATTATTAATATTTAGGGATAAACTAGAGGAATAATGGGGTTCTCAATGGATTATCTATGCTGTAATTTTTCTTAGAAATTGTAATATAAAGTTTATGTATGTAATCTATTTTCCAAGACCGCTAAACTAACCAATCCTTCGAGACTTGATTCTTTGTAATCATGACAGTGTATTAAAACAATCAACCAGATATGGGTAAATGGGGTTGGGGTGTTTCAATTTTAGTTTTGGAAATTGGGTTTTAAAGGAAAGGGATATATCAATATATGAAAATGTTTTTCTTATACGTTCAAAAGTTTATTTTTATGAGATTTGTTGTGGAAATTAAATATTTTATGTGTTTCATGCAAGTTATAGTAATTTTGAATTATTTATTAATGACCTGTGATCTTGATATATCTCTAATGATGGGAGATCTCGATATAACATTCTAATGAATTAGATAATTATTTTGTTCTCTGGAAAATTATATTGGAAGTTAACCATGTAGGTTATTACATTTTTAAGAGTTATTTTAAGGGTTTTATAGAGATTATGTCTAAATGTACCTATATTAATTTTTATTCCTAGTAATTATATTTCATTGAAAAGAGTTTTTTTCTCAAGGTAAGATAATTATATTTTATTTTAATGGAATGATTATTCCATTTCATGGTAAAAAGGTATATTTTTTAGAAATGTTTTCTTGGGGTTCTCATGTTTTCCAAGAAACCCTTAGGATTATTATTTTTTTATGTTTAATTATAAATTGTTTTATGGAAAACTTTGAGTGTTGAATATTATTTCATGTGTATTTTAATGTTTATTTGATCTCAAAGCTTATCATGTTCAATGGAAACTCTCATTTCTGATCTCATGGATTTGAAATGGACTAATGAGTTACTTTATTCTTTTTATATGTCCTATATGTATATTTTTGTGCTCATAAAATGTTTTCTAATGTTTTTAATAGGTATTAAGGATGGGTTAGAACAATGATGAAGCCAAGTGAAAAATCATGAAGATTTTCCAACAAAATAAAACATGTTTCATTTTAAAGGTTTTTTATTATGTGAACAATGTATACTAATAGAAAGTATATAATATATAAATTATGTGTTTGTTTTGTTAGAGTTATTACAAAAATTATCTAAAACTATAAACTGAAAAGATATTTATGAATTCATGAAAATTAACTCTTATTTAAAAATTAAATTATGCGTTAAATAAAGATCATGTTCTTAAAGTCGGTTCTAGAGGAGGGATTTGAACATTCAGAGGTTAGGATAATTTTTATAAGCACCCATAAGATATTATAATATATGGTTTCATGATATTGAATTTGAAGGGAACCATGTTTATTTATCAAAACTAGATCCATTTATAATGGTTTTCTACAGAGGAAATTGGGATGTTGAAGTAGGAAGACACCAAAGGGGAAATATATTTCCAAATCATTAAACTAGAATGATTGGAATTAGAATAGAGTAGTTTTATTCTATGATTCAATCAGTTAACACCAGCTATAAAAAGTGGTAGTATTCAGGTGAGAGAGTATCCATGTTCACCAATGAGGAAAATGTGTATTGTATATAATTTCATGAAATAACACCCTCCATCATTTAGTGGATAATATAACCATATAATAGGTGAAGGATGGGTTAAATATTTGAATAAAATATTCTATGTCATGGGTTGTTTAGAAAATCAGAAGGATAATCTTCCTATTTAGTGTTTTAAAGGTGAATCCAATCATTGGTAACTATTAGATAAGAATATTAGAGAAAGAGAAGTGATTGATGATTTGGAATGAGGTGAATTTAAGATCAGTTTCCTTAATAAATATTTTACTAAGGATATTAATATTTGGATGAAAAATATTTTTCTTAATTGAGGTAGAAATAAAAAGACTCAGTGGCCGCATATGAACCAAAATTTACATGATTGGAAAGGTACACACCAAATTGTATTTATGGGCTTGATAGTAAAATTAAATAGTTTTAATCGGGATTGAATCCAATATATTGAAGCTAATTAGATTATGGAAAATGTAAAAGTTATGAAATATTATTTGATGTTCTATGATGGTAGAAAGTGAGTTTTATAATGATAATTTTTCTCTTGAAAAAAAGTATAAAAGTAGTCTAAGTGGTAGGAAAATGGGAAGCATCCATCGAGGGAATCCGAAGTTAAGAAAATCAAGTGTCAATATTTTGATCAAGGTAGTAAAAACCACCATGGATAATGCCATATAAAATCTATAAAGTGTTTTCTATGTGGTGATTTTGAATATTTGTCTTGTGATTTCAAAATAATAGGAACACAATATTAATCAAAATAATTACTATAGGCTATGAGTGAATTGTTTTAATAGTAATGAATTAGGTCATTATTTGAGTACCTTGCCAAATATTGAAATAATGGATAAAAGTAATCAATATCACAAGAATAAAGGTGTGAATCAATAATTTTCAATTACTTTGATAGATGTTGGAGCATCCAATGATGTGGTGTTAGGTACAATACTTTTTTTTAAACTTATTTTGATGTCTTGTTTGATTTGAATTCTATAAATTATTTTTTTTTCTGAGAAATTTGATCGAAAATTTAAAATTTCACCTCAATAAATGAAGCCAATTTTTAAAAAAAAACACCCATGGGGAGTGTTTAGTCAAAAAGAAGAATTAATAATCTTTAGGTTATTTTTTGTGGAAATAATTTTCCGACATACCATGTTATATTTCCCCTTAATGAGTTTTATATTATTTTTAGTATGGATTAGATTTAAATTTATCATGATAAAAATGATTATAGAGCTAAAGAAGTTGTTTCTTGGAATGTTTTTCAAATTGTAAAATATATTGAATTCATATATCAGATAACATATCAATAATCCATGAAATGTATTAAATATGGAAATGAAAGTTATCATGTATAAATTCTTGAGAGGAATGAGACTTTTCAAATTAGTGATGTTCCTATAGTGAATGAATATCTGGATTTATTTCATGATGAATTACCTGGTATTACACCTGACCATAAAGTTGAATTTATTATTGAATTAGAGTCGAATTATAATACAATGTCCAAATAACTTTATCAAATAGATGAAGTGGAACTTTTGTAATTGAAAAATCAGCTGAAAAAGTTACTTATGGAAGGATAAATTCATCATATAACTTCACCATACAGTTATGATGCTTTATTTATTAAAAAAAAGATGCTTCCATGAGTATTTTCATTATTTATAGAGAATTGAATAACATCAATTCTAAGAATAATTATTTATTTCGTCATATTAATGTATTATTTGTTTATCTCTAGAGATTAATTCGTTTTAAAAGGAAGATAATAGGTTTGGGTACCATTAGCTGAAGGTGAAGGAGGTTACATTCAAAAGAAAACTTTTATACTAGTTATAATAATCATGAGTTTTTTTTCATTCCATTTGGGTTTTAAAATTCTCCACCTATATTTATGGACCTTATGAATAGGGTTTTTTCATGAGTTATTGGATAAACTCAAGCTTGTTCTTATTGATTAAATCCTAATATATTATAACATTTATGATGATTATGATAAATATTTGAGTATTGTTTTTCAAACCATGGAAGAAAATAAGGTATATGAAAATTTTATTAATTATGAATAATATTTATGATATATTTATTTCCTTGTACATATTGTAAATAAATATAGCATAACTATTGATACAATTAAAACTAAATTGGCTGAAGAGTGTCCAAGACATATAAATATCATATAGATCTATAGTTTTATTGGTATAGTTGGTTACTACCAATGATTTTTTGAAAATGTTTCCTAGTTATGTAGAACACTAACTATTTTAACATGAAAATGAGTTCAATTGATATGGAGGAAATAATGTGATGAATATTTATAGGAATTGAAAAGAATATTAGTGAATGTCCATGTTTTTTCTCTAATATCTAGAAATTGGGATTTTTTATCCATAATAAAGCTTCTTTGAATAGACTGGGTTGTGTCCTAAAACGTAATTATTAGGTAATTTATTATGATTATTGTTAATTGAAACCTAACAAGATAAATTGTCATACAAATGAACTTGAATTGGCAGCTATAGATTTTGATTTAAAAATAAGGAGACATAATTTATATAGAGTAAATTTTAAAATATATACTAATCAAAAAAATTTTGAAGTATATTTTCACTCATAAAAAATTGAACATGAGACATAGGATATGGATGGAATTTATAAAGGGTTATTTTTACATGATTATTTACCATATAGTAAAGGAAAACAAATTAGCTGCTACTTTAAGTAGAATAGATATAGTATCCTTAATTATTCTATGTTTAGAACATGATCCATTAGTAAATGATTTGGTGAATGTTGGTCTAGAAATTTTTCATGTAGGATCTTACTATATTTTTTTTAGGTTTTAGTGAAATTGTAATTGTAAGAGATAATTAAAAAAACTAAAATTGAGGATCATGTTTTATAGGAAATAGTAGATTTGGTCAAGAAGGGTAACTTTTTAGAGTTCAATTTTTATAAATAAGGTATTATCTGATTTGGAAAGAGATTATGAATTCTAAGTGATTCCAAGTTTAATGGGGAAATATTTAGTAAATCTCATAGTTATTATTTTTTCATTCATTCTAGAAACACTAATATGTATATATACCTTCAGAAACATTTTTGATTGGTTGTAATGAAAAGTTATATTTTAATATTTACTATGAAATGCTTGAATTATAATTGGAATAAATTATAATGAGAAATATTTAAGGGTTTTCTTTATCCTTTTCTAGTTTTAGAGTGGAAATGGTAAAATATATCTAAGCATTTCATGGTAAGATTTCTAAATTCATATCAAGGCAAGAATTCATTTTTGTTTGTTGTTTATAGATTGAATAAATCTATTTATTTCCTTATTTTTTGAGATACAATGTATTTAGAATAGGTTTATTGATTGAATCTCAAGGATATAATAAATCTTCATTGAGTTTCTATATCCATTGTATTTGAGAGTGATCATAGGTTTACCATTAATTTTTAGAAAAGACTCCAGAAGTCATTGGGTATTGAATTAATATTCCTTACAACTTTTCATCCTCAATATCATGTATAGTCAGAGAGAAAAATTTAAACTTTGGAATAAATGATTTGATATTGTTCAATGTATTAACAAGGAATTTGGGATCAACATATTTCACTAGTTTAATTTTCTTATATTAAAATTTATCATCCTAGTATACATATGACACCTTTTGATGCATTATATAAAAATTAGTGTCGAACTATAGCTTGTTGGAAACAATTAGGTGGAATAAATATATTTTAAATATAACTAGTAGAAGAAATGGTAAATAAGTAGAATATTATTCAAAAACATATGAGGAAGGCTCAGAGAAAGAAAAAATGTTATACAGATAACTAGAGAAAAGATCTTTCATTCGAGGAAGGAGATTATGTTTTTCTTAAGGTATTTATATTTAAAAGTGTTATGGATTTTTATAAAAAGGGAATGTTCAGTCTATGATTAATTGGAAGATATGAAATCCTATATAAGGTTTAATAAATTTCTTACCAAGTGGAATTGACCCTAGGTTTATCCTAGTTACATGATGTTTTTATGTTTCATACTTAAGAAAATGTGTACTAGATGCATCTCAAGTTTCCAGCCTTGAAGTTGTACATTTGAAAGAGGATATTTCATATAAGGAATAAGTTATTCATATTATTGACCACCAAGAGTTGGTGTTACAGAAAAAGATGATTCACCAGGTTTTTTTTGAAAAATCATATCATTGAAGAATAAACATTAGAATCTGAAAATGTTACAAAGGAAAAATATCGCAACTTGTTTAAGAAGTGAATAAAATTACGAGGACATAATTTTAAAACGGGGGAAGAATGTAATAACCAATATCATGTTAATATGAAATCAATTTTATTACGTATTAACATTCAATAATTAGATTTTATAAAGTTATGTTCACTATAAGAACAGTAATTAATTTTACAATCCAAAATGAAATTGTCTTATTCCTAATAAATTTGTTTACAAATATTATATGGGTTTATTAAAAATCACAATCCCAAAATATTAGAATTTAAATTTAAAAAAATTAACTTCATGTTTGATATCAAAAATTATAAAGTTTATTACAATGATTATTTTTGATATTTTTCAGAAAAAAATTGATTTTTGGGTGAATAATATATTTTTTTTATTGAAAAAATTATTTTTGTTGGAAGAATTTATTAAATTGAATTTTATTTTAAAATGTTTTAAAAGTATAATTAGTCCATTTATATAAATATTAATCCAATTAATAAAATTATAATTAATTTAAGATATATTCTGGTACAAAAACGTTTTATACTTAAGAAGAGATTTGTGTAGAAAACAACTTTTCATTGTGTTTTGCCAGATTAATTTTAAATTAAATTCTCTAACTTATATGAATTAAATTTGATATAATGAATTTAATAGTTTTAATCAGTATAATTAATAATATTTGATATGTTTAACTCTATTTTATTAATATTTAATAGTAAAAAATTTATTTATTTTACCACATTTAATGTTAAAAAAAGTTTACGAGGGGGGGAAACTAAAGTGATAAGTGGTAAAATGACCTAAAAACTTGTGTAAATCCTATTGAATGTAAATATTTAGACACTATATCATCTTATATTCATAAATTGTCTATTTTTGAGCCATTTTAATTAAGTATGAGATTGATATGTTTTAATCATTTTAAAAATTCCAAGTGTACCTCCCACCCCACTTATAAAGGACACACCTCTCCTTACCTCTCCACACTCTAAGAGACTTTTAGTATGGAACATTACTACCAAAATCCCATATTAACATCCATACCCACATCCTATTGGTCATTGTTTTCATAATAGCATCCTTAGAGGGCTTAAGGTGTAAAGAGAAGGAAGTTGTCTAAAGAAGATGTATAGTTATTAAGAGAGTGTTTTTATTTTATTCTTTCTTCTATATCCTTCAAATATTTTTCAACCATACTAAAATAGTAACATTATAATATACCATATACTAATATGTTATTATGATTATGTTATAATCCTGTAACATCTCTAGTTTTTTTATTCCTTTGAATAATTATATATATATATATATATATATATATCACTGGATATTTCCTCAGAGACTATGTTGTGTTTAGGCAACACATGACCCCATAATTAATATATTAAAATGTTAATATATAGTAAAACTCATAAAAAATATTTTATAAATAACCATCGATCCATACCTTAGATGTAAAATCATAGAAAATGGTTATTTCTAGAATGTGGGGATTACCCTATTTGCGATATAATGTTGGTCATCATCGGGCATTCGGTTGAATATGGATGTTTGTAGGTACATTATGTAAAATAAATAATTTGATTTATTTAATTTTTTTAATATATTTAACATCATAAACCAATATTACTTCTATTTATATAAATTATTATTGAAAATCCCCAGTTTTATCTGAATAACCGTTAAATATTAGAAGAGCCAAGGAGGAGAGACATTGACAAATGACAATAAATTGTGGAACAATAATCATTCTTCAAGGGATTATTCTTCCCTAATATAGTTCCTCAACATTACCAATGAAAATATATATAACCCATTATTCCTTATGGATTGTTGAAAACATGAGTCAAGGTATTTGAATTTACAGTTTTCCACCCATGAATAATTTCATAAGCATGGATTATTATCTTTTATTTTATTTTATGGAGATTGTCATATTTTCATGAGCCTAGGTATTTATTTTATTCATCACACTCCTGATTTCACAATTTTTATAACACCATATGATTTTATTATATATATATATTTATTTATTTATATTTATATCAAATATAATTAATTTTTTTATAGACTGTGTTACATGTAATGCCGAGTTTTAACAAAATTCAATATACTATTAATATTATTATTTAAACACGACCATTATAAACAAGCATTTAAAATTAATGGTATGATTAGGAATAATGTTTTTTACACTATGTATAAAATTTTTCCCTAGGAAAATATATTCATAAATAAGTACTTAATTCTTAGTAAAGTCCTTATATTTATTGAAAATAAATATTTATCAAAAAATTATTTTCATTTCTTTTTTTGAACAAATAATAAAATTAATTTTTTAAACATTTAGAAAATTTATTTGAGAAGATAAAATAAATTTTTGAAATAAATTTTTTGAAATTATATTATAGTGAGTTTTTGGGAATTATTTTAAAAGATTAATTTTTCGATGAATATTGAAAATACTATTTTTTATTTTAAACCACCTTTTTGTTTAAAGAATTTAAAAGTTACATTTTGGTTTGAAATGGTTTTAAAAGTATAATAAGTTAAATTATGTTATTATTAATCCAATTTATGTTATTTTAATCAATTTTATATTGAATGTTGGCATTAAAACATTATATACTTATGCATACATTTTCTTAAGAAACTGGGTTTTCATCTCATCTACGGGTTTAATTTTAAATTAAATTCTGACACTTTTGTGAATTTAATTTTGGAAGATGGAATAATTTTTTTTAATTAAAATAATTATTATTATTAAATACAGTCAACTTAATTTTTGGTCATAATGAATATTGAAAACATTAAATATTAATTATTGCAGTTACGGTTAAAACAGGTTTATTGGGAGTTAAATTTAAAGGATAAGGGTTAAAATGAATTTATTTTTTCAATTATTATTTTATAGGTATATTTTGATATTATATCATATAAATATCATGAATTATATATTTTTTTATCCTTTTGAAAATTTTAAAATGTGGGTATAGCTTTTTTATTTTCAAGAATTCCAACTGTGTCGTCTCCCTCACTTATAAAAGGGCTCCTCCTATCCTATCATATTCATAATTAAAAATTCCTTTTCTTTCAGAAAATACCAACCAAATAAATTAATTAATTCCCTTACCATTTTCTATAGTACTTGGTTTGGTTAATAAAGCCACCAAAGATGGATTTAGTTATAAACCTAAAGAGGTTTTTTGAAGAAGAGGTAAGCGTTTTTTTTCTTCCAACTTCGTCAAATTTTCTTAAATAGTGATAATATAATATAACAAGTATCTAAAATATGATAATTTGTTTTTATATTAATTTCATAACCTACACCCATATCCCATTCTATAAAATAAAAAATAAAACTATCGATCGTGTGTACATACTACCTCCTCACGAACTGATGCAATTCATTTTCCATCACCGCCTATCACAGTTGGATATAATAATGAATTTGACATATTTATATTATATTTATAGAATAATAATACTTATAAATTTTTAATATCATGTATAAATTCTTACCTTAAAATCCATTAGAAAACAATAAAATCATTTGTGTGTACGTGTGGAATACTGTCTCCATGAAGAGATGGGATTCATTTTTCAATTTATTCTAACATGGATAGTAACAATGATATATTTAATGAATATATATTGTATCTATGAAATAAATATTATTTTTTAAATTTAATATATTATTTACCTTTCTTTAGTTCCATCTATCAAGAAAATGGAAAAACCATTCATGCGTACTTACATCCAACCATCTCTATGAAAGAAATTTTGAAGAAAGATGAGATGAACATGAATGAAATTGGGTGATTTCCATGAAAGAAAATTTTAAGTTGTTTTGGAGATGAATTTAAGACATGAATAAATATGAGGAGACTATTCTTAGGTGGAAACCGAAATCATGCAATCTTACTTCATAAAAGAGGAAAACAATCTCTTTCTTCCTTAGAATTTTTCACATTTGAAAATCTACCAACCCTAAACCTCATAAAAACAATTTCTAAGTACTCATGATGGATTTAATTATTTGAATTAATTGGGTAGAGAATTAGAAATTTTTTAAGCATATGGTGACCCTTGAAATTATTTGGGTGAGAAAAGCTTTGCTCAAAATAAAAAACATGTGTTGAGGAAAAAAAGTGAGGTAGGCATACTTGTGAATTTCGGAATTAATGAAATAGAAATGGAATGAATAAAAATAATGAATTATTGGGATTTGAAGTTGTTTAAGAGGCCTGAAAATTTTGAATCCATGATTTTGAGATTGATATTTTCATTAATTTGTTTTGAATTTTCATTGGCAATTTATTATTGCTCACTTGTCCAGGAATCCAAGTGCTAAGTGTGGAGAAATTGGTAGAGCTAATATTTCCACTATTTTTATCATATAAATAAATGATTTAAACCCTAAATATTTAATATTTTGACATGACTTGGATTGTTTTTTAGATATTAGGGATATTTTGAGAATAAATGAAAAAATGGCATATTTTGGGATTTTTAACTGTTTTTAATTACTTATATATTTCAGAAATATATACCTCATAATTAATCCAAATCATGTTATTAATTTTTTTTCGGTTTTCTATGTTTTTAGGTTACCCATTTTTCAACAGGGACAAGTCTTGATTCATACATATTGAGGCCCAAATAAATCTTTCTTTGTGGAAATTTGTTCTATCCAGTAGAGTGGACCCCACATAGGTAATTGAATAATACCTCAAATTTATCATGTCCATATTCCTTTATTATAGTTGGAGATGAAAAATAATTCAAGTATTTTAATCATTGATTAGTTACAAGCCAAACTTCTCTTATTAAGGAATTCTTTATGCGGTTCAAACATGTAGAATATGAAAGGTCTTATTAGACAGAAATAGTCCCATTTTATAATTAATTCATATCTTATGAACCATGAATCCAAAATGATTGAAATTTTGTTTAAGGAGGTGAATTTAAGTATATAAAAAGTTTTTTTAAGGGTGGAATGTGTGAATATTTGAGATGAAAGATAATTATGGCATGTGAATTTGAAGAAGTGGAATACCATCAATCATCTGGATGGGATTAAATGTTCAGAGTAAATAGGCTATAACACCTTCGTCTCGTGGCCAATAAATCTAAAATTTTGAGGGGATATGAGAAAAAAAATATATTAAAAACTTTTATGAATGAGGACATGTGTGAATAAGTTATTTAATGGTTCTAACATAGTAACTTTAGAAGAGATATTTGAGCCTATAAAAAGAGGACAACTCCTCCTTCCCAAAGCATTCCATTCCATCCCACACTAGCCATTTTTAAAGGAGGATAGCTTGAGAGATATAGGTAAAGGTGGAGTTTTTGATCTTGAAAAATATTATGTACATTAATTCTATAATAGAGAATATAAAGACTACTCAAGTTATGCAAGGAAAAGAACCAAGTGGTTGTGGATGACAACAACCGACAAACACTTTCTTTCGAGTTTCATTCCTATTTGGTAATCTCCCTTTGAATTTATTTTGAACATATATTTTTAAATGAATGTATTTTTTTCCATATTGAATATATTTTCATCAGCTTTTTGGATGGTTTTTCATTTTATGATGTAAATTAATTGATTACACAATTTAAAATTCTTCGGTGAGGTCCTGTCATTGAGTATGGTAAAATCAATTAGGTTTTATTACTTAGAGGTCTTCAAGTAATTGAATCACTTATATATGAAACAAAAAATGATATCTAGGTATTGATATAAAATCTATTTAAGTTTGAGTGTTCACCTGGGGTCCTTGGGGGGTTTTTAGAAATATAATTGAGAAATATTTCCTTTAAACAAGGAAGAGGGGGTATCTTAGAGGTTGAAACTTGTACAAAACTTCTGTTTTGATTCTGATTTCTAACCCAATATATTTTCTATCATTTTTTCAATATTTCCCTTTAATTTTATTGTAATTTAGTTTATATTTATATTCTATTTTCAAATTTCTAATCAAATACCCAATTTTATCTTCTAACAGAAATAAAAAACAAATGTGACAGTATTGAAACTCAAATTTAAACCTCCTCAAGATACAATCTAGGGACTGCTATATTACATTTCTCTAGCGGATAAAATTCTTGATTTAGGTTTTCATGAAAAAAACCTTCAGATAAACTGGCATAGTTTCCAAGGACGTTTTTGGATTTGATTTTATATAATTTTTTTGAAGGACTCATAATTCTAACCCAAACTTGACACCTTTGGATTCTATAATTGATAGAATATTTCACTTTAGGGTTAAAGCTACTATAAATACCCATATCCCAATTTATGAATAATCCAGTAACACACTTATTGGGTACTTGTTTGGAACTTAAATTTCAATGTCTAAAAAAACCTTGAAAGAATTGGCTTCATCCTATGATGAAAATAATGAAAATATTTTGGAATATCCTAATGCACCTACTAGGATTGAAATTAAATATAGTTTCCTCCACTAAATTTAAAAATTTAATGGGTTTCCTAGTGAAGATGAAAATAAACATCTTCAATAATTTAGTTATCTTTATTTCATCCTAAAACCTCATGTAGTTAATGAAAATTAAATTAAATTGAGTTCATTTCCATTTTATTTTGAAGAAATTTCCAAAGAATGGTTCTTCTATTCACTTTAAACTTTGATTAGATATTGTAGTGAATTAAATAAAATTATTCTAAATTTTTTTCCCTACCTAAAGAAGAACTTCCATTCGAACGAATGTTTGTGGAATTAGGAAAAAACAAGGAGAAACATTGAAATAGTACTGAGAACGATTCAAAAGAATTTATTTTAGCTTACCCCAATATTAAATCAATGAACAAATCTTGATTCAATATTTTTATGAAGGATTGTGTCTTACTAATAGAAGCATGATTGATGCTGCAGTGGGAGGGTCTTTAGTTGAAAAAACACCAGATGATTATAGGACATTAATTACAAACATGTCCCAAAATTCTCAATAATTTTTAACAAGAGGCCTTCTTCATAGGAAATCTACCCAAGAATTCCCTAATGAAAATACTAAAAAATACATTATTGTGATTCAAATTAAAAATCATACCATCATGGTGAGGTTAATTATGTTTTCTAATAACCCACCAATACAACCCAAACCTGAAGAAACATTTCAAATTAAAGTACACTGAGGAATTTGTTATTCCAATGAACATTTTAGTGATAAATTCCTATAAATCCAAGAGCCTTTTGAGAACTAAAATACTATTTTTCCTAGAAAACCCTTTCAATCAAACCAACAAAGTCCATTTCAAACCAACTAAAATTTCAATCAGGGATGAAAAAACACTCAATTTTAAAGATTTCATCAACCTAAACAACCTAGAATCTTATTCCAAGGACTATCAAGTAATTATCAACCAAGATATTTCAATGATCAAGAAAATTCTCATTCTAGAAGAAACTCTCATCCTTCACTGCCCACATAAAAATTAAAAATCAACCTTGAAGAATCAAAAAAACCAAAAACAAAACCTAATTAATACCTTGATAACTCAAATTGGTCAATATAGATCTAATGTTAATTGGATTAAAAATCAAATGAATTGGGTTTTACCATCACATCCTCAAGTGAATCTAAGAGATAAAGTGAAGAAAAATGTGATTGGAATTGAAATTTGGAGTGGAAAGAGATTGAATAAACCTCAAGATGAGAAACTCAAACCTATTTATGACACTATTAATTAAAATCCCACTAATGATGGAAAAGTGAAAAATTATGAAGTTTATTTGAATGGAAACACAAAGTCAAGAGAAAAAAATTGGTTTTAAGGAACAAAGAATTATTATAAGAGGATTTCTTGTCCTTATGTTTCACCAAACAATACTCATATAGATAAAAAACATTCAAACCACCACTTCCTTACCCTGGGAGTGAATCACCAGTGAAGTCAAGTGCTGAAAAAGAGTTGGACAAGGTGGTTTTGTAAAATTTTAAGAAAGTTCAATTCAACCAACATTTTATTGATGATGTGAAACAAATTTCCGGTTATTCTATTTTTCTAAAAGATATGTGTATACACAAGAGGAAATTCAAACGATATGAAAAGGTCAAATTTGGGAGGAAGGTTTCATCCATGATTCAACATGATTTTCCTATCATGTGTAAAGACCGGGGAACCATCAACATTATATGAAATAATGAGAAATGTGAATTCAAAAATTTCATACTTGATTTAGGGGCCTCCATCAATGTTATTCCACATTATATTTACTCCTCTCTTCATGTTAGAGAATTGAAACCCTATAGAATTATCATTCAACTTATGAAATGAAGTACTACCAAGACTTATTTAGTTATAGAGGATGTTCTAATTCTAGTTATAGAGATGATTTTTCATGTGGATTTATATGTATTGGATATGGAAGATTATTGGTTTAGTACCCATTCACCTCTCATTCTAGGGTGATAGATTTATAAAACTGAAAAATCAATCAGCAATCTTCAATAAGGGAAATTTCATTGGAATTTTGAAGATATGTTGTTCATTTTAATATTTTTAATTCCCTGAAACACCCATTATAAGATCATTCACCCCCCCCCCCCAAATAAACATTATTTATTGGTTTCCCAAAAATATATTCCATGATTTGGATTGTGATGAAATTCAAACTGCTGATTTAGATGATGAGATTTTTTTTATACTAAATCTAATCAAAAAAAGGATAAAAAGGAATATTTTGATGAGTCTTGGGATGTTGAAGCTACTAATATTAGCATTGAATAAGATAAATTTCTACAAACCATTGAACATTCTAGTGGTCTACATGGAAAACTTTCCAATGTTTTAATTGAAATTAGTCTTGAGAACTTGGAAAGTGATCATTACGATGAATGTCCTTCAAAATCTAGATCCTCACTAATAAATCATACTTATGAGTAGTGTCCTTTTATAAATTCAAAGAACCTATGATTTAGAGTTGAAAACACATCCTGAGAAACTCAAATATGCTTTCCTAGGTGAGAATGAATAATCATCTATCATCATTTCAGTTGATATATCAAGGTACTAGTAGAACCAACTGTTGCGAGTCCTCAAACCCACAAGAAATCCATAGGATGGAATCTCTCATATTTAACTAGAATCCTCCCCTCAGTGTGCATACATATAATTATGTTGGAGGGAAATGCTAAACCATTGAGATAATTTCAAAGGACATTGAACCCAACACTTCTATATGTGGCCAAGAAAGAAGTCACCACCCTATTGGATGCTAGAATTATTTTTCCCATATGTGATAGTCAATGGGTGATTCCATTCCATGTTGTTCCCAAAAAAGGTGTATTAAAAATATCAAGTAATGAGTTTGGTGGGCTTATCCCCATGCGACTTCCAAATAAATGGGGAATGTGAATTGATTATAGGAAAGTCAATTTAGTTACAAAAAAACCACTTCCCATTTCCATTCCTTGATCATTTACTTTAATAACTTTATGGGTAAACCCAATATTATTTTTTTAATGGATTCTCTATTTATTTAAATATTCACATTTCACTAGATGATCAAGAAAAAACCACTTTATTGTGCCCATTTAGAACATTTTCTTATAGAAGGATTCCCTTCGGTTTATGTAATTATCTTATAACTTTTAAAAGGTGTATTATAATAATTTTCTATAAATTTATAAAAAATTTCATGGAAGTTTTTGTGGAAGACTTCACTATTTATGGATCATCATTTGAAAGTTGTTTGAAAAGTTTGGATAATGTTCTTGAAACTTGCATTAAAAATAATCTTGTTCTCAATTATGAAAAATTAGATTTCATGGTGGGTAAGGGGATTATTCTTGGTCACGTTGTTTCCCATTATGTAATTCAAGTTGATCAATCCAAAGTTAATTTCATTTATTCATTTCCATACCCAAAATTAGTGAGAGATGTGATATCCTTCCTTGGCCTTGATAGTTTTTATAAGAGATTCATAAAGGATTTTATTAAAAGTGCAGTTCCATTATCCAGACAACACCAAAAATATATCCCATTTGTCTTTGATGAGAATTGTAAACATGAATTTTGTGAGTTGAAACAAAAAATAATTAACCGTCACATTGTTCAACCCCCGAAATGTGACTTTCCCTTTGAAATCATGACTAATGCATCCTACTTTTCTCTTCGGTCAGTGTTAAGTCAAAGTATGGAAAGTATATCTCATGTTATTGTCTATTCCTCAATAACTTTAGATTATGCTGAATCAAACTACACAAAAATTGACAAGGAATTTCTGGTTATTGTCTTTTCTTTGGAAAAATTTAGATTTTATCTGCGGGGCTCCAATGTGATTGTTTTCATAGATCATTCTGCTATCATATTATTTATGAAGAAACATGATTAAAAACTAAGAATTTTGATGTGGATATTAATTTTATAGGTATTTTATCTTTAAATAAATGATAAGAAAGTATTTTAGAACCTTGTTGCTAATCATTTGACTAGGATACCATCAGTGTTGGGTGGAAAATTTTAGATTTGTCCACCAATTAAATAAACCTTTCCAAATTAAGAGTTGGTTTCTTGTCAAAGTGAAAGAGTATGGTTTTATAATCTTGTAAATTATTTGGATATGGATGAAGTTCCCTACTGGTTTTACAAGCATCAAATTGATAAACTTGTGAGTGATTCAAATAATTACATTTGGGATGATCCTTAATTGTAACTTGTCGACAGTGATCAAATGATTAAGAGATGCATTCTGAATTTTGAATTTCAATCCATCCAACATTTTTTTCACACTTTGAGTTATGAAAGAAAATTTGGGTCATAAATAACTACAAGAAAAGTTCTTGATCCTGGTATGTATTGGTCCACCATTTTTAGAGATTCTTTTTAATTTTTTAGAACCTATAAAAATTATCAATATCAAGGGATCATTGCCAAAAGGAATTAAATTCCACAAAAAACTATTTTGTTTTGTAATTTATTTGATTTATGGGGTATCTATTTCATGGGGAATTTTCAAAATTCTTTTGAAAATCTTTACATCATACTTTCTATTGATTATGTCTCTAAGTGGGTAGAGGTTATTCCCAGGAGAGCTAATGATGCCAAAAATATGTCCAAGTTTGTGAAATGAAATTTTTTCAAGGTTTGGATATCCAATGTTTCTGATTATGGATAAAGGTACCTTTTTTAATTGTAAATTGGAATCTATTTTGAAGAAATATGGTGTTAACCATAGTGTCTGTACACCCTATCACCATAAAAAAATGAAATGTATGAGTTGTCCAATAGAGAAATCAAACAAATTATGGAAAAAAATATGAACCTAAATAGAATGGATTGGAGTTTGAGACTAGATTATGCACTTTGGGAGTAAATGAATGTATTCCAAAGCCCAATTGTCATGTCATCATTTAGAATGTTCTATGGGAAAGAGTATCACCTACCAGTTGAGTTAGAACACAAATATTTTGGGGCTATCAAAACAATTAACATGAATCTATTTTCTGCTAGAAAAGAAAGAAATTTTATACAGGAGATTGATGAGATCAGAAATAATGAATATTAAAGATAAATTTTGGAAAATGAGAGAACTAAATCCTTTAATGATGGGATGATTCTCAACAAAAACTTCAAGGAATGAGACAAAGTTTTGTTGTTTGATTCCGGATTGAAGCTGTTCATATGTAAATTTCATTCCAAATGGTCTGGACCTTTCATTTTTACTCATGTATTTAATTTTTGTGAAATAAAAATAAAAGAACCAAACAATGGGACACCATTCATAGTCAATGGGAACCAGTTGAAAATGTTTATATATAATTTTTCAAATCCTCCAGGGGAGGAGATCTATCTTAATGAAGTCAATACAATTGAATCTAGGTTATGTTTTTCCTTCTCATATATTTTTTTATTTTGTATTTAATTTCATGAATTTAATTACCACATAAATATATTTCATCATAAGTAAAATGTAGAAAAATAAGTACCAGGTAAGAAAAAATCTATGTATATTTTGATTTTGTGTGTTTTGAATTTTGAGTGTTTTTGTTTCAACAGTATATTTTCAGTTTTTCAATAAAATTTTCTGTGTTTTATTTCAATATTTTTGTAAAAGAACTTGTGAACTTCATAATAATATACCTTCTTAATTGAAATTTTTTGTTAATGGAATGAACAAAATTGATTTATGGAACTAAAATTAAATGATTTCTGAAATGTTCTTTGTTCTGAATTTAAATTTTGGAAACTCATGAATGGACCATTGAATTTTAAATTCCAGGCCATGAATGATGTCCAATTTTGAAAATCATTTTCTAGTGAGGGTTATATACCATTTTTCTCATCTAATTATAATTCACCCCACTTATTGATGAACCAAATAATGCTTTCTTAATAATAACATTCTGTTTTTTATCAAAACCTATAAACTTTAAAGAAGTTATGTAAAAAATGATTTATGTAATGTGTTTATGATTGAAAGACCATTTTTCAAGAGAATCCTTTTACATTCTATCCCTACATATATATTTTATCTTTTTAGATCCCTTAAGAGCTATGTAATTCCTCTTATATAGCCACATTAAAATCAATTTTCCCTTTCCAACCCGCCCTTGAAGTACATTAAGTGATTTTAGTAAAACTTATGTGTGGGGGAGCTTCTTTGTGGTGTAATAAATGATTTTGTGATATTTTGGGTTGAAATTATTCTTCTGAAGAGATATTGTTGATAATGAAATAATTTTACTTAAGGTTGTTCCAATCTAGACCATTCAAGGAAATGTGAGCTATGCCTTTCTAGAGCTCCCAAATAAATGGTTGTTCCTTTCTAAAGCAAAAAAATATGAAATTCTGAGAAGAAAGTGTTGTGCCATTACTAATGATACGGATAAGTTGTGTGATGTACATGAAATAAATTTTTATGTTGTTTTCAAGCTAAAGTTTTGACATGAAGAAAGATGAGAAGACCATGCTTAAGTGGAAACTAAAATCATGAAATCTTACTTCATTAAATATCCAAGCCATCTCGTTTTCCCTTAAAATTTCTCACATTTGAAAATATACCAATAATCAAACTCAGAATAACCCTTTCTAATTCCTCAAAATGGATTCAGTTATTTAACTTAATTGGGTATATATTTAGATTTTTTTCAAGCCTTTGGTGACCATTGAAATTATTTCATTGAGAAAATATTTTCTCAAAATAAAAATCGTGTGTCGGAAAAAGAAAGTTAGGTATGCATACTTGTGCATGGGGTAATGAAAAAAATGGGAATGTAATGAATGAAAGTAATGAATAAGTTAGAATTTAAGCTATTGAATAGGCCTGAAATTATTGAATCCATTATTTTTATCATGTCATTTTAATTGGCATGTTTTGAATTTTCATTGGCAATTTATTATTTCTCACTTGTCCAGGAGTCCAAGTGTTAAGTGTGGGGGAATTTATAGAGGTAATATTTCCACTATTTTATCATCTAGTTAAATGATTTAAACCCAAAAAATTTAATATTTTGAATTGAGTTGTATTTTTTTGGGATATTAGAGATATTTTTAGCATAAATACAAAATTTTTTTTTGGAATTTTTAACAATTTTTAATCACTTATTTATTTCTGGAATATATCTTTAATTATTGATCCAAATCATGTTATTCATTTTTTTGGGTTTCTATATTCATGAGATACATATTTCTTAACCATTAAAAGTATTAAATAGGATATTTGGATACGCAAATAAACCATTTTTGTCGAAATTTGTGTTGTCCAACAAGGTGGACCCCACATCGATAATTGAGGCATAACTCTAGCTTAATGTGTCCAAATGCCTCTATTAAAGATGTATATGAAAGAGGGTTAAATTATACATGTACTTGGGGAGTTTAAGTTAAAATTATCTCATTAAGGAATTATTTATGTGGTTCAACATTGTAGAATATGAATGGTCTCATAAGAGAGAAATGGTTCCACTCTATAATTAATTCATATATTCTGAACCACGTTTCTAGAATGCCTAAAATTTTGCGGAGGGAGGATAGTGGAAATATTAAACAAATTTAATTAAGAATGGAATGTAGGAATCATCTAGATTAAAGGTAATTATGGAATGGTAATTTTAAGAAGTTGAATACCATCAATTACTCAGGTATAATTAAATGTTCAGAGTAAATTAGCCATATATCCTTATTCTCTTGTCCAATAAAGCTATAATTTTTAGAGGAGATGTGAAAAAATATATAAACAACTACCATGAAAGAGGAAAAATGTAAATTATAATGACCCAAACTTTATATACATTGATATTAATTCAAAATTAAATAATATTCGTTGCAAAATATAACAAAGCCACGATATGACCTTTTAGGTATAGTGTCTTTATAAACTGGGAAACATAAAAAAATGGTTCATAAAACATCTACACTATACCCCTCTTATTTCATCAAACTAGAATCCTTTTTGACATTTCTTACTTAATATCTTTCTTTATGACCTAGGGAAAAGAAAACATATAAAAGAGTGATCTTAAATGCTCAATAAGGGTAAACAACGTAGGTATCAATCATATCTTGTTCAAAAGACATAAGAACATAACATTTAAAAATCTTATCCTACATAATAAAGATCATGATATCACTCCATGGGATAAATAATGAATGTTCATAAGAATCAATGAACATAACCCCAAAATTCATTACATAAGACATGAATCTTTTTGTATACACATAAACATATAAAATCGTTTCATATTAGTCAAGGTTCATTGCCAAGACCATCATAGTAAACAAAGTCCGCTATTGAACTGAGTTCACTCCTCGTTCCAGTCCTATATTTTGAAACTGAGATCATTTCCCATTCTATCCAAGTTTATCTCATGAGATATAAATATTTACCTAATTCATTGGAAGGAGATATAGGTCCTACATATCTCATAATTAAATCATTCTTAATTGTCCCACAAAAACATAAATCATTTATCTTAACATAACCCAATGAATAAAATGGGTTTCTTAAACATAATTACATCATAAAATAATCCATATAAAACAAATTAATTTCATAAATATACGTTAATCATAAAAAATAAAACCATAGGAATAATAGGGATAGTATACTTGAAACATAACCCTATTAAAGAATTCTATCGTAGATGGAAAATATTTTTTATATAACACTTGAACTTTATTCTTCATGAAAACATCATTTCTTCTTCAAAAATGTTTTCTTCTATAAAAATTCCACACAATTTTCAAAGAAAATAATTCATTTGAAAATAAAATTGAAATCTTGTAGAGGAAGCTTCATGGAAATAATGGGTTATGAAAGCCTAAGAATCTATTGATGCCCTATAAGTTAAAAAAAATATCCTCTTACTTTGTAGGATAAGTTAAAATAGTACCTTGTATCAAATAACAAAAAAATATTCCTTTAATATCATTTAATATAAACTCACCAATAAATAAAATTTAATTTAAACAATTTTATAATAATAAAAATAACATTACATATTTCAGAAACATGGATGTGGATGATAAATATACCCCAATAAATACTTACGTATAAAATATCTCGGATAAAAATGAGATTATGAAATTATCAATTACCTTATGTCCAATATCACTTGTATGTATATAAAACTCCTGTATAATGATTTAAATAGTGTCATTTTTATGATATCATATATGATCATATTGTTATTCGTTTGTTAGTAATATTATTACACATCCATCGAGTATTAACTTCTTTATTTTCTTATGCATGTTGTATCAGATAAGTTCTTGTCAATACTATTAGGTTATTATTATATCATTTATAGATTGATATTAATATAATATATATCTTATTTATTCATTCAATTCATTTATATAATATTTTATTTAATGAAGATCATGTAGAATGAATCACATCGCATTGTGAAGACAATAAGTCATACGTACGCACGAGCGACGATATCATTCCCATAATTTTTGAATGGTATTGAAGTGGATGCTGTACAATATTTCCGAATCAATATAATATTGTAATAATCATATATATTTATTACTTACGTCATTATACTCATCCAATTAAGGTGGTAAAAAAACAGATTACACCACGACATGGAGATGATAAGCCATACATACGCACGCATGGTGATTTCATTTTTCATAGGATAGATCGAAGATGGAATAATATTGTTTCATAATCATAATAAAATATCAGTATATAAGGGATACTGGAGTTATTATTTTATAATGAAACAACTCATGTATAGGAATAATAATAAAGAAGTTTGAAATAATCGGAAGAGAAGATTACCTCTTCTTCGACATGCTTCCTCTAAATCTCCTCTTAGATCCCTAGAGTGGGTCATTGAAGAAGAATATAATATAAATAAGTTTACTAGGAAAGTTTGTAAGGTATAATTGAAGGGTATTTCCTTGCTTTAAGTCTCAATGTGATGTGAAGAGGTGAGGGAAAAGGTTCCCTTTTTTAATTGTACTGAGGGGAACTTTTTAAAACCTCACAAATATTAATTTATAACAAAATAAAACCATACCCAAAAACCTAAAAAATACCCCAATTTAAAATATTATATGAGGTATAATTTTAAACTCATCAAAAAATAAAGGTTTTAAAGGTTTTTTTCCAATTGAAAAATTAATATTTTAATTAACATTTAGTTATTCTATTTATGTTTTAACTAGAGTAACAAATATTTAAATATTAAAAGGGTTTAATATTTACTAATTTGATGTTAATTAGAGAATAAATAAATACCTTATAACATGTTTTATCATATAATAATTATTAAATATTTTTTAAAATGTTTTATAATTTTTAAATAATTTAATGAGAAACTATTTTCCTAAACAGAAAATAGTGTTAATTTTCACACTATTAAATTACATGATTTTTAAAAATATTAATATAAAAATATTACTTTGAAAAAAATATTTTATTATATTTATATGAGATCAAGGTAATCTATAAAATTAATTAGACATGTTAACTATCCAATATTATATTTACTTTAATATTTTTAATAACATTTATTTGTTATCTCTATTAATAAAATAATCACTACATCAATATTGTGTAATTATTTAATACACTTTTTTTAAATAAAAATATTAAATAAAATAAAATGATGAAGATAAATAAACTATATTTTATAATAATATTTTTAGTCTAATTTTTCTTCAGTAAAATCTAATATTTCAAATGTTATAGTTATTAAATTATGAATGTGACAACATTAACATCACTTTAAATAAACTAATATAAGTGTCATAATACCATATATAAGGATACAAATGGTCAATAACTCAACCCTTGGATGATTATGGTCAATATATACTCTACCAATAATATTTTTTCAAGTGTTGGGGTCTTTTAATTGGTATTATTATTTTAATAAAAACAATATTATTGATTTTTCATCAATTAAATAATTTCTGCTTCATTAATGTATATGCTATTAATGAAATTATTTATTTCCTTAAAATTAAAAATAAATTACCATTATAAATATAAACATATTATATTTTAAATTATCATTTATAGTCTAATTTATCTATTTTATAACCTTATATTAAAAATGATTTATTTTTTAAAATTTTATTGAGACATATTTAAATTTTCATAAAATAAAATAAAATAAATGTCATAATCTCATCCAAGTGGATTAAAATGGATACCATTTCTACCCAAGGATGTTTTAGGTAGAATAAAACTCATAAAATGATATTAATACAAGTTTAAGGTTAATTTTATAAGATTATTCTTAGCCTTAATTACCAAATTTACCCTTTTACCGTATTAATAAAAATTACCAAAGATATTATTCATAATGCCCAATAACTAAATATATCTATTTAAATAATTTTTACCAAATTATTCCAAATATGGAATCAATTTTTCAAAATTTGAAAAACAGAAGTTGCATTAATTAATTTAAAAGTATTCATGTTGTCAGAAAGGGAGAACACGTTTTAAAAGTTAAAACATTATAAAATATTGAAATGATTTATCATTTGAATTCAATTGAAAATTATTTCTAATGATATAAATTATATTGAATGATAAAAATATATTATATTTATAATTTAAAACCATATAAATTATTTCGATGAAAAAAAATCGATTAAAATTTATTGTATTTTTTAATAATTTATTAAAATGTGAATGTTATTATAATTATAATAAAATTTTACCCAAAGTAATTTTTCATATCCTACTTCCAAATAACATGTTTATGTTTTCATATAAAAATTATTAATGTGTCAAAATCTTAATTTAAAAGGGGTTCTCCATTGAAAGGTGTAAAATTACCCATTTAAAAAATATACAGTTTTATACATCAAATAGGGTTTATTCATACCCTATAAAAAAATATCCATTGTATGAATATCAAAATTATTTTACTATGTATATAAAATATATTTCATTAATTTAATTTATTAATTTTAATGAAAATATACAAATGTATAATTTATTTATATATTTCATAAATAAATGCTAGCGAAAGACTTCACCATACATTTTCATAGGTTAGTTATATTTATTCCCACTAACCTAATGAATCGGATAAAATAGTCATTTTATAATAAGTTTATCTCACAGTTTATTTAAACTCACGGTTGTGTGTAATACAAGTTACTGAAGAATTAAAATTATTAAAATAATAAAATTCATAAAAACATCATGGTGTTACATTCTACCCCCTTTACGGTGAATTCCACCCTCAAAATTCATCAGTTAGATAAAAAATGAGGATATATCTCCCTCATCCTATCCTAAAGTTTCCATGTAGCTTCCTCAAATTGGTAGTTCCACCCTAAAACATAACCAAAAGAGCGGTATTATTTCATATAACTTTTTTTCTATGATACAAAATCTCTATTGGTTGTTCTTAAAAGGAGATATCTTTCACTAGTGGTATGAATTTTTCTTTTAGTACATGTGAAAAATTGTGTATGTACTTTCTCTAGAGAGGTACATGGAAGACATCATGAACTTGAAATAGATTTAGTGGAAGTGCCAATCAGTAAGCTGCCTTCCCAACATGATCCAAAATTTCAAAAGAACCGATATACCTACGACTCATCCTTCCCTTATTTCCAAATATCATTACTATATTCTAGGGATATATTCATAGAAACACCTTTTCACCCAGTGAAAACCCTTGGTCTTTTCTTCAGTTATCAGCATAAATATCTTTCTGAATCTAAGCTGCACTTATGTGTTGTAGAATATATTTGAAATTTTCTGCAATTTCATAAAAAAGATCAAGTCCTAATATCTTTCTTTCCCCAACTTCATCCCAGAAATTTAGAGTTCTTCACTTTTTTCCATATAGGGATTTTATAGAGAGTCATCTGAATACTATATTGAAAGATATTTTTGTAAGAAAATTCCACCAAAGGTAGGGGTTTCTCCCAACCACCTTTTAAATCCATAGATAAATATCTCAACATGTCTTATAGTGTTCGAGTTTTCCTATATAATTGACCATATATATGAGGATGATAAGCAGTGCTGAAACAAAACTATGCACCCAGATCCTGCTGAAGACTTCTCTAGAGCTTCGAGGTAAACCTCAGATCCCGATCAGATATAATTGAAAGTGGTACTCCATGAAATATTACCACTTCTTGTGCATATATCATAGCAAGATGGTCAAGAGAGAAATCCTCTCCAATAGTAATTAAGTGTTCCTACTTCGTAAAGAAATTAACTATAACCCATATAGCATTATGGTATTTAGATGTTTTTAGAAGTATGACGACAAATTAAATAGTGATGTTTACACATTTCCATTCTAGTATGGGTAATAATTGTAACATCCCCTTATACTTCTATCTCTCATCATTAACTTGTTGAAAAACCAATCATCTAGAGACATATTCTGCAACATCTGCTTTTATGTCATCCCACTATAAATACTCTTTCAGGTCCCTATATATCTTTGTGCTTCTTGGGTGAATAAATAATTAAGAAATATGAGTCTCATACAATATCTCTTTATTTAATTATGGTATGGGAGTAATAAAAACCCAATTATGTGACCATATTATTCCATCACAATCAAGGTTGAATTCAGGAACATTTCTCACATTATTTTGTATCTCTAAATATTCCTTTTGTGACTCCTTAATCTTTACTTGTATAGATGGCTGAACATTCATTTGATAAAGACATGATTTCTCCCCTTTATTTAAAATTTCACGGTCCATACTTTGAAAATCCATACGTATTATATCTTTTTTTATCCTCATCATGGATAGGATAGCATGGTCCTTTCGACAAAAAACATATGCCACCTTGTTCACTTTCCGAGGGTATAATTTATTGAGTATTCATAATCTTTAATCAACTCCAACCACCTTCTTTGGCACATATTTAACTCTTTTTTTTGTGAAAATATACTTTAAACTCTTATTATTAGAATAAATATCATCCCTTTCATCATAAAGATAATTCCTCAATATCTTTACTGCAAAGATTACCCCAGCAAACTCCAAACCATGATTTGGGTAAATTTTCTCATGGATTTTCAATTTTCTTGAGGCATAAGCTATCACCATACCATTTTTCATGAAAACACAACCCAACCCCTTCTTATATGCATCAATATAGATCACAAACCATTCTCCACTAGAAGGAAGTGTGAGCATAGGTGCACTAGCTAACCTTCTTTTGAGCTCCATGAAATTATCTTCACATTACTTCATCCACACAAACTTAACTCCTTTATAAGTCAACTTGGTTAGTGGATTAGATAACCGTGAAAAATATTTCACAAAACATTAGTAATATCCAGCCAAACCAAGAAAACATCTGATCTGATTTATCATTGTTGGTTTTAGATAACATTCAATGACATCTATTTTTCTAGATCCATAGATATCCCCTCTTTTAGGATTATGTCACCCAAGAATGAAACTTTCTAAAGCCAAAATTTCCACTTGGTACATTTTTCATAAATCTTCTCATTTCTCAAGGTCCTCATTACAATTATAAATTGATCTTCACGTCCATCCTTAATCTTCAAATAGAAAAGAATCTCCTATATAAAAACTACCAAAAACTGATCAAGATAGTTTCTAAAGACTCTATTCATTAGATCTATGAAGATAGCATGGTTATTAGAAATACCAAAAGGAATCACTATAAATTCATATTGTCCATACCATGTACGGAATCACATCCTTGGTATATCATCCTTTTTGACTCTTAGTTGATGATATCCTGAACAAAGATCAATCTTGGAAAAGTATTGTGCTCCATGTACTTGGTTGAATAAGTCATCAATGCATGGAAGATGATATTTTTTCTTGATAGTGATCTTATTAAGTTCTCACTAATCAATGTAGAGTATCATTAATCCATATTTCTTCTTAACAATCAGAATAGCTTTTTCCTAATGTGGCACACTGAGTCATCTAAATCCCTTGTCAAGATTCTATTTGAGTTGTTTATTCAATTCCAGAAAATCAATTGGGGCCATTCTATAAGGTGTCTATGAAATAAGAATAGCACCCAGTGTGAGTTCTATTGAAAACCGAACTTCTTGATTTGGTTTTATTCTGAAAATACATTATTAAACTCTTGTAAAATAGGATTATTCTTAATTGTTAGTTTCTCCCCAACTATTTGAGATAGATAACCTTCATTTATAGGGATCAAGACTCATAATATGGACTAAATTTCTATCAAAAGGTCATATTCATCCTCACATCGATATACTATTATATATTGATCTAGAATATTAAATGTGACTTCCCTCCCTTGGTAGTTGATATGATATCCATATATATAAAGACAATCCATGCCAAGAATCACATAAAATTACACTATAGGAAGGGTCACAATATTTACAGGAAGCAATTTCCCACAAACTTCAACCAGAGAATAATTATAAAATTTTGATATTACTGTTGTGCCAATATGATTTGTCACAAAAAAATAAACATATAATTTTTGTGGTAATATGGAGATGCCCTTAGAAAATTCTTCATAAATAAAAGAGTGAGTGGATCTAGAATCAAATAAAACATTTTCTACTTTAGAGTGGATGGTAAGTGTACATTTCACCACTTCATTATCATACTCTACATTGTCTAAAATGATTGAATGTGACTTTAATTTGTCTTTGTACTAAATATTTTAATATGGTTGATCATCATTAATAACCCTTGGATTAGGGCATTGATTGAAAAAATTCCCCATTTCCTTGAAATTGTAGAATTAAAGTGGTGGAGGTGAATTCTATGTAGCCTTTTCTCTATTCACATCATTAGATTTTTTTTTCTCATTATAACATCATCCAACTACCCAATGACCTTATTTTACACACTTAAAACATTTATTGGCCATTTATGACAATTTATTCCATGTTTCTTTCTACACTTTGAGCATAAGGAAAAACTCATCTAATTTTCAGTGTGATCTTAAGATTTTCTTTTCAATTCCATTTTTCTATTCTTATCAAACCCACTATACGGATGGGTTACTCAAATATCCATCTCAACCTTAAGAGCACATTGAACGATTTCCTCATAGCTATTAATTTCCCTTATGTATAATTACCTTTAGAGACATGGTTTTAAGCCACTAAAGAATTGGTCAATTTTACTATCAGGTTGGATAATAATTCTAGAAGTGTGCCTTCTAAGTATTGTAAAATTTCATTCATAGGTACCAAAGGATTCATTTTCCTTTTTCTTAAGTTCAAGTAACTCCTTCTCCATCGTTGTTAGAATAATACTAATGATGTACATATTGAAAAATATGTTCTTCAACTCGTCCCATTCCATGAACTAAATTTCAACTATTTACCTTGTATTCTTGATAATATTCTACCCTTGATCAGCTTCACATTCAAAATTATAGATTTTTAAGATGTATTTATCATGATATGAACATTGGAGAACTTAAAATATCTTTTTAGTAGTACCAATTCATTTATTAACCACTAATGGATTAGAAAACCCGTTGAAATAAGGTAGACGCAATCCATTGACTAAAACTAAGAAGCATAGTGTGAGCAACACTAATCATAATAGAAAACCACATAATTAAGAGTAAAATTAAAATTTAGTACACTTTAGGTTTCATACTAGGTTATTAATGATCATTTATAAAGAACTAGGATTTTATCCTATACTTTTATATATCATTTAGGTTTTTATTATGGGTTCTCATCCGAGTTTCCAAAGGTTAACTATACATTTCATCTGATTCCAAATATAACAACCAATACTTTAAATAAATTTATATTACATTGAAATTGAATAATATTCATTGAAAAATAATATAAATCCAGGATAAGACCCTATAGGAAATATTTCTTTAGAAACTAGGAAACCTAAACAACTATTTCATAAAACATCTAAATTGTATCCCACTTATTTCTTCATAACTAGAATCCTTTTTGAAAAATTTTACTTAATATCTTTATTCATGACCCAAGGACAATAAATCATATGAAAGTGTGTGATAAAATGCTTAGTAAGGGAAAAATGTAGATATCAATCATATCATACTCATAAGACATAAGAACATAACATTTGAAATTCTTATCCTGCATAAGAAAGATCAAGATATCATGCCATGAGATAAAACATAAAAGTTCATAAGAATGAATGATAATATCCAAAAATTTATAACATAATACATGATGTTTTTTGGAATACTCATAATAATATAAAATCATTTCATATTAGTCATGGCTCATTTCCAAGACCATCATAGTAGACAGATTCCATTACTGAACAGAGTTCACTTCTTATTCTAGCCCTATATTACTGAACTGAGATTATTTCCCATTCCATCAATGTTTATCTCATGAGATATAGATATTTACCAAATTTATTTGATAGATATATAGGTCCCACAAATATCATAATTAAATCATTCTTATGCGTGTCAAAAAATATAAATCATTCATCATAACATAACCCAAGGAATAATATGGGTTTCTTAAACAATATTCCATCATAACATAATCCATATAAAACAAATGGATTTCTTAAATAGAAGTTCACCATAAAAAAACAAACCATAGGAATAATAGTTATATTATACTTCAAACAAAACACTATTAAATGATTCTATCTTAGATGAAAAATAAATTTGATATAACACTTGAACTTAATTCTTGAGGAAAATATTCTTTCTTCTTCAAAAACATTTTTTTAAAAAAATGCCGCACTATTTTAAAAGAAAATAATTTATAAAAAAATAAACTCCAAATCATATAGAAGAAGATTCTTGGAAATAAGGGGTTATTAAAGTGTATGAATTCATTAATGCCTTATAATTTTAAAAAAACATTCCCCTCAGAAAGTACCTCGTGTCGAACAACGATAAAATATTCCTTGCATAACATTTAATAAAAATTCACCAATGGGTAAAATTGACATTAACGAATTGTATAAGAATATAAATAATATTAAATATTTATGAAACATTGATATGGATGATAAATATACCCCAATAAATACTTACGTATAAACAATCTCGGATAATAATGAGATTGAGAAATTATCCCTTACCTTAGGTCCAATTTCATTTGTATGTATTTTAACCTCCTGTGTAATGATTTAAATAATATAATTGACTTATTTTAGAATATTAGTCATTTTTATGTTATCATATATGATCATATTGTCATCTGTTTATTAGTAACATTATTACTCATCCATCAGGTATTAACTTCTTTATTTTCATACGCATGTTGTGTCAGATATGTTCTTGTTATAATTATTAGGTTGTAGTTATATCATTTACATAATTGTATTAGTATAATATATATCATATATATTCATTCAATTCATTAAATAATAATTCTTTAATGAAGATCATGTAAAATTAATCACATCGCATCGTGGAGAGGGTAAGTCATACGTAGGCACGAGGGATGATATCATTCCCCTAATTGTTGAATTATATTGAAGTGGATGGTATATAATATTTCAGAATCAATATCATTCTATAATAATAATATATAGTTATTAATTTCATTATTATACCAATAAAAGTAAGGAGGTGGTGATAAAATATACTACACCACGGCGTGGAGATGATATGTTGTACGCACGCACACGTGGTGATTTCATTTTTTATAGGATGGATATAATATGGAATAAATTTGTTTCATAATAATAATAACATATAATTTTATAAGTGAAACTGAAGTTATTACTTAGTAATGAAACAACTCATGAAGAGTAAGTAGAATGAAGTTGGAATGAATTAGTTGATAAGATTACCTTTTGTTTGACGTGCTTCCTCTAAATCTCTTCTTAGAGCACTAGAGTTGGTATTTGAAGAAGAAAAGAACATCTATAATGTCACTATGGAATTTAAGAAATGAAAATTTTAGGGGATGGCCGAGAATAAAGGCTCAAATTGAAGTGAAGAGGTGATGCTAGAGGTTCTCTTTTATAATTGAGGTGAGGGGAACTTTCAGAAACCTCACAAATATTAATTTATAATAAAATTAAAACATAACAAAAAATTTCTGAAATATCTTAATTTAGAAGATTAGAAGAGATAGGGATGTAATATCATCAAAAAATAAATTTTTGACACGTTTTATTTTAATTTTAAACCTTAATATTCTAATTACCATTTTTTTATTCTATTTAATTTTTAACTAGGCTAATAAATATTTAAATATTAAAAGTTTATAATATTAATTAATTTGATGTAAATGAGACCATAAATAATTACCATAGAATATTTTTGACCATATGATAATTTTTATATATTTTTAAAAATGTCTTCTGTTTTTTAAATAATTTTATGATACATTTTTTCCAAAATAAACAATAGTGTTAATTTTGGAAAAATTAAATTAATTGATTTTTAAAAATATTAATATAATAATATAACTTCAAAAAAACTATTTTATTATATTCATATAAGTTGAAGGTCATCTATAAAATTCATTATACATGTTAATTATCCCAAATTATTTTTACTTTATTTTTTAATAAAATCTATTTGTTATCTCTATTAATAAAATAATATCTTCATCAATTTTGTATAATTATTTAGTATAATTATTTGTTGAATAAAAATTAAAAAAATACTATGTTGATGATAAATATACTTTATTAAATAAGAATATTTATATTCTAATTTTCTTCAGGAAAAGCCAATATTTAAAATGTTATACTTATTAAATTATGAATGTGACAACTTTAAAATCACTTTAAATAAAATAATATTATTGTCATAATCCCTTCAATAAGGCTCCAAATGGTCAATAAATAGAACCTTGGATGATTATGGTCGATATATACTCAACCAATAATATTTTTTCAAGTTTTTGTGTCTTTTAATGGGTATTATTATTTTAATAAAAATTATAATATTGGTTTTTCTTCAATTAAATAATTTATGCCTCATTAATGTATATGCTATTAGGGTAATTATTTATTTCCTAAAAATTACAAATAAATTACCATGATAAATAGAAACATATTATATTTCAAATTATTATTTATAGTTTAATTTATCTATTTTATAACCTTATATTAAAAATAATTTAGTTATTAAACTTTTAGTGAGACATAGTTAACTTTTCTTTAAATAAAATAAATTAAATGTCATAATCTCATCCAAGTGGATTCAAATGGATACCATTTAGACCTAATGATAATTTATTTCTAAAAACACTCTTCCAATGATTGTGATACAAGTTTCGGGATAATTTTATAACAGTATTCTTACCTTTAATTAACTGATTTACTATTTTACCATATTAATTAAAATTACCAAAGTTACTATTCATAATGCCCAAAAATAAAATAAAGATATTTAAATAATTTTTACATGATTATTATAAATATGGAATCTATTTTTTAAAATTCAAAACACAAAATTTTTAGTAATTAATTTAAAATTATTCCTATTGTCAGAAAGAGAGAACGAGTTTTAAAAGTTAAAACATTGAAAAAGATTGAAATGTTTTTACATCTAAATTTAATATAAAATTACTTCTTATGAAATAAAATATATTTAATGCTAAAAATATATTTTTATTTATACTTTAGAACTATTTAATATTATAATTTAACGATATAAATTATTTTGATGAAAGAATTTGTTTTCAATTAAAATTTAGTGTATTTTTTACTATTCATTAAAATGTGAATGTTATTAGAAAAATACTAAAATCTCATCCAAAGAAAATTTTTATATCCCAATTAAAAATAATATGTTTATGTTATCATATAAAACTATTAATGTGTCGAAACATTAATTTAAAAGTGGTTCTCCACAAAAAGGAGGAAAATTACTCTTTTGAAAAATATAGGTTTTTATATATAAAATAGGTTTTATTCATACCCTATGACAAAAATATCCATTGGATGAATATAAAAAATATTTTATTAAGTATATAAAATATATATTTCATTAATTTAATTTAATAATAGTAATTCACATATACAGATATATAGTTGATTTGTATTTTTGATAAATAATTGGTAGCGAAAAACTTCACCATACATTTTCATAAGTTAGTTATATTTATTCCAGCTAACCTAAAAAATAGGTTAAAATGGTTATTTTATAATAAGGTCATCTCACGGTTCATTTAAACTCGTGATTGTGTGTAATGAAAGCTACCAAAGAATTAAAATTATTTAAAGAAAATATTTCATAAAATCATCAACTTGTTACATGAATCGATCATTTAATGGCTCTTACACAAGGTAACATTAGAAGATATATTATGGACTACAAAAGGGGAAGATACCCTCTTTCCCAAAGCATTCCATTCCATCCCATAGTATCCATTTTCCAAGGAGGTTACCTTGATAGAGCAAAAAAAATTAATATTGATATGTTGATAAAGATTCCATGTATTGATGCTAGAATAGAGAATATGAAGGCTTCTAAAGTGTTGTGAGGCTAATAAAAAAGTAGAGTTGGATGATGAAAACCAAAAGATACTCCCTTTTGAGTTTCGTTCCTATTTTGTAATCTCTTTTTGAATTTATTTTGAACTTATATATTTGAATAAATGTGGCTGTTTTCCTACTTGAATATATTTTCATAATTTTCTTTTGATTCTTGTTTCTTCTATAAAGTAAATTTATTGATTAAACTATTTAAATTTATTTGGTGAGGTCATGCCATTGAGTATAATTAAATCTATTAGGTTTGATTACTTGGAGGTTTTCAGGTTATTGAATCACTTCTATAAGAAGGAAAAAAATCAAGGGACTGTTATATTGCATTTCTCTTGGGAAAATAAACAAAACAAAATTTATAGTCTTACAACTCAAATTGAAACCTCCTCAAGAGATAATCTAGGGACTACTATATTGCATTTATCTAGGGGATAAAATTATTTATTGACGTTTTCATGACAAAAATCTTCACGTCATTATACCAAGCCCAAAAGAGGGTACATAAGAGGTTATCCCATGCCCAAAATTGGGTACACATGAGTTTATCCCAAGACTAAAGAAGGTAAATGGGTTGTTATCTGAATCCTAACATGTTATGAATATCTTGGTGGATATCCTTGACATAATATTTTCTATGATTATGTGTATACCACACATCTATGTCTTGTGATAATGTTATTCTCTCATGGATCATGTTCTTTGATTAATTTATGACTCATGAATTATGAACTACTATGATTTATTTTATGAATAAATTTTATGAGATATGATATATATGATACAGTTATCAAATGTTATTCTCATGTTCACGTACCTTTATCCTCATGTTAGGTTGATATCTCTCTTATTTAGAAAAAATGATCATCTGAGCTCACCCTTTTTTATGTTTCTTTCCCCAGGTTATGAAGAAATTTATTATGTATGATATTTATAATAACATTTATATTTATGAATAACTTAGTGGGATATGATGTAGTTCAATTTTGGACAAATTGTTTATGAGTCCAATTTTCCGAAGGCACGACACCTAAATGATTCTAGATTGGGCCATTTTGTTATGGAATGAATATTATTATATTAAGGTGTAATATTTATGTATAACAAGTATGGTTTTTTATAATTGTTATCATATCAAGGTTTAGTAACCTTTTTAAACTAGGATGAGAAAACTTTCGTAATAACACTTAGGATAAGTAAATGTACATGAAAATTTCTAGGAAGTTTGGTAATGGATTGGGTGAGTAGTTTCTAGGAAATTAAATCCTTTTCTAGAAAATACAAGTGGATGTGGATATGGAATATATTTACCTAGGGGTAATAATTTTAAAATGGGCACATTTTCATTTAACTCGATCTCTACCTATTGCATGAAAATGAGCCTTACTGAACTCCCATTTTGACACTCCTAGGGGATATGTTTTTTTAAATTCACAAACTATTAACAAACTATCATAAAGGATTTGATTTTATAATGATCATGAATATCATATTTTAAACCTAATATATTATGGATTTAAAGGTGAGTGTCAATATGTATACATCCAATGAATAATTTTTCATGTTTAATCACTCCGATCAATGATGCTTGATATACATACTAACCATTTTAGTTTTAGTATGGAATTAATATAGAATGATATAGTTGAGGTGGTAATTGGTAAGATAAAATATTTATGTAACCAATTTGAGTTTAGTTATATTATTTCTTATATATTAAAAAAAGTGTAAAGGAATGTTAATTAATATACTCAATGATTAGGTTTTTAATTAGTAGTGAAAACCCATAATTCAATAATGATTGAATCACATGTCCATGATTCTTCTGTGGTTTATGTTTATGGGAATCTTCTTCCTAAAAATATCATTATTCTCCCATTGGATGAATTTTATGTTATCTTAGGTATGGATTTTATTTATCTATATAAATTCGCATAAGGTTTTAAGGAACTGGATTCATGTTTGATAATCAAAACCAACCTTTGATTTTCTATTAGTGTGACAATAAATATAAACTTCTGATTGAAATAAAATCCATTGTATGGATCTTGATATATCTCTAATGGTTGTGGAGAAAATCAATAATGATGATATTCATATTGTGAAAAAGTGTTTTGATATCTTTCCAGAAGTGTTGTTTAGTCTTCCACTGAAACATGAAGTTGATTTCTCAATAGAACTCATACCTAATGCTACACCAATATCAATGAAACCCAATATAATGGACCATAATTTGTTATGAAAATTGAAGACGAAACTCCTCCAAAATACTGAAAATGGATTTATTTTGAAAAGTGTGTCACCATGGGGTGAACCTATTTATTTTTGCAAGGATAAAGATTAATCGATGTGACATTGGATTGATTATCAAGAATTGAAAATGATAAAAATAAAGAACAAGCATTTTATACCTTAATTTATGTATTTTTTTATCATCTGTATATATCTCAATACTTTTAAAATATTGAGCTTCATTCAATATATCATCAATTGAGGGTCAAGAAAGAGAATATACAAAATAAAACATTCTTTACTAGGTATGAACACTATGAGTATATAGTGATACTAGTTTGTATTAAAAATTCACTCACTATATTTATGAGATTAATGAATAGAGCCCTTATAGATTACCTTGATCAGCTTGTGGTAGTCTTTATAAATTATTTTCTTAAATATTAAAAGAGAGAGGAATATAATATAGAATATTTGAGGATTGTGATGAAGACCCTAAGGAAGGATAAGGCATCTAAAACATTCACTAAGTGTGAATTCCAGCTATAAAAAGTTTCATTTTTTGGGTCATATAATCATAAGAGAGGGTATATTGGTGGCTCCATAAAAGATGAAGGATATTGAGCATTGGATCAAACCAACACCAGTGAATGAGATCTATAATTTTCTCAGTTTGACAGGATATTATTGATTCTTTTTAGAAAATTTCTCATGGCTATCCAATCTACTCACAATGTTAACTTGAAAGGGATCTAAGTTACTTTTCATATATTAATGTGAAAAAAATCAAGAAACTAAAGAGATGGAAAAATTTATTCAAAGATAAATCAAGGATGAACATATTCATTAAAAAAGTTATGGTGAAAATCATTAGTGTGATCTAGAATTTGAAGTTAGTGAGAAGGTTTTCTAGTAAACTTCTCCATGGAAGAAGGCTATGAGATTTGTGAAGAAAGTAAAAATTGATCCCAAGGTATATTGTCCATTTTAAGATCCTTGATCGAGTTGGGGTGATTTATTATCACTTTTCACTTCCCCAAAACATATCTTAAGTCCATGATGTGTTACATGTGTCTTTATTGATGAAGCACATACCAGATCCTTCACATATACATGACATAGAGGTTGTGTGACTAGATCGTGATCTTTCCATTGTTGAATAACCTATGTAGATTATGGATCATAGAGTGAATATTCCATGAAACATGAACCCTCACTAGGTTAAATTTTGGGGTGAAAACATCAACTTGGAGATGCTATGTAGGAACCTAAGGATATGATGAGGCAGAAGTATCCTTGGTTGTTTGTGTCAAAACAACATAATTTTTAGGGAGAAACTAATTTTAAGGGGGGTAGAATGTAACACCCTAATATTTTATAAATTTGTTTTCAAGTAGAATTAATTTATTTGATAGGTTATGTTAAACCAAACTTCATGATTTTAGTACCCATAATATACTACTAATATTATTATTTAAAATTGACCTATATAACTTGGATGTTAAAAATAGTGGTATGAATAAGAATAATCATATTTTAAAAAATAAGTACAAAGGGTTTAGATAAAAATGTATTTATAAATTAGTAAATTATTTTTAGTAAAGTCATTATTTTCTATAAAAATAATTTTTTCTCAAAAAATGAGTTTTTATAAGATCTCAAACTTCTAATGAGGTAAATTATTGTATTTTTTTTGTTAAAATTCCATTATTTTTGTTACAGGAATGGTTATTTGGTATATGATAAGTATCAGGGGTTTCTTGGGGGTTTGGAGCATGAAAGGGGGAAGGAAGTTCCATCTAGTTCATATTTGATGGTTGGTGCATGGTCAATCGTAACCATGCGCTATAACCATGTGGGACCGGAGGAGGAAGATGCATGGTTGAGGAAATTTATATGGAAGTGGGGGATGATGTTTTATAGAAATAGACATATCAATCCTTCATGACCACTGTAGAGTTTACAAAATTGTGTGGTCTCCCAGGAGACCGTGTGACCCTGGACACCACTTAGACAGATGGTAGTGCACAATTTGGCTAACCGTGCAGCCAAACTATGCACCTCATTAAAAGGAAAGAATTTAGAATCCCCCCTTTTGATTTAAGGGCTCTGCTCCAATTTTATTCCTCATTATTCTCCCAATAACATAAGTGATGAAACCTTTCTTACAAAGCTTCCAATTTAAGATTATCCTTCGATTATTGGTTGTTTAGATCATCAAAATCTGTGGATTGAAGCTCAAGGTGAGTCTAACACTTCTCTTACCTCTATTTTTTAGAAGAGTCCTTATATAACCTTTCTTCTCATTATGAATAATTAAAACGATGTTTTCTATAGAATATTTAAATTTGGATCTTTTAGGGTTTTTTGAGTTTGAATCAAGGGATATGGTTAGGAGGACATTCATCCAAAAACTTGAGGTTGGTAGTCTGCGAGTATATTCCATAGTATTGATGTACTAATTTATGTGTATATGGTTTTTTGTGGTACCTTATTTATGTTTATTTGGTCCCCTTAGTAGGAAATGATAATTGGGTCTACTGAATGATGAATTGAACCCTCATGGTCCCCATGGGATCTATTGAGGTTGGCCAGACTAGGCTAAAGGAAACTCATGGGGTGTGCCCCTTCCTTAACATGGAATTGAGTTGTTAAATGTTAATTTGAACTATCTATGAGATTGAACCAATGATATTTTACTTTATCTTGTTAACATGGAATAAATGGTGTTTATCTTAACTTGAATTTGTTAAATGAGTTATGGTCAGTGAATGGTAAGTGTGTTTATTAGTTACTGAATCATACTCATGTGTATAAGTAGTCGGAGTTGGGTATTGGATTAAGGCACTACTCCCATAGGCTGAGCTAGACTTATGTTCTAGGCCCCACCCATATATTTCATTTTCATAGGATGTTGGATTGAGTCTCTATGTTCCTATGGAATATACATGATGTGATAATGTATATTGAGGCTCTGAGGCAAGTTGATATGTATTGTTCTATGAAATGAAATATCCTTATGATGTGGGGAACATGACTCCCCTTATGCAGAGTTTAGAATAAATATGTTTTTTAGTTTACTAGAAGAGACCGGAGCTTTTTTGATTAATATGGGTAACACATAGAAGTAATGATGAAGGTGGCTAATGTAAATTTTGTTAATTAATGGGACCCAATTTATCTTTTGTTTACCTTATTGTTACCAAACTCCTACATACACTATTTTGTTAGAATTAATATTTTATAGACACCATTGTTGGTGGTCTTCTAATTTGTACTCATATATTTATCACTCTTCCATTGGGTACCTAAGTGGACTTTATAGTTTCAGGTTAGGAAAAGGGTAAAGTCTTTATGCAAGAGGGTTGAGTTGAGGGCATAGGAATGTGCATGGATGATGGAACTGGACTTGGTGTTGGGACTTTTTTTGGGATTTCGTCGATTTGTATTTATTTTGGGTTTCCTTTACAATTGGCCCTATAAGATATGACATTGCATATTTACTATTTTGTTATGGGCATATATCCAGTTTGGGAAATAGATGTGTGATGCATGTTTACTATTATATTGTTTTCATTATTTATTATTTTTTCTATTGTGGTTTTCTCTGTAATGAGTGTACAGTCTTCCCACATGACTCATTAGACTCTCACTATTATTCAGTATACTCTAGTGTATGCGAGGCATGCTTAAGGTCTTGTGGTGAACCGGATTGCAGCCCCCGTTTAATGGATCCCGGACTAGGGTTTTACAAAGTGGTATTAGAGAATTTACTTTTCTATTATTAATTTTATTTGGTAAGGGTAGATAGGGGAATATGAAGTGTAGGTCCTTGGAAATGAGAATATGCATGGCAGTATCTAACCCATGTATGGGGGAAAACCCAAGTACCCAGGGTGGAATTATGGATCTTGATATTCACGGTTATAGTTGGATGTCATTTCACCTTGGGTGATGCACTTGTTGTGTTATGTTACTATTTTTTAAGATTTTTCTCATTTACCAGCATGGAACGAGGTTTTTATATGAATATATCATCTAGAAACATAGGGGTATATGTTTCATGCATCATTTTAGGCACACATGGGAAAACATGTTATGGTTGGGTATGTGGATGGGAGATAAATTTTAATTATAGTGTGATTTTAAGGAAAAGTGAATAATGAGGAATCTGTAACACTTTAAATAATTAAAGGATCATAAGTAGAAAAGGGTTGGTATGGTGTGTTGTGATAATTTATATAAATGGGAGAGTTTGGTTTCCTTATGCTTTCTATGACCTGTTATAGGGATATTTGAGGGTATAGATAGAGATGTGATCAGGTCAGTTGGGATAGTGTATGTGGAATGAACCGCTTATGGATAGTAGTGAGTCCTCTTTTGTGTAAAATATGGAAATTTTTTGTTATGTGTTCTATGATGTGAATTTGGAATTATAGATAGATTCTACGAGGACGATGCTTACCAGTTAGGCAATATCACCCGGAATGATCCTCTAGGGGTGGGGCAAGAACCCCAGTTGGTTTTAGGTAATAGAGTGTAGTGGAAGTTATGTTTGAACTTTTCTCATTTTATATAAATTATGGAATGATATCCACGGTAGGTTTTAATGAATATGTATGACCTAACAGGAGAGTTTCAATTGTCACACTCTCTGGTTGGAATTGGGTCATATGAGTTTTGGATAGAGTCCATACAGAAGATTCTGGATCAATTAGAGTATCCTCCTGAGAAGAGTGTTAATATAAAAGATTACATATTGAGAGGTCTACTGAAGTGCTGGTGGGATATCTTAGTATTGACTCAGCAGGAAGATGATATGCTTTGGGATGATTTCTAGGAATTATTTTTGAAAAATTTCAATCTAGAGACTCTAAGATAGGAAAACGTGGTGGATTTTATGAGGTTGATAGAGGGGTATATTTCTGTGATAGATAATGATGACCACTTCACTAAATTGAAACGATTTTTCTTTGAATTGTTAGGGTATGTGGCAGTTGTGATGAGATAGTTCCTGGATGTACTTAGATATAAAATAAAGTCCCACTAAGATATATTCTATTTAGAAAGGTTTATTGAGGTTATGGTTCATGCAATCATTTTAGAAATGAAGTTAAAGGAGTATTATGGTGGTGGGCATGCGGTTTTAGTTTTTTGGTCCATTGGTATGAATTCAGATATAAGGAAGTTATGTTTTTAGGGTTTCCATGTGGGTGATGGAAGATAGTGTCCAAGGAAGGGGACTAACTTTGCAAGGTAGTGATCAGGTGTTGTAGTATTATTTTGGTGGGTCGGAAAAAATGTGTAGTCAGTGTACCTAACCACTAGTTGAGTGTTGAGCATGAGATATGATGGGACATGTATAGAGGTTATATGGTAACAATCAATAGGTGGGAAATGATTTAGGATCTTGATAGATGTAGAGTGTAGAAGGGGGTCTGGTACCCCATACTCAGAGGGAAGTTGGATTACTACTTGTCGTATCAGCTGGGTTGGTGGATGTGGTGCTACAGGAAAAGAGTTTCTTTTTTATTAGGGTATTGTAACACCAAGAGAATATTCTAGATCCTAAGAATGAGGTTTATTTCATCAATATGATATTCATCATGCACCTTATAGTGGCAATAGTGGACCATCAACTGTTCAAGGTATGATTCTTATAGATTCTATAATTGCTAGTACCTTTTTTGATACATGGCCTCGCATTATTTCTTATATTATGAGTTTTTGAGTGTTTCCGGTTTATTGGTGGAATATATGTGTGAGGTTATATCGATTGACACACCTTTAGGAGTGTGAACAGAAAATATCCGACAATTTAAGGTATGTTCCCTTGAGGTTGGTGGGTACCAATTCTTTTCAGACTTATTTTTTCTTGAGATGTTAGATTTTGACCTGATATTAGGGATGGATTTCTTGGTGTTGTATTGATCCCATATTGACTGTAATCACCAAAGGGTAATGTTCACGTTACATAAGGGTGATTCTTATGTTCCCTGTTGGAAATGAGATATCCATCCAGACCATGAAGGTTGAGTTCGATGTTAGTTACATGATCTCATATCCTAAGTGGAATGTATTTTAATTTAATATGGTATATTAGAGAATTAAATCTATCCTTCTATGGTGGATCATTTTCAGGATAAGTTCCCTAATAATTTATCGAGTTTTCCACTTGAAAGATAGGTTTAGTTAAGGATTGAGTTATTATGTGGAGAAGAAAAAGTATCAATTACACTGTATATTATGGAACCAATTGAGATTCAAGAGATTAAAAATCAATTTGTGAAATTAGAGAATAAATGGTTTATTCACCTAAGTACTTCACCTTAGGGATTTCTATTTTTTTTTTGTTTAGAAGGATGATGGTAAGTTGTAGTAATTTTATGATTACCAGAAGTTAAATAAGATGAAAATTAAGAACCAATATCCCATGCCACATATCGATTATATTTTTTTTCATATGAAAGGTGCTACTATTTTTTCAAAAACTTATTTGATGTCAGGGTATCTTCAGCTTAGGGTGAGGCCTTTTTATATACCACAGATTGCTTTCAAAAGTATGTATGGGGTCTATGTGTTCTTTTTTATGCCTTTTAGGTTGAAATATTCTCCTATTGTGTTTATGGACTTAATAAAGAAAAATCCTATATCCATACCTTGATCATTTTGTAGTTGTTCTTATAGTTAAAATCTTGGTGTAAGCTAATACTCTTGATAATCATTCCCAACATCTTTACATCATTCCACATACACTGATAGAGAATCGACTATACTCCAAGATATGTATGTGTAAATTATGTATTGATATGGTACATTTCATGGGTCACATAATCTATGATAAAGTTGTGATATAGGACCTATAGAAAGGGAAAATAGTTGTTTCTTGGTAGCAGACCAAACATATTTTTGATATTATAATCTTATGAGGTTTAACAAGCTATTACCAAAGGTCCATCAGGGGATTTTCTTGCTTGGTGGCACTACTTTTGGGATAAACCAAGAAGGGTGTCAAGGTAAACTAGTTTTAAGCATATGATCATGCTTTATTGGAATTGAAGGAGCATTTGACTACTAACCCAAGTTTGATGCTACTCAAACTAGGTAAAGTGTATACCATGTTTTATAAATCCTCAAGAGTCAGACTTGGATCAATTTTGATGTTGAATAATTGAGTTGTGGTGTACATGTCATGAAAGTTGAGTCCACATGAAAAAAATTACCCTACACACAATATCAAGCTAGTCATGGTGGTTTATTCCTTAAATTATTGGTAGCATTACTTGTTGGGTGAAAATTTTACTGTGTATATTGATCATAAAATATTAAATTATACTTTCTTAGAGTGATATTTTTACCTCTCAAAGTAGATATGGGATGAGTATATGTAGTCACTTGACATTGCGTTATCCTATAAGATTGGTAAGGGAAATAGTGTTGCTTACAGTTTTAGCCAGAAGACAAAATCTCAAGAGGTTTAGAAGATTATTTAATAGTGTATGTTGAGGGAATTGTTCCCTGAGATTCATATATAGGTTCATGAGGGATGAAGACAGATGACCCTTGTATCTTTGTTAGTTGAGTCCACACTTCTGAGCTAGATCAAGGAGAGGTAATATGAGGATCTTTAGTGTTTGGATTTCATGGAAATCTTTGAAGGTGGGTATTCAACTTCTAATTGGACTATAGATGATGATGAGATCATTTTTGTTAGTGGATGTGTTTTTTTTCATGTGTATGTGAGAGGGACTGATACGCGAGTTTCATGCCTTTAAGTGGGTAGTTTACCCTATTTTTACCAAGATGTATTGTGATATTCATAGATAGTATTGGTGTTCAAGGATAAAGAAATAGGCTGTAGGTTTTGTGACATGATGTTAAACCTTTCAGTAGGTGATGGATGAGCATTTGTGACTTTTTGGTTTTCTACATTTTTTCCCATTCCATAATGGAAGTGGAATTATGTAACCATGGAACCCATGGTATTTTTTTTGAGGATGCCTTATAAGAATGACATGATATGGGTGATTGTGAACCAGTTGAATAAAGTTTCATATTTATTATTAATACAAGATAATTTTACCATTGACATTTTTGGTGACATGAATGTTTGATAAATGGTGCGTTTTCATAGGGTAACCATGAGTATTGTTTCACGTCATGATCTATGTTTTACTTAGTTCTTCTGGTAATGGTTATAGAAGGTGCTTGGTAACCAAGTGTTTGTGAGTATGAATTTTACCCATATACATATGAGAAGTTAGAGCATATTATAAAGGTGCTAACATACATATTGATGATGTGTGTCCTAGACTTTGGTGGATCTTTTGAAAAGAACTTGGCACTTTTTGAGTTATCTTACAAAAATAGTTACCAAAAGACTATTCATATGGAACCATATGTGGTTCTCTATGATAGGTCATGTAGAACTATATTGTATTGGCTGGATTCTAGGGAATAATAGTTTTTGGGGATGAGTCTCATGAAGGAGACATCCGAGAATTTTCAATCGATTTAAAAACATATTCCCATGACTTAGATTAAGAAAAATTTGTATGCTGATCGATGTCATTGACCTCTTGAGTTTATGTTGGGTGACCATATGTTCCTTCAGATGTCTCCAAGTTTGGGTCACCATTGAATTTGGAAACATGGTAAGTTGGTCCCCATGTATGCGGGGCCATTTTAGATTGTGGAGAGGATCAGACCAGTGGCATACCGATCAGATCTTCTATTATAGTATAGTGGATTGGGTGATTTTTTTTATGTATCACAACTTCAACATTATCACCCCGAACATTATCATGTGATCTATGTTGATGATGTTTATCTTAGGGTGGATGTGTCCTTTGACTAGAACCTGGTTTGTATTTTGGATTACAGTGGGAGAGTTTTATAAGGTAAGACCATGATGTTGGTCTAAGTGCTATAGAAGCATGGAAACATTCACGAGGAAACTTGGGAGAGTGAGATGGATATGTGGGCCTTGTGGCCAGACCGTTTTAACTTGGATTCTTAGTGATGTTTTGGAGTATGTCTCAAGGACGATCCATTATAATTTGAGGATCTTGTAAGATCCAGAACTCCGAATGAGGTGTGTTCTTGTTTAATTTTTATCTAATTGGAAGAGTGATATGGATATGTGGGCCTAGTGGCCAGACCTTTTTAACTTGGATTCTTAGTGATGCTTGGGAGTATGGCTCCAGGACAATCCATTATAATGTGGGGAGCTTGTAAGATCTAGAACTATGAATGAGGTGTGTTCTTGTTTATTTGTTTGTCTAATATCAATTTATTTTTGTTGAGGTAATGGATATTAGGTGTATGAGGAGTCTCAGGAGTTTCCTGGTGTTTCAGGACATGAAAAATGTAAATAAGGGTCATCCAGTGCATGTTGTGTAGCTATTTCTAGTTAGTTGTAATTGTGTTCCATTATCATGCATTCTTGGATGAGGAAGTTGTAGGGTTGAGGAACCCTACATGGGGTGATTGAAACCATGATGGATTTCAAAAAACCATCTCGCACAACCACCACAGGAATTAACAAATTGTGTGTGATCCCAAGAGAACATAATACCCTAGACAACTCTTGGATAAAGGGTGACACATAGTTGGTGAAAGGTTTTCCCAACCATGTAGAAAAATCATGCACCCAATTAAAAGGGCAATTTCCAAAACCCCCGTTTGGATTTAAAAATTTTAACCCAATTTTATTCCCCAATATTCTTCAAACATCCATGGTGATGAACCCTTTCATCTCAAGCTTTCAATAGATGATTCTCCTTTGATTCTTGGCCATTTGGTGCATCGTAGGGTTCATATTGAAGCTTCGAGTGAGTCTAATATTCATCTTACCTCTATTTTCATGAAGAGGTCTTATATAAATATTATTCTAATTCTTAATCACTAAAAACCTATTATTATAGTAGATTTTAAGTTGTGGATTTTAAGGTTGTTTTAGTTATAATCTAGAGATAAGGTTAAGTGATCCTTCATCTTTGAACTTGAGGTAGGTGGTTTAAAATTATATTACACAGTATTGATACTCTAATTTATGTGTATGTGGTTGTGTTTTGGTACCTTATTTTTTTCCATTTGGTTCCCTTGGTCGGAAATTATTATCGGGTTAACTAAATGATGAATTTTACCCTTATGGACCTCATGATATTCATTGAGGTCGGATAGACAAGGAAAAAAGGAAACTCATGGGGTGTTCCACTTTCTTGAATTGGAATTGAGTTGTTAAATGTTAAATTGAAGGGTTTATTACATAGAACCAATGATTATTGTTTTTATCTTGTTAAAATGGAATAAGGGGCGTTTTTTTTAAATTTAATGTCTTAAATGAGTTATGGTATGTGAATGGTAAGTGTGTTGAATGGTTAAATAAGAATTCTCATGTGAATAATTGGTCTGAGTGGGGTATTGGAAAAACAATCTACTCCCATGAGTCTAGATAGAATAAGTCTCTAGGCCCCACCACCATATTTCATAGCTTATGATATTGGACTAAGTCTCTATGCTTTTAACGAATACACCTGATGTGATTACCTTATCTAAGGATTCGATGTAATTTGATATGTATTGTTTTATGAAAGGATGTGATGGTGATGTAGGGAATATGAATCCCCATATGAATAGTTTTGAAGAAATTTATTGTTTAGTTGACTGGAATTGGTTGAAGATTGTTTGATGTATATGGTTAACACATGGAACTAATGAAGAAGGTGTCTAATGTAAATTTTGTTAATTAATGGATCCTAATTTATCTTTTGTTACCTTGTTGTTACCATTTTACTACATAAAATATTTTTATAGACTTGATATTTTATCGACACCATTTCTGTTGACCAAATGAGTTGAACTCATAGCCTGATTGGGCTATAATTGGGTACCTAGGAAGACTTCACGGCTGCTTGTTTAGACAAGGGTAAAGGCCCTATGCTTCAGGGTTGATTTTGGGGAACATGAGTGTGCACGGATGAGGGAATAAAACCTGGTTTCAGGACCTATTTTTTAGATTATATAGTTCTATTTTTTTTGGATTTCCTTTACTCTTGTATATATAATACATGACATGGCATATTTACTATTTTGTTATGGGTAGTGACCCTATTTTTAGAAATGGATTTGTGATACATGTTTACTATTATACCATTTTCATTATTTCCTATTTTATCTGATGTGAATTACTCTAATAAAGATTTTATAGTATTCTTTCATGTCTCATTATAACCTCACTTCTAGTCTATAACCTCTGGTTTATGGGGAGGTGAGCATGATGTCTTGTGGTGCACCAGCTCGAGGCACCAGTTTAGTGGATCTCAGGTTGGGGCATTACAATTTTCATCTCATTTTGTTAAAAATTTAAAAAATTATTTTTTTAACCTTTTAAAAAATGTATTTTACAAATGAGACTTCATTTTTAAATAATCATTTCATAATTATCTTAGATTTAATTTTAGAGAATTTTCTGAAAATATTAATTTTTTGTTAGATAGTGAAAAATACGGATTTTTATTAAAAACATATTTTTTTGTTTAAAGGATTTAAAAATTATTTTTTTAATATGTTTTTAGAAGTATTATTGGTTATATAATGTTATTATTAATCGAATTTTGTACATTGTAATCAATTTCATATTGAATTTTACATTAAAACGTTCGATAATTATGAAAACCTTATCATTGGAGAACCTCTTTTACATCGCTTCAAAAGATTTAATTTTAAATTAAATTATTCCAATTCTATGAAATTAACTTTTAAAAGTGTATTCAATATTTTTAATCATAATAATTAATATTATATAATAATTTCATCTTATTTTTTTGTAATAAATAGTAAAAACAATAAAAAAATAATTATCACGGTTAGGGTTAAAATGGGTGTACAGGGGGTTAAACGAAAAACATAAGTGTTAAAATGAAACAAAAACTTATCAAATTAATATTTTATTTCAATATTTTGACCATATATAAACAAATATTTTATAATTATCCATTTTTTTATCCTTTTGTAATGTATAAAACAAGGTTATACCTTTTTCTTTTCAAACATTCCACGTGTGTCATCCTCTCCCCACTTATAAAAGGGAACATCCTTTCATATACTATTCACATTTTCAAATCCATTTATTTTTTAAATGGATGAAAAATATCCATTCCTTAATTCAATAATCATTTCCTAGAGGCATTATATTGATTTGGAAACCCTCATATGAAGGCTTTAGGCATAAACCAAAAAAGGTTCCCCAAAGAAGTGGTATCATTCTTTATTGAGCGTTTCTATTTTATTTTTTATTTAAACTCATTAAAATATTCGTAAATTGTTAAAATATAAAAAAAGAATTATCCACCATATAATAATATAACATTATATTAATTTTATAACCAACATCCTCCTCTTACATAAAATGGGAAACGAAACCATCGATCATATGTATGGCAGACTACAGCCTTGTGAACTAATGTATTTCATTATCCATCACTGCCTCTCATGAATGGATATAATGATATATTTAACATATTTATATAATATCTACTAAATATTTATTCTTCTATAATTTTAATATCAAATCTACCTACTTACATTCAATTCCATTGTAAAATGATAACATCACTCATATGCATGGACTACCACCTCCACGAAGCGATGTGATTAGGTTTTAATTTTATTTGGAAGTGGATAGTAATAAATAAATATTTAATGAATATATATGATATATATGAAATAAAAATTATTCTACAAATGTGATATAATATTTACCTTTCTTTCTTTCCAAACATTGAAAAACTAGAAACAATGTTCATGCATACGTACTATCTACTTTCTCTATGAATGGTATAATTCATTTTCTATCTATAAATTTAATGGATTGCTATAAATACATATGTAAGGAATAAATATTATATTTATATCATCATTACCACTTTTTATGTGATGGAAACATGATCAAATTAAAAGTACCAAAAATACCAAACCAAAACTTACATGAAAAACAAAGTAGTTATTACACAAATTAGTGATTTTATCAAAGAATTATTAATGAATAGGTGATAAAAGGTTGTGATTTAATCATATATGGTATGAAATATATGATTATAGTCATGAAAATATCTATAATTAACCTATATTTATTATATTATAGTTTTTAAAAAGTATAAAGAATGTTGAGGCTTAAGGTTAATGATTTCTAGTCTCCATTCTATTTATAGGATAAATATTCCATATTCACAACTTGTTTCTTTTATGAGGTGTATATACTGAACCTTTTACATGTTATACCTTGAATATACTTATTTTAATTATATTTAAAAATTTATTTAATTTTATTATTCAATGGGGGCTTATGATTAAAAAGTTTTCAAAGTGTTAAGGTATTTTCATCGCACTTTTATTTATGTTGGACACATGCCTTATACAATAATTGCTTCTTTTTTTGTGGTGTATATACTACCAGTGAATTTTTTTATGATTATAATCATGAAAATTATGTTATATACATATCCATATAAGTTTATTTATTTCATGGGGATTACGATTTGAAATATACCAAAATGGTAAGGGTTTTATGTTACAATCTCATTATCAATCAAGGTTGTTTATGATTAAGTTTTATATGATGAAACCTTATAATATATATCATAAGAAAATTATGAATTTTATTTTCATATTTTTATTTCTATAAATTAAAATTTTTTCTTTCACTTTCATCTCTTCATGAACTCATGATTGCAAAATAATGTTTTTAAGGAAAACCAACTTTATTTCCCATTTCGATTGAAAACCGTTTTTCTTCTAAATACATATTTTCTACAATTTTTATAAAGAAATTTTTTATTTTTATAAGATGATTTTTTAAATTCATTTTTACCCATTTTTACTTTATACAAAATTGTTAAAAATTAATATTCTTTTCTCATTACAGATGAAGTACATGTAACGTTTTATTGAAAATGTGAAAGGGATATTTGTTTTAACATGTACAACATGAACTATATTTTTAGACATATTTACAACTCAATAATTTAATCATTCATTTAAAAATTTACAAGGTTATTTTCAAAGAAACTTTTTTCTTTAATATTTGGGAGATTTTTATATTTTAATTATGTTATTTTAAAATGGAAAGGGTATTTTCCTCAATAAATGTTTTAAGTGATCTTTCAAAATAACTTTCCATGTAATAAGTTATCCTTTTATGTTATATAAGACTTAATGTGTATATTATCAAATGATACCATCCTTATTCATTCTCTAGTTTATTTATGATTATGATGAAATATTTTTATAAACTATGTTCTTTCCCATAGGATATACTTTGATGAAATTTTTATGAAACCTATTTAATTTTCACAAGTTATGATATGTTGAAATTTTTATGATCTTTTAGCACAAAAATGTATGGATTTTGTGATTGGTGGGAACTATATCTCCCATGAATTAATTGCGTAATGATTAATGTTATATGATCTCAAAGGTTACATTATAGGTTATCCCAAGCACAAAATATGGTACATTAGAATTTATCCCAAGACTAAGAGAGGGTACAGGTAAGGTTATCCCAAACCTAGAAGAGGGTACATGGGAGGATATCCCAATACAAAAATATGATAAATGGGAAGTTATCACAAGCGTGATGAAGGTTCATAGGTGGTTATCTAAATACTAACATCATATAAATGTTTTCATGGATAACCTTGATGTATGATTTTCTATGATTATGTTTATGCTAATAACCAATGTCTTATAAAAATGTTATGATCTCAAGGATAATGTAATTTGATTACTTTAGGACTCATGTATTATAAAATACCATTATTTAGTCCATGATTCATGTTTATGATCTATGATATGTTGGGTAAGATTTTTAAATGTTATTCTCAAGTTTTCATACCCTTATGTTCATGTTATGTTGATATCACTTAAGTTTAACCTTATTGGGAATATAACATCATCCTTTATTGTATTTCCTTTCCCCATGTTATGAAAAACGGTTTTATGTATGATATTTCAAATGAGGGTTCAAATTATGCATAACTTAGGCTGAGATGATTTAGTTCACTTGTGAACCAATTATTTTTGAATCCATATTTCCAAAGGCACTAGACCTAAAAATTTCTAGCATTGATCATTATGTTATATAATGAATATTCATTTATAATGATGTATTGTATTAAAACTAATGGTACTTATAATAGTTTCATATTATGAAATTGTTGGACTAGATCATACAGACCAATGATGTTCCTCGTATTGTTATTGTGATTTTCCCCCACTATTCAACACTTTCTTCTCAGTTGGACTATGGTGTAACATCACCGACCTAGAATCCACTAACTAGTTCTCTAGGATGAATCACAACATGAACTCTAACATGACTCCCTGCATTCTAGAGGTTTCCAAATAGTGGTGAGGGTCTAATGGATCATGTGGGAAAAATATACCCCCTCTATCAGAGTAATACACAACATAAGACATATGAAATAAATGAAATAATGAAAATTATAATAGAAAGATGCATTACTAATAATTTCCCAAATAGGGTACAAACCACAACCAATAATAAATATACCATGAAATGAAAATAGTGATAAACTCAGTAAAAACAAAAAATAAATAGAAATAGTTGAATCCAAAAAATGGGTCCTGACTCTATGTATGGATCCTTATCTATGCACATCTCAAGCCCAAATCAACTCCCTAACAAAGGGTCATTGCCCTTGTTCTGAACTGAAACCATGGAATCTTCTCAGGTACCTAGCAGCAGCCCAATAAAGGGGTGAGTACAACTCAGTATGTCACCACCAATGGTGTCTACAAAATTTCTAGTCCAATATTATTGTTAATATAGTGACCATATCCTTTTATGCATAACATTACATCATTTTAAGTATAATTATACATCAGCATACTAGCCAAGGATCGTAAAGTCTAGTATCTTGTAAGAATAGGTTCATAACACTGAAAACATGGGACTAAAAAACACTTATTTACTTAATCTTCATAAAGAGATTTTAACTTATTTTGAGCCCTTACACCTGCATAGGGTACCCTGTGGAACACATGAACAAAGAGATTAGCTAAATATCCTAGTAAGGGAATAACCATAAGAATAAAGCATTAGCACATGGGATAGAAGGAATGAAAGGATGGTATAAAAATTAATTTAACATATGGAATCATAACATATAATCATAATATTATATAAACATGGAGTCCATGTAATTTGGTAGTAACATAAAACATGACTTTAGCATGAGTCAAGGCTGACCGCCAAGACCGTTGCACATGGTAGCACAAGCCAAGACTAACCACCAAGACCATCGCACATAATGTATCATGTGACTAAACTTTACTCAATGTATTAGATTTCTATCTGGGCCCACCCATCTAAACTTTTCATGAATATTTTTTCCACATAAATAATCATACATAATAAATCCTACATAAATATAATTGTTACCCATGGAAAGAGTTGGGTACCACTATCATGTCACAAATCATAAAAAATGGTCATCTCATAAGTTTCCATGAAAGAAAGAAACTAAACTATACATGGACATTCATAAGGGAAAATATTCATATATAGTGTTAAGTGATTTCATGTATAAGTTACAACATGTAAGAAAAGTATTTAATAAATTTTACCAATAAAACGATTTTATTCCGTTTTAAAGAAAATATGATAGAGCCTTTAAAATATAAAAGGGTAAAATATTTTATATAAAAAAATAAGTTAAAAAAAAGGTTTTAATAATAATAAAGTATGATTTTATAAAGATAATGGTGGCTTAAAATAGAGGATATAGTACACTTAAAATCGGGTAAGAGTTCAGGAAGTTCCCTTAAATCAAGTTTGATTATTGAGAAGTACTGGGGTGGGAATCACATAAAAACATGTAAATCCCCGAAAGAGAATGAGGGAAGGATATTGAAACAAGATTTTAGAGAATATAAAATATATTTATAAGTTTTACACAAAATGAAAAGACAACTTCATTTGGATAAAATAAATATAGAGCAACCCGAAGGAATATAGGATGTTTGGGTAGAATCCCTTAAGGAATATCGGCATGGTATCAGGTGTGATTAGGAAGGATTAATGAGAGGAAAATGGTTTTATAAAATTTTATACATCATGAGGTCAGTATGGGATAGGTTTTAAATCATTCCCCATCATTAGGAATTACACATAAGAGGTCATAACATAGAGAAGATTCTTGAATAAAACTGAAATAGAGAGGATCCCTTACCTTACATCTGATGGTGTTATCTACTTGATATTAATGTCCTCAATAATTTAATTAGGTTTATTAATTAATAATTATAGAACCTATTTTACATTTAAATGATTTATTATAACCTTTTTTAGTTCATTCATATCCTTTTTTATTGGTTATGAGGTTCAATTTTATTGTTCTGGTACGTTTGTTTCCTTGGTTTTAATGATCAGTTCACTTATATTCATGTTCGGAAACACATGTATATTGAAAGTGGTTGTACATAATTGTACTTATACAATATTAGTGATCATCCGAAATATTACATGGTCATAAAATTCTTTTGGTTACTTTTATTGAAGTTGAATCATTATATAAAATATTAACATTAAACGCTTGAATTAACTTGGCGATTTTGTTCATATTTAACTTGTTTTATATTATTATTTTACATCAAGTGTGAAAAAGGATTCCAGAAAAACAAATAAGATAAAATACATTTTTAATAGTTTTTTTCAACCATAAAAAATATTTCATGACCATAATAGAATATGGTAATAGAAATTGATAAATTATCGTCCTTGAATGTGATAAATTAACGCATCTCGGACGGTGTTTTCATTTATTTCATATAAAAGAAAGGGAAAGGAGAGATTATAATGAATTATACCATTATAATAAAAAAAATTATAGTAAATTTATTTGACTGGAGTAATCATACAATTTGGGTGAAGTTGGGTGAGGAAAGAAAAAAAAAGAACTTGAAAGAAAATAAAACAATCGGAAAGAGGAATTTACCTCTTAAGTTTATCTCCTTTGAGAACCTCTCAAGGGGAGATGATTTGGTATTTTAAGGAGAAAAAGGGATGAAGGGTGAGGGGGAGGAGGTTGGGATGAGATTTGGGCAGAATTTAGGTAAGGCACAAGGCTTTATAGGAGTGAAGAGAATAGGAGAGTGCGGGTGGTTTTTATAGTGAAGGGGAGAAGGGTTTTCTTAATATTTTAATCATTAGTTTTTTATTATTTTCATAATACAAGAAATAATAATGATTATTGGGACCAAAAATATAAATATGTTCATGTGAGTTGGAACTAATGGGAATTTACATCATCCGTGACTCAAGCATGATGCAAAAATTCAGGTTGTAGCATTTACTGTGAATTAATGTATTTTACTATTCATAAAAAATTTAAGTATTTTAGAAAAATCCCAAAAATTCACCCTTACCATTTTTCGACATGTAGAATCAAAAAATGGAATCCATTTTTTAAAAATAATTTTTTAAATATTATTAATTTAATTTTCAATTAAAATCATAATTTAATTGAAAAATATAGATTTTAATACTATAACCGATTTTATTATGCTTTCAAAAATTACATAAGGTCTTATAAAACTGTCTTAAAACCAGAATAAATAAAAATTTTAATTTATGAAAAAATTTTAAGAAAATATATTTTATGTTAAATTAATTAATTAATTTTAATTAAGTATGTCTGACTTACAAAAATACCAATACTTTTAATATGGGCTTATTATCACTTATAAGATGCCTAAATTTTATTTATACAATCAAGGGTGAGGTTACTATTATTTTTTATGATGTACTATTCATAAGAGTCATATTAATATTCATAAGGGTAGGTTATTATTCATAATGGTAGGTTACTATTTGCCAAAAAAAGTTTTTATTATCGGACTCCAAGCATTTTACTTATCACAACTGTGTATGTCAGATTTTAGAAATTTCAAACACACAAGTGTCAAAATTATGTTTAAAGGCCACATAGTACTTATTAGTTAATTATGTTGTGATTTCATATGACGATATGAAACATTAATAAGAAAGTAATTTCCATTGATACAACATTGGGTCGTTACCTTATTCCCCCTTATGAAATTTTACCCATGAAATTTCATTTTATATTCTAAGACATAAATAGGTTTGGGTACTTTTCCTTCATCACCTCCTCCAGTTCCCATGTTGCCTCTTAATACTTATGGTTCCAATATATTAATTTGACCAGGTGACTAGTCTTGTTTTGTGGAACTTTATCTCTACGATCCAAGATCTTCATTGGCTTCCCCTTGTAAGAAAGATCATTCTGCAACTATACCACCTCTGCAGAGAGTATATGTGAAGGTCTTGGTATATACTTCCTTAAGTGGGATACGTATAAGAAATCATGTATGTTCTCCATGTTAGGTGTAAGTGTTATTATATATTCCACAACTCCAATATGATCAAGAATCATGAAGGGACCGATGTACCTGGAACATAGATTTCCCTTCTTCCCAATGCTCATGACCTTCTTCCATGGAGTTGCGTAGAAATACCATGTCTCCAACTTTGAACTTAAGGTCTCGTCGATGATTGTATGCATAACTCCTCTGTCGACTTTGGGCTGCCATGATGTTCTGATATTTTTTTTTCACATTCTCCACCATTTCTTCACCCATTTCAGGTCTTATAATCTTAAGCCCACCAACTTCAACGCAACACACCAGTGTTCTGCACCTTTTCCCATAAAGGGATTCGTATGGTGCCATTCAAATGCTCGAGTCTAAATTGTTATTGTAAGAGAATTCAACCAATGGAAGATGTTGGTATCATCCTCCTTTTAATTCCATAGAACCTTCTCTCAACATATCTTCTAGGGTTTTAATAGTTCACTCATATTGGCCATTAGTTTGCGGATAATAGGTAGTACTGAAGTTCAGTTCAGTACTTAGAGCATGTTTGATACTTTTCAAGAACTTCTATGCAAATATTATATATCTATTAGATATAATAGATAGTGTAAATCCATATAACATTACCTCCTCTTTGATATATATCTGTGAAATTTGATCCATTGATAAGTCCTCTAAAATTATAATAATGTGAGTTGTCTTTGTAAGACGATCCACAATGACGCATATAGCATTTTTTGCTTTGGATGCCCTTGGAAGTCTAGTTACAAATTCCATGGTGATGTTATCTCACTTCCATGTTGGTATGGGTAGTTATTGAATCAGCCCCTTAGACTTATGTCTTTCAGCCTTCACTTGTTGAAATACCAAGCACTTTGATGTCTACACAACAATCTCTTTCTTCATATTGTCCCATCAAAAGTTCACTTGGAGATTCGGATACATCTTTGTGCTCCCTCAGTGAATAGAGAAGGTTGAGCTATGTGCATCATTCAAATGCCCATTATTTATCTCTGGATCATATGGTACACATAATCACGACATAAATCTTACAAATCCTTACTCATCAATCGTAAACATAGAGGATTCCCCATTTTTAATGGCTTCCACACTTTTCAAAATTTCCACATATTTTCTTTGAAAATTCACTATTTTCTCCATTAGGTATGGTTGAGAAATCATTTTAGAAAGTATTTATGATGTTCCTCCCTTAAGAATTCCCATTTCCATCCTCTAAAAATCTATGAAGGTCAGATCCTTTTCAATTTTGATCATTGATAAAGATTCAGGATCCTTTCTACTTAGAGAATCGTCCACCTTGTTTTCCCTACCAAGACAGTAGTGGATTGAGTAGTCATAATCCTTGATGAGGTATATCCATCTTCAATGGCACATATTAAGCTCTTTTTGTTTGAATATATATTTGAGGCTCTTATTATCATTATTTATCTCAAACTTCTCCCCATAGAGATAATGCCACCTGATTTTTAATGCAAATATCACAGCCTCCAACTCCAGATCATGCATAGGATTATTTTGCTCATATATTTTCAGCTACCGTGAGGCGTAGGATATAAATTTATCATTTTTCATCAGTACACAGCCTAATCCCTTCTTTTAAGCATCACTGTACACCACAAAGAGTTATCCACTTGTTGGGAGTGTGAGTATTGGTGCAGTTATTAACCACTTTTTCAACTCCTTAAATCAATATTCACATTCCTATGTCTAGAAAAAATTTACTCCCTTCCATTTTAGCTTAGTCCTTGGGTTTGAAAATCATGAGAATTTAGTCACAAATAATTGATAATACCCACCTAGACCCATAAATCATTGGATCTCCATTACATATGTAGTCATGGGCCACTCTTCAATCGCCTTTGTCTTGTAAAAGTCCATAGATATCCTTTTTCTGGTGATAACATTCCCCAAGAATGATACTTCCTCCATCCAAAACTCACATTTACTGTATTTTTCATACAACTTATCCCTTCATAAATTCTTTAACATAGTATTCAAATGCTACTTGTGTTCCTCCTATCTCTTGGAGTATATCAGAATATCATCGATAAAGACTACCATAAATTTGTCGAGGTAATCTCTAAATACTATATTCAGTAAGTCCATGAATAGTTTTGGTGCATTAGTGATTCTAAAGGGAATCACTATGAAGTCATAGTGTCCATACATTGTTCTAAAGTCAGTCTTGGGAATATCTTCCTTTCTCACCTTTAATCGGTGATATCCTGACCAAAGGTCCACTTTAGAGAAATAACAATCCCCACAAAGATGATCGAACAAGTGATCTATCTCAGGCATGGAATACTTTTTCTTTATCGTGATTTTATTGAGCTCATTATAATCAATGCATAGGTGCATTTAACCATCATTATTCTTGTAGAAAAGGACTAGCACACCCTATGGTGAAGAACTCAGATATATAAAACCCTTCTCTAGATTCACCTGTAACTGCTTCTTCAGCACTTCCAACTCAATAGAGGCCATTCTATAAGGTTTCTTTGATATAGGCAGATATCCAAGAATAAGTTCAATTGACAACTCAACCTCTTGATTAGGAAGAAGGCTTGGAAACTCTTCAGGGACAACATCAGTGTAATCCCTAATGATGGGAATGTCTTCAAGAATGAATCTCTCATTTTATTAATCGTTTTAGCTAGAAATTTATTCTCATGAGGAATTAATATCCACACTTGAGGCACTAATTCTACTAGAGATTCATATTCCTCCTAAAACTTGTAAATAACTTGGGTATGCATCAGGATGTGAAGAGTAATCTCCCTTTAAAGATAGTTGATGTTGGCTATGATAAAGATATCCAATCCATGCCCAATATAGAATCAAACTCCACTAAAGTAATTATAACGAGATTTGCGGTGAGGTCCAGTACACAATGTTTAACTAGGGAAGAGTTATAAACCATGGATGCAATAATTGGCACATTCATTGTTCTCATAGATAACTTATCCTCCAAATTTTTAGGTGGTTCTTGAATAGTTATTCTAAACATAAAAGATATGAAAGAATGTGTAAAACCAAAATCAAATAGTACATTCGATATTCTTGAATGGATAACTAGAGTACCTATCACCACATCATTTTCCCAGTACGACACATCAGTAGTGATAGAATAATCCCTTACTTGATTCCATGGAAGATGTTATTGATTTCCTCCGACAACCCTCGACTTAGGACAATTGTTCTCATAATTCCCATGCAATTTGTAGTTGTAACATTGCACTACTGTCTGAGTGTTGAATCAAGCCTTCCTTTCTTCTTTCACATTAGTGGGATTATTCATATCCTATTAGTTGTTTTTAGCCAGATTTCCCAACTTATTACATGTTAAGAAATTTATGGTTCCTTTTAGACAGTTCCCAAGATGCTTCTTCCAAAAAAATTTACATGTGGGATGGTCAAGCTTCTTTCCATCATGGAATTTATTTTTGGAACTTCCCACATTAGATTCCATTTTCCTCTTCTTGTCACTGGGTCCATGATTCCACTGAGATTCTATGGTCTCTATTTAAACCTTGATAGCACATAAGAAAATCTTCTCATAACTATCAATGTCTCTAATCTCCAATTATTTTCATAGACTCAGCTTTAGTCTACTAAAGAAGTGATCCACCTTGCTTTTGGTATTCAAGAAATAGATAGAGGTGTACCTTGCAAGCCTTGTGAAGTTTTCTTCATAAACCCTAATGGACTTATCTTCCTTCTCCATGAGTATAAGGAACTCTCTTTCCATCTTGAGATGGAGGGTTCCTGGAAAATATTTATTGAAAAAAATTCTCTTCAATTCCTCCCAAACCATGGAATCAATTTCCTCATGGAGATTCATATTCTTGATCAGTGTCCATCACTGATAATCTTCCCCATCAAAATTATATACCTCCATCACAAATTCCTCTTCTTCTGAGTACTAGAGGATAGATAATATATTTTCAATGGACTTAATCCACTGTTCCGTGAGGAGGGGATCAGAATATCCACTAAACATGGGAGGACTTTGTTGCATGAAGGGTTCAATGGAAACATTATCTTTCCTTGTATGAGGAGGGTGTTACACATTATTGAAGTTATTATTCATAACTTGAGTCAGCTAATCAAGTACTATAATTAATTTTTAAGCACTCATTCCCATCATATTAGGCATATCATTAGGGAAATCTTGAAATGCACTACCATATTGATTGTTGGAACGTGTCCTTCTATTTACTGCCATTATCTAAGAAAAAGAATTTAAAATTAGAGGGCTTGAATACTTATCTATTGAGCATAAAAATGGAAACTTTGAACATAATAGGATAAACTTGTAAAGGAGAAGTATATCCTAACTTGTGATTCCCTATGTTTAAATCTATTTTATCCTTGATCTACTTCTTAACTTATATTCTTATGGGATATTTTTTTTTGCATTCCCTTAATATTAGTTTGTACCAAGCTTATGAATTTACCAAAGAATATCCCCTGGGAGTGTTAAACCAAGCACGATACAAGGCTCGTTGTCGTGCACCAGTTCCCGTTCAAGTCTAGATAAAATTAGTGTTTTCAGGTTTTACCCCTAGATACAAATTTTCCAGAGCCACCTCTACTTATTTGTATCGAGACATGGATTTATTTTCTTGATAAACCACTTTCTCTATACTTACCAAAATTCAGGGGTGTTTTCTTATACTTAGTCTTATACTTAAGGTTCTTACTAAATTTATTTATTACTAATCTCCACAAATAACTAGACCATCCTCTCATACAAACTATAAAGACCCTAGCCTTTTACATATAACATTACATGATTTTATGCATAATTAAACATCAGAGTACAAGAAAAAGATCGTAAAATCTAGTGTCTTGAATGACTAGGTAAATAAAACTAAAAATATGGGTCTAAAAAACATTGTTATTTAATCTTCATAAAGAGATCCTCTCTTAGTTTGAGCCCTTGCATCTACATAGGGTACCCTAGGGAACACATGAACAAATGGATGAGCTAAATAGCCCAATACGAGAATAAACAGAAGAAAAAAGCATTAGCAAATTGTATAGAAGGCATGAAATGATGATATAAAAAGTCATTTAACATATGGAATCATAACATATAAACATTTAATCATATAAACATGGAGTAATAGTAATGTAGAAGAAAAATAAAACATGACTTTAGCATGAGTCAAGGCTAATCGCCAAGACCGTTGCACATGGTATAACAAGCCAATGCTAACAACCAAGATCATCGTACATAACGTCTCATGAGACTAAAATTTTCCTAATGAATTGGAGTGATATCTGTTTTCACCCATCTTAACCTTTCATGAATATTTTTTCCACATAAATAATCATACATAATTAATCTTACATAAACATAAGGGTTACCCATGGAAAGAATTGGGTACAACAATCATGTCATATAGCATAACAAATGGTCAAATCATAAAAGTGCCCATAAAAAAAAGGAACTAATCTATACATTAAAATTCATAAGGCGAAATAGGCTTGTATCGTGGTAATTGTTGTCATGTATAAGTGAAAACATGTAAAAAATGTATTTAATAAATTTTAGCATAAATTTTTTTTTGTGGTTTTAAGGAAAATACTATATAACCTTTAAAATAGAAGAGGGAAAAATATTTTATATAAAAACAAAATTTAACCAAGAAGGTTTTTATAATAAAAAATTCTGATTTTATAAACACAATGGTGGCTTACAATATAGGATATATTTCACTTGAAATCTGGTAAGAATTCGAGAAGTTCTCTTAAAACAAGTTTGCTTATCAAGAAGTATTGAGGAGGGAATCACTTAATAACATTTATATAACCAAAAGATAATTAAGTAAAGATCATGAAACATGTGTTTTTATAATATAATAATTATTTATAATTTGTACACAAATTTAAAATACCACTTCATTTTGATAAAAAGAAAGATAGAGAAACTCGAATGAATATAGATGGTTCTGGTAGAATCCATTACGGAATATCAGCATAGTATCAAGTGTTCTTAGGAGGGATTAATAAGAAATAAATGGGTTTATCACATTTTATAAATTATGATTTAATTATTGGTAGTTTCGAAATTATACCCCATCATTAGGAATTACACATAAAAGGTCATAATATAGAGGAGATTTTTGAATAAAAGTGAAATAGAGAGGATCCCTTAACTTATGTCTGATGGTGTTATCCACTTAATATTTATGACATGAATAATCAAATTAGGTTCTTTAATTAATAATTAAATACCCTATTTTACATTTAAATGACTTTTTATAAACTCTTGAGTTTATTCATGACCATTCTGATTGGTTATGAGGTTCAATTTCATTGTTCGAGTTCGTTTGTTTCCTTTGTTTCAATGATTAGTTCACTTTTATTAATGTTCAAACACACAAGTATGATGAAGGTGGTTGTCCAGAATTGTAGCTATAAAAAATTAGTGATCATCCAAAAGCTTACATGGTTATAAAATATATTTGGTTATTTGGAGTGAATGTGAATCATTACATAAAACATTAATGTTAAATGTTTGGATTAACATGGTGATTTTGTTCATAATTAACTTGTTTTGTATTATTATTTTAAATAAAGTATGAAATAGGATTACATAATTATAAATAAGATAAAATAAATATTTAATAGTCTGGTTCAACCATAAAAATGGTTTCATGACCAGAATAGAAAATGGTAACAGAAATTGATAAACAATCATCCTTGAATATGATAAATTAACACATCTTGACAGTGTTTTCATTTATATTTTATAAAATAAGGGTAAAGTATAGACGATAATTAATTATACTATTAGAATAAAAAATTATAGTAAATTTATGTTACTGGAGATATCATACCATTTCGGTGAAGTGAGGTGAGGAAATAAATAAAAGAACTTGAAAGAAAATAAAATAATCGGAAAGAGGACTTTACCTCTTGAATTTATCTCCTTTGAGAACCTCTTAAGGGGAGAGGATTTGGTATTCTGAGGAGACCAAGGGCTGATGGAAGTGGGGTAGGATCTTGGGGATATATTTGGGTAGAATATAGGTAATTCACAATGCTTGAGTGGAGTAAAGAGAAGAGGGGATTGTGGGTGGTTTTTTATAGTGAAGGGGAGGAGGGTTTTCTTAATATTTTAGTCATTAGATTATTATTTTTTCATAAGAAAAGAAATAGTAATGATTATTTTTACAAAAAAAAATAGTAATATGTGCATGTGAGTTTTAACCAATGTCTAGTTACATCATCCCTGACTCAATTAGGACACAAGAATTCTAGTTTTAGCATTTCTTGTGAATTATCGAATTTACAATTAAAAAAAATTCAAGTTTTTTGAAAAATTCCAGAAATTTACCCTAACCATATTTTTATGTTTAGAATCCAAAAATGAAATCAATTTTTTAAAAATAATCTTCTAAATATGATTAATTTAATTTTTAATTAAAATCGAAATTTACTTGAAAAATATAGATTTTAATGCTATAACTGGTTTTATATTTCTTTCAAAAATTACATAAGGTCTTATAAAGTTATATTAAAACTAGAAGACATAAAATTTTTAATTTATGAATACCTTTTAGGGAAATATATTTTCTTTTAAATTAATTAGTTAATTGTAATTAATTATTTATGACTTACAAAAATACGAGTACTTTTACTATGGTCATATTATCACTTATAGGATGCCTAAATTTGATTTATACAATGTAGGGTGAGGTTACTATTCTTTTGAATTATGTACTATTTATAAGGTTCATATTACTATTCATAAGGGAAGGTTACTATTCATAAGGGTAGGTTACTATCCACCAAAAAAATGTTTTGTCTTATCCGACTCCAAACATTTTACTGATCGCAACTGTGTATGTCAGATTTTCAAAATTCAAAAGACAAGTGTCAAAATTATGTTTAAAGGTCACATATTACATAGTAGTTCTTTGTTTTGTGATTTCATTAACTTCATGACATATTTATAAGAAAGGAATTTTCATTTATAAAACATTGGGTCATTACATTATTCCCCCTTATGAAATTTCTCCCTAGAAGTTTTGTTTTACATTCTAAGCCATACATAGGTGTGAGTACTTTTCCTTCATTGCCTCCTCCAGTTCCCATGTTTCCTCTTCATACTTATGGTCCTGCCATAGTAGATTGACCAGGTGAGTAGTCTTATGATGTATAACATTATCTCTCCGATCCAAAATCGTCACTGGCTACTCCTCGTAAGAAATATCATTCTCCAACTGTACCACCTCTGAAGAGAGTACATGTGAAGGGTCTGGTATGTACTTCCTTAAGAGGGATACATCGAAGACATCGTGCACTTTGGCCATGTTAGGTGGAAGTGGTAGTTGATAGGCCACAACTCCAACATGACCAAGAATCTTGAAGGTGTTGATGTATCTGGGACTTAGCTTTCATTCATGCCAAATCTCATGACCTTATTCCATAGAGATATGCATAGAGATACCATGTCACCATCTTTGAACTAAAGGTCTCATCAATGATTGTCTGCATAACTCTTTTTTCGACTTTGGGCTGCCTTGATATGCTGATAAATGGTTTTCACCTTATCCACCATTTCTTCGACCATTTCAGGTCCTAGCAGCTTAAGATCACTGACTTCTTCCCAACACGCTGGTGTTCTGCACCTTTTCCCATAAAGGGCTTTGTATGGTGCCATTTAGAAGCTTGAGTGGAAACTATTGTTGTAGAAGAATTCAACCAGTGGAGGATGTTGATCCATACTCATTTGAAGTCCATATAACATCATCTCAACATATATTATAGTGTCTAAATAGTTTTCTCATATTGGATATCAGTCTGAGGATGATAGGCCTTACTGAAGTTTAGTTCTGTGCTTAGAGCATGTTTGATACTTTTCCAGAACTTCGGGGTGAATCTCAGATCTCAATCAAATATAATATATAGTGGTAATCCATGTAGCCTTACCACCTCTTTGATATATATCCGAGAAATTTTATCCAATAAGAATTACTCTCAAATTGAGATAAAGTGAGTTGTCTCTGTATGAAAATCCACAATGAGCCATATAGCATTGTTTCCTCTGGATGTCCTTGGAAGTCCAGTGACAAAGTCCATGGTCATGTTCTTCCACTTCCCTGTTATTATAGGTAGTGGTTTCATCATGACCTAATACTTATGTCTTCCATCCTTCACTTTTTGAAATACTAGGCACTTTGATGTATACTCATAAATCTCTTTCTTCATATTGTCCCACAAAAAGTTCACTTGAAGATCTCGATACGTCTTTGTGATCCCTCAGTGAATAGATAAAGTTGAGCTATGTGCGCCATTAAAAAGATCATTCTTTATCTATGGATTAGATGGTACACATAATCATGAACCAAATCTTAAAAATCCTTAAACATCAATCATAATCTTATAGTATTTCCAATTTCTAATGGCTTCTATTCTTTTCTGAATCTTAACATATTTTCTTTGAGCATTCATTATTTTCTCCTTGAGGGATGGTTAAACAATCGTTTTAGAAAGGATTGATGATATTCCTCCCTTAAGGATTCTGATGTACATCCTCTTCAAATATAAGAAGATCGTATCCTTTTCAATTCTCATCATTGATAAAGATGTAGGATCCTTTCTACTTCGAGAATCCACCACATTGTTTCCCTTACTGGGATGGTAGTGGATTGAGCAGTCATAATCATTGATGAGCTCTATTCATCTTCACTGGCATATATTAATCTCCTCTTATGGGAGTATATATGTGAGACTCTTTTGATCAGTATATATCTCACACTTCTCCCCATAGAGATAATGCTTCCAAATTTTTAATGCAATGATCATAGCCGTCGGCTTCAAATCATGTGTAAGATAGTTTTTCTCATGGAATTTCAAATACCATGAGTCATAGGCTATCACTTTATCATTTTTCATCAGTACAAAGCCTAATACCTTCTTTTAAGCATCAATATTCACCACAAAGAGTTCTCCACTTGTTTGGAGTGTGGGTACTAGTACCGTGATTAGACTCTTTTTCAACTCCTTAAAACAATTTTCACATTCATGAGTTCAGACAAACTTTACTACCTTCCATGTCATCTTGGTCATTAGGTTTGAAAATAATGAGATTTTTTTCACAAATAATTGATAATACTCAGCTAGACCCAGAAAACTATGGATCTCTATTACAGATGTTGTCCTGGGCCACTCTTCAATCATCTTTGTCTTAGAAGGGTCAACAGATATCCCTTTTCTATTGATAACATGCCCCAATAAAAATATGTCCTCCATCCAAAAAAATATTTATTGTACTTTTCATACAGCGTATCCCTTCGTAAAATCAATAACACAGTATTCAAATTACTCTCATGTTCATACATTCTCTTGGATTATATCATAATATCATCTATAAAGACTACCAAAAATTTGTCCAGGTAATCTCTAAAGACTCTATTCATTAAGTCAATGAATATTTTGTGAGTATTAGTGATTCCAAAGTGAATCACTATGAACTCATTGTTTCCATACCTCATTCGAATGGTAGTCTTGGTAATATCTTCCTTTCTCACCTTTAACTGGTGATATCCCAACTGAAGGTCCTCCTTAGAGAAATAACTGGTCCCATGAAGCTGATCAAACAAGTCATATATCCAAGGTAAGGGATACTAGTTCTTTATCGTTATTTTATTTATCTCACGAAAATTAATGCAGAGGAACATTGAACCATTCTTATTTATAATTAAAAGTACTAGCACACCCCAAAGTGAAGAACTCAGGCATATAAAACCCTTCTTCAGATTCTATTATAGCTACTACTTCTACTCTTCCAGCTCTATGGTGGGCATTCTATAAGGTGTCTTTGATATAGGTAGAGATCTAGGAATATCTTCAATTGAGAACTCAACCTCTCAATCAGGAGGAAGACCATGAAACTCTTCAGGGAATACATCAGTGTAATCCCCCATGATGGACATGCCTTCAAGCATGATTCTCTCCATTGTCTCAATCATTTGAGCTAGAAATGCTTTCTCATAAGAAATTAGTATCCACGCTTGAGACACTGATTCTACAGGAGATTCATCTTCCTCCTTACACTTTTAATGAATTGGAGGACTCTTTGGGATGTGAAGAGTGATCTCTATTAACCAATAGTTGATGTTGTCTTTGTATAAATATTTCCAATACATGACGAAGATAGTGTCGCACTTCACTAAAAAAAGTATGACGGGGTTTTATGGGAGGTTCAATCCACAAATACTAACATGGAATGAGTTATAAACCATGGACATAATAATTTCTCTATACACTGTTCTCACATATAACTTATCATCCAAATTTTTAGGTGGTGCTTGAATAGTTATACTAAACTTGAAATATAGAAAATAATGTGTTGAACCGGAATCAAATAGTATATTCTATATTCTCTAATGGATAACTAGCATACCTTTCTCCACATCGTTGTCTGACTCCCCGTCAGTAGTAGTGATAGCATAATCCATTCCTTGTTACCTTGGAGGATGTTGTTGATTGCCTCCGACAACCCTCAGCCTAGGAAAATATTTCGCATAATTCCCATGCTCCCTGCAGTAGTAACACATCACTATAAGCTGAGTGTTGATCTAAGCCTTCCTTTCTTCTTCCACATTAGTAGTATTCTTCATATCCCATTGAAATTTTTTATCCAGATGTCCCAACTTTCAACATTTTAACCAATTCCTGGTTCCCTTTAGATAGTTCCCAAGATGATTCTTCCCACAATTTTTACACAAGGGATTGTCTGGCATCTTTCCATCATGCGATTTATTTGTGGAACCACCCACACTAGATTCCATTTTCCTCTTCTTATCAACAGACCCACAATACCACTGAGATTCTCCGATCACCATTTCAACCTTAAGGGCACAATGAACAATCTCATAAAAACTTTCAAAGTCTCGAATCATCAATGCTTTTCATAGACTCATCTTTAGTCTGCTAAAAAAGTGATCCACCTTGTATTCAGTGTTCAAGACAAAGCCAGAGGCGTACCTTTCATGCCTTGTGAATTTTGCTTCATATGCCTCAATGAGTCCGAGGAACATTCACTCCATCTTGATATAGAGGGTTTGGGGAAAATATATATTGAAAATCATTCTCTGGAATTTCTCCCAAACCTTGGAATCAATTATCTCCTAGGGATTTGTATTCTTGATCAGTGTCCACCACTAATCATCTTCCCCATCAAAATGATAGACCACCATCACAACTTCGTCTTCTAATGAGCATTGGAGGGAAGATAATATTTTTTCAATGGATTTAATCCACTTTTTAACGATGAGGGGATTGGAATATCCACTAAACATGGGAGTCATATTCCGCAAGAAGTATTAAATAACAACTTTCTCTTTCCTTGGAGTAGGAGGGTGTTCCACATGATTCAAGTTATTATTCATAACTTGATCCATCTAAGCAAGTACTGTCATGAAGTTTTGAGAACCCGTTCTTATAATATTAGGCATATCATTAATGAAATCTTTACATTCTCTATCATATTTATTTTTGGCACGTGTCCTTCAATTTCCCTCTATTAACTAAGAAAAATAACATACAATTAGAGGTCTCGAATACTTAGCTATTGATCATAAAAAAGAAACATCGAACATAATAGGATAAACTTTTAATGGAGAAGTATATACTAACTTTTGATTCCCTGTGTTTAAATATATTTTATCCTTGATCTACTTCTTAATTTTTATTCTTATGGGATATTTTTTTCATTACCTTAATAAATTCTTATACCAAGCTTATGAATTTACCAAAGAATATCCCCCATGAGTGTCAAACCAAGAGTACATAAAGACCCATTTTTGTGCACCAGTTCCTATTAAAGTCTAGCTCAAGTAGGTGTTTTTGGGTTTTACTACTAGATACATCAATTCCAGATCCATTTCTACCTGTTTGTATCCAGACATGGATGTATTTTCTTGATAAAAAACTTACTCTATACTTACCAAAATTTATGGGTGTTTTCTTATACCTAGAATTATCCTTAAGGTTCTTATTAAAGTTCTATATTCATAATCTCGACAAATAATTACCCCATCATCTGACACCAACTATAGAGACCCTATCCTTTTACATATAACATTACATGATTTTAAGTATAACTATACATCAGAGTACAAAGAAAGGATCGTAAAGTCTTGTCTCTTGGAATACTAGGTACATAAAACTGAAAACATGGCAAAAAACACTTCTTTATTTAATCTTCATAAAGATATCCTAACTCCATTTGATCCCTTACATAAATATAGGGTACCCTATGGAACACATGAACAAAGGGATGAGCTAAATATCCCAGTAATAAATTAACCATAATAAAAAATAATTAGCACATGAGATAGAAGGCATGACATGATGATATAAAAATGAATTTAACATATGGAATAATAACCTATAGACATGGAATCATATAAACATGTAGTCATAGTAATGGGGAAGCAACATAAAACATGACTTTATCATGAGTCAAAGCTAACCACCAAGATCGTTGAACATGGTAGCACCAACCAAGGATAACCGCCAAGACTGTCGCACATAACGCCTCATGAGACTAAAATTTACTCAATTCATTAGAGTGTTATCTGGGAACATCCATCATAACATTTCATGAATAAGTTTTCCACACAAATAATCAAACATAATCAATATTACATAAATATAACGGTTACCCATGGAAAAAATTGGGTACCACAATCATGTCATAAAGCATAAAAAATGGTCGTATAATAAAAGTTTCTATGAAAGAAAGGAACTAAACTATAAAGGGAAATTAATAATGGAAAATATGCATGTATCATGTTAAGTTACTTCATATATAAGTGACAATTTTTAAGAAAAATATTTTATAAATTTTATCATTAAAACATTTTTCTTTGGTTTTAAGGAAAATACTATGGAGCCTTTAAAATAGAAAAGGGAAAAATATTTTATATTAAAACAGAAGTTAACCTATAATGTTTTCATAATAAAAAGAATTATTTTATAAAGACAATGGTTGATTAAAATAGTGTATAGGGTGCACTCAAAATTGGGTAATAAGTTAAGAAGTTCCCTTAAAACAAGTTTTCTATTCGAGAAGTATTGAAGAGCGAATCGCTTAAAAACATGTATATACCTGAAATAGAATGAGGAAAAGATCTTGAAACATGATTTTGGATCCAATTAACAGTATGTATAATTTTTACAAAAAAATGAAAGGACAAATTCCTTTGGATAAAAAGAAAGATAAAGAAACTTAAAGTAACGTAGGAGGTTCGGGTAGAATCCCTTACAGAATATCGGCATGGTATTGGGTGTTCTTAGGAGGGATTAATGTGAGAGAAAGGAATTTATCACATTATATAAATCATGAGGTAATTATGGGGGAGGTTAAAAATCATACCCCATAATTATTAATTACACATAGAAGGGCATAACATAGAGGAAATTCTTGAATAAAAGTGAAATAGAGAGGATCCCTTACCATAAGTCTGATGGTGTTCTCCACTTGATATTAATGACCTTAATAATCAAATTGTGTTCAATAATTAATAATTAGAGAACTAATTTTACATGTAAATGATTTAGTATAATCTTTTTGAGTTCATGAAAAACCTTTTTGATTGGTTATGAGATTTAATTTCATTGTCCAGGTTCGTTTGTTTCCTTGTTTTTAATGATCAGTTCACTTATATTCATGTTCGGATACACATGTATGATGAATGTGGTTGTCTATAATTATTGTTATACAACATTAGTGATCATACATAACATTAAATGGTTATAAAATTCATTTGGTTATTTGGAGTAAAGGTGAATCATTATATAAAACATTAATGTTAAACGCTTGAATTAACTTGGCAATTTTGTTCATAATTTACTTGTTTTGTATTATTATTTTACATAAAGTGTGAAAAAGGATTAAAGACCAAAAAATAACATAAAATAGATATTTAATAGTCTTTTTAAACCATAAAAATGGTTTAATGACCGTAATAGAATATGGTAAGAGAAATTGATAAACCATCGTCCTTGAATGTGATAAATTAACTCATCTCGGATAGTGTTTTCGTTTCTTTAGTATAAAAGAAGGGGAAAAGTGAGATGATAATGAATTATCCCATTATAATAAAAACATTACAATACATGTATGTTACTGGATTTATCATACCATTTGGGTGACAGGAGTAGAGGAAAGAAGAAAAAGAAAATAACATGAAAGAAAATAAAAGAATCGAAAAGAGGAATTTACCTCTTGAGTTTATCTCCTTTGAGAACCTATTAAGGGGATAGGATTTGGTATTTTGAGGAGAAAAAGGGATTTTGGACGTGGGGAAGCAGCTTGGGTAGAGATTTGGGTAGAATTTAGGGAATCAACAAGGCTTGATAGGAGTGAAGAGAATAGGGGAGTGTGGGTGGTTTTTATGGTCAATGGGAGGAGGGGTTTTTTTAATATTTTAATCATTAGTTTATTATTTTTTCATAAGACAAGAAATAATAATGATTCATGTGATAACAAATAGTAATATGATCATGTGATTTCAAACCAATGGCCATTAACATTATCCATGACTCAAGCATGATGCAGAAATTTGGGTTTTTGCATTTATTGTGAATTATTATATTTTACTATTCATAAAAAAATTCAAGTATTTTAGAAAAATCCAAAAAAATCACCCTAACCATTTTTCAATTTGTAGAATCAAAAAATGAAATAAATTTTTCAAAAATAATTTTCTAAATATGATTAATTTAATTTTTAATTAAAATCATAATTTTCTTGAAAAATGTTGATTTTAATACTATAACTAATTTTATAATACTTTAAAAAATTACACAAGGTCTTATAAAATTGTCTTAAAACTATAAGACATAAAAAATTTAATTTATGAACACTTTTAAAAAAATATACTTCCATTTAAATTAATTAATTAATTTTAATTAATTATTTATGACTTACAAAAACACCAGTACATTCAATCTGGCCATATTATCACTTATAAGATACCTAAATTTTATTTATAAAATCAACGGTGAGGTTACTATTCTTTTTTATAAAGGTTCATACTACTATTCATAAGGTTAAGTTACTATTCATAATTGTAGGTTACTATTCACAAAAAGGTTGTGTTATCAGACTCCAAACATCTTACTAATAACAACCATGTATGTTAGATTTTCAAAATAAAAAACATAGAAGTGTCCAAATTATGTTTAAAGGCCACATAGTACTTAGTAGTTCATTATGTTTTGATTTCATGTGAATATGTGACATATTTATAAGAAAATAATTTCCATTGATAAATTATTGGGTCGTTACAGTATATGCAAGTAACAAGTAAATGGAAACGTTAACAAAAGGAAACTCAGGTGCCATTAGGTAATAATATTCGCTGACTCCATTTAATGTTACTATTTCCATTTCCATCAGTTTTATCATCTTCATTAATAAGTTCATTTTCAATACATGCTCTACGGGTAAGGCATTTAATTCATTTACACAACGGCCCAATTAAACAAATCAGTATTCCTAAGGGAATAATTCAAATTCCCAATCTCACTAGGGGAAAAAATATCGTAGACAAATAACTCACACATGCCTTGGAGCCTTAGTCAAGGTAGTTTCATCTAATGAAACCAATAAGAGAATAGTGTCTCAATATTACTCTCTAACGCATGCATTCTAGGGGTGGGGTTTATAGCCTCAGTCCAACCCGACCCATGGTCATAGAACCTCAAGCAAATACCCCACATACTACCAAGCCATGTTCACATTCTTATTTATCCATTTACCACATATACCATATCACAAACCATAAAAAATCAGTAAACATAACATCCATAATTCATAATAATTAAACATGTAGAATTGACATCAAGCCTAAACCTATCAGGTTATTTACCAATTACATTGCATAACCCATTTAACTTATTTCCCTTTCCCATGTCTTAACCCATTAAGGGTATTCAACAATTCCCATATAGTATCCTACATAACATAATCATCAATTCCCTTATGCTAACCCATTTAACACATTTATCAATTCATAATAATTTAACCATTTATCATGCTTACCATTTCATATGCATTAACACACTTATGCATTTCAAGTATATATCATAAATCACTTAGTGAAATTATTTTTATTATAACTAACTCAGTGCACGTTAAGTCAAACAATCCCTTATGCCATTACCAAAGTCTAGAAACCACATTTCATATTACATTTTTAATTTAATATAATGTACCAACATGTTCATCATGGGATCTACCTTATCACAAATCAATTTTGGACTAGAAATTACCATTTTCTATGTTTGGAGTCATTGGTGAACCCTATGGGTGGACCTAAATTGGTCTACTCAACATCAATGAACCCCAAAAGGGTTGTGAGGGGTTCAGATCCCCATTTAAACATCCATTTATACCCAATATTACTAAGGAAATTAAACACAAGACAAGAAAAACGTGAACAGAAAACCATGAAAGCACAAATAATAATAAAGACTATGGGATATAACTTGTAGACCACCTACCGGGAATCTGACAATGAACAAACCCTTTGCATTATTCTTAGATCTAGATTGAAGAACCATTTCAATCCAAAAAATATAATGCAAATAAAAAATATGGGTTTAGGGATTCGGAATAAGAAGAACAAATCTACAATCCCTAGTATAGAAAATAGAAAAATTTGGATGATTTGACTCACCTGGAGCTTCGATTCACAACAAATGGTGATCCAAACGGCCTAGAATCAAAGGATAATGATCCCATGGAATATTGGGAGATATTTTTTCAACACTAGGGTTGAGAAGAGGATAAATGGTGAATAAATAAGGTTAGTAACTTAAAATACCATGGGAGAAGTTTTTTAAATTTTCACTTTTTAATGGGGCGCACAGTTGGGCTGCACAATTTTCTAACCCATGTGCCAACCGTGTGAAAGTCTCTACCAAAGAATGGTTAAGCTATACAGTTACTTGGGGAGTCCCAAATGGTTTAGAAAACTGTTTTCCAACCATGTGAGAAACCACTCTCTAAGGTTTCATGGTTTGGATTCCCCCCCCCCCCTCACATGGTTTTCACTATTTGTACACAAACCATGCAACATGCACCGAATGGCCTGATTTCTTATTCCTTTTGTGTCCCAAGCCCCCAAGAATACCCTCGAACCTCCTTAAATATCTAGGAAACATTTATTTATCCAAATTTAAAGGATTAAAACCAAAATATATACAAGTAAATACCTCCACAAAGTCTAGTATCTTACAACATCCCCACATTATAACGGCTCATCCTCGAGACACACTTCCAAGCATCACTAACCTTTCAAATAAAATAGATTGGGCCACTAAGACCACATATCCAACTACCTATCCCATGTTTCTTCTTGAATTATACCATGATTCCATAAAACTAAAACCAATGGAAAAATATTTCCTTGAATTACTTTATCACTATGATCTACAATACAAACTGCATGCTCCTCAAAAGATGAATCAGTCTCAAGATCAACATCCTCAACATCGATCATGTGATATGGGTAAGGGTAATACTGCCTAAGCTGTGACTAATTAAAAACATTGTGCATACCACTATACCACTATGGGAGATCCAATAAGTATGCCACCATTCTGATCCTCTCCACAATCTCAAATGACCCCATGTACCTGGGGGCCAAATTGCCTTGTTTCTAAATTCGAAGGTGATCCAACCTTGATAAAACTGGAAGGAACACATGATCACCAATCATAAACTGACGATTTATACAACTAAGAAATGAATATGACTTCTGTCCACTCAGATCTATTTTCCTATGATTCCAAATCAACTAAATCTATTCTAACGTCTCCTATACGAGACCCGAACCCAATAACCATAATTCCCCAACTTCCATCAAACATAATAGAGACAGACATGGTACACCATAGAGCACCTCATATTGTTCCATCATAATCAAATCCCGGTAAATATTGTTTTATGAAAACTCAATAAGCACCAAATTTGTTTCCCGTGATCCCCCAAAATCTAGGCCACAAGCCCTCAACATGTCCTCTAACACTTGAATAGTATGCTCTAAATGCCTGTTCATCCACAGGTGAAAATACATAATCAAAAGAACCTAGGTAAAAAGAGACCTTTAAAATTCATTCTAGAAGAATGATTTAACTCAAAGATCTAAATATGAAAGTATCATTCACAACACCCCACACAACTATACAATTTCCCCAACATACAGCTCATCATGCCAACCCATTTTAAAATTATTTTGAATCAGTAAAAAAATGTGCCACCATAGTTTACTGATCCAAAAATACATAGATCTCATCATTCTTCTATTTTATCCTTAGAAAACCCACAAAATATTTTTATCTTCACATCATACCATTTCCATTTTAGAATGGGAAATAACTATAACAATCCACCTGATCGCTGATGATCAACCTTCACCCACTGGAAGGTAAGGCATGTCACCATGAAACACACAACCTCCTTTTTCATCCCTAACCACCAATAGTTCCTATTGATGATCACGATTCATTTTGGTTAGACCCAGATGCACTTCTCACTTCAATTAATGAAACTCCTGCATCAACTCTTCTCACATACATGTTGGCACAACAACATGACCATGAATATAAATGATTCCATCATCCTCAACGGTCTGAACAGAAGGTGACATCCAATATTTAAAACATCCACTCAAGGTCACACATTTAGGATCCTCATATATTTCCTTCTAAGTCTGGATCAAAAAGTGTGGACTCAACTACAAAGGATACAAGATTCATCTTCCCTTGACCTCCCTACACCTCAAGATGCATTTCAACAAACAACTCCATAACCCTCCACTCGGAACTGGATTCCTGAACTGTCTAATTTTGAAATTTTCAACTCCAGGCATCTAAAAAACTATTTCCCTTTCCTAGCATGTAAACCATCATGAAATAATATTATTTCATTTACCAAGACCATCTTCTCTGAAGAATATTCAAATCACACTGAGTGAATATTTACTTATGGGACTTATGATCAATGTAAATCATAAAGTGTTCTCCAAACAGGTAGTGTCACCAACACATAAGGCATACACCACTTTAGTAAAATAAAGATCATGCATATGGTAGTTTATTTCATGAGGCATCGGTTTTCGTAAATAATTCACAACCCTATAACCATCCTCTATTAACACCACCCCACTTCGAACACTAGATTCATCACAAAACAAGTTATACTCTTAACCTAGATCAGGTAAGACTAGAACTAGTGCAGTTGTCAAAAACTTCTTTAACTCTTGGAAATAATTATCACATTCCCCACACCAGTAAAAATTTATCCCCTTCTTATTCAATCCTAAAAATAGTGTTACCAAAAGATAAAATTATTTAATAAAGCTTTGATAGTAGCAGGCAAAACCTAGAAAACATTAGACATCTGAAAAAATATTTAGCTTCTCCCAAGACACCACCACCTGCACATTCTCTAGGTCTATTGACATACCTTGTTTTAAGATAATTTTCCCTAAGAAATTCACCCTATTGATCCATAAATGATGCTTGGATATATTAGAATATAGGATATTCTCTTTTACTATACACAGGATGATGTCATGATATTTGGCATGATGTTCATGAGTTTTGGAGAAAAAATTATTTAATGAAAAAAAGACAAAAAATTAATGTAGGAATGATTGAAATATTTGGTTCATTAGGTCTATAAACATTTTCATTGCATTGGTCAACCTGAGCAACATCACGACAAAATCATACAATCTGTACCTGCTCATAATGGTGTTCCACGATATATCCAAAGATTTTTACCCTTGGTTGATGATAACCTAACCTCAAATAAATTTTTGAAAAAACTGAAGAACCTATTAGCTGGTCAAAGAGGTCATTGATGTGAGGATGGTTGTATTGATTCTTAACCTTCATCTCATTCATCTTCCTATAATCAACACATATTCACAAAGATCCATTAGCTTTCTTTGAAAACCCCCCGTTGATCACCAATGTGATGTACTAGGATGGAATAACCCTTTATTTTCTAATTCCACCAACTGGGTTTTGGGTTCCTGGAGTTCTTTTTGTAAAATTCTATATGATAGGATGGAAACTGGTTCTTCTCTTAGGATCAACTCTATCGTGAACTTAACAAGCCTCTCAGGTAGAAGCCCCGAGAAATCATCAGGAAATACATCCTAAAATTGATCCACCACTATAGGAAATAAAACTTCTCTAATCCCCCATCATCATGCATGAGACAAGCCACAAGGGTTGTGAGTTTACCCAATTGATGAAAAACTAGCCCTGTATGGCCAACCCGAACATCTGATTCTCCATGATGGACATACATGTCTCCCTCAAGAGATGTGAACATTACCCTATAAAGTTAATAGTAAATATGAGCTTAGTACAACACCATCCAATCCATACCCAAGATCAAATCAAAACCCAACATCTAATGGAAAAAAAGGTTACACAATATATGGTATCCACCAATTTCAAGAGAAAACCCTTTACACTGCCTAATATTTTCTACTCACACCCCTAGTAGTGTAACAATCGATATGACACCACACAATCTATCCAATTATAGGCCCAACACAACCCCAAATTGACAATAGATAAAAGAATATGAGGCACTAGTATCGAATAAAGAATTAGAAAGAGTGGAACCTATAGGGATCATACATCAAACAGTCGATGGTCCAACCTCACCGCCTCAAAGTGTACATTGAAATTCATGAAGATGACCCATTAATCTACCCAGAGATCTTATCTAAGTCCCCTATGATGCACTACCCTACTGGGAGGTATGCACTATCCCTAGAGTACCATGCCTACTATCTCGACCAATATGTTCAATTGAACTCCAACTTCCATCCTGATAAGGGGTAACTAATCCTCTAATTGCAATATATACTAGCCTCGGTCCTCCATCAGTACCAACATGTTGAGAGTTCCTACAGAACCTCTACACATGACCCAACGTTTTTCAAGCCTGACACTAAATCGGTGCTCATAAAAACTGACCACGCATATTTCCTGGCCTTCCACACTGATAATAGAAAATTTGATCGCTACCCCGAGAGGCTGGTTCCCTTTTTTGGATACTATTTCCACCACTTCCCTAAATAAATCCCTCAAAGCGACACTCCCTACCATTAGAAGACACACCATTAGGTTTCCCAATTGAGTCTGTACACACACTACAAGGGGCCTCCTTGAGATTTATTTCTAAAATATGGGTCTGATATACCACTTCAGCAAACCTATTTAAATGGAAAATATTTTCTTGAGACTTAATCTCATATCTATGTACATCCTCTAAGAACCTTTCAATTTATGCCTCATCCCCTAACAAAAATGGAAGAAAAACATTACAAGTTGATGAAATGACTAGCATAATCCATCCCTATCATAGTACCATGAGTCAAACTCATAAAATCTATATCCTTCCCCTGCCTCAAGTTCTCTGGGTAGAAGCGTTCTATAAAATTTTCTTGGAGTCCCTTCCACGACGTACCCTCTTGTTGCTTAATCTGAACTAAGATGTCCCACCAAAAATTTTCCTTCCCTCACAAAATATAATATTCCAACTTGACTCTATTCTTAGGATGATTCTATATATGTTCAAGGATTGTCTGGATGGAATCTATTCAGAACCCATCTGCCTCAGGCCCACCCAATACAGTAAAAGTCAAAAGGTGTTGTAGTTGAAATTCTGTAGTCAGCTCAAACATGCATGACACAACCCACCCTAGGTCATGTTTGGTCATTTTTTTTAAAAAGATTTAATTTCTCATAGAACTTATCTTCTCCCCTGTTACCCTAATTCACTAGGATCCCTTACTCCATCTTCGAAGGAGAGTTCTCGGTGACATCCTATTGGCACCCAACCAACACATGTTGACAATGTGGCATCTTCCTACAATGCTAAGTATTATTCTTAGAACATATAACATAAAAAATCCATAAATATCATAAAAGAAGGATGCCCACTAGTCATAAACAAATCATCCTTCACACAATATCCCAATAAATATCACAACATTTATATCACTACCCTCAAGAAATCCCATATTTTCTCATGGATAACATGGGATTAACCAATGTACATAGTAAAAAGTGCTTCATTATACTCAATTTCAAACTATTTCCACACTCACAACACAAAATATTTCCTTTTGGACACATTTCCCATTTAACAATTTGTTACAACCAACATTTTAACACATTCATAACCCTTCATTAAGTATAAGTATTTAACCATTATTTAGAATTGTTTCCATTTCACACATTTATATCATTTTTATTAGACACCATTTTTGTCAAATTTTAAATAAAGTAAAATGCACCCTACCCTTGATGTTCCACACACCAATCCCATGTGTTCCTATCATGGTAAATGATGCATATAGCACTAGGTACCTACAATGATACTTGGATGCACAACCTGATGCCATTCCATTCATGAGAAAAATGTCATAAAACTGTCACATCACATAAAAACGGCATCACCCAATGGTGAAATATCATTCAACCGTAACAACACACACCAAGAACAACAATCGCACCCTAGGTGACATGGGTTTTCCCACATAAATGGGTTAAATAATCCCAAGCACAGGCCCATTTCCAAGGCTTGACACATCTTAATCACTCATCTACCATCCCAAATAATGACACCATAGATTATAACCAATATCATACCACGTTGTAATGTTCCGGAGCTAGAGTCCTCTAACTAGCGCCTCATGTCGGGTCACCACATAACCTCAAGCATGCCTCCCCATATTCCAGAGGTTTTCAACTTGCGGTGAGGGTCTAATGGATCACATGGGAAGAAGAAAAACCCTATTTTTCAGATTAATCCATAGATGATTATGTATGAAATAAATGAAACAATAAATAATGGAAAAAACATGCATTACTTATCATTTCCCAAATTTAGTACAAACCAAAACCAATAATAAATATTTCATGCCTTACTAACAATGCTAAAGTGAGTAAAAACCCAAAATAAATTGAAATAATTGAATCCCCAAAATGGGTATTGACTCCAAGTCTAGATCTGCATCCATGCACATCTCAAGACCAAATAAATTCCCTAGGAAAGGGAATTTTCCCTTATCCTGACCTACATAAATGAAATCTACATGGGTACCCAATGGCGGACCAAAAAGGGTGTGAGTACAACTCAGTAGGCCACCACCAATTGTGTCTAAAAAGTATCCAATCCAAGAATATAGTACATTAAAGTAATAAATAAATGGAAATGTAAAGAAATTACAACTCTGGTGATATTGAATAAGAATATTAACTTATTCAATTTACTTTTACTATATACATTTCCATTAGTTATACCATCTTTACTAATAGGTTCATTTTCAATACATGCTCAATGGGTTAAGCATTTACTTCATTGGAATAATGGACTATGTAGAAAAATAAGTATGCATAAGGGAATAAGTCAAATTCTCTAACTCACTATGGAATAACATAGCATGAAAAAATACATCACACTTTCCTTGGAGCCTCATTCTGGGTAGTTTCATCCAATGAAACCATTAGGGAAATATAGCCTCAGTATTACTCCCTATCCTATGCATTCTATGGGTGCAGTTTATAGTATTGGTCCACCCTAACCCGTGGGCATAGAACCTCAAGTCAATACCCCACATACTACCATGCCATGTGCACATGCTTATTTATCCATTTACCACATATACCATATCAAAAACCATAAAAATAAATAAAAATAACATCAATATTTCATAATCATTAAACATGTATAATTATCATCAAGACTTAACATATTATCCTATTTACCAATTACATTACATAACCTATTTAACCCATTTCCATTTCCCATGACTTAACCCATTAAGTGTATTCAACAATTCCCTTATAATAGCCTACTTAACATAATCATCAATTCCCTTATGCTAACCGATTTAACACATTTATAAATTCAAAATAATTTACCCATTTATCATGCTTACCATTTCATATGCATTATCCCACTTATGCATTTCAAGTACATTTCATAAATCACTTAGCACAATTTTCTTTTTTAAAACTAAATCAATTCATATTAAGTAAAAAATACCTTATGAAATTACCAAATTCTGGACACCATTATTAATATTACCTTTTAAATTAAATCTAACATACCAACATGTTCGGTATGGGATCTACTATATCAAAAATCAATTTCAGACATGGCATTACCATTTTCTATGTTCTGAGTCTTTGGTGCACCCCATGGGTTTCCCTAAATTGGTCTAGTAATCCTCAATTCACCCCAAGTGGATCAAGAGGGGTTAAAATCCCTATTTAGACATCCATTTTCACAAAATATTAAAACATATATTAAAAAAATGACTAGCGGGAAGTAAACACACAACCATGAAAGAACAAATCAATATAAAGACTATGGGATTTAACATGTAGACCACCGAACTTGAATCCTAAGATGAACACACCCTTCAACTGAGACTTAGATCTAGATTCAAGTACCACATAAATCCCCAACCTATGATCCACCATAAAAAATAGTTTTTTAGGGCATTGTAAGAAGAAGACCAAATCTATAAGCCCTAATTCAGAAAAGACAAGAAATCAGAAGATTTGATTCACCTGGAGCTTCGATTCGAAACCAACAACGATCTAAATAGAGTAGAATCAAAGGAGAATGATCCCTTAGAAGATTGGGATAGTTTGGTTCGTCACTGGTGTTTAGAGGGGGATAAATGTAAAAGAAATTTGGTTAGTAAATTAAAATCCCTAGGGGCAAGTTTAAAAAAATCACTTTTTTAATTGGGTGACCGGTTTGAATGCACTACCTTCCAAACTATGCACTAACCATGTTCCATCCTTGAACCAAGAAGGGTTAATCCATACGGTTTACTGGGGAGGCCTCCATGGATTAAAAATCCATGTGCCTACTATGTGAGAATCCTATGTCCAAGTTTACATGGTTTGGATTCCCCCCTCACATAGTTTTCACTAACCGTGTTCAAATCATGCAACATGCACTGAATGGCCCAATTTTTCTTTTCCTTCGTGTACTAAGCCCCCAAAACACCCGTGAACCTCCTCACACACCCAGTAAACAATTAATTAAAAATTTTAAGGGACTAAAACTAAAATATAAATAAGTAAATAACTAAAAAAATGTTTGTGATTTTACACATAGGGCCGTATTTTGATATTGTCGGGCCAGATTTGTGACAACCTAGTTTTACATATGAGGTACATACATGTTAATTTCTAGTTTAAACCCTTTTTATACTTATAAATGTTCCATATGATATATGGAATGAATCAGGAGTGTATGGGGATTTTTTTTGATCCCATAACATTTTTTTAGAATAAATAGACCAGGCACACGGTTTTCCTAAACCATGCACATGAGGCCACACATTCTGGAAAAATATTCTGGTGTGTTGCAGAGGGTTGTAGAGGGTGTATATAGGATTCTCATGGTTTTTATAACCGTGTACCAAGACCCTAAAAGCAGGGTTTTACCTGAAAAATTCCTAGTTTATGGGGTGGGAACAATTTGAATAACTATGCACATGAACTGTGTGAGGGGTCTATCTTTGGAGAGTTCCAGCCGTACGGTTGGCACATGGTTTGGAGAAACATACTGCCAAAATACATGCCTCTTAAAAAGTGGGAAAAATTATATTTTTTTCCCTCCATTAACTTAAAATGGATAACCCATATCCCCATCCTTTATTTCTAGTGGACCACAAACTAGGGAGATATTCCTCTCCTCTTTCTAGGATTTGAATTCATCCCATCATCTGGACTCGAATTCAAGTGTTTTCTATCACATTGGATCACCACTGTTAATATATTTAATATGTTACCTTCCTTACTTATATTATATCACCATTTTTGACACTATTTTTATGTGATCTCATATTCCTTATTTGTAGGTACATTTTATATTTATTCATTTTCTTCCGATCTATACTAAACCAAAGGTAAATTCTAGATATATTTTCCTCCACTAGTATAATGTATGTGGTATATGAATTTTACCTCACATTATTAATTTTTGAATTTTTTTTCTATGGTGCGTCACACTAGTTTCAATAGGCATTGTCTATAAAATCAATATTCCTTGAATGGGATTCCCTATTTCGGAACCTAATGACTATTTTAGATCCTTAATGGTGTTGGAGGTCATCTACCTAAATGTGATCCATGATTTTGGGTGTGATCATTATATTCCTAATTTACCTCCATAGTTTTATAACCAAAATCCTATCAGTGTGTTTGGTTTAACTTATAAAATATGATACGAGTAATGAAAAATGATAAATTATTATGGTGTAGCCCGACTAACACACTTATCACTTTATTGAAATAATAATAAAATTTATTAACATGCTCAATGATTTGGAATGAGTTACATATTTCCAATGTTACACTTCATGTAATTATATTTGGTGCCTGTTATTATGGACCTTAAACCTTTTCATAAATAAATTAAAGTTAGTCATATGAATTAAAAAGACGTAGTCAATTGGAATGATTATTATATATCCAATGTTACACTTCATATTCACATTCTTGGTTCCGCTATTATGTACCTTTTTTAGTTATGGGAGTGGTTAGACTTGATATCACATTGGATTCTTGAGGGAATGCCTTGAGAACTCAAAGGATTCCACCCTGATTCATTGAGAAAATTACCAAGGTATATTCCCACATCATAATCTTGTCCCAATAATATTACGTGAATGCCTCAGTGTTGTACTGACGATTCACCTACTTTCTATTCAGATATTAGAATATCTGATATGCACTACTTGGATTCAACTTGAAATCTATAAACATGTGGTACTATGGATTCAACATATTGGGACCAGTCATGCGTAGCTTTTGATTACCATGGATGAGCTTCATAGACTCAGTTAGAATCTTTTACAATGGAATGAATTTGCAGAACCTTTTGAATTAAAATCAGGTCCTTAGAGGAAACTTCATGTGGTATTACTATGATTTAGCTCAACCCACAAGGTCATGGATTCTCATGTATCACCTTAGATCCTATATTTATATTTTCTTTTTTAAGTGGCTATATTTATAGATATAAGACTCATGAAATATTGTCATACTAAGTGACCACCTAGGCACTAAGACAAGGGTCCACACTGGAGCATGTATATATGTCCATATTATAGTCTTACATACGAATATATATACATGATAGAAAGGGTTTAAATAACTTTCCAGCTTACTTCAGAGTAGGTATGGTAAGCCCATCATTCCATGGGGTTCCAGATCAGAAAAATTAGTCACTTTATGATATGTTACATCACTAGTGATTATTATACCTGCACACTATTACATTTATATTCATAGTCTACATTTATGTAGAAACCATTGGTGGTGGCCTACTGGGTATATCACACAACCTATTCAGGCCATTTATTGGTACCCAAAAAGACTTCATGGATGCATGAAGGGATTGGGGGAAGTTCCTGGTTCTTGATGGATGATTTATTATAGCACGGGAGCTGGAGAGAATAGGACCGAGATATGGATTGTGATGTTATCTAGATATATATTTTTGGTATTTTTGGTTATTTTGATATACTTTCATGCATGTGTTCCTACATACATATTTTCTTTTTTCTTTTTTCATAGCTCTATGGAAAACACATCATTTAGTATATGGTACTTGGTAATGATATTAATGACTATTTATTTGATCTGGACGATTTATCTTCTTCTTTCAGTTGGTATTATGATTCTTCCATTTATCCACTGATTATAACACTATGTAAATTGCATTATTAAGGTATATTCTCTCAATCATTCCACCTTTTACCCTCATTTCTAGTCAGAATACTTTGGAATATGGGGAGGAATTCATGAGGCTTTATGGCCAATCAGGTTCAGTTGCTTATGAGTGAACCGAGTCCGGGATGTTAAAAATTTGTATTAGAGGGTTATTTTACTTTTTTATTACCTTTGGGGTTATTAGAACAAAAGACTATAATGTATCAGAATATGGTCATAAACTTTTGACTGGGAGTAGCTAACCCATATTTGGGAGAAAAACCAAATTGCATGGAATGAGAAATGATGTTATGGATTATGACTATTATAGTTGTACAAAATTATCCATTAGATGACACACATGGGTTGTGGATTTCCTTATTATTGCGACAAGGAGGTAGTGTATCATGCATCATTATAAAAACATGAGGATTTATATTTCATGCATTATTCCATGAAACTTTTACTTAATGTGTGCATTTTTTTTGCATATTATTTATGCCTTGATGGTTATATTTTAAATTGTTCCATCCTTTCCTGCATGTATAAATAATTGGAATAAGTAAAGTGTCAAATTCAACCTAAATAGTGATTTACTATATAGTATATGATTAAACATTAATTAGAAAATTATATCGATTTTTAGGCGTGATTCATTGGTTACACAAATTGAAGCATTATTTGGTTTCAATAATATGTTTATCAATCAAAATTTAAAGAGTTTGTGTGCCTATATAAATTGGTATTGGTGATCCATCTAATTTAATCATCTTAGGAGACTCATTATAGTAACATGTAGTACCATTGATATTTATAAAACATATTACTTTATAACATGGGAATGATAGATGCATCTAATTAGATATTGATATATATACATAATGTCATAACTATGGATTATTAAGCCCTAATTTTAAATGTAAATGGTTTCCATTAAAAAGTGATACCAATTGAAAATTATTGGGTGATTTTGTCTATAACTTTCAATTGACACATTTATGCTGGAACCTTGTTATAAAAAAGATAACTTGACCCAACCCGACCTTGGTAGTGGATTGTAGGCAGTATCACTGAAATTTTATTATAGTATTATACGATGACCAGACCTATATTTATAAGAAATCATAGGGTAGTGGCCCTTATATAGGAAAGATTATACATATTTTATTCTAGTGTCTATGATGTTATCAGGGTAAACCTTATCTTAGGCATGTGTTTTGATTTTTTATAGATATTCTACCATGATTACCTTGAGTTGAGAAACAAGAAGGTGGAACCAACCACACTACTAAGGTAGTGGGACCTAAACTTCCAGTAGTTACAGCTTTGGAACCTCCTATTATAGATGACATGGGCATCTATTACCATTTATTAGGGTTTCCTTTGACTTATGATGATTATTTAATGATCTTCGTGGCCTTCCCCTACTTTGTAAGAGCTGACATGAGAGTTTTAAAAGCAGTATATGCCCACATTTTCCAGGGATGGAAGTCCATAGGCCATTGAGATATGGATAGATGTCATTTTATCTAGATTTAAGAAGTTGGAGACACCTCCAATGAGGAGTTTGAAGTTTGGTACTTATATGCTTTGGGGTTCTACAAAGTTTTTGTCAGACGTTATTACTCATGAAGACCAACATCAAGACATGGTATGGAGAGATTTTCAGAATTCTTTATATGACTATTTAATTCTAGAATCATTGAGTCCAGAATAATCCAAGGAGTTTCTATATATAGATCAAATATCCTTATATTTTATGGATTATTCAGCTCCCTTTATAGATCTTTAACCTTTTTCACCTTCCTTTACCATGATGAGATTTAAAGAGACAGGTGTTTTGAGTATGGGTTGAGGTATGTCATCTGGTATCAAGTAAATGTTTTCAATTTGACTATTGTTTTGGTAATTGTGAACCAAACCCTTATTACTAATCATAATTTGATTTAAGATGGTAGTATAGGACACAACGATTCAGTGTTGAGGTAGGGTAGTGGTTTGTTTAGTGGTAGGAAATGTTGTCTGGCAGATTCTCGACAGAGCAGTGGCATCTGGAATTCCCATTCAAGTTCTCATCTATATTCCATCAGTGTGGTATCCATGTTCATGTAAAACCTTAGGTTTATTGAGACACATTATAGTGTTAGGACTATGGAAGAATGCATCATCTTCAAATATTTTGTCATATCTTCCCATCATTCCCTAGTAGGAGAGGATCCACACCTACTCTACCACCCAGAGTAGGATCAGTAGCTCAGTGTCAGGCCAAATGCTAGACTACCACTAGATATACAGGGTGAAGAGGTGGACATGGTGGGGAGTCCATAATCAATATACATAGCACTAGTTGACCATACCCGCTCTGGGTATTTAGTTTGCAGTACATGGCTGTGGATCTGGCCAGATTTATTCAATGCAGCCTATTCCTGAGGAGAAGGGTGTTGGACCATCTATAGTACAAGGTATGATTTTGGTAGCCTCTAATTTATTATCTACTCTTTCTGATATAGGAAATTCACATTCTTTTATCTCTGGGACTATTGTGTAAATCATTGGGCATGGAATTCAGTATTTATGTGGTGTGATGACACTTCATACTCCACTGTGAATTTGATTGGAGAGTTTATGCCAAAATAAGGAGTTCCCCCTTGATATAGGAAGTAATCATTTCTTATAGGACCTTTTCATCCTTGATATTATAGGATTAAATATCATTCTTTCGATGGACTGGTTAGTCCCCTACCATTCTTATATAGATTTATATCATAATAGGGTATTGTTTACATCACCAAAGGTTAATAGTTATGTTCAAAAGGTTGAATGGGATGTCTAGGAAATTAAATCTAGACCATAGAATCATGGGATGGGTGGAGTGACAAACTATATTTCTAGACTTTGTGTGGATTCCCATGTAATGCATCACGATGATTTTTGTAACACCTTGAAATTTAAAAGTACAACATTTTATTCTTTAGAGTTTATGACACACAATATAAAATGTAAAAAGGGAAAATATTAACCTGATATGTTAAAATATTAAATAAATATAATATATTTTAAATATTTTAATGCACCCACCACTAATTTAGATTGCATCACATGAAAGAGCGACCTTCTTTGATATCTTGCATTACACGCAAGACCGAGTTTCACCAAATAATATTATATTATTAAAATATTATTATTTAATATAATATGATATTTCCTAGACATTATGTTAGTGTTTATAAATAGTATTAAATAACTTATGAGAATTTATCGTTTTTATAAATATAAAATAAATTCATTGGTTACCAATTAATGATAAATGAAAATAAGAACCTATTGGAAATAAAAAGAAATATTATTATTTTTATGCTTCCAAAGGAGTATTTTCTTAATAAAAATAATTAAATACAATTATTTAATTATTTTAATGAAATATATATTTTATATATTCAATCAAATATTTTTTTGAATTCATCCATTAGGTTTGATAGGAATAAGATATGAACAAACCCAATTTCACACATAAAAGCTATATTTTTATAAAGAAAATTTTACAGTCTTTTAATGGAAAACTAATTTTAAATATGAATTTTGATACATAAATTTATTTAATATGTCAGAATAAACTTAATATTTTAAATTTAAACAAAAAAAATTAGTTTAGGTTTATTTTTTGATATTTTTCAGAAAAATGTCATTTTTAATGAATAATTAAAAATACTGAATTCTATTTCAAACCCGATTTTTTATCTAAATTATTTATAAGGATAAATCATATTTTAAATTGGATATAAAGTTTAATTCAATCATATCGTTATCTATTAATCAAATTTTGGTAATTTTAATCAGTTTCACTTTGAAATTAACTATAATATCATAGAAAATGTTCGGACGTTTTTACCTTAAAAAACTGTATTGTTGTCCCACTTACGGGATTAAATTTAAATCAATTTCTACTAGTTCTATTATTAGAATTTGAAAAAATGGGTTCCATATTTGGAATCCTAATAATTTATATTTTTTAATAATACCAAAAAAAAAATTCACCAAAAATATTAGTGAAAGTGATTAAAATTAATTATAATGATTAAGATTTAATTTTGATTAATAAAAGACTAAACTGTAAACTTATGTCCCAAAACAACCTTAAAACTTGTACAAAGCCCATTTCATGGCCATAATTATTATTTTAACCTTCAATTATTTTGGTTTTTTGGTTTTTTTATTACTTCTTTTGGTAAAAATGTGGGTACGCCTAACTTTTTTTCAAAAATATCGCGTCCTTTTCCTCTACTATAAAAGGCCACCAACTCTCCACCTTACTCACACATCTCAACCCACTTTTTAACAACCAATATCTACCCAAATATATCCATAAATACCTACCCTAATATTATAATACAAACCTATGGAAGAAATCTATCCAAGGAAGTATTTTGCTACAAACCAAAAGAAGTAACCCGATTCAGAGGTAACATCTTTCCTAAACTATTTAGTTTTATTTCCATTATCCAACCCATAAATTCTTATTATTATATTAATGTATAAAAAACAGTATCCTAAAAATACTATTATGTTTTTATTCTTATTTTTAAACCTAAAATTACACAAAATTTCATATAATGGGTAATAAACATATTGTTTCTGTGTATGACAAACTACCACCTCACAAAACAATGACTGTTCATTTTTCCTTTACCACCTCTCATTGTGGCTATTATGATGGAAAATATATTTATATATGTTATATATAATATTAATTATGTATTTATTCATTTTAAATTATTTTATAACACATACCCTTATACGTTCCATTTTGATTAATTTCGATTACATCATTTGTGGAAGTGCGGACTATCACCCCCTCAAAGAGATGTGATTCGTTCACACTATACATACACTACTAAAAAATGAATATATAGCCATGGACCTATAGCCACGGTTTTATAAGTCCGTGGCTATATCATGGTCATACCAATGGATGAAAATTCATCCGTGGCTATATGTGTGATTTGGCCAATATTCTCTTGGGCTCCTCTTACGGAACCCTCCCCGACTCACTCCCCTCCCCCGACGCACTCCCCTCCCCGGACGATCGCGCCTCCCCCCTCCCCGATCGACAGCGCCTCCCCCGACGCCGACGGACTCCCCTCCTCCCCCGACGCACTCCCCTCCTCCCGACGACCTCTCCTCCCTGGACGATCGCGCCTCCCCCGACAGAATCCCCTCCTCCGGACGACCCCGACGAACTCCCCTCCTCCCCCGACGGACTCCCCTCCTCCCCCGACAGACTCCCCTACTCCCGATGGACTCCCCTCCTCTAGAAGACCGCAACTCTCCTGCTCCCGACAGAATCTCCTCTGACGACGAACTCTCCTCCTCCCGACGGCCTCCTCCGGACGACCTCTTTGCTGGTATCTTTATCATTCCATTTTTTATCATTTCCAGTATCTTTATCTTTAATAATAGTTTTTTCACAATCCATATCAGTAGTAATTAGATCCTTCTCAAGAATATTTACACTCTTTTATGTAAGATATTTCTGCTGCTCGGGTCGATCCTCGTGAATTAGGATACTAAATCATACCATTTTTGAATATGAGGCATCTAGAAATTATATAGGCTATGTCAACATTTTAGAATTGTGTTCCATGGATTTTGGTTTGATTTCCATCCCTTAAATATCGTATGAGGCATCGTGGTTTTGTATAGGGTAATACTGTAGATTAACATCAAGAACTAGGAACATTAGTGTAGGATATGCCTTCATCTTCCAATTATTTTCTACCATATATATATCTATTTTTGAGGGAATACTAGTTTTCTAGTTGTTCAAGCGAAATTAATGGGGATTATTCCCAAAAAGGAGGAAAATATGAGAATATCATGGTGATATAACCATATATAACATATGATTTTACAATTAATCTATGGTTGTTCCTAGAGATAGATGGTCTATCCATCATTGCACATCCGATAAGGATAGGAATCAATCCTTATATAGTTTTTTATGGTAGAGATGTTAGATTTATGCAACACCAGAGATGGTGAAAACCATGTGAATAATGGGTGCATGCATATAGTTTAGGTTCATAATGCCTTGATCTAGTCTTCTTGTTTGAGTTCATGGAGCTTATTGAAAATGAAAATAGTTTATATTCTTGGTGATTTGAGTATATAGAGGATCTTTAAGGATGATAATGCAGAGAAAAATGCTTAAAACCCATGTGAATGGATACGAGGATGTCCTATAACAAATGAAGTGATCCTGAAGACGGTTGATCAATGTTTAATTTCATACCTCTTGGATGACAGAAAACAATTTACATTCATGATTCATGGGATACTGAAACCGGTATATTTTGAAAAAAAAATTCAATTCATGAATGAGGTTGAATTTGATTTGAATTGAGGGCAGGACATCCCACGCACGACACAAATACCACAGAAAAAAATTCAATATCGTGTAATGTTATAATGATCAGACCGAGATGAATGTAGATGATATTTTAAATTCATGATGCTTGGAATATGTGTAATTTGGTTTCACAGTAATATATGTGTCACAGAAGTGGTAAAACCTACTATAAATGGACCCAAATAGTCTTATATACCATGTTCACACCTTGAGATGGACTACACACAAGTTAAAGTCATAATGTTGTGTGTGTAAATGGGACTAAGGGGATGTAGGGTTGAAATATATTTATCTAGACCTATAAATGATAGGTATAGTAATTACAATGTATCCCATGAAAATGGTATTCAATCCACACATGGTTCAAAATTATGTAATAGTAGGATTTCAATTCCAAAATTGGGGGAAATCCTCTCTCGTGAGGGAATCCCAAATTTATGACATGGGTAATGCTAGAGTTTAGCATCGTGTTATATGGATGATGGTTTAGTTCATATCATATCATATGATTCATATTGATTCCAAGTGGGATGATTTTTTTAGACAATATCATACATATATTATGAGGAACCATGGTTATAAAAATTGTAAGACCTTTCATATCATCCCATAGTTATCATATGAGTCATCTTAATTTTATATCGAGTAAGATCATTATTTAATTTTGTGTGCCTAGGATGTCAATATCTATAGTTTAAAGTCATTAAACTCAAACAATATTGGTAGAAAATAGTTATTTTCATAATTCATGGAATATGACTCCTTGTTTATGTTCAGAGATTTTATATTAAGGATATTTTTAAGGTCTTTTTGCTTTGACCAGTTATGAATATTTCAAGGTCATACTAGCTCGACCATGGGGTTTCTGGTAGTTTAGGGTCTTAAATTTTGGAACATTTGTGAATATTTTATATTCATAATTCTTGGAACCATGAAAATATTTTTAGGTTTTCTTCCTTGGACCATGGGTAACCTCATGTGAAGTACTACTTCAGAAACATCACATTGGTGGGAGGTGTGATACGATCTCTATATATGGTGATCAAAGAGTATACCCCGTTGGAATAGACCTTATGAATGAGGTAAGGTCATTCCCACTTGGGCACCAACTTCAGTTTATTTATTTGGGTATCATCCTTGTTCTGAGATCCAGTACCATGTCACCGTATTGTATGGAGCAGAGGAAACCATATTTTGGAATTATATTTTCATCTAGTTTTGGTTTCTCTCTAGATTGGGAAATGCTTAGAAGTTGTTCTCTATGAAGGATTCCAAATCATCCAAGTGATCTTATTTCATTTTTTCTAGACTATTATTGTTGTATAAATCTATTTAGATTTATGGTATCTAATCCTCGAAGGGAATGACTTACTTGGTTTCACATACTAAGGATATGAGGTCACTGGGATGGAATTAAGAGTCATCATCCAATAGGTATAGAGGAAATTCAAGATATTATCAGGCAAACTCTTATTTTTTATAACCCAGTGTTTTCTATAGGATAATAGATTGTTTCTTATTTCATTCTTCAATCTACACATTTTCCGATGAATTCTATTAAGTAGTAACGTTGGACCAGATTTTGTACTTCGTGTAAAATTTCATTAAATCCTAATCCTAAAAGTTAGTGCCTTATTATTTGAGAATTTAATGAAGAAATCCAAATTGATATATGGTGTGGTAGATCAAAAACATGATCACAAACATAGATTTAACATCATTGACGATAACTAATTCTTCCCACTTGGAGAAGAATACCATTTCGGTTAGAATAAACTATAACATGATATATTTTGCTAGTGGGTATGTCCCTATGATATGAGACCCCATAGTGAAAAAGGAAAATATTACAGGTGGTGTGGAGGATCTATAATGGTTGATGTAAAATAATTGAATGTCTCTAACACCCATGAAAACTCTGAGAAAAAATGGTGTAGTTATGGAGCATGGAGGGATAAATGTATCCCAATAATAGTATCTGTTGAGAGTGATTCATTCCCACATGATGGGTGAATTTGGACCCAACTTTGACCTCCAAAATAACCTGAGGTATCCCTTATACTTGGTTGTAATATATGATAATTTCATTAAAACCAGATCTTTTGAGGGTGGCATTAATTTATTCATACTCTGGAGTGTAAACGACAAGGCTTACCAGTGGATTCACTTATGCTCAGCTAAATCGTGAGGGAGAGTACCATGCTAGGGATACTCGATATAGTGAGGGATCTAATAGTTTATTTCCTCTACTATGGGGTGACTTTAGGGTCATAGAATATAATCACTAAAGGAAAGTTGGTTTAGGTTCTTCTATCATTATCTCAAATGGAATGGGGACAATGACCCTTGGATAGGCCACATGGATGATCAAATCATCATTTTCAGGATCATATGAGAATGTGGCTAAACATTTCCAGTTTTCAGCTCAACCATTCTATAACATGGGAATTTTATTCACCTCCATCATAGAATGGAATTGTACCATTAGTTGGTGGGTATGATCCAGTAGGGACATGAGCTCTTTCATCATGACAATGCGGTCACCATTAATATATTTGAGGGCTAACTTGGATTCTCCCTTCATATCCATTTGGGGGAAATAAATATCATCTGAAAACTGATGACCAGTAATGAGAGCCTAATAATTTGCCTCATCATCAGTGAAACCTTATAAAAATAGGAGAAAGTATGATTGGACGTCTTGTGTTCGTGTGATAAAGACAACCACCTGGCCTACACAATTAATATTGTAATTATTAAGCATTATTTCAGTCTATCTTTGAAAATCAACATCAAAATATGTTTTCTAATACTCTTTGACATGATCCACTAAGAGGGTAGCCTCATTCGGGAAATCAACATTCAGGGGTAGTTCTTCAGGGGTGGATGTGTGTCCATGAAGTCTTCTATTGCCTAGAATTTGACAACCATATATGGGATGAACCTAATGTTGAAATACTAGAGGATCACCTCCCAAAACAACATTCATCCAATAAACATAGGGTAATTGAAGATATACTTTAGGATTTTTACTTGTGTCACCAATTGTGTCTCATGATTCTATATATAATATCACAACTTCTACACTGTAAAAACTATTGTGAGGAAACTCTTATCTATAGGGGAGTATCTATTCTATATATCGAGGAGAATCCGACTATGATATTATAAACAATTTTCTATTACCTCTTTGTTTTTTTGGGTTAGATGGGTTACAAGGGATCATTCCAAGGAAGTCCCATAAATGAACAATGTCTTTCCTAAAATAGAAGAAATCAAAATAGACAGTTGTAATAGATAATGCTTAATGTTATCAATAATCGATATGGAACTCCTCATCCAATTTTTTAATAGGTACTTTATTCATTGGACACTAGAGGATCTTACACTATCCAACTAGATTCACATTAAATCAGTTTATATAGGTGAATAGACCTTGGAGGCTCCACAACTCTTAGAGATTCCATGGGGGAGGAATCTGATTGATGGACTTGATCATCTCTAGGTCAATCTCGAAGACCATATATCTTGTAGTAAAGTGGAGAAACCTAATAGAGGTAACCCTAAATGTGAACTTCAGGGAGTTTATCTTAATGTGTATGAAATATAGGAAGATAAAAAATTTCTCAAGATCCTTGAGATGGTCCAAATATGGTAGGATTTTTCCACCAAATAATCCTTGTAGCATTCCAAAAATTTCATGATAATTGGCTTGAAGATGTGGTGCATGGATAGTTGATAAGTGGATTATGCCTTATTCTATCCCATGAGAATCAATTAAAAGTAGAAATTCCCCTATGGAACCATAATTAGGGGAGACTCTACATCCTTGGGGGCCATCCATGTCTGATTATACTTGGAGCATCCATCCATAAAAGATAGGGCCTGGAACCCTGTTATAGCATTGATTAATAGATTTTTCATTGGAAGGGAAAAACAATACTTTAGATAATGGTGGTTGAGTTATAAAAAGTCAATATTGATGATTACTTAATATCTTTTGAAACAATAAATATAATGTTAAGTCATTTTCTAGATTATTTATCTAATGTATGTTTATCTGCCTCAGTATGGATAGATACTGGATGTACAACATTGATCGGATCACTGATGAATTTCAGAAGGAGTTACAATATTTTTTGGACTTTGCATTCACTAATGATTCAGATGGCGGGTTGATTCGATGCTCGTGTTTTGATTGTGTTGGAAGACCTTGGTTAACTTGTGAGGAAGTGAGTTACCATATCACTAAAAGTGGTTTCCAAAAAAATTATCATGTGTGGTATCATAATGGAGAAAAAGCTCAAGTGTTGAATGCCATCGATTCAGCGGAAAAGATTGGTATGAAAAATTTTATTTCTGATCGGTTTCCTTTTGTTTCTGAAGATAGATCCTCATGTAGACCAGTGCAAGAGGAAATGAATACTGGTACACAGTTCTCATCTATTAATCAGGATGATGACGTTGAGAGTGTTAGAAATTTGATGGAAGATGCAAATACCCCATTATATCAAGCATGTTGAAAAATGAGCAAACCTGGGTTTTTAATGCGATTATATCATGGGAAAACAATGTATGGATTTATTAATACTGTGTTCGACTATCTCCTTACATTTATTAAGGATTTACTGCCTGATGATGCATGTATTCCAGAAAATGATTACATGGCATCAAAGTTGGTTGAGAAATTTGGATTTTCATCTAGTAAGATTCATTCTTGTCTCAAAGACTGTTGTTTGTTCAGGAAGGAGAATGCAGACTTGAGTCAGTGCAAACAGTGTGGCACATCAAGGTGGAAGACTAATAAAGACGGATCTCAATCACGCATACCACAGAAAGTGATGTGGCACTTCCCTTTAATTCCCAGGATTCAAAAAAAATTTATGTCAGAACAAATGGCAAAGAATATGAGATGGCATGCAGATGAAAGAAATAAGGATAACGATGAAATAGTCCATCATGCAGATGGGTTGTCTTGGAAGAAATTTGATAGGTTACATCCTGATTTTGCAGCCAACCCACGAAATGTTAGATTGGGATTATCCTGTGATGGTTTCAACCCATTTTGCCAAATGCATACTGCACACAGTACTTGGCCTGTTTTCATTCACATTTATAACTTTCCTTCATGGATGTGTATGAAGAAACCATGAACTATCCTAAGTATATTGATATCTGGACCCAGTGATCATGGAAATGATATTGATATATACTTTCAGCCATTAATTGAGGTGTTAAATGAGCTTTGGATTGTTGGTGCACAAGCATATGATGCATTCAGAAAGGAGTACTTTATGTTTCGTGCAGCTTTATTATGGACGATAAATGATTTCCATGCCTACGAAATGATGTCTGGTTGGAGTACTAAAGGGAAATTATCCTGTCCTATTTGTATGAAAAATACACATTTCTGAAGACTAAAGTTTCGACGAACTTTCAACTTCATAGGGCATCGACATTTTCTACCAATGGATCATCCATACAGGAAAAATCGGAGACAGTTCGATAATGCCATCGAGACAGATGATACACCTCAACGAATGTCAGGGACTGATATTGTTAAAGAACTTGATGATTTGAATTATGTTCTTAGCAAAAGTCAATCAAATATCAGAAAGCGAAAGCATGCTAATTCGAATTCCAACAGCAATTGGAGAAATAAAAGAATATTATTTGAGTTGCCGTATTGGTCATCGAATTTATTACGTCATTGTTTGGATGTAATTCATATCGAGAAAAACATTTGTGAGATGTTACTTTCTACTATTTTGAATGTCAAAGGCAAAACAAAAGACGATTTGTGGTGTCATCGTGATTTGATGGATTGGGGTATAAGAGAAAGACATCATCCTGAGTTAATTGGTCAAAATAAGTGTAAAGTCCATGTTTCCTGTTATTCGATGAAAAATGTGGAGAAAAAACAACTTCTTCAAGTCTTGGAAAGTTTGAAGGTTCTGGATGGTTATTCAAGTAATATTTCGAAAAGGATGAATACACAAGATGTGAAACTCAAATCTCTTAAAACCCATGATTACCATGTCTTGTTACATGATTTGATTCCCATTACCATTCATCATTTACTTTCACATAATGTTAGAGTTGCAGTTATTAAGTTATGTCAATTTTATCGAGATCTTTGTGCCAAAAGATTGAGCAGAAGTGTTGTTCAGAAATTATAGAGAGATGCACCGATTATTCTTTGCGACTTGGAAAAAATTTTCCCACTGACTTTTTTCACAATTATGTTACATTTGATTGTGCATCTTCCCACGGAAGTTCTCTTTGGTGGTCCTGTTTCGAGTTGGTGGATGTATCCTACCGAAAGAATGATGTTTACATTTAAATCTTATGTGAGAAATAAATATCATCCTGAAGGCTCTATTGTGAAATGCTATTTAGCACAAGAATGCATGGATTTCTGTTCATCGTACCTAGCTAATGTCACTACGAGGTCTAATCGACTAATGAGAACTGAAGATGAGCAATATGATCCCATTGAGCCTACATTTCCTTTAATGCCCCAAACAGGGGGGATATCTGGATCGTACTCGTTGTGTACTTTAAGCAGGGAAGAGTGGGAAATGGAACATCGCACAGTATTATTCAACTCTGGTGTTCTTGATGATTATATGAAGTAAGTAAACTAATAAATATGTATTTTTTTCATTGCGTGATTTATTTATATCTTGTGACATTTTAATGCTTTCATATCTGTAGAGAACATTTTGAAATTATAAAAAAGAGACATCGCTCTCTATCTATTAAGAGGAAGGAACTGTTGCACAACAAAGAATTTGATGCCTGGTTAAAGTCAAAGGTAATAGATTTCTTTTTCTTCTTCTCATAACATAATCACATGTCTCTGTTTAATATTCTATGTTGGTATCTTTTAGGTTTTAACTCTACCAATGATTGAAGTATCAGATGAAATTAAAGCATTGTCCATTGGTCCAAATGATGTGGTGCGTGATTGTAAGTCAATGGTTGTCAATGGACATAAATTTGTTATAAATAGTTGTGCAAAAAAAATGTCAACACAGCATGACAGTGTCACGATAAGCACCACAAAATATTGTTATGCGAGTGCATCGGACAGGAAGCCTCGATCAGAAAATATATCATATTACGGTGTTGTTGAAAGAATCATTTTATTAGATTACTATGCACATGGTCGTGTCGCAATGATGAAATGCAAGTGGTTTGATTCAATGACACGACAAGGAATGCATATTGATAACTGTGGATTTAGAGTGATTGGTATGAACCGCCAGCTTTTTACCGATGAACCTTATATTCTTGCGTCACAAGCTAAACAGGTGTTTTATGTAAGTGACCCATTACAACCACAATTTGGTGTTATTGTTGATGTTATTCCTAGACATATTTTTGATGAAGGAATGGATGACAATGATGTTGTGGATGAACCTGTTGGTATTTATTCGAATGTTTCATTTGATGATACAGATGATGCAATTGTTAGAACAGATTGTGAACCAGAAATTATCACAGACCCCACATAGCGTTGACACATTTGTAAGTATTTACCTGATATTATCGCAATATTGTATGTGTTTTTTTTAACTTTCACACATGATATCAAAATAACTAGTATATTTCATACCATTATCAAATATAAAACTATTAATAGCCTCACCAATTTATGTTTAACCACTTCTCTAGTAAATCTTGAACATAGAAAAGTCTTTATATTTTATCAATATAAATATCACACATGAAAATGTATCTCATTATTTTATGATAAAATTGTATTATTTATCATTTTTCATTATTTCTATTTATTTGAGAATATTTTTTTTAATTTTCCAGGTCAAAATGTCTAATTATGATGATACTAGAAGGAGTAGAAGAGTACTGAGAAACGAACAATGTAGGTCTCCTCCTGGAAACAATGTAAGTACAAATTATGTTTGAATATTATGGTCTTTCATATTATTTATCTTGTTATCGTTCGTTTTATTTTATCATCTATGTTATTTTAGACTGCATCGTTGAGGAGACGCTTGGATTATGCCACTGAGGATGATATTGTGGCGGGGGTACTGATTCTACAGGTCAGCCTACTACTACGCCGCTTGAGACACCAGGAGGCCATCCTCCCATTATGCCACCTCCATATTATCCATACCCACCTTTTCCGTATCCCTTTTTGCCCAAACCCACATCGGATGGTAGTTCTCAGACTCCCATCCCTCAGTTTCCATTCCCACCATCCACTGTACAGGGTACTATGCCCCCATATATCCCACCGCCATATCCATATCCATATCCACCCTCATCTGTACAGGTTTATCCATCGGGTTTTCTGCCTCCATCAGTACACTTTGCATCTACTATACATAGTACTCCTGTAGATATCTCACCTACCATGGAGGTTTCCCCCCCTCCAGACGCAGCACTTCAGGGGTCAGCAGATCCCCCATCTATTGGTATTTGTTTAAACATTACTGTTACTGATTAATGATAAAATCATATATATTATTTTATTTTATTTTGGTTTCATGATTAGCTCCAGCCTCTACCAGACGACATGGCCGCACAAAAATGCGTGAGGTTTGGAATCATAACACGCAAATCATAGTTGATTACAATGAGTACAATGCTATAATTAATAAAAATGGCACGGAATGTAAAAGTTTTATGGGAACACTTTCTAGACACAACAATATCATTCCGGTTCAACCGATAAGTTGGAATGCAGTTGGAAAACAAATAAAGGACAAAGCCTGGGAAGAGATTTGGGTAAGTAATGTTAATCAACTTTTATATATATATATATATATATTTATAATATTTTCTTAACAAATATTATTTCCATTGCAGCTTCGGTATAATTTTCCCGATGGACAAAATGAAAAGGCTGCAAGGATAATGTATTTAGGTGAAATGTGGCGATCCTATAAGTATGATTTATATCTTGGGTGGAAAAAGAGAGTTGGTATAGAGCTTGAAGAAGTACCGGTGATTCAAGATTGCCCAATATCACAATATAAAGAGATGATCAACTATTGGAAGAGTTCAGCGTTTAAGGTGTTTGTTAAAATTATATATATATTCATTTATTTATTTAAAAACGATTTTAAATTACTTGTTTTATTTATGTTAATGAATTTATATAATTATTTGTTTATAGGAGAAATCAAATAGAAATAAAAAAACAAGAGTGCAATGAAACACATTTATACTCGCGGACACACTTCATTACCAGATCATGAGCAGACGCAGGTAATTAAACATTTAAAATATTTAGCTTTGTTTTGTGTAATTTTTTTAACTTCCAATTTTGATTTATTTCTTTTTTTTTTCCAGAAAAAGGCATCGAATATTGAGGATCACGTTCCTCACTCAACTTTGTTTTGTACAAGCCGGAAAAAGAAAGATGGTATTGTGCTAAATCCCGACACCGAGAAGGCGATTGTAAGTATATTTCAATTTCATTGATTTTTACTGAATTTAATTCCTTATATTATTTTATCATTTTAATTTATGTTATATATCAATCAACAGAATGATTTAGAGGCATTGGCAGAAAAAGAACCTGACAATTTGGGCCCAAATGATCATCTACATCAGGTATTAGGAGATGAGCATCAGGGTAGAGTGAGTTGTCGACCTGGGAAGAAGATTGTACCATCTCGATATTGGTCTAATAACGTTTCTTTGAGTACCAGTTCTGGTTTTATCACAGTGGAACAAATGAATGCCGCAATCAAAGAAGCAAGTCAAAAATCAGAACAGGCGATAACTGCAAATATAATGAAGTTTATGTCTGCCCTTTCTTCTACACTTCCACCAGAAGCAGCTGCAACTGTTGATGCATTTTTGATGTCAATGCGTTCTGCTAATGTAGATTCTTCTGTTGGAGCCGGAGCCAGACCTAGTGCTGGACCCGATGCTAGTGCTGGTTCGGATGCAGATGCCGATGCCGATGATGATGTTGGTGGTGTGAGAGGTGGTGATGGTGTTTCTGTAGGAGGTTTGGATTAGGGTTATCATGATTCTGATGATACTGATATTGAGACTCACTTTTGATGTAAATTTTATTTTTGGATTGGTAATGTATGATGAGTTACATGCATCCGATTACATTGCTTTTTTGATCAATATCATTAATATTTACCATATCTTATTGGGAATGAGAATGATTACTAACCTGTATAGTTAGCATCAACCAAACCACAAATAATTTAAGTAGTATCCACATTTTTACCACAGAATAATGATTTGGAATGCATCATATTATTTTACAGTGTGGTTTTACATTGAATCTTTTTAGGTTTAAATGGTTTGGAATGCATCATATTCTTTTTATTATCTAAATCCAAACATTATTAGAGATTTTAGTTATGAATATGATGATATTGGATCCTCCAACACAAGAACTAGTCCTGGCTATCCCCCAAAAATCTGAGTGTATGTATTCAAGTGGGCTGGCAGTATTGAAATAAGACCTATTTAATGATGATCTAAGTATCTCATTTGGGAGGGAAACATATACAAGAGTCTCTAAAATAGATTACATCTTAATGGTTATCACAATTATTATCTTAGTACCATTGAATTAGTTGGCATCATAGTAGTGGTGGCTATAATGATGGAAGGGGCTTCAATTGGAGTAGAGGTAAACTCTACATTATCATGTGTTAATGCCTCCTAAATCAAGAGTTAATCTATGTGCCTTATAGTGGGATCAATGAATGGAAAATCCATGTGTAGATTAGAAATATACCACTTACCCTTCATTTGGGAATCTAACTCTATTAGGGGTTCCAGGTGGTGTCCAGTGGTATGGGGACTAGCAGGGGACTGGTAGGGTGCCTGGAAGGGTGCAGGGGGGGACTAGCAGGGGGGACTGGCAGGGGCAGGGGGACTAGCAGAGCCTCTTTATCTTACTATGGCCTTTTCTTTTTTTTAATTACCGAATCCAACATTTTTAATTCAGGTTTTATTACTTATTTCTCTCATTTATATCTCTGTTTAATTTGTATACATTTAATTCATTTCTACTTGTTATTGAAATATTTTCATTCAGGGGGGCGGGGTGTCTGGAAGGGGGGGAAGGGGTTTCCTGCATGGGGGAGGGGTGTCCGACAGGGGGGAGGGGTGTCCGGTAGGGGGGAGGGGCTGTCCGACACGGGGGGAGGGCTGTCCCGTATGGGGGGAGGGCTGTCCAGCACGGGGGGAGGGCTGTCCCGCAGGGGGGAGGGCTGTCCAGTAGGGGGAGGGGTGTCCAGTAGGGGGGAGGGGTGTCCAGGCAGGGGGAAGGGTGTCCAGGAAGGGGGAGGGGCAGCCCTATTAGTATATGTCATGTGTAACCTATAGGGTGAGGTCTGTAATGATGATCCTAGACATGTTCTGGTTGTGTAAAGAATGTTTGGAACTCTCTATTTTATATTTCTTGATTCATGTATGTTGGTTGTTGGTACCCCATGTTGATAGGATGTTTCATATTAATTCTAGTATGACCTCCCTTCGTGAGGATAATTTTAAGTTCATTTTGAATTGCACACAATTTTTTAGCATGAGTTGCGCATAGCCAAGTCTAAACAATATAGCCCCTTGGTGAAACAATGTAGGATCCTTGGGCCAGTGCAGGGGGATGGGGAGGGGGGACAGGTGCAGGTGGGCTGGGGTAGCAGGGGGGTGGGGGTGCTAGTGCAGCTGGGGGCTGGGGTTGGGGACTGGTGCAGGTGGGCTGCGGGGGGGGGGGGGGGGACTGGTGCTGGTGGCCTGGGGGTGGCAGGGGGCTGGGGGGGGTGCAGCTAGGGGTTGGGGTTGGGGGCTGGTGCAGGTGGGCTGCAGGGGGGTGGAGGTGGGCTGGGGGTGGCAGGGGGGCTGGGGGTAGCAGGTGGCTGGGGGGGGGGGCTGGTGCAGGGTGCTGGGGAGGGTGGGGGGGACTAGTGCAGCTGGGCTGGGGGTGGACTAGTGCAGCTAGGGGCTGGGGGTTGGGGTTGGGGGCTGGTGCAGGTGGGCTGGGGGTGGCAGGGGATGGTGCAGCTGGGTTGGGGGTAGCAGGGGGCTGGGGGGGCTGGTGCAGCTAGGGGTTGGGGTTGGGGGCTGGTGCAGGTGGGCTGCGGGGGGGACTGGTGCAGCTGGGTTGGGGGTAGCAGGTGGCTGGGGGGGCTGGTGCAGGGGGCTGGGGAGGGTGGGGGGACTGACACAACAAGAGAGAAAATAAAAAATCTGAATGTGAGGAATTTCTGTGACAGTCAATGCTTTGCACATGTACATTCAGGTTCACAAGCCCAAGCTTCTTGGAATTTCTGAACCTAAAGATTCTTTTTCATTAGGCTTTGCTGGACTTAATAAATTTGGTTTTAATTTGGTTGCTGCTAGTGGTTCCACTAGTTAGGGGGATCTTTTATGGGTTTTTTCTCATGATTCATTCGGAAAGGTTGAGGTTATTGCCATTAATGAGTAGATTATCTCATGAATGTATGTGATTCAATTTCCAGCATTTCTCTTCCTAAATTTGCTTCAGATCACCATCCAATTCTGGTTAGTTTCAAGAGTAAAGAGCAACAAATGCCTCTTCCTTTTTGATTCAATAATGCTTGGTCTTTTCAGACTGAATGTGACAATCTTATTAAAAGTTTCTGGTTCAGCATGAATTGTAGCTGGGATGAATCAACCTTCTCTTACAAGTTGAGGTTACTAAAGTCCCAACTGAGAATTTGGAGCAAGGCCAATTAGAGTGGGTTGGATAAAGAGATCCACACTCTCGAGTCGACTCTGCAACATATTCAAGATGAAGATACTAATTCCGATTTTAGTCAGGACATTTCAATAGAATTGGGTGTTATATCCAGGATGAACTCTCTTATTACAAAGAGGGAAGGTGTTCAAAAGGAAAATTTCAGAATAAAATGGATATAGGATGGGTGTCCAGTTGGGTGTCCAGGGGGTGTCCAGTGGGGGTGTCCAGTGGGGTGTCCAGGGGGTGTCAGGGGGGTGTCCAGGGGGGTGTCCAGTGGGGTGTCTTGGGGGTTTCCACGGGGTGTCCAGGGGGTGTCCAGGGGGTTGGGGGGTATTGTTTTTATGTATGTTCACACCCTATATCCACGGTTTAAAACCGTGGCTATTGGTGTATCGCCACGGTTTTTAACCGTGGCTGTAGACCTACCTCCACGGTTTCCAACCGTGGCTATAAAGCATGTCCGACCTCTAATATAGCCACGTTTGAAACCGTGGCATTAATTCTACAGCCACGGTTTGAACCGTGGATGTACGTCTAGGCCTATATCCATGACAAACTTAGCCATGGTTCCTCAAACCGTGGCTATTACCTATAGCCACAGTTTGTGGGCCTATAGCCACGGTTTAGAACCGTGGCTATATCCCGAATTTCCAGTAGTGATAGATCGCATAATGGATGGTTTTAATTAAAAGTATGTGACATAAAAAACCTATATATTATATTCATGAAATAATTAACTTTATATAAATTATATATATATATATATCATTTCCATTACTACTTTTTCACACAAACTTAAAGAGTAATAATGTTGTTCATGGACGTTTGGACTGCCGCCTCCTCGACATGATGTGATTCAATTTACATCACAATATGTCTATATATAAGTATATATGATTAAATAGTATTGTATTTATTATATAATTATCATTATTTAAGTATATTATTCTACTTAACTTCTTTCCATAACGATCATTGAAAAATGAGAACGTTACTCAGGCGTACGTATGGCCTGCCATCTCCATGATTGAAACATTGATTCATTTTTCATTACCATATTTCATTATGGGTTTGAAGAGTATAATTTATGTATAAATATAATAAATATTTTATTATTTTTAATATGTACATCTTATATATTGACCCCTTTGACTATAGTTGACCTACCATTTTTTTTGACACATAAACTGAATTTGGTTAAAACAACCTATGTAAACATACTTGATAAAGTAGTTGTATAAAAAGGGTAATAAGTAAAATAAAAGTAATGATAAACATAAAAAAGGTTATCAATAAATTAAATAATTAACTCAATTTTATTATACCGGATGATAATGTACATTCAACTGAAAAGGAAACACAAGGTAAGGGATTTCGTCTCGATTTACATTATATGGAGACTTATTTGTTGTTATGAAAATAGTTTATTTTATATGGGGTATATACTTACCTTTTATATAATATATCATGAATCTAATTACACACATGATAATATAACTTTCTTTTAATTTTATTCCTTCATGAGGCTTATGATTTAAAATGTTTCAATGTAGTATGAGACACTTTGAAATGTTTAAAGATTATTTTTCTCAAGAATAATTTTTTGGATCATTCATAACCATTCGAGGAAATTATATGACCATTGTTCAAAAAAACCCATTAATTTTCTTCTCCTATAGTTAATCATTACATTTTTCAAGTATGAGTACCAATTTCTAAACTTTGGTAATCAAGGTGTTTTAGAAAATATGTTCAAGAAAACTTGACTTTATTTCTCTCTTAAGTCAGAGAACTTGTTTTCCTCTAAATTTTTTAAAAAAATTTCAAAATGTTTTTAAAAATATTTCGTAAATAAAATTTTACCCTTTTTTTCTGATGTTTTTAATGGAATCTACTTGTCTCTTTCTGATTAAGGTATTTTTTATAATCATTTACCATGTAAAAGGAATATTTTTTTACCTTGTACATCATGTATAGATTTACCCGCCGTTATTCCCTTGAATATTCCTTCACATGTTTAAAAGATTAATATTAATAAAAATGTTATTTAAATTTTATTTTCAGTGAAATGTTTTTTCAAAATATTTTTCAAAAAAAATGATATTTTCTTCCATAATGTTTTTAAAATATCTTCTTATAATATTTCTATTCATCAATAATAACAAAAAAATATTTTAATTCCCTTGGGGTATGTTGTATTAATACCATCTTTAATCATCCTATTAATGGTTTATGATTGATTTGGCCATGGATAGTATTAAAATTAACTTCCTTGATTCATTTTAGTCCCCTTGAAATATTCAATTTCCTTTGATCGTTCGACATTGAAATTTCCCTAAATATCCATATCATTTTTCATTGTTATTATTATTTCCAGAATAGTATACTGTTTTTTATACGGTGTGTAATTTTAATGTTATTTTATTTTTTGGGTAAATATTGATAAATTTGTATCTCTTACTCCATATTTATATTTTATAAGTCACATTATTAAATCAAGTAATCGATATATGAAGAATTTTTTGGAATGGTACGACATGGGTGGGGCCCAGTTATAGATAGCTCCTTGATGCATCGATAGTCTCATCGAATGACTCATTAGGCTAGCTACCATAGATGGGGTTTTAAATAAATTTTTTTAACCGTCTTTTGAAAGGTCATGACGGTAAAGGTACTGTGTGCCTAGGAAACATGACATCCAATAATCAAGAATTACCCTAATTTATTTTCAGTTATAATTTTTCCATGAGATTTTGCATCAACATATCTATGGATACATTTCATTTTCAGTTATTTAGATGGCATGTGTTTTTGTTTCTTACTGTGACATATTTATTTCGAGCTCACCCTTATTATGTTTCTTTACCAAGGAATCCAAGAAGAATAAAATGAAAGTTATACAGGGATATACTAGATGGAATAAAGTTGTCATTCAAGTTATTTATTTATAAAGAAGAAAAAAATTATTTTGTAATTACTGTATTATTTTATAATACAAGACTCATTTATATATATAGTCTACCAATACTGAAACACTCTCATTCCTTAGAGATTTGATTCTATGTAATCATGCCAAAGTAATTGATTGTAGGAACCAACTACAAAGCATCTAGGTTTGGGTCACTACAGTTTGTATCAGAAGAAGTTTAGTAGCAACCTTGGGAACTAGATTTAGGAAAATATAGATTAGAGGACATGACCATAAGGTATAATTTGAGGATAAGTATAGAAGAAAATCCTAGAATTTTGTTAAGGTAGAGAGTATGTGGGTCTTCCTAGAACTATATCCTCGTTTGGATACTATATGTGGATGTTGTTCAAGAAAATATGTACATAGGACTAATAGCTTTGATAAGGTGTTCTGACCTTGACTCGGGGGAACCTGGTACATGAAAATGGGCCTTATTGTGCACCTGGTTTGACACTCATGGGGGAGTATTCTTAGGATAATCCATGTTTTCTTTACAAACCATTATGAATAATTTGAATAGACAAGGTAAATGAATATCCTAGGTTAAAATTTAGGTGTTTTAGATTGAAACTAAGGAGTCATGATTTATAAATCCTAGAGATGATATTATGGGAAAACCGTAGACCAAGGAAGGACCTATGTAAAATAAAATGGATGTCGTATTAATGTAATGAGGTTGTATTGAAGCCATTATTTAAAAGGTTATTTAGTGATTAAACGTATTTCAAGTATTTATATCATAATTATTTTGAAAATTTTATTAATATGGTTTTAGAAAAGGAAAAAATGTAAGATGGGTGTCAACCAATCAAATCTGCAAGGCTGCTTGTCTTGAACCCATGACCGAAATATGATAAGGGTTTCAAGACAACCACTAACCCACTAAAAGTCATGGTTAACTTTTTATTGTTTTTAGTAAAACATTTGATGAATAAATGTTAATAATTAACCAGTAGTATCACTTTTTAGTATTAGAGATTAATATATTATCCATATTTGTTTTGGAAGATAGCTAAAGAAAAATAGTTAGACTCATCACTCTTTTACAAGACTTGAGATTTTTTATAAATATATTTTTGTGCTTCATTCATAAATAGTAATTTTTAAATGAATTGGAAAATAGATTAAAGTAAAACCAAATTTTGAAATCCTATTTATATAAATATATGAAGTAAATGTACATACCTAGTAAAATAATTCCTCAACGTTAGGAAAATTATATTCAAACCAAAAATTTTCCCTAATACCTTAATTTCTGTTGAACCGATGGTCTCTTAAATCATCAAATATTTATGGATTTTAGGCCCTCAACATTAAATAGATCATTAAATTGTTTATTATTGTTGAACTCAATCACTACCTATATATATTTAAACTTTTCCTCCAAGTACATATATTTAATTTCCACTAATGTTATCCTACATAGATGCCTAGTTACATTGTAGTTCATGTGACCCTTGTACTTCCCATCCGCTCTTTTTTGGAGTAATTTTTACAAAACATTTTCATGATGTGGGATTTAAAGATAGTAAATATAAAAAAATATATTACAAATATTTATTTTAAATTAAGAGGATTCAATATAATTAATCTGGGGAGAAGTAACACTTCAAAACTCTAAAGTAAAACTTTGTATTCAATAGTGTCTATGACATGCAACACCAATTATAAAAAGGGAATATATTAACCTGATAAAGTATAATATTAAATAAATATAATAAATTTTTTATATTTTAATTCACTAAACACTAATTTATCTTTCATCTCATGCATGAGAGACCTTCTTCGATATCTTTCTTTACACTCAAGACCGAGTTTCACCAAATGACAAAGTATTATTAAAATATTATTGTTAAATATAATATGAAATAAAATAGACCTTATGTTAGTAGATATTAATACTATTAACTAAATTATTAAAATTTATGGTTTGGGTAAATATAAAATTAATTATTTAGTTACCAATTATTGAGAAATGAAAATAAGAACCAATTGGATATAAAAAGAAATATTATTATTTTTATGCTTCCAAAAGAATTTTGTCTTAATATTAAAAATTAATTAAAATTAGTTAATTATTTTAATGAAATATATATTTTATATATTCAATCAAATATTTTTATATTCATACATTTGATTTTATTGGCATAAGATAAGAACAAACCCAATTTCACACATAAAAACCTATATTTTTACAAAGGAAAATTTACTACCTTTTAATGGAGAACCCATTTTAAATCATATTTTTACACTAAAATTGATTTAATATCTCAAAATAAACTTAATATTATAAATTAAAATAAAGAAATTATGTTATATTGACTTGTAGATATTTTTCAGAAACGTATTACTTTTTAATCAATGGTAAAAATACTGAATTTTAGTTCCAAATTGCCTTTTCATCTAATTTATTTATAAGGTTAAATAATATTTGAAATTGGGTTTAAAGTTTAATTAGGTCATAATTTTATAAATTAATAAAATTTAGGTCATTTTAATCAATTTAATTTTAAAATATACTATAAGAACATAGAAAACTTTTAGATGTTTTCACTTTATAAACTCGTATTGTCATCCCTCTTGTGGGATTAAATTTAAATAAATTTCTTCCACTTATATGATTTTAATTTTGTAAAAATGGATTAAATATTTGGAATAAGAATGATTTATAATTTTTTATAAGACCAACTTTTTTTTGAGAAAAATATTAGTGAAATTAATTAAAATTAATTACACTAATTAAGGTTAAATTAAGATTAATAAGGGACTAAACCTTAAACATAAGGCCCAAAACGACATATAAACATTTAAAAAACCCATTTTATGGCTATAATTAGGACATTAACCTTCAATTATTGATTTTATATGGTTTTTATTGTCATTTTTAAGGAAAAAACAAGGGTACTCCTAACTTGATTTTACAAATACCAATTGAGTCCTTTTCCTCCACTATAATATGCCACCACCTCTCCCCCTTACTCACATATCTCAATCAACCTTGGATTGACAAATCTATACCAAAATATACCCTAAAAATACCTCCCCTAATCCTATAACCCCCCCCCCTTTGTAAGAAATCCATCAAAGGAAACATTTTAGTACAAACCAAAAGAAGTTACCTGATTAAGAGGCAACATCTTTCCTTAAGATATTTAGTTTTAGTTCCATTATATGACCTTTAAAATATTCTTATTATATTATTGTATAACAATAATAGTATCCTCAATATACTATTATGTTTATACTCTAAGGTTTCAACCTATATTTATACACACTTCCATCTAATGGGTAATAATGAAATTAATTCTATGTACGACAAACTACCGCCTCAGGAAATGATGATTGTCCATCTTTCCTTTACCACCTATCATGGTGAAAATTAGGATGAAAAATATTTTAATATATTTTATATATGATATTTATTATTTATTTATTCTTCTAGAATTATTTTATTGCACATAACCTTATAATTTACATTTTTTATAAATACGATAACATTGTTTGTGGAAGTGTGTAATACGACCCCCTCAAAGTGGTGTGATTAGTTCACACTATACATGGATCATATAAAAAACATTTTTAATTAAAAATATTTAAATTAAAAAACCTATATATCTTATTCATTAAATAATTATATTTTCAGCAATAATATATATATATATATCATTTTCTTTATTACTTTTTTACACATACTTAAAAAGTGATAACGTCGTTCGTGGATGTGTGGACTACTACCTCCTTGAAATTATGTGATTCATTTTACATCATAATAATTATATATATAAGTATATATGAATAAAGAAATTGTTATTTATGATATATGGATAATTATGGAAGTTTATTATTCTACTTACCAACATTCCATAACAATCATTGAAAAATAAGAACGTTACTCAAGCTTCTGTACGACCTACAGTCTCCATGATTGTGACATTGATTCATTTTTCATAAATATATTTAATTATAGGGCTTAAAAGTATTATTTATTTATAAATATAATAATTATTTCATTATTATTATTCTTTACATGTTATATATTGACCCCTTTGACCATAGTGGACCTACAAAGGTTGTTTTGACACATAAACTGAATTTGGTCAAAACAACCAACATAAACATAATTGTTAAAGTAGTTTTATAAAAATGGTAATTAGTGAAATAGAATTAATGATAAAAATGAAAACGGATCTCAAGAAAGTAAATAATTAGCATTATTTTATTATACAAGAACCTTAAGGGCATTCATCTGAAAATGAAATGTAAGGTATGTGATTTCGTCTCAATTTACATTCCATTTAGTCTTATTCATTGTTATATGCCTATTTTATTTTATATAATTTATATACTTCCCTTTACAATATATATCATAAATCTCATTACTCTCATGATAATATAACTTTCATTTAATTATATACCTTCATGAGTCTTATGATTTAAAATCTTTCAAAGTGGTATGGGACACTTTGAAATGTTAAAATATTTTTTCCGTCAAGAATAATTTTACTGATCATTCATTTACATTTGAGGAAATTATGTGAATTTTTTTTAATAAACCCTTTAATTTTCCTCTCATTTGGTTAATCATGGAATTTTTGAATTATTAGTACCATTTTTCTAATCTTTAGTACTCAAGGTGTTTTAGAAAATGTTTGGAAGAAAACCTGACTTTATTTATCTCTTTAGATGGAGAACCCATTTTCTTCTAAAACCCATTTTTATTAAAAAGTTAAAAAAAAAAATTTAAAATTATTTGGTAAATAAATGTTTACCCATTTTTTATTTTACCAATGTTTTCAATGGAATATTTTTATAGCTTTCCGAGAAAGGCATTTTTTCTAACCATTTACCGTGGAAAAGGAATGTTCATTTTAGAAAGTACAACATGTACGGATTTACCTTCCATCATTCCTTAAAAGATTCCTTTTCATGTTTGAAAGTTTAATTTTTAAATAAAATATTTTTTAAAATTGATTTTCAAAGTAATTTTTTTTAAAATATTTTTCAAAACAAAAGGATATTTTCCTCAAGAATTTTTTTAAAAGATATTGTTATAATATTTCTATTCATCAACAACCAAAACCCTTTATTTTAATCCCCTCGGGGTATGTCATATTGATAATATCCTTAATATTCCTATGGGTGGTTTATGATCAATTTTTCTAAGGATATTATTCATATTGACTTCTTTGATTCATTTTAGACCCCTTAAAATATTCAATTTTATAAGATCATTCAATATTGAAATTCACATAAATATTTATATCATTTTTCATGGATATGATTATTTCATAAACTGTATACTATTTTTTTATACGGTGTGAAATTTGAATTTTATTTTATTATTTTGGTTAATATTAATAAATATGTATCTCTTACTCCATAAGGAAATTTGATAAGGCACATTGTTAAATAAATTATTTGATATATGAGGAATGTTTTCAACTAGTATGAAAAGGGCACAACCCAGTTATTGATATCCCCTCGATGCATTGGTAGTATCATGTTATTAATCATTTGGATAGCCTCATTAGATAGGTTTTTACCTGACATGTTGTAAATCATCTTGTGAAAGGTCTATATGGTAAAGGTTCCACAGACCTAGGAAATATGGTATCCAATAATCAAGAATTACCCTCATTAATTTCAATTACCATTCCTCCATGAGATTTTTCATTGACATTTTTATGGATACATTTCATTTTCATTTATTTAGATGGAATTTATTTTAGTTTATTACCTTTACATATTTATTTTTTCTTATCTAATTATTTGAATGGAATGTGTTTCCAGTTGTTACCGTGATATATTTTTTACACACATCCATTCAATTTATTGACTACATGTCTTGTGTGTTCATTTATTTACCTTTCCATATTGACTATTCCCATTGATTCATTATTTATTATGCTATATTTTTCCCTTACTGATCTGTTCAGATCAACTTTATTACATTTCTTTCCCAAGGAATCTAAGAAGCGTACTATGAAAGATATTCAGGGATATACTAGATGGAGTAAACTTACCCTTGAAGTTCATTATTCTGAAATAAGAAAAAAAAATATGTTATAATAAGTGTGTTATTTTATAATACAAGACTCATTTATGTATTTGGTTTTCAAAGACTACTAAACTATAGGTCCTTTAGAATTTGATTCCTTATAATCCTTCCAATATAATTGATAATAGACACTAGGTGTAACACCTCAAGATTTTATAAGATATATTATTTTTAATTTTTTTTCATATCTTATGTTGTACACTACACCAAGATTATCTTGCACTATATGCAACACAGTATTAGCTTGCAGTATACACAACACTAATCTTGGATATTGTTACACACAATTTCAAGTTCATTTGAGAGAAGTTATTTTACGCAACATTGAGTGTGTGTGTGTGTGTATATATATTCAATGTATAAATGAAATATGGTTGGATTCTATTATATGAAACAACAAATGAATATTGCACTACATGCAACCCTGACTTGGCTTTCATTGCATGCAATCACGACCTTCCACGATAGCGTGTGTTGTATGCAATACAGAGTCTCACTAAACAACGATATGTTATTAAAATATTATATAAAATAGCCATTAGGAATAGTAATACCCACATTTTGAAATTTTATAAATTTTATCGTTAAAAATGGAATTCATTTTTGGATTCGGAATATCGAAATTAAACTAGGGTGAATTTTTGGTATTTTTTCTAAAAATTTTCATTTTTTGATGAATAGTGAGAACATTGGGTTACTATTTAAAAACCAACTTTTTATTTAAATAATTATTTATTTTATTTAAATTTATTTTAGGTAAAAATTGATACATAATACCTATATCATTTCAATGTAATTCATTGGAGTCATTTTATAATAATTTTAGATATATAAAAATTTTATTGAACTTTTCACCGTCTTTTACTTGGAGAATTTGAAAATTTACATAAAACATAATTTCACCACTTCTGTGAGTCTAATTTAGAAAATATGAGAGACACGGTTAATATCAAGGAGTAAAATGTGGTTCAATAAGATAAAAATAATTTTTGGTGAATAGTAACTTTTTACTTTTATTTACCACGGTTAAAAGTAAATAGGGTAATTAAGGGAAAAAATGTTATTATTATTACCCTAAAACATTTCCTAATTCTATTGGATAAGTGTAATTAGACCAAAAAAAACTTAGGAATAAAATATTACCCTTTAGGTCCACATGGATTAGATTAGGACATTTATTATTATTTTATTTAAAGAATATTTAAAATAGTTAAAATCAATGTTTAATAACTAATACATTTTTAATATAGGGATATACAAAAGATAAATTAGACTATAAATATTAATTATAAAGTTAAAAATATTTCCTACATAATTTGATTTTATTTATAATTTTTAGACATTAAATAATTTTATTTATTTATGACACAATGATGATGCAATAATTACCTTATTAATGAAATATTAACATAATTGATGTTATAAATACCCTAATAAAAGTAATTTGAGACTTTTTATGAATTACACTAATTTTATAAGTTAATATGACATGTTAGTATTTATTTAATTAACATTTTTAGAACTAATCATGCTGTTATGATTTAAAAAAAATCAAATACCAAATACTGTCAAAATTGACATAAAATAGTTTTTAAAACAAACATTATATTATTAATTGTTATTATATTCATATTAAATCTATGGTTTGGAAAAATGACTTATATAAGGTTATATATTTTAATAATTAACCACTTGGGGTTCTTTTGGCTTGTTATAGTATGTTTATTAACCATATAGTGTAAGAAAACAAGAAGACACGGTAAAAGTTAAATTATTTAACATAGAGATAAATCTAAATTATAAGGTTAAAATAGTAACCTAAACTTGTATAAAACCTATTTGATGAGTGAATTTAGACCTATCACCACTTTAGATTCTAAATAAATCATTTTTTAGCTATTATAAACCAAATATGACTTTATTATAAAATAATATTTTCAGTTTTTCCAAAGGTGCCCCTCTCCTCCCTTATAAAAGGGCACCTCCTCCCCCTTCTCTTTACACAATTTTGAGATTTCAAGCTCGGAAAACCCCTTCCCATTTCCCTTCTCAACTTCCCTAGAAACATTATAAAGGTTCTGTTCTCCTCAAAAGACAAACTCTAGTGCCTTAAAAGGAAGCTTAAAAGAGGAGCGTCGAAGAAGAGGTAATCTCTTCTACCGATTCATTCAAGTTTTCTTTCTTATTAAACTTCTTATTCTTTAGTTGTTTCATTATAAAGTAATAACATAAGTATCACTAATATACTGATATGTTATTATAAATATTAAACAACCCCATTTCACCTTTTATCCATCCAACGGAAAATGAAATCACCGCGCGTGCGTACGTACGAAATATCGTCTCCACGCCGTGGTGTAATCTATTTTTCCACCACCATATTACTTATATGGGTATAATGGCGTAAGTAATAACTATAAATAGTTATTATAACATCATACTGAATCTGATATATTATATCATCCACTCCAATTCAATTCAATAAGTATGAGAATGATATCATCGCTCGTGCGTACGTACGGATTACCGTCTCCACGATGCGATAAGATTCATTCTCCATGTTAACCATTAAAGAATGATTATAAAGTATATATAATGAATAATAATGAAATATATGACATGATAAATCTAATGTATTTATGTATATATATATTTCATCTACTTACTTCCATTCAAGTCAATAAGGAATGGAAAACAGCGTTCATGCGTACGTACGGTCTACCATCTCCATGAACAGTGTATTTCATTTAATTTATCTATCTATTATATATATATATACTGAATATATATATATGATATATAAATCATGATTTAAATTATGGAAGTAAGAAAATCATTATATAATTAATAATTATATCAAGAACAAAAACTCCAAACACGTACAATAAATAAAACGATTTTACCCAAAATGCTGCTTTAACATGGAATTTTCAAAGGAAGAGGTAATATAAAGTCATAAGTGAACCATATATGATATCATAACAATGAATATGATTCTTTAATGAGTCAATGCAATTATTTAAATCATTATATATGAGGTTTGGATACGTACGAAGCATATCGGACCTAAGGTAAGGGATAAATTTTCTAATCTCGTTTTATCCGAGATTATTTATTCGTAAGTATTTACTAGGATTATATTTATCATCAATGTCCCTATTTTCTAAAAATGGTTTCATGTGTGTTTAAATTCTTATTTACCCATTTTGACTTTTACTACATGGTGTGTAACGAATCTTTCTTTTTTTCACCACACGAGGTACTTTTTGACTTTTCCAGAAAAAGTACGAGAAGAATGTTTTTTTAACTTATACGGCAAGAATAGATTTTTACAGTTTTATAATGCCTTATTTTCAGGAAGATTACTCTATAGGATTTCATTAATATTTTCAAAAAAATACTTTTGTTTTAAAATGGCATGAAATTTTTTGAAAAGAAAATGATTTTGAAGAAGAAAGGATATTTTCCTCAAGAATTCATTTCAAGTGTTTTATCAAAACCATTTTCCATCTAAGATGAAAGTATTTCATATATTCCAAGTATAAGTTATCTATGATTTAAATGGTTTCACTTTTCTTATGATGAAATGATATACATTTTTTCTATATGGATTATGTTATGATGGGATGATGTTTATGAAACCCATCTTACTCTTTGGGTTATGAAGAATGATTTATGTTTATATTGTGGAACAAGTAAGAATGATTTCATTATGAGATGGGAGGGACCTATATCTCCCTCCAATGCATTGGGTAAATATTTATATCTCATGAGATAGACATGAGTGGAATGGTAAGTTAATCCGGTTCAGTGATACATGACTGGAATGAGGAGTGAACTCGATTCAGAAAGGGACTTTGTCCACTAATATTGTCTTGGCAGAAATGTCATGGCTACTATGGAAATCATACCATGTGCTTAATGGATGACACAATTTCATGTTTTCTTCCCATGCTATTTTAGTATTATTGATGTTCAATTATGATATATGCCTTACATACTTCCAAGATTTATGACATTGCTCAATATTTTGATGATTAGATTTTATGTTCATGTTTTTGCATTCAAATGTTTATGGATTGTTTTATGTTGTTTATGTTTACCCTTACTGAGCATTTGAGCTCACCCTTTTTATGTTTTCTTTTCCCCAGGATATAAAGAATGTTTTTAGGTATGAAAACAAAAGGGTAGGATCTTTATGGGAGATGTTAAATATCTTTCACCACGATTAGAAGATTATGCTCTAATTTTACAAAGACACTAAACTATTATTGTCCTTGAGTGTTGGTTCTTGTTATGTATTAAGTATTCCACAAAAGTAATGTAATGTCCATGTACTTCAAGTTTGGGGTCTTTATAGTTGGTATCAGTGGAAAGGTTTAGTCAACCTTTGGAAACTTGGATGCGAGAACTTTAGTGAGATTCCTAGAGATATTTCTAAGGTATGTCTAGAGATATCCCTAAGGTTTAGTATAACTATAGGTTAAAAACCTAGAATTATTTTGATGATCATGAATAACCCAGGGTGAACCTAGGGTGTCATAGATTAAAGAATGTGTGATAAGTTATACATCCCATAAGTGACTTTTTATGATTAGGTGGTTCCTTGTTATTTTAACGGTTTCTTACACCGTGGTTTTTGGTTTTAGTCAATAGAGGGAACTAGAAGGAATTGGGTCAACATTGAATCCAATGGAAAAATTGGTGACTATGAGCAATGAAATTGCATAATTCCTAGAAAGAATGATTTTGTGATTATGCCGAATCAGTCATTGCGATAGATGATTAACAGGGTGAACTTTAGTGGCATTCTTAATTCATCAAATAAGGGGAAGATGGACTTTTATGCATGTTCGCATGTTGAGGATCATAATGAAAGGAAGATTGATATTTCTAAAGAAGGGAAGAAGAACCTTGATGAATACATCAAATGGAGGGGAAGATGTTATCTGTGTGGAGAGAAGGGTCATAGAGTGATAGACTGTTATGGAGTTCAATGTCTTATCTGTGGAGAACATGGGCATTACCCAACTCAATGCCCTGATCTAAGATGTTACTTCTAAATCAAGGATGGACTTATTCCACGACAATCATTGAAGATGATGGATTTAAGTGTTTATATATTGGTATTTAATAATAATGTTGTTGTGGTACTTTTATGGTATATTGAAATATCTATGTATTGGTACATTGTGGTTTTCCATAAGAATATGGCATCGGTAACCATGAAAAGTGATTGAAATATTTTTGGAAAGCAGATGGTATGTGCATAATGAAGGGATTAGGAGAAAATAATTTTAATGAGCACATGGCTGATATAAGGACAAAGTGATATCATGGTTTGAGTATATAGAAATTTTGGGATTTTGGTATGTGGAAAGAGTTAACTTTTGACAGCATTCATGTTTTCACTAAGGTTCAATTTTTCAAGAGAATACATGATTAAGGTACTAACATGTTTGGAATGTCACCAACAAGATATATCGTACGATATATCAGGGTTAAATGATGGTATTCACGTGCTTGTTATGTGACCTTTCAAGTAAACATTTTCTTTATACTATGAGATTGGATATATGTATTTTGGATAATCCTAAAGATTGGAATGGATTATGTTGGACGTAATATAGTATTGTTTAAGGACATTACTTTTTTTCGATATTATTTCTGGAATTTTATAATAATGTAGTTTTAGAAAAAGGGACAACCTGCAGGACGGGCGACAACCCGTCGCCTCGGACAAGGATGCGGGAATCGAACCCACAACCGAAGTGTGATTGGAATTTATCGCCTACCACTGGCCCACAGGAAGTCCCTGGTTAGTAGACACTATTTTTATTTTATTAAGCGGTATGATAGATGAAGTATAATTCCTTTTTTGGAATCATATACGATTAACCTCACCATAGATGGACTTCTATATATTTGATAACTTTTGCTAACCTTTTGTTTTTTACATATGGAATGACCCATCATTCTATCACATGATCTGCTAACACTTCACGAATGAAAAATTAAGCTTCATTTATTTAATAGATACAGTGGAAATTGTCCAAGGCACAAACAATAGTGATATTATACCAAAATAAAGTAAGTATTTCTTCTAATTAAAATTCTTCAACTTTAGAGAAATGATCTTGAAAACCAAAAATGATGTCCTAGTGCCCTTATATCCGATGAATCAGATGGTACCTTAGATCGTCACAAATTTATGGCTTTGAGATTGTTGGTTTTTTCATAGCCATGTTCTCTACCACTCTCCATCAGAACTTGACGGTTAGATTTCTCTTCCATATCCATATTTTCACCTATGTTCTCCTATGTGGAAACCTAGTGATGAGTTAATTTGGGAAATAGATATGTTTCATACTTCACTTTTTGAAATTATGTTTTAATATTCCTTTTTAAGATGTGGGTTTCTATGAAAGAAACTTTCAAGTAGTAAACCATTTATAACCCTGACGAATTTTGAGGGCGAAATACATTTTAAGGGGGGTAGAATGTAACACCCTGAGATTTTATAAGATATATTCTTTTTAATTTCTTTCATATCTTCTATTGTACGCTACACCAAGATTATCTTGCGCTATATGCAACACTGTATTAGCTTTCATTATACACAACACTAATCTTGGATCGTGTTACACACAATTTCAAGTTTGTTTGATAGAGGTTATTTTACGCAACATTGAGTGTATATATATATATATTCAATGTATACATGAAATATGGTTGAATTCTATTACACGCAACAACAAATTAATCTTGAACTACACGCAACCTAGACTTGGCTTTCATTACACGCAATCGCGACCTTCCATGATAGTGTGTGTTGTACGCAATACCGAGTCTCACTAAACAAGGATATATTATTAAAATATTCTATAAACTAGCCGTTATGAATTGTAATACTCAATTTTTGAAATTTTATAAATTGTATCGTTTAAAATGGACTTCATTTTTTGGATTCGGAATATCGAAATTATCTTAGGGTGAATTTTTGGTATCTTTCTGAAAACTTTCAATTTTTGATGAATAGTTAAAACACTGGGTTACTATTTAAAACCGACTTTTTATTTAAATAATTATTTATTTTATTTAAATTTATTTTAGGCCAAAATTGATACATAATACCTATATAAGTTCAATTTATTTCACTCGAGTCATTTTATAATAATTTTAGATATATAAAAATTTTATTGAACTTTTCACCGTCTTTTACCCACCTCCTAGGAGAATTTAAAAATTTACATAAAACTTAATTTTACCAATTCTGTGAGTGGAATTTTGAAAATCCTAGAGACATGGTTAATATCAAGGAGTAAAATATTGTTCAATAAGATAAAAATAATATTTTCTGAATAGTAACTTTTTACTTTTATTTACCATGGTTAAAAGTAAATAGGGTAATTAAGGGTAAAAATGATATTATTATTACCCTAAAACATATCCTAATTCTATTGGATAAGTTTAATTCGACCAAAAATAACCTTATAAGTAAAATATTAAACTTTAGGTCCACTTGGATTAGATTAGGACATATATTATTATTTTATTTAAAGAAGAGTTAAAATAGTTAAAATCAATGTTTAATAACTAAAACATTTTTAATATAGGGTTATACAAAAGATAAATTCCACATTTAAATATAAATTATAAATATAAAAATATTTCCCACATAATTGTATTTTATTTATAATTTTTAGACATTAAATAATTTAATTTATTTATGACACAATGATGATGCAGTATTTATCTTATTAATGAAGTATTAACATAATTGATGTTATAAATACCCTAATAAATGTAATTTGAGACTTTTTATGAATTAAAAAAAATTTACAGGTTACTATGACATGTTAGTATTGATTTAATTAACTTTTTTCGAACTAATCATGCAGATATGATTTTTAAAAAAATCAATTATCAAATAGTGTCAAAATAACATAAAATAGTTTTTAAAACAAATATTAAATTATTAATTGTTATTATATTCCTAAAAATATAAGGTTCTTCAGAATGACATAGATAAGGTTATATATATTAATAATGAACCACTTTGGGTTCTTTTGGCTTGTTATTGTACGTTTATAAACCATAGTGTAAGAAAACAAGAAGACACGATTAAAGTTAATTATATAACATTGAGTTAAATCTAAATGATATGGTTAAAATAGTAAACTAAACTTGTCTAAAACCTATTTTTTGAGAGTATGTAGACCCATCTCCACTTTAGCTTCAAAATACATCAATTTTGAGCTATTATAAACTGAATATGACTTTATTATAAAATAATATTTTATCTTTTTCCTAAGATGCCCCTCTCCTCCCTTATAAAAGGGAACCTCCTCCCTCTTCTCTTTACACAATTGTGAGCTTTCAAGCTCGGTAAAACCCTGCCCATTTCCCTTCTCAACTTCCTTAGAAACATTATACAGGTTCTGGTCTCCTAAAAAGACCAACTCTAGTGCCTTAAGAGGAAGCTTAAAAGAGGTGCATCGAAGAAGAGGTAATCTCTTCTACCGATTCATTCAAGTTTTCTTTTTTTTTCTTCAGCTTATTCTTATTTAGTTGTTTCATTATAAAGTAAAAACATCAGTATCAATAATATACTGATATGTTATTATAAATATGAAACAAACCCATTTCACCTTTTATCCGTCCTACGGAAAACGAAATCACCGCGCGTGCGTACGTACGGAATACCGTCTCCACGCCGTGGTGTAATCTATTTTTCCACCACCATCTTACTTAGATGGGTATAATGGTGTAAATAATAACTATATATAGTTATTATAACATCATACTGATTCTGATATATTATATCATCCACTCCAATTCAATTCAATAATTATGGGAATGATATCATCGCTCGTGCATACATACGGATTACCGTCTCCACGACGTGATGAGATTCATTCTCCAGGTTAACCATTCAAGAATGATTATAAAGTATATATAATGAATAATAATGAAATATATGACATGATAAAGCTACTGTATTTATGTATATATAAATATGTCATCTACTTACTTCCATTCAAGTCAATAAGGAAAGGAAAACAGCATTCACGCGTACGTACGGTCTACCGTCTCCATGAATGGTTTATTTCATTTAATTTATCTATCTATTATATATATATATACTGAATATATATATATGATATATAAATAATTATTTACATTATTGAAGTAAGTAAATCATGATATAAGTAATAATAATATCAATAACAACAATTCCAAACACGTACGATAAATTAAACGATTTTACCCAAAACGCTGCTTTAACATGGAATTTACAAAAGAACGGGTAATATAAAGTCATAAGTGAACCATATATGATATCATAACAATGAATATTATTCTGTAATAAGTCAATGACATTATTTAAATCATTATACAAGAGTTTTGGATACGTACGAAGTATATCAGACCTAAGGTAAGGGATAACTTTTCCAATTTCATTTTTATCTGAGATTGTTTATTCGTAAGTTTTTACTGGGGTTATATTTATCATCCATGTCCCTATTTTATAAAAATGGTTTCATGTGTGTTTGAAGTCCTTTTTAACCATTTTTTACTTTTACTACAAGGTGTTTAAGGAATCTTTCTTTTTTTCACCATACGAGGTACTTTTTGACTTTTCCAGAAAAAGTATGAGAAGAATGTTTTTTTAACTTATACGACATGAACAAATTTTTACGGTTTTATAATGCCATATTTTCATAAAGATTACTCTACAAGATTTCATGACTATTTTAAAAAAAATCCCTTTCTTTTAAAATTTCATTACATTTTGTGAAAATAAAATGATTTTGAAGAAGAAAGGATATTTTCCTCAAGAGTTCATTTCAAGTGTTTTATAAAAACCATTTTCCATCTAAGATGACATTATTCCATATGTTTCAAGTATAAGTTCTCTATGATTTAAATGTTTTCACTTTTCTTATGATTAAATTATATCCATTTGTTCTATATGGATTATGTTATGATGGGATGATGTTTATGAAACCCATTTTACTCTTTGGGTTATGATGAATGATTTATGTTTATTTTTTGTAACAAGTAAGAATGATTTCATTATGAGATGGGTGGGACCTATATCTCCCTCCAATTCATTGGGTAAATATTTATATCTCCTTAGATATACATGGCTAGAATGGTAAGTTAATCTGGTTCATTAATACCAGACTGGAACGAGGAGTGAACTCGATTCAGAAAGGGACTTTGTCCACTAAGATTGTCTTGGAAGAAATGCCTTCGCTACTATGGAAATCATGTCATGTGCTTAATGGATGCCATAATTAAATTTTTTCTTCCCATGCTATTTTATAATGATTGATGTTCCATTTTTATATATGCCTTACGTACTTCCAATATTTATGCCTTTGCTCAAGATTTTTATGTTTAGATTTAATGTTCATGTTTTTGAATTCAAATGTTTATGGATTGTTTTATGTTCTCTATGTTTACCCTTACTGAGAATTTGAGCTCACCCTTTTTATGTTTTCTTTTACCTAGGATATAAAGAAAGGTTTTATGTAAGAAAACAAAAGGGGATGATCTTTATGAGAGATGTTTAAGATCATTCCCCATGATTAGAATATTATGTTCCGAGTTTCCAAAGACACTAAACTATTATGGTCCTTGAGTGTTGGTTCTTGTTATGTATTAAGTATTTCGAAAAAGTAATGTAATTTACATGTATGTCAAGTATGGGTCTCTACACTAGGTCCAGGTATTATTGGGTTGGATCCTTACAATTTTCATCCTATAGTAGATCATATCATGGATTTCTTCCCTGATGACTTTTCGAAATTTCCTCCCAGGATAGTGGTAGAGTTCTCTATCAAGCTAGTTCCAAGAGTAGCACTGGTATTCATTCCTCTTTACAGGATGGATAATACTATGTTTCAGAATCTTAAAAGGAATCTAGAGGTCTTAGAGGCTAAGGATTTAATACGAACTAGTTCTTCTCCATGGGGTTCACCTATTTTTTCCAAAAAGGTGGAAAATTCCCTCATGCTATGTGTGGATTACTGTATGTTGAAATCATTTATGGCCAATAACCGGTATCCATTTCCTCATATAGACAAACTATTTTAATATATATATGGATGGAGAGACTTCTCAATGATTTATTTGAGGTCATACTAACATCAGGTATGAGTTAAACCTTCAGTTTTACCTCACACATCTTTTCTAATCAGGTATGGTATTTACGAGTATCTAGTTTTGACATTATGTCTTATGAACACGCCCACTGTTTTCATAGATTTATTGAATCATTCTTTTCAACTGTATCTAGATTCATTTTTGGCAGTATTAATTGATGATATATAGGTGTATTATTGTACTCAACATGACAATATCAAGCATCTTGAGATCATAATGAATACACTAAGAGATAACCACTTGTATGATAAGATTTTGTAAATACCAATTTTGGATAGACATGGTTCACTTATTGGGTTATCACATCTTAGAGGAATGAGTGTCTATTGACCCATAGAATATAAGTGTCTTAGTTTCTTGGGAGTAGTGCAAGAATGTCTTTTAAATACAGTGTTTTTTGACAAGGGATGATTATTATATATTCCTTATACAAGAATTTTCAATCCTAGAAGAACCTATTATGAGATTTACTAACAAGTATGTGAAATTTATATGGTCATAAGCCTATGAGAAAAAATTTTAGGATATGAAAGGGAAATGACTTCATCACTGATCTTGATTTTACCAGAGATGGGAATAAGATATAAAGTTTATTGTGATGCATCAAGAATTAGGAAATGAGTAGTTCTGATGTAGAAAGATCTAGTTATTGCATAAAGGTCTCATTAGTTGAGTCCACATGATAGGAATTACCTGACACAAGATCACGATCTGGTATTTGTGGTTCATCCCTTACATTATTGAAGTCATTATTTTAATAGAGATCATTTTATGTTTTATAATGATAAAAAAATCCTCAAGTATATAATTACATAGAATGAAATAAATCTCATACAGAGAAGGTGAGTTGAATTCCAATAGTTTTTTGACATTGAGCTTGCCTATATTCCTGGTAAAGGAAATATAGTGGCAGATTCCCTGAGTAGGAATACACCAACACAAGAAGTGAATGAGGATAGTAGTGAGGGAATATTATGGATTTATTATATGAGATGTATTTAGAGGTGTATGAAAATCATGGAAAACCTACCCTTATATATTTATAAATAACATCTTCACTACTGAGGATTATGAAGATGAGGAAAATTTATAATTATTAAGGTATAGTTCTATGGGATAGAGTTTCAGGTATGGATCCACCTCCATATTTGACCATTGATAAGAATTTGGTTTTTCATGTCCACAAACATGTCTAACTAGCAATAGACATCAATGAGGACTTGATGTTAGAGTCACATGCCTTCTCTTGGTTAGTACGTCTTGAGAATATGAAATTGTTTCATGGATTACATCACTAATATTAGTGTCCTCGTATGATAAAGGAGATAGATGGCTTTTTTACGAGGTCTTCTACCATTCAGTAGGTGAATTCAGAACACCAGCAATCAGGGGGGAATTTGCATCCATGTTGAATTATGGAGTGTAAGTGAGATAATGTCACCATCGGTCACATTAGTTATTCAAATTGAGTATCAAACTCAATAATCCCACCATTTGGATAGAAAATACCACTTTCTCTCGTCATTATACTTAAACCATCTTTATTTCCTACCCCCATGTTGAATTGATGGGGTAGGTGGATTTACCCATTTTCCCAGAAATAGAGAACCCCGTCTAATTAAATGTGTCATTATTGAGTGGGTAATCCTCCATCAAACAACATATCATCTGACCTCCGTATGGGGAGTAAGTTTTTTAGCATGGTATAGATACAACCATAAAAATAGTGGGGAACATGATTGTAACATCCCAAGTAAGTAATTAATAATAGATATTTTTATCTATGTCTATTAATGAATTAGATAGTGTTTTAGAGGCTTAAAATGAGAATAAATCCAATCTTAAGCATGGAAAACACTAATATTTTTATAAGATTGTTTTACTGCGTTTTGATGGAAAAGCATTTTTAAATCTATATTTTGAAAATTTTATAAGCTATATTTGTCAAAATAAACTTATTCTTTATCACTGGGACATTAAAATTTACTTTGGATAAATTTCTGGTATTTTTCCGATAAAGTTCATTTTTAATGAATAGTGAAAAATGTTGTATTTTAATTCAAAACCTCTTTTTAATCTAATTTATTTATATGATTAGATTATCATTTGAATTGGTTTTAAAGTGAAATTAGAATATATTTTTACCATTTAATCCAATAGTGGTCGTTGGAATTAATTTCACTTTGAAATTGGACTTAAACTAGTGTCAATCTTTTGATACTTATTGTTTCATAAAAACACGCTATTAGCTCTGACAGCGGGAATTAATTATTAAATTAATTAATGAAACTTATATGTTTTGAATTTTGTAAAAATGACTTTATTTTTGAAATCAGAATATCAAATATAGCTTAGGGTGAAGTTTTGGCATTTTTCTGAAAAACTTCAATTTTTGATGAATAGTGAAACCACTAAGTGGTACTTATAAAAACTAATTTTTCGTTTAAATGAAATTTTACCACCTTTGTGTTTTTAATTTCAAAAATACAACATATATGGTTGTCATTAGGAAGTAAAATGTGGTTCAATGGTATTAAAATAATTTTTTGGTGAATAGTAACTTTTAAGTTTATTAATCGCGATTAGAGGTAATTAGTGTAGTTTAAGGTAAAAATAATGTTTTAATAATATTAAATGACCTAGACATATGTACTACCCTTATTTGATGTGTAATGGACTACCAAGAAAATAAATGGGTAAACTTGGGGACCCCATGGAGCCACTTTGGTAGGAAAATGACACTAATATCTTTTAATTTAAAAATGTCACAAACATGAGTTATTCTACTAAAAACAATTTCACATGGGGTTATAAAAGTCAGATTTTTTGACTATAAATATTCATTGGAAAGATAAAAAGATTTCCTACATCATATTATTTTTTTTATAATTTTTAGACCTTAAATAAATTATATTATTTATGACACCATGATGATGCAGCGATTACCTCATTAATAAAGGATTTAAATAGAATGAAAAGATAATGTTAAAACTATAACTTACACTTGTCAAAGTCCTATTGGATGGGTATATTTAGAACCCTTATCACCTTATCCTAGAATTATATCAATATGGGACCTTTTAAATTCGAAAATCATTTTAAAATAAAGTGACATTTCTTTACTTTCCAAGAGTGCCCCTCCTCTCCTCTTATAAAATGCCCCCACCTCTACCACCTTACCCACACATCCAAAGCCTTTGGATTGGACAAACCCTGCCCATTTGTTCTCTCCACATACCTCTCTAACTCTTAGAAGCCTCAATTTGGGGATAAGTCTTCCCAAGGAAGCCTTTGATCTCAAATAAAAAAGATTTACCCGTTTTAAAGGCAGTGTTTTCTCTTGTGTTCTTATGTTTTATTTTGCTTCTCCAACCCCCTAAACTCTTTTTATTCATTTATTTTGTAACAACTCCAGTATCCTCAGTATACTAGGATGTTTTTATAAGAATAATTTGAGCTACACTTACACACACCTACATCTAATGGTTAAATAACATACTGTTTCTGTGGATGGTGAATTTCTGCCTCACGAAACGATGATTGTTCAACATTTTTCTAACCCCTTCAAAGGTGGCCATTAAGAGGTCACTATATTTATATATGATATATAATATTTTTATGTTTTCCTTAAGCTTCTGTATTTTTCATTTATTGCATACCTTTATGGCTTCCATTATGGGTATATGCGATATCTTCATTTTAGGAAATGCAGACTACCGCCCCCTCAAAGTGATTTGATTCGTTAATGCCACATGTGGGATGTATAAAGGATGGATTTAAAGTTATTATATATGATTTATGCTACATATAAATGATGAATATAATTTTGGAATTAAAATATACATACCTCTCATTTATTTTTAATTCCATTAATATGACATAGAAATGAAAGTAGCGTTCATGCGTACGTACGGCTTACCGTCTCCATGAACGGTGCATTTCATTTCTTACCTATAAATGAATATGTAATATTATAATTAAATGTATATGCTGGATATATATGATATATATGATATCCAAATCATGAATATCATTCTAGATATAATGAACCTTTGACAACACGAACAACATGTAATTCTAAGAAGTCCACTTTCGACTTAAGAACCAAATATCGACAAAACAAACATTATTAACTTAAATGATTAAATAATGTTTATAACATGTAAATAAGTGATATAAAAGGAATAATGAACTTGAAAAAGTTTCTTAAGCAAGTAGAAATTAACTCAAGTTTATTATTCAGGACGTTAAAGAACGATCGAGTCAAGTCGGACCCGAGGTAAGGGACTTCGTCTCAATCTCATTTCATTGAGGCATATTTTTTTTTATACACAACTTTCTTTTATACGGTGTATAAACCCATTTTAATTTTAATTTTATTCAAAAGGAATCTTTTTATAGGAAGTGTTTTACTAAACAACAAAAAGGAATGTTTCTTTTATCGTACGCGGTGACAACGACCTTTTCCGCCGCCACGAGTATTATTTGGTATTTGGCTTCCTCAACAAGTCGTAATGTTTTTTAAAATGAAATAAATACCATATACTCTTTTATGTATTTTGGTATTGAAAATGGTTTTTATAATGGATTTGTTATGTCAATATATCTAAGTGATATACTGTGATCAAATTGTGGAAATGTTTTCTTTCCATTATATTTGTTTTATGTCTTATGATTTTATAATGGTACTTGGACATTTGACAGGTGGTTACGTGATAAACCATATGACGTGTGGTGTCATGAATACCAGGATGGGTGGTTACATTATAACCTCCAATTCATTGGGTATGGAAGTCGGTCGTATGGCTATTCCATTAAGTGATATGTGTGGAAGTCGACCGTATGGTTATTCCATTTAAGTATGTTTATGTCCCAAGTTACCTATATATGTTATGTGATCTTTATATGGGTTTTATGGTAATATTTTGGTTACAAAAGGGTAAGTAATGATCTTTTATTTCAGTGATGATTTTTTACTACTTCATAAAGGTGAAAAGTATTACTTTGATAAAGTATACATGGTTTACTTGTTGTTTTGAAAAACTAACAGTTTTCATTCATTGTGTATCCGTTACTGAGCTTTTTATTCTCACCCCAAGTTTTTTTTGAAATGTTTTTCACAGAACTAAATGTGTAATAGGGTCAAGGATGGGATCAAGGGAAATTCATGCTATCTAAAACATGGAACTAGACATGTTTCTTTTTAAGAGTTTTTATTTTATGGAAACTTAGTAGAAGTGTCAACTTTGTAATCCTTTGAGATGTAATTGTTATGTCCTAATTCTCTAAAACTATAAACCTGAAAAGATCCTCAATGTGAATTATTCATTTAATTCAATATTAAGTAAGGGTTAAGGTCGGGGCCTTATAGTTGGTATCAGAGGTCGGTTTAGATAACTTTAGCAGTTATAATTATACTAAATGATTATCCAAAAATATTTTTTTGAAATGATATAGAATTTGAATATTACCATGTTGCTTCATCAAAGACATGTTTGTTCAGAATGGTTTTCTGCAGAGGAAACAGGAAAGCAGTGCTAGGAAGGCATACAAGAAGGAAATAACCTTCCGAATCAGCATCCTGAGATGGTCAGAATTGGAACTGAACAGTTTGTTGCAGTAATGGCGCAGTTGACTCAAGCGATAAATGGTGGTGGTATCCACGCACGAGATCAGCCAGATCAACCGCAGAGGAGCATGTCAGTGGTGGAATATTTCCTGAGGCAACATCCCCCATCATTCAGAGGATCATCTGACCTTGTGTTAGGTGAAGGGTGGATTAAAGCACTGGAGAAGATTTTCAATGTCATGGGGTGTTCAGACAATCAAAATGTTTATCTTGCTATTTACCATATGGAGGGTGAGGAAGATCAGTGGTGGTCAATGGTTAAAAATATCTGGGATGCTGATGAGATTGATTCTCTTGACTGGGATGAATTCAAAGGTATGTTTCTTGAGAATTACTTTCCTAAGGCTATTCGACTTAGGATGGAAAAACAATTCCTAGAATTTAGGCAAGAGGAAGACTCTATGGATGCCTATGAAGAGAGGTTCACTCGATTGGCAAGGTATGCTCCAAATTTTATCTGAGACCTTGATAGTAAAATCAATCATTTTTACTCAGGATTAAAGCCAAAATATCGAAGGGCATTGGCTTATAGTGAGTTTAAAAGTTATGAAAAGCTTGTTAGATGTGATGAGAAGGTGGAAATGGAGTTTTCCGATGATCAAGTGTTCTATAAAAACCAGGAGAAGAAGAGACCAAGGTGGTAGGAGAAAGGAAAAAATTCTTTAAAAAAGTCTGATTGTAAGAAATATAAGTTTCTAGTTTGTGATAAATGTGGTAAAAGGAATGCTAGGGAATGTCTTCTAAATTCTGGAAAGTGCTACTGATGTGGTAAGATGGGACATAAGGCTCGTGATTGCACTGAAAAAGATCAAGGTGATGGTAAGTCCAAATTTTATTTACAGTTAGTGTAATGTTTTAAGTGCAATGAGATGGGTCACTATGAAAACGAGTGTCTGAAAAAGATCTTGAGTGATGGGAAGTAGTTAGACTACAAGAAGAAAGGGGTGGGGAAATCCTTTGCAACTACTTCATCAGATGTCGGGCCATCAAATGAAGTTGTATAAGTTACTTTGTTTTTTTTTAGATTATGCCAGTGTGTTGTTTGATTTGGGGTCTACACATTCTTTCATCTCTGAAAACTTTTCTAGTAAAATGGGAATACCATCTCAAGAAATGACTCATGAACTTTTGGTAAAAACACCTGGGGGAAATGTTGAGGCAAAAAGAATTTATAAGAATCTTCATATCCTAATATTTGGAAAGAACCTACTGCAAACCTTATTGTTCTGCCTCTAGTAGAGTTTGATGTTATCCTGGGTATGGATTGGCTCTCTGTTTACCATGCTTAGATTGAATGTAGAGATAAAGAAGTTTCTTTTCAGAAAGACTTTCATTTTGGGTACAAGAATGAACCCTTACTGTTGATAACATATCAAGAGGCTGAGAAACTTGTAATAGATGGAAATTAATGTTACCTTGAACATATTGTTGAAAACAAAGGAACTATTCAGATTAATGATGTGCCAGTGGTAAATGAGTATCCTGATGTTTTTCCTGATGAGTTTCCTGGAAAAATACCACTATGGGAAGTTGAATTTACTATTGCCTTAGTTCCTGATGCTAAGCCAATTTCAAAACCCCCTAATCGAATGGCTCAAATTGAACTTTTAGAGTTGAAGGTGCAATTGCAAGATTTATTAGAGAAATGTTTCATTAGACCTAGCACATCACCATGGGGTGCTCCTGTTTTATTTGTTAAAAAGAACGATGGTTCTAGGAGACTTTGCATTGATTATAGAGCCTTGAATAACATCATTATTATGAACAAATATCATTTGCCTCATATTGATGATTTGTTTGATTAGCTCCAGGGAGCTCAGTATTTTTCAAAGATTGACCTGATATCGGGGTACCATCAGCTGAAGGTAAAGGAAGCAGATGTTCCGAAGACTGCGTTTCATACAAGATATGGCCATTATCAACTTGTAGTATTTCCTTTTGGGAAAACCAATGCACCTGCTGTATTCATGGACATAATGAATAGAATTTTCCATTAGTTCTTGGATAAGTCTGTGGTTGTTTTCATTGATGATATTTTGGTGTTTTCTAAAAGTAAAGAAGAGCATGAAAGACATTTAAGGGTTATTTTGAAAACCTTAAAAGAAAAGAAATTGTATGGGAAATTCAGCAAGTGTGAGTTTTGGTTGAAACAAATTTCTTTCCTTGGTCACATTGTTTCTAAAGATGGGATAACCGTTGATCCTGTAAAAACAAAGGTTGTTGAAGAATGGCCAAGACCCACAAATGTAACCGAGATCCGAAGTTTTCTTGGTTTGGCAGGTTACTACAGAAGGTTTGTTGAAAATTTTTCACGGTTATCTAGACCAATGACTAAGCTAACTCAGAAGGGTGTTAAGTTTATCTGGACAAAAGAATGTGATGATTGTTTTTAGGAATTGAAAAGAAGATTGGTGAATGCTCCAGTTTTGGCACTACCTTCCAGAAATGGTGAGTTTTTTATCTACAGTGATTCTTAATTGAAAGGACTTGGTTGTGTCCTTATGTAGAATGATTAGGTAATTTCATATGCTTCACGTCAGTTGAAAACTCATGAGGTAAATTCCCCTACACATGATTTTGAATTAGCTGCGGTTGTTTTCGCTTTACAAATTTGGAGGCATCATTTGTATGGAGTAAAGTGTGAAATATATACCGATCACAAAATTTTAAAGTATATATTCACTCAGAAAGAATTGAACATGAGACAGAGGAGATGGCTAGAATTAATCAATGATTATGATTGTACAATTCATTACCATTCGGGAAAATCAAATAAAGTGGTTGATGCTTTAAGTCTAAAAATTAATGCTTCATTAACAATGTTGCATTTGGAATGTGATCCTTTGGTTAAGGATTTGATGAAATTTGGCATAGAAGTTTTTGGTGTAGGATGTCCTTCTGTTTTTTTTCAGGTATCAGTGAAATCTTCTCTATCAAATAGAATCAAGAAAGCACAGAAGCAAGATAGTGAGTTGTAGAAAAAGGTAGAGCTGGTTCAGAAAGGTAAGTTTCCCGAATTCAACATTGATAATGATTGTGTTTTGAGATTTGGGAAGAGATTGTGTGTGCCTTGTGATTCACAGTTGAAGAGAGAGTTGTTATGTGAAGCTCATAGTTCTATGTTTTCAGTTCATCCTGGTAGTACTAAGATGTATAGAGATCTTCAGGAGTATTACTGGTGGGATGGAATGAAAAGGGATATTACTGATTTTACTGTGAAGTGTTTGACTTGTCAGCAGGTTAAGGCAGAGCGGCAGTTACCGAAAGGGATGCTTCAACCTTTACCACTGCCAAAGTGGAAATGGGAAAATATATCCATGGACTTTGTTGTGGGATTGCCGAAGACAACTCGAGCTAATAATGAAATATGGGTTATTGTTGATCGCTTGACTAAATCTGCTCATTTCCTTGCTATACGAGATACTTTTCCCTAGATAAACTTTCCCGTTTGTATATTAAAGAGATACTCAGGTTACATGGAGTTCCTCTCTCTATTGTATCTGACCGTGATCCCAGGTTCACTTATAACTTTTGGAAAGGCCTTCAGAAGTCGTTTGGTACTGAATTAAATTTTAGTACAGCTTTTCATCCTCAGTCAGATGGACAGTCAGAACGAAAAATTCAGAATTTGGAGGATATGCTACGTGCTTGTTCGATGTATTATCAGGGAAGTTGGGACCAACATCTTTCTTTGGTTGAGTTTTCTTATAATAATAGTTTTCATTCCAGTATACAGATGGCACCATTTGAGGCATTATATGGGAAGCGGTGTCGAACTCCAAATTTTTGGGATGAAGTGGGTGAAAGAAAGCTAATGGGACCATAATTGGTAGAAGAGTTGGCAGAAAAAGTTCAGCTGATTCAGAAACACATGAGAACAGCACAGAGCAGGCAGAAGAGTTATGCGGTTAACTGGAGGAAGGATCTATCTTTCGAGGTAGGTGATCATGTTTTTATCAAAGTTTCACCATGGAAAAGTGTGATGTGATTTGGTAAGAAAGGAAAGCTGAGTCCAAGGTTCATTAGACCATATGAAATTCTGGAGAGAGTTGGATCAGTTGCTTATCGAGTGGCTTTACCTCCGAGTTTATCTCAGGTACACAATGTATTTCATGTTTCAATGTTGAGAAAGTATATGCCAGACTCATCTCTTGTTTTGAGTCCAGAGGTAGTTCAGCTGGAAGAGAACTTATCTTATGAGGAACAACCGGTCCAGATTCTTGACCATAGGGAGAAAGTGTTACGGAATAAGGCGATTCATCAGGTAAAGGTTTTGTGAAAAAACCATATGGTTGAAGAGGCAACATGGGAATCTGAAAATGCAATGAGGGATAAATACCCGCACTTATTAGATAAGTAAATAAATTGCAGGGATGCAATTTTCTAAAGGGGGGAGGATGAAACATCCCAAGTAAGTAATGAATAATATATATTTTTATCTATGTCTATTAATGAATTAGATAGTGTTTTAGAGGCTTAAAATGAGAATAAATCCAATCTTAAGCATGGAATACACTAATATTTTTATAAGATTGTTTTATTTCCTTTTGATGGAAAACCATTTTTAAATCTATCTTTTGACAATTTTATAAGCTATATTTGTCAAAATAAACTTATTCTTTATGACTGGGACATTGAAATTTACTTTGGATAATTTTTTGGTATTTTCCTGATAAAGTTCATTTTTTTCATGAATAGTGAAAAATGTTGTATTTTAATTCAAAACCTATTTTTAATCTAATTTATTTATATGAATATATTATCATTTGAATTGGTTTTAAAGATAAATTAGAATATATTTTTACCATTTAATCCAATAGTGGTCGTTGTAATTAATTTCACTTTGAAATTGGACTTAAACTAGTGTCAATCTTTTGAAACTTATTGTTTCATAAAAACACGCTATTTGCTCTGACATCGGGAATTAATTGTTAAATTAATTAAGGAAACTTATATGTTTTGAATTTTGTAAAATAGACTTCATTTTTGAATTCAGAATATCAAATATAGCTTAGGGAGAAGTTTTGGTATTTTTCTGAAAAACTTCAATTTTTGATGAATAGTGAAACCACTTAGTGGTACTTATAAAAACTGATTTTTCGTTTAAATGAAATTTTACCACCTCTGTGTTTTGAATTTCAAAAATCCAACATACATTATTTTCATTAGGAAGTAAAATGTGGTTCAATGAGATTAAAATAATTTTTTTTGGTGAATAGTAACTTTTAAGTTTATTAATCGCGATTAGAGGTAATTAGTGTAGTTTAAGGTAAAAATAATGTTTTAATAATATGAAATGACCTAGACACATGTCCTACCCTTATTTTATGTGTCATGGCCAACCGAAAAAATCCATGGGTCAACTTGGGGACCCCATGGAGCCACTTTGGTAGGAAAATGACACTAATATCTTTTAATTTAATGTTAAAGTAAAAATGTTACAAACATCTGTTATTCTACTAAAACAATTTTTACACGGGGTTATAAAAGTCAAATTTTTGACTATAAATAGTCATTGGAAAGATAAAAATATTTCCTACATCATAGTATTTGTTTTATAATTTTTAGACCTTAAATAAATTAAATTATATATGACACTATGATGATGCAGCGATTACCTCATTAATAAAGGATTTAAATAAAATGAAAAGATAATGTTAAAACTATAACTTACACTTGTCAAAATCCTATTGGATGGGTATATTTAGAACCCTTATCACTTTATCCTAGAATTATATCAATATGGGACCTTTTAAATCCGAAACTCATTTGAAAATAAAGTAACATTTCTTTACTTTTCAAGAGTGTCCCTCCTCTCCTCTTATAAAGGGCCCCCACCTCTACCACCTTACCCACACTTCCAAAGCCTTTGGCTCGGCCAAACCCTGCCCATTTTGTCTCTCCACATACCTCTATAAATATTAGAAGCCTCACTTTGGGCATAAGTCTTCCCAAGGAAGCCTTTGAGCTCAAATAAAAAAGAGTTACCCGTTTTAAAGGTAGTGTTTTCTCTTGTGTTCTTATGTTTTATTTTGTTTCTCCAGCCCCCTAAACTCTTTTTATTCATTTCTTTTGTAACAAATAAAGTATCTTAAGTATACTAGGATGTTTTTAGAATAATAATTTGAGCTACACTTACACACACCTACATCTAATGGTTAAATAACATACTGTTTCTGGGGATGGTGAATTTCTGCCTCACGAAATGATGATTGTTCAATATTTTTCTAACACCTTCAAAGGTGGAAATAAATATGTCACTATATTTATATATGATATATAATATGTTTATGTTTTACTTAATCTTCTGTATTTTTCATTTATGTCATACATTTATGGCTTCCATTATGGGTATACGCGATATCTTCATTTTAGGAAGTGCGGACTACCGCCCCCTCAAAGTGATTTGATTCGTTAATGCCATATGTGGGACATATAAAGGATGGATTTAAAGTTATTATATATGATTTATTCTACATATAAATGATTAATATAATTCTTGAATTAAAATATACATACCTCTCATTTAGTTTTAATTCCATTAATTTGACATAGAAATGAAAGTAGCGTTCATGCGTACGTACGGCTTACCGTCTCCATAAACGGTGCATTTCATTTCTTACCTATAAATGAATATGTAATATTATAATTACATGTATATTATGGATATATATGATATATATGATATCCAAATCATGAATATCATTTTGGATATAATGAACCTTTGACCACACGAACAACATGTAATTCTAAGAAGTCCACTTTCGACTTAAGAACCAAATATCGACAAAACAAACATTATTAACTTAAATGATTACATAATGTTTATAACATGTCAATAAGTGATATAAAAGGAATAATGAACTTGAAAAAGGTTCTTAAGAAATTATAAATTAACTCATGTTTATTATTCAGGACGTTAAAGAACGATCAAGTCAAGTCGGACCCGAGGTAAGGGACTTCGTCTCAATCTCCTTTCATTGAGGCATATTTTGTTTTATACACAACTTTCTTTTATACGGTGTATAAACCCCATTTACTTTTAATTTTATTCAAAAGTAATCTTTTTATATGAAGTGTTTTACTAAACAACAAAACGTAATTTTTCTTTTATCGTATGCGGTGACAATGACCTTTTCCACCTCCGCGAGTATTATTTGGTCTTTGTCTTCCTCAACAAGCCGTAATGTTTTTTAAAATGAAATAAATACCATATACTCTTTTATGTATTTTGGTATTGAAAATGGTTTTTATAATGTATTTGTTATGTCAATATATCTAAGTGATATATTGTAATCAAAGTGTGGAAATGTTTTCTTTCCATTATATTTGTTTTATGTCTTATGATTTTATAAAGGTACTTGGACATTTGACGAGTGGTTACGTGATAAACCATATGACGGGTGGTGTCGTGAATACCAGGATGGGTGGTTACATTATAACCTCCAATGCATTGGCTATAGAAGTCGGTCGTATGACTATTCCATTAAGTGATATGTGTGGAATTCGACCGTATGGTTATTCCAATTAAGTATGTTTATGTCCCAAGTTACCTATATATGTTATGTGATCTTTATATGGGTTTTATGGTAATATTTTGGTTACAAAAGGGTAAGTAATGATCTTTTATTTCAGTGAAGAGTTTTTATTACTTCATATAGGTGAAAAGTATTACTTTGATAAAGTGTACATGGTTTACTTGTTGTTTTGAAAAACTAACAGTTTTCATTCATTGTGTATCCCTTACTGAGCTTTTTATGCTCACCCCAAGTTTTTTAGAAATGTTTTTCACAGGACTAAATGTGGAATAGGGTCAAGGATGGGATCAAAGGAAAGTCATGCTATCTAAAACATGGAACTAGACATGTTTCTTTTTAAGAGTTTTTATTTTATGGAAACATAATAGAAGTTTCTACTTTGTATTCTTTTGAGATGTAATAGTTATGTCCTAATTCTCTAAAACTCTAAACCTGAAAGGATCCTCAATGTGAATTATTAATTTAATTCAATATTAAGTAAGGTTTAAGGTCGGGGCCTTATAATGATAACCACTTGAGCTTAATCCAGTGGGTCTTCTTATAGGGATAAACAAAAAAATGACTGGGAAGTGTACCGCTGATAGTAAGGGTCATCACAACCCATATAGATAGGTAAACTACACAATAATCCATTATGGAATGGATATTCCTATAGATCATGCAACACCAAAGGGAGAACTTGGGAGGAGGAAAATTTATCCATCTGTTACCTCAATAAACTAGATTTTTAGGAAAGAACTCATACCCAAAACATTTGGGCATTGAATTCCCACCCAACTCGGGTATTGTGGAATATGAAATCATAAAATATAATAATAATATCACACACAAACAGACTAAGATGATGTGCCTAGACTTAGACGTAACTATAGTTATCATCCCACATGACACCCAATATCCACCACTAAGGCCTAGGAAAACATATTCCAAAAGATCACATAAGCATCAAGTTTCATTGTAATAAACCCTTTCCCCTTTGAAATTAGAAATTAATATTTATTCATTAAACGTAATTTAAAATTATCATTTAATCATTTCATTTAATCACAATACAAAATTGATTTATAATTCATATTACCATTTCAATTTCTAGATATATATCCTATAGACTTTTAAATAATTTATTCTAATTATCCCATGGATTCAATTACCAACATCAACACCCATACCCTAAGTTCAATGTTAATTTATTTTCCACTCCATAATTCTAGGTACACTAGGACTCATTCTAATATACCATAAGAAGATAAAATCATAGTACATAAACTAATTGATACAATAAATTAGAACCCACAACAAATAACTACTTGAAAAAACTCTTAAAATAAAAATCAATAAATATTGAAAATCCAAACTCTCAACCTATACCCAATAAATCTAATCAAAATCCTTGAAAACAACTAGGTGATGGACAATCCTTTCTTATAAACCTTGTCATCTATTCCAACCTCAACCTAATATCAATGAAATGAAACAAGAAGTCCTTTTTCTTAACTAGTTCCATCCAAACCTTATTAACCAATCCCACACATCAAATATATTAATTCTATGATATCCTAGAACACACATTAAAAGAAAAAAAGAAAGTATTTTTATCAAATATACCCAAGGGTAAACCAAGGCTATAACACCACGGAATCCATACTTTAAAAAACATGAATGGGATTTCTCATTCCTAAAAAATTATCTACATTATTCAACCATTTAATTATCATATTGAATTAACCTATTCATAATTAATAGGTTCATTAGTAAGTAACATATAATCAAAATCTATAATATCTATGTTTTGTTCATAAACATGATTTAGAAATATCTTCCATATTAAGTATTTTTAAAGGAGTAATGGTAATTATATTCATAGTACCCTTTAATTAATCACTTCATCATTATCAAATTTATATTATCTATCAAATTTCAAGAATATTTATCATGATGCCAAAAAAAAGAATGATAAAAAAAGATAAAATGCTATCTAAAAATTGAAAAAGGCATCATCAACAAAGAATCAACACATGTGACCACAACTTACATTCCAATTTACTCTTAATATGGATATTATCTTCATTTAATTTGATACCTATACTAAACCAATAAATATAAATCATGATAGTTTTACATCGAAATTTAAAAATAAGTATAAGTAATAAATCCCCTATATTAAGAATTTTGAGATTATCTGAGAATGAATTCATGAACAATATTAGATCTTCGATCATGGATCCTGCAAGGAACTCACGATACCTATGCTCATCCCACCATGGGTCCTCAACCAAAAATAAGTAGTAACCTCATGAGAATAGAAGAAAAAATTAACTCCATATAATAGAAATAGATAAAATGAGTGATCAAAAAAATTAGAGATGAAGAATCTCACATCAGATCATAGATGAATGATCTATAAAAATTAGGGTTTAAATCCTAGTAATAAGGGTGATTAAAATCTCTAAAAGGGGCCCTAGGGTCTCCTGGTGTTTGAAGGAGAAATAAGGAAAATAAGATATTTTAATTGAACTTAATAATTTATATAGGAATTACTTTAAGAATAAAATGTTGAAATACCCCCATTCAAACCACAACTAATAGGGATTTAATAAAAACTATAGAATATAATAATAGGCTTCACCATAAGGAACCCCGATCCAACTAACCTTAAAGATCCATGGTGCAATCTATACTGTATTCCCCCTTACCTCGATCAAAAACAATAATAGGGTGGGCCACAGAGAAACCCATGTATCACTCCATAACTACCACATATTCTAAAGAGATAACAAAACCCAACTACCGAGCCCTAAAACACAACACACCTATATTTCAAAACAACCTATTAGTAGAAATGATCACTAAAACCATCATCCTTGGATTCCATGACACAAGACCAACCTCTACCCTGAAAGAGGTCATATTCAAAATACACTACACTGAAAGTCAAAGGACCACACTACAAGATCATATTCATGTTGAAATTTCATATCAGTGCCACTATAACAATTTCATCATTTTTTAAGACATTATAGACCTCCCAAACATGAAAAATAATTACTATATAAATTTTTTTTCTTTATTCGATGCACTATTCCTATATTATCCATCACATGGTTTCATCTTTTAAATAATAGAATGTATCCCAGGAAAATTTCTAGTGAAACATGAAATTTACCCCCTAATATATTTTTTATATTAACTAATTTGAATACATTATTCATAAATATAATATACATTTCTTGTTTTGTTCTCATGGAAAATATAATCTCCATCAAAACAAGTCTCCAAACCAAGGAATTATTACCACGTTATTTTCTTCAAAACCATGGTATATATTTTATAAACATGAAATGTCTTACCTTTTATTATTTTTATGTATTTTATAATATTCGTCAGTAAATAATGATTTTTATCATGATCATTTTCTCAAACATTTTATTTATTCATTATCAAGGAACATAATAAAAATTTACTTACTACAATAACCCAACATTATTTTTACATTAATTAGAATTATTTAATTTTTGTGTCATATTCAACAGTAGTAAAATACAAAAATATTTATATATAGGAAAAAAATAAAAGAAAAATAATGTAAAGTCCATAACTAATGAATTTTTTTCTTAATAAAAAAGTACATAGTATACTTGTGGTGTAAGAGATTCTAAAAATGCATTATAGTATAGAGAAATGTATGTGAGAGAAATATATTTACTTATGTTAAGAAGAATTATAATTTGAACATGTTTTAGAAATAAATATTCTCCAAATAAAAACCATAGAATAATATTATAAACTACATTATTATTTTCACTACTGTAAACCATGACATAATGAAGGTAACTGCATCAGGAATTAGTTCATGAAAATGAATCAGTTATAAGAAATTTCTTGAATTTTATTCTATAATAAAAATTATAAAATAATATTTAGTTGGACTATCATGTGGTGAAAATTGGGATGGATTAAATAAATTAAAAAAAATATTCAAACATTAAAAAAATGATCATAACGATGATAAATTATTTTAAATTTATAGAACATTTGTAAAAAATATCATTGATAATGGAATGTTTAACAAGAACTTAAATCCTAAGAAAGCCACTTGAATAGATATATAAAAATTATAATGTTTTTTGGTTTTATATTATTTGATTATTTGATTGATGTTATAAGAACTTGAAGAACTGTTTTTCTCATTAGATCTCATTTTTCATCATTCTTATTAAGAAAATATTATTTAAAGATATGTTTTTTTGAAAATCCGTCCCATGAATTTATAGATTCACACAACCCATGGAAAATTTAGGAGGATGTTTTTTATTGTATACTTTTCAATTATTTTATTCATTATCAATTTGGGGTTCTTAGATCAATAAGATTTAAAAAATAAAAAGGTATAAGTTCTTTTTTTATTCTAAAATTAATGGATATATCTTTGAAAAAGTAGGTTTTTGTTGATTAATTTTTAAAATTTTAAAAAGTGTTACAACCTCCAATATTCATTAGTGGTATAATATAAAATTTTATATCATTTGCATTAAAGATTTAAATTGATGGAAAAACTGTAAAAGTAAATTTTTTCATGACCATGATATTTTTTAGGAAAATAGACATTATTATAAGAATTTCTCATAACCAGGATGCAATTATATGTATAAACATTAATTTAATTAAAAAATTTATACAACCACGCCAATGTTCAAGAAAAATGTGTAGGGAAACAATTTCATAAAAATAGTGAATCATGGAATGACAATTTTACCACCTGGTTTGTCGTGAAAGTGTTTATGGTCATTATTTAGATGTATTTCTATAAAAAACCAAGAAATAGTGGGGAAAAATTTTCAAGGTTTAAAAAGTTATAATTTTTATGGATCTAATATAAATGGATTTCCCAATTTTAATTATCATGGTTTCCCTTGGAATTATTTTTTATGCATAAGAAATCACGTTATGGTTTATATAAAAAATGGATATTGTTTATAATTTAGGGGAAAATTGTTTTTGTTAAAATTCTAAAAAATCATTGTTGGTGAAAAACCAATGGGTCCATGTTTATTCTAAAGGGGCATTTTAAACTATAACAAAAACCATCTTTGTAAATATGATCATCGTTTAATGTCGTGTATGTACATTGAAAATTTATAAAGTGTTTATAAATTTTAAAAATGAGGATAATATAAAATAAATATATCAATTTATGAAATACGCATAAATAATAATAAATTTTCATATTAAAGTCTTTTTAGGGAAAAAAATGTGACATTTAATTTATGTAATATGTTTACATTAAATATAAAATTTTTATATGATTATAATTTTTTTAATAAATATCATATTTTTAAAATATTGAAAGTGTTCATGTTAAATTCCATGTAAGTTGATAACATGTTAGAGTTCATGTAGATAATGTGAATTTCTCATATTTATTTTTTTATGGAATATTTTTTAATGTTATTTAATTACAATGTGTTTTTGATTTTTTATGAAATGTATATAAATGGTTATTTCATGTCTAAATTTATAAAAAGTTCATTTATATAGTTTTTTTCCTACTACATTTAGTTCATGAATATAAAGTTTTATATTATGAATAGTTGTATACTTTAGTTTAAATTTTTCTACTACGTCATATAAATTTCATACCATATATATAAAGAGTGACATTATAGGTATGAAATAATATTTAGTTGCATTCAACCATAACTACAATTTTCAGTGGGTAATAAATTTAAAAGTAATGGTTTGATATGATTTATAAATATTAAGTGTTAATAATGCATTGTAATTAATGTCTTCCTTGAGTAGTGATTAATATATTGTGGAGCATTGAGTCATACTTCTCTTTATACTAAAAATTTAGGATCTATTTATAAAAATATGGGTCGTCTACCTATCTCAATGTGATTTCTCTTTGGGGAATTTTTGTTTTTTATTATTCTAAACCTTTATAGGAAAGGTTTTCATAAATAATATACATTAAATACAAGTGAGTATATGTCAACATAATGTGATTTTATTTTTGGGTAAGAAACATAAATAATAGGTTGTATAAAGTTTTATGCATTAATATATATAGAACATATTAATTTGGTCAATGGTATAAGATGTTAAAATTGAACCATTATAATAAATCATACAAAAATTTAATATATTAGATAATATGGTGTGTTTTAAAATCCTTTTAGAATAATATGTGTCAGATTCCTTTCAATGTAAACACTTCTCCAAACCGTTATCATCTAAATCATTGGTCATTCTAGATATGGGTGATTAAAGAATATCTTATAAAAGGTAAGTAGGTCATGGGTAACCTTAATAATATTAGGTTATCATATCATACATGATTTTGGGTCACACTTTTCTAGGAAACCCAAAAGTTTTTGATACCATTAGACTAAATATGTGATAATCCTTATGGTATATTTGGGAAAGTAGTTATCTATTGAACTATCAACTAATTATATTATATACGATTGAAATTATGGTTGTTATCCAAAAAATATATTAGAGTGTGTGTTAGTAACATGATAAAATACTTGGAATTTTCATGAAATTGTTTTCCTATATTCCTTGTTTCCAATGGAAGGCAGTCTTCACCACCATGGTTGATGATGAAAACTCCCTGATCAGAATGGGATGATGGTATTTTGTCTTTTACTTTCCTAGATTCCTCATCCAAGTTCACAAAACATTATGTTAATTTTTTTAATTACTCCTAGACCCTTATTTTGATCATTCTTTGTTTGGGTCTTATCTCAGGTTATTTTAGGTGAAATTTGGAAACTTTTGGAAGTTTATGTGCTGTGAATGGTTGGAACATGGTTTTCAAAAATCGTAAATCCTCCTAAGTGGAAACCATACAACCTTTTAAAGTAAATTTTTGTATGGATAAGTCTGAATTTGAAAAACCATGCATCCACTTAGTAGAAACAATTCACCTCAGTAGAGTGGTGCATAGTTAGGGTGCACAGTTTTTCTAACTATGTGACCTTGCCGAGCTATCCGTGTGCACATGAATTTTTTATTCTAGAAATTTAGTTATAATTTTCATGATCCCCAGTTTAATCCCTACTTAAATCTCATTCAACATAACTTGATTTATTAGGATTTAGAGGCTCCAAAGTGCTAATTTTTTTCCCACCAAACCACATATTTGATTAATCAAAGCATCGATGGAAGATCCAATAACGCTTTGGTAAGTGGATCTCCTCTCGTTCCTTCTCCCTTACTCTCTCTATCTCTACCCCTTTGAGATTTTGTATATTTCCTTCTACTAGGTCTTAGAAAAGGGGGAAAACTCTTATTGGAGGTGGATGATCTTGATCCTTTGGGCTAGAAGTGATGTCTCATTTTGGAAATATGAGTTTATCTCCCTAGAATATGAGTACTTTGATGATTTACTATTCTAGGATTGGATATACCAGTTTAGTTTATGGTATTGTCTCCCTTTAGTGTTTTGAGTATTCAGACATGTATCTTTATCTTCTTATATTTTTTGGAAAATGCAATCTCTCTTTTGTCTTATATGATTTGAGGTGCTAGTCATCAACCCATGAGGATTGGGAATTCACTTCAGGCCATGTTATTTTTGAATCAGTTATTAGGTTACATAGGTATCCAGGATGATTGTGATAAAGTGGTATCAAAGATAAATGTTTAATATATTTCCTTGATGTGAGTATACAATTTTGAGTATCTTTTTGAGACTTATGTGGTAGTTACAAGTGAGTTCCTGACCATCTCACACTATAAAAAGCATTAAGTCACCTTGGGTAGTTTGGGAAAATCACCGTGAGTAATAATTCTAGTCTTTTCTATACATTTGATCTAGATAGGTTGATATCCAAATATTTTTATTTTGTCTGATGGAATTAAATTACTCATTGTACTTATTTCAGTTATTGATCTGAGTAATCTTTGGATGTCCTCAATGTTTTTTGATGATTTTGTGTAGCATAATGCATCTGATAATATGTGTGAATAGAATGAAGATAAATATTATGGCGAGAAATGGAGATAAAATCCTCCCATAAACCAAAATCTTATGGAGGTTATTATGCATGGTGTCCAAGCTCTAGGACCTGCACCTACACCCATTCCCATTCAGGATCTAGTTATGGAACCTCAAAGTGATGGATATTAGAATCATTATCAGAAGTTACTTCCCCATAAACCAACTACTTTCCAAGTATCTAATGATCCTCAATAAGTTGAGGACTGGTTGAGAAATATAGATCCTCTCTTTGATTTTATGGAAACTCCAGAATATTTGAAGGTAAAGTGTTTTACATTTAAAGTGGAATGACCAAGAAGGATATGGTGGGATTTGATAGTTATGGTGAAGAATCATAAGGGTTTATATTGGAATGAATTTAAATTTCTTTTCACTGACCAAATCAATCCAGAGTCTATAGTATTGGATAAGGCTATAGACTTTTTAGAAATTGAATAGACTAATAGGACATTGATGGATTATTCAAACCGCTATATGGAGATTGTGAATTTTTCACCAGATATTTTATCGAATGAGAAAATTAAGACTTGATGGTTCGAGATGGTTATTTGATATAATATTATTTAATAGGTTCTCTTTCCAGATCCCTCTTCTTATAATGATGTACTTGATAAGTATTTGATGATTGAAATTGACCTGAATAATAATTCAGGGTTTATGGGAGTTCATTTTTATCCATGTGGAAGTTCTGTGAGGTAATAGGAAATGTTAAGGACATCATATGAGGCAGCTGCTATATGATATGGATGAGCCCGTAATGGGTGCAATAGGTTTAGGTTTTCCCCTATCGCTACCAACCCTTCCTTCATCTCCAGTGGGTTTTGTTTCCTTCTTCATGATTTCTCGGTGAGTTTACAGTGTGACAATCTCATGGTGACATGTTTTGCCTATTCGGGCTTAGATCTGGTGGTGTGGAGTTTCTTCCATATCATTGTGGTTTCTCTCCTTATGATGAGTCCATGGATTTATTGGCATGGGGTTTGTTCTTCTATGGAAGGGAGATATCATCCGTTTTGTGGTCTCTGGTGACAACAAGTTCTATATTCAGCTCTCTTTGGGTAGCATGGTGAGGGGAATTCTTCTGCATTGACTCCAGAAAACGGGGCGTGTTCTTCAATGGTGATGTATTTGAGAGGTGGTGAGTTTTATTTGTTGATCATGTCTGGAAACATGGCAGGCTGTGGTCTTATGTGGTTGTATCAGGGTAGTGGTGGTTTTTCCACGGCTTGGATCTAGATTTAGGGGTGGTTTTTCATCTATTGTTAAGGGCGGTTGATATTTTTCTGTGTTGGGTAGTCCAATATCCCACAATGAAGGGGTCGTGCTCCAGGTTTTTCCATGACGAGGGTGGCCATTCCAATCCTCCATCTCATGCTTCTAATGGGTGAGTTCTTTGGCTTTTTGTGGTATCTATGTGTGGTTTTGGTGGTGGTGATGGTATTTGAGGACCTTTGTGCATCAAAATCGTCGGGGTGGACTTGTTTTCAACCCTTACACATTCCTTTCAATTCCTACATACTTTTACGTTTTGGACTCTAGATTGGGTTCCTCCTTGTCTTAGATTTGATTGGATTCATTCCCAGAGTGGCGCATCTAGTCCAGATCGATGTGGTATCACTCTTCGATTATGATCCTATGGTATGGATTTTGGGTCTTCCATCCCTGGGTGGAGTTGGATTGGCTTCTCACTTCTTGGAGTGTCTAGTTTCATTGAGTGGCTCGTCTATGGATACAAAACCGAAGGGATCCTCACATGTTCTTTGCAGTGAAGTTTTCTTTCGGTGATGGTATGATGTCCAGGATGTAGATGATGTGGTTGGTTATTTTATGAAGGATTAATTTTTTATTGGTGAATGTCTTTCATGGTCATTTTCTACTATACGTGTGGTACAATGACCTATGGCCCACATTCAAGTGTCTTAGAATACAAACCTTCATCAAGGAGATTCTTCAGGTGAGGTGCAGAGCAAGAAGTTTTTACTAGATCATTGCTTTCAGATTTGTAGGTTTGAGAGTGTATGAGTTTTTTCATTGGTACCAGACATGTGTACTACATGGGATTGCTTTCCGAGAAATGATGAGAATGTGGAAGATGTAATTATCATTTTTGATACTTGGGAGGAGATTTTCTTTGTTCACTTGTTTTAGTTTTTGATGGCTCATGGACTGTTGGGGCACAGTTTATGTCTTTATGTCGTTGATGTCTTGCTGGGTTCCCCCTTACCCATCAAAAGGGGGTTTATGATATACTAAATAAACTAATTATTAGTCAGTAAATTTTATGAGTTTCTTTAAAGGTAATATAATGTGTGATTATTCTCATAGTGGATCACAATAGCAAGGTTCTTATAAACCTCTTGCAGGTCCTAGAAGAGTCCCTTTTACTTGCTTCTATTGTGGAAATCCTGGGAATTTAAAATAAGTTTTCACTGAGGCACCCAAGATTTTCATATTTTTTGGACTCTTAGGTTATAAAAATTATGTTATATATTTTCTACCACACATAGTGTCACAATATCATTAAAACCTAAAATTATTTTGGGGAAATCAGATGCTTCATGAACGAAGGGGTTCCAGTCACATGTATCTGAAACGAAGCTTCTTCATGCAGTAGAAGTGTCTCTAAAGGAAGCTGATACAAGTCCAATGAATATAAGAGGTACCATCAATGTAGATTTACCTTTAGTGATTACTTTAGTTGATATTGGTACATCTAATTTATTCATATTGACTTTTATTGTAAACATGCTAAATCGTCTAATATAGATTTTATATTATGTGATTGATATGACTATGCCCCTCAAAATAATGAGATAGTAGGGCCTCCATTGTCCTACTTGTGTTTTATCTTTATTATAGATCAATATTAACTAGATATTTTTTTTGTTTTGAACTAGAAACCTCTTGATTTCATTTTTAGGATGGATTTTCTTATTACTAATAAGGCCCAAATTGAATTATAGCATCAACGAGTCTTATTTACAATGCCCAAAGGGGTGTCTCATTCCTTTTAGGGAGAATGGTACCTGAGGTCAAGTAGATCCAGACCTTCTTATCTAGATTTTGGTAGAGTAATATCTTCATACACTTTTGACCTATAGTGAGAATCTTTGAGTGATAATTACTCTCCAGTATTCATCGATTTTCCCAATGTTTTCATTATGAAATCTCTAGTTTTCCATTGGTAGGATAGGTAGTGTTCTATATTGATTTTGTAACTGGTACATATCAAGTATCTATAACTTTTTACCATATGGAAATAGATGAAATGATAGACTTAAAGAATCAATTGGATGATCTGTTAGAGAAAAGATTTATATGCCTAAGTGTGTCACCTTGGGTGGAACCTATTCTCTTTTCTTAAAAGTTGATGGAAAACTTCATCTATGTGTTTATTATCAAAAACTCAATCAATTTACTGAAAATAAAAATTATCAATTTCCATAAATTGATGATTTATTTTAATAGTTGGAAGGGGTGAGGTGGTTTTAGAAGTTTGATCTTTGATCTGGTTATCACCAGTTGAGAGTAAAAGAATATGACATTTTGAAAACTGCCTTATTTAGATGGAATGGCCATTATGAGTATCTTTTCATTCCATTGGGTCTAACCAAATTCCCTTAAATTGATTATGGATTTATTGAACAGGATCTTCCATTAGTATCTCCATACATTCATGGGAGTATTTGTGGATGACATATTGGTTTACTCTCAGTATGAGGAGGATCATTTGCATCATTTGAGAGTAGTTATGAAATTATTTAGACATCAATAAATCTTTTCCAAGTGTTTGAAATGTGATTTTGAGATTCGAGAAGTGAATTTCTTGGTAAATGTGGTCTCGAAACCTGTTATCATAATTGATATTGAAAAGCTGGAAGCTTTTATGATATGAGAGAAACCTTGAAATGTTTTCAATATTATGATATTATTGGTTTTAGTAGGGTATTATCGCTAATTTGTAATGTATTTCATGAAATTGGACTCTTTGATGACCCCTCTCACTCAAAAGGGAGTGAATTTTTCTTAGGATGAAAAATTACAGAGTTCTTTTGTTAAGATAAAATTACTCTTGAATTCTACGATGGTGTTGTCTCTTCTAAAGGCTGGGTAGGGATATGTGGTCTTCTACAATGCATAAATTTGGGGTTTCATGTGTGTTATTATACATGGTGATCATGTGGTAACCTATATCTCTCATCATCTTTGGCCACATTAGAATACCTATCTGACCCATAACCTTGAGCTCGTAGCTGTGATGCATGCTGTTAAGAGTTGGCAGTATTACCTTTTTGGATAATGATTTACCACATTTTCTAACTAAAAATATTTAATTGTATCTTATCTCAAAAATATTTTAGTCTCCACCAATGGAATTGGGTGGAGTACCTACAATATTTTTATTTCGACATTTCCTATACCCCAGGGAAATGGAATGTTGATGCTGGTGCTTTGATTTATAAACCTTTGTCACAAGCTATGAAAGAATCATCATAAGTGTGAAACTTGATATATATTTTTTCACAGTTTCCCAAAATAGTTTTGGAAAATGGGGGGTCAAGGTCATCTTGGATAGTATTCAATTTACCTTCTCTCTTCTCGAGATGATTCTTCTTGAATAACAAATTGATGATGATTTATACAACATTAGGTACTCTCTTTATAGTGGGGAGCCCATTACTGAGTGGTCATTTTATATAAAGGGTATTCTATATTTTGAAGATTTTTTTAAGATGTTATCTATAGGAAAATATGTGATGAGTGATTTCTAAAGATCTAGGTGGTTAGTGAACCCAAGAATCACAAATAGGTTTTATGATATGCAGTGATGATTCTGGTGTCCATGTATGAGAGGAGACATCACTGACTTTGTTTTTCTCTTTTATACTTTCCAACAGGTCAAGGAAGGGCTCTAGAGACCTTTGGATTTTCTTCAACCACTTCTAGTGCTGACATGTAAGTGGGATGATATCCTTATGGACTTTGTAGTTGAGTTTCCATCTACCCATAGAAAGAATAATGTGATATGGGTTGTAATTGATTGGATTACCAAATAGGCTCACTTTAAACCCATTTATGATACAAAAAAATTTGAGGAGTTGATAAATATTTATGTGAAAGATATTATTCATTTTAATATAGTTCCAACTTCTATAGTCTCTGATAGAGATAAAGGTTTTACTTATCATTTTTGGTGAGACCTCCAGGAGGTAATGAGATCTTAGGTTTGTTTGAGTACAACATATCATCTGTAGATGGATAGACAGACAAATAGGGATATAAATATTCCTGTAAATAAGCTTCATTCCTATGTTCTTAACTTTGGGGGAGCTTTGGACGAATATTTGGGACTTTTTGAGATCACTTATAATAATAGTTACCAGTATGTGATCAGAATGGATCATTTTAAGGACTTTAATGGTTGGCCATATAAATCTTCATTGTGTTGGTTAGAGATTGGTGAAATTTCATTTTTTGGACAAATCTTGGTCCAAGAGTTGAAAAAAAGATTCATTTTATTCATTAGATAAAGTTTATGGAACATAAATGGTATTAATCTGATGTGATCATTTTCATAGACCATTGGAGTTCTCATTTGGTGACCAAGTTTTATTAAGAGTGCCACCTCGGTTGGGTCATTGATGTATTGGGACAATAGGGAAGATTTCTACTAATTTTGTGGGACCTTTTTAGGTTGTTGTTTATGTGGGTAAATTTTATTAACTTTAATAAAATCCTCCATAGTTAATGTGGATACATAACATGTTTCATGTATGTCAACTACAGAAATATCATTTTGATCGATCTCATGTTTTGAGATGGAGTGATCTTGATGTTGAGCCAAATTTATCTGTGAAAAGGCATCCAATTAGAATAGTTTATTTTGATAGAAAGGTACTTTTTTAGGAAGATAACTTTTTCTGTGTTCTTTGAAATCATGTCTTTTATTCTCAAGAGATATGGGAGCATGAGGCACTAATGAGAGAGTAGTGGCCTCATCTCTTTGATATAGAAACATCTTGATAGGATTTATAGGTATAGAATGCTTCTATGGTGGGGAGTTTTTATCATACTAATACATGTTTTCATTTAATTTTTGACCCATCAATTGATCTTGGTTTGTTCGGGTCTCATCTCAGGTTATTTCGGGTGAAATTTGGAAATTTTTTGGAGTTTCTGGGTTTTTTCATGGATGTGACATGGTTTAAAAAAACAATGAACCCCCCTCAGTGAAAACAATGAAACCCTAAAAGTGATGATTTTTATGGTTGGTGCATGGTTTAAAAAATCATTCATCCACATAGTATAAATCACGAACCCCATTAGAGGGTCACACGGTTAGGGTGCAAGGTTTTTCAAAATGTCCATCCTTGTATATCTAACCGTGCATGCGATACTTTTTTATTCTGAAAATTTATTTTCAATTTATGAGACCCTTGGATTAACCCTAAATCAACCCTCATTTTACCTAACTCAATTTCCTAGGATTTAGAGGCTCTCAAGAATTGATTTTTGCCCCTCCAGACCCCATCATGGATGCATCAAAGTACCAGTGGAAGGTTTGATCCCCCTCTTGTATGTATATATCCTCTCATTAATTGCCTTATTTTTCTCTATTTATCACCTCCTTTAAAGTATTATATCTTCATGTATTTTACATATCTAAACTTTTTCTAAAAGTATATTGATTATAGTGTTAGTTTATTGATCCTTTTTCCCATGTTGAACGTTGAAAAATATGATTACAAGTGTTGTGCATTGTGATCTCTATGATTAAAGGTAGTTAGTTCCATTAGAGATTTTAAATTTGATTAAAAATTTATTTCTTTTATTTTTTATAATTTATTTCAATTAAATTTTTAAAAACCTATTTTATGCAAATCAGAATTGGGATTTTAAATTGTGTAGAATTTGGGAAAACCCCCCAATTCCTATGGAAATGGAATTTTGGGAACATTTTGAAATTGATGTGATAGATGAATTGATTTGATAGTTGTTTTATAAAAAATATATTAATTTTAAATTATAAAAACCTATGATTGGTTTTGTGTTAAATATGCATGAAATTATGAAAAAACCATGTTTTTTTAAAAGTTAATTGGAGTTTTAAAAAGGAAAAGAGGGAAATTGAATTGCGAATGATGATTGATTTTAAATTATCCCTTTCTAAATTGATTAATTAAGCACATAAAATCCTAAGTAGATAGTGGGTTATTTTGTAAAATCATGCTAGGATTTTTATTCTCTATAAATTTATTGATGATTAAAACTCAAAAAAAACCTAGTTAAGATTATATTATCCCTAATGGGTTGTTGATGAGTTCTATTCAGCCTGAGCCTGAGGAACATGTGTACACATATTTCCATGATCCCTCATCTGAGATTTTTGATGATCCTATAACTATAAACTATCATACCATAGGGCATATGACCATGATGATTGTTTTGATTGTTTTGATATATATTCTATTAATTATATAACTTTTTTATTCATGCTAGTTCATTTATATAGTTTTTTATATAATTTTTTTATATAATCCATGTTTGAAATGTTTTCCATCAATTTAAAATGAAATCATGTTTTGTTTTAAATATTAAAACATATTTCCATGCCTTATTTTATTTAAATTAAAATAATTATTTGGTTTATTGTTATGGAATCTTTTTATGAAGTACATGGTGAGACCCTTATAAGGTTTTTATCTCACAATCTACCCTTTTCCTTGAGTGATTATAGATTTCCTTCTACCGTGTCCAAGAAAAGGGAAAGAACCTCACAGAGGAGGTGGATGTTCTTGAACCTTTGGGCTTGGAGTGATGTATCCTTTAAGAATTTTGAGTTTATCTTGCTAATTTTTGAGTATTTTGATCATGTACTATTACGGGTTTTGATATAACTATTTAGTTTCTAGAATTATCTCCCTTTATATTTTTTATAATATTGGCATGTATCTTTATATTCCACTATTTTGTGGATAACTAATTCCCTCTTTTTTCTTATATGATTCCAGGTACTAGTTACCAACTTATTGAGATCAGGAATTCTATTCAGGACTTATGAGTTCCTACTTAGGTGTTAGGGTACCTGGGTATCTGAGATGGTTCATGATAGTTAATCACCTAGTTTAGATTTCCCTTACAAAACTAATACATGTTCATGAATCTCATTCCAAGTGCCATTTTCAAGTAGACACCAGTTAATTATAATGTCTACTACCATAACAATAAAAATACCTATATTTATAGCAATATATGACGTTGGGAATTTTCGGAATCTATAAAATTCTTCTTAATGTGGGGTAGTGAGGGCATATTATAGTCATGGAATAAAGAATATGAGGTAAAAAACCCAAAAAAATATTATGATTTTCATGAGGAATCTTAAGCTCAGTGCAGAAGGTGTCTAAGTCTCATCACCTTAGGAATACTATTCTCATGAGATAAGGTGGATCACATTAAGTATGTGAGGTGTCCACGTCTTATCATTCCAGGAAAATTTTTCTAATCACAAAAGGGTTACTAGGATCATCATAAAGGGAACCTTGTGCTCATTACAAAGGGAACGAATCTTGGATCATCACCTAAGTAAAAATCCCAGTGACCTTATTATCATCACATAGGATTCTTATTCTCATCACATAAGACATATAATGATCATCACATGAGGAATCATCCCAGGAACATCACTTGAGTAAAGGGGTAAAATTCCATTATCTCTTCACATATTCTTCTTATAATAATCACCTGAGGCTGAGTTTCTAATGCATCAGGATATGTCACAATATTAATGTTGTTTGAAAGATCTCATAGATTTAAATTACATAAGAGGGACACTCCCAAATATTCTAAAAATATACTAGAACAATAACTAGTTTAAATATGAATGAGGTTTCTCAGAGATTAATGTCTATTGTGGGGTTTAAAATATATAAAGTCCATTGGATGATGCTTCCCATATATGCTAATCATGTATTGGGCTAGAAACAAGTTAGTATTATATGATGATTCCAAAATTATAACAACCCTACTATTTTTTTCACCCTTAAACACAATTTATTACATAAAATATTCACTTGATACAACATAGAAGATCTATAGGTCTATTGAATTTGGGCCTTAGGAACATTATATAACATATTAAAACATGAAATACACATCTTTATTGAAAACTCCTTTTACATGACCACACACATTCCTTATTACTTAGCATTGCATGGGATAACCTAAGGACATACATAAGAAAATGGTGAGCTATAAAGCCTAGTAAGGTAGTAAACAAGGTATAACATGAAGAATAAAATTCATGTTAGGCAATAATAATATCAATGGATTATAAGAGAAACATGAACATAATGGTATGATATAACATGGAAATGTGGAAACAACATTTAACATGATATTAGCATGAGACAAGTCTCATTGCACATGTATAATTAGTAAAACCTCATTTCACATGAATTAGAACAAGTAAACCCTCATTTAACTTGATGTATCATGATAAAAATCTTTACCCAATGCATCATAATGCTATCAGGGCTCAGCCATATTAATCATTTAATTTCATGCATAAGTGTGCCACATAGATCATAAAACATACATTTATTAAATATAATCATTTATTCCATGACTAATGAATTTGGAATTCATACATGAGAGAAAATAATAAATAATTAAAGGTTCATAAATGTGAATACCTTTGATAGATAAATAGGCATGTTATTCACTACCCAATGACTTTGGCTTGGAAAATCACGGTGCAATTTCGATAGCATAACGACATGACATAAGAATTCATAAAAATGGTTGATGAGAGAGAAAGGGTTATCTCATTATATTTACATGAAATTTATAGTAATAGAGTCATACAGATACATGTCCCAACACATGTAATTGAATTTATATGCATAATATACAATAATTGCAGGAATGTAAATGAGAAGGGAGAAATTCCTTACGGAATTTTGGCATGGTAACAAGTCTGAAAGGGAGACATTAATTAGATAAAAATGATCTATCATCATTAAAACATAATGAGGGTAGTGTGGGGGAGGTGATAAATAATTCCCTAACATTTTTAATTGGAAAAAAGGGTATAACAGTATAAGGAAATTTGGGAAAAAATGAGAAAGGAAGAAATCCCTTACTTGGAAGTGTGATCCCAAGGGCTTGGGAGAGGATTGAGAGAGGATTATTGGGAGCTTGAGGAACCTTGGTAGGGTTATAGAGAGAGGATGGAAGAGTAGGGACGTGCTACAATGGGTTTTTAGTGATGAGAAGTGGGATATTGTGTGGGTTTATATAGGAAAAGAGAGGGGAATTATTTAATATTTCACAAACTTAGGTTTTGAAATCTTTATAATTAAAAATTTAAAACAAAAAACCAATCCATGGTTTTTGCCCATGTATTTTTACAATGGGGAGTGGAAAAAATTATTTTATAAGTCCAATGGTCTAAAATATTAAAATATTATGCTTGCTTATGTGCAGGTGAATCACACTCTCAAGGAAATCATTTTTAAATGTGAAAATGTTTTATAAGTCTTGGAGGGTCAACTAAGGAACCATAAAATTAATCAAATAAATATGAAATCATATTATTTTAAATTTAAAAGATATGTTGGAAGAAAATACTTTTTATACTATGTTATTATATCACTATTAGGTCATTATGATTTCATAAAACAAATTATATATTTAAATGATATTTAATTTTTACCCAAAAATTTGATTGTCTCAAAAAATTATGAAAAATTATCCATTATATAATTTAAAAATCCTCAATCCAAAAATAATATTATTTTTTCTAAATAATTTTCTAAATATGAGAATTTATTCTTTTAAAATTAAAAACTGACATTTATCGAAAATTCATGGGTTTTGACAAAAACAGCTTTCAAACCTTAATAAAAAATACAACTGTATTCATAAAAATTATATGATAATTTATATTTAATAATAATTAATTTAGTAATAATATTTTATTAAAATACTATTTAATTCAAAAATCAATTAATTTCTCAAAATAGATTTCTTAATTGAATATTAACTAAAAATACCAGTTGTGCTTTAAAAACTATTTACAAAGTAAAAATAATAAAATGGATGTATATTATTTATGCACATAATCATAGTTCTAGGGTCTTGTTTCATAACCCCATATAACAACCGCATAACACCTAAGGGTAAGTTGTGCAATGGTGATAGACTCTTGGGGTGTCTTGGATAATATCGCTCGATTGGTAATCACTATTAACTTCCACTTCTCCTGTAGGCGGTACCATTCAAGCTTAACGTGTTGAATCTTAGCTTGGTATTGGTCAAGAGAGAAGGCTAGTGATGCTACCTTCTTTCTGAGCTATATAAAATGGGCTTCCTATAGGGAAATTATACTGGATGAGGCCATCACTTCCTTTTTCTGAGTAAATTGGATTTGTTAAAGCACTATATTTATACTAATAATGTGATCATTGTTCAATGACTATATTAGAAATGATAAAAATTATTTATGGTATTTCAAAATCCAAAAACATAAAACCATGGAAGTGAATATGTTATATAACCATTTTACATAATAAGAAATTAAATTAGATCAAAATAAATTTCCATTAATAAATTTTTGGGTCATTACAATCTTCACCCCTTAATAAATTTTATTGTCAAAATTTCCTTTTAACACACTAAAACAGATGAGGGTAACTCTACTTTATCACCTCCTCTGATTCCAATGTTGCTTTTTCAAATTTGTGGTTTCTCCACAACACCTTGATGAGGGGCATTGTCTTATTTCATAGAACTTTTTCCCTATGATCTAAGATCATCTCCGGCTTCTCTTCATAGGAGAGGCCATTCTACAATGGTACCACCTCTGGATTGAGTACATGCGATGGGTCAGGTATGTACTTCCTCAAGAGTGATACATGGAATACATCATGTACTTGAGATAGGTTCAGTGGGAGTTCTAGTCGATAGGACAATGCTCCAATACGATCAAGGATCTGAAATGTGCCAAAGTACCTTGGACTAAGATTTCCCTAATTCCCAAATCTCATAACCCTCTTCCATTGTGATATGCGGAGGAATATCATGTCTCCAACATCAAATTCTTGGTCTCGTAGATGATTATCAACATAGATCTCTTGTCGACTCTAAGCATATTTAATGTGTTTTTGGATGGTATTAACCTAGTTCACCATTTCTTCGACCATTTCTGGACCTAAGAGTTTTTCTCCCTAACCTCATCCCAACATGTTGGTGTTCTACACCACTTCCCATACAGGTCTTTATAAAGAGCCATTTGGATTCTTGAGTGAAAAATGTTATTATAAGAGAACTCATCCAGAGTAATATCTTAATCACAACCTCATTTTAAGTCCATTGATCATGATCTAAACATGTCCTCAAGTGTTTGGATAGTCCACTCAGATTGGACATCAGTTTGAGGATGATAAGTTGTAATAAAGTTTAGCTTAGTATTCAGAGCATGTTGAAGACTCTTCTAGAACATAGAGGTGAATCATGGATCTCTATCAGATACAATAGATAGTGGTACTCCATGAAGTCTTACCACTTCTCTAATATATATACATTCCAGTTTATCCAATGATAAATCCTCTCAAATTTCAATGAAGTGTGCAGTCTTTGTAAGACGATCCACAACAACCCAGATTGCATTTTTTCCTTTTGATGTCTTTATAAATCCAGTGAAAAATTCCATGGTAATGTTCTTCCATTTCCATGCTGGAATCGGTAATGGTTGCATCATCCCCTTAGACTTTTTCCTCCCAGCCTTCACTTGCTGACATACTAGGCACATTGATGTATACTCAATGATCTCCTTCTTCATGTTATCCCACCAATAATGCTCTCATAGATCTCGATACGTCTCTGTGTTTCCTAGGTTAATGGAGAAATTTGAACTATGTGCATCATCCAAATGTTCTTTCTTTAACTCTAGATTTGATGGAACACATAGTCTTGACCCAAATCTCACAATTCCTTCTTCATTAACATTGAACTCCGGGGATTTTCCTTTTCTAAAAGATTCCAATTTATTCTGAATTACCACATCATCCTTTTGAGCATTCATTAACCTTTCCAAAAGAGATAATTGATCAATAATTTGTGAAAGGATTGATGATGTTCCCTTTTTTATGATTCCCATGTCCATCTTCATCAAATCTAAGAATATTGGATGATTTCCAATTCACATCAATGAAAGTGTTGCTGGATGCTTTCTACTTAGATCATCTTCCACCTTGTTCTCTTTCCCTATATGGTAGTTAATTGATCATTCATAGTCTTTGATCGACTCTAACCATCTTCATTGGTGCATATTCAACTCTTTATGTGTGAATATATACTTGAGGATTTTGTGATCTGTATATATTTCAAACTTCTCCCCAAAGAGGTAATGCCTCCAAATTTTCAAAGTGAAGATTATAGTAGTCAACTCCAGATCATGTGTTTGATATTTTTTGTCATGAACTTTAAATTTTTATAAATCATAGGATATTACTTTGTCATTTTTCTTCAATACACATCTCAGTACCTTCTTCGAAGCATCACTGAATACCACAAAAAGTTCTACAGTTGCGGGTAGTGTGAGAATGGGTGCCGTGATAAGCCTCCTTTTCAACTCCATTAATCTATCTTCACATTCATCACTCCAATAAAACGTTACTCCCTTACAAGTAATCTTGGTAATAGTGTTGGAAAATAGTGATAAAATTCTCACAAATCGGAGATAATTTCCAGCTAACCCCAGGAAGCTGCAAATATCCATCACCGATGTTGGCCTTGGAAATCCCCCAATTTCAGTTGTCATGGAGAGATCCACAGATTTCCCAATACTTGTGATGATATGACCCAAGAATGAGACCTCCTTCAACCATAACTCACACTTTTTATACTTTCCATAGATCTTATCCATTCACAAGGTCTCTAGTACATTGCTTAGATGCTTCCCGTGCTCCTCCTTGGTTTTGGAGTATAATAGAATATCTTCTATAAAGTCTACCAAAAAATAATCTAGGTAAACTCTAAAGACTCTTTTCATCAATTCTGTATTTATTTCTGGAGAATTAGTGAGTCTAAAATGAATTAATATGAATTCATAGTGCCCAAATCTTGTACGAAATGAAGTCTTGGGGATATCCTCCTTCTTCACCATTACTTAGTAATATCCCGACCAAAGATCCAACTTGGATAAGTATTGTGATCCACGTAGTTGATAGAAGAAGTAATAAATTCTTGTAAGAGGATACTTTATCTTTATTGTGATTTTTTGAGCTCGTGATAATAAATACAAAGGAACATTTTCCCATCCTCCTTCTTGATGAAGAGGACCGGTTCACCCCATGGTGAAGCACTTGGGCGTATAAAAGCTTTATCCAAATTATTCTGTAGTTGTGTCTTCAGCTCCTTAGGCTCTGCAATAGCCATTCTATATGAAGTATTAGATATTTTCAATTCCCCAGGTATAAGATAAATTGAGAATTCAATATCTCTTCTAGAAGGAAGGCCATGAAATTCCTCGAGAAACACTTCAGAAAATTCCCTCACAATAGACATGTATTCAAGGATGGGTTCTTCCTTAGAATCAATAATCTGAGCAAGATACGCATGCATATAGGGCAGAAATATCCATGCTTGAGGTGATGGTGCTAAATAATATTCACCCTCCTCCTTGCACTTGTACAGAATTAGGGGTCGATTCTCCATATGGAGAGTGATTTCCCTCTCACGACAATTTATGTTATCTATATATAGGGAAAGTCAATCCATGCCAATAATTGCATTAAATTCCACTATAGGGAGTATAAAAAGGTTCTCCGGGATGTTCAAACCAAAAATTGTGACTGGGGAGGAGTTAATTTCTTGGGTTTCAAGGATTTCTTCATTTTCCCTTCTCACTGATATCTCTACTTCCTTGATTTGTGGGGGTGTTGGGATAGTTCTACTAATAGTTTAGGATATAAAAGAATGTGTAGAACGAGAATTAAAAATAACATTCAATATTATTTAATTAATAACTATCATAACTATAACCACTTTATTATAGGGGTTTTCTTCGGTGGTAGTGATGGAAAAATATCACCCTTGCTTTCTTGGAGGTTGTTGGTTGCCTCTGAAAACCCTTTGTTAAGGGAACTTGTTAGCAAAGTGCCCTGGTTATTTGTAGTTGAAGCAATGAACAATGCATTGAGGATTGATCGGAGTGTTACTCTCCTCTGTTGCATTAGTGGGTTTTTATTGTCGGCAGTTAATAGCCAGGTTCCATGCTCTTCCACACCTAAAGCATTTCCTCATCCCCTTCAGGAAATTCTCAGGGTACTTCTTTCCGCACCTTTGGAATGTGGGGTGCTATATTTTCTTAGCACCATTAGATTTATCCATCAGAATACCAGAATTAAAGTCCACCTTATGATTTTTATCCCCATGATACCCATGAGATTATCTGATCTCTATTTCGAGTTTGAGGGAACATCAGACAATTTACTCATAGCTCTCAAAGTCACTGATCACTAGGACTTTGAGTAGGCTTAGTTTTATCCCACCAAAGAAGTGTTCAACCTTGTATTTGGGGGTAATGAAAAAGTCGGAGGCATGTCGTGAAATCCTTGTGAATTTTTCTTCATATGCTCCAATGGATTCATTGTCTTTTTTTCTTGAAGTCAAGGAAGTCTCATTCCATCTTAATTCGGAGGTTTCGAGGAAAATATTTATCAATTTTTTTTTTCAGAAATCCTTTCATTTCGATGCCTTGATCCCCTCCTCAGGCATTATATTTTTTTATCAAAGTCCACCATTTATCTGATTCACCCTCCATATAATAAGCATCCAGAATTACATTCTGTTTCTCAGAACATTGAAAGATGGAGAAGATCTTCTCAATAGTGTTGATCCATTGTTCGACGATTGAGGGATTAGATAGTCCATTAAAACAATGAATCATTTGTATCATGATACAATCGATTGAATATTTTTATTTCTTGTGGGGGATATACATTCCTCTTGAACCATTTTTCTATTCAAAACATGAGTTAACCGAGAGAGTATCATGAAAAAGTTTGTGATTCCTGCTCCCATCAGATAGGGTATCTCATTAGAATAGTAATCACATTGATCTTCGCATCGATTATTAGCCCGAGTCCTCATATTATTGGCCATTGGTTGGAATAAAAGGAAAATTAGGGGTAACACATAAAGGGGAATCCAAATATATTAAGGTATAACTTATTAATTACTTTTATTTTGGTAACTTATGAATTTATAGGCTTCAATATATGTTATCCATGACCTACCTCCCAACATATATTCTTAGAGTAATTTTTTTATTCCCTTAAAAATGGTTCATACTAAGATTATTAATTTACCAAATCATATCCCTTGGGAGTTTCATAACCGAGAGTGTATCATGGCCCGTTTTCATGCACTAGTTCCCATTCGAGTCTAGCTCAAAGTTGTGTTTTCGGGTTTTACCCCTAGATACATCTGGTCCAGATCCACCTCTACCCGCTCATATCTAGACAGGGATGTATTTACTTGATTAAACTCATACTCAATACTCACCAAAATTTAGGGATTTTTATTATACATAGTCTTATACCTAAGGCTTTCACTAGGGGTTTTTAATCCTAATCCCAAAAGTAACTAAACCTATCCTTTCATACCAACTATAACAACCATACTCTTTATTACAAACTTAAAAATAATTTATTACATAAAATAATCACTTGATACAACATATAAGATCGAGAGGTCTAGTGTATTTCGGGATTAGGGACATTACATAGAAACTTAAAACATGAAATACACATCTTTATTGAAAACTTCTTTTACATGACCACACACATTCCTTCGTACATAGCATTGCATGGGATATCCTAAGGACATGCATAAGAAAGGAGTGAGCTATAAAGCTAAGTAAAGGAGTAAAAAAGGAATAAAATTAATAAAACAATACATTTTTGGCAATAATAATATCAATTGATCATAAGAGAATCATGAACATAAATGCATGATATAGCATGATTATCATAACATGGAAATGTGGAAACAACATTTAACATGATATTAGCATGATCCAAGGCTCATTGCACATGGAGAATGAGAAAAAACTCATTTAAATTGAGTTACAATGATTAAACCCACATTTCACTTGACATATCATGATACTAATCTTTACCAAATGAATCAGAACGCTATCAGGGTGGACCCTTCTTAATCATTTCTTTTCTTGCATAAGTGTGCCACATAGATCATACAACATACATTCATTAAACATCATAATTTATTCCAAGATAATGGAATGTGGAATTAATACATGAAAATACATAATAAAAAAGTAAATATGCATAAAGTTGAATACCCTTGATAGAGAAATGGGCATGGTATTCGCTACACAAGGACTTTATCTTGGAAAATCATGGTGCAATTTCGGCAGCATAACGGCATGAGATAAGAATTCATAAAAATGGTTCATGAGAGATTAAAGGGGTATCTAATAATATTTACATGAAATTTACAGTAAGTGGGTCATATAGATACATCTCAAAACATATGTAATGGAATTTATATGCATAATATAAAAGAATATATTGAATATTAATGAGAAGAGAGAAATTCCTTACAGAATTTCGACATTGTAACGGGTGTGCATGTGAGGCATTAATGAGAGGGAAATAGGTCTATCATCATTAAAATATAAGTAGGGCAGTATGGGGGAGTTTAAAATTCATACCCCAACATTTGTAATCGAAAAAAGGGTATAACAATATAATGAAATTTGGACAAAAATGAGAAAGTAAGAAATCCCTTACATGGATGTGTGATCCCAAAGGATTGGGAGAGGCTTCTTGAGAGATTGGTGTTCCTTGGGAGTATTATAGAGAGATTAGGGAAGAGTATAAACATGCTCCAAGGGTTTCAGTGATGAGAAGTGGGAGCTTGGGTGGGTTTATATAGGGAAAGAGAGGGGAATTCTTTAATATTTAGCAAACATAGGTTTTGGAATCCTTATAATTAATTTTTTAAAACCAAAAACCAACCAATGGTTTTTTCCCATGGTTTTTCCCAAATGGGAGTGGAAAAAATTATTTTATAAGGGAAATGGCCTAAATTCATAAAATATTAGGCTTGTTTATGTGGAGGTGAGTCACACTCTCAAGGAAATCATTTTAAAAAGTTAAAATATTCTATAAGTCTTGGGGGTCCACTAAGGCACCATACAATTAATCAAAAAAATATAAAATCAGATTATTTTAAATTTAAAACATATATTGGGAGAAAAAAATTACTGTATTTTATTACATCGCTATTGGTTCATTATGATATCATAAAACACATTATATATTTAAACAGTATTTAATTTTTGCCCAAAAATTTGACTATCTCATAAAATTATGAAAAATTCATTGTTAGATAATTTTGACACTCTGAATCCAAAAAAATATATTTATTTTATCTAAATAATTTTCTAAATATGAGAATTTTTTTACTTTTAAAATAAAAAACTGACTTATATTGAAAATTCAAAAGTTTTGACAAAAATTGATTTCAAACGTTAATAAATATTAAAATTGTATTCATAAAAATTACATTATCATTTATATTTAATAAAAAGTAATTTAGAAAATAATATTTTATTAAAATAATATTTATTTAAAAAATCCATTAATTGCTCAAAATAGATTTATTAATTGAATATTAACTAAAAATATTATCTGTGATTTGAAAACTGTTTACAAATTAATAATAATAAAATGAATGCATATTATTTATGCACATAATCATAGTATTAGGTTCTTGTTACATAACCCCTTATAACACCCGCATAAGACCTAAGGGTATGGTGTGTGATGGTGACAGACTCTTAGGGTGTCTCGTATAACATCGCTTGAGTGGTAATCTCTATTAACTCTTACCTATTTTGTAAGTGGCTCCGTTTAAGCTTAACGTGTTGAAGCTTTACTTGGGCTTGGTCAAGAGAAAATCCCATTTATGCTACCTCCTTTCTAAGCTCTGAAAAATGGGCTTCGTATGAGGTAATTCTTCTGGATGAGGTCATCGCTTCCTTTTTCTGAGTAAATTGGATTTGTTAAAGCCCTATATTTATACTAATCATGTGATCCCAGATTAACAACTATATTAGAAATAGTAACAATTTTTAATGCTATTTAAAAATCCAAAAACATAAAACCAAGGAATTGAATATGTTATATAACCATTTTACATAATAATATATTTAATTAGATCAAGAGGAATTTCCTCTTATAAATGTTTGGGTCATTACAAAAATCTAATGGGGACTTTTTATTTTCATAGTAGGAGGTTTTTTGTACTCCTCAAAGATAACCAGCATTCAAGATTTATGTCTCCAAAGTGTGAATGAAATGGAAAAAGAATTATTGTTTAAGATATGGTATGGTTATCTCAGTATGATCACCTAAAGAATCACATTATGTGGGGGAAATATGGTCATTAGAGATCCATTATTGAAACTATAATTGGTTTCTTACATACCCGACTAGTAGGAAGGGATGAAAAGTAATTCACTTCAAGTGAAAAGTTTAAAGTCATGTGTTAGGACCATACCATTAATTTTAACGTCTTGATGTAAATATGTTTGTATTATAAAAGGGGAAATGTAAATGGATGGAGTGGGATTATTTATTATAGATTATGAGATAATGGGGAAATCATCTCATTATCATTACATGAGGAATCATTTTCTCATCACATAGTAGATGATGAGCATGTCACAAAAGGTATTCTATATTTGTTTCACCATGTACTACTATAGTTTAACTCCTTATGCTGAGGAAATTGTCATGTAGTTTAACATCATGTGACTAGTACATTGTATTATAAAATTTAATGTCTTATGATTTAGATGTTTTGGGGTGATACATTTCAATATTTATAGTCCTAGTTAAGGTGGGAGGAGATTAGGATCCAAAGACCCCATTTTTGCTCAACGAGGGGAATGAGGGTGAGTATCCCTCAATGATTCCATGGTTCGGGATTTTGGATCCATTATGAATATTCTTTTAGGGAAAAAATGTGTGAAAAATTCTAATTTCATGTTTCACACATGGGTCCTAAAATGATAGTATCTACACATGATAAGAGAAGGTAGCTAGACTACTTGGGCCACATTCGATGTAAGGGGCTTGGGAGAGAGGGTCTATGATTTGGTTGTGAATATAGAATTTGTACAAGATATATTAGCATAAATTTATATGAGTCTCATGGTAAACAAATTTGCACTTAACTATGTTTGGAATAAGGGGGGATAAAATAGAGAACACAAAGCATATATTATGAAAATTTGGAGTTGCATGAAATTATAGTGTTTTTAAAACCACGATATTTAGCACAGGGATGGTTCATAGATTTTTAAAGGGAAAATTGTGTGAAACTAATGGTGTTTCATGAAATTTTGAGTTGTTTGAATTTCTAACATATTTCATGAACTCATATTTCCATTAATAAATGTTTTATGAAGTCATATGAAACATAAAATATGGTGACTTTTCACCTATGTGAGGCATGTCGCACAATTTTATCACCTATGTGAATACATTCGAGTCTTAGTTTATTTTAATTCAAAAAAATAAGGAGTTAAATGGGCTGAGTGTATACCTATACAATTTTTAGACAATCCTCCAAAAAATTGGGGTGTGCTCTATTTATAGTAATTTTGGCTCATGAAAGGCCATGTGTCTCACAAACCCAACCGGATCATGGAACAATGACTATTACAGACATGTATGGGGGACATGGTTTTCTCAAAGACCGGAATGTACAATTTTATTTGTGTGACATGAATCCTTTTTTACATTAGAGGCCATCTCATATTTCTATGGATCTTATGGCAGTTAATTTCACATTTATTCTACTAAAATTTGTGTGAGGAATTTAATAATTTCATGTAAATATTTATAGTTCCATGCAAGAGCCCCTAGATTTAGAGTGATCATCTGGTATGGGTTTTCCCTTCTCATTAGAGATAGAATGCATCATAATCATAAGAAATTATTTTTAGCACCAATAAATGCACCCCCTTAGAATTAGAGATGATATGGAAGTGGTGGGTCAAATCACGAGGAAACTATTGGGCCATGAATAATTTTCGACTATTTCACAGAAATTTGGTTTTTTTGGAAAACTGAGGTCTTGATTATAGAACATGGTTGCACAAGTCATGCAACCTAGGTGTTCTTTTTCCTATAAATTGGGTGAAGGTTCTCAATATGGATCACATAATTTTCATGCTCGATAGTAGACCTCTCATGTTTTAGAACACCAACCTTTGTGTGATCCGCTTAAGCTTTCATGTTGCGACATTTAGGTATCTATCTAACATAATAAAATTTCAATGATTTTTTTGAAGAGCCTAGATTTATCCCTTCCGCAATGAGGAATTTTAAAAATTTTCCATAATTTGAATGAAATTAAAATACTTGTAAGAGGAAGAATTTAGTTTCATAAATCAGTCTTTTAAGTTCCCAAACACATCTAAAATAGCATAACAAACTGCTGAAGCTACTACTTCTTCTTTCACCGCTACTACGATTACAGCAGGAATTGACAAAAACTCTGAGATTCCTTAGGTTATGAGAGTCATATAAAAGAAAAATGCATTGGTGAATATGAAAATAAAGGAATAGAGGGAATATCTTCTCAAATACAGATTACCACTCAATAAATTCAACCACATTGATAATTTTGTTATTCTTGGAGTAGATTTTCATACTCCAAGGCAATGGTTCTCTTGCCATGAAGAACTATAATGGTAGAATACTATTTTCACTGGTTATCCAATGGAAGATCACAATATCAAAACCATTCACACCCTCTTTAATTGAACCAAAATTGGTACTATAGAGTTTATAGAAGAAGATCTTTCCGACATCACTATTCTAATATCATGTAACAATCATCTCAGAAAATTGAATTGGATATTATGAAGATCAGTATTTGCATTCAGTGAGAATTTCATATATTAATTGGCATAGGCATACTAGATACATAACACATGGGTGGAATATAAGGATAAGTTGTATCATATATTATTGTATGAGGTAGTTTGAAATCCAAAATCCATTTATACCATCATTCATATCTACTGTCAACGATACTTAGTAAATAGCCCTGAGACACTAACATTTTCCACTTTCACCAATGGGAAGTGGGGATTAACCTATAGTGTATTTACAACATTAGTGGAATACCTATCATAGAATTACAATATTATTAATTCATCTAAACACCTAACACTTGGGGTTACATAGAATATTCTAGTGTTGGTAATGATTTTACTGGATATTGTGGCAGAGCTGTTGTGACATCACCCGACCCTCCATCCAAACATATCATTTAAGAAATTTCTAGGTATCTTAATGAACATGAATGATTCTTGAATTAAATTATTATACAATAAATTCCATGTTATCCGACTATAAACGAATTTAGGTTTTTTATTAAATTATTTTATAGGAAGACTGGAGCGAGTAGTGGAGGTATAATATAAAATGATGGCATTCAGTGGTCTTATATTTGGATTTTCTAGAAACCTTTTGGAATTTGTGGATGTTATTCATCAAATAAGTTCATATTATAATGTATCTAGGTACCCTAATGCGAGATTATTTCTTAGAATCTAGAAACTAGGTCAGCCTCATCATTCCAATTACGGCCAATTCACATGGCCAATTAGGGAATGTCACTAGAGGATACATACCAAGGTGTATCTATATCTCGTTCTAATTCCTACATGGATGAGTCATGGTTCATTTTGGGGGGGTAATAATTCCCAAACACTATTACCCCCCCCCCCTCGTCGAACAATAGCTTCATACATGCCCTTCTAAAAATAATTGGCCTATAGATGATGTTGATCAATGAAGTGGGGGTGGTGGAACATCTCAAAAACATTGGTAACTTTATATTTCTACCTTTAATAACCCCATATGAAGATATTATTGATAATTGGGAAGTAATTATTGAGTAAATATTATATCTTCATCCTTTCCAAGGTGTGGTAATGATAAAAAGGATAGAAGAAAACATCTATTGTGAGTCACATACCCCATACAGGTTCGCTCAATAGTTTCTATAGATCTAATAGGATAATACTTCAATGCACATGGGGTTCACCCTAAAAGGTATCCCTATTTCATTTTATAACTTTAGAAAATTCTTTCATATGAGATATATGGGGAAACCATCATTATTCCACCAACTGGTGCCACCATCAGTCTTAGCCCAAAAAATAAAAACAATAGTATGGTAGTATATCAGAATTATATCTTTAAATGATGGGTGAGTTGGGTGTCTTAATTTGTGGAACCACATTTTCAATAGGGAAGGAGGTGGTATGCCATTAGGGAATCTTTTCAGGATGTAAGGAGGTCTCACATGAGGTTAGAAATGGCCGCTAAGGGTTCCTCTATAACAACCCGATATTTTATGATAAGTATTCTCTTTAATTTATTTGATGTCATGTGTTTTATGCTACAACAAGATTATCTTATGCTATACGCTACACTGTATTATCTTGAAGTATACACAACATTATTCTTAGATTGTGTTACACACAATTTCAAGTTTGTTTTATAATAGTCATTCTATGCAACATTGAGTGTATATATATATATATTCAATGTATAAATAAAATATGGTTGGATTCTGTTATACGAAACAACGAAGGATTCTTTCACAACACGCAACCTTGACTTGTCTTGCATTACACGCAATCGCGACCTTCCTCGATAGCGTGTGTTGTACGCAATACCGGGTTTTACTAAACAAGGATATATTTTTATAATATTATTATGAACTAGCCGTTATTAATAGTATTAACTAAATTTTGAATTTTATAACATTATTATTCATCTTGCACATTTTATAGAACATGGTATAGGAACCAAATAATTTTTTCAGGCAAAATAAGTATTTTTTAAAAAAATGCAGTTTTGCCACCTTTTGATGGCGCACCCACTTTAAATCTAGTTTTTGACATGTTTATAAGTTCAATTTGAAAAAATAAAATTCTTCTTTGGAAGCAAGAAATAAAAATTTACTTTGGATAAATTTTTCATATTATTCTGGTAACTTTCATATTTTGATGAATAGTAAAAACACGCTATATTTTAATTAAAAACAACTTTTTTCATCGCAATAATTTATATGGTTAAATTATAATATTTAATGGTTTTAAAGTATAAATAGAATATATTTTTAAAATTTAATATAATTTATGTCATTATCATTGATTTTACATTGAATTCATAGGTTAAATCAATTCAATCTTTTGCAATGTTTTAAACAAAAAACCATTTTCATTCGAAAATGGGATTAATTTTAATTTAATTTCTGAAACTTATGTGTATTTAATTTGAAAAAATGGATTCCATATTTGGAATCAGTGGGTACAAATTATGTTAATAGGCTACTTTTTATTTTTGGGAATTATGAATAGTAACTACGGTAAATTTTATTTACCATAGTTTAAGGTAAATCGGGTAACTAAGGGTAAATATAATATTATAAAATTACCCTAACACATGACAAAATTATATTTTATGGCTAAACGTCGACCCATATCAACTAAGGGTCAGATTATAATAATTTAATGGACTTTGTTTCCATGAAAATAACTTAATTATTATTAAAACCAAAGAAAGTGACAACATGTCACTCTCTTAAATCTTATAAGTATATTAATTTTAATTTAGTGATAAACTTCATGAAACTTATAAAATGAATAGTCTCCAAAGAGATAATAAAATTATCTACATCATGATAATTTATTTAGAATTTTTATGGATTAAATAATTATCATTAATGGTGATACATTAATGATGCAGAAATTATTTATTAAGTGAAATATCAGTAATATAGTTTTTATTGAAATAATAATACCTATTAAAAGTTCCACAAACCTGACAAAAACTTATTGGTAGTATATATATACACCATAATCATACAATGACCTAATATATAACCGTTTGGAGTCTTATAATAGTGATTATGACACTTATATTATTTTATTTTAAATGATGCCAAAGTTGTCACCTTCATAATTTAATAAATATAACAATTTAAATATTGTGATTTTAAGATGATAAATTCGAGTAAAAGTATTATTATGAAGGGTAATAGATTTATCTTCATCATATGATTTTATTTTTAATTTTTATGCAACAAATAAGTATATTAAATAATTATACAAAAATGTTGTTGTAATTATTTTATTATGAGATAAACCAAATAAATGGTTTTACAAATAATAAAATAAATATTATATGAACTATTTAATGTTCTCCACTAATTTTCTAGACACATATGACCTTTTATTAATATATTAAAGCTTTTATTTTGAACATATCTTCTGTATTTATTTTATTTAAATTCAAATAAATGAATAGTGTCAAAATTAACAATATTGTTATTTTATAAAAATAACATATTTTAAAATTGTTTAAAAATCAAAAAAAACTATAAAAATTATAAATTTACATTTATATGGTCTATAATGTTATAAAGTATCCAATTATGGACAACTCACAACAAAAAAGTAATTTTTTGTTATAATTTAAAATTTAGAATGTTATTACTACAAATGAAATTAAATTGATTAAGTAAGGATAAATCAAGTTGATAATGTTTAAAATAATTTTATAACATCTCTAAATTTTATTGGATGATGAGATTACAACCCTATCTCATCCTATATTCTAATATGAGTCATTTTTGGAGATTTTTAAGTGGGTTCATATTTATTATAAATTAATAGTTTTAAGATTTCCAAAGGTGCCCCTCTCCTCCCTTATAAAAGGGCACCTCCTCCCTCTCTTCGTCACACCAATTTGAGCCTTCAAGCTTGGACAAACCCTGCCAAATTCTCTTCTCCACTCCCCTAGAAAAATCCTATAGGTCCTGGTATTCTTGAAAGACCAATTTTAGTGCCCTAAGAGGAGGTCTCAAAGAGGCCCTTCTATAGCATCCCGCCTTTTTATCACATAAACTTTCATTACATTTTACAAAACCGAGGATCTTTAAGGTTTAGTGTCTTGGAAACCAGGAACTTAAAACATGAAAACATACATAAAACATTCTTCTTAAACCCTTGAAAGGATTCTCCTTATGTTCATCCTAGGTTCATTACTGCATCTCATAACCTAGGGACATACAACAAAAGAAAGGGTGAGCAGAAGGCCCAGTAAGTGAAACAAGAGAAACATTTTACATGTGAACTTGAGATACTTCAATAAGGACATGAAAAGAACATTAAGGCATGAAAATGAAACCATGAATCATATCATAATAAAAATAACATTTTTCATAACTTGAAGATGTGGCTACAACATTTAATATTGACAATCGTTTCGTTTCACCAAGGTCCATCCCCAAGGTGTCGTTAAAAATTACCAAGGTTATTCACCAAGGTGTCGTTAAAAATTGTCATCTCTAGAGATTAAGTCTTTACGCAATGCATTGGAGTGCTATCAGGGCGCACCCTTAAATTTTCCTTTATTATCATGTGAGCCACATATATCATCATCAAAAATTTCATAAATAACCCATATAGCATAAAATAAATGGGTTTCATTTCATAATCATAATGTTTTAAAAACTGCTTTAAAGACATGATCTTTACGTTACTTTAAACCCACGGAAAGGGAAAGCGGGTATCATGTATGTAAATACAAGAATTTAAAATAGAACATTTTTGTATATATGTGAATAACCCTATAGAAATAAGAGCTTTGAGTATTCACTTAATAACATGAAGTAATTTTGAGAAAAAGAGAGAGGCATTTTGAGACGAAAATTCTGCAGCACAACGGCTACATTACAAGGTTTTAGAAAACGTTAAAAAGAGAGGGGACATGGGTCAAACAATGATAAATGACCCATAAAACAGTATAGGGACAGAATATAATGGATTTAAGAACATGGTAATGAAATTTGAAAATATACCATATGAAATGAAGAACATGAAAGGAAGACAAAAATAAGATTTCTCTTATGAAAATTCGGCAGCCTAACAGCGTTACATAAACTTCAACCAAAAATGAATTGATGATTTCAAATAGGGTCTCTCATCATATGAACATAAAATATCAGTATGATAGATATAGAGATCATACCACAACATAATAAAAAGGAACTTGCAAGACTTGACATGGAATTAGAACTTTGAAAAGGAGAAGGGTGAAAGAATCCCTTAAATATTCGGCAGCCTAACGGCGTCACTTAAACTTAAACAAAAATGAATTGATGAGATCAAATAGGGTCTCTCATCATATGAACATAAGAGTCCAGTATGATAGATATGGAGATGATACCTCAACATAACAAAAAGTAACTTGAAAGAATTGACATGAAAGTAGAACTTCAAAACGAGAAGGGTGAAGAACCACTTAAAAATTCGGCAGCCTAACGACGCCACTTAAAACTACAAAAAAATGAATTGAACAGATAAAATGGGGTATCTCATTATATGAACATAAAAGATCAGTATGATAGATATAGAGATCATACCCCAACATAATAAAAAGTAACTTGCAATACTTTACATGATAATAGATCTTGAAAAATGAGAAGGGAGAAAGAATCTGTTACAAAAATTTCGGCAGCCTAACGACGCCACTTAAAACTTCATAAAACGAAATAATGAGAGTAAGAGGGGATATCTCATTATGTGAACATGAAAAGGGCAGTAATAGTAGTATAAAAGAACACCCTTTAACATAAGAACATGGATCATAAAAGAAATTACATAAAAGTGATTTCTTGAAAAGAAAGAGAGAGCTCAGATCCCTTACCTTAAAACGTAACTCTTAAAACTCAAAGGTTTGGTCCTTGAGGGCTTGGGGGAACCTTGGGAGGACTCCTTGGGAGGTAAGGAGACCCGAACGTCGTTTGGGGAGAGTTTGGAGTGAAAAATAAAGGAGGAAAAGGTGGGTATTTATAGGGAAAGTGAGGGGACAAGGCATTAATGGCCAAGGGACACCTCACAAGTGCTTTTCTCAAAACCATGTGCTCTCCTTTGGAATTTACCATGGTGTTAGGCCACATGGGGCCCCCAAAACAATAATTTATCACCCTTGGCCGTCCAACCCTTAAAATATCTCATGACATCATCATGACACAGTTATGATGTCATTAAACATACCGAAACCCTAAAACTGTATTTTTACTATTCACTGAAAATTCAACTTTCTTAGAAAAATCCCAAAATTTCACATTAACCAAATATCAAGGCTCTGATTTCAAAAAATAACTCCATTTTATAAAAATAATTTTCTAAATATTTTTAATTTTATTTTTAAATAAATACACTATTCACTAAAAATTCATTTTTTTAGAAAAATCCCCAAAAATTACCATAACATAATATCGATGCTCTCAGTTCAAAAATAAAGTCCATTTTATAAAAATAATTTTCTAATTATTTTTAATTACATTTTTAATTAAAAAACACTATTCATCCGAAAAACTAATACTTGACTAATAATTTATGAAACCATTATTTAACCATTTTATTGAATCACATTACTTAATCAAGGTGCCTAGATTACACTAATACTTTATTTAAGTGAGATTACTAATCCATTTGGACTCATTAATAATCCTAATCATAAAATCACTATTTATATTTTACTATTCATCAAAAATCATGTTGATCTTATTAGACTCTAAATTTCGTACTGAACATAATTGTAGAAGACCATTTTTTGAAAATCATTACACATTTTTAATTATTTAAGGTTTACAAAAACATTTTTAAAATATACTTTTTCTAAAATTCCTCAAAAATATGCATACTATATTTATCCGGTCATTTGAAAATTCATAAACTTCATCATAAGAAGAAATCCTAATTTTTATTTAAAACAAAGGATTACACAAGGTAGTTACGGTCTCCTAACATAGCCCCTTATCACACCAGCATAGGACCTAAGTGTAAGGTGTGCTAAGCTGAGAGAATCCGAGGGAGGCTCGGCCAACATCGCACGAGTAGTGATTTCTATCAGTTTGAACTTCTCATGAAGGCGATCCCGTTCTAGCTTCACACGATGAAGTTCACCTTGGGTTTGGTCCAGAGCAAAGCCCTGTGGTGATACCTCCTTCCCAAGTTCTGTTAGATGGGCTTCGATCGGTCCAAGACTACTGGGTGAGGCCATCGAATCTTCTTTCTATATTAATTAACCAAGATTACTTGTATTTAGAGACAATAATCAAAATGTTTAGTTTCTAGCGGTCATATTGACCAATGGTCATATAACAGTCAAAAACCAACGGTATCATTTTAATTATACTCATGTTATCAAATGAAACATTTTTGTTGAGTGTAAAAATAAAATAAAATAACACATAAAATTAGGAAACAAGATTTATTCAAAATTTCGGGTCATTACAATCTTCCCCCCTTAAGAAATTGCGTCCTCGCAATTTTTTTAAAATTAGGTTTTGAAATTTCATTGAAAGTCCCACATTGGAAAAGGAGTTAGTAAAACTATTACTTTAAAAGAAAGAAAGGGAAGTACGATGGTCACCCGAGTTAGCCCACACTAGGATTCCATGTAGGAAAACATGGACATGGAAGAAAAACAAAGGTTCAAGTTCTGAGGGAGAGTGATAGAGAATGTGATTAGGAGAAAGTTAACCATAAGAAAATCTCAAACTTATGATGTGTGTAAACGGTCATTGATTACCTAGTAGAAAACGTAAACCAACAACGTTTTTGTTTTACGTTCCTTTTCATAATTTTGAGGAATTCATTTACTACATAGAACAAAAACATAAGAAAATATACCTACCTTCATGTAGAGTTTCATCCTTTAATAAGTTTCTACCAAAACTAATCTTTTCTCCAAAATATGAGCATTCAAAACTACTTGGTCTCATCAAAACACAAGAATCATCTTCTAGAGAATCACATAATCCACAAAAGATTAACTATCTATTTCTTCTATCTTTAAAAATTATCCCAAAAACAGAAAGGGTAAGGTAAAAAAACTCTTCAAAAAGAAAGAATCCCATAGGAAGGGAAACTATTTTTAAATCTTCAAAGTTCCATGGTACTACCCAAAGTTCATCATAGACCATCCCACAAATAACGGTCCTTAAAATTCCTCAAAATAAACCAAACTAAGATTGAAACCCAAATACAAGAGGGATTTGATAACATAGTCTTCCAAAATAAACTTCATTCTTCATCTCCAAACAACATCAACCACACCTAACATCTTATAACAAAAGTATCTAACCTAAACATATTTTACCCAAGATAGGTTAATCATTTCCATAAGTAACCTACATTACTATAAGTCCACCTTAAATTCATTGATTCTTCAAAATATAAGTCAACCTTACTCATCAATGAAAATACCGTAGTAATCTATTTACCTTGATCATATAGGGTCCTAAAAATAGTGAACGTCTTCCAAAATAATAATCATCTTTTAATCCCTTAATCATCTCTGTTTTATTAATACGGCAATAGTAGCATTTCATATCACATTGGTTGTTGGGACATGTTCTTCCATTTCCCGCCATTAACTAAGAAAAGAATCTATAATTAGGGGCTTAAATACTTGGCCAATAATCATGAAAAGAAACTTAAAGCATATAAGGATAACTTGTAGGAGAAAAGTATACCCTAACTTGTGATCCCCTAGGTTCCCATCTAGGTTATCCATGATCATATATTCTTATGTGAACCTTTATTTTATTTTATCTTTGTTCCTTTAACAATGGTTCATACTAAGCTTACGAATTTACCAGAGCATATCCCCCGGGAGTGTCGTAACCAAGAGTGCAGCAAGGCCCGTTGTCGTGTACTAGTTCCCGTTCGAGTCCAGCTCAAAGTGGTGTTTTCGGGTTTTACCCCTATGTACATCTGTGCCATAGCCACCTCTACCTGCTCGTATCCAGATAGAGATGTATTTGCTTGGAAACCCCTTACTCAATACTCACCAAAATACTAGGAAGATTTCCTATATTTAAACTTTTCTATAGGGTTCTTCCTAGAGTTTTCATATCCTAATTTCCACAAATAACTAAACCATCCTTTGATACCAACTATAGTATCCTGCCTTTTTATCACATAAACATTCATTACATTTTACAAAACCGAGGATCTTTAAGATTTAGTGTCTTGGAAACCAGGAACTTAAAACATGAAAACATACATAAAAAATTCTTCTTAAACCCTTTAAAGGATTCTCCTTAAGTTAATCCCAGGTTCATTACTGCATCTCATAACCTGGGGACATACAAAAAAAGAAAGGGTGAGCAGAAGGCCCAGTAAGGGAAACAAGAGAAACATTTTACATGTGAACTTGAGATACTTCAATAAGGACATGAAAAGAACTTTAAGGCATGAAAATGAAACCATGAAGCATATCAAAATAAAAATAACATTTTTCATAACTTTAAGATGTGGCTACAACATTTAATATCGACAATCGTTTCGTTTCACCAAGGTCTATCCCCAAGGTGTCGTTAAAAATTACCAAGGTTATTCACCAAGGTGTCGTTAAAAATGGTCATCTCTTGAGATTAAGTCTTTACCCAATGCATTGGAGCACTATCAGGGCGCACCCTTAAATTTTCCTTTATTATCATCTGATCCACATATATCATCATCAAACATTTCATAAATAACCCATATAGCATAAAATAAATGGGTTTTATTTCATAATCATAACGTTTTAAAAACTGCTTTAAAGACATGATCTTTACGTTACTTTAAACCCACGGAAAGGGAAAGCGGGTATCATGTATGTAAATCCCAGAATTTAAAATAGAACATTTTTGTATATATGTGAATAACCCTATAGAAATAATAGCTTTGAGTATTCACTTAATAACATGAAGTAATTTTGAGAAAAAGAGAGAGGCATTTTGAGACGAAAATTCTGCAGCACAACGGCTACGTTACAAGGTTTTAGAAAACGTTGGAAAGAGAGGGGACATGGGTCAAACAATGATAAATGACCCATAAAACAGTATAGGGACAGAATATAATGGATTTAAGAACATGTTAAGGAAATTTGAAAATATACCATATGAAATGAAGAACATGAAAGGAAGACAAAAATAAGATTTCTCTTATGAAAATTTGGCAGCCTAACAGCGTTACATAAACTTCAACCAAAAATGAATTGATAATGTCAAATAGGGTATCTCATCATATGAACATAAAAGATAAGTATGATAGATTTAGAGATCATACCACAACATAATAAAAAGGAACTTTCAAGACTTGACATGGAATTAGAACTTTGAAAAGGAGAAGGGTGAAAGAATCCCTTAAAAATTCGGCAGCCTAACGACGTCACTTAAACTTCAACAAAAATGAATTGATGAGATCAAATAGGGTATCTAATCATATGAACATAATACTCCAGTATGATAGATATAGAGATGATACCCCAACATAACAAAAAGGAACTTGAAAGAATTGACATTAAAGTAGAACTTCAAAACGAGAAGGGTGAAGAACCACTTAAAAATTCGGCAGCCTAACGGCGCCACTTAAAACTTCAAAAAACTGAATTGAAGAGATAAAATGGGGTATCTCATTATATGAACATTAAAGATCAGTATGATAGATATAGAGATCATACCCCAACATAATAAAAAGGAACTTTCAATACTTTACATGATAATAGATCTTGAAAAATGAGAAGGGAGAAAGAATCTGTTACAAAACTTTCAGCAGCCTAACGGCGCCACTTAAAACTTCATAAAACGAAATAATGAGAGTAATAGGGGATCCCTCATTATGTGAAAATGAAAAGGGCAGTAAGAGGAGTATAAAAGAACACCCTTTAACATAAGAATATGGAGCATAAAATAAATTACATAAAAGAGATTTCTTGAAAAGAAAGAGAGAGATCAGATCCCTTACCTTAAAACGTAACTCTTAAAACTCAAACGTTTGGACCTTGAGGGCTTGGGGGCACCTTGGGAGGACTCCTTGGGAGGTAAGGAGACCATAAATCCGTTGGGGGAGAGTTGGGAGTAAAAAATAAAGGAGGAAAGGGTGGGTATTTATAGGGAAAGTGAGGGGACAAGGCATTAATGGCAAAGGGACACCTCATAAGTGCTTTTCTCAAAACCATGTGCTCTCCTTTGGCATTTACCATCTAGTTAGGCCACATGGGGCCCCCAAAACAATATTTCATCATCCTTGTCCGCCCAAACATTAAAATATCTCATGACATCATCATGACACAGTTATGATGTCATTAAACATATCGAAACCCTAAAACTGTATTTTTACTCTTCACTGAAAATTCAACTTTCTCAGAAAAATCCCAAAATTTTACATTAACCAAATATCAAGGCTCTGATTTCAAAAATGAACTTCATTTTATAAAAATAATTTTCTAAATATTTTTAATTTTATTTTTAAATAAATACACTATTCACTGAAAATTCATTTTTTTAGAAAAATCCCCAAAAATTACCAAACATAATATCGATGCTCTGAGTTCAAAAATAAAGCCCATTTTATAAAAATAATTTTCTAATTATTTTTAATTAAATTTTTAATTAAAAAACACTATTCACCCGAAAAACTAATACTTGACTAACAATTTATGAAACCATTATTTAACCATTTTATTGAATCACATTACTTAATCAAGGTGCCTAGATTATACTAATACTTTATTTAAGTGAGATTACTAATCCATTTGGACTCATTACTAATCCTAATCATAAAATCACTATTTATATTTTACGATTCATCAAAAATCAAGTTGATCTTATTAGACTCTAAATTTCGTACTGAACATAACTGTAGAAGACCATTTTTTGAAAATCATTACACATTTTTAATTATTTAAGGTTTACAAAAACATTTTTAAATCATAATTTTTCTAAAAGTCATCAAAAATATGCATACTATATTTATCCGGTCATTTGAAAATTCATAAACTTCATCATAAGAAGAAATCCCAATTTTTATTTAAAACAAAGGATTACACAAGGTAGTTATGGTCTCCTTTCATAGCCCCTTATCACACCAGCATAGGACCTAAGTGTAAGGTGTGATAAGCTGAGAGAATCTGAGGGAGGCTCGGCCAACATCGCACGAGTAGTAATTTCTATCAGTTTGAACTTCTCGCGAAGGCGATCCCGTTCTAGCTTCACACGATGAATTTCAGCTTGGGTTTAGTCCAGAGCAAAGCCCAGTGGTGCTACCTCCTTCCCAAGTTCTGTTAGATGGGCTTAGATTGGTCCAAGACTACTGGGTGAGGCCATCGAATCTTCTTTCTATATTAATTAACCAAGATTACTTGTATTTAGAGACAATAATCAAAACGTTTAGTTTCCTGCGGTCATATTGACCAATGGTCATATAACAGTCAAAAACCAATGGTATAATTTTAATTATACTCATGTTATCAAATTAAACATTTTTGTTGAGTATAAAAATAAAATAAAATAACACATAAAATTAGGAAACAAGATTTATTCAAAATTTCGGGTCGTTACACCTTCAAAGAAGAGGTAATGTCTGTTACCGATTCTTTCAAATTTATATCTTCTTTTAATTCTTCTTCTTTAGTTGTTTCATTTTGAAGTAATAACATCAGTATCACTCATATACTGATATGTTATTATAAGTATTAAATAACCCTATTTCACCATCTATCCATCCTACGGAAAATGAAATCACCGTGCGTGCGTACGTACGGAATACCGTCTCCACGCCGTGGTGTAATCTATTTTCCACCACCACCTTACTTGGATGGGTATAATGGTGTACATAATAACTATATATGATTATTGTAAAGTGATATTTATTCTGAAATAGTATACATACACTCCAATACAATTCCACGATCATGAAAACGATATCATCGCTCGTGCGTACGTACGGACTACCGTCTCCACGACGCGATGAGATTCATTCTCCACATTAACCATTCATGAATGATTATAAAGTATATATAATAAGTAATAATGAAATATATGACATAATAATGATACTGGATTTATGTGTATATATATGTATGTCATCTACTTAATTCCATTCAACTCAATAAGAAAACAAAAACAGCGTTCATGCGTACGTACGGCCTACCGTCTCCATGAACGGTGTATTTCTTTCCATCTACTAATCTATTATATATATGTATATTCTGAATATATATTATATATAAATCATGTTTTATATTCTGTAATTAAGCAATCATGATCTAAGTAATCATATGAATAATTACAAGTCAAAACACGGACGACAAATGAAACGATTTTACCAAAAACGCTGCTTTAACATGGAATCTACAAAAGAATAGGTAATATAAAGTCATAAGTTAAACATATATAATATCATAACAATGAATACGATTCTGTAATAAGTCAATGACATTATTTAAATCATTATACAGGAGGTTCAGATATGTACGAAGCATATCGGACCTAAGGTAAGGGATAATTGTGCTAATCTCATTTTTATCCGAGATTACTTATTCGTAAGTATTTACTGGGGTTATTTCTATCATCCATGTCCATGTTTTATAAAAGTGTATTCATGTATGTTTAAAGTCCTTTTATACCCATTTTTACTTTTACCCCATGGTATGGAAGGAATCATTCTTTTTCTTACCCTACAAGGTACTTTTTTAACTTTTCCGACAAAAGTACAAGAAGAATGTTTTTTTAACTTATACGGCACGAACAGATTTTCACAGTTTTATAAAGACTTATTTTCATGATTCTTCCTAAAAATATTTCATTACTATTTTCAACAAAATCTCTTTCTTTTAAAATTTCATGACGTTTTGTGAAAATAAATTGATTTTGAAGAAGAAAGGATATTTTCCTCAAGAATTCATTTCAAGTATTTTATCAAAACCATTTTTCATATAAGATGAAATTATTTCATATGTGTATGTTTCAAGTATCATGTCTCTATTATTTAAATGGTTTCACATTTCTTATTATGAAATTATATCCATTTCTTTTATATGGATTATGTAATGATGGAAAGATGTTTATGAAACCCATTTTGTTTATTGGGTTATTATGAATGATGTATGTTTTTTTGTGGCACAAGTAAGAATGATTTCATTATGAGATGGGTGGGACCTATATATCCCTCCAATGCGTTGGGTAAAGATTTTATATCTCATGAGATAGACATGGCTGGAACGGTAAGTTAATTAGGTTCAGTGTTACAGGACTGAAACGAGGAGTGAACTCGATTCAGAATGGGACTTTGTCCACTAAGATGGTCTTGGAAGCAATGCCTTGGCTACTATGGAAATCATTACATGTTCTTAATGGATTCCACAATTACATGTTTTATTCCCATGCTATTTTATCATGGTTTATGTTCCATTATGATCCATGCCTTATGTACTTCCATGTTTTATGTCGTTGCTCAAGATTTTAATGTTTAAACATTATGTTCATGTTTTTAGGTTCCAATGTATATGGTATGTTTTATTTTATCCATGCATACCCTTACTGAGCATTTGAGCTCACCCTTTTTATGTTTTATTTTCCCCTAGGATCAAAAGAAAGGTTTTAAGTCAGGAAAAAAAAAGTGGAAGATCTTTATGGGATATGTTGAAGATCTTTCACCACGATTAGAAGATTACGTTCCAAGTTTCCAAAGACACTAAACTATTACAGTCCTTGTGTGTATGTTTTTGTTATATATTAAGTATTCCGAAAAGTTAATGTAATGTCCATGTACGTCATGCTTAGGTTCTCTACAGTTGGTATCAGAGGAAAAGATTAGTCAACCTTTGGAAACTAGGATGCACAAACATTAGTGAGATCCCTAGAGATATTTCTAAGGTATGTCTAGGGATGTCCCTAAGGATAAGTATACATATAGGATATAGTCCTAGAACTATGGTAACGATATTAGATTAAACCAAAGATGTTATATATTGAAGTTACTCCCCATTTATTATAATTTTTTCCTCTCACACTATTCTTTTTGGGTTTTAGAAAATGGATGGAAACTAGATGATTCACGATAATGGAGGATATGATGGAAAATGGAATGATATTCTTCATGAGAAACCAAATGAAATGGGATTTGGAAGTCCAAACATCATTATTATGCCTAATCAACAATCTCATAATATGATCAATAAAGTAAAATTTGGTAAGTTTCCTGACTCGGCTAATAAGAGAAAGATGGAGTTTCATGGTGATCATAGAGGAAAGAAAGTTCAATTTCCCCTATGTAAATCATGTGGGAAGAGGCATCAAGGATAATTTTTCAAAGGAACTAGAAGATGATTTGGGTGTGGAAAAGAAGGACACAAATCTAGTAAGTGAAAAGGAAAAGGTTCAGTTAACACCAGGGATGAGAATAATGGTATTGCTACGACATTAACAATGGTTAAATGTTTTAAATGTGGAATGTACGGGCATTATGCAAACCAATGACCTAAGGGAAAGTCTCATGAAGAGAATCAATATGGTCGTATGGGTAGTATTTATGTTGATAATGATGAAGAGACTACAAATGATATGTGAGATGAAAGAATTGTTGAAGCTCGGTCAATGGTTTAAGAATGTAGTGGAATGATTAAATGTTTATCATGTGTAATGTTGTATAAGAAATCTCATGGTACTATGGATTAAAGAGACATCTAAGGATTGTTACAATACTGTCTTTCCTTATGTTTTGAAAGTGTTTGATGAATGGTACCAGTATTTTTAGAAAGTAGATGATATGCGCATAATGAAGGAATAAAGAGAAAATTAAATGTTTGATAGTATTCATGAGCTCATGACTGATATATGGAGAAGGTTATATCATGGTTTGAGTATATAGAATTTTTGGATTTTGGTATGTGGAAAGAGTTAACTTTTGACAGCATTCATGTTTTCACTAAGGTTTAATGAGTATTCATTTTTCAAGAGAATACATGATTAAGGTATTCACATGATTGGAATGTGACCAACAAGATATATGGGGGATAAATGATGGTATTCACATGCTTGGTTGATGACATTTCAAGTAATCATTTTCTTTATACTATGAGCTTGGACCAAAGTATTTTAGATAATCCTAAAGATTGGAATGGATTATGTTGAACATAAGTTAGTATTGTTTAAGGATATAACTTTTTTTTTTATTTATGGGATGTTATAGTAATGTAGTTTTAGAAAAAAGAAAACCTGTAGGACAGGCGACAACCCATCGCGTGGGACAAGGATGTGGGAATCAAAACCACAACTGAAGTGCGACTGGCCTTTATCGCCTACCACTGGCCTACAGGAAGTCCCTGGTTAGTAGAAACTAGTTTTATTTTATTAAGCGGTATGATATATGAAGTATAAGTTCATTTTTGGAACCATATATGATTAATCTCACCATAGATGGAGTTATTTATATTTGATATCTTTTTCTAACCTTTTGTTTGAAACAGATAGAATGACCCATAATTCTATCACATGATCTGTTAACACTTCACGAATAACAAATTCAACTTCATTTCTTTAAGAGATGAAGTGGAAATTGTTCAAAGCATGAACAATAGTGAGATTGTACCAAAATCAAGCAAGTATTTCTTCTAATTCAAAATTTTCAACTTTAGGGAAATGATATTGAAAACAAAAAATGTTGTCCTATTGCTCTTATATCCAATAAATCTGGTGGTACCTTAGATCATCACAAATTCATGGCTTTGTGATTGATTGCTTTTTCATAGCCATGTTCTCTACCACTCTCCATCAGAACTTGATGGTTAGATTTTTCTTCCATATCCATATTTTCACCTATGCTCTCCTATATGGAAACCTAGTGATGAGTTACTTTGGGTAATCGTTACGTTTCATACTTTATTTTTCAAAATTAAGTTTCAGTATTCCTTTTTACGATGTGGGTTTCTATGAATAGTAAACGATTTATAACCCCAACGAATTTCGAGGGAGAAATTCATTTTAAGGGGGGTAGAATGTAACAACCTGATATTTTATGATAAGAATTCTCTTTAATTTATTTGATGTCATGTGTTTTAGGCTACAACAAGATTATCTTATGCTATACGCCACATTGTATTAGCTTGAAGTATACACAACACTATTCTTAGATTGTGTTACACACAATTTCAAGTTCGTTTTATAATAGTCATTCTACACAACATTGAGTGTATATATATATATATATTCAATGTATAAATAAAATATGGTTGGATTCTGTTATACGAAACAATGAAGGATTCTTTCACAACACACAACCCTGACTTGGCTTGCATTACACGCAATCACGACCTTCCTCGATAGCGTGTGTTGTACACAATACGGGGTTTTACTAAACAAGGATATATTATTATAATATTATTATGAACTAGCTGTTATGAATAGTATTAACTAAATTTTGAATTTTATAACATTATTATTCATCTTACACATTTTCTAGAACATGGTATAAGAACAAAATAATTTTTTCGGGTAAAATAATTATTTTTTTTAAAAAATGCAGTTTTGCCACCTTTTGATGGGGCTCCCACTTTAAATCTAGTTTTTGACATGTTTATAAGTTCAACTTGACAAAATAAAATTCTTCTTTGGAATGAAGAAATAATAATTTACTTTGGATAAATTTTTCATATTATTCTGGAAACTTTCATATTTTCATGAATAGTAAAAACACGCTATATTTTAATTAAAAACAACTTTTTTCATCGCAATAATTTATATGGTTAAATTATAATATTGAATGGTTTTAAAGTATAAATAGAATATATTTTTACCATTTAATATAATTTATGTCATTAGCATTGATTTTACATTGAATTCATAGGTTAAATCAATTCAATCTTTTGCAATGTTTTAAACAAAAACCCGTTTTCATTCGACTACGGGATTAATTTTAATTTAATTTCTGAAACTTCTGTGTATTGAATTTGAAAAAATGGATTCCATATTTGGAATAAGTGGGTACAAATTATGTTAATAGGCTACTTTTTATTTTTGGTAATTATGAATAATAACTACGGTAAATTTTATTTACCATAGTTAAAGGTAAATTGGGTAATTAAGGGTAAATATAATATTATAAAATTACCCTAACACATGCCAAAATTCTATTGGATGGCTAAAAGTCGACCCATATCACCTAAGGGTCAGATTAGAATAATTTAATGGACATTTTTTTCCCTGAAAATAACTTAATTATTATTAAAACCAAAGAAAGTGACAACATGTCACTCTCTTAAATCTTATAAGTATATTAATTTTAATTTAGTGATAAACTTCATGAAACTTAGAACATGAATAGTCTCCAGAAAGATAATAAAATTATCTACATCATGATAATTTATTTAGAATTTTTAGGGATTACATAATTATCATTAATGGTGATACATTAATGATGCCGAAATTATTTATTAAGTGAAAAATATGTAATATAGTTTTTATTGAAATACTAATACCTATTAAAAGTTCCACAAACCTGACAAAAACTTATTGGTAGTATATATATACACCATAATAATCCAATTACCTAATATATAACCGTTTGGAGTCTTATAATAGTGATTATGGCACTTATATTATTTTATTTTAAATGATGACAAAGTTGTCACCTTCATAATTTAATAAATATAACAATTTAAATATTGTGATTTTAAGATGATCAATTCGAGTAAAAGTATTATTGTGAAGGTTAATAGAGTTATATTCATCATAGGATTTTATTTTTAATTTTTATGCAACAAATAAGTATATTAAATAATTATACAAAAATGTTGTTGTAATTATTTTATTAAGAGATAAACCAAATAAATGGTTTTACAAATAATAAAATAAATATTATATGAACTATTTAATGTTCTCCACTAATTTTCTAGATACATATGACCTTTTAAGAATATATTAAATATTTTATTTTGAACATATCATCGGTATTTATTTTAGTTAAATTCAAATAAATGAATAGTGTCAAAATTGACAATATTGTTATTTTATAAAAATAACATATTTTAAAATTGTTTAAAAATAACAAAAAACTATAAAAATTATAAATTTAAATTTATATGGTCTATAATGTTATAAATTATGAAATTATGGAGAATTCACAACAAAAAAGTAATTTTTTGTTATAATTTAAAATTTAGAATGTTATTACCACAAATAAAATTAAATTGATTAAGTAAGGATAAATCAAGTTGATATTGTTTAAAATAATTTCATAAAATGTCTAAATTTTATTGGATGATGATATTACAACCCTATATCATCTTATATTTGAATATGAGTCATTTTTGGAGATTTTTAAGTGGGGTTATATTTATTATAAATTAATATTGTTAAGATTTCCAAAGGTGCCCCTCTCCTCCCTTATAAAAGGGAACCTCCTCCCTCTCTTCCTCACACCAATTTTAGCCTTCAAGCTCAGACAAACCCTGCCAAATTATCTTCTCCACTTCCCTAGAAAAATCCTAGAGGTTCTGGTCTTCTTCAAAGACCAATTTTAGTGCCCTAATAGGAGGTCTCAAAGAGGCCCTTCAAAGAAGAGGTAATGTCCGTTACCGATGCTTTCAACTTTATTTCTTCTTATACTTCTTATTCTTTAGTTTTTTCATTATGAAGTAATAAAATAAGTATCACTAATATACTGATATGTTATTATAAGTATGAAATAACCCTATTTCACCATCTATCCATCCTACGGAAAATGAAATCACCGCGCGTGCGTACATACAGAATACCGTCTCCACGCCGTGGTGTAATCTATTTTCCACCACCACCTTACTTGGATGGATATAATGGTGTACATAATAACTATATATGATTATTGTAAAGTGATATTTATTCTTAAATAGTATACATACACTCCAATACAATTCCACGATCATGAGAATGATATCATCGCTCGTGCATACGTACGGACTACCGTCTCCACGGCGTGATGAGATTCATTATCCACATTAACCATTCATGAATGATTATAAAGTATATATAATATGTAATCATGAAATATATGACATAATAATGATACTAGATTTATGTGTATATATATGTATGTCATCTACTTAATTCCATTCAACTCAATAAGAAAACAAAAACAGCGTTCATGCGTACGTACGGCCTACCGTCTCCATGAATGGTGTATTTCTTTCCATCTACTAATCTATTATATATATGTATATTCTGAATATATATTATATATAAATCATGTTTTATATTCTTTAATTAAGTAATCATATGAATAATTACAAGTCAAAACATGAACGACAAATGAAACGATTTTACCCAAAACGCTGCTTTAACATGGAATCTACAAAAGAACGGGTAATATAAAGTCATAAGTGAAACATATATGATATCATAACAATGAATATGATTCTGTAATAATTCAATGATATTATTTAAATCATTATACAGGAGGTTCGGATACGTACGAAGCATATCGGACCTAAGGTAAGGGATAATTGTGCAAATCTCATTTTTATCTGAGATTACTTATTCGTAAGTATTTACTGGGGTTATTGCTATCATGCATGTCCATGTTTTATAAGTGTATTCATGTATGTTTAAAGTCCTTTTATACCCATTTTGACTTTTACCCCATGGTATGGAAGGAATCATTCTTTTGTTTACCCTACGAGGTACTTTTTTAACTTTTCCGACAAAAGTACAAGAAGAATGTTTTTTTAACTTATACGGCACGAACAGATTTTTACAGTTTTATAAAGACTTATTTTCATGATGCTTCCTAAAAATATTTCATTACTGTTTTCAACAAAATCTCATTCTTTTAAAATTGCATGACGTTTTGTGAAAAGAAATTGATTTTGAAGAAGAAAGGATATTTTCCTCAAGAATTCATTTCAAGTATTTTATCAAAACCATTTTTCATCTAAGATGACATTATTTCATATGTGTATGTTTCAAGTATCATGTCTCTATTATTTAAATGGTTTCACATTTCTTATTATGAAATGATATCCATTTCTTTTATATGGATTATGTGATGATGGAAAGATGTTTATGAAACCCATTTTGTTTATTGGGTTATTATGAATGATGTCTGTTTTTTTGTGGCAAAAGTAAGAATGATTGCATTATGAGATGGGTGGGACCTATATCTCCCTCCAATGCATTGGGTAATGATTTTATATCTCATGAGATAGACATGGATGGAACGGTAAGTTAATCTGGTTCAGTGTTACAGGACTGAAACAAGGAGTGAACTCGATTCAGAATGGGACTTTATCCACTAAGATGGTCTTGGCAGCAATGCCTTGGCTACTATGGAAATAATTAAATGTTCTTAATGGATGCCACAATTACATGTTTTATTCCCATGATATTTTATCATGGTTTATGTTCCATTATGATCTATGCCTTATGCACTTCCATGTTTTATGTCGTTGCTCAAGATTTTAATGTTTAAACATTATGTTCATGTTTTTAAGTTCCAATGTATATGGTATGTTTTATTTTATCCATGCTTACCCTTACTGAGCATTTGAGCTCACCCTTTTTATGTTTTATTTTCCCCCAGGATCAAAAGAAAGGTTTTAGGTCAGGAAACAAAAAGTGGAAGATCTTTATCAGAGATGTTGAAGATCTTTCACCACGATTAGAAGATTATGTTCCAAGTTTCCAAAGACACTAAACTATTACAGTCCTTGTGTGTCTGTTTTTTTTATTTATTAAGTATTCCGAAAAAGTAAAGTAATGTCCATGTACGTCAAGCTTAGGGTCTCTACATCCTCGGTTCCCCTGCTCATAATCTACATGGTTTCTCTAGTAAAATTATATCTGGAGGTATGTAGATCCTCTAGAAGTGACAATGAAATTAGTCTACAATCTCCATAGCCACTAAGGATCCATCTAGTGAGGCACCAACGAAATTCCTATGCTATTTAGTATAAATAGAGTATGATGTGATCCACCATATGATATTAGATTATTGGGACCTCCATTAATTTTCTCACACTATGGAGAAGTTTTGTAGGAGGATCATGAGGGATATAATCTAACTACTAGTGGTTGATCTCACCATGATTTATACCAGTTTTGACTACCAGTAAAGGTTTGAGTAACTCATAGAAATAGACATACATGAATGCTGAGTTAGAAAGGGGGATCTCTACACTAATTGTGTGAAATCTATATTCGGTGAGAGACCTAAAAGATAAATGGCTAAGAGAGATTCAACACAGGTGGAATCAGATCATGATTTAGATTTGGAGGAATCTAGTGACCAATTATCTTGGGGTAGTGCTGAAAAATTGGGAAGTCCCTTAGAGAGTGGGGAAGTATTTCTTGATGATTAATTAGTCAAGATCCTATTTGGAAAGGTAAGGCTCAAGCTTGTTGGTTTAATATTACAGACTTGTTTTGAGAATTAAAAACTATAATTTTCCAATCCATTTAGGAAACATCGAGGGAGAATATGAAAGATTCTATATGAGGTGTGTAGAATTCCTCCAAGGATAATGAGGAGCATACCCTAGGGGTACCAATGAGCATCCAACAAGGGAAACCATAGAGAAAATGGGGGTAAAGGAAAATTGAACTACATTTTCATATCCCTTTGCAATGGGGAACCACAGTGTTTTTTATGTGACTCCATCCAGAAGTATGGAATGTCATCCTAGGTGGATTCCTATCCTAATTCCCTTGTATCCATGAAGTAAATTAAAATACTATTTTCTAATGTTTTTCTTTTTCATGTATGTTTTCATGGAATTCTATGCTAACTAACCAAATGTTCCCTTGGGACATAACTAAAGGAGATTATTCAGATATGTCAGTAGGGGTCACAATTTTAATACTGATTAAAGGTGTCAAAGATTTAAATTTTAATATGGGGATTCTCCCATTTATTCTAGTCACATACTGAGACAAGAATAGATTTGAAGATGAGTGATGGTTCTCATAGTTTAAATTCTAGTGGGTATATAGAAATATTTAATTTTAAAATGGGGAGAAGGATTTCCATATATTCCTATGACATAATATTATATAAAAAAGTAATAATCCTATGATGAAAAAAAATTCCCATGGAGATGTTTTATATTCCTAGTGGGAGATTTGGGGTACTGTCAAAAGAGGAGAAAGCTATATAATTTTTTTTATCAAGGGGGGACTAAATGGTAATTGTATTATTATTTATGAATATGGTAAAGTAATATTGGGATCATTACCCATGAAATAACATTTTATTGGAGACATATGGTTTTTGGGAGTCTGTATTAAATATCTAAGAGGAATCCTATGTACCCTGATAAGAGGAAGGGGTCAAAACCCATGTAGTTTGAGTGTATATTTTAAGCTCATTTTATCATACCAAACCATGTATTTTAACCTCATGTGTCATGGAAATTGGAGTCACGTAAGGGGAAACATCAAGGGTTGGATTGGTGATTACTCATCCTAGAGGATGATGAAATCAACTCATGCTTGTTACATGAGGCATCTCACTCTTGTAACATGGGGTATCCCATGATCATCACTCAGGGAATCCTATGTATAATTTATTGGGTATAGATAAAGTGTAATATCTTGTGTTTTTTATGTTCTTGTATAGTATAACATCATGTAATTAGGTTGTTGTGTTATGTAGTTTAACGTATTGTGGATCAGATGTTGTCTGGGATTACATGCTAAGATACCTATTCCCAGTTAGGGTGGGAGGGGGAAAGGATTTGGGGATCTCATATATGCCCTATGGGGGGAATGATTGTTGTATTACCTTAATGATGAAATGGGAATAGATTACTAATCCATTTCATAGATTATTTTTAAGATAAAATGTAATGGAAACTACCAATTTTAGGCAGCATGCATGGGTACTAACATGAGAGTGGATAGGATTTACATCAGAAGGCAAGGAGGATACCCAATCCATTCTCAAAATGAAATTGTTTTTGGGGTAAGGTCCTATGATGGTGGTCCTGAGTATATAATTTTAACAAGAGAACTTATTTTTAATATATATGGGTCCCAAAAGAACATAATTTGTGCACAACTATGTTTTCAACAAGGAAGCATTGAATGGAGAACCTGAAATCTATATCACACAACTTTGGTGTTGTATGAAACTCTTGATTTGTGTGAACTATAGGATTTATCACAAGTATGGTGCATGTATTGGAAAATGACAACTACACATAACTTCTCGTGTTGTGTGAAATTTATATTTGTGTTAATATACATGTGTTTATCAAGTAAAGCTATGTGAATTCATCTCCAACATAAGTCATGGTGATTTAGGACCCATGTAAGGTCTGTAATGAAATTTCCTCACATGTGGGGATCTATGGGAGTCTTTAATTGTGTGAATTTTTTAAAAAGGAGTTCCATGGGAAAATAATATACATATTAATCTTCTAGGAGTCCTCTAGAAAATGGGGTAAACGATCTATTTATAGGAATTTTTTATCGCACAAGACCCTGGGTGACATAGACCCATCCAACTAATGAAAAACTTAATACCACATGAATGTATGTGAGTTGTGTTTCTATATGACTCTAGTATATATAACTTGATTTGTATGAAGTGAATCCCTTTTTAAGGACCTCTTTTATGTGTCAGGTGCTTCTGTAATTTGATTTCCCCTTTCTCATTCAACTTCTTCTGTGGAAATTTTGACAGTTGTTCATCGATATTAAATGTTTTTCACAATCCCATTGGCTCTAGAATGATCCATGTGGTTAGTTTTCCCATCACCTTGGTGAGGGAATGCATTTGAAATCCTGAGATAAAATTTTTTGTTCCAATATTGGCACATCGAAATAGTTATTTGATGGTAGAAACACCGAAGTGACCCAAATCTAAGTAAAACATTTATCATGATCCACTAATGGATATGATGTAAATCTATAATGTTTCACCATTTTAGTGTGATAATAATCAATAAAATTCAATATTTAATGATCTTAAAATAGGGAACTCATATAATAAAACATTTTATTATAGATAAAATGGTTTCATCATCTTCAAACTTGAGTTTCATATAAATATATAAAAATTGAAAGATTCATATAATAAACTTCTTACACTAGTATATAAACATAATAATGGTTCATAAGTAATAAGTAATATTCTATGTGTATATAATTACCCTCCAAGATATTTAAGTATTCTATCTGTTAAAAAAATATACATTCCTTTGAGAAGCATTATATTGATTCATTAGATATCTAAAAAATAATTATTTAGTTTAAAAATGATCAAAGGAATTTTAGTCTCCACAAAAGTAGTTAATATGATTGGCTATGTCAATGACTTATAGAAATGAGGTCTAGTTTATGGATACATCTAGTTGTGGTCTTAATTTAGTAATCATTTTTGAAAATTTTCTATAAATATGAATGAGTTTAATAAAAAAAATTCTACCTAGTCTTCTAACTATAATTAAGATAACTAGGTTACAAGTGAGAGTATTAGGCTTCGGTAATGTTATGATATATGTAGGGGTTAAATTTTAACATTGAAGAAGAAAATTATATGGTCTAATAGGTAAAATTGGTCATTGAAACCAAAAGGTTACGTCACTGTGCTGGAAAGTGTTTTCAGAATGGTCCTCTAAGTCACTAGAGGAGTAATTTCTAATAATACAAGAAAGGGTGTAAAACATTCCTTAGATATTCCACATTATGTTTTTATTTTATAGAAATAAAATCCTTGATTTAAAAGCATATAAGATACAAAAATCATATTTTACTATTTTTGTAAATATATAAGAGTTTAAAATTAATTATTGATAAGTGTTTAGGTTTTTTATTTGATGTATATGGTTTATGAATTAAATGATTTTATAACATCATTTAAAAGAATATAATGAAAAAGTGAGTTCTATAATGTATAAAAGAGTTTACACAATATATTTTTTAAAATATGGGGGATAGGGTTTCCACCACCAAATTGTGGCATATTTTAATGAATATTTTTTTAATTTTACTAAAAACATATATAATAAAATATTTGGTATGGATATATAATTTATTTGATTATTTTTTTACTAATGTAAATAATAATTATTTCATAGGATAGAATTGTTTCCCTCTTAGATTTTTTTTGAAAATATAGTTTTTAAGAGCCTAGTGGGAGTTTTTTATCTTATATATTTTGAAAATATTATAAATAAATAATGATAATAGTCAATTCAATTTTAAAGTCAGTTCATATCCTAAAAGGGTTTATGGTATATTTTTATGGAATGATTTTATTGTAAATAATTGAATTTTAATTTTTTTACCAAATGATCTCAATGAATGTTGTGTATAGAAAAGTTCCAAATATGATGATGGTAAACATATAAATAGATCTTAAAAAAATGTTGTTAATATCATAATATCAGATATTTTAAACAAATGATGTCTGAATATTATTTTCAAGGAGTTGAGATTAAGGATTATTAATCCTATTTCATAATTATTCAAAAAAAATCTTCATTGATGTTACCTATTAAATGAGTTTTTTGAGATTTTTATTAAGGTGATCATATAGTGATGAGGTAATAATTACATAGTTATACAATGATTTCACCGAGACCTTAAAAGTATATTAATTATAAGGTTACCCTAATATAGTATCAAATGGGATATAATTAGACTAGTACATATATATTTTTTTAGTATTCTTAAATTATTTTTTCAATATATAAAATGAATCAAATTATAAAAAAATAAGTATTTTATTTATCATTTCTTCATGTTACCTAAATATATTTCATTAAGTAAAATGAAAATTTACTTATCTAATATTGATTTGAGTGTTCCCATGTTTTTTATCATCCATGATACTATATGTTATGATAACATGGGAAGATTTTCATGGTTTTGATTTCATATAGCGATACAAATTTTTTTCATGATTTAGAAAATAAGGTTTGTATGGTAGGTAACCCACTCTGTGTTCCACATAGAGTATAACACTAATTTTCATTGGTATAACAAGTGTGTATGTTTCATATTTAATCCAAAACTCACTAGGTTTACAAATATATATCTTTTGAAACATCATAATTTAACACATTTATTTTAATAGTATTTATAAAAAGCTAATACAATTGTGTTAGGGTATCTAATTAACTATGTAGTTAGTTTAAATTCAACCAAGATGGGATTTTTTACTCTTATATGAAGATTATGATATATGGTACCTTGATTGAGATGAATTAATTATATATATAGATAAAACTAGATAAATTTTTCATGATGTGATTCAATTTTTGGTTGAGTCCTGTCATGGACTAAGTCTGGTCAACCCCAAACCGGGCATGCATGCTGATACGTGAAAAGGCCTGAGAGGTGTTCTCCATCCTCCCATGATGGAAAAGAGTTTCAATCACCAAATATAACTCAATTGGGAATGATTTATCCCATAAAATATAGATAAATAATCAAGAACAAAATTAAACAAAAAATTGGCATCTAAAAATAAATAAAAACTATATCATGTACTTTATTTTGACCTCATAGGTCACGTCCAACCATATAACCATCCTCACTCCATGAGAAATCCAAAACCGGGATAAATTTAAACTAAAATTGATAATGTAGGTGTGAGCACTAAGTTTCTCAGTAGGGACTCCCAAGAGGATAGAACACCCTATTCCTTTCCATTAAATATGAAACCATTTAAAGCTATTTTGAAATATAAACATAAAAATATAAGGTTTTACTTACTTTTGAAAAACAAGTAACAAGATTCCATTATAAGAAAATCAACTTTCCATCACATTTTCAAAACAAGAAATAGATTTTAGTTAATTACTTATAAAATATATCCAGTTATAAAATAGGTGTCTTAGTATGAAAAGAAAACATATATTTCACTTTATAAAAATACTATAAAATAATGTATGATATTGTATGTGTAAAATTGGTGTCATGGGATCTCAGGTGCTGGTCAAGATGACCTAGTACTAATAGATAAATAATCACATCATTAATCTCTACTAGAACCAGGTATCACCAAACACTACCCAAACACTCAGTGAAACCCCACATTGTTTGAATGATGGACACATCACATGGGAAGGTTGGTTATCTACCTAGGGCCACTAGTAATTACATAATATCAACTAGTGAAGCTTGTATAACTAGGGATGCTCTCTATCATCTCAAGTATTACAATATTGAATAAATGGAGTTGAGTTTTTATCAAGTTATCATATACATAAATATCACATTTTTTACTCAAAATAACCATTATCCTTCACACCTCTAATCTCCCTTCTCATACACAAAGTCCTTCCAATTCACACAACCAAGGAAGAAGCCCTTTTCTTGGTATTACATCAAATGTCATACATTTTTCATGAACATTCCACATTTACATTTTATGTGGATGTATTAAGAGAGGGATTTTCTATTTTACATGAAACATTTAAAAGTATCAATTAGGCCTCATCACTTTAAATGGTTAATTCCATTTGTTTGGAAAATCACTTTTTCCCCAGAATCCATGTTACAAAACTACACTTCAAACATAAACACATATACACCTTGATATATATATATATATATATGTGTGTGTGTGTGTGTGTGTGTGTGTATGGATACCACTTATCCCAATGCATATGTTCCCATTTTATTGTGTAAAGATGTACAAATTGGGCACCTTTGTGTAGGTGTGTGTTTGTGTGTGTGTGTAAGTCACAATTAACAATTTATGGTATTTATAAATCCTTATAAATATATATTTTTTAAAAATAATTCCCTCAATACATACTATAAAATTTATCAAAAGACCAAAACACATTTTTGAATTTTTATTTTTCATGAAAAAAAACATTTTTAAAATCATTTTAACATTTAAAATTCTTCATGATATTAAATAATGTTAAAAAATTAGTAAAAAAATAAATTGTTTTTGGAATATGAGGGAAAATATGGAAAACAAGGTCAAACCCATTTTCACAAACTATAATAAATTTACATTGCTTATGAACATTATAAAATAATGGAAACACGCTACAAAAATAACTAAGAAATAAATCAATTCAATTAAAAGGGTTGGAAATAGAAAATCTACTTCAACACGAAGAAAAAATATATGACTTTGATGCATGAGAACCAAGACCATCTCAATCAAGTCAATGGAGTCCCACAAAAATAGAGAAACCCTAACCACAAATAAAATCATAAATATCACACCTAAATAATACCCTAGTGTTTGAATAACTCACTCCATAGTGAAAATAAGGATAAAGAAGAAGGTGGTGAAGTAAAAGGAAGAATTACTACCAGATATAACCACATGAGGAATGAGGAGGAGAAACAAGAAAAAATAGAGGGAGAAGTAAGGATGTACATGCACACTCAAATCCCCCTATGGTCATGGTTTTAATTAGAGGGATGGGTTGAGGGGGATATATATTTTAAAGGATTTAAGTTCTTAAGGGAATAATAGTAGATCTATTATTTATTTATTTATTTATTTACTTATTTTGGAAAATAATACAAGGTGTAGAGATAGGTCTAATGTTTTGGTAAACCACGCGCTAATCGTTAGTCCTCCGTAGAGCATCTAGAGGACCTAACACGGGTAAGACACACTCTTTGGAAAACTATGCACCAGCTATGTGGTTGGATCTATTAAAATTATAAAAGTTGTCACACAATTGTAACATGGTTTGAAAATATTTTTCCCTTAACCATGTGACATGATGTACATGCCAAAAAACACAAAATATTTTGGTAAAAAATGCTTGGGATGAGAAATAAATAAAAAAACTCAAAAAAAATAAAAATTTAAATATTTTCAATCCAGGGTGTGAAAATGCTCCCCAAAATGACAATTTATGGCCCCAAAAAGTACTAAGAGATTTGGTTGATCTAGAATAAACTCAAGATATTCTACTACTCAAGAAAACTCTTGAAACTCATAGACCAAAAAACCAACATTCACTTACCCTTTTAAATAAAAAATTTAAATTCCTAGAATAACCAAAAGTGATAACTCTAAAAAAACTAGCATCCAAATAAATATCTAAGGAGACCAAGGAACCAAATCATTAATGAAAATAATTGAGAGATATACCTACATTTCTAAACACAACCTAAAAAAAAGGAACACATGAACACCTAACATAGAAATAACTAAATAAAAATATCATGGTTTGTTCAAGATATCCATGATAATCAATCACACGAACCACGATACTTGATAACCAATATACTATGATTGGTATTGTATGGAATGGGTATAAAGGATTACCAAATCATTGAATATTGAAGATTGTGTTCACCATGATCTCATTCTATGGTTTCCTCCCCACCATATTAGGACTCTAGAAAAACATTGATCCCCTAATATCGAACATCTCAAGATTACTATTGAGATCTAAGAATTTATAAACGATTCATGGAACAATGAGTTACACCAATCCACAACAAAAATATTCAAACATTCCTAAAAGGATACTTATTCCAAAAAACTAAACTTCTAAATAATGGAATAGAAATCAACATCCTCACCCTGAGTGAAACTTCAGATAGATAAATTTAAAAAATCCTAAGGATAAAAGAAATATTAAAAAGAATATAAGTATTTTAAGAGAACCCACTAAAACTCATAAACTCTTCCAAAGCATGAAAATATTCACTTCAAGTCCTATGCCTATATCCCTGATATCTTGAAGCACCTATAACCTCACTTTTAGGTTCTTATAATACATAACTAAAAATCTCTGTTTCGATAGAAAAACATACATAAAACCTTAATAATAACTAATTAGTCACTCCATATAGATCAGGAATACAAGAAATGACTGAGAATTCCATAAATAATAAATTACTCAAACAAACATTCCTCGTCCAAATAAACATAGGCCCCAATCTTGTGTGAAGGGAGGAAAAAATATGACCATATCTCCTAACACCAACCCTTAATGAAGTAAACTGATCATAAAAAAAATACGGCACCCTTACCATTCATCCCAACCACTCACCCGAGACTTTCCCATCTAGTGTAGTGATACCAAAACCATGGCTTCAACCTTTTCAAAATGTACTACAACTAAAAACAATTGATACTCCCTAAGGAGTTATCAAGGGGAATTCCTAAATAAACTCTCATTCAAAATTTCCCCAAGGACCACATCTACCTCAAACTCACCAATCCCAAACCTTAAAAAATTAACAAACATTAAATCCCAAAAGTTTTTTTCTCCTAAACATCAATGAAAACATTATAGAGTCCTACCATCCACTATTTACTGAGACTTTATTTGGGCATACTCTAAAAAATATATAAAACTAAATAAGAAACATCATAAACCAAAATGTCACATATCATTCACAAATCAATAAAAGAAAATCAAAACACCATTTCAACAACACATACAATAGAAAAAAACTACAAATAATCCCCAAACACAAAATGAAAAATTACACAGTTACTTACTCATCCATAAATCAAATATCCTTTTTGAAAAAATATTTTTAACCCAAATAAAAAATTAAGAAGCTGGGAACTTACCAATGGTATTCAATGAACACTCAAATATATACATTATCATACATTCTTTTTCCCACATCCACACATATGAACAAAAATCTACTTCCCACACACATATACCCATATATATAATCATTCATAGGTATAACAAGGGTCAAATAAAAAATAGTAAAATTACTTTCCAAGACACTCTTTAAAATACTAAAACCTAGTTTTGAGCTAGATATTATCATAAAAATATCTTTAAATTACCAATTTTCTTTACGTACCACTCTTTTCAAAACATTTCAAAATATAAACAATTCACATTCTATTTTCAAGAAACCAAAAGTTTCCATTTTAGAAATCACACTTTGATAGACCTAAACATCTTTTTAAAATCAAAGGAAGTACTCTAAAGTAAAATTAAACCAATTCAAAAAATGAATAGAAGAAACAAAACATTCAAAGAATAAAAAATCCAAAAAAATTAATGGAAAGGGTGTTTCACATGGTTCAGACACATGGTTTGGTAGATTGTGTGCTAACTATGTGATCACACTAGAGTTCAATATAGGTAGCCACATAGTTTTCCAAACTGTGAAAAATAATTATGCACCCACTAAATCTCTCCAAAAATAAACTCCAAGATTTGGATCTTCTATAAATAAACAACCAATTCTCAATTCCAATAATAATCACACAAAAAATACCAAAAACCTTAAATACATCGAAGAACCGAAATTATATTATAGACACAAACATCCAGGACTACCCTAGAAACTCAAGTATCCTTCAGAATAGGTGTTGATCAAGCACTGACCTACCACTGACCACTTTAATTTTGAAATTATAATCTCCAAACTATCAGAAAACCAAAAAGAATGTGTACAATATGAATCTGATAACATCTTTTCATGAACCAACCCAATTCAACCCCCAAATGGGGTCTCGGTCTAATACATGACAAAGACTGGGAGTTGTTCCTAACCCTCCATGACTAGAAACTAGTATCAGGAATAAAATATAACTCAATTGGAAATGATTTACCCTATAAAAGATATAAAAATAAACAAGAACAAAATAAAAGGAAAAACTTGAAACAAAAAATCCAAAACTACTACACATACTTCAATGTGACCTCACGGGTCACTACCAACCACATATCAATGCTCACTCTATGTGGGATCAAGAACTGGTAGAACCAAAAACTAAAAATATTAATGTTGTAATGTGCACCAAGATTCTCAATAGGGATTCATAAGAAGATAAAAAAGCCAATGAATTTCCTTTAAATTGGAAAATTTTCATGCTAGTTTGAAATGTAAACAAATAAAAATAGAGTTTTCCATTATTTTTTAAAAAAGAAAAAATATTCTATTTTAATGAAATCTCATTTCAATCTGGTTTTCAAAAATAAAATAAATTTAAGTTAATTCATTATAAAATATAACCAATTATAAAACATGTGTCTCGGTATTAAAATCAAAATAGATATGTCACTTTTTAAAGAAACTAAAAAAAGAGGAAAGGTGTGTCTGTGTGAATTTTGTGTCATGGTATATCCGGTGCTGGTTGAGACGATATTGGAAAAAGATATACATAATCACACAATCAATTTCTACTAGTGTTGGGTGTCATAAAACATTACCCAAACACTCAGTGAAACCCTACATAGTTTAGTTGAGGGGAATATCTCATTGGAAGTCAGGTTATCTAGTCAAGGCCACTAGTTAATGCGTAATATAAATAGTGTAGCATTTGTACTAAGGGATCCCAACTAACTAGGTAAGGCTAACCTTGATGAATAAATGGAGGTGATTCTTTATCAACCTAGATAATACATACATATTAAATTCTTTACTCTAAAAACCTCATCCACATTCTCACATATGATCTCCCTTCTTAAGTGTATTCTCTTTCAATGTCACACAACCAAGGAACAAGCCCCATTTCCCAACCTTACATCATATTTCACACATTTAGGATGCACACACAAAATTTCCATTTTAATGGAATTTCTTCAGTGAGGGGTTCTCCATTTTCCATAAAACATGTCAAATTCCCAACTAGGCTTCATCACTTTAAAATGGGAACACCATTTATTTAGAAATCACTTTTTCCTAAGGCTTATATGTTCAAAAACTACACTTCACACTTAAAAATGCATACACCTTGATATATATATATATAAGGATAAATCTCATTTAACAAATTAATGGATTTAGAAATACTTTGAAGGATCATTTTGAAACCAAACATGCCATCAAGGATTAATATAAAACAAGTCAAAATACACGAAATACATTTGCTAATTTTCACTCTTTAGGATATATACTATTTGTAAAACCATTTGAACATTTATGATTCTTTAAATAAGCATAAAAAATACTTAAAAAATAACTCCATGTAGGAAAATTGTAAAAAATATTAAAAATAATTGAAAAACATTTACAAGAACTTAAATAATTTTATATATACCTGAATTTCTTGAATGAAATCTATTTTTATTCATTTTTGACTATCCCACATTTAAGGGTTGAAGGGTAACCATTATATGGATCATAGGATTTGTGAAATTACATTACCCATAGGTCTTAGAGGAATTCATCCAAACTATAACTACTTGGAACTGCACCTACCAAGCATTTAAATCATGATTTTTTCTCTCCACCTTTTCATGGTTGTTTGGCTGGGATTCTCGTGCATACACAAGTGGGTACCGATGGAAATTTCCATTCCCTCTCAATATTCCAAATCAGATTGCTCTGCTCCATTGAATGCACCTACTCTGAATCCTCATCTGGATCTTTCTCCTTGTAGAGTCTTCCTGCACAATTTCATGTGGCCCAAAGGACTTGAGGTGGCCCGAAAGCCTTACTGTCCTGAAGGCCTTGGGTGGCTTGAAGGCCTTGAAGGACTTGAGGACCAAACGTGTTCACACGGAGTTTTTCAAAAAAAAAATATATGAATATGTGTAATTTTATATGATGTATCTGGTGAACACATGTATGGAGATATATATTTCTAATATAGATCACAAAATATCCATTAGTAGCTTCAATAGCACTATCATTTTGTCAAATTCCACTCTTAGTTTACATTTATTAGTTATGTAATTTATAATTTTTTTCAATTTTAAAAATTCTATTAGGGTCACACTATTTGGTTTTGCGAAGGAGTATTATAATTTAATTATAAATTATTTGGATAAAATATTGAATGATATCCTAAAAAGTATTTTGGAGGATATCCAAAATCTATTTTGGAAGGATTTTCACAATATTTGACATATGATGCATTATATTATTAAAATCAATGAAATATTTCTAAATGAAATTTTGGAATATATCCTAATGAGTTTTGAATATAGTTTTATAAGTTTTTAAATATTATGTAACATATGGTAAAAGTGTGGTAAGTCTGTACTAATTTATTGGAATTGGGTAAATGATGGAAATATGAACAAAATCAAAATCATGAAATGGAATTACATCCCATGCCATGGTTTATGATGGTGTAAACCATGACATGATGAATTTCACATCATCATGGTTTTGTGTATAAAAATTTATGTGTTATAATATATTGATTGAATTGGTTTATTTTATATCACCTATGTATTCATGTCAATTTAGACTATAATATATTTATAATAAATGTAGTTTGAGAAGAAAAATCAATTATTTAATATTTAAATAAATTTAAAATAAAAATTAAATTTGTTTTAACTATTATGAAATATTTTTAAAATATCTCATTGATAAAAATAATTTTTGGAATGTATTAGAGACCAAGGATGGGAATTTGATGTATATATAAACATGCTCAAATATTATTATTTGGGTCAACTAAAATACATGATCCATTCTGTAAAAATTCATTAAACTAACTCCACCTTTAGCTATGGTTTTTATTCAAAATAATAACTAACGGTTCTAGCAGATTATATCTTGAAGTAAATACTTCCCAATCATTAGGATATTCACATGGATCATGGAAAACCATATATTTTAATAGTTTCTTGGATAATTTTTAGTAATAATTTCCAAAGTTATGTCAAGGAGATTCTATAGGGAAAATTCATCCAAGAAAAGGTTCATGTTTTTCATTAATTTATTAATTTAATAATAAATAAATGTGTATTTGAAAAAATAGTTTTTTTGTTCTTTCTATAGAATTTTCAAAAGTGTACTACCCTCTAAAACATTCAATATATTTAATAAATAAAGGGTTTCTTCGATCACCCTTAGACACTTTAATCTCATCTAATGGGTCTTCAACCCCCTTGTATCTATAAGAAATCACCAATATAAAATTTAAATACATTATTAAATTTTATCAAAAATTATAAACATAAAATTAAATTTTTTAGATTTTTCAAGATCCATCTCTGTATGCACTTCTCTAAAATATTGTTCCCTTGTATGACTGTTCTTATCACGCCCACCCCCATAATTTCTCAACACAATCTCCCCCTTTATACAAATAATTGATTCTCCCAATTTAACTAGGAATTTTTTTCAATATTTCTCCCCCTTTAACAAAAAATAAAAAGTAATATAAAAGGTAGAGTACAATATACTTGTTCAAAGATATTTTAAGAGATAATTCACTCCTAATAATAGTTGTAAATAATACAATGAATCCCTTGAATAAAGATTCATTAAGATATCCATCAATTTAAATTTTATTAAAACATAATCTGACTTGATTTCAATATATTACACGTTCTCACTGATTAAATGATATTTTATACCAATATGATTTGATATTAAATGTTTAAATGGTTTTTTTGAAATTTTTTGACCTATGGTTGTAATATCAAATGATATAATGATTTAAGAAATCTAACCTCAAGTTTTCATGTAACAATTCGACCCAAGTCATTTTTTTAGTATCTTACGAAGACATTATATAGTTATCCATAGTATTGATTAAATTAACATAATTTTCCTTCTTTTAATTCCATACAACATATCTATAATTGATAAAAAATATAACTCTAGAAATAAACACGTCATTTATAACTTCACCCACTCAATCCAGATAATTTAAACTGTAAAGATAACTTTATTTTTTTAAAACTCATCAATCCATACTTAGTAGTTCCTTTGACATATCATGAGATTATATTCACTATATAAAGTTTTTATTTTAATATTTTTCTTTGGAATCATATATATAATTTTATAGCTTAAATAATTTCATGTTCATATTTTTTCAAGATTAATAAACATTTAGTCAATATACTATGTTTTTTATGATTAATTGCCTTTCCATAATCATAAAGGGATAATTTATTCCCAATGATATTGTATTATATACCACTTTGAGTATTCCATTACAAAAAAATTTAATAACTCACATGAATATTTTTCTTTTAACTGGAATTTGAAATATGATATATTTTTTACTTCAAAAACCAATAAAAGGTTACTTTAATCAATTTTCAACGATTCAATGTTTATAATCATTATTTTAGAATATAATTTAGAATATTTAATCTCATTGTTGATAAAAATAATTTCATTAGAATAAACTTACATAATGTGTGAGTTAGTGATGTTTTTTAGAATAAATATTATCATCCTCTTTACATCATCATAATATCATGCTCTTTAATAAATTAAAAATATTTTAATATCATGAATGTAGATCTTTATAAATCCCATAAATTTCTTTTTCCATCATGAATACTCAACATTAATCACTATTTTGACTAAAACATTCATTTTTCAATGTATACCTCTTCATCAAGTTCATTATTCATGAAATATGGTTTGATATTAATTTGGAAAAACTTGTAAATACTTTTATCAAAAATTATAAGAAATATTTAAATCATTTTATATTTTGAAACGTGATCAAATGACTCACTAGAATAAATTTACACAATTTTAGGGAAACCTTTTCAAACTAAATGAGATTCTTTACATATCAGTTCACATTTATTATTTTGATTATTTCTTAAAAAAATTGTACTAATATTTTTATTCTATTTTTTATTTGAAATTATCTAGCTTTTTTTATTTATCTTTTTTTAGTTTAACTCACCTTTCATAGAATAAATCCAATCATTACTTATAATAACTCTTAAAAGATCTTCTATTAAATTTGAGAAATAAAGTTTGAATGATTGGAGTTTATAAAAGTACTTACAATATTTATTTTCCATGATTGTTATTCCTAATGATTTTTTAGTCTAAATATGATATTTAATACATGAGAACATAGTTTCCCTTTTCACATCAGCTTATATATTAATAGATATATTTTTGTACACTTATTCTTTATTAGAATCACCTTTTACAAAAATTAAATCACAATATTTTTACAAGGTTCTCTCTCAAGCCACTTTAATCTCATATTTAAACTATGATTATGTTCTTAGATTTCATCTAATCATTATTAAAACAACATGAAATATGTCTATATTCTTCTTTATATTCTTATTATAAATACAATAACTCCTCCCAATATGTTTATAATAGAAAAAAATACCTCCTTATCCCTTTCATTAAACTTTCAAAATTATGTTCCTTTAACATTGATTAATAAATGGGTACCAAAAAAACTCAAACTATTTAAGTTAATATTTGTTAAAAACCAAAACTAATTAATTGTATTTTTGGAATTCGGTATAATAAGGAATCTATTTTTAATGTAATACACTATTTTTGTGTCTTTTCACTAAAAATACTTTTATATACTAGGATTTTATAACACCATTCATCCCATGTTGATCAATTTGTATTATTTTTCTTGGACAATATTTTTTTAATATATATAGAGAGAGTTTCATTGATGGTTGTAAGAACTGAAAAATCTCCCAATAACCGAGTTTAATGATTAAAGTGATGATCTATAATAAAATTTAAAGGAATGAAATAATTTTCACTTAAGTGGAAAGCCACCCATGTGAAACATGGTATATGGGAGACCAAACTATGGAAATACATAAGTTAGCAGCTCCTGGAGTCATGTAGTGACAACAATGTATATATACAAGAAACCATGGCTGTAAATACCCAAATGTATCATACATATATATTATATCTTAATAGATGAGTATTCATTACATAACATAATCATCCATTCTACAATCATATAGGTATAGTTCCATTGGAAGTGTTAAAACATAAACCATTAGTTCATAGGTTAACTACATCATCTCCCACTAATTTCTTCATAACTAGAACCATTCATAGACATATAATACATAATAACTTTCTTCATAAAATGGGCAAAGTAAACATAAGCAATGGTGATCTCAGATTCTTAGTAAGGGTAAAAAAGGGATACGTCAACATAACATGATTATAAGGGTAAGAGAACACGATGATAACATTTGAGAACCATACCCTCCATATGATAGATTATAAACCTAATTCATGAAATCAATCTTTGTTGTTTATAAGACATGAATAATGATGAAATAAAAGAACATAATCCATTAGAATATAAAATTGGAATAAGAACTAGATTTTTACCATATGTATAATCATAGAAAATAATTTCATGATTAGTCAAGGATTATTTACAAAACTATCATATTTGAATGGGTTCCTCCCAAAACCATAATAGTAGTCAAGGTTCACTCCCAATACTATCATAGTGGACAAAGTCCCTTACTTAATTGGGTTCAATCCCCATTCCTGTCCTATTTATCTTATGAGATATCAATATTTACCCAATGATTTGAAGGGGAGATATAGTTCCCACCCACCCTTGGTTATAAATTTACCACTATACTTGATTATAACATAACAACAACCCATGGTTATAACATAGCCTCTATATTTAGTTATAACATAACCACCATCATTGGTTATAACATAACCGCTTTCCTTGGTTATAAAAAACACTATCTTTTGTTATAACATAACCGTCCTAAAATAATGAGAAACATATATATGTGTTATTGAATATAATAAAACATTTATCATATCAAAACCCATGAAAATAAATAGGTTTCATAAAATTTTCATCATAGTATAATTTGTGAAAGACAAATGGGTTTTATAAACACTTCATCATTGCAACATTTCATAACCTGTGGAAAATTCATAGTTTTCAAAAAAATATTTTAATGATAAACATAAACATAGACCATAAAACAAAATAATAAGGATGTAACATTAGATCATATCTCCAATATAACATAAGAAACACCAAAGGTTGTTGTCCCTAATGAATAGACATTCCTAAAGAGAACATTAAAACATTCTTTACGAGAATATTATTTTCATTTGAAATCACTTATTTAAAATAAAAAATTCCCTAAAGAGTGAGGAAAACATATTCTTTGAAAATAACCTTGAAAACATTAAAAGTAAGCTTCAAATAATTTAGTGTTCATTATAATGGAAAATATTGTTCATTCCATACACATTAAACTAAAGATTCATTTCACATTTTTAGTTAAAATTCAAAACTACCACATTCAGAAAATGAGTAGAAGATTAATTTTAAAATATTTTGTGAGGAATAAAACATGGGTAGAAATTTATTTAAAAATATAATTGGTGAATGGTAAATATTTATATAAAATATTTTTAGAAAACATTTATATGGAAGAAAAAGTGTTTCAAGTCTAAGGGGGAACAAAAATTACATATTTCAACAAGGAAAATCATTTGGAATATTGAGTACATATAAAGAAGAAAATGGGATAAAAATTTATTTTAGGAACTAAATAGAGGAAAATAAAATTCACTATATTCTTGAGAGATGGACCATAATATTTCCTCATTGAAAATATAATCATTAATAATCCCAATAAACAGTGAGATTGTAATATAAAACTTTTTACCGCTTTATTAGTTTTTAATCATAAGCCCCATGAAAGAATAATGTAAATCAAACCATAAAAATAATTATAATAAATAACATCATCATATAAAATCTAAAATGGTATGTATATACACCTCATAAAAAATATAGGTTTATAACATAATATATGTCCCAAATAAAACAACTTGAGACAAAATTCCTATAACACTTTAGTAAATTTTGGATCATAATAACCATTAAATAATTAGATGAAATGCAAATTGGAAAATAATTAAAATAATTTTATTAATTATATAACGTTTAAAATGGTCAATATATGCACCACGCAAAATAATAGAGTGGTGAATATGGAATATGTCTCCCAAAAAGAAAAGATAGATAATAAATCTCTTACCTTAAGTCTTGAATTGCTTCATACACGTTATAAACTCCAATATAATAAATATAGTAGTATTATAAATATATTATAGAACCATAATATTTTTTATAATACAATAAATTATTTACTTATAACCTTTCATCACCTCTTTATTAACCATTCATTATCAAAACCACTATTTCTAGTGATAATTTATTCGTCTTTTATTTATGTTTGGGTTCGATAGTTTCATTCCTTAAAATATAATTTAGGTTAAAATACCTAAATAATTTTAACCATGATATAAATATCATATATTTTCATTATATATTTATTTATAGTAATCCATAAAAATAATAGATAGAAAATGAATTACACCGTTCATGGAGACGGTGGGTCAAACATATGCATGAATATTGTTTCCATTCTCTTGTGGGATAGAACGAAAAGAATTAAAATAATTTATCACATTTAAATAGTCATTATGATTTAATATATATCACATATATTCAATATATTTTTCATTATTACTATCCATGAAAAGCGTAAGTGATAAATTAATCACATTTCTTAGAGAGGTAGTAGTTCGTCATACACATGAGCGACGTAATCATATTTCTATAGATTGGAAAGTAAGAATATATAGGTGATATTATATTTATAGAAGAATATATATGTCATAAATAAAATATATAAACATGAAATTAATCATTATATCTAGATGTGAGATATGGTTATGTAACATGAATTACATCAGCTCGTGAGGTGATTGTCCGCCTACACACGATCGACAATTTTGTTTCCCATTTGATGGAAGAGGAGATAGATATAGGTTATTTCAGTAACATAATAACATATTAATATATTTTATATACTGGTTTTATTATATAATCATAATTTTAGAATATTATAAGGATTTTTAATAAGAAATAAAACCAAAAAAATAAGTTGAGTAATTTTACATCTTCTTTAGAGAACCTCTTTAGGTTTCTGCCTAAAGCCTTATTAAGAGGGTTTAGAAATCAAAATAATGACTCTAGGATATTTAGAGGGAAGTATTGAAGTAATTTTGGTATTTATTTTTGGAAACAAAATTGCTTTAGAAGTGTGAAGAGAATAATAGAGGGTGTGCCCATTTATAAGCATGGAAGATGACACACATGGAATTTTGGAAAATAATAAAGTGTTTCAATGTTTTTTACATGACATAGGGCCAAAAAAATGGCTCATTATAAAACATTAGATGATATAATGATGAAGTGTGCTGAAATAGTGAGAATATTGACTACAAACCACATAGAATTTTCCCTTCATATTTTTTGTGGATTCCATCAACAAAATCTATGGTGATGTCTTCCGATTTCTGTTCTAGTATGGGTAATGGTTATAATATCACCTTTGAAATCTGTCACACAACATTAAATTTATAAAATAATAAGCGTTGAGATACATATTAAGAAAATGTCTTTATTAATTTTTCCCATCATAAATAATCCTTCATATAAGATGGTGGTAGGTGTTACACCCTTACCGCCCTTAGGTTGTGGGTTTAATCCCCATGACCTTGCCAGATGAGATTATTTGTCACCCATCATGCAGGTTATCCTTTCTATAAAATTATATTAATATAATTCCTTAAAAATTCTCAAATTTCGTTAACCTATAACTATATCAACATCAAAGATAATATAAACCTTAAAGGTTACTAATACCTTTAATCTTATGTCCATAAAATTCAAAACCATTCCTCCTCAGATAAAATTTCCAATAAAACATATACAAAACCAAAGGGTTGTATTACCATAATTGTATCCCAGAATATCAATAATCTTGATAAAATTAAATCACATAAAACCTTAAAATGGGTGTTTAAGAACTTGAACTTATGATGAACCTAAAAATCATAAACCCATGATAGTATCAATAACTCTTAATTTAATATTACATAGAGAAATATATTCTTTCTAAAGATGATTACCCCTTTTTTCCTTAAATAATATCCTATCATAGACTAAAAACATGCCCATTGAAATTACAGGTTCATCCTTTCAGTGATATATGATAGCAAGTTGATTCAGAATATCAAATGTTATTTTTTATTCCTAAATATATATAGAGATACATAATTAATGATTAAGATAAAATCATGTTCTATTAAAGGAATAAAAATAATATTTTTGTAGGTATTATTATTACAAAATAAAATATGAAATTATAAATTAAGGAGTGGAGGATAAGTGTGACCTAATTATCCCGATTCACTTCAATTGTTCACTTTTTTCCTTTTCCTTTAGAGGTTATTGTGGATCATCATCCTCATTAGAAATTGGATGAGTAAATTTAATTTCATAATTCCTATAATCCTTTCATTTGAAACATAGGAGTGTGAGTGGTTTATTTTGGGGATATTTTCTCTTAATTCACATAATTAGATAAATTTTTACCATCACTTTAGCATTCAGATACTCAATGGCATTCATTTCCACACTTATAACATTTATCAGCCCCTTAATAAAATTTCATCCCTATTCCTCCCACACATTGATCTTGAAGGAAAGATCATCTTATTTTCTCCATGGTTTTTAGATTTTCCTTTCAATTATATCTTTTTTTTCAAGACCCTGATATTGATTGGTAATTACAATATCAATTTCCACCTTGATGGAACATAAAACATTTTATTCATATCTACTTAATTTATTTGTCGAAAATGAACCTCAAACAATTTTATTTAATCTAGTAAATAATAAATCAACCTCACTTTTTTGTTTCATGATAATACTAAGATCGTACTTCGAGATTCCTGTAAAATTTTCTTCATAGGTACCAACAGATTTTCAATTTCTTTCTCTATCTCAAGGAATGACATCTATATTTTCATATGAAGAATTCAATGAAAGTAATTATTGGAAAATAAGTTCTTAAACTCATATCATTACATGGGGTGAATTTCATCTTATTAACTCATATTATTGATAAGATTCCACCGTTTATCTTCTTCTCCTTTCATATAATAGATATCCAAAATGAATTTTTCATGATTTGAACATTGTAGAATTGAAAATACATTTTCAATTGTACCGATCCATGTCATAGAAACTAGAGTATCATTGGACCCACTAAGATAAGGTGGACATTGCCTCACGAAGGACTCAACATAATTTTGTTCCCTCCTTTTCTCATTTGGAAGATCGACATGAATCATATCATGAAAAAGTTGTGTGAGCATAACAATGAAATTTTTCATCTCATCTCCCATTAAATTTGGTCTCTTAGGAGTTGAATCATTTCATGGTCCATCGCATTCAAAATTAACATGATTCCTTTGGGATCAATCCACTAAATGAAACTAAGAAGCATAGTGTCAGCAACACTAATCATAGTGGGAAACAATATAATCATGAAAAAATAATTTATAGTACTTCTAAATCATGACACATTTTTTACAATATATATCACCTTAGGTTTCACCTAGGTCATTCATTTTCATAATATAATAAAATCATTCATAGTGGTTTGTAAAGAGTTTGTAAATTTTCAAACCATATCCTCTGAGATTGGAGAACCGGGTCTGTAGAATGTCCAATTTTTGGGTACCAAGTGATGATCGAGTCCAGCTCAATGTGCCCTTTTTATAGTTATTACCCCTATGTATGACTATTCTAGAGCCACATACACTTGAATTATCTATTTATAGATTTTATTCAAGTAAAAAACTCTCTTTACTTTACCATAACTTGGGAAATTTTTCTGTACTTAGGATTATCTTAAGGATTATCACTAATGTTTTCTCATCCTATTTTTTCAAATGTTAACTAAACCTTGCTCTGATACTGACTATAATGACACAAACTTCTCATACATTTATATTGCATCTTAATAGATGAATATTCATTACATAACATAATGATCTATGCCAGAATCATATTGTTCTAGTTCTTTTCTATACTTGGATACATAAATAACTAGTTTATAGGTGAAATACAGCGTCACTCACTATGTTAATCATAACTAGCTTCCTTCATAGAAATATCATACATAATAACTTTCATGATAACATTGGGATACTAATTATAATAAAGGGTCAGCTCAGATGATCAATAAAATTAAAAAAAGGGAGATATCAAAATAAACTGATCATATGGGTAAGATAGCAAGATGATTACATTTGAAAACTAAAAATTAGATGTCATAGATCATGATACCGAGTCATGTAATTAATCATATCATTTCATAAGTCACGAGACATAATGAAATCAAAGAACATGATCCATGATATCATAACATTGGCATAAGACATATATTTTTTCCATACAGATAATCATAGAAAATCAATTCATTACTAGTTAAGGATTATTTCAAAAACTATCATAGTGTAATGGTTTCATTCCTCAAAACATTATAGTAGTTAAGGTTTACACTTGGTACAATCATAGCGGGCAAAGTCCCTTACTAAACTTGGTTCTCTCCTTATTTTAATATTATTTATCTCATGAGATATCAATCGTTACCCAATTCATTAGAGAGAGATATAGTTCCCACCTATCCTTGGTTATGACATGACCACCATAATTGGTTATAGCATAACCACCATTATTGGTTATAACATAACCACTATACTTGGTCATAACACAACCACCATCCATGGTTATAATGTAACCATTGTACCTAGTTATAATGTAACCATCATAATTTCTTATATTGTAACCATAATCACATAATGAGAACCATACATAGGTGTTCCAAAAGATAATAAAACACTCATCATATCAAAACCCATGAAAAGAAATGTGTTTCATAAATATTTCATCATAGAATAACCTGTGTAAAATAAAAACATTTCATAAAAATTTCATAATTTCATCACAGAATAACGCATGTAAAAGGAATGAGTTTCATAAACATATTTTCATCATAAAAATAAATATAAACCACAACATTATTGAATAATTTTATTCCATTGGATCATATCCCTGGTAAAACATAGGAAAAACCAAATGTTTTTTTCATTGATGAATATAAATTCCCTAAAAAATCAGAAAAAAAATTCTTTGAAAATAACCTTGAAAATTTGAAAAGGATTCTTAAAATAATTTAGTGGTCATGATGGTGTAATATTTCGTTCAATCTGTATATGTTAAAATAAATATTCCTTTCACATTTTTGATAAAAAGTCAAAACTAAATCATAAAAAAATGATAAGAAGATTCCTATTAAAAAATTGTATAAATGTATTTAAAAAAATAATTAGATAATGGTAAAAATTTCTTTAAATAATTTTTGGAAAACATGGATAAGAAAGAAAAAGGTTTTTCATTTGAGGAGGTAAATAAATTTAGTTTTTCCTTAAAAACATTATTTTGGAATCATGATTACATAAAGAGAGTAAAATGAATGTAAAACATTTATTTTCATGCAAAAGTCATAGTAGAATAAAATTAATGATTTTTTAGAGATTTATTATAATATATAATCATCAAATACATAATTACAAAAAACCTTGATAAACAATGAGATTGTAACATAAAACATTTTACCACTTTAGTATGTTTTAAATCATAATCCCTATGAAATACTAACATTATATAAAAACCTATATAACATTAAAATAAATAACTTCATGATATAACATGTCAAAGGGGTTGTATATACACCTTGTAAAATTATATAGGTTCATAACATAACATATGTCCCAAAGAAGACAATTTGAGAAAAGATTCCCTTACCACTTTGGTAACATTTGAATCATAAGACCCATTAAATATTATCATTAAATGAAACATTAAATATCATTAAATCAATGATATTCATGGTATAAAATTTCAAATGGTATTTATACACACTATACAAAATAAATCAATAGTGAATATGAAATATGTATCCCAAAAATGAAAGATAGACTCTAAATACCATACCTGAAGTCTCGTCTTCATTCTTACATATTAAAAATTCTGTGTAAAAAATATAGGTTTATTATAAATATATTAAATAACCATAATAATATTTATAATACCATATATGGTTTAATTTAAACTTTTTATCACCCATTTATTAACCATTCGTTGTTAAAATAATTATTCTGGGTGATAATTGTTTCATCTTTTATGTATGTTTTGGTTTGGTAGTTTTGGTCCTTGTTCTTTGATTATGATTAAATAATATCTAGAATGTAAAACATGATATAAAAATAATATTTATTTATGATATATTTATTTATATTAATCCATAAACTATAGAGATAGAAAATGAGTTACACCATTCATAGATATGGTAGGTCATATGTACGCATAAATGTAGTTTCAATTCTCATGATAGATAGAATGAAAATAAGGTAAATAATATATCACCTTTATATATTAATTATTATTTCATATATATTACATATATTTATTAGATTTATCCTTATGAACTTCTATGTGATCCCTAAGTGAAAAACGAATCACATCGCTGCATTAGGCGATAGTCTTCCATGTATACAGGCGACGTAATCATATTCCTAGAAAATGGAAAGTAATAATTTATATACGGTATTATAATTCGATAAGTATAAATATATCATAAATATCATATATAAAAATTAAATCGATCATTATATCTATCCATTAGTGGTGATGTTATAAAATAAATTGCATCTATTCGAAAGGCGGTGGTTCGCCATACACATGATCGATAGTTTTGTTTTCTATTAGATGGAAGAGGATATTGATACAGTTTATTCCATTAAATTAATAAAATCTTAGTATATGGTAGATACTATTATTGTTATATTATCATAGCTGAATAATATTTTATGGAGGTGGAAGAAGAAATTAAAAAACACAAGTTTAAGAAATTTACCGCTTCTTCACAGAACGTCTATAGGTTTATACCTAAACCATTATTAGGAGAATTTTATAATTAAAATAATTCCTATAGTATGTGGGGATGTAAGTAATAATATATTTTATCAATAATTTACTAAAACTAATGGTTTTATAATTTTTAGGAGGAGAGGATATGGGTTCCATTTTATATGTCAGGGAGAGTACACACATATAATTTTTGAAAAGAACAAAGTTTACTATTAATTTTTATATGATAGAAGGCCAAAAAATAGAAAATTATAGAACCTCAAGATAATAACATTAGTAATTAATTTTTATAGTTTTTAATTTTGATTTTTATTAAAAATAAATCTTATATTATTATATAATATTAATTATGATGATTCTAAATATGTAATAATTTTTTTCAAACTCTATTCCTATAAGTGAAAATTTTTAATTTAAAATTAAACTCAATGATGCCATGAAAACGTTTTTTCCAAAGATAGAATTTTCATAAGTATGGAATGTTTTAATATCAAAATTTGACATGAATTTGATTAGAATTACTTTAATTGTTTTAATAATAACATAATTAAACTTATTTTACTATTAATTTTTTTTAAACAATATGTACCTTTTTAAATGTTTTAATTGAAAAATAAATTTTTAATAAGAAAGAATATTTTTCACTATTCATCAAAGAATTAATATTTTCAGAAAATGATAAAGAAATTCACACTAAGATAATTTTTACATGTTGATTCAAAAAAAAATTCAAATAAATTATATAAAAATTTCAAAAATTAATTTTATTTTTTGTTCACAAAATAAATTAAAAATAATTTTTTTTGAAATTTTTTTCTCAAATAATATAATGACTTTACAAAAAATTAAGTATATATTTATAAATATATTTTATTTATCTAAAACCATTATAAATAATTTTTTAAAAAAATTATTCCTATTTATTCCTCTAAATTTGTAATCAAGGTCATAATGTCCATGTTTAAATAATAACATTAATAGTATATCATGGTTTATTAAAACTCAGTGTTGTGTGTCATACAATCTTGTCAAAGAAATTAGATTTAATTGAAAAAAAATATTTCATAATACTCTCGGTGTTACAAAGGAACTACAAATATAATCACACATAAAATATTTTATTCCCATTAATAATCAATGAAATTAATTTAAACATCATATATGTTAAAAAACATGGAGATTTATCATTTCCAATGTATTGTGGACAATAGAGAAGAGAATCATGTTTGTACCACTTTCTTGAATGAAATAATCCTATGTCCATGCCAGTCACTTCTACGAACATGAGACACTTAATCTATTATACATTAACTCTAATGTGTTCATCTAAAATTCCTATAAATATATCTAAATGTAAACATCTATAGGGTTGGATGAATTTTATGGATTTATTTTAAGTATAAATTATTTTCGTGATCTAAAATCATCATTCCAATATTCCATACAATTTAACAAAACCCCCAATAGTTAAAATCATGAATAGAGATCCAATCCCACATAGGGGTATAAATTACCTAGAAAAAAAATAAAACATACACAACTAGTATCTTGAATATATTTCAATATAGAATCTATGTACTAATTACATATGAGAAAGAATTAAATAACATAATATCATTATGCCCATGGATATAAAGGTCAAAAGAATTATGAAACACATATGCTTGTGTAATCCATCTATAATGTTAATGCTCAAGTATAACATTCATGCACCTTGTACAAGTTTTAATAATTGAGAAAACCTAACTTAATCACCAAAAATTCATTATAAAAATGTACCATGCAAGAAATTGTTGCATATGAAGGTTTTTTCTTAAGAAAAAGTGTCAATTTACACATAAAGTAGTAAAGCCTTCATACAATAGTTTATGAAACTTTATCAATGTAGTAAAACCCATGCATGAGATATATATCTCCATTTTCAAATACCAATAAACTAATGAATTATTTTTACTACCTCAATGAAGGTTAAATATGATTCCTTGAGTTTATCTAAAAACCCTAAACACCTTGTTACTTTTTCAAAATCCCTACTCATGTTATGTACCCTTGTAAAGTGTTTGGATCCAAATTATCCCTTTCCTATTTTGATAAGTATTTTGAACAATCTATTAACTTAGAAAAGCACCACATTACCCCCACTAGTTCTCACCTCTAATGGGTCTAGTCATCCTCTAAAATCTTTTCACTGTACGATCATACATAATTATAAATGTGATGCTATTTCAATGTAATATCTCACACCTTTATAAACTTATTCTAAAAAGTTTAGTCTCAAGGGAATCCGGCCTAGTGTAAAATGAATTCCATCACCTAAATCTGTTAGGTAAATATATAATAGGGTCTCTCATGTATAATTAACACAAATAAGTATTTAATAGGAATTTGTTTCCTAGTGGTTCTCGTGATGTTAACATAAACTATAAGGCACTATAGTCATAAATATCTAAACTTAAATAAAAAATAGTGGTCCATTTCACATGACCATAAAAGGTAAGATAAATCTTGTCACATTTCTATGAAGCAATATACTCATAATATATGGGGTTTTATTCCCTTCATAGGTATATGTAGAAAACCCCTATCAAGTGAAAAAACCTGAATCCATTACAACTTCTAGCACTTCATGGCCATAATTTATACTTTGGAGATCACACATCATTGTATATCCTTTACAACTTATTAGATTTCATGAAACCAATTATAAATTTTAATATTTAGTATCCTATTTACTGGATATCTTTCTCTCGAGTATATCTATATGTGATAGTAAAAGGAATCCTTGAACCCATTGGTGGTGAGGTAGTAAATATTCTTTAATTTTTCCTAGATATAATGAAACACCAATATAAAAATCTTTATTTAATAATTTTATAAAAATATATCCTCCATATATGTGTCTTCACTTGTGAATTGATAGTGATTCCTTGAACACTATTTCTTACACTTTATGATGTGGCACGCCCGCCTCCATGTGCTACCACATGCTGATGCATTGAATTTTTTTACAATGTATTTTCACATTCCAATGGTGGGTGGAATTAATCACTTATTTAGATATTTATAATTCTTGATCGAAATGGGATGATGGAATTTCAGTTCCTCCTTCTATGGATTCCTCCTAAGAATTCATCTCATAGTTTAGGTCTCCCTTATAGATTAACACATTATTTGTGATACTTTTCCAAGGTGACATATCTTTATGGATGTTGGTTAATTACGTTTATTTTTTTGGACATTTCAAAGTGTCTTGTCAGGGAAGGAACTGTTGGTTAGGAGAGTAGTCATGTTGGGCATCAGTTGCATGTCTGGACACTGGAACATTGGTCACCTGTATCCTTCCTTTTGAGGGGGCTTCTCAAGGGCATGGAAACTCAAGCATCCCACATCAATCATGGGGTATCTTATAATAGTGTCATGTCTTCTATGATTTTCCTCTAGTGTCCCATGTTTATCATGGGGTATTCCATGAGTTTAATGTCTTGTAGATATTGTTATTCCAAAGTCATCTATTCTGAGGCTTTCCTTAGGCATCTCATGTTTCAGACAAGGTAGGTCGTGAGTTTAACATCTTACGGAGATGATTATTCCAAAGGAATGTCTTATGAGGTTTTCCTCATGCTTATTATTCTTAACATGAGGTAGGTCATGAGTTTAATGTATTGAGAAGACGATTCTGAAAAATTCATGTATTCTGAGGTTTTTCTTAAGAATATAATGTTTAATAAGAGGTAGGTTGTGAGTTAAACATCTTGCAGAGATGGTATGAATTTGAATAGAACGTCTGATGGAGTGAATTAGAGAGGTGGATCCACAAGAGGGAGCACCTGGAAGGTTTATTGGAAGTATTGATCAGAATTCCAAATGAGGGTAGACCCTAAGTGGTGTGTCTCATAAATAGAAAGCGTCACACCCTGAAGGGGTATGTATCTAATAGGGATACACTGAGGTTTACCATTAGATGGGTGAGAAATCCTATAATGAGGAAATTAGGTGATGTGTCACATTAAGTGAAATATGTCACATTGTGAAGTATGATCTGGACACCATTGAGGGTAGATCAAGGGGTGGACCACATGGAGGAGGAAACTATGGTTTACCATTGAAAGGGTGGGAATGCCTCTGACAATGAACCTGGGTGATATTCCCCATTAAGGGAAGGATGTCACATCATGATGGATGATCGGGGAACCACTGAGGGTGGATCATGGGGGTGGACCCAATGGAGGGGGACACCAAGGTTTACCATTGCCTGGGATTGAAACACAAGGAGGATTCCTACATAAAGAAACAGATCAAAACCATTGTAGTTCTAAGGGTGGATTTGGGGCTTAAACATGGATAGGTTCCCTTATCAAGAGGAGCACTCTTGGTTCTATGAACATGGATTGTATGAGGATTATGTATGATTATATTCCTAGGTGCTGTTAGGAGAAGTGATGGTGTCGATGGAATGGTCTCATCGAGATGTGGTGTCCAAGGAAAGAATCAAGATGGGTATGGAGGAAGTGTCAATAGAATGGATGGAATGTGAAGGGTGATGGGTTATTGGCATTAAACCTCAAGGAGGATTCATATATACCACGATGTTTGGGAATCATATTCCACATAGATTAGAAGGGGTAATGAGACACCTAAGGAGTCAACTCATGAGAATATAATGCATGGATGGGGACCTAAAGGAAGTGAAACCTCTAGGCTGGGGCATGATCCTCTGAGAAATAATGACTTAAAAGAAATACCGGGATGGGAACATATGATGGACATGAACCTAGAGGGGGTTTCCTATGTACTTTTTTAGATGATAGGGATCAAATTCCATGCAGTTATGGCATCATATTAAGTTTAACATTATACAGTGAGGTTGGGAATGAACTTACGTGAATATGACGGTTCCTGGCCTAAACCTCGGGGAGGTTTCATACATATCTCAGTGGATGGGAATCAAAGTCCACATAGCTTGATATATGGTGAATACACATGGTTAGAAACCAAAAATAAGGGTGTCATGGTCACTTCTAATCTCTAATACCATGTGATTAATGGTCAGTGTGTGAAACAAGAGGAAGCAATAGAATAGATAGTTTCATCACGAAATACGCGTCAGCGAGGGAAGTTGTGGGGATTATGTGTTCAAGAGGACCATGGAAAAAATATAAAATGGATAGGGATGGGGTATTGAGAGTCCCCTACGAACTTATCACCTATGGTCTTTGCATTTAGAGGAGGCAAGGAGGTGCAATAGTGCTACCTTATTCAATAAGGGATAGGGGATTACACTAGGATGGATGACCTTTCCCCATGGGAAAATACCCTTTCATGCATGGAGGGCCTCATTCCATGTGGGGAAGATATCACTCTAGTGGAAACTATTTTTCATGGAGAATTCCAGAGCCGGGTCACTCCATGTGCATTTAATGGGATGAGTCTACAGTTTAATGTCATGTGCTAAAGATGACATCACCTTGTAGTTTAATGTCCTGAAACTCATATGAGGAGGTCTTTTCCCTCACCCATTGGACTTACCTGACTAATAACTATTCACACTTGGGGAAGGAATTAGAAATTTTTTCCAGGAGTGGGGTAGAGGAGTGGCCACTCATGGGGTCCATGTGAGTGTAGTTATTCCTAAAAGTAAGATCCATTAGTATACCTATACAAAAAAAGAAATAGGTTGGACATTGCAAAAAGAGAAACCACACAAGGGAACATGAAATCACCATTCATAGGCCATGAGTTCTGCATGGAAGAGAGTATTGTAAAGCAATGTGACTCGCCAAGAGGGGCTTCGTGAAGCTTGGGTGCTTCATAAAGGAAATGTGTTAAGTCAAAAGTTTCTTTTTAACTTTTCCATTCATTTTTACCTTTTATTTTGGAAATCACAAACAATTTCTTAAATACATAATATCTAATACTTTTATGTCTAATGTATTTTAATAAAGTTCATATAAGACAACCTAATATTTTATAGTACTAAGAAATGATTTAATGTATTCAATAATTCACATTAGAATTATCAGAGTGAGCTTGAATCTGACCATGATCAGATTCACCTTTTAAAAATAATTTTAAATACTCTCTCTTTTTTATTCATACTTAAAATGTCTTAATCAGATTTGGAATCGGAATCAATACCATTAGATCTATACTCATAATGAAAATTGTAATGAAATTCTGTAAATAAATCCATCAGATTAACAATCCATCAGAACTACAGTCCATCGAATTGGATTTTATCTCAATTCTAATTACAAAAAAATTGTTTTATCATATTGAAATTATTTACACTTAAATTTTTAATACTATATTGCCAAAATGGTGTCATGTATTAACATGAAATATGTATAATAAAATTATGTCATGATTTTAATTATAGGATAATCATTTATGTTCCAGGTGTTGAAGTCCCTTTGAAATTTAAAAGAAAATATTATCATTGGAGATTAAGATGATCATTGGGATGAAGGTCTATAAATAACAGGTTATTTGATAGAGTTTAGAGATGATAAATGTAAGATTTTTGAGACACTATGTGAGATCTCTTCCAAATCTACTACATAGAAAAACCTTGAAGTTTACAAGTCATGAACTACTTGTTCTATATACTTGTAACTCTCAATAGTTTTGTATTGTTTTGTGCGATATCGATCATTGTGATTATGATTGAGGGATTCTATGTATAGGAAGATAGTGGTTCCAATATTTTTCATATCGAGGGCTTCTAAGTCTAGGAAGATAGAAAATTAAATCACCTTCTTGATCGAGGTATGTCAAGGATAGGTAGGCAAACTCAAGCCAATAATCGTGTTGAAGTCTTACCCTGGTGTGAGTAAGATAGAATTTTCAAAAAGTATAAATAAAGGTAACTTTATCCTAGGTTATTGTGTACCCTTCCATTTAGGTTAAAATAATTGTATTCATTTAGTTGTATTTCATTTCTGCTGCTAATGTAATAGAAAGTGAGTCTTTTATATATTCATTCTTCTATTCCCTGTTCTTTTTTATCATAATTACTCTAATTATGATAATTTTTTAATAATTTTTAATTAAAATTATATTTTTGATTATGATTAAATAAATTGATCTGATTATGATTTTATTCACCTTAAGGTAGAAGCATACATTTGGTGACCTGGGACATTATAACAATATCATAATCCATATGATTATGATATCTTTATAACTAGACTCAAGGCCTAATCAGGTTAACTATTTTATTTCATAAAAGGTTTTGTGGATTGAATTAGTTTAAATTCTTATAAACTAAATTATTTTAGGAATAACAATAAAAATTTTTAAACCTAAAATTCACCCCCTTATGTATTTTTTCAACCTACATATACATTCCAATCCAACAATTGGTATCAGATCCAAGTCTCTATAATGATGATACTCACATTTGGTATTAGAGGAGGATTTCACTACTTTTACTTATTTATTATTTTATTCTCTTTTTTAGGTTAAATATTTTTATTTTTTAAACACTTTGGTTATAAATAATTTTCACACAAATGTGTATTGTGAAAAATACTTTTTTTATTGTTTCAAAGATGGAAAGACTCAATGTTGGTTTTATTGATAATATAGATCCAACCAAACCACCAATATTTTATGGAAATGATTATGAATATTAGAGAGATATAATGAAGACCTTTTCAATCAACACTAGAGTTTATAACTTTGTTATGCTGACTGGAGACTATAAAATTACTGAAAAATATGTTAGAAACTTTATCTATCAATAGAAATAATAAAATCAATTGAATTAAAAGGTATAGAATACATTACATTTTTCTATTACTAGAAATATATATATCCAGATTTCATATTGTGAAGCATCAAATGTTATTTGGAACAAGTGATAGATTACTCATTTAAGTACATTTAAAGTTGTTGAAATAAGAAGAGCCTTGCTAAGAGCATATTATTAGGCTTTTAAATTTCCAGAAAACATTTTTTTAAGGTACAATAAATGTTCATGAAAATTTTAAATATCTTACAAGATATGCATTAATAAATATTAGATGATTAAATCCTTGAGGAAAATATTATAGAAATCATTCCAAATTAATGGGAATCAAATATAAAAATAGTTGATGAATCAACAATTATTACTAATGTCACTCTTGATGATATTTTTGGAACTCTTTTTCAATATGAGAATAGATTGAAAAGAGATGATGAGAAATTAAAAAATAAGAATGTTAGATCCACTTTTAATTGTACTTCAAATCATATGAAATCCAAGACTCCTAATAGGGTTTTTAATTTAACAGATACAAAGACATTTGTTACTCAATCATACTCAAGTGAATCAAAACATTCAGAGAATGAATTATCCAATACTTCTCGAATAATGAAAAATATTTTTGTTAAAAATGATTTTTAGTATAGATATAAGAACGGTAAAAAAGGAAATGAATGATAAGAACTATTTTTTAGTTACTTGTTATGAATATAAAAGAGATGGACACATAAGGACCAATTTTCCAAAACTCAAAAGAAAATACAGAACGTAATGACATCCTAAAACAAAGAAAAACAAGTATTACAATACAAAAGGAAATAAAGTCTTGAAATCCAATGACTTATGGAGTGCTATTGGAGGATATTCTTTGATGATTATTTATACAAAAAAAAATCTAGAAAGAAGAATATTGGTATTTGTGGTAGATTGCCTTTTGAAAATCAATTTTTTATGGCTAAGGTACAAACTTATGATTATTTAACAAATATGTATTTAATTGAAAACTATCTAGATGATGATGGTTTTATTTTTTATAATAAAGAAAATATTTTAGCAAAAGATTATTCTTTGCCATCATGTGATGAAGTATCTAGATTTTCTAAATTGTATAAAAATTAAAATTTTAATATTTTTAAGAAACTTACAAAAGAAAATCCTAGAATAAATATTTTGACCAAATAAGTATTAGATCTTTCAAAATACTTTGATATAAAATTTGTTGAACTTGATTCTATTTCCAAAAACTTTGAGGAATCTAATTCTGAAAAGGATATTCTTTATAAAGATTTTAAAAAAAGTTATTTATGAGAAAAATGTTTTAGAAACAAAACACACATTCGAAACACTTACTAATGTAGATAAGAATTTAATTATAAAACAAAAATATTAAATTTTATCTTTAAAGAAACTCTTAATAAAGTCTACCTATGAAAAAAAAATTCATTATATGTATCAAAAAAATATTCCTCATAATAATATCTTTGGATTTGGTTATTCTAATTCAAAAATTATTATTAACAACAACTATTTTGTTCATGAAAATTCCCCCTATTTCACTAAATGACAAAGTGGAGGTCATTGGAATAAAAATTGTTCCTTGAATAAAATTCAATCATCAGGGTACCATAAATAATATTTTTCAAAAAAAATGGATTCCTAAAATTTTATTTTCTAACATTTATCAACCTGAGAAGGATTGGGTTCCAAAGAGAAAATTGTTTTGTTTTTAGAAAAAAATTAAGTACCAACAACAAGAATATATTATACATGGATAGTGGATGTTCTTGGAATATTACTAGTAACAAATATTTCTTTGAAAATATTATCTAAATGAAAGGTGGAAGAGTTACCTTCAGAGATAATGCTCAAGGAAATATTTTTGGTATAGGTAACATTATTCTTCAAGAAAAATCTTTAATTTCAAATGTTTTATTTGATAATGGTCTTAAGAAAAACCTTATAAGAATAAGACAATTATGTGATGAATTTTTCCTTATGAATTTTTAGAATGAAAAATGTGTAGTACATGATTCCAAGGATGAATTCATTCATTCCACCCATCGGTATGAGAATGTTTAGACACTTAACTTAAAATTCCTCAGGATCCAAGATGTGCATTTCCTTAGTGCAATGGAAGATCAATCTTGGTTATATAATAGAATTTTAGGAAACTGTAACCTTAGGAACTTATGAAAACTTTCTATGAAACAACTTATTAACTATCTACTAAAATATAGATTTGTTTCTTCAAAAGTCTGTGACCCTTGTCAATATGTCAAGAAACATAAGTCAAGTTTTAAATATATTAGTGAATTATCAACTAATGATTCTTTATGGTTATTGCACATGGAATTATTTCATCCTACACAATATATAAGTATTGGTGGTAAGTACTATGTATTTTTTTAGTTGATGATTACACTAGATATACATGGGTCTATTTTTTTGTAAAGAAATATGAAGGCTATTGTTATTTCAAAATTGTTGTCTCCAAAGTTAAATATGATAAAAACCTTCCCTTGATAACTATTTGTAGTGATCATGGTGGAGAATTTGTAAATTCTAATTTTGAAAACTTTTTTATGAAGAAAGGCATTACACCTAAATTTTAAGCTCATTGAACTCCTCATAAAAATAGTGTTGTTGAAAGAAGAAATCGTATTATTCAAGAGATAACAAGAACCATGTTGATTGAATTCTCAATTGCTAAACACTTTTGGGATGAATCTATGAGTACTTCTTTATATACTATAAATATTGATTTAATTAGACCACTTCTTAACAAAATACCTTTTGAGTTATGGACTGGCCAAAAACCAAAAATTTCAAACTTCAAAGTATTTGGATGAAAATTATTCATTTTGAATACAAAAGATAATTTACAAAAATTCTCACCCAAATTAGATGAAGTTATATTATTAGGATATTCCACCACTTCTAAGGCATATAGTGTTTTCAATAAAAACTATTATATTATTGAGGAAATTGTACATGTAAAATTTGATGAAACCAACCCTTTAATTTTTAAACAATCGTCACCTACATATTCTGATGTGTTTTTCAAAACTAATTATGAACCTATGATAGAATTATATTATAATAAGGAAAATACTCAAGAAATTGATTCTAAAGTATTCACTATGGAATACTTTATACCTTATATTAAAAAATAGGTTTTACAAAACCCAATTCAGTTGTTTTTTAGGAATCACTCTAGTGATAGAATAATTTGTGATGAAAAATAATCTATAAGTACTAGAAGTTATTTGAGAAATGAAATTGAACATTTTTCTTTCTGTTCTTAATTTGAACATAAATTTACTTATGAGGCTTTAGGTAATGAATATTGGATTAATACTATGAAAGATGAGCTAAATGAATTCAAAAGGAACAAATTTTGGACATTGGTTGAAGGGCCTAAAGAAACCTCTATAATAAGAGTAAAATGGGTTTTCAGAGATAAATGTGATAAAAATGGAATCATTGTTAGAATTAAATAAAGAAATGTTTCTAATGGTTATAATCAACAAGAGGGAATATATAATAAAGAAACCTATTCTCTAGTAGATAGAATCGAATCTATTCAAATTCTATTAGCCTTCATAGCATTCTTTAATTTAATTTTTTTTTCAAATGGAGGTGAAAGGTTCTTCTCTTAACAAATATGTTCAATTTTAAGTTTTTGTTTAATGACCTCTTAGTTTTTAATATACAAAAACATCCTAAATATGTTTAAAAACATACCAAAGATTTATATAGACTTAAACAAGCCCCTAAAGCTCGGTATGATGGAATAATAGGATTTTTGTTACAAAACAATTATGTTAAGGTAACTGTTGATCCACCACTTTTCATAAAGAAGGAAAAACATTATTATTCAAATTTATGTTGATAACATTATATTTGGATAAACTTATCAATATTTAACATATTTATTTTCGAATCTTATGAAATATGAGTTCGAAATTATTATTATGGGTGACTAAAAATTCATTCTTGGTTTTCAAATTTATCAAAAATAAGAAGGGAATTATATATCCCAATATAATTATATTAAATATCTTCTTAAAAGGTATGGATATGAAAATAAAAAAAGTACTAGTACTCTAATTGATACCTAAAAAACACTTTATCTTGATGAAGTTAGGAACTAGTTGATCAAACAACTTATATAGGTATCATTGGAAGTTTACTATACTTAACAGCTAGTCTTTCAGAAATAATGTATTTAATATTCTTATTTGAAAGATATTATGAAAATAAAAGGGAATCCTATTTAAAATATTTAAAAATATTTTTTTGTTATTTAAAATATACTATAGATTTAAGACCTTTTTAGTCTTTTGGAAATTATTTTGAAATGAAAAATTTTAATATACTAACTTTGGTTGTTATAGAGTGGATATAAGAAGTATACCTGGACCTATCCATTTATGAGAAGATTAATTAGTTTCTTAGACTTGTAATAAACAAAACTTAGTATCGCTTTCCACTGCTTAAGTTGAATATATGGTAGTTGGAAGTTGTTGTGCTATAGTGCTATAGATGAAACACACACTCAATAATTATAAAATTAGTTTTACTAAAAATCAAATACTATGTGAAAATACTAGTTCCATAACATTATGAAAAAACCTTGCACATCAATCTCATGAAAAACACATAGATATTAAGCATCAATTTCATAGGGGTCACACACTAAAAGGAGATATCATTTTACAATTCATCGAAATGCAAGAACAACTTCCTGATATATTTATAAAATCCTTACCTTCCAATATATTTGAATACATTAAGTATAAGATAGTAATTATCACTATAAATCAATAATTAATATCGACTTCATGTTTTAACTATACCCCTATATTAAGTTAATCCTTTTTATAGGAGGGTACATATGATTTTTCTTAATAAAACTTTTAGTTTTTCAATATAGTCTTTCAAACTTAAGTTTGTATTAATTTCAATCAGATTCTGAATTACAATCAGATTTTAAATTTTAATCAGATTCAAGAAAATGATCTGATACTAATTATCAAATGGATTTAGAAAATATTTCAATAAGAATTATGTTTTTCAATTCATTTTCATAGATTCTCAAAAATTATCATATTTAATTTTTTTTTTAAAAGAAGAAGAACTAGTTTTCGTATTAGTATCCTCACTCCAAAAGGTATTCTTCTTTCCTTGCACTATTTCATTTTAATTACTTTTGTTCTAGTGTTTTTATATACTTAATCTTTTTTTGGTTAAATTTTTTTACTATTTCCAATCGTATATACCCAATATGATAAAACATTATATTAAAATATAAACTGTTTTTAAGGAATTTTATCAGATATAATATCAATTGTAAGGTCATATAGATTAAATATAGACCATCATATCATCCTAGAATATGAATTGTCACTCGAATTTGCCTATAAATAGGGGACCACCCCCTATTCCACATAGTCATCAAGATTTCTCCACGAAGAAAAAATGCCCTTAATTCTCAGACTTTGATTTTTCTTATCTGATTCATCTGTTTCAAGCCCTAATCTAATGGTTCCTACTCAAACTCAAGATTAAAAAAATTGGTTTGTATTTTGAGAAATTTTACTATGTAACTGTTTCTATGAAAAATATGATTCCTCATTGAGAAGAATGATTAATTTACCAGGATGGTAATCACTATGTGTTGAGAAATGGGATCCAAACTATGATCTATTATACTTAAACATAGTTCATGATTTTTATGACTCAATAATTTTTTACAAGGAAAAAATGAAAATAATTTTTTTAAAATTTTTATGGGATAAAATAGGAAATTTCTTATAAATTTGATGCGAGATTATATGGTACAGCTAGTGAATGAGATGTCTTCTTCCCAAGTCACAAGTTACCAGATACAAAGGGAAATTTTTTGAAAGAAATAACTGAGAAATCATTGTTCAAAATTGATGATGATTTAATAAAGGTAACTTATTTAATTCTAGATCATAAAGTGTTGGTAACTTGGATGCAAGGTTTTCTTATAAGGAGAAGAGAGCATAGAGATATTATTAAATTATCTAATATTTTTATATTGGACTATCTTGTCAATATAAGAAAGATTAACCTTTCTAGATTTATTCTTTTAACCATGAAGAATATTATGTCGAAGTCTATTAAATCTCAAAGCATTATGTTTCCTAGTATAATTAGTAAGATGATTGAAAATAGTCTTACAAGTTTCAATAAAGTGGTCTAATTAGATAATATTTGGAAAAAGGTTTCCTTTATCAATGAAGATACAATAAGAAGGATGAATTTTTTTACCCAGAATTGAAGTTGTGTGTGAATAATACAAAGGCATCTATATCAGATGAAAAATACTCCACCAAAAAGAAATAAGAAAAGGAGAAAAATAATAGAAAAGAAGATTACATTCATTTAAAGAAAGAAATGAAACAAAAGAAGTATTCCAAGTAAGTTGTTGAAGCATTAAGAAAAATTAAAGAATAGAGAAAATAAGGATAACCACAAATATGTTTTGACCCTATAGAACCATTTACTTTAAGAATTCATGGAGAGTAAGCCTTACAAATACAAGTGAAAGAAAAGAAGAAAATGAAAAACATTCTGAAGCATAGAAGTGTGGAAATCTTCTGAAAGTTGTTGAATTGGAATATGATAGAATTTTTATACCAAATTCTATAGTAACCATAAAATAAATAGATATTTTTGATGAAAATATTTCCTCTAATAAATGTAATGGAAAATAAATCATTATTACTCATGAAACTATTCTAGTGGGAAATGCTAACTTGAGGCTAGAACCTTTAATTCATGAAATTGTGGAGAAACTTTCTGAAGGTTTTGAAGAAGAAGAAGATGTTTTCAAACTGATTAAAGATTATGAAGATGAATGATAAGATTAATGTGAAGGCAAATAAGTTGGAAAATAATCAGGATTAGAATAAGAAATTGAAGAAGATGAGGAAAGTGATGATAGTTAAGAAAAACTAGACTCCAAAGAAAAAGAAGTCAAAATGAGTTTGATAAACTCTCAATAATAACATATATGGCTTCATCAAATAGACTATCTACTTCATAAAATCATATTGATAATTTTATAATACCAAAGAAACAAAAATCTACACTAACTCAAGAAATAGTTTCCCTATCGAAGAAGGATGATGAGACCTATATGGAAGATGTAGTAAGAAGAATTATGTTGTAGAAATGAAAAATTAAGATGTAAATAATGGATATCAAAAAGTTTCAAATTTATATACACAGAAAAATAAGTGAAATATAGTTAAATAATAAGTTGGATTAATAAAAAGAATCAGAAAATCAGATTCTAGATCTCATAATACAATAACATCCAAAGGAATTGATTATATTTTTTCTACCTTAACTAGGATGGAGAACTTTTTTCCATACTTTCAAAACTAGAAACTAAAGTTGATTTTGTTTTAAAAAAACAATATAATAAATTTTATTCTAAAAAATCTTTGGTTGACAGGCTGATCTGATTTGAAGCAGACTTAAAAATATTCAATGAAAATGCAGAGGCACACAAAAAGAGCTACAATATATTTTTGAAATTTTCCAAATGGGATGATTTAGATTTAAAAATAAATAATGAAAATATTGGATGTTTAAATAAATCTATAGAATAAAGGTATTTAGCCTTCAATAGTTTGAAAAGATATACGATAAATAAGGAAAACTTTCTGGAAGCCTTTAAAATTGAATCTGAGAATAAGAATAAAGATATCTGAAACATTCAAACCAAATTCAATTTCTTGATCAAAGAGATTTATATAATAATGTTCTATAAAGGGAACATTTATATTCTGATAAGTCATCAAAAAACATCTTTGGAATGACTCAATGATAAACAATAATAGATCAAAGTTTTGGAATAAAAAGTTCATATTCAAGAATAGGAGAAAAAAATATTATAATAAAATAATTTGATCCTTTTAGGAAACAATAAAGAATTTGGAAAACAGAATAATCCCAAGAGGAGATTTTGGAGAAATATAAAGAGGAAAAAAGGAGTTTATTAAGATGAGATCTATTGTTCAATCCCATATGCCTCTGAAAAAAGATCCACATTCTTAGAAAACTCTGGTTGTATAAATGTCTTGATGTTTGAAACTTCAATGAAATAATTTTTCATCTATAATCATTTTTTTAATATCTTCCATTTTTTGGAATACATTTTCTTTCATTTACTTTTGGATGATCAAGTATCTTTAATTTCCTTATAATTGATTTTTTCTCTAACCCTTTCTGGCACCTCAAAAACAATCTTCATTCCTTTTTGAAAATCATAAATGGGGAGAATGATTTAGACAAAGGGATAGAATACCTTAGATAAATAGATAATGATATATTAAAGGGGAGATACACTTATAAAAGAACATAATAAAATCCTTAGGGGGTTATTATCCTACGGGGGAGATTAGTCATAATAACTATCATATTCAGAATATTTTATAAACTCGTGGGGAGATATGTGTAATTTTTTTCATTTTTGAATATAAATATTCTAAAATTACTTTTGGAATTAAATTTTTCAAAGTTATTTTTTTAATTTGTTGTTTGTGCTTTCCAGAAAAGAATATATTGTTAAGTAAAAAAATATTCTTTTTGAATTTTCCATTTCATTTGACATTTTTTTTTGAAATCAAAAACTCTTAGTTAAATAAATAATAGAAAATAATTTTATATCTAAATTATTTTTATAAAATTCATATAAGAAAACGAAATCCTTTATCCACTAAGAAATTTTTTAAAGTATTCAAGAATTCACATTATACTTATCAGAGTGAGCATGAATATGATCATGATTGTATTCAAATTTTAAAAATCATTTTAAATACTTTATATTTTGTATTTGTAATGAAAAGGGTCTTAATTATATTTTACATCATAATCTATACCATTGAATTTGTACTCATAAAGAAAATTGTAATTACATTCTATAAATAAATCCATTAGATTAACAATCCATCGGACTAATAGTCCATCAAGTTGACTTCTATCTAAATTATGAATATGGAAAAATTATTTTATCATATTTAAATTCATTACTCTTTACTTTTTAATACTAAAAAACTATTTCAAGTATTAAAATTAAATATGTATAATAAAGTAATTTTTTGCTTTGAGTTTCAAGATGACCGTTGAAGTGTCAGGTATCCAAGTCACGTTGAAATTTAGGGATAAAATCTGACCATTAGATATCAAGACAGTCATTGTTTTGAAGGACTATAAATACCAGTTCATTTAATAGTGTTCAGAGATAATAGATTCTTGATTTTTGAGACACTATGCCAGAGCACTTCTAAATATACTATGTGTGAAAACCTTAAAGCTTAAAAATCGTGAACTTCTTGTTCCATAAACTTATAAATTTCAAGAGTTTTGTTTTTCTTTGTGCGATGATGATTATTGTGATTACAATTGAGGGATTACCTGGATAGGAAGATAGTGGATCCAATCTTTTGTGGATCAAGGAATTATGAGGCTAAAAAGATAGAGAAGTCGATCGCCTTCTTGATCGAGGGTCGTTGGGGGTACCCGGGTAGGTAGACAGACCAATGCTAATAATCATATTGAGGGATTACCCTAGTGTGGGTAAGATAATATTTATTGGAAGTATAAATCAAGGAACCTTTATTCTATTTTATTCGATATCCTTCTCTTTGGGTTAAAATAATTTTATTCATTTACTTGTATTTCAGTTACACTACTAATGTAATAGAATATTAATATTTTATAAATCCATTTTTCTATTATGTAATTTGTTTATCATATTTTTTATGATTATGATACTTTTATATTACTTTGTAATTAAAATTCTATTTGTGATTGTGATTAAATAAATTACTCTTATTATGATTCTATTCTTTTTAATGTAGAATCATACATTTGGTGACCTATGACATTATAAAAATATCAGAATCAATCTGATTATGATATGTTTATAACCGAATTTAAGGCCTAATTTGATTAACTATTTTATTTAATAAGAGGTTTTATGAATTTAATTAGTTTAAATTATTTTAAAATAAATTCGTTTAGTAATAAAAACAAGAGTTTTTAAACCTACAATTCACCCCTATTGAATTTTCTCTACCTACATATACATTCTGATCCAAAAAATGGTCTTTGAAATGGAAAGGGCCTCGTGAAGCATGGGAACCTACCTTAACACTGGATACATACATATTATAATAGTTTTTCATGAAGTATTAATGCTTCACAAAGCCTCGAACAACCCGAATAGGCTACATTCCTCATGAAGGGTGGTGAACTTTGTGAAAGGAATCCCTACCATAGCTAGAAGCTATGAGGAACAACAAAAAGCATGGATCACGGTTCTCAAGTACCATAGGAGATCCATTTTTTGGGCTAGGATTTTGGTGTATGGGATAATCAAAAGATGGGAGACCAAAAGTTGAAAGGTTGTGGTAAGGATCCCTTTGAGGCGGGGAGTGAGCATCCTATTTATTTTAAATGAAGCTCGCAAAGGTCATGGGGTGCACTGTGAAAAAAAATGGACGTCGTGAAGTGGTGGGGATTTGTCGGACTCATAGAGGTATTATCAAAGATTTTCATGTGGTTGTAGAGCTTTTCCGACTCATGGAGGTACTATCATCCTCCTTCGTGTGCGTTCTGGTGAGGGTTTTCCATAAAGGATCTGCATGAGACAAACTCCTTTAATAAATTTTGAGTCCATTTGAGCCTTAATTGGCTTAGAAATGATTGATCATTTCTTAATTTCTCTAATAGAATGTATTTTGGAACCATAAAAATCCCCCCTGAGAATGGGAGTTGACAGAAAAAGGAGTGTCAGAATATAAGGGTCAATCGATGAAAATCAAGGATAGCTCGTGAAGCTTGTTCACGCTGACAGGCCTGGAGCACGTATATGCATGTTCACCATGAAGTTCGAGGGAATTAAGTCTAACACAATGCACAATCAATCATTTCCTATAAATAGGGTTCTCATGGCCCATTTTCTTTTCTAGATCTTTTTGAACGACTATGCCATAGCTATGTTCTCACTAATCCATACGCCCCTCGAACACCTCTCTTTGAACAGGGTTTTCCCAGTCCTTCACCTTGCGAATTATCATTCAGAAAACTGAGGAATCATGATCTAATACTCCTTTACGACACGTATATAACCCAAGGGTGTATAAGGATCTGTATCATTATGAGTGATAATTGCAAGGGATCTTCATGAAAAGTGCATGAAAATTTACCAAGTCTTGGATCAGATGGATGCTCAAGAAGCTTCTCAGGAAGTCATTGTAGATGAAACATGGTGAGGATAAATGGAGAATAATATCATGATTGGTGAGTATGTTCAGATCCATTCAGATCATGAATCCCTACTTAGGAAACTGTCATAAGCTCAGAGATGTAGGTTCCAGGTGCAACAGAAGCGCGAGAGGGATGATGCCCAACTTTTCTTTTGTTGTTGTTGAAAATAAATCTGAGGTCAATTATGATGAAGAATGTCATGTCAATGGAAATGAATCAAGTAAAATAAAAGGGATAGAAAAACATGAAACCAAGTTATAGGAGGTCATCACATTTTGTTTATAAATAATTTAATTAAATCAAAAATTACCTTGAAGGAATTGTTTCTCCTTTGATGCATCTAGCCACAGATCTATAGTGCTTTATCATTATGTTGTAGTATACAAGCGTATAATTCCTCTAGTAGTGATCCACACATGCTCCACATATCTCCAACCATCACTGAAGGATTCTTCGGGTGCTAGCGTGGATGATCCTTAAGCTTGTGATGTCCCCCATTGATTTCCTTGAGAACTACTTCCAAATCTTTCTCCTTGATCCAGTGGAGGATGATATCTCTCATTCTTGAGACTGTTCTTAGAGAGGGATGAAATCTCTAGGTTTTATATTTTTTCTCCAATTCATTCTGCACAACTATTTTCATGGGTTTCCCTTGGCTAAATGAAATAATAATATCAATGGGAATTTAATTCACTAGGGTAATAAAAAAAATATTTTCATAAGTGCCTTTAATTATTTCATTAATCCTAGAGAAACCCCATGTCAAATAATAGTAGTAATATTATTATTTCCTGACATGTTCTTAAGTTGGAACTTATAATTAAATATTATTTAATCAAATAATATTCAATATTATTATTCTTCACTAGACCCTTAAACTTGGTCCGCCAATCCTCCTCAATATTTATCATGCCTTGAATAATGACTATTAATTTATTAAATAAATATCACTAAATTATTCGCTGATAAATAAGTAAATATTATATTCACCAAACTACCAAATAAATATTTATTAAATATTACACTCCTAATATATTATCTTGAATAACCAGTTATGGAATAAATGTGATTAGGCATAAATGAATAATTATTAATCCATAAATGTGAATAACATTTATTCAGATTGTTAAATAATAAATTATTTTATTGAGATACTGGATATACTTAGTGTGTGACTCTCTAGGACTCTTTCTTTTTGGAATTAGGAAAATCATCCAAACATACAAGGTTAGAATCTAACAACATGTCAAGGAGTCTATAGAAAAAAAAGATTATGCTAAAACAATATGTCACCTCATACAAACATTTACCACAAAATATAATCTCTTTATCATAATATCTCTAATCAAGCAAGTTGCATTCCAGTTCCATCAACAAATATGTTCGATATATTTTTCTTTGGAATTCTAGAAATAGAACTCTCCTATTGATCATCATGTCCATAGATTTATTTAGGCTATATCATTTCAATCAAACGTCTTGAGATATTATCTTTCATTAATTAATAGAATGGATAAATCCTTTCTTGCATTATTCATTAATGTAATATTACTCATAACGCACCCATCATATCCTACTTTGTTGTGGAAATCTTTCATCATGATTTTAATCAATACATATAAGTGTGTGACTCGTAATAATCATTAATAATAACCTTAAAGTCTATGGTCTAATACACATGTCCACAGATAGTAACATCCAATGACATATATAAATGTGGATTTCCTACTGACGGGTTTTGTTCTCCTAATATCCACCTGGACATTACCAAGGGAATACACCATGAGAAGGTGCCTCGAAGTCTTATGATATCCACCACTAATATCTTGTATCCTTTGTATCCTTGAAATGATATCATCCTGATATAGAACATATATTCAAGAATAATGTCATATAACTTCTGGTTTTCATCATAAAAGGGATCCTCTATGACCTTTTAGTGTGACTGTTACTCTTAGGATATCATCACATACAATGTTAAATATAAGAAAAATCATTATTTGATAAGGAATTTATTAATATTAAAAACCATGAATATAAGTTATCATAAGGTAGAAAATAAGTTAATTCTTGGGAACCAACTCCAATAGACCCCCACTTTCGCTAGATAAAACTGCTAATGAACTTCATTCTGCTAGCACTCACATGATACTCATGCTTCAGCTGAGATAGGACTTTAGTCATGGGGTTAACCAAGTTATCTTATATGGATACTCTGATCATTGTAACTTCATCCCTTTGATAAAAATCCCTTAGTAGGTGATACTTCCAGAGTATGCGCGTTGTCTGTTGATGTGACCTTAGCTCTTTTTCAAGATTCAATACTACATTATTATCATAATACAATGTGATAGGGTATTTACTAATAGGTACCACATAAATCTCCTAGAAAAATTTCGTAATCTATACAGCTTCCTTGGATACATCACAAGCCTCTATGTACTCGGACTCCACTATAGAATCAGCTACAACTGTATTCTTTGAACTCTTCTAGCTCACAGCTCCTCCGTTTAGATAGAAAACATATCCAGATTATGACTTTAGATCATTATGATATGTTTTAATACCATTATCAACAAACCCTTTGATGATAAGCTCCTTGACTCCTCCATACATCAATAACATATCATTATTTCTTCTCAGATACTTAAGGATGGTGTTAACAATAGTCTAATGTTGTTCTCCTAGATCTTCTTGATATCTTCCTACCGTGCTCAATGTATATGAAATATGAAGTCTCTTACATAACATGGCATAAAATATTGATCCTATCTCCAAAGCGTATAGGATATTATTCATTATATCTTTCTTCTATTGTGTCTAAGGATTCATTTTCTTAGGAAGATGTAAACCATGTGACACTAGAACCAATCCCCTCTTGTATTTTTCTATACTAAATATCTTTTGTATCTGTTCAATATATGTACTTTGGATTAGTTCATGATGTCTCTTGGATCTTTCAAAAATGATCTTAATACCTAGAATATACACTTCTTCACCTAAGTCCTTCATGGAGAAGAACTTGTTCAACCAGTTCCTTAACAGATTGTAAGTCTGGTTGGTCATTTCCAATAATTAATATGTCATCAACATATACTTGTAGGATAATGATTTCATTCCCACTACACCATTTGTAAACAAACATATCAAATTCAATTTTAATGAAACCAAATTCTTTTATAGATTCATCAATTTGAATGTTTCATGACCAAGATGCTTACTTTAATACCTAAATAGATCTCTATAACATAAAAATCCTTTTTTTCATCACCTGGTGTCACAAACCCTTCTTGTTATGTCATATAGACATCTTTCTGAAGGTTCCCATTAAGGAATACAACTTTTACATTCATATTCCAAATCTCATAGTCATGTTAAGATACAATAGAAAATATTAATTTGATGGATTTAAACATGGAAACTGGCAAAAAAAATTCATCCTAGTTAATTCCTTGATGTTATTTAAACTCTTTATCCACTATCCTTCATTTATAGGTACTTAATTTACCTTCCATGTCTAGTTTCATCTTTAATACCCATTTACATCTAAAATGCTTTACATCATCTAGAGCATAGACCAGAACCCAAACATGGGTCTGATACAAGGAATCCATCTCAGAATACATATCTTATATCCATCTTGTAGATTCTGTACTCTCTACTGACTCTTTATAGGAGAGAGGTTCGTCACTATCCAATAATAACAAGACACTGGCCTCAGTGACTAGAAAATCATATCTTTCTAGTTCCCTTACCTCTCTTAAGCTCCTATAAAGTACTTGTGTTTCGGTATCTACTTCTTCCATGGGGAGTTGTGGATCTCTTTCTAGTACCAACTCATGTGTATCTTGAGCATGAACTTCATCAAAGTCAATCTTCCTCCCACTATCCTTTTTTAGATTGTGCTACCTCTCAAGAAAGACAACCTTTCTAGAAATAGTCACTTTATTATTTGAGGGGTCATATAGGTAGTATCATTTGGTTTCCTTGGGATACCCTATAAAGATACACTTCGTGCCCTGGGTTGCTATTTTGTTTCATGAGAAAGCATTAACAAATGCCTTACATCCTCATACATGTATATGCAATAAAATGGGTTTATTTCCACTCCATAGCTCGAAGTGAATTCTATTTTCCACTTTATTTGGTACTTGGTTTAATTTGTATACAACAGTTTGTAATTCATATCCTCAAAACGACAACAGAAGATTTTCATGAATCAATATCGACCATACCATGTCCAACAACGTACCATTCCTCCTCTCACTTACACCTTTCCACTATGGTGTATAAGGTTGATTGAGTTGAGATAGTATCCCAAACTCATGTAAAAATAAAATGAACTATTGGTTAAGATATTATCCACCTTGATCCAATCAAAGCCTCTTTATCTTCTTAATAAGTAGATTCTCTACTTTATTCTTGAATTCCATGAATTTCTCAAAGGACTCAGACTTATAACTCATTAAGTAAATATATCCATATATACTCAATTCAATAATAAAAGTTATGAAGTAAGAATATCCACCTCCAACCTCTACTAGAAATAGTCCACACACATCAGTGTGTACCAATCCAAGAATCTTTGTGGCCCTTTCACCTTATCCACCAAATGGTGGTTTGATCATTTTTTCTTATAAACAAGTATGAATTCTATCTATTGTTTTTAGCTTAGAAGATTCTAAATAGCCATCTTGATATAGATTTTTCAAACACTTCTCATTTACATAACCAAGGAAATGATGCTACAACTGGGTGTTATATGAGTCATGTGAACCTGATTTGTTATAGATTTACAACACATGTTTTTTGTAATTTAATACATGTAGACCATTATTTAAATATTCCATACTGTAACATATGTTTTCCTTATAAAGGAAACAACTTTTATTTCTGAACATGAAAATAAGACCATCTGTATCTACACTTGATACAAAAATTATGTTTTTGGTAACAGTAGGTACCTAATAACAATCATGTAAAAAAAATCATTCCCATTTTCAATGAAAGTTGGTAGTCACTAATGGTAAGAGTAGCTAGCCTCGCATCATTGGTAGCTCACAGATCCACCACTCCTCTGGAAATTTTTTGAAATATACTTAGTTCCTACATTTGGATACATATGTAATCATCACAATCTATATCTAATACCCAATCTGTAGAAATGGAAGGATTTCTCATGATAACAAATGTACCTTTGGCTTACCCTTGCCTCTGGGTGGAGTTCTTCTATTGGTGTCCTGACTTGCCACATGAAAAATATACTGCATCCTTTTCCTTACACTCCCTTTATATCTTTTTCTTCTTGGTTAGATAGTGCTTAGGGGCTTTAGAATATTTATAAGTCTTAGTCCTCCTTTCCTTTTCCTTCCTCTTCTTATTCACCATAAGGACTGTGGTTTTGTCATGCCATGTGTCCTTATCCACTTGGCGAATCAAGGTTATAAGTTCTAATTGACTCTTCTCATTATTGCTCATACTATAATTCATAATAAAACTAGAGACGTTCTTGGGAAGTGATGAAAATATGAGATCTATACACAACTCATCCAGGAATGTAATCCCTAAGATGTCCAAATGGTCAATGTAGCTGGTAATCTTGATTACATGAGGCCCAGCTAGCACAGACTCTTCAATCATAGTCATGAACAAGGAATTGGAGATCTCATACCGATCTTATGTCACCTTATTTTTATAGATACCCTGAAGGTGAAAAATCATTCTATATGCATCCATTTCATCATATTTCTTCAAGACCTCATTGTTCATGGATGATAGCATGAAGCACTGAACATTTGTAGCATCATCCATATGTTTCTCATATAGAGAGATCTCTTCATCACTCACTTCATTTCCAGGAAAAATTTATAAAGGTTCTTCCCGCACATACATTTTTTTTCATGGTGAAGGATGACCTGTAGGCATCTTTTCCACTCCTAGAAATTAGGGCTAGTGAAAAGGTTTTCCTTCTCGAATATGGATCATAATGATATGTTTTGTGTCATTTTGATGTTATTTCTACAAATAAGATGAGAAAAGTTTTATTACTTTATCTTGATAAAATTAGACAAATAAATAAATAAATATTTATTAGTATCCCACAATATTAACCAAACCCAATAGCCCTCACCATTGGCTTTGGAATATCATGTTTCTTGGACATTCAAGTGGCTTGGATCCATATTCCCCTTCTAATTAACCCAAATTTGGTTGGTCAAGCAACTTTAAAGTTTTTAGATAGGCATTTAAAATGCCAACTGCATTAACTCACAGTTCCTTGATCTGTTGAATGGACTTTCCAATCCTAAAATCATTAATTTATATTTTCTCAACCACTGCCTCTCAGTTACACCAAGTCTTGCTTTGGCAGTCATCCCTTGTTTTGGACCAAGTCAAGTCAACCCAAAACCTCATGTTATAATTCTCCAATAATTGAAATCACCCAAACTAGGGTTGGTCAAGCACTTTGAACTATGGTTTGATTCTAACCGAAGTAATTGAAGGTTATACCGACATAATATTTTATTGAAAGATTTTATACTTTATGCATAAATTTCCAATTATTATCTTTTCACATGATTTTTTATATTATGTGGGATATTCATAAGTGATTAACCATGTTTAATATAATATTTATGCATAATCCAATTTATTTTAGTTCCATCTTTCATGCTTGTTAATTCATTAATTATGTGATTGCAACAAACATCCATAATGAATAACCATGCAATCTGATAGAAATAAAATAAAGGGTATGATCATGAGCTTGTTCTAATGGTTAATTTATCTAGTGGTTGATAAAATAACCACTAACCTAGGAGAGAAACACCTTGAACCATTGAAGGTTCATGTTTACAACTTTCCACTTGTCCATCTTTGTATATTCTTTGATTGGTTTCACCACGACTCTTAACTTAAACCACTTCCATTTTCTTGGGATATCTATCCATTACATATTCTATTACTCACACATAGGTGTGGGGTAAACGAGGGTTTACAAAAAAGAAATAATGGTCACAAAGTCCTTACATATTATAGAGTATAGAAGGAATGTAGGCCACCAATTTAGTTTTATAAAAAATTTAATGGAAACCAATCATATAAAAAGGTCTTTTCTAGCTCATGGTCATCCACAAGAATACAAAAAATTACTCATTTAATAAAAATATCATTCAATTACATATTAATTCATATTTAAGGTAAATCATGCTCGAATCAATTAATTATTATATTTAATTAATCAATACTTTTATCTTAAACCTTTTATGAATTTCCTTGAGATTATCATCTATTATAATTTTTAAAAAATTAAAAAAAAATTAAATTAACTATGTTCATAACTTTTACCTTGGAGGTAACTTGGTGAATACCCATCCAAAAACTATTCAACATATATTATACTTATATATACTTTATTCATTGTGACATATATCAGGTACAGAGAATAATAACTATAATACAACTAATACATGATTTAAAATTCTTTAGTATTATGCAGATGTTGATAAAACATGTGTATATATATTTATATATCAAAGCCTATAAAATGGCCTGTCCCAGCTTTACGCCCACACCCAAGTACATGCCTTAAGGGTTACATAATATAATAAATTTTAAATCTCCTTAACTGGTAAATGTACATGACATGTAGTTCTAATCTACACAGTGTGTACATTCTTCACCATGTATCCAAAGTCCATGCCTAGGGACTCGGCGTGTGAGACAAAATTCAGAAATCATGGATTACATGGCGTGTCTAGTGGGCCACATTCCATGTTGACTCCATGATACACAGGTAGGCCATGTATGGAATACATGGCCCGACCCTGACCCAATGGGAATACACACTGTGTATAGTGGGACACATGGCATGTAGTCTGGATGATTGTGTTCTAGTCTATCTCGGTCAAAAGGTGGTGTAAGAATTAACTACACTGCGTGTAATTAATGCACACAGGTTGAGTAATTACTGAATTAAATCCTGATGCATTGAACATGAGTACACAATGTGTAATTCCAATTACATGGTGTGAACTCTTGTGTTATCCGGTCAGAATCCTTGGCACCTCCAGATGAGTTCCTCAATTTTATTTTAATCATAATATTAATTGTTTCCATTAGATTCATGGGAAACGATGGAGGAAGAAACATATCTCATAATTCATATTTAAGGAATGATTATCATGAATTGAAAAAATAAATTTTTAATGCGTAAATCTTCAATGAAACTAAATAATTATAAACAATGATGTGACCACTCTAATACCACTAATAGGTTCCAGACGCAGTAGAAGTGAAAGAGGGACGGTGTCCATCTTCTCTTTTTCCATTATTGATAATCAATCTAAGGTTTATTCTGACAAATAATGATGAGACCAATAGAATTGAATCAATTAATACAAAAGGGATATAAAACCCCAGAACCAAGATAGAGGAGATCATCACTTTTTGTTTATAATTAATTTAATTAGAATAAGAACTACCTCAAAGTAATTGTTTCTTTGGTGATGTTTCCGGCCATGGACCATCAGTTCTCTATAGTTGTGTTGCAGAATCCAATAGTATGATTCATATTTCCATGATCCACACATGCTCCACATACATCTGTACATCGCTGAAGGATTCTCTGAGTGCTAGCAAGGAAGATCCTTCCACTTGCGATGTCCACCTTTGATCACCTTGAGAATCACTTCCAAAGTGTTCTCCAGGATCCAGTGGAGGATTATCTCTCTCATTTTTGAGAGCAATATTGGAGAGGGGTGAACTCTCTAGGATTGAGAGTTTCTCTCCAATTCATTATGTACAACCATTTTATTGGATTTTCCATGGCTAAATGAGAGAATAATATCATCGGGCTTTTAATTCACTAGGTTAATAGTAAAATAATTTTCACAAGTGACTTTAATTTTGTCATTAATCCTAGTGAAATCCCAATTCAAATAATAATAGTAATATTACTACTTCCTAACATGCGATTAACTTGAAAGTTATAAATAAATAGTATTTTATCAAATATTATTCAATATTATTATTCCTCAGTGGACCCTTAAACTATGTCCTCTAATCCTCCACAATATTTATCAATCATTGAATAATGACTATTTATTTATTAAATAAATTTCACTCAATTATTCACTTATAAATATATAAATATTATATTCATTAAAATAAAAAATAAATATTTATTAAATATTCCACACACAATATATTCCCTCAAATAACTAGTGACAGAATAAATTCAATTTGGCCTAAATGAATAATTATTAAACCATGACTGTGAATAATATTTATTCAACTTGTTAAATAATAAATTATTTAACAGAGATACTGGATACACATAGTGTGTGACCCTCTAGGCTTCTTTCATTGTGGAATTAGGTGAAGCAACCTAAAGGCCAAGGTTAGCATACAACAACATGTCAAGGCACCCATAGATAAATAATTTAATGTCATAATGACAGGTCACCTCATATGAATGTTTACTAGGTAATATAATCTCTTTATCACAATATCTCTAATCGAGCAGGTTGAATGCCAGTTCCATCATCCTATATGCTCGATATCTATTTCTTTGACATTACAGAAATAAAACATTCTTATTGATCACCATGTCCATGCATCTATTTAGGCTATATCATTTCCATCAAAGGACTTGAGATATTATCTTTTTGTTAAAGAATAGAATGGATAAATAATTTCTTTCATTATTCATTAATGTAATATTAATCAAGATGCACCCAACATATCCTACCTCTCCACGAACATCTATTTTCGAGGTTTTCATCAATACATCTTATTGTGTGACTCTTAATACTCTTTAATAATAATATTATAGTCTAATGAACAATTCACACATCCAAAGATAATAGCATCCAATGACACATATAAATGTTGATTTCTTACTAGCAGGTCTTATTATCATAATATCATCCTAGAAATTACTAAGGGAATACACCCTGAGAAGGTTACTCAAATTCCTATGAGTCTCTACCCCTGATAGCCTATATCATTTTTTCCCTCAAATGATATCATCCGACTATAGAACATATATTCTAGAATAGTGTCATTGCAGTTTTGGGTTCTCATCATAGCAGGGATTTTCTATGACCTTTTAGTGAGATAGTTTCTCTTAGGACATTATCACATACAATGTTACTTAGAAAAAAAATTATGATGTGATAAAAAAAATATTCAAAACCATGAATATAAGTTATCATAAAGTATAAAAGAAGTTGGTTCTAGGACATCAACTCCAAAAAGAATGATTGTCCTCTATGAAAAAGGCTTCCACTATACAGCTTCAACTTGAGGGATGATGTATTCATCCCATAGGAAAGTAGGGATGAACCTACCTACTTGGTTTAGGGGCATACCTGGGAAATATCGATGGTATAGTGTTGTTGATGGACACATCAGGAAGAATCACATGACCATAATTATCGATTGCCTCTACAATAACCTCAACAACATCGATGGTAAACCAATGGAGAAATAAATGTCCTTTATGAAATATAATATGATATTTAAGGTAGGGCTTGGGAACCTGGAGAAAGGGTGGATCAATAGTTGGTATATTCACTAGGGTAAAAAAATCACATATGAGTGGGCCTATGCCTACTAGGTGCGCATGACTTGCACAGAGTTCGGGACAATGATGAGGTGAGTGAGTCTATATAAAGCAGAATGGGATTCCCAATTCCACATATCTCAACCATTTGATACCGTTCTAGAACTATTGAGCCTATGGTCACCGAACACCAACACATTTCATCTTCACCATGGGGAGGTTGGAATTAGCCTATGGTACCTCTATCAGGTTTCTAGAATCTTGATTCTTGTGGAAATATTTGATGAGTTTCTCCTGGATGATAATGCTTCTCTGGATAAAGATCATATTCCATGCCTGGAAAAGGCGCTGTTGTATCTAGTGCTGAGCACAAATAATGATAAGTAGACGACAAGGCATATCTATTTTAGGAATTGTTTTGGCTATTTTATAAAATTTCTAGTGAGGGTAATAGTAAAAGGTGGGGAGAGACCCCAGAATATACCAATAAGGCCTCATACCTATCCAAGAGGTCCCCATTGAGGCAAAGACAACACTTACAAGATGATTTAGGAGGATATACAGTGGAAGTTTTGGGGGTACAATATCAAGGATGAGTTGTGACTGATAGTAAGGCTACCTAGATTCATTTCATCACTCATCTACATATGTTTGATGATGGTGAGAAATATGCATATGGGAGTGCATCCAAGAATTTATATCTTGGTGGCGATGTTATCTACTGGGTAGTGCATCAATCTAGGGATCCTGGTGGTGGTGAGGTTTTACAGGGCACATTGGCATATCAGTGAGGGGAAGTAGCCATTGTGCATGTGTGGGTCGTTTCAATTTCTATACAGATGGGTAGAGGCACACATGGGAGGTTATGAATATCTCAATCCCATCTCTCCTCCTCATAAAAACTTTCAACCCACGATTCTAAACATTGTAGAACGTTTTCCACTCAAGATGGGCCACATAGAAGCTCTAAGAAAGATCGGGTGATCAGACCAGTTCATCTTTCACCCATTCCCTTTGTCGACAGGTGAATTCACTTATGATGGTATAGAAACCATAGAAAATTGGTCATATCTTCTGGTATTTTGAGGTGGAGTACTGGTGGAACATGTGGACTGTGAGCTAATATGTGTATCATACACCCCACACTAATTTTCAAGGTAGTTTAGGTGTTTGTAGAGGATGATCCTTATAGAGTACCTAAGAGTATGTCATGAAGACCACCCATTTGTAATGAGGTAGATTCAGGATCATGTTCACATTGAAATAAGGAAAGATGCAGTATGATTTTTCACCATCCACTACTGCATTTAGGCTAGTCCCTAAATATGAACATAACTGAGAGGCTTTCTATCCAGGAGAAATGCTAAAGAAGCAGAAGATTTGGGCCACTGAAGGAGAGACCCATATACCTCAAGGCCTAGTTTGAGAAGCAACAAGGGAGAATCATTGGGTTGGTGATGACACACGTCATGGTGATGAGGATGTTATAACAAGGGTGGAAGTCTATGGACCAGTACCGACCAGAGGTGAAGGGAGAGGAGAAATAGTACCAGATCCATTGGTCCCAGCCAAGCGGACATTGGGGGAAGTTGTTCCATTAAGGGGGTTCTGTAGGATGTCCCTTTATGATCTTATGAATCAATTCCAACATGTGGAACTTCCTCATTATGTTTTCTATCCTGAGGCTTGGAAGACCTAGGATACCTATAGACAAAACCTCAACACTGAAAACCATATGGGATCGGATGAATTGGTATGCAATGTAGCTAGAAGGGATTGACTTTCCTAAATATAGCTTCAACATATCCCAGACATCAGGGTAGAAATTCATAATGGACTGGGAAGACTTAGTTCACTCCTGAGGTGTCACGCATCCCATAAAAAATCAAGTTAGGGTGATACTAAACATGACTTCTCCTCCGATGCTTTCGGTGGCTCAGCTAGAGGAATTCTCCCCCTTGTCTGACAACTCAGATGGATCATGGGGGAAGAATTCAATAAAGAAAATTTTGGAGCAGATACAAAGGTAGTAGCCTCTAAGGAAGCATATTTTGAGTAAGGTGAGGCAGTATCCTCAAAGAAAACATCCTTGTAAATGTTCACTAAAACCCTCAAAGTGTTGACTCACCTCCTTGTTTTTTTCATCTATGTTATGCTTTATCTATCTTCTCAAATCACACCTATTCTCTATAGGATAATCTTTTATCATCGACCCCCTCTCTTGGGGATGAGGATGATACCAATGTCAAGATACAAATTATAAGGTTTGTGCTTAAAGAAGTGGGATCTGTTAGACTAGCTAGAGTTGAAGAGGCTAGAAACTCCAACTCAGAGAGGATGATTCACCATCACTTGACCTTTGTATGTTTACCACTTCTCAAAGTTATACCTGTTGTGTATTTTTCAAAATTGACTGATATGATCCATATATGAAAAAAGTCCTGGGAATAGAAGGTAAAATACTTTTAAGAATGGTTATAGGTCTTGGGTATCCCTTCCTAACAAGGGAACTGACCCATATGGGGCCAGGTATCCGGGCCAACCGGGCCATGGTTTCTGGTGAACAATTAATCGCTATTTTGGGTGGTGTCACTGGTGGGGTGGAACCCAGAGCTGACAGGGAAACCCTTATCGAGATAGGATCTAGTGATGATGATCAACCTAATGATATGGCGCCCAAACTATAGGAAATGAAGCTAGATTAAGATCGTACTATAGAATTATTGACCGCATTTTCAGATAACAAACCAACTAATCCAATGGACCTGATTGAGTTTAATTCTGATGTGGTTGAGGATAGTAGGGCTAGCTAAAATCGTGCATATAAGTTAATCAAAAACTTCATAAATAAACTACAGAATCATAGTGGATAAAAAAATGCAATCACTTTTCCATTGGTTTCATGATCTGTGCACTGGAGGGGTAGATGCTTGAGGTATGTACATGCCGATCTGGGACTACCTCAATGAGAAAATACGGGAAAGAAGTAACCAAATAGTTGTCACAAGGAATCAAGATAACTCCATCAGTCCTCAATATCTTTAAGAAATTAAAAAAAAGATATAGAACCTGGAGAAATGAATGGATGAGCACTTCTCATTCATTTCTACCCAAACAAGGCTCGCTGAACAACTAAAGGCTCAACTGAATGAGACACAAGAGAAGATGAGAAATTCATCCCACCAGGTGATCGATCTCAAATTTGAGTGGGACTGAGAACAAATTAGGGTGGATGATCTTCATTCTGAGACCATTGTTGAAGGAAAGGGGCTTATAAGGTGATTACAGGCCATAGAGCCCACATGTTAGAAGTTTTCGGGGATGAAGCGCTCCATCGAAGGGGCAAATCCATAAGGATCATGTTTTTTTCAATCTTTAAAAACATACTTTCATTCTTGATCATTTTTAATTTCATTTATGAGAACATTATTTATTGTTTCAATTATCACACATTAAAATATCTGTGAAACAACCAATGACTGGTCCCTATCATCATGTGGGCCATGCCTGATGTGAGAAACAAGGGATGACTACATAATCATCCACTTCATATGAGAGTGCCAGATAACCCTTGAATAATCCAGGACTACAACTATTTACTAAATTCCCATAGTGTTCAGGATGAGAGAGACTATGACTAGTGAATAGGGATCTCAGAACATCCAACTAGCCTTTCCTAGAATTCTCTAGTACATGATCGGGATAATAATAAGGGCACTGGAATAAAGCCGAACAAAGGGGAAATAAGAGGTTTGAATCATGATTCCTAAAATATAGAACACAAGGAGGATGGAATCATGATATATGATAATTGTTGACTGTATTTGAAAAAAAGTATCTTCATTTCTTATCCTGGGATGGGGACAAACAAACAAGGGTCGACTGTTGGCCATATTAAAAACATGGGACCTGTCTTGAATTGTCATCCAATGTCTTCCGAGCCATTGGACAAAGATGGAATGTGATCCAAAGTGGAATTTATAGGCTATTATAGGATCCATTTTGACATTAAAGAGGATGAGGATCCAAATAAGAGGCACACAAAGCATTGGGTGGAGTGATGGAATGATCAAAAGGATTAAAACACTAATGAAATTACAACACCATGACTTAAATCGCATTGGTGTAGGTGTATTGGGCTGATAAAAAGATCAAATCCAACTTCCAAAGAGGACTTCTCTGATGGGAGCCCAAGATTCAATTTTATTTCATGAAAATTAAGAATGATTCATGGAACATTTTAAAGTCACATGATCGGGATGAATCTCAAAGTTTAATGTCATGTGATAGGGACGTTGCAGATAGTTTAAGGTCATATTGTTTGGAACCTATACAATAGTTCTGATTCATGTTCCATGGATAGTGAAAATTTCTGTTCCTAGAATATCCATGTGGCATATAGGAAATAATCCCAATGTGAGTGAGGGAAAAGAGGCCCAAATCCACATGTTTGGACCATATCGTTGCACATATTTCCCATGTGGGTAAAAACCCTACCGAAAATCATAATACCATGTGATACATGCTCAATGTGTGAAAAAAGGATTGATTCTAGGTTTCCCACATCATATGTAGAAGTGTAAAATGGGGGATCTCTTCAATTGAAATGCAAATATGCATTCAGGATCAACACCAATGGTGTTATAGTTCTACATGAACATGGGGAATTAGAAAGGATGTGTGACTTCCCAGACCTGGATGGAATATAACGGGTGCCCTAGGCTCGGTGGGCCACAAGACCTCAAGTGTATCTCCCAAAATTCTAGAGGCTACCGACCAATAGCAAGGGCCTAGGGTGTGTTCGTGGGGATATTATTCCCTCATTACAAAATTATTTCTCAAAGGGTGAGAGTAAACATAGGTAAATTGCGGAAGTAATATATGTAAACAAAAGGTAAAATGGAAAATAGAGACAATAGTAATAATAACTGGAACAACAGGAATACCATTCAGAAAATAATGACATGGCATGTACTTGAAATCTAGAAAACATGGATACAAACAATAGGCATAACATGTTCCAGAAATCCTAAAGAAAATGGAGGACAATCGCAAGCATCCTGACTTCCAACTCGGCCCTCTACTATCAATCTCCATACTAAATAGAAATAAATCAAATGTTTGAATTTGTAAGCTTCTCTTTGTCAACACCTGCAACCATATAATCTACTCTGGGTACCAAACGGCACCCGGAGAGGGTGTGAGATAAATCTCAGTGGGCCACTACCAAAGGTTTCTATAACATCTGGATTGTGTAATGGAATAAATCAGTGTGAAGTAATGCATATATAATGTAAATAAAGTAGTGAAAAATAACTAAATAACCATGTACATAATTCAACCCTCAGATGGTATCTAAATATTTAACCAATTCATTAATTAAGTAGTTACCATTTAATTTTAATAAGTCACATGAGTCATGGCCATCACTGACATTACCTCGTGATAGTATAAGTAGTAAAGGTCCCAAGACGTAACAAGGAAACCTGAAAATGATATCTGGTGATGGAGTTCCAGGCTAATAACCAAGGTAATGTTGATCTCATGGAATGCTAACTCAGTAGTATCTGAGTATATCTAAGGGGTAAGAGTGTAATACAAGGAGCATAATCCAAGACATTTCACAATAAGGTGCCCATCGAGTCCAAGGTGATCGACCAAGGTAAAATGGGGATAATCAAGGATAGGGCCCTATGGGATTTAACCATGGAACATACTAATCAATGGTGGAATCAAGGAGTGTATTTTAGGTATCATGTAATATGGTAAAGGACCCTATGGTAGTATACCGGGAATCCACGGAATAGACAAGAACTAGAATCTACGTGGGTGTTAATCTAAGCAAACTGCATCCTTGAATCAGATTGGGTTTCTCGAGTCTCATGTTATTATCTTCTCATAATCCAAGTCAAGATCAAGTCAATCCATTCCAATTTTATATTGTAATGATGTAATCATTCATTAGGTTCAAGCATTGTCTTCCATTATTATAGATAGGCCAAGTAGCATTGCAACCATTTAATCAAGTCTTAATTAACCATTAAGTTATATTTAATTATTGATTTTCACTCCAATACCTTCCATAAATATGGAAATGGGTACTATGGACTTATAACCTTTATTCAATCTCATTATATAAATCCAATTTATATACTTAGTATACTTTTCCATTTAACATTTTACATTTAATAATCAATTTAAAGAACATACCTTAGGCTGGTCAAGTGGTGATCATACATGGTACATGCCATTATGAAATTCTCATTAATAACAAGTCATTTATTATAATAAGAATCACGTATAGGAAGGTCAAGAAAAGGCACACCCAAATGGTGGATCAAACACGCTAAAACCCTAAACCCCATATATGGCATAACATTTGACATTGGGAAGATTGAGTTGTGGGTGTAACTACTAAAAAATAATAACATATTTGGAAATATCATACTCATTTGATTCTAATAAGTTTAATCATGGCATGTAAATTTAATAAATGACATCTGATGAAATTGGTGGGGCCCATACAGATATTCCAAAATCCACAAACATTAGGGATGACTTATAGACCACCCACCTTAGCGTTGTACGAATCTCCTCCTCTGGTATCGACCCTTGATTTTCCTTGGATTGGATTAGATCTAATAAATGGAGAATAAATATCATACCATGATATCTCGGTTGAGAGAAAAATATAAGGAGGACGGATCAAGAGGACTCAAGTACATACTGTTATGCATCCAACTTGATGAACGAAAGCTTGATCGGTCATCGGATGATGGATATCTATTGATTCAAAGTTTAAATCTTTTAAAGATTCCCAAATTGAGAGATAAACAGGTCAATCATTCATGAACTAGGATTAGGGAAGAAGATGGGAGATTAATTATATCATTAAGTGAAAAACTAGAATTTTACCCAAAATTTAGCCGGTGCACGGTTTGTCTGCATGGTTTGACAAAACATGCGTAAACCATACATAGGTCCTTTGGAAAAAGGGGTGCTCGCATGGTTAGGATTCCTAGATATGCACCAACTATGCGTGGTGGATCTGTCCAGAGAAATGCAATCCGCACGGTTTTCCAAACCATGCAGAATTCATGCACAGTTTACTCTAAACTGTGCACCAAGCCAATTTTTTTCAAAAAAGACGGTTTTCGGGCTCTGAAATTTATCCGGACACCCCTAAGTCCTTTTATAACCCATTATTAATCTATATTAGGTCAAAATTAAATATTTAGACTGAAAAAAGGATCCATACCTGAGTGAAATATAGGGTTCTTAAAATATTCCCCCTTAATGGAACTCGTCCCTAAGTTCACCTTCTAAAGGAGGAGAAATATTGTGTGAGAACAACTCTGGACATTAGGCATGTATGTCGGTTTCCCTCTCCCAAGTATCATAATATACTCGTATGTGCTTCCATATCACCCATACTAGAGGGATAGACTCGCCTCAGAGAGACTTTTTGCTACAGTCGATGATGCGTAACGGATACTCCTTAAAGGTAGAATCAGCAACTAACTCAACTTCCTAAGGATCAAAAGTATGAGATGGGTTGGCATGATATTGGTGAAGTTGTGAGACATGAAATATGTTGTACATGGAATGATACATCTAAGGTAGTAACAACCAATAGGCTACATGACTGAATCTCTCTAGAATTTCCAAAGTCCCTACAAAATGTGGTGACATCTTCACCTTCTTTCGTAACAATCTATGCCCTAGCCTGGGAAATACCCAAAGAAAAACACGATCCATAAACATGAACTGAAGAGGTAATTGATAGTGATAGGCATAATATTTTTGTCTATACTGAGCAGTATTCATATGCTTCCTTATCATCTGAACCTGATCTAAAGCCTCCTGAACGAGATGAGGGCCTAGTCGGACTGCCTCACCTTCCTCTAGCTAGCATCGGGGTGAACGGAATGACCTACCATATAAGGCCTCAAAAGGATACATCTGAATTGTGTATTTAAATATATTATTATAAGAAAAATAAATGAGAGGGATATTCTTCTCCCAAGAACTTCCAAAATCAAGGACACATACCTGAAGCGTATCCTCTAAAACATTTATTCTCAATTCTGATTTCCATTGGTCTGAGGGTGAAAAGTTGTGCTTAGAAGGACCAGAGTTCCCATAGCTCTCTATAATCCCTCTCAGAAACATGATGTGAAATGATTTTCCATCTCTGAAATGATATTACATGGAAGCATGTGTACTTTTATGATCTCATAGGAATATAGTTTTCCCAGCTCATCAGCTGAGAAAGTTTTTGAATTGGAAGGAAGTGGGATGATTTTGTTAGTCGGTCAATGAATACCCATATAGAATAGTTACCCCTTGACGACCTAGGTAATATGACTATGAAATCCATGGAAACATCTACCCATTTCCATTTTGGGACCCAAATTTGTTTCAATAAGCCTGCAGGTCTCTGGTGATTTTCCTTCACCCGTTGATAGGTGGAACACCTAGGGATGGATCCTACAATTTGACGTTTCATTCTAGGCCACCAATACTGGCATCAAATATCTCGATACATCCTTGAGATTCCTAGATGAACTGCCCACTGAGAATCATGGGACGCTTTCATCAACTCCTATATTATGTATGTGGGAACCCAGACACGTCCACATACACGCTGGATGTCATCTCTGTCCATAAACCAATCTGGAGGTTGGTTATTTCTTGATATACTCTCATGGAGAACCAAACTTTCAGGATCATAAAACTGCATACTATTTAACTTCTCAAAGAGGAAATATGTAACTATTAATTCCAAGAGGTAATACTTTTTGTGTCTACCATGAAACTCTAGATGAAGTTCATTAAAGAGGGACATTAGATTCCATTCGTCAATGGCTTCATGTATGTCCTGCATTTTTGTTTTTTGACTCAGTGAATCAGCGACCACATTGCACTTTCCATGCATATATGCAAGATCAAAATCAAAGGATTGAAGATATTATACCCATATTTGTTTATTGAGGTTCAATTCATGCTATGAAAAGATATATTTGAGGATTTTTTGGACTGTGTACACCACAAAGTACTCACCCAAAAGATAATTTCTTCAAAAACGTAAGTCATGGAAAAATTATTCTAGCTTGAGGTCGTGCGTTGGGTAGTTTCTATCATGAGGCCTCAACTGTTGAGTTCCATACCCAACAAATTTGTCCTCCTACATCATCACTACTCCTAGGACGATTCCAGATAAGTAACAGAAGATGATATAACCTTTCCTAGGTTCTCAAAGAATCATAATTGGTGTAGAGACAAGCCTACCTTTGAACTCATGAAAGGCTTTATCGCACGCTTATAACCACATGAACCTGAAACCCTTATTTTTATGACTAGTAAGAGGTGAATGAAGACATGAGAAATATTGTGTGAGTTTTCTGTAATATCTAGAAAACCACAAGAAACTCATGATATCAAACACGTTATTAGGTTGATACTAGAAAACTACAACACTAACCTTCTTGGGGTCAACATAGACTCCCAATGTTGAGATAATATGACCCAATAAGTGAACATTGTCAATCCAAAAGTGGCACTAAGACAGATTCACATAAATTTTATTCCTTATAAGTGTGCTCAAAACTATCTCAAGATGTTTGTAATGGTTTCTATGAGTGTGACAATACACTAACATGTCGACCAAAAATACAATGAAAAAAGAATCTATGTATGGATGGAAAATGATATTCATTAAATCCATAAAAACAGAAAGGTAATTTGTAAGACCGAAAAACATAACAAGATACTCATACAGACCATACCTTCTATAGAAAGCTATATGAGGTATGTATGATGGTCTGACTCGTACCTAATGATAACAAGATCTTAGGTCGATTTTTTATAAGACTTTTGATCCTCAGAGCTGGTCAAAGAGGTCATATATTCGAGGAAGTGGGTACTGGTTCTTGATTGTAAGTTGGTTCAAACATCTATAATCCACACATAAAAAAATAGTTTCATCCGCGTTATTTTCAAAAAGTATGGGTGAACCCCAAGAGGATTTACTGGGCAATATAAAACCCTTGGACTCTAGATCCTATAACTACAACATTAGTACCTTTAGTTTGGTAGGTTCCATCCTATAATGAGTATTAGAAACAAGAGTTTCTCCTAGAACCAGATTTATTGTAAACTCTACCTCTTTCTTAGGAGGTAAGCTAGAAAAGTAATCAGGAAAAACATCCCTAAAACAATCAAATACTGGAGGGAAGTCAGTTCGAAGCAAACCCTAATCCTCCACGAAAAGATTTGAAATCAGGGAAATCACTCTAGCTAGACCATGATGCTTTGGTTTAGCTCTCCCAGCCTGGATATCCCACCCACCTTTGAAAAGATAACTACTTCCTTCTAGAGATGTAAAAGTGATTGTAAAGTGACAGTTGTCTACAAAGGCGTGATAGTGGATTAACCATTCCATCCCAAGAATGAAATTGAATCCCCTTATCTCTAGAACAAGTAGATTTCACAAGAAAGGGTAAATACCCACCTCAAGGGGAAAGTCCCTACACTGGTATATGCCCTCTATCCATATTCCCAACAGCACATTGGGGGTCATTACACCCTAGTGACACTGTATCTCTTGTCAGATACTTTCCAAAATAGATACATAAATAAAAGAATTTGAAGTGCCTATATCAAAAAAACAGAGACAATAGTGGAGGATACTAGAATAGTACATCATACTGTAAATGAACCCACAGCCCGATCCACAGGTATCAGCTGTAAATCATGCAAATTACCTGATCCATGGACCTATGTAACAGATGGACTACCACAATCTTGAATTCTCGGTTGGTGCTGCTGGTGATCATGGGTCAAACTACCATGGCTACGACCTCTTCCTCAGCCATACCTTCGGGTGCTATTCCAACTCCCCACATAACTCAGCACAAAATAATCACTCTCGAATTTGGAGCTGATGTTGATTCTTTTCCACTCGAAGCTGGTGGAATGTTCTTGAAAAAATGATGAAGATGACCTATACAGCCACAATCTCGACACACCATAGGGTCTCTGTCACATTGGGGATTCTTATTCCCCAGTCCTCCACACTGATGACACACTATAGAGTTATTAAACTTGATACTCTAGCTGCCACTTCCGTAATAGAAAACCCTGAGTGAATGTTTCCTCCCACCGGAAGAACTACTAGACTAACACGACACTGGTTCTTTAAACATGGTACTTATTCCATTCCTCAAGTTATGCTCATTGATAAATGCTAGATAAACTATTTCAGAAATGGTAACCATGAAAAATACATTCACTTGAGTTCAGATGGCGTACTGCAGCCCATCCTCAATTTTTCTAGCATGCAGAAGAAAATCACCAGCTAGAATCAGTGCAAAGAGATATAAATTAGTGAAACATGTGGAATATTTCATAACTAACATAGAACCCTACTCAAGATTCAGGAAATATATAGATCTTTCATCTCTTAGAGCCTGAGGAAAGAAGTGATCATAGAAGTCAGTCTGGAAATCAACCCATAACATGCCCTGATGACGACCATCCTGGGTAACCACATCCCACCAACGCTTGGCCAAAACCTGAATCATGCATGTAGCAAGCTTCACTCTCTGTCTTGGAGGTGTTTCCAGATGCTCAAAGATAGATAGAAAGGCCTCTATCCAAGACACAACAGTCTGAGAGCCACTATCCTCTGAACAAGTAAGAGGATGTTGCATCTAGAACTTGCGGATCAGATAAGCCATCGTAGGTGCAACCCATGGAGAACAATGCATTGACTGCATCATATTTAGAAAACTATCACAAACTTGGGAATCAGTGCATGGTTCAGGTACAATAGGTGGTGCCCAATGTGGAACTTTTTTAGGTAAGACTAGTGGCTCAGGGCCGACCACGTCTATAGCATGGTCGTCACAACCTTCTTGGATTACGACATGAGGTCTTCTTGTCGGTATTGGTTTAAAAATTCCAAACACACACCTTAAAACATGCATTAATTATATGTATAGCATCACTTGCGGAATATAAACAAGGAATGGTTCACTACCCAAGATATACTACCCCAACTACCCACTTAGACGACTAGGTATCGATAAGTGCATGTATATAAGTTTCATTTAATCTCTCATTTAGTCATTAGGTTTACTCTTTTACCTTTAATACACATGACAATGCAGAATAAGGATGTGCAACCATTTTATTTGAAATTCTTTATTCACCTTATAATGGATAGCCATTTCTAGTGAATCAGCACCCATACACCTATCACTGAAAACCACACCCATCTATTTATAGACTAATGGTTCGATTCGGTAAATTAATCATCCCAACCCATGAGGGACCATACACCTCGTGAATTGATATAGACAATCAATCCACCGCAACCAAGAATAATACAAGAATAAGCTAACTACTACAACATCATTCAACTATCACAGGCATATCATGCAATGAAAAGAAGTGAAATTCACCTATATGGCATGGAAATATGCATAACATGTGAATTTTAGGTGCCTATAATGGTGCATATAACAATTCTCCTTACCCTCATATAATCAGGCCAAGGATGAAAGAAAATACTCAACCAGAGTAAAAATCAACAACACCACACAACATGTGCATCACCTAACAGTGAAATAATATCATCTTTAATGGGAAAAAGTAGAACAATAATTTCATTTTGGGTAACATGGATTTTACCCCGAACATGGGTTCACGATGCCCAAGCATAGCTTATGACCAATTACCACACATTTCTAATCTCCAATCTATTATATTCAAATAGTAAGTCAAGAAAAGAAAAACCCTATGATACAAATTTATGATGTTAAAGACTAGGATTCTACTTAACAAGTCCCCAAGCTTGGTGGGCCACATGGATTCTAGTGCATCTCCCCAAACACTAGAGGCTATCAACCTATAGTGAGGGCCTAGGGTGCATCTATGGGGAGACTATACCCTCATTACCAAAGTGTAGCACAACGGGTGAGAGTAAACATAGGTAAATAGTGTAATCAATATATGTAAACGAAAGGCACATCGAAAAATAGAGACAACAGTAATAATAACAAAAAAACTGGAATAACATTCAGAAACTGATGATATGTCATGTACTAGAGAGCTGAAAAACATGGATATAAACAGCAAGCATAAAATTTTTCAAAAATAAAAAAGGAAATTAAAGACTATCCCAAGAATCCCAAGTTCTAACTTAGTCCTTTGCTATCAGGCTTCATACTAAACAGCAAGCAACCAAGTGTTGGAAGATGTATTCTTTTCTTTGTTTACACCTACAACCATGTAATCTAATCTGGGTACCAAACGATGCCTGGAGAGGGTGTGAGATAAATATCAGTGGGCCACCACCAATGGTGTCTGTATTATCTGGCCCATGTAATGGAATAAAGTAGTGTACATGAATGCATATATAAATTAAATCAACCAATACAATATAACTAAATACCCAAGTATCTGCTTCATCCCTCGAATGGTGTCTGAACATGTAACCAGTTCATTAATTAAGTAATTACCATTTAATGTTAATAGGTCACGTGAGACATGGACATCACTAACATCACCTTGTGATAGTATAAGTAATAAAGGTCCCAAGATGTAATAAGGTAACCTGAAAATTATATATGGTGAGGGAGTTTTGGGGTAATAACCAAGGTAACATTGATCTCACGGAATGCTAACTCGATTGTATGTGTGTCTAGCTAAGGGGTAAGAGTGAAATCCGAGGAGCGTAATCCAAAAAATTCCATAATAAGGAAACTACCAAGTCCAAGGTGATTGACCAAGGTAAAATGGGGCTAATAAAGGATAGGGAAATATGGTATTTAACCATGAAACCTACTAGTCAGTGCTGGAACCAAGGAGTGTATTTGAGGTATCAGGTAATAAGGTAAAGGACTCTACAGTAGTATACCAGGCATCCAGGGAATAGACAAGAACTGTAATCTATGTGGGTTTCAACCTAAGAAAACTGCATCCTTGAATCAGAATGGTTTTCTTGGGTCCCATGATATTCTCCTCTTAGAATCCAAGGCGTGCTCGAGTCAGTCCATTCCTATTTGATATTGTAATCATGTAATCATTCATTGTGTTCAATCCTTGTCTTCCATTAGTGTGAATAGGACAAGTAGTGTTGAAACCATTTATTCAAGTCTTAATTAACCATTAAGACATATTCAATTATTGAGGTTCACTCTAATACCTTCCATTAATATGGAAAGGAGTTTCTACAGACATATAACCTTTTCCCAATCTCATTTTATAAGCCCAAGTTATATACTTAGTATACTTTTCCATTTCACATTTCACATTTAATAATCTATTTGAAGAACTTAACTTAGATAGGTCAAGTGGTGAGAATAAATGGTACATTCCATTATGAAATTATCATTAATAAAAATCCATTTATTATAGTAAGGCTCTCCATTAGGAAGTTCAAGAGAAGGCACACCCAAATGGTGGCTCAAATGTGCTAAAACACTAAAACCTGAATATGTAATAACCTTCGACATTGGGAAGATTGAGTTGTGGGTGTAAATTATAATAAAAAATCACATATTCTTAAAGTTCATAACCATATTATTCTAACAAGTATAATCATGGCATGTAAATTTAATAAATGACTTATGATGAAATCAGCGGGCCCCACACAGATATTCCAAAATCAACTAACATTAGGGATTATTTATAGAACACCCACATTAGGGTTGTAAAAATCTCCTCCTCTGATATCACCCCTTGATTTGCCTCAGATTTGAGTATATCTAAGAAAATTATAGAAATTCTCATACCACGATATCTCAGTTGATATAAAAAAGAGAAGGAAACCGGCTCAAGAGGACTCGAGTACTTATCGTTACACATCTAATGTGACGATTGGAAGATCGACTGGTTTTCAGATGATGGAGATATCTTGATTCAATGTTTAAATCTTCAAAAAAACCCAAAATTGAGAGAGAAATAGGTCAATCCCACATGAAATCAGATTAGGGAAGGAGGAGGTAGCTTAATTAGATCATTAAAGGAAAAATTGGAATTTTACACAAAATTTAGCATGTGCACGGTTTGTCAGTATGGTTTGAAAAACTGTGCGCAAACCATGCACGAGTACTTGGGAAAAAGGGGTGCTCATATGGTTAGGATTCACTACCATGCACCAACCATGCGAGGTGGATCTATCTAGAAAAACACAATCTGCATAGTTTTCGAAACCGTGCGAAATTCCTACATGGTTTAATCTATACTATGTTCCAAGCCTATTTTTTCCAAAAAAGATGGGTTCCAAGTTCTAAACATTCCCCAAACACTAAGAGTCCTTTTATAACCCATTAGGCATCCATATTAGGTCTAAAGTGAATATTTATACTGAAGAAATGATCCATACCTAAGTGAAAGGCTAGGTTCATACAGGATGTAAATTAAAACTTATGAGGTCTAGATTATGGAAATGGTGATTGATGAGTAGGATCACAGTTGACCATATTTGCAATGTAGGATCAAAAAATTTCACCAGTCAAGGGTGAGGTGTATAAACATTGAATAAAATTTTGACCAAATTCAAAACACATGATTCTATGTTCGTTGTCGAAAATACATTAGGTAATTTTCCTAGGATGGGAGGTAAGCCCAAGAGGTATGAGAACACCACCACTATGGGGTATTTATGGAATCGAAAGATAGTGGAAATCCAAACATAAAAATAATCAATGTGTGGGGACGGATCAGAATGATATCCATATAAAAATAGACACTTTTGGTCTCACAGCCCAGTGCATTAGGGCATACCGGTGGCAAGACCCAACTGAACCCAAGATAGAAAATAATTTAAGGTCATGTTTCTTGGATCATTGATGCCCAGTTTAATTCCATGTGCATGGAAAATATCCGTACGGTTTAACATCATGTGGTAAGGATGAAAATTCTACATATTTTATCATCATGGGACTAGGACATTAGGGGGGAATAGGAATCCTACAGAGGAAGTGTGTGGCCCAAAAAACTAATCCCTACATGAATGAGGCCAATGAGACTTATACCATGCCACATATTCCTGGGAAAACCATGAAGAGGATCTTAGGATAAGGTTATATAATTGGGACCATAGGGTTATTCCACTACATTATGTGGGTACAAACCCTACCAAGAATCGTAATCCCACGTGAGCCACTCTCGGTGTGGGAAATAAGGAGTGATGTTAGGCTTTTTCCATCATATGGGAGCACACAACAATAGAATGAAAATGTTGGGTGGGAAAGTCCCAAACATACTAAAATTATTACTCAATGTTCATAGATTCATAAAGGGACAAAAACAAGGGTTTTGGGGATCCATCATAACATAAGGATGTGGAAAATGTGAATCATTATGCCCGATATCTGGAACACAATGTGGGTGGCACGACAATAGAGGATAAATGTTGACCTTATTTGAAACGCAACATCCATATCATGTTACCAGGGTTGGGGGAAGAAAAATGAGGATCAACCATTTCCCATATTCAAAACATGGGACCTATCCTAAAATGTCAACCAAAGTATTATGGGGCGTTGACCCAAAATGGTAGGTGAGCTAATGCAGTATAACCAGGCCATTATGGGGTCCTCTCAGACGTGGAAGAGGATGGGGAATGAAATAAAGGGATACATGAAGCAAAGAAATGGAATGGGAGAATTTACCTATGTAATCAAATACTCCAAGTCTCATACCACTGCATATTCAAACATATTGGTGTGGAACATCTGTAGGAAGAATCATATCTTCCTTCAATGGTCGAGTTCCTGAGTGGGGTATTGTGTACAGTTTAAGGTCGTGTTTCTCAGACCAAAAACTATTAGTTTATGGACATAGACTGTTGACCATTGGTACCCATTTTAACATCATGTTTGGGGGTTTTATCCATGAAGTTTAACATCATGTAGTAAGGATAAATATGAGAGGGGTTCTTTGAAAGGAACATTCATGGAGTGGACACCGTAACCCAAAGTAAATGAGGACTAAAGATATCCACACCACCCCACACGTTATTAAGTAGTAAACCTAGGAAAATAGGTAAATCCAAGTTTCATGATTTTGTGACTGGGCCCGGGGATAGGATGCTTGAGCGTCGCTACATATTCCATAAGGATGTGAATCACCTCACATGTAAATCTAGAAGATGACATGGAAAATAGTCAGTGCCAAAAGGGGGGAAATATTCTCTCAAATGAGAATATCATAGTTTTTATGAATTTTATTATCATGTGAGTTGGAAACTGAAAATATTATTTTAATGTCATAGATTTTGGACTGATTAAAGTGGAGATTCGCAGTACGGCTCTATGTGGCAACCTGGCATAAATGAGGGCTAAGGTGGCCCGCAAGCCACACCATTCATTCTGAAATGATACTCAGGATAAGGGGCCAAAGGGTTGAGTCTGTGAATATGTGGTTGGGCCTGGGGAAAAGATTTTTGTGTGTAACTATCTATCCCATAAGGATGGAAATCAATCCATATTTAGTTCTTGAAGATGCCCTTGTAGATGGCCAGCACCATGGGGAAATGTATTCTCAAGTGAAGACATCCTAGCACTGTGTAGTTTAACATAATACCACCTAGGATGTATAACACATATTTTAACATTGTATGATAAGGACATGGGATATTATGAAGTTTATCATTATGAAACAATGATGACAGGGGTCTTAGTTTAATGTCGTAGAGTTTGGACCATGGGATGAGGCTTCTAAAATGAAAATGTGCACTGTGGATCCATAAAGCCACCCAATGTGAATGAGTACCAAGAAGGCCAAAAAATATGTGGAACATTATTATGAGGAACTAATATACAATTTAACATCATGTTATATTATGAAAAAGGTTTGAGAGAGTTTGTGGCTGGGACAAAAGAAGAAGTATCTGGGTGTTGCTACGTATCCCATAAGGATGGGAATAAATCCATGAATTGTTTTGGGATTTTGTAATGTTTAATGTTATGGGACAAGGATTAAGGACATAGTTTAATGTCATGTAGGATATAGAAATTTAGGATCATGAAGGAAAACGAAACTTTTCTTTTAAGTTCATGTATAAAGGACCATCAATGTTGTGTAGTTTAACATCTTACACTAATGACGCAACAATTTTAATATCAACCAGAACACTACCACGTACAATTTAAGGTCGTGTTTCCTAGACAATTCAATAATTTAATGTCATTTTGGATGATATGGATCTTATTTTAAAGTTATAGAGCTCAGAACAATGGGTGAATTGTGTAGTTTATCATCATGAAACTAGGATAATGATATGTTGTGCAGTTTAACGTCATGAAACAAGGATGAAATAGAAGTTTCAGGTCATGTGGGAAAGGGAATATAAATTTAACATCATATTTATTAGAGAAAATATAAATTTTTTGAAGTTAATATATCTTAGACTAATAGTAATATTGCGCAGTTTATCATCATGCAGACTAATAGACCTCATCCATGCAAAGTACAATTTTTGGAACTAGACATTGGTGGGAGGAGTAATTCTCTCACCATACATGGTGACCATAGAGTATGTACCATTGGGATAAAACATATGAATGATATTAGTACCTTACAATTTGGGGTCCAACATCAATGGTTTCCTATCAGATATCATCGGTGCTCAGAGATCCAGAACTTTTTCATCATTAAGGAAGGAGTAGTGAAAAAGCCTTTTATTAAAAGATATAGATTTATTCTTATAGTTACTCTCTAGATTATGCATGGAGCAAAGCATGTTCTCATCGAGAGCTTCCAATTTAGCTATACATAATTCTACTACTCTTTTAGAGGTCTACTAATCATTGAAATCTTTATAGAGTGAGGGAAACTGAATCTTAATTAGAATGACAACTTTTTTAAAAAAAAAGGTTGGGGACGGAGCGTCATTTATTATTAAAGAAAAGAAAAGACCTATTTAACTAGGTAGAGGGAGACCCATTACATATCCCAAAGGCCTAGTGGGAATTTAGCACATTACATGGCCTGTATGCCCATTTTTTTGGCCCAAGGCCCATTCTATGAAGATGGGGATGACAACCTATGTTCCTTATATAAGTGAATATGGAGTCACCTGGGTGGAATTAAGAGTCTTCATCCGATAAGCCCAGATTTTTTTGGGGAGATTTTATGGCCAACATATTTTGTTCATTACCACCATCTTAAAAAAATTAGAGAGGCTTTTGATGAAAGAATCAATCTATCCATTTTATTATACATGGTAGAGAGAACTATGGTTGGACCAGATACTGCACTTGGAGCACAATTTATTCAACTAATCAACCCAAAATTTGGTTCCAATATCGATGAGAATAGTGTGAGAAACACAAAATAAATGGATGATGTTGGAAATCATGAATTCAACAATAGACTGGGCCTTGAATTATTTGAGAAGAATAACTTCTTCCCACTTAGAAAACAAACCTACCACGGTTAAAATAAACCTGAACTGGCGCGGTGCGGTTGGTGTGTATGGTCACATGACATTGAGTCCCTAGAACATAAAGGTCTAAGAGAAATTTGTTCTATAGAGGGGCTATGGAGGTTGATGCAAAAAATTAGGAATGGATCTGAAAAGCATGGAACCTCTTGGAAAACACAACATAGTCATGGACCATGGTGGGTCAAAAGTATCCCAACCTAGGAATCTGGTGGGAAAGCTTCATCAATTCATATTGAGCACCACAAGAACTAGAATGGACTTCCTAAATACCCTAGGGAATCTATTCGCCTTAAATACAGTACAATAGAGTTCCATGATACTAACATTTGTAGATAGTCTTCTCTAGGCTTGGACCACTCTAGAAGGTGAACTTAACTGCATGACAACGGATTCACTCATGTTCGGCTAAGTCCGATGGGAGATTAACATTCTAGAGATAATTAATGAAATGTGGTTTCCAACAAGAGGTTTATTTATCTATAGAAGGATTTACAGAACCCAATTTGGAGGAATTGGTGGTATGGTGATTTACCTGGTGGCTCTCATCATCGTCTGAACTGACAGTGGCAATGAATCTTCAATGCTCCACATTAATAAACAAATATTCCTATTCAAGATCTATGAGATAAGCAGGTAGACTAGTAATGGAATTAGATCCACCATTTTGTGACTAAGAAACATGATTCACCTATGTCTGATAAGGGAACTGGTCCATTTAATGGCGAGAATTCTTGAGAAAGGGCACAAGACTGATCTTCCTGATGATATAGTCACTGTTAAACTGTTTGATGACTAGCTCGAATTCCCCCTTCACATGAAAGTGGGGAACACAAATTTCAAGATCCAACTTGGGTTCAGTGATGAGATCCTAATACTCATCCTCATTGTTGGTAAAGCTCTTTAATAGCAAGAATGAATAAGGTGGGAAAAAGTGTGTAGGTGTGATGAAGAAAATCCCCAAGCCTACTCTGTTAAGCATGGGATCATTGATCCTTATGATGGTGGGACTCCAGGAGGTGACATCAATGTGAATCTTCCAACATGGAATAGAATGATCTACATAGAGGATAGCCTCATCTAGGAAATCAATATCCAGAGACTGCTCATTAGGGGCCGGATGAATGGCCAAAACATATACCAATTCTTAACCCTTGACAGCCTTCTATGGAACAAATCTAATGTAGAATAGCTTAATAATCACCACCCAGAATGCTAGATAGACTATAAAAATGGGGATATTTAGAATGTACTTTAGTAGATCCACATAGGAAAACAAATGTATCTTTTGATGCTGCAGGTAGTGTTGTAGCTTATACACTGTGAAAACCAGTGCGAGGAAACTCTTCTTGATAAGAGAACATCTTGAATCTGTGTCAAGGAGCATGTGACTACGATAGTAAAAACTATTCTTTGTTCCTTTGTTTTTTTATAGTTGAGAATGAAATTGAGGGATCATTTTAGGGTGGTCACATAATGGACCTGTGACTCCCCGGATATAGGTGGCATTAGAATCAGCGGCTGTAGTAGTTAGTGGTTGATTTCATAAAACGTTGTCTGACACTATTCATCCCAATATTAGAAGACACATTTCTTCATGATTCTAGAAAAGGGATTATAACTTCCAACCATATTTGGGATGAATCATTGTATATGGGATAAGTGTCCATAAAAGCCTATGAACTCCCATAGGTTTCTCAGAGGGGGCATCTAGTTGATAGCCTTGATCTGCTTTGGGTTAATCTCGATTACTATGTATCTGAAAATGAAACCAAGGAACTTTCTAGAGCTCACCCCAAAAGCACATTTCAAGGGGTTCATCTTCGGATGATGGGACATAAGTAAGTAGAAAACTTTCTCAAGATCTCTAAGATGGTCTTGAAGCTGGTAGGATTTGACCACCAAGTCATCAACATAGAATTCCATTAGGGTTTAGCAAATCATTTTGAAGATACAGTACATGGAATGCTGATAGGTGGATCCTACATTCTTCAGACTGAAAGGCATTACTTGATAACAGAAGGTACCCTATGACACTTTGAAGAGGGTATATTCCCCATCTTCAGGGGTCATTTGAATCTAATTATACCTAGAATACCCATCCATGAAATGGATATCCTGGAACCCAGAAATGGTTTCAATTATAATATCCTTCATCGGAAAGCTAAAATCATCCTTCAGGAAGTGGCAGTTGAGATCCCAGAAGTCAATGCAGAATCAAATTTGTCTTTTCCTCTTATAGATGGGAATAATGTTGTCCAACCATATGGTGTACTAAACTTCCTTGATAAAGTTGAATTTGATGATCTTATTAACTTCTGAATCAACCATGGCACTGTGAGATGGGTTCATCTTATTAAGAGGTTTCTTGAACCTACAATGACTTATCGTGAGTCCAAGATGATGGATGAGGACCTGAGGGTCTAAACCTGGTGTCTCATGATAACTCCATGGAAACACATCATGACATTTCTTCATGATGTCCACACACAACTGTTGTTCCACTACAGGCATGGATTCACTGATAAACATCAGCCTAAGATTTATCTTAGTGCCAAGAGTCACTATTACCAACTCATTGACAGTGGTGTAGAATCCCTCTTCGATTGTGATAGGACAATATTCTAAATCATATTCATCATCTGAGGTGAGAGGATCATTATAATAAGGTAATTATTTTGAGTTAGATGACCCTAGAGGAACCCTGGTGTCATCTTGAGCGGTAGTGGAATCTTCATCAGAAGAATACTGAAGTATTGAAACCATGGAAACTAATTTTTTTGACCCAACTACACTAGGTCTTCAACCGAGGGGCCCATTCCTGAGGATGTCTAAGAACTGGTGTTGGGTCAATCTGTGTCGACTTATCCTAGCCTTGTGAAACAAGTACGTATGGAATACTGTTGTAGCTATGGGGAGAACATCCCGATACATCACAAGGGTAATAGGGTGTGGTATCACTCTAGATGATCTTGTATTAGAGTACAATTTTATCTTTCAATGTTCCTTGTACCTTGGAATGCATCTTCTCCTTATCTCATAAATGATGAATAAATATCCCAGGTCTGGAATTGTGGCCTCTAACCAATGAATCGTGAGGATGAATGCATCATCCATGTCTATCCAGGGGTCAAAAATAATAGCAGTGTGCTCAACCTCATTGGTCGAACCTATTTTTCCTTGCTCATGTAATAATTGGCATTCAAATAATGGTCATTACAAGAGGATAAAGGACATGTGCAACCTTGGATCATCCCAACTCAACAATTGAGGGAGTACTTTAGGAATTGGTGATATGAGGAGGGAACTTCTATATGCAAGTGGATACAAGGTCTACTCATCATCACATTGTATATGGTTTCCTTTGAGATGACAATAAATCCATTTCTTGCTACCTATCCACCAAACTGGGTATTTAGGAAAATTCTTCCGCAAATTCTTTTCTCATTCTGGTCATAACCCTGAATCTTTGGGTGAGAGGGACTTGGATTTGTTTTAGTTAGTCCTAGCTTTCAGAGTGTCCAGGTCAGGATGATATTGATCTTGGAACTTGTATCGATGAGATAATGGAGAAATTATGAACCATTGAGCTATATAGGGGTGTAAAATTGGTGAATGTTACCCTTTATGGGAGAATATTCATCTTCTCTCGAGAATGAGATGATATCTTGTCTTTCCTCTTGCTCGACTTCCTTGGTATAGAAAGCATCTACAGTTGTCACCTCTATCTCAAATTGGAGGGGGCTCTTTAAGGCCTATAAGAGGGCTTCTCATAGATCTTCTGATAGTTGGAGGGCCTAAAAAATTGAGATATTAGTAGTAATTCTGGAAAGATACTTAAGAACATCATATTTTTGTTCTCGAAACACATTTCTACCATGATTATGTTTCACTTTGATGGAAGGCATGATTGGAATTGTTGGTCGAATCGGTGGACTCTAGCTAGTAATGGGAATACTTATTTCCTCACTACATGAACCTTGAAAAGTTACTATAAGAAAAGTATTGGATGATTGAGTTTTGGAAACATTAGAATGTGGATGATCTTGATATAGTTTTGGTGGATCTTCTTGGTTGAGTAGAACGAATGGCGGTGAATGTGAATCTGAAAATATGATCTGAAAGGACGATGCATGCTGAGCCACACACTAAACCTTCTCTCTGGTATCGATAGCGTGTATGGATTGGCTTGAATCACTAGCATGGGAATTCTGATGATTCTCATATCCAAGACCTCTCTAACAGTGGAATCGACCAAGAACATTAAGAAGACTACCTTGACAATCCTCATCGTTGGGAATCAGATAGGGATTCACTAAATCAATAGTATTCATAGAGGCATACTCATTCTCTTCATCCGAGGAATCTTCAGATACTAGTCAGACTCTGGGAGTGATACCCATCTATGGGGGCATGAAATCGTTGAGAGTGCAATATTGATTTGGCATTGGTGGGGGATTTTGTTTTCCCTTACGGCACCGAAGTCTGCTCTTCTGAGTGGTAGAAGGTTGAGATATGGATACATAAGTGATAGTTGGAAGAGGTTTGAAAACTTCAGAAGGCTCGGGCTGATTCAAATGGGAATAGATGACACAATGGGTTTGAGAAAGTGCCTTAAAATCCAACAAAACATCATACTTCTGAGACCCTTAGATAGATACCTGTTGTTATTCAACTTCATTGTCACTATAAAGCTTCACAAAGATGCATGAAACCTATGTCGGGGTAAGGACAAATATGAATACATTTTTATAAACCTAGTCCTATATAAATTCTTTTCACATATAAAATTTCTTGATGGTATGTTTAAGGAATTCGTGATAAGGGTAGTAGTCAGGGTGATCAGTTATATCAGCCTCCTAGGGTTTTCTGTATTCTAGAAACATTAGAATATCTTGATTGAGGGCACTATAGAAATAACTAAGAACCTGATCCTCATTGAATGAGTATGTTTGGTTCCTCTTATCTGAGAATGGGACTCTAGGTTCCTAGCCCTGATTAGGGGCTAGATCCTGGTGAGGGGTTGAAACCTAATTGTCCCGCCTATGAGGTGGTGATGCATTAGGCAGTCGTTTCTGTCAATTTTGTGATAGAATATGCTGAGATTGGGGCTAGAACTGAGGTTTTTTCCCTTTGAGAGGTTATGGGTTAGGATCTTCTAGTAATAATTCTATTAGCTTGGGTGTCTCTATTTGTACGATGATAGTAGTTTCATCTTTAATGGCTCTTATTATAGGAGCTGGAGGCAATGAACAGACCTATTTATCCTATTCCAAGGCTTCCTCTAGGCACTGAGCCATATCAGAAAAATACCAAAATCCACCTGGGAAATTTTGAGTAATGAGGTAGGGAACCAATCTAGTCTTAACATTCCCCACACACATTTTCAGTAGTTTATCTTGAGTCAGTGTCATGTTGAGTGAATATGTGAGGCCCTTGCACCTTGTTGAGAAAGTTTGTGACCCGCTCATCTGGCTATGGTTTTCTCTTGAAGAGGTCAGAAATACTTGTCTTGAATGTGGTGGAGATTAAATAGTAAATAAACTTCCTATGAAGATCTTCATATCCAGTAATAGAACCAATGGGTAACTAGGTGTACCAAATGAACGTAGTCCATTCAAATGTCTATACAAATCATCAGATCTTGGGAACCTCTTGTTGTGCTGGAGTTCCCAACATGGGTCCAAACCTTGAAATAAGGTGTTATTGGTACTAAATAGGGTCTTCCATCCTATTTAAAGGTGAGAATTTTGGATTATTAAAATCTGGGGGTGCCTGCATATCATCCACCCATGCTGAATATGACTTACCATTAGGTGGGATCACCACCAGCCATGTCTCAAGGGCCTTGAGACAGGCGATGAGAGTGTCCATCAGGTCTTATTGGTGGAAATTTATATACTGATGAGGATCCTTGACCACCAATTCATTCATAGGCTCATCAATATGGTAGACAGGATCAGCAGCTCATGGAGCTGTTGGTGGAACTACAGGAGTAACGACCTGAATAACGACTTGAGGAACTGCTGGAGGAATGACCTAAGCCAGGTCTCCAAGAGGATTCTCATGCATATTAGGTTTATTTTTTACTAAATGCCATGGTCATTTTCCATAGGCTCTGGTCTATATCCTAACAGGATGTACAGGATTATCCAAATCAGTTTGAGGCAACTGGCCAGGGAGGTCGTATGGTTTCCCCTCCAACCCTAGTGGAGGAGGAACAAGATTTTATCAAGTATCACCATAGTTTGGATGATGATCTTCAACACACTTAATAAGGGTCTCATCAATGAAATTATTCTATTCTATAATATGCTAGTGAAAATTGTACTTGATGTGATCAACCTCTATCTTCAGCACTAAATGAGATGGGTTAGAGGGTTTAGAGGTCCCAGATTGTAACACCCCAAGATTTCATAGTGTGTTATTTCTTCAAAATAATTCAATAACTTGAACTACACGCAACACCGAGTTCAATCGCACCATGACATACCAAACAAGCCGTTCAAAAGAGGTTATGAATAGTATTAACTAAATTTTAAACTTTATATAATCCTTATAATTTTAGAATCCATATTATGAGTTTCTTAGACATAATGTAAGAACAAATTCATTTTCAGTATTGCACTTTTATCATCTTTTAATAGTGAACCTTTTTTAAATACAATATTTTAAAAATTTTGACTAAATGGGGACATCAAAAATTTAAAATGAAACATCCCAAGCTTCCACGGTACGCTTTCCTTTGAATAATACAGTAGCGTGTGTTGTACGCAACTTCAAGTTCTAACACACACCACAACCAGTCAAACTAGCCGTTATGAATAGTAATACCTACTTTTTGAAATTATATATATTTTATATTTCAAAATAGACTTCATTTTTGGATTTGGAATATCGAATTTAACCTAGGGTGAATTTTTGGAACTTTTTGGATAACACTTATATTTTGATAAATAGTGAAAATTATGAAATTTTAATTAAAAACAACTTTTTTAATCGAAATAATTTATATTGGTAAATTATGAATTTGAGTTGTTTTAAACTATATTTAGAATATATTTTTACCATTTAATACAATTTTGGTCATTGGACATAATTTCACAATTAAACCGAACATAAACAAGTATCAATCTTTTGATAGTTATTATATCTTAAAAACACGCTTTTTGTTTTGACAGCGGGAATTAATTTTAAATTAATTTCTGCCACTTCTGTGTTTTGAATTTAGAAAAATGGATTCCATATTTGGAATCAGGATGTTCAAATTGTGTAAATAGGTAAGTTTTATTTTTAGACATTTTGAATAATTACTGCGGTAAATATTTTATTTACCATGGTTAAGGGTATATCCGGTAAATAAGGGTTAAAAACAATAATATTATAATAATAAAAAATTACCATAAAACATGTCCTAACCTTATTGGTTGATACATGTTCGACCATGGGAATCTTTGGGTCGATTTTGGGACCCCATGGTGCCACTTGTAAGTGATAGGGATACTTTATTTTAATTAAGTTAAAATGAATACAAAAATGACACAAGCATATATCTTTTAGAACAACAATTTTTACATAGGGTTATATATGTTGGATTATCGACTATAAATATTCATTAGAAATCTAAAAATATTTCATACATAATTATATTTTATTTATAATTTTTAGACATTAAATAATTTAATTTATTTATGACACAATGATGATGCAGTAATTACCATAATAGTGAAAAATAAAAATAATTGATATTATAAATACCTAAATAAATATAATTTGAGACTTTTAATGAATTACACTAATTTTCTAGGTTAATATGACATATTAGGATTGATTTAATTGACCTTGTTAGAAGTAATCATTCTGTTATAAGTTTCACAAAAATCAACTATTGAATAGTGTCAAAATTGACATAAAAGAGTTTTTAAAACAAATATTATATTATTAATTGATATTAAATTCATAAAGATCTAAGGTTAGGAAAATAGACTTATATCATGATATTTGTATCATTAATGGACCACTTAGGGGTTTCTTGGATGTATATAGTAAGTTTATTAACTATATAATATAAAAATACAAAGTGACATGGTAAATGTCGAACTAATTAACTAAGAGTTAATACTTAAAGATAAGGTTAATATAGTAACCCAAACCTGTCTAAATTCTATTGGTTGAATGGTTTTTGACCTATACTCACCTTAACATTTAAATAATCAACTTTGGAGCCATTATAAACCGAATATGAATTTATTGTAAATTAATATTTCTAGCTTTTCCAAAGGTGCCCCTCACCCCTCTTATAAAAGGGAACTCCCCCTTCTCATTACTTCACACCTTAAAATCCATTTAGTTCGGCCAAAATATGCCCAAATACTCTCTAAACTTCCCTCACTACAACCTAGAGGCCTTATTATGATCAGAAATACAACCTACAGTGCCCTTTTGATCAAATCAAAAGGAAGAACCCGAAGAAGAGGTAATGTTTTCACCACCCTTTTTCAAAATCATTTCTTCTTCCACTTCTTCTTTATTTGTTATTACCATTCTAAAATAATAACTCTAGTATATTATATATACTGTGATGTTATTATAAATATTGTACAACCATATTCAGTATTCTATCCACCCTTTGAATTACATGTCACCATACATGCGTACGTACGGCTTACCATCTCCACGTCGTGGTGTAATTGTTATTCAATATATTATTATTTTTATGGGTATAATAATTATGTGTAACTAATTTAAATAATAAATATAACATGATAATTATTCTGTATATATGATATAATATCCAATTATATATTATTTTAATATCAAAATAATGATATTGTTGCCCGTGCGTACGTACGGACTACCATCTCCACGAACGCGATGAGATTCATTCTCCATCGTATCCATTCAAGTATAATTATCATTTTATGATTTAAAAATAATTTTTAAGGACTTGATATCATTCTGGATATGAATAACATACAACCTATCCATGAAAAACATGGCTTACGTAACAAAACATATAAAAGAAAACGAATAAGTTAACACCCGAAACGACGATAATACAAAGATATTATTAACAAAGCAATGTTAAAAGATCATATATGATATCATATTAATATATATGATTCTTGTATAATTTAATAAAAATTATTTCACCTTTATACAGTATTTTAACCTACCCTCAACCAAGGAAAATTACAAGGTAAGGTTTTATTTCACAATCTCTTCATTATCCGAGGTTGTTTATACGCAATTATCTACTGGGATATCTTTATCATCCACATCCATGTTACTTAAAAATGTATTTAAAAACATTTTTACTATTTACTAGAAAATGGGTTAAATTCATTTATACCCTTATGTGTTTTGAAAGGAATCTTTCAGTCTTTTCCAAACAAGGTACTTTTAACCTTTTTGTCAAATTTAATGTAAGAATGTTTTTTTTAACTTATACGGTGGGTGCGGCTATTTACCACCGTTATAAAATCGTCAAAGATTCCCTTAGAAGATTATAAAAATATTTTCAAAGTAAATGTTTTATTTTATAATTATGTGACTTTTAAATGATTTCAAAATGAATATTTTAAGAATTTGTGAAAGGTACTCTTTATCAAGATCATAATTTTAAATGTTTTAAAGATTTATCTTTCTAAATATTTTTAATTAATGTCCATGTTTTCAAAATGATTTTAAGAATTTATTTATATGGACATGAATGTTTTGAAATGATATTTCTTTTCAAAAGTTTCAAAGTGGTATGGGACACTTTGATTAAAAAACCTCTTTTAAATTACTTCCTTTATAAATGTGTGACTTTTCAATGATTTCGAGAAAAGAGATATTTCTCTCAAATAGTTTTGATTTTCATCTATGTCAACATCCTTTGATGGATTTTAATCTTATTTGAAGTTGATTTATTATGATACAAACTTTTGTATTGTATTGAAGGTTTTGTGATATGTTTTACTGTGGATGTGTTATCATTATACCATTCATGGTTTATGGAGAAAGTATTGACATTTAGTATGCTAGTTTTAATACGAATGTTTATGTTACGTTTAAACCTTTTCATATGGGAATGCATTGGACTTAGTAAGTGACAGGCGGAGCCCGCTATAGCTCCTCGATGCATCGGTAGGTCTCATGAGACAAACTAGTGTCTTGGCACAAGGCCTTGGAAAAATCTTATTTGTAGTCTTGGAACGAGGCCTTGGCTATGTGGTTATGATAGTCTGGCATTATGCATTACATCATTATGAAAGTGTTTATTGATATTTCATGTGATTATTCGATTAGTAGAATATCCATGTGAATAAGTAAATGGCATTTTTTCATTTTACTTTTGCCATACTATGTTGAAGTTTATGTTTAAAAGGCTTTTGTTTTAGTTATACATTGCCTTAAATGTTTATGCTTATTTTTTATAGTTTTTGCTATATTGTTATCCTTACGGATCGTTTGATCTCACCCCTTTCTATGTTTTATTTTTTTCCCAGGATTCGAAGAAGTATATTGTGATTGATATGTAGGGTTAAGACAAGGTAATAATGGCGTTTATAAAGGATTATTTATATATTTTTGTATGTTATGAAATGTAATGTAACATTCATGTATGTAATCTATTTTCCAAGACTGCTAAACTAATCAGTCCTTTGGGACTTGATTCCTTGTAATCATACCAATGTATTAAAATAATGCACCGACTCTGGGTAACTGGGGTCGGGGCATTACAGTTGGTATCAGAGGCAGGTTTAGTACAAACCTTGGAAGCTAGATTTAGATAAACTCTGATTAGTGCACGTAGACCTAAGATGAAAATTGAGGATTAGTATAGAAGAACTTCCTAGAATTTTGGTATTATAGAGATTTTGTGAGTTTTCCGAGCAATACATCCCTGTCTGGATACGAGCAGGTAGAGGCGGCTCTGGCACAGATGTACCTAGGGGTAAAACCAGAAAACACCGCTTTGAGCTAGACTCGAACGGGAACTGGTGCACGACAACGGGCCTTGCTTCACTCTTGGTTACGACACTCCCGGGGGATATGCTTAGGATAATTCTCATTTTCTTTACAAACCATTATAAAGGGTTTATGAGTATATACTTCCTCAAAGGAGACATTTTTAAGATTATGGATTATATACATAATATATTTAATTTATGTTATGTGTTTTACAAGTTTGTGATTAGGTATTGTTATTCATAAACTAATCTAATGTATGACATTGTTTAGAAATGGCGCCCAGTAGAAGGAATGAGAACTCTAGAAATGCGCATGATACAAAGAGAAAGAAGGATCATATATTTCATGGTCTTAAGCCAGAATTTATATGAGAAATAGTCCCGCATGTATTATCATCATATGAAGAAATAATATCATGTGTTGATAAGATAAGTAAAGAGTTTACTGAGTCCTATGGCTTTGAAGGGAAGCAAGAGAAGAAAAGGATTGAAGAGAGAAAGATGGACAAATGGAAGAGGGAAAAGAAGAATTTTCCCATATGTGATAACTGTGGAAAGAAACACCCTGGAACTTTCCTGAATGGAATGAGAGTTTGTTATAAGTATGGAGGAAAAGGGCACGAAGTACGTGAATGCAAGGGTAAGAAAATGGTTTCAAATGTACAATGCTTCATTTTCAAGGAGTTTGGACACTACGCGAACCTATGTCCTTGTCATCAGACTATGCCACAAATGATGATATTGGATAATAATCAAGTTATGATACTACCACAGATGAAGAGAAATGATTAGAGTTCTTATGTTGATTATGTCATTTGAGTGTTGTATCAACAATGTACTTGTTATAATAATTATGGAGTATATAAGGATTGTACTAAAGTACTATTTCATTAAGGACTTGAGACTCTGTGGAACAAAGAAAAGTGACTCAATAGCAGGTTAAATATTTGGAAAATATATGGTTGAGAGAAAGATAAACCATAATATGGTTCTGATACCAAGGTAGTGATTTTAGAATAATACATGATTGATTTGGATAAATTATATTGGATATTCTTGACTACCTTGAAGCTGCTTAATGATTTGTATATTCCATCATTGTTGGGGTTTACAAAATTTTTTAGATTGAAGGAGTATATCTATTATTCTATAAGGAATAAGGGATCATGAATGTAATCAATAAGGTTTTATGATAATTCAGGATGTTGCAGTGTTTTAAAATAATACATGATGAAGGTGATTACATGTTATTACGCGGCAAAAAAATGGATCATCATTGTGTTTACCTTCCTTATAAATTTTGGACTGAAGTATTTTGGATAGTTCTAGTTTGGATTATTTTGGATTGCCATAAAAGGACAACTCGGAGGTCGGGCGGCAACCCGTCGCGTCCGGCAAGGCCGCGAGACTTGAACCCACAACCGAAGGGCGACAAGGGTGTATCACCTACCACTGACCCACGTGATGTCTGAGATTAAATAATGTAGTTTTTTTAAAAGATCTGGTAGATGAATTATAAATTCATTTTTTTGAACCCTATACGAATAGGATAAATAGAATATATTTTTTTCGTTCAATTATCTTTTAGAGTGAAAGATGAGTTTGTGGTAGAAATTAGTTAAAGGATGGAACTCTACTTGTCAAGAATATATTTTTCTTCTTCTCTTATTCTATGAAGAAATTAATTCTTATAATTTATTTAAGGAATCCTAAAACCAAAAATGTGTTATCCTAATACCCAATGTTTTGTTGAACCGATGGTATTTCAAATCATCATAGATTGATGAATTTAAGGACCTCAATTTTACACTTGTTTATGATTGATGACCTCAATAACTACCTATAAATATTTACATTTTTCCTCCAATTATATGTCTCTAATTGCCACCAATGTTCTCCTAATAGAGATCATAATTTGGTGGTGACCCTTTCATTTCTCTTTTACTCATATTAAGACTAAATTTTAGTAACCTAATTTCCGATGTGGGTTTTCCCACAAAGATATTTTCTATTTTCAACCTTTTATTTTCAAAGAACAATTTCAAATTGTGAGGATGCAATTTATTGAAAGAGGGGAGAATGTAACACCCCAAGATTTCATAGTGTGTTATTTCTTCAAAATAATTCAACAACTTGCACTACATTCAACACCGAGTTCAATTGCACCATGACTTACCAAATAAGCCATTAAAAAGAGGTTATAAATAGTATTAACTAAATTTTAAACTTTATATAATCCTTATAATTTTAGAATCCATATTATGAGTTTCTTAGACATAATGTAAGAACAAATTCATATTCAGTATTGCACTTTTATCAACTTTTAATAGTGAACCTTTTTTAAATACAATATTTTAAACTTTTTGACTAAATGGGGACATCAAAAATTTAAAATGAAACATCCCAAGCTTCCACGGTACGCTTTACTTTGAATAATACAGTAGCGTGTGTTGTACGCAACTTCGAGTTCTAACACGCACCACAACCAGTCAAACTAGCCGTTATGAATAGTAATACCTACTTTTTGAAATTATATATATTTTATATTTCAAAATAGACTTCATTTTTGGATTTGTAATATCAAATATATCCTAGGGTAAAATTTTGGAACTTTTCGGATAACACTTATATTTTGATGAATAGTGAAAATTACTAAATTTTAATTAAAAACAACTTTTTTTAATCAAAATAATTTATATTGATAAATTATGAATTTGAGTGGTTTTAAAGTATATTTAGAATATATTTTTACCATTTAATACAATGTTGGTAATTGGACATAATTTCACAATTAAACCGAACATAAACAGGTATCAATCTTTTGATAGTTATTATATCTTAAAAACACGCTTTTTGTTTTGACAGCGGGAATTAATTTTAAATTAATTTATGCCACTTATGTGTTTTGAATTTAGAAAAATGTATTCCATATTTGGAATCAGGATGTTCAAATTGTGTAAATAGGTAACTTTTATTTTTATAAATTTTGAATAATTACTGCGGTAAATATTTTATTTACCATTGTTAAGGGTAAATCCGGTAAATAAGGGTTAAAAAAATAATATTATAATAATAAAACATTACCCTAAAACATGTCCTAAACTTATTGGTTCATAAATGTTCTACCATGGGCATCTTTGGGTCGACTTTGGGACCCCATGGTGCCACTTGTAAGTGATAGGGACACTTTATTTTAATTAAGTTAAAATGAATACAAAAATGACACAAGCATATATCTTTTAGAAAAACAATTTTTACATAGGGTTATATATGTTGGATTTTTGACTATAAATATTAATTAGAAAGATAAAACGATTTCCTACATAATTATATTTTATTTATAATTTTTAGACATTAAATAATTTAATTTATATATGACACAATGATGCTGCAGTAATTACCATAATAGTGAAAAATAAAAATAATTGATATTATAAATACCCAAATAAATATAATTTGAAACTTTTAATGAATTAAACTAATTTTCTAGGTTACTATTACATATTAGGATTTATTAAATTTACCTTTTTAGAAGTAATAATTCTGTTATAAGTTTCACAAAAATCAACTATTGAATAGTGTCAAAATTGACATAAAAGAGTTTTTAAAACAAATATTATATTATTAATTTATATTAAATTCCTAAAAATATAAGGTTAGGACAAGAGAATTATATAATAATATTTTTATCATTAATGGACCACTTAGGGGTCTCTTGGATGTATATAGTAAGTTTATTAACTATATAATATAAAAATACAAAGTGACATGGTAAATGTAAAACTAATTAACTAAGAGTTAATACTTAAAGATAAGGTTAATATAGTAACCCAAACCCGTCTAAATTCTATTGGTTGAATGGTTTTCGACCTATACCCATCTTAAAATTTAAATAATCAACTTTGGAGACTTTATAAACCAAATATGAATTTATTATAAATTAATATTTCTAGCTTTTCCAAAGGTACCCCTCACCCCTCTTATAAAAGGGAACTCCCCCTTCTCATTACTTCACACCTTCAAAGCCTTTTGGTTCGGCCAAACTATGCCCAAATACTCTCTAAACTTCCATAACTACAACCTATAGGCCTTTGTTTGATCATAAATCCAACCTACGGTGCCCTTTTGATCAAATCAAAAGGAAGAACCCGAAGAAGAGGTAATGTTTTCACCACCCTTTTTCAAAATCATTTCTTCTTCCACTTCTTCTTTCTTTTTTATTACCATTATAAAATAATAAATCCAATATATTATATATACTGTGATGTTATTATAAATATGGTACAACCATATTCAGTATTCTATCCACCCTTTGAATTACATGTCACCATACGTGCGTACGTACGGCTTACCGTCTCCACGTCGTGGTGTAATTGTTATTCAATATATTATTATTTTGATGGGTATAATAATGATGTGAAACTCATTTAAATAATAAATATAACATGATAATGATTCTGTATATATGATATACTATCCAATTATATATTATTTTAATATCAAAAGAATGATATTGTCGTTCGTGCGTACGTACGGACTACCGTCTCCACGAACGCGATGAGATTCATTCTCCATTGTATCCATTCAAGTATAATTATCATTTGATGATTTAAAAATAATGTTTAAGGACTTGATATCATTATGTATATGAATAAGATATAACCTATCCATGAAAAACATGGCTTACGTAACAAAACATATAAAAGAAAACGAGTAAGTTAACACCCGAAACGGCGATAATACAAAGATATTATTAAGAAAGAAATATTAAAAGATCATATATGATATCATATTAATATATATGATTCTTGTATAATTTAATAAAAATTATTTCACCATTATACAGGAGGTTAACCTACCCTCAACCAAGGAAAATTACAAGGTAAGGGTTTATTTCACAGTCTCTTCATTATCCGAGGTTGTTTATACACAATTATCTACTGGGATCTCTTTATCATCCACATCCATGTTCCTTAAAAATGTATTTAAAAACTTTTTTACTATTTACTATAAAATGTATTAGATTCATTTATACCCTTATGTGTTTTGAAATTAATCTTTCAGTCTTTTCCAAACAAGGCACTTTTAACCTTTTCGACAAATTTAAGGTAAGAATGTTTTTTTAACTTATACGGCGGGTGCGGCTATTTACCTCTGTTATAAAATCGTAAAAGCTTCCCTTAGAAGATTATAAGAATATTTTCAAAGTAAATGTTTTATTTTATAATTATGTGACTTTTAAATGATTTCAAAATGAATATTTTAAAAATTTGTGAAAGGTACTCTTTATCAAGATCATAATTTTAAATGTTTTGAAGATTTATCTTTCTAAATCTTTTTAATTAATGTCCATGTTTTCAAAATGATTTTAAGAATTTATTTATATGGACATGAATGTTTTGAAATGATATTTCTTTTCAAAAGTTTCAAAGTGGTATGGGACACTTTGATTCAAAAACCTCTTTTAAATTAATTCCTTTATAAATGTGTGACTTTTCAATGATTTTGAGAAAAGAGATATTTCTCTCAAATAGTTTTGATTTTCATCTATGTAAACATCCTTTGATGGATTTTAATCTTATTTAAAGTTGATTTATTATGATACAAAATTTTGTATTGTATTGAAGTTTTTGTGATGTGTTTTACTGTGGATGTGTTATTTTTATACCATTCATGGTTTATGGAGAAAGTATTGACATTTTGTATGCTAGTTTTAATACGAATGTTTATGTTACGTTTAAACCTTTTCATATGGGAATGCATTGGACTTAGTAAGTGACGGGTGGAGCCTGCTATAGCTCCTCGATGCATCGGTAGGTCTCATGAGACAAACTAGTGTCTTGGCACAAGGCCTTGGAAAAATCTTATTTGTAGTCTTGGCACGAGGCCTTGGCTATGTGGTTATGATAGTCTGGCATTATGCATTCCATCATTATGAAAGTGGTTATTGATATTGCATGTGATTATTAGATTTGTAGAATATCCATGTGAATAAGTAAATGGCATTATTTCATTTTACTTTTTCCATACTATGTTGAAGTTTAAGTTTAAAATGCTTTTGTTTTAGTTATACATTGCCTTAAATGTTTATGCTTATTTTTGAAAGTTTCCGCTATATTGTTATCCTTACTGGGCATTTGAGCTCACCCCTTTTCTATGTTTTATTTTTCCCAGGAAGTGAAGAAGTAAGTTATGAATGACCTGCAGGGATATTATGAGGGGATAATAGTGTGGACTATGGAGACATTATGTTGTTATAGTAGTTTTTGACTTCATGATGTAATGTAAAACTTTATGAATATATCTAGTGTTTCCAAGGCTAATAAACCAATCGGTCTTTCGAATTTGATCTTTCTTGTGATCTTTCCAATGTTATGTAATAATGCACTGACTCTGAGTAACTGGGGTCGGGGCGTTACACAGATAGTCCTCTTCCATTGTTGGGGTCTCGACCTAAGGGAAATTACTTGGAGGGATCTACAATGTCTAATATATTCTTTTCCTGGCGAGTGATGATGCATCAATGAGTCTCCATACTGTACTATACCACCCGAGGGTGGAAGGTATTCTTTTTCAGGAACTGCCTCAGTATCCATATAAGTGAGCAGATTATAGACAACCATATTCAATGTGAGTACACCCGAAGGAATATCCTCTATATCACCCAAAAATTCAGGTTTACGTAGGATGGGACTGAAGTAGAGAGAAGTATATTACCCCCAACCACTAATCTAAACATGTGGGTTTTCCTATTCAATAATTATTAAGAGCACAAAAAATCTTTGAATGCATCATTGCTGAAGGGTTTGGTGATATCCTGGTGATGTAGGGTGTTGAGCCACGAGATGCACTGCTAACTCAACCATGCGACGTTGCTATCAAATTTCATTGCAATTCTCTTGTCCCTTTGACAAGACAAATAATAGTTTTAAAGGTGGAAGTGTGTCATCCATATGGTCTGATAGAAACACATCAGCTCATCTTTAGTAAGAAACCCCATATTTTCAAATTCAATAGTCACGACCAGCCAAAATATCTCAAAAAACAGATTAGAGGATAGAGTTTCCCATAATTTTCTCTATTTAGAAGTGGTATCTGGATCTTAGTTGCACTATTCTTCAATCGGGGATGGATGATGAACTAGAAATAGAACTAATATATACTGTTACGGTGGTGTAATGGATGATAGAGAAAATGTTGTGTGAGCTGATAGGCCACTGCTCCCTAGGTAGTCTCTCGGAGATGGTACTGACAACTTCATCCTGACCCTATAGGATGGGATGTTGGCCACCGCTTCATGCATGAAGGGATAGGACTTTGGTGATAGATTTGGTGGGTTCACGTCATACACTAAGACCCATAACAACTCTATGTGATCTTCTGTTGAGGTAGATAATGAAACTGGTGATGATAGTGAAGACTGCACAACAAGATCTTGGAAGGGAGACAAATCTTTCTCCACTTTCATGTACCTGTGATGGAATTCTAAGATCAGGTACTGAAACTCATGGCCGATTGTCACCTATCGACTGGTCAAAGTTTTGGTGCTCTGCTAATGTGTATAGAATCACTCAGGTCGAATCCTCGACGATGGTACTTCGTAATAGTCGATTGTTTTTAGTTGATTGTATTTTTATTGGGGGGGTTTGTTTGCAGAGATTAATTGAAATGTTTAATGAATGATGTTTAATTTAACATGTTTATAAAGATTGGGGTGAGTTCATTATTGGGGAGTTAAGCATGTGATATCCTTGAGCCTTACTTTGTATTGCATTAAATTAACGCCCATGTCATAAGTTGACGTTGATTGGAATTCCTAAGTGTGAAGGCTTTAATCCAAGCCTTAACTTAACTTAGGGTTATAATCTCAATAAAAACTTATTTATGGTAGTGTATTTATGGTTCCAATAATCCATGGAAACCACTCGTTAAACAAAACATATCATTAATCCATGACATATTAAGTTTAACATACACAATATTAATTTAAAGAATACTCATGGAGCAAAAGCTCTCAATCGCTTAACATACCTAAATTAAAACTCACCCCAATGAGAAATTTACTCAGCCATTATGATGTTTATTAATTTGGTAATATATGTTTATGGTGATGAATTATAAAGAGAAGAAAAAGAAAGGGACAAGATAAGAGTAGTGTGCCGAACACACACACGAAATATTTTGAGAATCAAAAATGGAATTTCGATTGAATGAGGAAGCAAGATAAGGTACAGTAATTTAAAATGATTCAAACTATTTTAATACCATGAATATTATACTACAAAAGGTGTAGGAGAATAAGAGATATTGAAGAAGAAACTTTCATTAAAACAGAATTACAAAATAAAGGACTTACAAAATTACAAAAATGAAGAACACAAAAGTAAGTGAAAACAAAGAGAGGAGGAAAGGTCTCTCAAGTGAAAACATGAGTATGGAAGGTCCTCCCAAGCCTTTGGAAAAGCTTTTGTCGTGCTAATATGATCTCCTCTCTTCTGAAATTCCAACCCCTCTCAAGGAGAGAAGGGGAGAGTATTTATAGCCCATGGAGTGGACTGTTTGCATTCCTAATCTGTCCCTCCACTTACATCGCCAATTTTTCTATTCATACAGCTGAATCTTCAAATATCTCCTTCTTCAAAGTTGTATATAATACAGTTTTCCGACTACTGTCAAAAGATGGAGGCATTTGGACAAGTGGATCCAAAGTTATGGCGGTTTTATTAAACAAAGTTAAACTGTCCATTTCTATCCATGCTTTTTCGATAGCCAAAATGTGAATGGATATTGTAATAGGAAGATGCCTTCAAATCTGAATGAATTATTCAACAAAGTCGGCCGCCTATATCTCCTAGTTCCCACTGCAAAATATCAGCTCGATTTGATGCTTACATCATAAGATATGTCATGAATAGTATACTGATTTTAATTCTCGGACAGAATGGTGGGCTGGACTTCAAAGCTTCATTGGGGCCCCTTGTACTTGGATTTGGGCCATGAAATTTTTATCCAAGATGACATGTATTGTCCCCCGAATTATGGTGGAGAGTTAATGTTTTTGGACTTCTGTATTGAGCCCAGTAAATCAATCTTCATGGCTGGTCCAGTTTGTTCATAGATTCTTTGGTCTTGTTTGTGAGGACCATATGACCCTTCAAATGGAAGAATTGGATCATGGTTCCTTCTAATGAAATGTTTTATATTGAAAGGATAATCCTACAAAACAATAACCACAAAATTTTGATTAATATAGTGACAGTTATAATTAAAACATTAAACTGACTCAATTGGACTACTTCTAAAAATGCTCAAATATTATACTTAATATTAAAACATTAATATTTCACACAAATTATGCACATTTCATATAAAATAAGTAAAGGGGGAATATAATAAGTCATGAAAATATTAATAACATCAACTTCCCCACACTTATATTTGCTCGTGTCCTGATGTGCAACAAATATAAAAACATGACAAAATCATTTTCACTCACCAACAAATATTAAAATTTTGTTTTCTCCAATCAGGGGAGGTTTAGACTATTTCACTCATCCATATTGAATTCCCTCACAAATTTGGTTCACAATAATGCATCAGAAACAATTAATTTTTTCATGTTCAAGGTTTGAATTGGAAAAGTTAGGCACTCAAAACTTACTCCTCTCAAGATTATAAAAATGTATTTTAGGAGGTTCACTCATTCACCAACAAAAAGTGAAAATCAAGAGTTTGTAAGAGCTCTCAGCTTCCATTCCCAAATCTAATGTGTACAAGAATCAAGAGGTCTTTTAAGGGGTTTTTTAGTGGCTATGGGACGGTAGGTATATAATGTCCAAAGGAAAAGAGGGGTTAAAAACACCAACATGGAAAAATCAATGCACATTTTTTTTTTGAAATTTGATTTGAAAGGAAATAGAAACACATATTTACAAGGGAATTAATGTGTGATGAATGAAAAGTGAGGGAGATAGAAAATGGAATAGGGTGAGATGATGGAATATGTACAACATGGAAGACTTACAATAATGACACAATACAAGATGATTCAAGTGTTCTTTTTTTCTCTTTTTGCTCTTTTTTTTCAAAAGTTGTGCTTGAAACAAGTCTCACAGTCATCTACCAACCCATGCTTGATCTCCTCATGAAACTAATTTTAGTAGTTGTAACACGATCAAAGGTTGATGATGAATGATTTTTGACCCACCCAAGACACAACCCATTCCTTTTTTTTCATTTTTTTTAATATAATTTTTTTTCATTTTTTTTAACACTTTTCAATGACTTTTGTACAAATGAAAATTACACATATACACCCCAAATCACACATAATTAAAACCTCTCCCCCACACTTGAATGGATGCTTTCCCTCAATAATATGATGACACATTGGAAATCAATGAAAGTACGCCCAAAAATGAAGTCCATTCCCCCGACACTTAAATTTCAATAAATTGTACAATGAAAATCCATGAAGATGTTGGGTGGGACAAGGTATTAGGCTTGTAATGTGGCTATCAAAAGAAAGGTTTTCATAGGCTAAAAGGGGCTTTCAAAAGTAGGATCAATGTAAGGGTAACGGGAGGCTATTTGGCTATTCTGATTCTCATGGGGCTTAGAAAATGCCTCTATCATATTAATGCACACTAAGGCAGGAAATTCAGCTCGAAGGTCCACAAACTCAAGACTCACAAATGGGGGTGAAAACACACATTTTGAAAAGATGGCCATAGGTGGCCTTGGCATGAAGGCTAATGTTATTCCTCACAGTAGGGGAGAATCATTTTCCACCAAAAAATGTTCATTCAAAATGTTTGTTATTGACACAAAATTGTTTACCCAAGTTTGAGATAAAAATTCAATATATTTGAGTTTAAAACAAGCCTTTTGACTCCCCAAAATGTTTGGAAAGAATTTCAATATTGGATGATTAGTAATTATGACACCCCTTTTTTTGTTAATTTTCATTTTTTTTAATTAATTTTTTTTAAATTTTTTTATTTTTAATGACACATCCACACAAAAGAGAAAATAGAAAAAAAGATTGTGGAAGAATGTTGTAAAAAAATGAGAGGGAGAGAGGAAGAAGAATAAATAGAGAGAAGAAGAGAGGGAAGAGAGATTGAGGAGAGAGAGAGTTAAAGGGAAAGAGGTGCCCCCTGGTTTGGATTTGGTGGGTCCCCATTTCCATCTAGTGGTGGGTCAATGGAATTCGATGTGGAACCTGAAGTGAATGGACTCTCATGGTGATGCTTTAACCGGTGTCCATTTACCGTGAATGTTCTTTTTGAAGAAGGGTCTTGGACTTGCACTGCACCAAATGGGTAAACATTAGTAATAAAAAAGGTCCATCCCAACGAGAATTGAGCTTACCTGGGTGAAGTCGAAATCGAGAATTGAAGAGCATTACCTTTTCACCTTCATGAAATACCTTTAGAAGAATGTGCTTGTCATGGAGTGACTTTGCCTTTTCTTTGTAGAGAATGGAGTTCTCATACGAATCGATTTGAAGCTCCTCCAATTCAGTCAACTGCAACAATCTTTCTTCACCAGATTTTTCACAATCAAAATTACAAGTTTTGACAGCCCAAAATGACTTATGTTGGATTTCAACTGGTAAATGACAGGCTTTACCAAAAACTAGCCTAAATAGAGACATCCCAATGGGTGTCTTATAGGTTGTTCGATAGGCCCAAAGTGCTTCACCAAGTCTATCGGGCCAGTCTTTTCTGGTGGGTTTTACAATTCTCTCTAGAACTCTTTTCACTTCTCTATTAGAAAGTTCAGCCATTCAATTTGTTTGAGGGTGATATGCAGTGGATGTTTTATGTACAACCCCATTCTTTTTCAAAAGTGACTCCATGGTTCTACTACAGAAATGAGTTCCTAAGTCACTTATCAAAGCACGTGGTGTTCCGAATCGATGGAAGATATGGGTTTTGAGGAACTCACTCACAGTTTGAGCATCATCTTTCCTAGTGGGTTTGTCCTCAACCCACCTAGAAACATAGTCAACAACAAGGATAATGTAGGATAATCCATTGGAAGGGGGAAAAGGTCCCATGAAATCGATGCCCCAAACATCAAAAAGCTCACAGAAGATTAATGGATTTTGAGGCATTTCGTTTCATTTGGAAATTGTGCCAAACTTTTGGAAAGTGGGACATGATTGACAGAACTCGTGCGAGTCCTTGAAGAGTGAAGGCCAAAAGAATCTAGAATCTAGGACCTTTCGAGAAGTCCTTTGTGGTCCAAAGTGGCCACCTCCAGGCATTGAGTGGTAGAATTCCAAGATGGAGGATTGTTCAGTTTCATCAACACATCTCCTAATTACCATGTCAGCCCCAGTTTTCCAAAGTTTATTATCTTCCCAAAAATAATGATTTGAATCACTTTTCATCTTTTCTTTTTGTTATTTTGAAAAATATTCAGGGAAAACACCAGAAAACCAAGTAATTGACAATTGGGTCATACCATGGTATTTTTGGAGTGATAGATGAAAGGTGCTCAGTAGGGAATTCAGGATCGATGATTTCTGAATGAGAAGAATTAGAAATTCTACTCAAGTGATCAGCCACAGGGTTTTCTTTTCCAGGTTTATCTTTTATCACAAGGTCAAACTCTTGGAGCATTAAAATCCATCTTATTAGCCTTGGTTTGGAATCACTTTTCTTAAGTAAGAACTTTAATGCTGAGTGGTCCGTGAAGATGATGATTTTGGAACCTAAGAGATAGGGCCGGAATTTATCCAAGGCAAAAACCACAGCTAAAAGTTCTTTTTCAGTCACAGTGTAGTGAGATTGAGTTTCATCCAATGTTTTTGAGGCATAAAAGATGACATGAGGAATGTTTTCTCTTCTTTGACCAAGAACAGCCCCAATGGCCCTATCAGAAGCATCACACATCAATTCAAATGGTAAGGACCAATCTGGGGGTTGGATTATTGGAGCAGATGTGAGAGAAAATTTGAGTTCAATGAAGGCTCTCTTCCAAGCCTCATCAAAATTGAATGTGACATCATTTTGAAGTAAACGAGTGAGTGGGAGGGAAATCCTGCTGAAGTTCTGAATGAATCGCCGATAGAAACCGGCATGACCAAGGAAGAACCGAATGTCTCGAACTGATTTGGGTTCAGGAAGTGATTGGATCACCTCAATTTTGGCTGGATCAACATGGATACCCTCTTGAGAAATTATGTGCCCTAGAACAATCCCATTTGAAACCATGAAGTGACATTTTTCAAAATTCAGCACAAGGTTGCACTTGACACACTTTTGAAGGACCATAGAGAGTGAATGTAAGAAAGATTCAAATGACTCGCCATAAATGGTAAAGTCATCCATGAAGACCTCCATGCAATTCTCAATGAATTCAGAAAAGATACTCATCATACATCGATGGAATGTTGCAGGAGCATTACAAAGGCCAAAAGGCATTCACCTATAGGCATAGGTTCCAAAGGGGCAAGTGAATGTGGTATTTTCTTGGTCTTGAGATGCGATTGGAATTTGGAAGTAGCCGGTGTAACCATCAAGAAAGCAATAGTGTGACTTTCCGGCCAATCTCTCAAGCATTTGGTCAAGGAAAGGAAGTGGGTAGTGATATTTTTATGTTTCAGCATTCAATTTTCGATTATCGATGCATACATGCCATTTGTTCTTCACTCGAGCTGTGACTACCTCCCCATGTTCATTTGTGACAACAGTTATCCCACCCTTCTTAGGTACAACTTGAATTGGACTAACCCATTCACTATCAGAAATTGGGTAGATAATACCAGCTTGAAGAAGCTTGGTAATCTCTTCCCTAACTACCTCAAGTGTGAGTGGATTGAGTCTTCTTTGAGGTTTCCTAATTGGTTTGGATGATTCCTCTAGATGGATGTGATGCATTCAAAGGGTAGGGTTGATTCCATGAATATCCTCTAGGGTCCAACCTAAGGCATTTTTATTTTCCTCTAACACTTGAACATGTTGGGGCTCCTCAGTTTCAGAAAGTGAAGCAGAGATAATGACAGGGTAGGAGGGATCATGGAAAAGGAATGCATACTTGAGTTGTGAAGGAAGTGGTTTTAGATCAGTTTCAGCCTTGATTTGAGAGATAGACAAGTTAGGAGTAGGAGAAAAGATTTCAGATGGGTTTGGATCATATTCCTCAACACTATCCAAGGTGGAGCAGTAGAGATCAGAGTTGATGTGGGATTCAAGAGAGTTTTCAAGTTCCTCTAGATTGATGGAGTCTATGAATGAGAGGTCCACATCAACTTCACCATTTATGAATTTGTTAATCATGGTGCAGATTTCACAAGATACTTTATCATTATAACATGAAGAACATGGTGGATTGGGGTTCTATTGACTCTTAGAAGTGTCCTCAAAAGCATGGATTGAGAATGCAGAGTGATCCTCAGATGGGTATCGCATGGCTTGGAAAATGTTGAACTTGACCAGTTGGTAACCGAATTCCATGGATAAGATGCCTGAATGGACATCAATCTTGGTTCTCGTAGTCATGAGTAATGGTATTCCTAGAATTAGGGGAGATCGAGAAGAGGTCGTCTCACCTTCCATGTCAAGGACATAGAAATCAGCTGGGAAGATAAGATCATTGACCCAAACAAGAACATCCTCAATTATCCCCTCAGGACTGGCAGTGCTTCGATTGGATAATTGAATGAAAACACCTGTTGGGTGCAAGGGACCTAGACCAAGGTTGGAGAAAATGGATTTTGGCATGACATTTATTGAGGCTCCAAGGTCTATGAGTGCATCATCAAAGTTGGAACTCCCTATTTGACATGGAACCGTGAAGGTCCCTGGATCTTTTCACTTCATGGGAATGGACTGTTGGGTTGAAACATTTTCAATGTTCCTAAGTTGCCTCTTATGGGTGAACAATTCCTTAAGAAACTTGGCATACTTAGGGATTTGTTTGATGGAATCTAAGAGGGGGATGTTCACTTCAACACGTCTAAACATGTCAAGCATTTCAGGATCAGGTTCAAAGGACTTCTTAGGCTTGGAGATGGCTTGAGGAAAAGGAATTGGGTTCCTTAGAGGAATGTAAGGAGGTGAAGGAGTGGATTCAAGTTCCTTTTCCAGCTTTTTGTTCTTTTCATTTTCTAGATCAACATCGAAAGGGTAGGTAGAGCAATCATCATGGGGCATAGCAATTTGCTTTCCCGATCTAAGTGCAATTGCACTTACATTACCCTTAGGGTTGGGTAATGGTTGAGCTGGGAGTTGGGATGAATTGGATGGTTGTTGCTGGCTAAGGTGGGATGCAAGTTGACCTATTTGGGTTTCAATGTTCTTGAGGCTAGAACGGATGAAGGAAGCAAGATCCTCTACAGCACTTTCCCATAGTTGTTTAGAAGAAGTGGCTTGTCCCAAATTGGGTTGGCCTTGATTTTGGTTCTTGGGAAAGCGATTGTATTGGGTGGGGAATTGGGAAGGCTCGTTAGGATAGTGGAATCCAGGAGGAGGATTGTTCCTTTGGGTTTGAGGAACAAAAGGATAAGGTTGATGGATGTTACCACCACTTTGACCATATTGTAACTGGTTTGGATTTTGATGAGGGAACTGAGGAGGATGAGAAATGGGATTACCATACCTCAGAGGTGGGTTAAAGGTAGAAGAGAAGGGCTCAGAGTGGGGTTGGTTGAAGTTTCTAACAAACTGGCCTGATTGTTGAGGGTTGAAGTTTTGCTGGGCATATGCCGCATTGAGCTCCATTGGACTAGATGAATCAGATGGATCATCTTGAAGTTGTGGACATGTGTCAGTCGGATGAGATGGAGAGTTGCAGATTCCACAATTCTTGATAGGTCCAGGGAATAGTGACTGTGGAGAAGATGAGGTTGGGGCTTTGGTAGCCACCGCTAGTTGACGCACAAGACCTGTAAGTTCACTCATCCACTCAGTCATCTTGTTGGGCTCTATGGATTGATTCTCTTGGGCTTGTTTCACTTGAGCATGTGCTTGAGCATGGAATTGATGTGTGTTTTCAGCCATGTTTCTTATGAGTTCTCGTGCAGCTGCAGGAGTTTTTTCAACAAGAGAACCACCACTTGCGGCATCAATGAGAGTTCGCTCCATAGCCAATAACCCCTCATAGAAGTATTGGATCAGGAGTTGGTCAGGGATTTGATGGTGTGGACAAGTTTCCACAAGCTTTTTGAACCTCTCCCAATACTCATGGAGTGATTCATTAGGGAATTGACGGATGACGCTTATTTCCTTTCAGATAGAAGCTGTTTGAGAAGCAGGAAAGAATTTCTCTAGAAAGAGACGCTTCATGTAATTCCATGTAGTTATGGAACCAGGAGGAAGGTAGTAGAGCCATGACTTAGCAGAGTCAGCTAGGGAGAAAGGTAATGATCGAAGTTTGATTTGTTCTTCAGAAACCCCTTGAGGCTTCATGGTAGAGCACACCACTTGGAACTCCTTAAGGTGGAGATGTGGATCCTCACCGGCTAGCCCGTGAAAATGAGGGAGAAGATTAATCAAACCCGATTTGAGTTCGAAGTCAGCTTCAATGTTTGGATATTGAATACCAAGATGTTGGTAATTCATATTAGGGGCAGCAAGTTATTTCAATGTTTGTTCCCTAGGATTGGTCATATCTAATTCAATTGGTAGGGCAATGATTGGTTCTTGGGTGATTTGGTTATCCCTAATGGTCCTCCTAAGTCGACGAAGAGTTCTATCAATTTCAGGGTCAAACAAATCTGAGGGATTGTTTGGGAGGCTGCGGGGCATTCATAGAGATTTAGAAAGGATGAGGAAGACGGGTTTTCCTTTGTATTTTTTCTGTTTATGATTTTTAAGAGGAAGACGGGTTTTTCTTTGTGTTTTTTTTTTCAATTTTTTTTCAAAATTTTTGATTTTTTTGGGTTTTTTTACAATAACCAGAAACTAATGACTACTTAAAGCACCATCCCCGGCAACGGCGCCATTTTAAATGCATGACTGATTGTTGCCTATCGACCGGTCAAAGTTCCGGTGCTCTGCTAATGTGTATAGCAGCACTCGGGTCGAATCCTCGGCGATGGTACTTCGTAATAGTCGATTGTTTTTAGTTGATTGTATTTTGATTGGGGGGGTTTGTTTGCAGAGCTTAATTGAAATGTTTAATGAATGATGTTTAATTTAACAAGTTGATAAAGATTTGGGTGAGTTCATTATTGGGGAGTTAAGCATGTGAAATCCTTGAGCCTTACTTTGTATTGTATTAAATTAACGCCCATGTCATAAGTTGACGTTGATTGGAATTCCTAAGTGTGAAGGCTTTAATCCAAGCCTTAACTTAACGTAGGGTTATAATCTCAATCAAAACTTATTTATGGTAGTGTATTTATGGTTCCAATAATCCATGGAAACCACTCGTTAAACAAAACATATCATTAATCCATGACATATTAAGTTTAACATACACAATATTAATTTAAAGAATACTCATCGAGAAAAAGCTCTCAATCGCTTAACATACCTAAATTAAAACTCACCCCAATAAGAAATTTACTCAGCCATTATTATTTTTATTAATATGGTAATATATGTTTATGGGGATGAATTATAAAGAGAAGAAAAAGAAAGGGACAAGATAAGAGTAGTGTGCCAAACACACACACGAAATATTTTGAGAATCAAAAATGGAATTTCGATTAAATGAGGAAGCAAGATAAGGTACTGTAATTTAAAATGATTAAAACTATTTTAAGACCATGAATATTATACTACAGAAAGTGGAGGAGAATAAGAGATATTGAAGAAGAAACTTTCATTAAAACAGAATTACAAAATAAAGGACTTACAAAATTACAAAAATGAAGAACACAAAAGTAAGTGAAAACAAAGAGAGGAGGAAAGGTATCTCAAGAGAAAACCTGAGTATGGCAGGTCCTCCCAAGCCTTTGTAAAATCTTTGGTCGTGCCAATATGATCTCCTCTCTTCTGAAATGCCAACCCCTCTCAAGGAGAGAAGGGGAGAGTATTTATAGCCCAAGGAGTGGACTGTTTGCATTCCTAATCTGTCCCTCCACTTTCATCGCCAATTTGGCTACTCAGACAGCCGAATCTCCAAATATATCCTTTTTCAAAGTTGTATATAATAAAGTTTTCCGACTACTGTCAAAATATGGAGGCATTTGGACAAGTGGATCCAATGTTATGGCGGTTTTATTAAACAAAGGTAAACTGTCCATTTCTATTCATGATTTTTCGATGTCTAAAATGTGAATGGATATTTTAACAGTAATATGCCTTCAAATCCGAATTACTTATTCAACAAAGTCGTCCAAATATATCTCATCTTTCCCACTGCAAAATATCAGCTCGATTTGATGCTTACATCATGAGATATGTCATGAATAGTATACTGATTTTAATTCTCGGAAAGAATGGTGGGATGGACTTCAAAGCTTCATTTGGGCCCCTTGTACTTGGATTTGGGCCATGAAATTTTTATCCAAGATTACATGTAGTGTCCCCCGAATTATGGGGGAGAGTTAATGTTTTTGGACTTCTGTATTGAGCCCCGTAAATCAATCTTCAAGGCTGGTCCAGTTTGTTCACAGATTCTTTGGTATTCTTTGTGAGGACCATATGACCCTTCAAATGGCAGAATTGGATCATGGTTCCTTCTAATGAAATGTTTTATATTGAAAGGAGAATCCTACAAAACAAGAACCACACAATTTGGATCCGTATAGTGACAGTTATAATTAAAACATTAAACTGACTCAATTGGACTACTTCTAAAAATGCTCAAATATTATACTTAATATTAAAACATTAATATTTCACACAAATTATGCACATTTCATATAAAATAAGTAAATGGGGAATATAATAAGTCATGAAAATATTAATAACATCAGGTACATATCACCTTCTCAGATAAAAAACTCACACACTGGGATCCTTCCCCAAACACTGATATAGAAGACCGAGGGGAAGTCTCCATAAATGGGTCCCACTCAGCTTTAGATTTAGAGAGGAGATCAAAATTCCTGATAAATTAGGAACTCCTGGAGCTATTCCTTCATTAGTTGCAGTTCACCCTAATTCCCCAGGATGGTTATTCGGTATAGGGTAATTTTTTTACATGATTAGGAACTCTGTTTTACTAGTTTATCGCATGGGGAGGACCTCGTCTTTGATTTTTTGTGATATGGGGAGGACCACAGTACCTATTGTCATCGAAGAAGGGAGGACCATTGCTTGGACCAAAGTGGGAGTGGTAAAAACCTCCACATTTATGAGATGATGTGTGAGGAGCACCTGGAAATATGTCAAAAAGGACAGGGGAAGGACCTTCATGTTGAGTAACATGGGTATGTGGAGGGCCTCTATAATGGTTGGTAAACACATGGGGAGGACCTCTGCGGTTAAGAGTTCTAGAGTGGGAAGGACCTCTACTAGAGCTATTGAGAGCATGGGGATTACCTCCATGTTGGATGCTTGTGGCATGAGGAGGACCTATGTGCTTATTGGAAATGATAATATGAGGAGGGCCTTCACACCAATCATGAATGTAGTGGGGATGACCTACTTTTTGGTAGTTGTTGGAGTGTGTAGGACCTCCACACTTATTGTCTATAGTGCGGGGAGGGCCTATGTGTTGGCTGGTGATGAAGATAGAAGGGACTCCTCTTTGGTTAATGTTGTTGTAGGGAGGACATCCTCTTAATCTAGAAATTATGTGAGGAGGACCTTCGCATTGGTGGTCCATGACATGGGAAGGACCTCTGGGCCAGATGTCGACAAGTTGGGGAGGACCTCCACTTGTATGGGTGATTAGAACATAGGGATGAACTCCATGATAATCATGAGAGTGGGGATGACCTACAATATGAATGAATATTGTGTGGGGAGGGCCTTTGTACTGGATATCATCATTGTGTGTGGGACCACACTTGTTGCTGGTGGTGATAGTGGCTGAAAAAGTCAACCCATCCTACCCATGGGGTAGCCAAGGCCTTGACACCATTTGAATAGTGGTGATTCCCTACTTTGTGGTGATAGGGATCTGGTAGAATGCACTGAGGGTGTCATGGGCCACAAGAGTCATTGAAGATGATGCCCCCTAATAGGAATCTTCATGAGTTTGGGCTCAATGTTGGTGTCAATTTTTCTAGACCAGGGATGAAAAAGTAGGGATATAAACCACTTATTCTTTAGCTTGAGGGATCAATTTTTAGTGCTAATGAGTCCTCATGGGATCCCTTTTTGATGACCCTCAGGCAGTTTTCATGGTTGGGATGACTCAAATATCACTTACCTCATCGCGTTATGGGAGTGACTCATAGTATTTCCCTATAGAGAGGCTCTCAAAGTAGTTGTGAGTGGGAGTGGGGAGTATTGGGTCCTTGCGTGGCCCTTGGGGAGGCAGTGATGATGAGTCGTAAATGCTTCTAGGTTATGGCATGCCATTTTCCTCATAGAACTGACCCCCTCAACTCATATCAATGAGAAAGGGTGTCTATAACCCTTATTTACACAATCTTCAAGGGTGATACAGGGCATGGGTGACTGGTATCTGTGGTTTTGGATGGCATTATGGTGGTGGAGGAATCTTGTGGGATTGTCACATTGTTGTTTCTTCTGCCCCTATATCTACAGCAGGGGGTGATTGGATTCTTATAGTTGGGGTCTTTTAATGTAGGAAGATTCATCCATAAATACAGATAATGGGAAAACAATTCCTAATGCCCGAGCGTCGTTCAGACTTCCATGGTTGGAGAGAGATATCCATGCTAAAGATTCTACATATCGAAATTCTCAATTATTAACTACCCCAATCTCTTGTGAGTTTCATCCCAGGATCACTATTTGCTTCAAAGGACCTGGCCCCAAATTTCTGGATTTAGATACATTCCCATCTACTGATGTCTTGAATGATACTAATTCCATGTTGAGTATAAGAGTTTCACGTAGGGTTCACCATTTCTATTTCCAAATATTTCTGCTGGGGCATGCCCGCCTCTAAGTGTTTTCGCACACTAGTGTGTCACATTTAATTACCCTGTATTCCTGATTTCCAATGGAAGGAAGAATTAATCACTTCTTCGGTGATGTCTTCTCCTTGGTCAAAATGAGATGATGGGATGTCGATTCTTCCTTCCCTGGATTCATCCTCATAATACAATTCCTAGTAAATTTTTCCCTTATAAATTAGGACATTGTTCATAAAACTCATTCGTGATGTCATCTCTTTGTGGAGTTAGGTTAATTACAATACCTATTTATGTACATTCCAAGGGGTTTAGTCGGGGAAGTAATCTTTAGTTAGGATATTAGTCATGTTGGGAATTAGTGGCATGTCTGGACATTAAAACTTTTGTCACCTGTATTCTTCCTCATGAGAGGGCTTCTCAAGGGAATTGAAACTCAAAGCATCCCATAACGATCATGGGGTATTTTGTTCCAGTGGCATGTCTTCTGAGGTTTTCCCCAGGTGTCCCATGTTTGACATTGGTTAGGCCATGAGTTTAATGTCATGATGGGACAGTTATACCAAAGTCATGTCTTTCAAGGTTTTACTCAAGCATCTCATGTTTAAAACTAGGTAGGTTATGAGTTTAATGTCTTACAGAGATGATTATGGAAAAGGCATGTCTTCTAAGATTTTCCTCAGGAATATCATGTTTAATACAAGGTTTTTTGTGATTTTAACATCATGTAGAGACAATTATGAGAAAGTCATTTCTTTAGAGGTTTTCCTTGGGCATCTCATGTTCAACATGAGGTAGGTAATGAGTTTAATGTCTTGTAAAGATGGGATGAGGTTGATCAGAACATCCCATCGAGACAGATCAAAGAGGTGGATCCCTAGGAGGGAGCACCTGGAAGGTTTACCATATGGATGGATCAGAACACCCAATGAGTATGGACCCGAAGTGGTGCATCTCATAAAGAGAAAGTGTCACACCGTGAAGGGGTACATTCCAAAGAGGGAGGTAGAAAGGTTTACTATTAGACAGGTGGGAACGCCTATGAAGATGAATGTGTGTGACGTGCCTCATTAAGGTAAAGTTTTCTTATTGTGAAGGCTAATCTAGACACCATGTAGGGAAGATCAAGGGTGTGGAACCCATGGAGGGGGACACCAATGTTTACTATTTTCTGGGTTTGAATGAATCTGGTGACGAACCTGGGTGATGGGTCCCAATAAGTTAAATATGTCACACCATGAAGGATGATTTGGACACCACTGAGGGAGGAGTAGGGGGTGCACCCCCTAAAGGGGGATAGAATGGTTAACTATTGGTTGGTATTTAACCTCATAGATTCTTCCCACATACCCTGTGTAGAAAATAGGGATAAAACCCCACATAGTTTGAAAGGGTTATTTGGGACTTACACATGGATTTATTCCCTTCACAATTGAAGAACTATTGTTTAGATTAATATGGACTGTGTAGGGATTATGCATGGTTATCTACCTAGGTGATGGTAGGAGAAGTTATGGTGTAGATGGCATGATCTCACTGAGATTTGGTGGCCCATGTAAGAATAAGGATGGATATGGAGGAAGTTTCGATGGAAAAGATGGAATGTGGTTAGTGATGGGTTGTTGGGAATAAACCTCATAGAGGCTTCTACATTCCCCAGTGGATGGGAATAAAAGTCCACACAGTTCAGAAATAGAGATCAGACACCTAAGTAGGAGACTCATGTGAATGGAATGCATGGATAGGGACTTGAAGTAAGTGTAAACTCTGGGTTGGGGCATGATCCTCTCAAGACATAATGACTTGAGGGAAATACCAGGATGGGAATGAATGAAGGGGTTGAAACATGGGGAGGGTTTCTACATACCATTTTTAGAATGCATGGATCGAATTCCATGCATTTATGGTATCTTATGTAGTTTAATTTCATATAATGAGGATGGGAATGAATCGACGTGAATATAGCAGTGTTGAGCTTGAACCTCATAGAGGTTTCCTATATATCCAAGTGGTTAGGAATCAAAGTACATGTAGATTGAAGTTAGAGGCTTATGCATGGTTATCATCCCATAAGAAGGGTTACATGGTCACTACTAACCTCAAATATCAAATGATTCATGCTTGGTGTGAGAAACAAGAGGAAACAGTATACCAGATAATCATGTTGTGATAGATGCATTTGCAAGGGATCGTGTAGGGCTTACGCGTAGAAGTGTCCCACTGGAAAAAAGGTCAAAGGGAGAGGGCTGGGGTATTGAGAGTACCATGTTCCCATATCACTTACGGTATTTTTATATGAAGGATTAAAGGATCAAGAGTTTTACCTCCCATAAGAAGGGCTAGGGGATTACACCAGGATGGATTCCCTTTCCCTATGGTAAAATGTTGTTCCATGCAAGGAGGATCTCATTCCATGTGTGGAATATCTCACTCCCATAGAAACGAGTGGGCATAGAGAATACCCAAGTTGAGTAACCCCATCTTCATTTCATGGGGTGAGGATATATTTTAACGTCATGTGTTGATGATGATGGTGCTTGGCAGTTTAACATCCTGCATCTTGGATAGGGTGGTCTCATCCCTTACCCCTGTACATACATGACTGATACCCACCCACACTTGGGGAAGGTATGGAATCAAAAATTCCTAATGGTAATGGGGTGTAGGATTGGTCACTCATGGGATCCAAATTAGTGTGGCTATGAAAAAAACAAGAGCCATTAGCATACCTATGCTAAAAATAAAGAGGTAGGACATTGCAATAAGAGACACCACATGACGGACTAATAAATCACCACGTGCAAGCCTGGAGGGCCACACAAAAGAGAGTCCCACGAAGAAAGGTGCATTCCCAATATGGGATTAATGAAGCTTAGGTGCTTCTTTAATGAAATGAGTTTGGTGAAGGAAAGGGCCTTGAAACGTATGGCCCCCTTATCTTAGCATAAGGTCCCGACTTATTAAAAGAGTGCTTCATAAAGGCTTAATGCTTCACGAAACCTCAAGAAACCCGAATGGGGTCCCTCCTCCGTGAAGGGAGGAGACCTTCATGAAAAGCATCCCTACCATAGGTAGAGGTTATTAGGAACAAAGGAAATCATGGATCACGATGCTCAAGTATGTTAGGCAATTCATTTGTTTGCACCGGGTTCATGGTTCTTGGGGGATTCACGATATGGTAGACCAGAAGTTGAAATAATAGGGTAACGACCCATTTTATGTGGGGGTGAGCCATATATTTATAGGAAATGAGGAATTTGATTGTCTCAGGGAAATCCTCAAAGAAAAAGGACACCAATAAGAAATAGGGATCCATCGGACTCACGGAGGTACCGTTAAAGACTCTCGCATAGTTGTGGGTCTCATTGGACTCACTGAGGTACCATCATCCACCTTCGCATGCATGCTGGCGAGGGGTCTCCATGAAGGATCTTCATGAGACAGACTCCTCTGATGAATTATGAGTCCATTTGAGCCTGGATTTTCTTCAAAATGGCTGAGTATTTATCAATTTATCTAGTAGAATTCATTTCGGCCCCAACAAACACATTGATGATGAACTAGTGAATCCTTTTTAAACCTTTATATATACCATAATACTCCGTCATAAACAACATCCTTCAAAATTGATACCCTCTTCTCAAGTATCTATACATGTGTTGATCCAATTAATTGTTGAGATCATTAGTGTTGATCCAGTCATCCCTTCATTAATCCATTAATCCTTCAAAGATGGAACAAAACTCTAGGGTAATGTTTATCTCTTTTTATCCCCCAAAATGAACACATATTCCAAACTCATTCCCTTATTGGTAAAGATCTAATATATAAATCTACTAGTGAGAATCTAATAAACCATATTATTATTGGTGATGAGAAAGTAGCTCCTGGATTTTCTAGTAAAAGTCCAATAAAGTTTAAAACCAATGGTGATGTGTCTATAAATATAACATTTCATTGGTGATGATCCAACATTGTAATCATATGGGGACACCCCATTAAACCATAATATTTCTAGTTAAAATACAATATCTATTGAATTTTATTTTGTCTATAAAAAAATTTAAAACCTATAAGTGAAAAGATAGTAAATATTAAGTTTCATTGGTCATGAATTTTTTAATTATGTCACTAATTATGAGAATGTAATCCAACATCACTAAGACCATGATGAGTGTGTACGTAAATTATCTTTATGCCTCTTGTTATGATGTTAAATAAGGTATTTCCTTCTTATATAGATTTAAATATTAAATAAACACTCATATACACATCCTTGTGGAAAAAATAGGAAATTTCTTCTATTATGAGTGTAGTATGTCCTAAATTAATTATTGTATCCATACAATTTATTAATCAATCAATCCATATCATAACAAGAGTTTATCCTGTTATGGATACTATAATTAAGTTTATCTATACTACAATCATAGTACAAGGTTAGTGAACATAAAATTATATCTATAAGATTGTGACTAAATAGGTAATAAGTGCTATCATAAGATGAGTCAACCTCCCATCCTATCTATTTCAACACATTCCACCCTAATAAAACATTTGAAAAAGATAATGATGTGTGGAAATAAAAATAAAAAATAACCCAAACTGAAATCCTTCCCATGTGAATGAAATCAGTTAACTATATATAATTTTTTGTGATGATTAATCCAAATGACTTTAAGTGGGAACCAAACTAATGAATCATTCAATATTTTTACAGGAAATCAAAAACATGATAGTGGTTCTATGACTCATCGTAATCCTACAATGATCCCATGAATCTATGATTCCACTATTGATACCTTTACCTCAAATATAAAGAAACAACACATGCCCTATCCTTCCCAGCACCTTCAAGTATTGATATTCAATACATTGGTTTGGGAATAGTTTCATGATGGAATAATCACCCCATGATTCATTGATTTTGTGAACCTTGATCAGATCATACCATGAAATCCAATCTGATATCAATTGATTAATAGATATAGGTGGATACCATCACCATATCTAATAGTTTTAAGATTCACAGTCTTGAATAGAATAACACCCTTATTTTGTATTTTTAGGAGGATAATATAACACCCCACATCCTTAAAATATATTATTTTGATGTAATTTCACCAAAACCTCATGTTTTTTTTATTTTTTTAGTGTTTTAGGTGTTGTCAATTGCCTATTGAATTTAAATCTCACACTGATTGGGTGAATTGTTACCCAAGAAGACCTCATAATTTGTGGCCTATGTAAGGGAAAGGGGCCAGTAAATTTGAATGGATAATCCAGGCTAGGACTGTGGACCATATGTGGATATCTCCTTTTACCTTTATTTATTTTGAAATCATTTTTATGTTATCCACCCACGGTGGATCATGAATACACATATATAATTTATATTACATGTATAGTAGATCATTTTGATATGGAATGTGTTGAAATTTACTGTTTTATTTCATTCAATTATGATGTTTATTTGGTAGTTCTCATGTATTGTTATTAATGATTTTTTTATTTCTTATGTACTATGTATAGTTAGTTTTACCTGAGGGTATAGTCTCCCCAGATGATATATATTGACTCTTGATAATGGTTGGAAACCTCTATTATAGGAGGAGACATAGCTAATTTATGTGTCACTCATGTTTATTCATGGAAAATGTAAACCAGACTAGTGGAATTATAATGTTGTATAAGAGTATTTTTTTTATTTTGTCTTATAATTTAAGATATGGTTCATAGGAGATATATTGTTGTATTGGCTTGGTATGGATCTTGTTTCTTAGAGTAGCTAACCCATGTATGAGGTAATTCTATGTTACTGGGGATGGGAATATAATTCTTAGTTTTCACTATTATTCTTTGTTTACAATTCTTAATATGTTACATATTGATATATATTTATGATTTATGGATGTTTACTCTCTATATGTGGTGTAAATAGGTTTATGTTCAAGCATCATTCTTTGTAAACAGTTATCACATGACATTACTATCCATTTTTTTATTGATATTCTAGTGTTGAAACTGGGTCGGGTCACCTAACACATAAGTAACAACTTATGTAGAGTTTTCCTATATAATTTCATGGTGTAACTCTATATGAACAACCCATTATTATTTATTATTATTCTGATATACTATGACTCTTATATAACCCTTGTGAGTTTGAACCTAACTCTATAATGGGAGGGTTAGGCTAAACTCAAGCATACATGTTAGACGGTTATGTTATGCAGTGTGTAGGGAGTATCAAGAAATATTTTTCTCCACTTACTTTCCTCTCTTGTATTGAAATATGAGTTGAGGATGGCCCACGATTAGGTAGTTATCTTGGGTATGAGGATACTCAATATACATGGAAGACTTGAGATGAGTGTGTTGGCCTATGAGTTACCTTAAAATATATATGGAAGAAGTATTAAGGGTTCTTTGTATGTTGTGAAATTTAGGATTGTGGTCTTTTAATCTAGGTTATATAGCTTGATTATATTGATATTTAACAAAAAAAATTGGTTATTTAAGTGTGTTGGAAAAATAAAAAAGTGATTTTTCTTATTATTTTCGATATGTGTTCTATTTTTTAAGGTAACTCAAGATGGAGGGGTTATCCTAAGTATATGAATTCCTTCAGCGAAAAAATGTATGAGTATATAATTCATGTTATGGGATTGATTAATGGATATTTCTTTGTGTGAGTAATGGGTCTTCATTGCATGAGATGTGTGGTTAGCAATTCTATTTAGTGTATAATCCTAGGATTGATAGGATATGACTTGGGTTGGAATGTGTATAGGAATATTTCAGGAAAATACTAGGGCTTACACCTTATTGGATATACTTTGACTAATAATAGTGGAAGCTATGTTCCATTATGAGTGTTTTATCGGATACTATCTTACCTCAAAAAAACAGAGTTAGTGTAAACTTAACAAATGAGATGCATGAGATAGTGTGGATTAATATTGGCCTTGGATGGTGAGATTAGTAATTTTTAAGTGAAATAGGCCTAGAATTACATGAGGTAAATATTAATGGGTGTATTTTAGAAAATTTATGAGATGTGGAGGTCGAGTTATAAAGGTTATGATACTCTCGAGGTTTAGTTAATAGTGAAAATGTAAGTACATGGTTATAGTATGTTATATGTTCTCAGTATGTAGGTTTGGCTGAGTATGTGAATATATTCAATCCCTTGATACTCATATGGGAATATAACCTTGATAGGTGAATATCTGTAATTTTGGATTCTATGACTCTTTATTTTTTACCAATCATATGGATATATTATATGTGATATCAATAGATTTTTATATAATCAATTTTAGTATGTGATCGATTATGAGGTAACCCTTGGAATGGTGTGAAGCTCCTTGATATAACTGGGTAATGGTTGAGAGAGGTATATATTCTAACATTATGTTGTGTGTGGGTGAGATAATGTTATTACCTTGAAGTGGTCATATATAGATTTATTGGTGATGACCTATGGGTGATGATGAGTGTGGGTAGCTATGATGGTCAGCTCATGTGACTAATGTGTAGTGACCTATTAGATAATGTGAGTTATGGTGGATTAGGGTCTACAAGGTTTTATAGAACACTGAGGGTTTAGGGATCCATTGTGGACTTTTGAGACCTAAAGACTGTCTAAAAAATGGACAGGGGATCCCTTTTATATTTTTTTTTACTAATTTTAGGAGAGGGTATAGCCTATATAAATATCTATTGATGTAATTTGTGTTGAAAAATTCAATGACATTGTTTATAGCCTTGGTGAATAGGGTCCTCCATCCTTTTTTGGATTTTTTATAGATTTATTTGTTTTGGTTAAACTGATGGATCATCAAATATATTCCAATACATTGATGTGTTAATTATATATTATTAAGGCACACTTATTGGGGTCGTTCTAATGTTGGGATATTTATTGGTTTCTTATGGGTCTAGGAATCAAAGGTTACTGAGAAGAACTGCCTTACATGTGGTTTAGAGATGGCTATGTTGTTGAATGTACTAATAGGTTAGCATCATTACATGTGTTTGGAGGGTTTTACGGGGTATAACTACAATTAAATTAGGAATATATTTTCTCATAGATACTAATACCATTGATAGAGGGGGTGAGTTGAGTACATACAATAATTTGGATTTGAGATGGAATATACCCCTAGTAAATGGAACTTTATAGTATCCCCAACCCAGATCATCCAAATAGAACCCAAGCCAATGACCCATAGACATTAGGTTCACATTACCATATGGTAAAGGTTATCAACCAATTAATGGGATCTAAGAGGTGATTTTGGAGAGACTATACCCCCTTAATATAAAAACAAAAACAAATAAACAAAAATAAACAGAAACAGTTAAGCATAACATATAATTAGAGGCATAACTAACCATATGAAACACCCTATACAAAATAAATAGAAAAAACAAAATTTCAATCACTAAATAGATTATAGTATCAACATAATGTAATCAAATATAAATCGGTCCAAAAAAATGAAAAATATAACACTGAGATCGGTATTGAGTATTGTTGGTGCCAAAATTTATCCCTAAAAAAATTCCATGAAATTCTGCCTCATAGAGTGGCCTCACAGAGAATCTGTGAAAAGCCCCTCTGGCTCTACGATCAGCACAAAGTAGTGGAAAAAGAATGATTTTCAGCCACCATGGAGTCGTTTATGGAGCACTCTGTGCCAACAACGCACTTGAGAGAGAGATCTACAGCCTTCACAGAGTAGTTGACAGAGCACTCCGCGCCTACGATGCACTTGATAGAACCCTCTGTGAGTGTCGTGCAGCATATGATGGAGAGCTATATGAGTTTGAGGAAATTGATGGATCGGCCTCCGATTTTTAGGTCCAATTACCTCACGACATGACTTCCAAGCTCCACACTTCCTCTCGCCTATAAATATCAAGCTTCCCCAAACCAAAAAGATTGATACCTTGACATTTCACCTTCTCAGCTCTCAAATTGCAAACCACATTCTGCTCAATGAAAAATTGAGAAAATGAACTCTTCATAGTGTTTGAGAACTGTGAAATACCTTTCTATTTACTCATATTCAAACCCTCTTCAACCAGGGATTCCCTTTGCGAAGCTCACGATCCATCGCAAAAGAAGGAGATCTATATGGTAACTCAGGTCTTTGCAAAGCACTCATGCTTCCTAAAGTACCTTCCATGCACATGTAAACCCCATTATAAGGGAGGATCATTGTGCTTCTTGAAGCACATTGCTTCGCAATGCTGCACTTTTTAAGGCACCCATGTTTCGCGAAGTCATACTTTGTGAAATCACATTCACTTTGTGAAGCACTCTCCATACACATGTATACTCCATGACTAACCCAGACCACTCCACTTCATAAAGAATACCCCTTCACAGAGTCTTTCCATTTCATGGAGCACCAGAGATTTGCATGGTCTCTTCCAGTGAACCCCTACACTTCACAAACCCTACTTCACCCGTATGACCCTCCATGTTTGTATGAAGTGATTTCAAAGTCCCTTGGGTGGTGATTCATGTTGTGTTTATTTTCCTCATGCTTCTTCGCATAGGCACACTAAAAACTATTTATTCTTCTCATAGACATGCTAATGTGATCCCCTCAATGGATCACTCCATAACCCCATATGTATATGGAATTACTGGTGCCTTCCCTTCACCAATGGTTAAATTACACCTATTATGTGAGTCCTAGGGGTAAGGATTGAATTCACATCTTCTGAGCTATATGACATTAAACTTCCAAGAATTATCATCCTCAGAACATGACATTAAATTTTATCCTCACCCCAGGCAATATACAAGGGGTGCCCCACCTCAGACATTTTCCATGCCCACTAGTCTCCACGAGAGTGAGATCTTCCTCACATAGAATGGGATTCTCTTTTCAAGGAACGACATCTATTCAAGGGGAAGGGAAAACATCCTGATGTAATACCCTAGACTTTCTGTCTAGAGGTAGCACCCTTGATCCTCCTCCATTCTTTTATGCACCAAGACCAAAGGAGAGATAGGCACAGGGGACTCTCGAAACCCCATACCTCTCCCTTTGTTCATTATCATCATTGGGCCTTAATATTAGAGTAAGTCCCAATCTCTATATCCCTGGGCCACTAACCACATCTAATCACCATTCCATTCCTCACGGATGCAGCTTTCACGACATGATCATCAGGTCGTTGTTGCCTCTTGTTTGTCACACCGAGAATGACTCACATGAGCTTAAAGTAAGCATCGAACATGACACCCTCATGGGCCTCTTTAGTGTTTAATCCCCATACCACACCACCAAACTATGTGGACTTTGATCCTTTCCGTTTCTATGAAAGGTATGCAGGAAGTCTCCCTAAGATTCAAGCCCATCACCAATCGGTCCTGCCCACTTCACATCGGTTCAACCTTGTCCCGCATAAAGCTAAATTTCATGCTTAAAAATTATGTGGGCTTTGATCCCTGTATTTTAGGTAGGGTACGTAGGAATCCTCCCTAAGTTTCAACCCCAAAATCGATTACACTTTGGAATACCCTTTTTTGGGACCCACATCCTTGGTCCACAATTTAGTGGTGTCAGACTAGTTCCCATTTAGCTGACCATGCATAGTCCACACACCCCACTGATACTCCTCCATCCAAGAGTATCCCTCTTGCGATGGGTAGTTAACCATGTGTAAGACCCAGCATGTCTCTAGGACGTTGTACTTTGTGTACACCCCGATTCTATGCCCTATCCTAAACTATGTGGACTTTGATTCCCTTCCATGAAGATATATAGGTATCCTACCTAATTTTCAATCCCATAATTCATATTCCATCATAGTCACTCCCTTGAGACATTGTGTTTCAGGAATATCATGCCTCAACCCAAGGTTCCATTCCCTTCGGGTCCCCATCCATGTGATCCATTCTCACGGTCCGCCTACCTAGGTGTCCCATCACCCCACCGAACTATGTATACTTTGATTAACTTTCATGGGGATATGTAGGAATCCTTTCTAAGGTTCAATCCCCAAATTATCTTCATCTTCACGTCAGTTCCATATCATTGACCATCCACTTCATTCAACCCTCCATTATCTATCTTGATTCTTACCCGGGCCACCACATCCTGGTGAGATCATTCTAGCCATCCAATTTCTTCCCTTTGTGGGACCTGGGAAGCTAACCCTGAATAATCCCCCAAAAATCCATAACCATCCAACCAAGAGTTTCCCTCTTGCGATGGGCCGCTATCCATGTGTGAGCCCCATCATGTCTCTGGGTCATCTCCCTTTGTGTGCACCCCGATTCCATGTCTCGCCCTTTGAACTATATGGGTTTTGATCCATATCATCTACACATGGTACATAGTAAACCTCCCTAAGGCTCAATAACAACCAATATTAACCCTTTGTTTCCCCCTTTATTGGGTGTACTTTCCCTAATCCATCCTTATCGGTATCTAGATTGACCTTCCCGATGAGATATCTTCCTTCTATGGGACACACCACCTTGAATCCAACCTTATTGGGTGTTCTGATCCTTCCTTCTAGTATACCTAACAAATGATTCATCCCAGGGATATACCCATCTGACCCAATCCTATCAGTGTTCCAATCAATCAGATCTGTCTTCGCTAGACGGTAAACTCATGGAATACCCTGTGTTAAACATGGGAAGGTGAGGTAAACCTCAGGGAAATGCCTATGAAATATAGCTCCCCACACTCGACATGGGATGCCTCATTCTTCTGTTCCCTCAAGAATCCCTATCATAAGGGGAAGAAATCCATATGTACCATTGTTCCAGTGCCCAGACATGCCAACAACGCTCAATGTGACTAGTCTCTTGAAAGAAGGTTTCTTCCCTGACCAGACCCTATGGAATGTCCTGACAGGAGTAGTGTAATTAACCAGCATCCACAAAGATATGGAACTGGGAAGAGTTTCATGAAAAATGTCTTAAATTTATGAGGGAGAACCAGATTATGTGAGCAATTCCAAGGTAGAATCCACCAAAAAAGAGATATTGACATCCCATCAACCCATTTCGATCAAGGAGCAAGAGTCCCTAAATAAGCGATGAATACCACCCACCTTTGGAAAGAGAGAATATGGGGAAACCAACAACACGTCACAGCAGGACGATGTGTGCCTCAATGAAAGAATTTGAAACAGAAATGGTGAACTCGATGTGAATTTATTCTCTTCAATATGGATATTAGTAGTGTTTTGTGAATTAGTAGATAAGCATGTCCCCAGATCCAGCTATCTAGCGCTAGGTCCCGCCAAGAAAATAGTGGGCCTATCATGACACTCACCAAAGTTAGGGAAATTGATCATTGGGTATTTTGGTCTGTGACATTGTCAGCATGGATCTTTATATCATTTTATGGAAGATTGAATGACATTGGGGAACTGCATATTTCTTTCCTATTATCTGTAATAATGAGAGAATCTTCCTTCTTTGTAGGACCCAATCTCAAGTCCCAGGAAACCATTCACCACCCACCCACCGATGTAGGGGACGGGGAAACACCAACGCAACAATCCTGCATAACTCTATCTCTTCTGTGAAGTCCTCCACATCCACGGTTTCTGGTCACCCACACCTTATATCACCATCTGAACTCGTTCATAGAAGGGTGATCAACGACCTCATCTAATGGTATGAGTAAGAAGAGATTATCCCAACTCAATATATGGCCTATCAGGACCTGGAGGATTCTGTGCCTCACAATCGCCGCCACACCCAAGGGTCGCGTAGGGAGCCACTAATCCCCACTCCATCCTATAACTATTTCAGGAGTCTCTCCTCGGAACGCTTTGACGACTCTCACCCTTATGCCGATGAAGTAAGGGAGGTTTGGGCTAACCCAAATGTGATCTCGTCCCAGGGGCCTCTAAGGAGAGCTCCCACTAGGACGCATTAGTTCCACCACTCATTCCCACAGGCTGAGGAGCAGGTGATTTACAAACCTGCACCACCGTCCCCAGTCTAGTTAACCTAACTCCAACGTCGGGTGCAAGATGAGGAGGACGCCCTCCAGGGGGTTTCATCATCAAAATCTATAGTGGATTGTTCCACCATAGACATATACTATAAATTTCCTATTTATACAGAATGGGGGCACCTATAAACCCAACCTGGATCGAGGCCCCAACTACCCCACTGGTAGGTTGGGATGACTCTCTTGGTCACCGACATTGGTAGTACCCATCACGGGCCGACCCACGGTGATGACATCCAGCACAGAGGTCCTCCCCATTCCACCATAAATGAGAGAGAAGGTTCTCCAAAATCCCAAGATAGACATAGATACCCCCATACAATATTTAGTCCTGGTGAAGGCCCTCCCATCCACACTGACATCCCACATGGAGGTTTCTTCTGCAACTGTGATCCTAGGAATGGAGTTATTCTTTCTATCAGAGGTCGCTAATGCGAAGATCCTCCTCTCCTGGTCAACCATCTTCATTGATTTATTCCCCATGTTCTTACCGTAGCTGATAATGGTACTCTCTATCCTAAAAATCAAAAAATCGATGTTCTTTCCTACTATATTTGTGACCATCATGGAGGTATTCCCCATGTTCAGTTTGACCATGACAAAGGCCCCCCTTGTACCGTCACCGCTGAGGGAAAAAACATAGAAGAATTGTACATTCTCCCACTAGCTCCAACGGAGGTCCTACCTATAGTAACACTCCCCACAAAGGTCCCCCCCTGATGCTCTAGCCAGTGGACACAGAGGCCCTCCTCGTGTTCTGTTTGACATTTTTTCGAGTGCTCCTCGCACCCCAACTCACCCAGGCGGAAGTCCTCTCTACCCCAGTACCAGTTTGTCCAAAGGTCCTCCTCTTTTAGAAAACCAACCATGTCCTAAATAACCGTCCTGGGGTAGGAGGGAGGGTCGCTACCACCAAAGGAAGAATACTAAGAAGTTTTAGACCATGATTAAACCCATCTACTTTTTAGACTCTAAAGAAGAGTACAATTCGGTGAAGAAACCCTCACCCTGATCTTCTATGACAAGGACTGAGGCAGGAACAAGGTGTATAAGCCCCATACTTCTGGAATGTGAGTTCCACTGGATTCATTCATCCATCTGAAGATACATTTAGGAGGAGGATTATTTGGCCCCTTTATAGGGTATAGTTGTGAAATCATCCCTATCGTCAACAGGTCCATTCTTTACCACTACTAGAGATCACAAAGAGTTATTCTGGGGACCAATAAAGGAAGAGAAATAGAGTGAACCACTGTCATTAACCACATCCCCTGCATAGGTAGCTATGGTGGTTAGTCCATCTTATAGGGATGTGGTGGCGCAATCAGGGAAGTCATTTGAAGATAGCCCAAGATTTCGCGTATTTTATACTCACATTTTGTACTCTCTATTGTCCATTCTACCATCGAAATGGTAAGATTCAGTGTCAATACCAGTCCCTCAACTGCCCTTAGTCGATGAATGGGGAAACCAAGGGACAGATCATGAGTCTGAACTGAGGATCTTGTGGAATATCCTTGCAGTGGACTAGTTCCATAGATGCTCTAGCCAGCTGCAACTGCAAACTTCAGTACTCTGAAATCCCTCACCCTGGAGGAGGTCATGTGATTTCACCAAACTCTCGGGGAAAAACACTTTCATCTCCATCATCAATGAGTGTATTAGCCCAAGATCAAGGAATACTTTGAAGACATCGGCCAACAATGCCTCATGGTCGACTTGGATGCACTCCCTGTGGCTCAGCACCATGAGTCCCCAGTCATCATCAGAGCCTCCATAAATGATGCGTTCAGAGATTTACAGTGCTCCACAAGATTATTTAGAAGGCTTCCTCACTGTTCACATATATGGTTGGGGTTAGTATGCTTCCCTTCAATTTAGTTATATCTGGTGCCAGCCTGACTTTTCAGGTGATATTGGGGATATGTCTTCAGGTACAGTCGCAGTTAACATGGAAGACATATCCGAAGAAGATTCCGATCTAGGGATCCTTGAATAGAACCTACCCACCCCCCTCGGGGGTGGTTCCACACCTGTTAGATCATTTGGGAAGGGTTACTCAGCAACAAAGAAATTTATTGGGTCTTCCTACACCTTCTGAGTCATCATACTTCAATCAAGACCCCAATAAGGGTAAAGAGTATGCTAGGGCCATAAAACCTTCTAACCCATCTGGCTCAGTGAAAAAGATGAAATATGACCTCGAAAAGTTTGTGTTGCATCAACAGATCATGAAACATAAAAAGATGGTTGATAACCTTTTCAATGAATGTGATGCGGAACGACGACCAGATTACGATAATCCTTGACTGGGGCAGCATGGGTAGGTATAGCTTCCCCCCTGATGAATTGAATCCAGGTGACCTCAACCATCCTTCCCATATAGATAGGGTAGAGTTTGGATTTAATGGAAATAGTGAGAGATATGAATCACCAAATCCACCCGAGCTACGTAATAACCCTCCTTGGGACCCAGCTCAAGTTCCCTCAGCCGATCCAGAGGTCATTACCCCGAAGGTCCGACATGTCATCCCACTAGATGCCCCATGATCCACTGGGCTTGCTTATCACATTGAATAAATTTCTAATGCATTGGTGGTTAGAGATCCTTGTCAAGATAGGAATCCTCATCCATATTATCTAGTGGCAGCTCTCATTACTTTCCTCGAGGCCCTAGAAACTCGACAAGTAGCAATCCCATCTGATGGAAAGTTGTATCCGGCATGGGTGGATGATATACCAACACACCTAGTTTTGAAATCCTACCTTCTCCTCCATTAATGGGATGGTCGACCCCATACAGCATCTAACCCACTTTATTTCAAGGTGTGGACCGATACTGGGAACTCCAGCATAGAAGGAGGCCGCCAAGCTCCGGTGTTTCATACAGACCCAGGAAGGTCCCATGTTTGTCTGGTATAGCAAGCTACATTTGGGTAAGTATCCAGTTGGGAGGATATTCATAGTAAATTTCTTTAAAAGTTTACTTATACCACCTGAAAGATGAGTATTTCTGACCTCTTCAAGTGTAAGTAGAGGATCTATGAACACGTCGCAAACTTTGTCTCTAAGTGGAAAGGCCTCACATATTCCCTTGATATGCTGCTGACTCAGGAGAAGCTACTAAAAATGTATGTGGGAAGTGTCAAAACTAAATTGGTACCTTCTATAATCACTTAGAACTATCCAGGGGGATTTTGGGATTTATCAAAAAAATCCCAAAAGGTAGAGGAATCCTTGTATCAATCCAAGGATGCATGTCTATTTCCTCCTATAGTTCCCTTGAGAAGATCCGCTAATACTGATCCCATTGTGGTATCAAAAATAGAGGCCCCCAAGAAGTTGGAAATATTACCCATGGAACCACCTCCATAGCCTCGCTAAGGCCCACCACCTCAAGTTAAGCCTCTAGCTCAGTAGCGCCCACCTCAGAATCAGCAGGCACCCCCACGTAATGTGCCTCTTCCACCGAGGTGATATAATCAGGTTCCACCTAATCGACAGGATCCTTCAGCCCCTCATCTATGCCAGGCTCCTATATCCTCCTTTCTAAACAGAAGTAACTGTACCAACTCATTTAATAAGGCTTAGGTCCCTAGTTATTTTCGACATGCCTTGGACTAGGGAATCCTACAGTTTCCAGAGTGCAGGAGGACCGAAGAGGCGGATCTCACTGATAACCCTAATTACTAACCCTTTCACTAGATCCTTGGGAACACCCTCAAGCATTGATATGTGTTTAAGATACTGGCTCCAATACTAGTTCTATAACAACATAGTCAGGTTAGGTCCATCCCCAGCATAGGTGGCATGTGTGTTCATAAATCCTGACAATGATTGTGACAATGAAGGTGAATGGTAGCCAGTTCCTAACCATGCATCTCAAAATTACAATGAATGGATGGCTTGTAAGGTAGTCACATGTGTCCATGGTATCATTCGTGCACATTTTAATTGACTCAAGACTTTAGAATTATCTGCATTACCTGCAGCCACCACTTCTGTGTCAATGTATCATTCTTCCTCCACCCAGAAGGGTAAGCATCGATGGTGTAAAGAAAAAAAATTCCCCCATAGATTCCATCTTCCTCTAGTACTCTTGGTGATTTAATATCCCTAGATATGGATATTACCCGCAGAATCATCCCAATGATGGAGGATTCTTCAAGAAGTGGTCAAGGGTATACTTCGGTTGACAATGTGGAGCTGGTAAACCCCTACATGATTCCTGATGACAAAAAGCGTTAGACAGATCCTACCAACATTTCCAGCTGACACCAGCGTCGACGGAGATGTGGTTATGTGATTCACTGGAATGTTTTGGTCAGAACTTCCATCCAAGATTTACATTCCATTGAAACTAGACAACAAACCCAATGAAAATCTCAACATGTGCAACCTTCTCATATCGTGTCATCAGATCCGCCTCCAATGCCATTTGTATTGCTTGATTAGGTGGAGCCACCACAACCATGCTATGATCAACCATATTCCATTGTGTATCGGTCTCATTAATTTATCCCTTATCTGATAGTCTATCCATACATTTAAACTAGTGAGAATAGGGACATTACCAACACCAATTAGCCGCCAGTTCAACAAGTAGGGCCCTTCATAACTCCAACCATAGAGAGGCCTCATATCGGTAGAAGTTCATTACTAGCTCAAAAGTATGATGTTCTCAACCATCTTTCCAGCATCCCTATAATTATATCTATCCAAGAAGCACTTATCCTATCAGTGGATATGTGTGAAGCCCTTGTGGAGGATTTAAGAAGCCCTATATAGTTTGAGGTAGAGGTAGAAACCGCATAAGCCTTCCATGCTAAGGTAGTCGAGCATGCAGAATGTTAGGCCATTGTCTCTTTCTCTAGAGAAGATTAATGTTCTCCCATACAGAGGCACATCCGCCCATTGTACATCACTGGCCATTTCAACGGCATGGAGGTTTTCCATTTCCTTGTCGGCACAGTCTCTAGGATCAATCTTATCCTGACCCAGACACACCGAAAGATGGGACTGTATGAAGTTGATCGGATTCCCTCTAACATAAAAATTCAAGGTTATGATAGGAGAGAGAAAACACCATTTGGTAAGATTTTCCTGAAGACCCAGTTCAGTGGCCTAGTTTCCATCACCAAGTTCATTGTTGTCTCACAAGACACCACTTACAATGCATTAATGGGTAGGACAAGTCTCCACCTACACATGGTAGTCCCTTTGTCTTCTCACAAATGCCTTAAGTACTCCATCAACGAATGAGTGGGCATACTCCATGGTGAGGCATCTTCCTTCCCCTCTTGGGAAGTCTGATACTTGGATGCTAACTATTACAAGAGAAAGGAAAAGAAGATTCAGTTTAACAAGGTTGAACACTCTATGGCTACAACTGACATGTGGATAGACCTGGATGACACCAAAATTTTCCCAAATCACTGATTAGAGGAAAAAATCTTGGATTTGGTGTAGTGTTTTATTGTCTCACAATCAAGGGGGAAGCGCATTCCCAAGTCTGAGGAATGCCATAATATTACCTAGTATTCCTATACAAATAAAGATCAGGTGATCCCAGATCCCTATACTCCCAAAAGGTATCGGGATGTTCTCCCCATGGTAACGACAATACGTTATACTTGCTTGTTTCGCCATGCTGGGATAAACCGACTCAAGATGACGCGTAACTATTTTTTTGATATTATAAAAAGTGTCCCCTTGGGATGTAGGACATATGGGATTGGTTCAATATATTTTTTCTCCATGGTTTTGGAAGTAAAGGAGATCCCTGTTGAGTTTACCACTACTGTCCAGGCTGGCGCCAGTGTCCCATCAGGATCTGTTGACTTAGAAGAATGTCCTCCTGCCAATGATCCCTCCTCTGTGGACAAAGCAAAGGATTTAGAGTTTGATCATCCTACATTGGAAGAGGGTGTATCCACTATAGTCGATGAATTGATATAGGTGAACCTCGTTAACTAGAAGGGTTAGAAACCAATGTTGATCAATGCCACTATGCATGTCGAAGAGCATCAATGATACATGGATTTCCTGAAGTAGCATTGTGATGTATTCGCATGGAGTTATGATGATATTCTAGGGATAGATCCTTAGGTCTCCATCCACTGTCTTGGTCTTACATCAAATAATCATAGGCTCGAACATCCTCCCAAAAATATGCACCACTCTCACGGTGCCATGGTCGATGCTGATGTTGATAAGATCATCAAAGATGACTTCATCAAGGAAGTCTAGTACCCCAGATGGTTGGTCAACATTGTGCTCGTCATAAAGAAGAATGAGTAGATTAAATTCTACATCAAGTTATAGGATATCATCCATCACTTTTTGAAGTATGACTTCCCCTTCCTACGGCAGAACTGTTGATTGATTCAACCGCTGGGTTCTAGGATCTCTTCTTCATGGATGATTATTATGGGTATAATCAAATTCAGATGGACCCAAAGGATGAAGAGTATACATCCATCAGATCACCATAAGGTACTTTCTGCTACCAGGTAATGCCCTTCAGTCTAAATAATGTAGATTCCACCTATCAGCATGCGATTCACCGCATATTCAAGCTGATTTTCGAGACATTAGTGGAATGCTACGTGGATGATTTGGTGGTCAAATATCACTAACACCAGGACCATCTCAAAGATATTGTGAAATTGTTCATCTTACTTCGTTCCAACCATATAAAGATAAACCTCTTGATGTGTGCCTTTGGGGTCACCTCTAGAAAGTTTATCGACATTTTTATTAGATATAGAGGTATTGAGATCGATCTGGAGAAGATCAAGGCCATCAGTCAGATGTCTCCTCCGAGCAACATTCGAGAGCTCCGAGGAATTAAAGGCCACTGATCCTACATATGCCGATTCATCATAAATATGGATGGAAAGTGTAAGCCTTTTTCCCGAATCATGAAGAAAGGTGCCGATTATCAGTGGGATGAGGAGTGTCAGACTGCTTTTTAGGAAATCAAACAGTACCTACTACAGCCACTGGTTATGATGCCACCAATTTCCAGAAAGTCATTAGTACTTTATTTAACTGCTCTGAAACAATCTATTGGAACTCATCTTGCCTATAAGAATTATGAGGGAATGTAGAAGAGTTTATACAATCTCAAATACATGCTCCTCAAATACAGAGACCCGATATTCCTCTATCGAGAAGATATTCCTTGTGCTGGTATTTGCAGTGCAAAAATTATGACATTACATGCAGCATCATGAGATACAGCTAGTGTCCTAAGTGGATTTTCTGATGTACATTATGAACCGACCCATATTGATAGGTCATCTAGCTCAATGGGAAATGACCCTACAATAGTTTGACATCAAGTCTATCTCTCATAGGGCAACAAAGGGACATTCATTGGCAGACTTTCTTACCGCCCATCCAAGTCCCACAGACCAGTCTCTGGATCTTGATTTTCCAGATGAGGCAATCTTCTTGGTAGATAAATTAATTCCATGTTGTAAAATTCACTTTGATGAAATTTACCTGTAGAGACCTGAAGCTTTAAGTACATAGAAATTACATTACTTTTTCGGAATACTTAGTACATAACAAAAACAGACACACAAGGACTGTAATAGTTTAGTGTCTTTGGAAACTTGGAACATAATCTTCTAATCGCGGTGAAAGGTCTTCAACATCTCCCATAAAGATCTACCCATTTTTGTTTCCTTACCTAAAATATTTCTTTTAATCATGGGGGAAAAGAAAACATAAAAAGGGGGAGCTCAAATGCTTAGTAAGGGTAAGCATGGATAAAATAAAACATACCATATACATTTGAACTTAAAAAAACATGAACATTAAAAATCTTGAGCAATGACATAAAACATGGAAGTACATAAGGCATAGATAATAATGGAACATAAATCATTATAAAATAGCATGGGAATAAAACATGTAATTGTGGAATCCATTAAGCACATGTAATGATTTCCATAGTAGCCAAGGCATTGCTGCCAAGACCATCTTAGTGGACAAAGTCCCTTTCTGAATCGAGTTCACTCCTCGTTCCATTCCGGTAATACTGAACCGGATTAACTTACCGTTCCATCCATGTCTATCTCATGAGATATAAGATCTTTACCCAATGCATTGGAGGGAGATATAGGTCCCACCCATCTCATAATGAAATCATTCTTACTTGAGCCACAAAATAAACATACATCATTCATAATAACCCAATAAATAAAATGGGTTTCATAAACATCATCCCATCATCACGTAATCCATATAAAAGAAATGGATATCATTTCATAATAAAAAAAGTGAAACCATGTAAATAATAGAGACATTATACTTGAAACATACACATATGAAAATAATGTCATCTTAGATGGAAAATGGTTTTGATAAAACACTTGAAATGAATTCTTGAGGAAAATATCCTTTTTTCTTCAAAATCATTTTCTTTTCACAAAATGTCATGCAATTTTAAAAGAAAAGGATTTTGTTGAAAATATTCATGAAATATTTTGGACGAAGCTTCATGAAAATATGGCTTTATAAAACCGTAAAAATCCTTTCATACCATAAAAGTTAAAAAAAACATTCTTCTCGTACTTTGGATGGAAAAGTCAAAAAGTACCTCGTAAAAGAAATATTGCATACATACCATGTAGTAAAAGTCAAAAATGGGTAAAAAGGACATTAAACATACATGAATACACTTTTATAAAACATGGACATGGATGACAGCAATAACCCCAGTAAATACTTACGAATAAGCAATCTCGGATAAAAATGAGATTTGTAAAATTATCCCTTACCTTAGGTCCGATTTTCTTCGTAAGTGTCCGAATCTCCTGTATAATGATTTAAATAATTTTATTGACTTATTAAAGAATCTTATTTATTTTTATTATATCATATATGGTTCACTTATGACTTTATATTAACCGTTCTTTTGTAAATTCATGTTAAAGTAGCGTTTTGGGTAAAATCGTTTCATTTGTCGTTCGTGTTTTAACTTGTAATTATTCATATGATTACATAGATCATGATTAATTAAATCCAGAATTTAAAACATGATTTATATATAATATATATTCATAATATACATATATATAATAGATTGATAAATGGAAAGAAATACACCGTTCATGGAGACGGTAGGCCGTACGTACGCATGAACGTTGTTTTCGTTTCCTCAATGAATTGAATGGAATTAATTGGATGACATAAACATATATATATATACATAAATCCAGTATCATTATTATTTCATATATTTCATGATTACTTATTATATATACTTTATAATCATTTATGAATGGTTAATCATTGAGAATGAATCTCATCGCGTCGTGGAGACGGTATTCCGTACGTACGCACGAGCGATGATATCGTTCCCATGATCGTGGAATTTTATTGGAGTGTATGTATACTATTACAGAATAAATATCATTTTAAAATAATCATATATAGTTATTATTTACACCATTATACCCATCCAAGTAAGGTGGTGGTAGAAAATAGATTACACCACGACGTGGAGACAGTATTCTGTACGTACGCACGCGCGGTGATTTCATTTTCCGTAGGATGGATAGATAGTGAAATATAGTTGTTTCATACTTATAATAAAATATCAGTATATGAGTGATACTTATGTTATTACTTCATAATGAAACAACTAAATAAGAATAAGTGTAAGATGAAATAAAGTTGAAAAAATTGGTCACGGACATTACCTCTTCTTTGAAGCGCCTCTTTGAGACCTCCTCTTAGGGCACTAAAATTGGTCTTTGAAGAATACCAAGACCTCTAGGATGTTTATAGGGAATTGGGGAAGTGAAATGGTCAGGGTGTGGTCGAGATTAAATGCACAAATTGGTGTGAGGAAGAGAGGGATGAGGAGCCCTTTTATAAGGGAGGAGAGACGCACCTTTGGAAATCTTAAAAATATTAATTTATAATAAATATAAACCCACTTAAAAACCTCAAAAAATGACTCATATTCGAATATTATATGATATAGTGTTGTAATATCATCAACCAATAAAATTTAGACATTTTAGGAATTTATTTTAAACATTATCAACTTGATTTATCCTTATTTAATCAATTTAATTTTATTTGTGGTAATAACATTCTAAATTTTAAATTATAACAAATAATTACTTATTTGTTGTGAATTTTACATAATTGGATACTTTATAACATTTTATATCTTATAATTTTAAATTTATAATTTTTAAATATTTTTGTGATTTTTAAACAATTTTATAATATGTTATTTTTATAAAGTAACAATAGTGTCAATTTTGACACTATTCATTTATTTGAATTTACATAAAATATATACAGAAGATATGTTCGAACTAATAGCTTTAATAGATTCCTAAAAGGTCATATGTATATAGAAAATTAGTGGAGAACAATAAATACTTTATATAATATTTATTTTATTATTTTTAAAACCATTTATTTAGTTTATCTCTTAATAAAATAATTACTACATCATTTTTGTATAATTATTTAATAGAATTATTTGTTGCATAAAAATTAAAAGTAAACTCCTATGATGAAGATAAATGTATTACCTTTTATAAAAATACTTTTATTGGAATTTATAATCTTAAAATAACAATATTTAAATTTTTATATTTATTAAATTATGAAGGTGACCACTTTGGCATCATTTAAAATAAAATAATATAAGTGTCATAATCGCTTTTATAAGGCTCCAAATGGTCAAATATTATACCATTGTATGATTAGGGTTTAAAGTTACATGACAAATAAGTTTTGGTCAGGTTTTTGGGCATTTTATGGTTACTATTAGTTTAATAAAAACTATATTCTTGATTTTTCACTAGATAAACAATTTCTGCATCACTATTGTGTTACAATTAATGATAATTATTTAATCCCTAAAAATTATAAATAAATTTATATTATGTAGATAATTTCATTAGATTTCTGTAGACTATTCATGTTCGAAGTTTCATAAAGTTTATCACTAAATTAAAATTAACATACTTATAAGATTTAAGAGAGTGACATGTTGTCACTTTCTTTGGTTTTAATAATATTTAAGTTATTTTCATGGAAAAAAGTCCATTAAATGATTCTAATCCGACCCTTAGGTGATATGGGTCGACTTTTAGTCATCCAATAGGATTTTTTCAGGTGTTAGGGTAATTTTATAATCTTATATTTACCCTTAATTACCCGATTTACCTTTAACTATGGTAAATAAAATTTACCGTAGTTACTATTCATAATGCCCAAAAATAAAAAGTAGTATATTAATATAATTTGGACCCACTGATTCCAAATATGGAATCCATTTTTCCAAATTCAATACACAGAAGTTGCAGAAATTAAATTAAAATTAATCCCGTTGTTGAAAGAAAACGGGGTTTTGTTTAAAACATTGCAAAAGATTGAATTGAATTAACCTACGAATTCAAGGTAAAATCAATTCTAATGACATAAATTATATTAAATGTTAAAAATATATTCTATTTATACTTTAAAACCATTAAATATTATAATTTAACCATTTAAATTATTACGATGAAAAAAAATTTTAATTAAAATATATCGTGTTTTTACTATTCATTAAAATATGAAAGTTATCAGAAAAATATCAAAACTTTATCCAATGTAAATTTTTATATTCTGATTCAAAAGAAGAAGTTTATTTTGTAAAATAGAACTTATAAACATTTCAAAAACTATATTTAAAGTGGGTGCGTTATCAAAAGGCAACAAAAATGAATTTTTTTGAAAAATACTTATTTTACCCGAAAAATTTATTTTGTTCTTATACCATGTTCTAGAAAATGTATAAGATGAATAATAATGATATAAAATTAAAAATTTATTTAATAATATTCATAACGGAAATTTCATAATAATATTATAATAATATATCGTTGTTTAGTAACACCCGGTATTGCGTACAACACACGCTATCGAGGAAGGTCGTGATTGCGTGTAATGCAAACCAAGTCAGGGTTGTGTGTCGTGCAAGATTCTTTTGGTGTAGCGTACAACACAAGACATTAATGAAATTAAAAAGAATATTTTTCATAAAATCTCGGCATGTTACATTCTACCCCCCTTAAAATGAATTTTTCCCTCGAAATTCGTTGGGGTTATAAATGGTTTACTACTCAAAAGTTTCTTTAATAGAAACCCACATCGTAAAAAGGAATACTAAAACTTAATTTAAAAAAAGAATGTTAGAAACATAACGGATACCAAAATAACTCATCACTGGGTTTCCATATAGGAGAACATAGGTGAAAATATGGATATGGAGGAGAAATCTGACCATCATGTTCTGATGGAGAGTGGTAGAGAACATGGCTATGAAAAAGCCATCAATCACAAAGCCATAAATTTGTGATAATCTAAGGTATCATATGATTCATTGGATATAAGAGAACCAGGACAAAATTTTTGGTTTTCAATATCATTTCCCTAAAGTTGAAAATTTTGAATTAGAAGAAATACTTGCTTGATTTTGGTACAATATCACTGTTGTTCGTGCTTTGAACAATTTCTACTTCATCTCTTAAAGAAATGAAGTTGAATTTGTTATTCGTGAAGTGTTAATAGATCATGTGATAGAATGATGGGTCATTCTATCTGTTTCAAACAAAAGGTTAGCAAAAGTTATCAAGTATACATAAGTCTATCTACGGTGAGATTAATCATATATGGTTCCTAAAATGGAATTATACTTCATATATAATACTGCTTAATATAATAAAACTAGTTTCTACTAAATAGAGACTTCATGTAGGCCAGTGGTAGGCAATAAAGGCCAGTCGCACTTCGGTTGTGGGTTCGATTCCCACATCCTTGTCCGACGCGATGGGCTGTCACCCATCCTGCAGGTTGTCCTTTTTCTAAAACTACATTACTATAACATCCCACCAATAATATCGGAAAAAAAACTTATATCCTTAAAAAATACTATCTTATGTCCAACATAATCCATTCCAATATTTATCTAAAATACTACGGTCCAAGCTCATAGTATAAAGAAAACGATTACTTGAAATGTCATCAACCAAGCATCACTTATCCCCCATTATCTTGTTGGTCACATTCCAATCATGTGAATACCTTAATCATGTATTCTCTTGAAAAAATGAATATCGATTAAAACATAGTGAAAACATGAATGCTATCAAAATTTAACTCTTTCCACATACCAAAATCCGAAAATTCTATATACTCAAACCATGATATAACCTTCTCCTTATATCAGTCATGATCTCATGAATACTATCAAACATTTAATTTTCTTTTTATCTCTTCATTATGTGCATATCATCTACTTTCCAAAAATACTGGTACCATTCATCACACACTTTCAAAACTTAAGGAAAGACAACACTGTAACAATCCTTAGATGTCTCTTTATTCCATAGTACCATGATATTACTTATACAACATTACACTTGATAAACATGTAATCATTCCACTACCTTCTTAAACCATTGACCGAGCTTCAACAATTCTTTTATCTCACATATCATTTGTAGTCTCTTCATCATCATCAATATAAATACTACCCATACGACCATACTGATTCTCTTCATGAGACTTTCCCTTAGGGAATTGGTTTGAATAATTCCCGTACATTCCACATTTAAAACATTTAACCATTGTTGATGTCGTAGCAATACCATTATCCATGTCCATGGTGTTAACTGAACCTTTTCCTTTTCACTTATTGGATTTGTGTCCTTCTTTTCCACACCCAAAGCATCTTCCAGTTCCTTTGAAACATTCTCCTTGATTCCTCTTCCCACATGATTTACATAGGGGAAATTGAACTTTCTTTCCTCTATGATCATCAAGAAACTCCATCTTTCTCTTATTAGCCGAGTCAGGAAACTTACCAAATTTGAGTTTATTGATCATATTATGAGATTTCTAATTCGGCATAATAATGATTTTTGGACTTCCAAATCCCATTTCATTTGGTTTCTCATGAATAATATCATTCCATTGTCCATAATATCCACCATTATCGTGAATCGTCTTGTTTCCAGCCATTTTCTAAAACCCAAAAAGAATAGTGTGAGAGGAAAAAATCATTCTAGGGAAAAAAACATAGTAACGGGGGAGCACCCTCAATATCTAACATCTTAGGTTAAATTATAAGATCGTTACCGTAGTTCCAAGACTATATCCTATACTTATACTTATCCTTAGGTACATCCCTAGACATACATTAGAAATATCTCTAGGGATCTCACTAACATTTTCGCATCCTAGTTTCCAAAGGTTGACTAAACCTTTCCTCTGATACCAACTGTAGAGACCCGAATCTTGACGTACATAGACATTACATTACTTTTACGGAATACTTAGTACATAACAAAAACAGACACACAAGGACCGTAATAGTTTAGTGTCTTTGGAAACATGGAATGTAATCTTCTAATCGCGGTGAAAGATCTTCAACATCTCCCATAAAGATCTTCCCATTTTTGTTTCCTTACCTAAAATATTTCTTTTAATCCTGGGGGAAAAGAAAACATAAAAAGGGGGAGCTCAAATGCACAGTAAGGGTAAGCATGGATAAAATAAAACATACCATATACATTTGAACTTAAAAAAAACATGAACATTAAAAATCTTGAGCAACGACATAAAACATGGAAGTACATAAGGCATAGATCATAATGGAACATAAATCATTATAAAATAGCATGGGAATAAAACATGTAATTGTGGAATCCATTAAGCACATGTAATGATTTCCATAGTAGCCAAGGCATTGCTGCCAAGACCATCTTAGTGGACAAAGTCCCTTTCTGAATCGAGTTCACTCCTCGTTCCAGTCCTGTAATACTGAACCGGATTAACTTATCGTTCCAGCCATGTCTATCTCATGAGATATAATATCTTTACCCAATGCATTGGAGGGAGATATAGGTCCCACCCATCTCATAATGAAATCATTCTTACTTGTGCCACAAAATAAACATACATCATTCATAATAACCCAATAAATAAAATGGGTTTCATAAACATCATCCCATCATCACGTAATCCATTTAAAAGAAATGGATATCATTCATAATAAGAAAAGTGAAACCATGTAAATCATAGATACATTATACTTGAAACATACACATATGAAAATAATGTCATCTTAGATGGAAAATGGTTTTGATAAAACACTTGAAATGAATTCTTGAGGAAAATATCCTTTTTTTCTTCAAAATAATTTTCTTTTAACAAAATGTCATGCAATTTTAAAAGAAAAGGATTTTGTTGAAAATATTCATGAAATCTTCTAGAGTAGGCTTCATGAAAATATGGCTTTATAAAACCGTAAAAATCCTTTCATACCGTAAAAGTTAAAAAAACATTCTTCTCGTACTTTGGACGGAAAAGTCAAAAAGTACCTCGTAAAAGAAAGATTCCATACATACCATGTAGTATAAGTCAAAAATGGGTAAAAAGGACTTTAAACATACATGAATAAACTTTTATAAAACATGGACATGGATGATAGCAATAACCCCATTAAATACTTACGAATAAGCAATCTCGGATAAAAATGAGATTTGTAAAATTATCCCTTACCTTAGGTCCAATTTGCTTCGTAAGTGTCCAAACCTAATGTATAATGATTTAAATAATGTTATTGAATTATTACAGAATCTTATTTATTTTTATTATATCATATATGGTTCACTTATGACTTTATATTAACCGTTCTTTTGTAAATTCATGTTAAAGTAGCGTTTTGGGTAAAATCATTTCATTTGTCATTCGTGTTTTAACTTGTAATTATTCATATGATTACATAGATCATGATTACTTACATCCAGAATTTAAAACATGATTTATATATAATATATATTCAGAATATAAATATATATAATAGATTGATAAATGGAAAGAAATACACCGTTCATGGAGACGGTAGGCCGTACGTACGCATGAACGTTGTTTTCGTTTCCTCAATGAATTGAATGGAATTAATTGGATGACATACATACATATATATAAATAAATACAGTATCATTATTATTTCATATATTTCATGATTACTTATTATATATACTTTATAATCATTTATGAATGGTTAATCATTGAGAATGAATCTCATCGCGTCGTGGAGACGGTATTCCGTACGTACGCACGAGCGATGATATCATTCCCATGATCGTGGAATTTTGTTGGAGTGTATGTATACTATTACAGAATCAATATCACTTCACAATAATCATATATAGTTATTATTTACACCATTATACCCATCCAAGTAAGGTGGTGGTGGAAAATAGATTACACCACGACGTGGAGACAGTATTCCGTACGTACGCACGCGCGGTGATTTCATTTTCTGTAGAATGGATAGATGGTGAAATATGGTTGTTTCATACTTATAATAAAATATCAGTATATGAGTGATACTGATGTTATTACTTCATAATGAAACAACTAATGAAGAAGAAGTGGAAGAAGAAATAAAGTTAAAAAAATCGGTAACGGACATTACCTCTTCTTTGAAGCGCCTCTTTGAGACCTCCTCTTATGGAACTAAATTGGTCTTTGAAGAAGACCAGGACCTCTAGGATTTTTATAGGGAAGTGGGGAAGTTAAATGGGCAGGGTGTGGCCGAGATTAAAGGCTCAAATTGGTGTTAGGAAGAGAGGGATGAGGTGCCCTTTTATAAGGGAGGAGAGGGGCACCTTTGGAAGTCTTAAAAATATTAATTTATAATAAATATAAACCCACTTAAAAACCTCCAAAAATGACTAATATTCTAATATTATATGATATAGGGTTGTAATCTCATCAACCAATAAAATTTAGACATTTTAGGAATTTATTTTAAACATTATCAACTTGATTTATCCTTATTTAATCAATTTAATTTAATTTGTGGTAATAACATTCTAAATTTTAAATTATAACAAATAATTACTTATTTGTTGTGAATTATCCATAATTGGATATTTTATAACATTTTATATCTTATAAATTTAAATTTATAATTTGTAAATATTTTTGTGATTTTTAAACAATTTTATAATATGTTATTTTTATAAAGTAACAATAGTGTCAATTTTGAAACTATTCATTTATTTGAATTTAAATAAAATATATACAGAAGATATGTTAGAACTAAAAGCTTTAATAGATTCATAAAAGGTCATATGTATCATCAAAATTAGTGGAGAACAATAAATAGTTCATATAATATTTATTTTATTATTTTTAAAACCATTTATATAGTTTATCTCTTAATAAAATAATTACTACATCATTTTTGTATAATTATTTAATATACTTATTTGATGCCTAAAAATTAAAATTAAACTCCTATGATGAAGATAAATGTATTAAATTTCACAATAATACTTTTAATGGAATTTATCATCTTAAAATAACAATATTTAAATTGTTATATTTATTAAATTATGAAGGTGACCACTTTGGCATCATTTAAAATAAAATAATATAAGTGTCATAATCGATTTTATATGGCTCCAAATGGTCAAATATTCGACCATTGGATGGTTAGGGTTTAAATTAACATGAACAATAAGTTTTGGTCAGGGTTTTGGGCATGTTATGGTTACTATTAGTTTAATAAAAACTATATTCTTGATTTTTCACTAGATAAACAATTTCTGCATCACTATTGTGTTACAATTAATGATAATTATTTAATCCTTAAAATTTATAAATAAATTTATATGATGTAGATAATTTACTTATATTTCTGTAGACTATTCATGTTCGAAGTTTCATAAAGTTTATCACTAAATTGAAATTAATATACTTATAATATTTAAGAGAGTGACATGTTGTCACTTTCTTTGGTTTTAATAATAATTAAGTTATTTTCATAGAAAAAAGTCCATTAAATGATTCTAATCTGACCCTTAGGTGATATGGGTCGACTTTTAGTTATCCAATAGGATTTTGTCAGGTGTTAGGGGAATTTTATAATCTTATATTTACCCTTAATTACCCGATTTACCTTTAACTATGGTAAATAAAATTTACCATAGTTACTATTCATAATATCCAAAAATAAAAAGTAGTCTATTAATATAATTTGGACCCACTGATTACAAATATGGAATCCATTTTCCAAATTCAATACACAGAAGGTGCAGAAATTAAATTAAAATTAATCCCGCTGTCGAAAGAAAACGGGTTTTTGTTTAAAACATTGCAAAAGATTGAATTGAATTAACCTATGAATTCAAGGTAAAATAAATGTTAATGACATACATTATATTAAATGGTAGAAAAATATATTATATTTATACTTTAAAACCATTCAATATTATAATTTAACCTTTTAAATTATTACGATGAAATTTTTTTTAATTAAAATATAGCGTGTTTTTACTATTCATTAAAATATGAAAGTTATTATAAAAATATCAAAACTTTATCCAATGTAAATTTTTATATCCTAATTCAAAAGAAGAAGTTTATTTTGTAAAATTGAAATTATAAACATGTCAAAAACTAGATTTAAAGTGGGTGCGCCATCAAAAGGTGGTAAAAATGCATTTTTTTGAAAAATACTTATTTTACCCGAAAAATTTATTTTGTTCTTATACCATGTTCTAGAAAATGATTAAGATGAATAATAATGTTATAAAATTCAAAATTTAGTTAATACTATTCATAACGGCTAGTTCATAATAATATTATAATAATATATCATTGTTTAGTAACACCCGGTTTTGCGTACAACACACGCTATCGAGGAAGGTCGTGATTGCGTGTAATGAAAACCAAGTCAGGGTTGTGTGTCATGCATGCTCCTTTTGGTGTAGCATACAACACAAGACATTAATGAAATTAAAAAGAATATTTTTCATAAAATCTCAGGGTGTTACATTACCAAAGTCCTACCAGTAAAAGAATCAATGATCCTAGACTCAACATAGTGGTACTGGGTATCGTCTTCAACACATCTATACAAATTGGCCTACTATATTCATTCACATTGTCATAAGGTTGTACCAACAATGAGGTAGAGTACATATCTCTGATCACTGGTCCCAATATGGCCCTCAAGATCAATATTCTCCACCTAAAAGTGAAAGGGGACTCTGAACTGATCATCAAACGGATCAACAGTGACTACATCGTCAAGAAAATAGAGCTCATACCACTATTAGAGTGTACCTACCGCTAATGGCCTAGTTACCTTCTCGACTAGAGGTTACTCATGTCCCTCACTCACAGAATGTTCAGGCCAATGCCCTGGCTATCTAGGACACATATCTTACAGATCCTGACCAGGGTGGTTTGATTATCCATTTAGCGCATCTAAGAGTAATCACTCTCGTCACTCCTGATGATGATAATAGCCCTCATGTAATTCACCTTATATTTGGTGACTTCATATCAGGTCCTCAAGGCCCCCTACTGTGGAATTGGAAGTAAATCCTAATTGGAGGACCCCCATTATCGAGTACCTATGTCACAGTAATCTCTCGGGAGATCGAGCCGAGCATGAGCGAATCTGATAGTGCGCATTGCAGTTCACCTTCCAGGGTGGTCCCAGTCTTGAGAAGGTCCTCTACAAATGTGGTTCTGATGGTATTCACCTCCATTGGATTCAAGGAGGTGAGATTTATCAGGTTATACAAGAATTTTATGCTGGTTCATGTGGGATTTATCAAACAGTGTCGAAACTCTCTCATCAGATTTGAAGATATGGGAATTTTTTTCCACCATGATCTGTAATTATATCAAGTCTTCCAACAGGTTACATATGTTCCAGATCCAAGCTAATTTCATGCATTTGGATTCCAAAACCTCTCCACACTACCAAGTACTATTGGCCCTTTGTAGTTTGGGTACTCGATGTCATGGGACCATATCCAGTAGAGATAGCTCGCAAGTGAAGGTTCATCATGACTACTACGGATTTTATTCCAAGTGGGTAGAGGCAGTTCTAATGAAGTTAGTCAAGGACCATTCTATCATTGAGTTTCTAACCTCCAATATCATCTACTAATTAAGATTTCCTCACTCCTTCCTCACCGATAATGACACCAACTTCTGAGAAACTGAGATAAATAAGTTTTACGCCAAGTACAACTTACATTATAATCATACCTATCACTATCATGTGCAAAAAAATGGGTAGATCGAGGTATTCAAAAAAACTCTCAAAATTTTTGCAGAAGATGGTTTGTTATAACAAGAAGAGTAGTCTGGAAAAACTCCCAAACACTTTATGGTCTTATCGGACGACGACTCATAATCAGGTGACCCAATATTACATTTTTTACGGAATTGAGGCAGCCCTACACATCAAGACACAGTTAACCTCATTGTGCATAGTTGTCTATGATTAGTAGACACTAGAAGAAGTAGCTAAAATCCATCTTACTGAACTGGAAGCACTTGATGAGAATAGGATTTTTTTCCCCTACATAATATGGAGAGGCATCAGAATAAGATAGTCAGATCTTTCAACAAGAAAGTTCGCTTCCGCTCTTTCTTACAAGGTGACATGGTGTTGTCCTAGAGAATAATAATGATACCCAGCAAAAAGACGTCGAAGCTGGAGCCTAAATGGGAGGGACCTTATATCATTCACAAGGTTTACCCGAATGGTGTATAATCTCTGGTCACCATGGATGGAGATCGTATCACTCTTCCCACCAATGCAAAATTATTGAAGAATTATTTCTCTTTATAGTCCCATATGACTTTAAACTATTTCATCTTTACTGGATGACATTAAACTGCATGGTCCATCCAGGCTGAAGGATGTAAAACTACATAGTACTAGTCCCACATGACGTTAAACTATATTTCTGTCCTGTAAGATGTTAAAATACCTACACTCATCCTAGAGGATGTTAAACCACCACCTACATCATGCATTATGATAAAATGAAAAATGGTCCAAGCTCTATGACTTTAAACTCAGATCATCTACGTCTGTGTCATAAGCTGTTAACCTACACAACATTTCAAAACTACATATGGCTTGATTTACATTCTCATGGGATATGTAGGAACACCGATATTTTTCATATGTGGCCCAAATTCAGGTCCCTCAACCTTTACAACCTATTTTCCTAATCCCTCTCTTAGGATTTTGCGGTGTGGTATGGACTCTATGTCCTCATTCACATCGGGCTATTTTTTCCATGTCGTGCACATCCCCTTGAGACACCCCTCCTTCATCCCTCATCTTTATCACATGATGTCAAACTCTACGAATTCTAAGAACTCTGTACATCTTGATTCCCATCCTTATGGGATACATAGGAATGCCTAAACATTTCATCTTCGGGTCCAGCCCCATGTCCTTTGACCTTTTTCCTGTCCCATACACATGACATTAAATTGGGCCTCTACGGTCCGAGCTCTATGAACATAAAATAATATCTACCACATCCTTTTAACATGATGTTAAACTGCATGAAATCTCCAGAACTATGTACGGATTGATTCTCATCCTCATGGGATACGTGGGAATGCCCAAACATTTCGTCTTCGGGTACAAACTTATTTCTTAGAAAACTTATCTTCCTTCCAGCCACTTGGCCTAAGTCCTCTGAGGGGGGTATGTGGTGTGCTACGGGCTTATTTCCTCATCCATATAGGGTTTTAATGGCCATGATACGTACCTATATCTTGAGAGCTCTCCATCCCCTTCCTCCACTCATCTTCTCAAATCATCTACTCTGAAATTGGACCCCTTGACCCTCTTTGGCCATTTACCAACGTACCCATATGCATTGTGATTTAGGACCTAGAGTGTTGGGTTCTACATAGACATGTTTTCATCCATTTCCATGCTTTACATTTTCTTTTATTTGGGTATTCATCATCTTTCACATCCAAAAGGCCCCCGAAATAGAATGGATTCTAGGCCTCAGTGATATCATACCATCTTAGGACAATGTCCCCAATGATTTTGAATGAAAATTTGACACAAGTCCCGCGTTGCGAATATGGTCCACGGTCAATGTTCATTTGTTTGTTCCCATTTATTATCACACAATATGGATACTGTGTTTTAAATATGGTCAAAATTTATCCTCCATCGTTATGCCACCCCCATTAATCCTTAAATATTGTTTGTGTGATTCATATTGTTTTCCACTCTATCATGTTCAAGTGTAATTTCTACACTCTTGGTTATATCCCTCAGTGTGTGTTTGTTTGTTAAGAAGACAAATCAACATCATGGTATCATCCATGACTCTACATCGTTCCCCATTGTGTTTATTCCATGTGTTGTAAAAATCTTCTCTGCCCTTGTTTCCCACATCAAGCGCAACTCACGTGGGCTTAGGGGATTGGTCAAGGCTTATTACCAATTAGAAGAATATCACTTATTTCAGTCCAAGATCTATGACCTTAAACTAAGATATCCTACATCTTTGTCAAATGAAATTAAATTACACAACATTTCAAAACTGTGTATGGCTTGATTCCCATTATTATGGGATACGTAGGAATGCTCAGAGATTTCTTCTTTGGGTCCAGCTCAGGCTCCACTAATTATCTCTCCTTTTAGGACTTTTGGACCTGACTCTTATAGGATTGAATGGTGTGGCATATGTGGGTGTATGTACTCATTCACATCAGTTCTATAATAACCACACCACATACTCCCCGAATAGGCTAGTCCCTCCTATCTCCATTTTTACCACATGACATTAAATTGTATGGAGTTTCTAGAACTATGTATGTCTTGACTCCCATCCTTATAGGATACATAGGAGCACCTGAAAATTTCATCTTCTGGTCCATCCCTAGGTCCATTGACTTTTTCCGGACCCTTGGCATGAGGTTTCTCCCATGGAATTTTGTCTAGTGTGGTGCGGACCTCGTCCTTATTCACATTGGGTATGTTTGATCACGCCATGCACATTACCTTTAGAACATCTCTCTTCTATGTGCGTCCAAGAAATATGATGTTAAACTATACTACCTGGTCCCACACGGCTTTAAACTATTGTGTATTTTCCGCATGACATTAAAATTCATGGGATGGTCCTATTTTATGACCCTAAACTGTGACATTATCATCCTGGTCGCACGATAAGAAACTACACCGTATTGTGGTGTTATCTCTTCAGGGGACATCATGTTTCATTTCGATCATCCACCATGCCATTAGTCAAGGCCTACATATGGATTGATTTCTACATCAATTCATGGATCCTCCATCATAGGTTTTTTTCTTAAAAAACACATCCTCCCTAAAAAACAAACAAGATCGATCAAATTCCACTTCTTTTGGTGTGTAGGCTAGACCTGCATGATAGTATTTCCCTTGGAATTGGTACCCTACCATGAAATTCTCCAGAAATATGTGTGGATTGATTCCCATCCTCATGGGATATGTATCAATGCCAAGACATTTCATCTTCAGTACTATCCCCTGGTATCTAAAATCCGCCCCTCTTTCTGGACCCCTTGGCCCAAACCCTATCAAAAGAATGTGGTGTGGTGAGGACACCTTTTTTACTCATTCACGTCAGTTTTTCAATAAACACTCTAGTGTATCTCTTGTCTCTTCCTAGCCTAGTCTGAGTTATATGACCATAAACTAATATCTTCCTTCAATAACTACTTGTTTCTTGATTCCCATACTCATGGGATACGTAAGAACACCCGGAAATTTAGTCTTTGGGTCCAGCCCCAGGTACTAAAAATTCTCCATTCGTCTACACACATGACATTAAACTGCATACCCTAGTCCAAGAATCGTGAATTTAAACTATGTGTGGGTTTTAATCAGGAATGTGCCATAAAATGGAAGGCCTCTTTTGTCCTCATCCACGTCAGGTTCTGCTACTTTGCCACCCTACACACATTCCATTAAAACAAATCCCTTCTCAATGGTTCACTCTATGACCTTAAACTATGAATTTTAATACCCATGACCCTTGTCTTTGGAAAGGGATTCAACTCCCTCTATCTGACACATCTCATTAGCCAACTCAAATATGTCATGGTGTAGAGACCGAAGTGCTGGATTTTACATGGACATTCCCTCATTTCATGTTCTTGCTTCATGAGCCCTTTATTTGGATCTACATCCACTTCCATGTCTGAAGGGACCACATTTATGGCCTACTCTCATACCACATTGTCTCACCTGTTGTCTTGGGCCAACACCCCAGAAGAACTTGGGAAACATTTTGTGACAGGTCCCATGTGTCATACATGGTCAGCAGTCGACCCTCATTTGTTTTCCCCCATGCTAGGCTAATGTGAAACAAATGATGTGTCTCAAACGTGGTCAACAGTTATCCTCCATTGTCACGCAACCATCATTGAGATCCAGATATCGGGGGCCATGGTTCACATCATTCCACTTCCTTATGTTTAATTGGGGTTCCAACACACTCAGTTTTACCATTTCAAGCATCAATATGCAGTAAGTAGAAAATTCTGTATTATTGGGAAGTCATTCAGCTAGTGTTCCATTGCCCCTAAAGTGTGCCTCCTTGTTCCAAGAAAATCCCATCACTACTCCTTGTTTTCCACATCGAGCATGACTCATGTGGGATTAGTAGTTTTGGTAGGATATGTACTGGTGCAACTGAACCACACATGCCTTTCATCTCACATGATGTTAAACTGTACTCTCATAACCATGTGTGGCTTGATTCCCATTCTAATGGGGTACGTAATAATGTTCGAACATTTTTTCTAATGCCCAACCCAAATTTCTCCATATTCAGTCTCTCAACCTGAGATTTCCTTGAGGATTATGTATTGTGGTATGAAATACTTTGGTCCTCATTCAGATCAGGTCTATAGAGACCGCCCCACGTACTCCCCTCTTTGGGATATCCTTTTTCAGTCCTCAGGATACTGTATGATGTTAAACTACAAGGTTCCTCATAACTATGCATGGCTTAATACCCATCCTCATGGGATACGTAGGAATGCCCGAGCACATTCCCTCAAGTTCAACCCCAAGATTAGGCAACCTCTGGTCTATGGTCTAAAGAATCTCACTGGGAACACGTGGTGTGGTGTGGACTCTTACAGTCCTCATTAATGTTAGGATATGTACTGCACTGTGCATTTTCTTTCTGAGTAACCCCTTCCTCAACATACGATGTAAAACTATGTGTCTATCATCCTTATTGGCATGACATAAAATTATGGGCCACTATAGGTTCTCTCTAGAGAGATCCTCTCATGAAGTGAGTATGATCCTTGATCAGATTGATGTGCTCACCTAATGTGTTTTCATCTTGGTGGCATAATTTCAAGAGTGTCAGACTCCATTTGAGAAACTCATCACTCCACCATCCATGCTTTTCATGCCCTTTATTTGTATCACCATCCTCTTTAATGTCTAAAGGAACCCCCTAATTGTATGGATGCTCGACATGTGGATCGACAATTGTCCTAGGCCAATGTTCCAGAAGACTATGGGTGACATTTCGAGTCTGACCCTGTGTTTAGAACATGGTCAGTGGTCGACCCTCATTTGTTGTCCCCATTTCAGGCAAACACAATAGGGATACTATGTTTCAAGCATGGTCAACAGTTATCCTTCATTGTCATGTCATCCCTACTGTGTTCCGAATTTCAGGTATCATAATTCACATTCTTTGCTCCCCTCTATTCTGATTGATTTCAACATTCTTGGATTTACCCCGCTTGAGCACTTGAGTATGTCAAGAAAGTGGAAATTCCACTATTTTGAGAACTTAATTTTCTAGTTAGACCTCCCTCTTTCTTCCCAAAAACTTGGAGTGGTCATTTAAGCCTTAGATTCCCAGATATTGGTTGGCACTCTCATTTTCAAACGGAATAATGATGAGGTCATACCTTGTTTCTCAAATCGGGCATGACCCACATGAGCTTAGCGATTGATCACTGGATATTTCACGAATGTGATGGAAATGAAGCATACAAAATAGATAATGGAACTCATGGACGCAACCAACATAAACAAGAAAATCATGAAAGTACATTTATGAGTTTTCATAAATTAAAACACCCAGGGATTGGCCCCTCCCATAGACTGGTTGACCTCTTCAATGGAGCATCACAACTCTACTACTCTAGATCGTAGCATTTAGGACCTATTTTTTCTTATTAATATCCCACTCTTCTTCAATGAAAATGGGTAATAGTACATCAGCCTTGATCCAGAACCGATCATTGTCAGCTCAGATGATATCCATCTCTTGAGAATTTCGCATCATCTGTTCCTTAGCCTCTACTAGTTGTGCCTTAAGTCATGATATGAGTCTTGATTTTTCATTGAGGAAAGTGGAATTATCATTCTCTCATTCCCTCAAGCATTGGATCTCATGATCAGACTCCTGGAGTCTCTTGATGTTGATGGACTTCCTCCATTGCCACCCCACACCGAGGCCGTAGTTATGTTACCATTTGTTTTCAATATAGTCTCGAATGAGCATTTGAGGACGTTGGAAATCCACTCCTCCAATGCATGGCTTGCACCGCCAGGAATGAAGTCTCCCCATCTGTTCTATCCATTTTTATTATGGGTTCTCCCCAATGAAGTGATTGATCAACTTCCATGACCAGTGGTGGAGAACCTTGTTGTCCTATTTATCAGAAGGAGTCTCATCATGATCCACTAGGTTAGTGGGTTCTTACTATGGGAATACTTCTAGATGACCAGTTTTGGGGTCTTCCTCTAGGGTTTTATTAATAATGTTGGGTTTTTCATCGACAAGAGTAATAGGATTTGAATCATGGAAATGATCATCTTCATCAAACCCAACATCGACAAGCTCTGGTTCCGCCCCACCAATGGCTCCACCCACAGCCTTGGTCACTATAGCCTGGTCTGCCAAAACATCTGATTCCACTCTAATAGGTACCCCCAAAAAAGATGGGTCTCAGGACCCCAAATATTCCTCACCAATATATCCCATTCCATTTGAAAAACTGTTTATAATAGAGATGTAAATGTCAGCGTTTGGTTCAACAAATAACAGCCAGGGACTCTATGGGAAAGAAGGCTTATGAATGTCTAAGGATTGATTCCATTCTAGGGTTTTCATCAATGGTATATCAAGACGTTCCCCCCCACCCGTATATGGTTGGGAACTTTGAGGACTCCATAAGGGCCATCCTAGTTACCACATCTCTGCTCGACTCTGCAATCACCATCGACCTAGGTGCAAATCTTAAGCCCTCATCTGCAGGCACATGGGTAGGAATCTCACACATAAGGCTCTCCTGTAGATAACAAATGTCAGTTGAGAAGATAGGGTGACATGGATAAAATCATGGTGAAAAAAATGTTCTATAGGTTACCTCGACATCTTGGGTGAAATATTCCAAATCTGAAGTCTCGACTTCACCTTCTTCCAAAGGGCTTACCCTGTCAGCCTCTTCTCCCCAAGAGTTATCTGACTACTTTAGTAAAGGGAACCAGTCCCTCAGTGCATCAGCCGACACTTGAATGGGGATTGTCTGACCCAACAATACTTTCACATGGCTTTTCATTGGATGTTGAGCGCCTCGAGAAAGCATGTAGTCATCCATCTCATTGACATATTGTTCCCCTTAATCTTGGGACACCAGAAAGTCGGCCTCAACATGACTAATCTATGAAAGGTCTATTCCATGGTGTTTTATATGATCCCAGACCTGGGTAGGACTTAGGAACTATTAGCTGACCTCCCAGTTGTCACAATCCTTTGGAAAGATATCATCTAGAGGCATGTTTATGTGGTGCAGCTGCTTCCCAGGAGCTTGATTAGGAATCTTACAAAGCCATTTAGGGACCCTCCTCCCTTACTGGACTTGTTCAATTGGGACCACCGGACCTACTATTTCTTATTTCTCCCCACTTAGTGCGGGTTTGGATAGTGCCTTCCTCACCTCTACTACCATGTTGCCACCTGCATGCGCTAACGTTTTTCTCTGACCCTGACCTCTGGGTTGAAGAGACACTCTAGCATTGACCTGGATGGTTCGCTGCTTCAACACCTCCCCTGGGTAGGCCGACTCCCATCTCTTGGAATATTATTTCACCAAATAAATGTGGTACTGGATGGGGGTAGATCATTTCACTTCATCTCATCCTCCTGGATTAAAATGAGCCACATATTAATCATTAAGAAAGGGTTCTCCTCATGATTTTCCCTCAGATATTCCTTTGGGGCCAACCTCTACATGCACTGAAGTTACCTCTCAAATTGGTGCAGGTTGTATGGTTTGCAAATGGGATCACAATCCACCCATTAAACAAATACTCCTCCTCGAAAGTCCAGAAGGTATGACTGATGCTCTTCAGTGTCTCATTCATCATCAGTAAACTCCCATTGAGTAGTGGAAATGGGTGGGAGTCAAACTCATCCGCTTTTCAAATGATGTTCAGCATGCTCTACGGGATCATCTTGGCCGAAAATATTCCCACTGCGTTCAGGATGGAGGTCCGAAAGTTTGACCTTGGAAGAGAATTCGGGTTCAAGTACTCATAAATTCTCACATGCGCCGCCACCTATCCATACAAGAAATGGAACATCCCACACACCCATAGTGGATTATTCCCCTCATTGACATGCCACAACATCTTGTACAACATTTCCAGTACAGTGATCCCAAGGTTTACCTATTTCCCAATCGCTAATACGGATTTCATGATGAACGTACTCAGTCGTATACCCTTGTTCGTATCTCTCACTAGCATCATATAGACACCAATGAGAACTGAGATTAATGCATCCAACCTAACCACCAGATTCTGCTCAGTGATAACCCTGAACCCCCATATCTTCCACTGGCTGTCCTCCAAGAGTCACCAATATGAGTGCTATTTGCTGTGCTGGGCCCCATTTGGGCAAGTGGGAGGCCTCACTAGATCATCCTATCTAAAGGAAAATTCAGAAACCGCCCGAACCACAACTTAACGTGGATATCCCTCACTGAATGCTTTTCCTCACCAGGCACCAGGTCAATCAATGCCTTTTTCATCCTTGGCATCTTCTCCGCGTCTTCCCGCACATTCTCTACTGGGAGAAATTATTCATAAATAGCCCCTAGAATGGGAATCCCAAATATATTGTGGATGTCCCAGAGGCTGATACTGACTTCTCCATGATAAAGATGGAAGGTGTTGGTCCTGGGTGACCACCTTCTCAATAGCTCTGACATCACACTCTTTGGATGGTAGATATAGAATTGAGAATCCCATGGCATCTCATACGGGCCCACTAACCTCATCTCCACCCCAAAATCATCATAGGTTTTTCATACAGAGTAGGTCCAGGCCTAGTCATCTATGAAGTTGTTTCCCTGGTGAAAGTCCCACTCATCGGTCCATCCATTTGTCTAATTTTCCAGAGATGCCTTCAAGATAGAGTGATATTGCAGAGGGGACGCCTCAGCCTGCAGCTCCTTCCCATCAATATTATGGGTGTGGATGTATAAAAAGGTGGTGGTGATGGGTGTATGATTGGTCCACATATGGCCATTAGAATCCTTGAACTACTGATACTGGAATGAGGTGTTTTGGAACCATTATACTGTTTTATCCCTAACAACTCTTGGGATGAAGACCTCATCCTTCTGAACAAAGTCATATAATGGCAAACTCTTCCACAGGGAATAGTTCTTCTAGCCCTCCGCCAGAAGTTCCATCAGGGAGTCATGATCTGAGTGGATGAACACGTATTCACCAACCCCCAAATTATCCACCATTTCCTCCCTTTGTTCAGAATCCACAAGGACTTACTGGAAAACTTCCTATGGTCCATTTCTTATAAATCAAGGCATTAGAAATTTTTCCTTTGCTGGTTCATGAAACTCGTTTGCAGAGCTCATTCACAGAGAACAGTCGCAAAACCCTCTCACAGAGCTCATCTTTAAAAGCATGTGGTCGTGGAGTCAAATATCCAATGCACGATGCAGACCAACCTAGGATAATGGTGCAGCGGCTCACTGAGTATCGTTGTACATAACTGGTCCATAGAGTATGTATTCGCAAAGTAATATCGTTGAGTATGTGGATCATCGTGAATCAAGAGTGAACATATGGAAATTCAGATTCAAGTGAAAAAAACTAGTGGTCATTGCCCTTTATTTATAGACTATGACCACCCAGCTTCACGGGGCATCATGCTCTCCACGATGTGCTCATCCTGGGCTTTGTTCCCCTGATTTGCACTTCTTCTCTATGATCTATTGTGATTTTGGAGAAGTACACTTAGAATCTGACCCTTGTTTCTCCTCAACTCCCATTATGAGGGGGGAATTTATTGGCACCAAAATTTTTCACTACAAAAAATTATAAGTAATCCTGCCTCGCATAGAGGCCTCATAGTGAAGCCTTGAAAATCCCCTTTGGCTATGTGATTGGTGTGAAGCAGCAGGAAAAACCTCCTCTACGGCCACCATGAAGTAGCTGACAGAGTACTATGTGCCTATGATGCACTTGAGAGAGATCTATATAGACTCTAAAGATTAGATGATGGATCACTTCGCGCCTATGATGCATTGGAGAGAACCCTCTACAAGCGATTAGCAGTAGCTGACAGAGAGTTGTGCGAGTCTGAGGAACTTGATGGATCAACCTCCAATTTTATCATCCAGTTCCCTCACAACCAGACCTCTGAGCTTTGCGCCGGCTATTGCCTATATATACTAGGATTCCTCTAACCTAAAGTACATATACCCTAATATTTCACCTTCTCAGATCTCAAATCACGAATCACCTTCTTCTCTATGAAACATTGATAAAGTTAACTCTTCATGGTATTTGAGAATTGAAAAATACCTTCAATTTGCTCATATTCATCCTCTATTCAAACAGGGATTCACTTCGTGAATCCCATGGGTCATATCAATGGAAGGAGATACCTATGGGAACTCAGGTCTTCACAAATAACTCATTCTTCGTGAAGTACCTTCAATGCACATGTAAACCCCATGCTAAGGTAGGACCACTGTGCTTCGCGAAGTACACTGCTTTGCAATGTCTCACTTTTCAAGGAACCCATGCTCCACAAAGTCCTACTTCACAAAGTCACTTTCAATTTGTGAAGCACTATCTATACGCATGTAGACTCAATTCCTAGGCTTGGCCACTCCACTTCACGAATCATACCCCTTCACGGAGTATCTCCATTTCATGGAGCACCAGATCTTCGCAAGGTCCCTTCCTGTGAACCCCTTTGCTTCACAAACCATATTTCTCTTGTATGACCCTCTAGGTTTGTACGAAGTGATTTAAAAGTACCTTAGTAAGTGATTCATGTTGTGTTTCTTGGTCTCATGCTTCTTCGCATAGGCATTCTAACGGATATTGCTTCATCTCACAGTCATGCCAACATAAACCCCTCAATGGATCACTCCATAACTCTGTCTCCACATGGACTTTCGGGTGCCTTGCCTTCACCAAGGGTTAAATTCCACTAGTTTTGTAAGTCTTAGGGGTGAGGAGTGAATCCTCATCATCTAATCTGCAGAACATTAAACATCTAATCATCATTTTCCTCAACACATGACATTAAATTGTAGCCTCACCCCATGCAATATACACGGGGTGCCCAACCTTGTACATTTTCCACACCAACTAGTCTCCACATGAGTTAGATATTCCTCACATGGAATGGGATCTATATTTCATGGAACAACATCTATCTGTGGGGAAGGGAAACCATCCTGGTGTAATCCCCCAGACTTTCTGGCGGGAGGTAACACCCTTTCTCCTCCTCTATTCTTCTGTGTGAAAAGACCAGAGGAGAGATAGAAACATGGGACTCTTGATACCCCATACCTCTCCCTTTGGTATTTATCTCCATTGGGCCTCAATCCTGGAGTACGTACCAATATCTATCTCCATGGGCCGCTAACCACACGTAATCCTCATTCCATTCCCCGCGGATTCACCTTTCGCGACGTGAGTGTCAGGTCTTTGTTGCCTCTTATTTCTCACACTGAGCATGACTCATGTGATATTAGAGCAAGCATCGACCATGAAACCCTCATGGTCCATCTTAGTGTGTAAGACCCATCCCTCACCATCGTAATACGTGGACTTTGATCCTTTCCCTTTCTGATCAAGGTACGTAGGAAGTCTCCCTAGGATTCAAGCCCATCACCCATCGACCCCGACCACTTCATGTCAGTTCATCCTTCTCCCAAAAAACACTAAACTGCATACTTACTAAATACATGGGTTATGATCCCTGTCTCCTAGGCATGGTATATAGGATGCCTCTCTGAGGTTCAACCCCAGACACTAGTAAACTTTGGTGTCCCCTTTTTTGGGACCCACATCCTTGGTCCACCGTTTAGTGGTGTTAGACTCATTCCAAAGTATATAACCATGAATAGGCCCTACACCCCACCGATACTCCTCCAACCAAGAGTATCCCTCTTGTGATGGGCCACTAACCATGTGTAAGCCCAATCATGTCTCTGGGTTGCTTTCCATTGTGTACACCCCGATTCTATTCCCCACCTTGAACTATGTGGACTTTGATTCGCTGACACAAGGATATGTAGGAAGCTTCCATGAGGTTCAATCCCATCATTCTTGTTCCATCCTAGTCTCTCCCTTTAGCCCTTGTGTTTTAGGAAGGTCATGCCTCAACCCAAGGATCCATTACCTTCAGGTCCCCATCTATGCACTCCATTCGCACGAGCCGCCTCCTCAGGTGTCTCATCACCCCACCAAACTACATGGACTTTGATTCCCATTCACATGGATACATAAAAAGCCTCCCTGATGTTCAGTGCCCACATTAATGTCATCTTCACGTCGATTCCATTTCATTCACCATCCACTTCATTCAACCCTCCATCATACATCCCAATTCTTACCCATGCTGCCACATTCTTGTGAGATCATGCCATCCATCAAATTGTTTCCCTTTGCTGCACCCAAGCAACTAACCATACATAAGCCACAAAAAAATCCATAATCATCCAACCAAGAGCGTCAATCTTATGATGGGCCACTGTCCATGTGTGATCCCCAACATGTCTCCAGTTCATTGTCCTTTGTGTACACCCTGATTCAATGTCTCACCCTTCGAACTACGTGTGTTTTTATTCATTTCGTTTACAAAGGGTGCGCATGAAACCTCCATGAGGTTTAGTATCAGCCAATGGTAAACCTTGGTGTCCACCTTTCTAGGGTGAACTTTCCTTGATCCATCCTCAGTGATGTCTCGATCGACCTTCCCAGTGTTATATCTTTCCTTTATGGGACACACCACCTCAAATCTTTCCTTATCAGGAATTCTAATCCTTCCTTCTGGTATACCTTATAGATGAACCCTCCTAGGGATGTACCCATCTAAACCACTCCCATCAGTGTTTTTATCAGTCTAATCCATCTCTACTAGACATTATACTTGTGGAATACCCCATGGTAAACATGAAAAGCTGAGGAAAAACTCAGGGATATGCCTATGGAATATAGTTCCCTACACTCGATGTGGGATGCCTCAGGCTTCTATGCCCTCGAGAATCCCTATGATAAGGGGAAGAAATATATATGTACCAATTTTCCTGTTCCCATACATTCCTGCAATTCCCAATGTGACTACTCTCCTGAAGGAAGGTTGATGCCCTAGCTGGACACCATTGAATGTCCTGATAGGACTAGTGTAATTAACTGGTGTCCACAAAGATATGACACTGGGGAGAGTTTCACGGACAATTTCTTAAATCTATGAGGGAGACCCGGATTAGGTGACGAATTCTGAGGAGTAATCCATGTAAAGAGAGACGGTCATCCCATCACCCCATTTTGATCATAGAAAAAACGTCCCTAAATAAGTGATGGATGTCACCCACCTTTGGAATGCGGGAAAGTGATGAAACATATAGCGCATCACAGCACGACAATGTGGACCCCAACATAACATCAGAAACAATAATCTACTTGGTCCTACATCAACCATCAACCTCTATGCCATCCAGTAGCTAAAAAACTAGCTATTATTCTTCACACTTCAGGACATTTTCATTTCCTACACCATTAGACATAAAATATTCACATGTCCTAAAAGAACCATGAAGCGTGTGAGTATAAACATAGTAGTAAAATAAAAATATTTTCCCTAGTTAATATTAAAAAGTATAATAGTTTATTGAAAGTAAAAAAAAATTCAAACCACTCAACTTGATCCACCCATTCTTGAACATCCATGAGTAAGACTTTACCTTTCTTATCTAGTACTGTAGTGAGGATACATTCCAACAATTTTTTATATCAGAAAATCAATCGGCCTTCAAACCCATTCATACCATATGATGTTGTATTCAAACCATAATCCATGATATAAATCTGATTCGATCAATATTCCCTAAGGCATACCCTGTGTAATAAAATAATTTCCATGAAAATCTTTCAAATTTACCAACCAGCAAAATCATGAGTTAGATGAAACCTAAGGAATAGGGAATTACCGTACTTTACCAATATAAGATTATCATCTCCAACATAGTCCAAATGAATTGATATCATCCCACTCTCAGGTATCAATCTCAATCACCCCATGATCTAGTGGATACCTAAAGTGTATCCCTCTTCTTATAAAATTATCTCCACTATCACCCCTATATCAATCACTCTATAGAGGATTCCAACAAAAAATATGAGTCAAAACCACCTTGTGGGCCTCTTATTTTGTTCACATGATCCCAATGACCTCATCCTTATGGTGATAGAAATAAATAATGACTTATTACCATAAAAAATTTATTGAAAAAACTTCTCACATTATCAATGATCTACATCACCCTCTTCATGAAAGTGTATCCCATACCATAAATAAATATACACGACAACAAGAAAAAGTAACCAATACCAATTAAATTCCTTAAAATATAAATTTTTATTCAATCCATCGATCCAATGACCAAACCATGACAACACGTCAATATAGATTAACTGAAATCCATTTGCAGAAGTGTTACTCCCCTATTAGACAACACTTTATAATCCTAGAGACCAATATTAGTTCTGATTATAGTCTTCATCATGAGTCTTCCCATTCTTATATTTCAAAAAATGCATAAAGACAAATATAAAACTATAAAAAACTATTCAAGACCTACCTAGAACTTATATGAATTACCTAATTGAGTACCCATGGTTGTTTTAGTTTTAATTAGAAAAATTCATAAAATATGGTGTAACCCAAACATCGGGGTAAAACTATAAAAATATATGATAATCTTGAGAGAATAGAAAAATGAAATCTCAAGAACTATGTGCATTACCTGTGGTGGTTCAACATGAAAATCGACGTGAATAATGGATGACAACCAGGGTGATTCCCTTTCTATAGGAAGTAAATTAGAGAGGGGAGGTGTTTAACTAGTACGGGTTAAGTGGGGATCCCACTCTCACTTATATAAAAAATTATTTAATTAAAAAAATAACACCCATGGCCCCACCCTAACTCCAATAGACCCCACCTGAACTCTAGTGGGTTAAAAATGGCGCACTATCACTTCCAAGGCCATAGAAACTCCAGTGTCCTCCAAGTATATTTGTAGTGTGGGTTATTCTCATCTGCAAAAACATATATAAACAAACCATATTTCTAAAAATAAATCTCATACCTCCACTCTCTAACCCAACACCTCAAGAAAAACACATTCCTAGGCCATTCTTAGACCCAAATTACCACATCTAAAAACTCATGCTATTACAAACTCGCCACCATACAATAGCTCATCCCAGAACTGTCTCAGGGAATAGATACACCAAAATATACTGAAAGCCAAGAATATCACTCACTAAATTCTTATAACATTGAGATAATGTCGAATTCATCCATTTCTTCCTAATTATCACAACTTAAAGACTTAATGAGAGATAATATACAAAAGGAACTCCCCTCCATGGGAGTTACCTATCAAATTATATCCCAACCAACCACCCAACGCACCAATGGTGTTGGGCTCAACCATCAACCCAAATTCAACACAAATTAACTATCCATAAATATCCACGAGACATAAAACATATAGATATCATAGTCTTACATCATACATGTTTCCCATACTTCAAAGAACACATGGTTGACCCATTACACACATACACACACACTATGTAGCAGTACATATTACAAAAAAACAACAAGATAATGTCATACCTATAACTATCAATAGATATTTGTAATTTTCTAAATATATCAAATAAATTATGTGAAATTGAATTAAATTTATAATCCTCAACACCTATCCACCTTATATTGTTTCACTCATTTTAGTCCACTACCCCCTTTACTAGGTATCCTATTAACTACCATAACCTACTTAGGAAAACCAATATATTTTACCACCTCCCAGCATATATACCTATCTTACCTAGGATTCCTACATATAACCTAATCCATTATATCCATCTATAATGATTTTATCCTATAAAACGATTCCAAATGTCCCATCTATTCACAACCTAAGTATTATTTAATCAATCGACCACATTAGGCCTTAACATGGCCTATATACCCATAATGAAAACACTAAATTGATGATCCACTCCACGGTGGTAATTTCAAACCTCTAACATTGATGAACTACAAATTTTACATGTGTATATCCTTCTAGATACCCATTGTGCCACTACCTGTCTCACCTGACACAATTTTCTAAGTTAGTATACTCCCATCAGTCAAATTTCTCTTTGATATCAATATATAGTTCACTAACTCAAAAAATGAGTTTAATGTTAATATATTTATCCACCCCCTAAGATGATGGTTTATACCATCCATGAATCATTGAACCTCATTTATTCCATCTCCCTCTAGCATCAGTATCAAATGTAATAGGTCTATGAACCTGACATCATAGTCCCTGACCAAATTCTCTCTCTACACCATATACATGAATTCATGGCCTTTGAATACCATCAACATCTTAGGGAATGTGTTTTTAAGGAACCTCACATTGAATTCCTTGTATTTCATCCCCTAATACCTACCTACCTATACCTAGGAATCCTACCAATGTTTCACTGATCCCTGAAGCATATATATAGATAGACTTATATTCCATCCTGGTGGGGTCTTAACTAGTTTGAGGATCATCTCGACCAACAATAAGTTGTAATCAACCTAATAGGGACCACATAGTACATATAATAGATTAGGATGTTATAAATAGTTCTCACATGTTAGATAAACCAAGGATAAGTCATTGGCCCCAAACAAGATGCCTGTTTTACTAAATCTGCACATTTTCTACCCATTTGAGATAATATGTTTATTTTTGTAATGTTTTTCATAAAGTTATACTCATGTTCCTTGAGAACATCTATCAATTATTTATATAACCAATACCAAACTCACTCTGATCTATTCAAAAACTCATTTCCCTTACTCCTCTAACCTAAGTGGCTAACCTTCCAGCCTCAACACCTTAACTAGTGGATCATATGAATCTCATCCCTCTAGTTCCTCACCCAAATCACACATCTACGAAGCCATATCCCCACCCAAATAACCCTCCAAAATATCTCATCTAGGTGAAATATTTCTAAAAAAAATACCATGCTAAATACAGATATAATAGTAATAATATTTCAAATAGGGAAATTTGTAACAGGTATCACATCACACTCACCCATACAATTCTACAATCATGCCCACACTTTGTACCATACACCTCAAGTCCCAACCTACTCATGCTAGGTTTAGGTACCACACACACCAAATTAATATAGGATTCACAAGCTCAATAAGACCAAGAAACATATACCTGGTATCATTGATTATAATTTCACTAAGATGCTATATAGAAAACGTTATATAGGTTTTCATTGACACATTAAATAGCCAAAACCCTTATCATTCTAGAAATATATCCAAAATTGATACCAAAATTAAGAACATGCATGTCATATGTGTCTTATGGGACAATAATAATGCATGAGTAACACCTCTTTCCTCTTAGATCCAAGAGTCTAAAATAGAAATTAGTGACATAAAATAATAATATATCCAAATCATATAAAAAACCTTAAACATGAAAACCAAAATATAAATCTCAGTTACCCTTAGAAACATATACTTCAGCCACACACTTTTTTTGGCTAGTAAAATATAATGACATTCATCCCAAGTTGAAACTCATTCCTAAACCACCATATACTACTTCTTAAATAATGACAACCCATGATGTATTATTCTATATCAACCCACTCTGATGCTAATTTATAGCATCACCAACCTAGATCTCTGGATGGTCACTAAATCCAAATACTTACTAACCTCAAGAAGTCATCCTCATATGATAGCAGAAACTGAGTAGTGGTGAGGGTTGAAGAGTTGATCGATGGGAGACTATAGACCCTGAATATATGAGTGAAATTAACAGTGGAAGCATAAACATAAACATAAAAAATAGTACATATAATCATAGGCACAAACAACAATAAAGAACACACTATATGAAATTCATATTAATCATGTTATTTTAATCATAGAAAGTTAAAAATATCTAATTTATACTAATAATATGTAGATAGGTCCAAAAAGGATAAAAATTCAACACCAAGATCAATACCAAGGATCCACCCAGATTAACTCGAACCATCGACATCCAACCCATGAAATAGATGATACTCTAAAAAAATCACTATAAATTATTCCCTTTAACTTGGAAAAAACTTGAGATATGATGTTTTTATGCATCATAGAGGGACCATTCAGGGTGTAAATATGAACTCAGTAAGCCACAACCAATGGTATCCATAATAAAAATATATAAATATATAATTTTATTTAAATGTTAAATTACAGAAACTAATGTAAGAAACTTAACCCAATCCACCTATATTTGACCATACATGAGTAATAATTTGAATTCTTCAGTCAGTGACAGAGTCAGATGAGATACCCATGGTCTATTGTTCTGGAATATCCCTCATCCTTATAAACACTTTTATATTCCATGGAATTATATTTCAATATTAACTTTTGAAACAATTTCAAGTCAATCACGATTTCACAAATCACACCCATATGTCATACAACAAGTTCCATGTTCATTTGACCACTTTAACAACCCTCCATATCAAAAACCTGACAAAACCTATGTAAAGGTGAATTCTAATCATTTATAAACACTATCCCATCAACCAAAACCAATTTCACATACTCTAAAAGTACCCAACTCCCAATTGATGATCTCAATCACCCCAATGATACGGTGGTCACATATTATGTATCCCTACTTTGAAATGATGGTTATCACTATCACCCCTATGGTTCTCAATCTAAATAGGATATCAACAACAAACAATGTTTAAAACCACCTAATTGGCCTAATCTTGTGTGCACACAACTCCAACAGTCTCATCTACATGGTGAGATATATACACTAATAACATAAAAAAACAACACATATGGTGAACTACCATCATCCAATTAAATTGAATTTTCATCGCACCCAACATGTTGAATTATCTCAGGCCACCTATATCCACACACCACAATAAGAACAAGTAACCAAACCAATCCAAGTAAATCCTGGGTAATTTTTTATTCAGTCCATCAGTCTATAAATCACAGTACAACACGTCATCAATATAACTCAACCCAAATCCACACACAACATTTTTTATAAAACAATAGGAAAACCCTTGAGTAACTAAAATACCATGATTAGTTTTTGTTATAATCTCTAATATTAAACTAACCTTATATCATTTCTACCAATTCATAATCACATGTATAACACTATAAATAGCTAGATACCACCAACCATGAGTGAGCAGGACTCCACTCATTGAGTTTCCTTGCTTGATTCAGTTTCAACTAAATTAAATATCAAAATCTAGAATAAAATTAACATTATGGAATAACCAATAGAGGATAATAATATAGATAGTGAAGCTATAAATAGACAAACAGTGATAGTGAGGATTACCTGTGGTTTTCTAACCTATCAATCAACATAAGGAATACATTAAAACCTAGTTGAATACCCTTATAGTGTTGATAAAAGAGAAAGGGTATATGGTTCTACTCATTTATGTAAAGTGGGGCTCCACATATCACATGTATACCTAACTAATTAATTAATCAATCAATCAATTAATTAAGTAAAAAAAATAAAAACACCTTTGGAAGCACCAAAACACCAGTGGCCCTCGAATGAAACTCTGGTGGATTAGACAGTGTCACTATGCCATTATGAAGGACACCGGAACTCCGATGGCCTTCCAAAAGAACTATTTTGAAAGTTTTACACATTCACAAAAACAAACAAAAAATGGACAATTTTATTGAAACTCAATCACAAGTATATACCCACTTCCACAACACTGTAAGGATTCCTAATTATAAATTATTAATCAGGTGTTGGACCCAAATCACCTTATCTTAAAAACCTAGACAATTAAAAATTTAGTGGTTGATTCATTGGGTAGGAATACACAAGAGTGGGTAGTGAAGGTATGTATTATCAAGGGGTAGATATTGATCCTCTTAAAAGAGGTATTCCTTGATGTTTAGGTGTTTTAGAGTATAGAAACATTTACACCCTTGGATATTGTGTCCTCACCCCTTGAGAGGGTGATGGGGATACAACTATATGATTTCAATTTTTTGGTGATGGGGGTAGTATATTTAGTGGGTCTTGTCACCTAATTGGTTTATAGTCTCTGATGAGATATTTCATATTTGGGGATGGGTTATGGTCCCCAAAATCATGCATGAGGTGCAGATGTGTTACTCACATGGATTAGGGTCAGCTATTAATGTATGGATTACCAATATATATGATTAAATTTATAGGTTGTACTAGTTACATGAGATAAATGAATATTTAGAGCAGTTTGTTTCATGGTCATTTACCTATCAAAGGATAATGGTCAGGTATAAGTGATCTACAGGTCTTCTTTAGTATTTTATCAATACCATGGGGAAGTGGGTTAGATGATGATGTAATTCAAGATGGGATATTTTATTTTTTTCTCATGGAAGTGATGTGGTATGAGATGTTTTTGAATTATTTTACATAGTATCCCTTTTAATAACAATTCAAGACATATATCCCATCAATGTGTTGGTTAGGATATATGTCTAAGGGATTGTGAATCTCCATTGTGTACCTAAGATAACTGTCTTTCATCAAGATTACCAACTTAAATCATGCTTCTATAAGACATTGTATAATGTGTTTTATACAAAGGTTCATCTTTGTAGTTCTTACCAACCTCAAACAAATGTATATTCTGATCTAAAAATTATCATATAAGAGTATATGCTATGAGAATGTGTACCTATTTTTAGGGTTATATATGTTAACTATCTCATGCTTACTAAGTTTTATTATAAAATAAAATATCATGCATCAAATTAGTTAGTTACTTTTGTGGAATTATATAGTAGACCATGTTGATCACCTTTATGTTAGATAAAGTCTAAGGAGTTAGTGTTTATTGGGATACATCTTATATAAGATACATCAGTGCATATTCGGTTAATTAGAAAAATGGTTGGGACCCCTTAGAGTAGGAAGAGATCATATTACAATGGGTGAATCCGTCCTATGGAGTTTGAGGTGGGAGATGAGGTATTTTTTATGATTGTTACATCATTTGGGAGACAATTGTATTTTATGGTTGGGAAAGCTCACAACTATGTTTATTAGACTATTTGAGGTCTTTGAGAGGGTTAGTGTCATGGAATATCAGTTAGTTATTCCATAGAGATAAAGTGTTGTGAATGAAACATTTCATGTCTCTCAACTTCATAGACACCATCCAGAACCTCTCATATGATCATAATTAATGATGTTTGGAAGGATCCAAATAGTATGTTCAAGGAGGGATTAGTTCAAATAGTGAATTTGAGAAATAAGAATCTACACAGGAAGGTATCCCCCTTAATACTAGTGAAGAGGAAGCATAGAAATATCATGGAGGGGACTTGGGAGAGGGAGTATAATATATGGAAAAAGTAGTTGGTTCTTTGCATTTACAATGTAATGTGATGCTTGGAAATGAAACTTGGGGATGTGATATTATATAGTGGGGAGGTTATAAAACCTTGAATCTATATAATGTATTATTTTGATATAATTTTTAAAAAACAACATCTAATTTTTTTAGTGTTCTAAGTGTTGGTGGTAGACTAGGGGCTATTTTAGAAAGTTGAGGGTAGTGTTGGGACTTCTTCCTCAGTGACAGAAGACATTGGTTAATTAGTTGGCTAGTAGTTGGCACATAGTGGAGCACCTAGGCAAGGGTGTGGCTCTTCCCATCCCACTGACATGATAGTGGATAGGTTCTAAATATTTGGTGTTCATTGGGTACCGAGAAGTGGTCAGGAGAATGCCCAATGGCCTGTTTTTTTTACAAATTATAAGTAAATTAAATTAAATAATTAATTATTTAAGTTATAAAATGAATTTTTCTTTCTCATTTTTATCCAGTAGTAGTGTTCACCTCTTCTAATACTATTTTTCCCTTATTTCATTGGTGGATCACATTCATTCAGGCTTGTATTAGAGTATTTTCTATCATATAAGGTTGATACCTATAAGGCCATGAATTATCTTCTTTGTATTCATATTTTTCTTGATTATATAAATCATCATTGATAGTTATGACTAATTTTATGTATTTTTAAAAATTTAATGGTTTGATTTATTTGATTTTGAATCGAATGGGTGTTCTTCAATGGTTGTAACCCTACTAGTCGAAGGTAGGTGGTCCCTTGATTTCTTGAAGGGTTTTACCTGGATTTCATGCATCATATAAAATATTTCCATCACTTATTAGTTTATTATACCCTAAAATAAATTTAAAATAATTTCCTTACATTTAATTGGTATAATTGAGATCTATTCATCCATGAGGGGCCTATGTGAGGTATACGTTGACACCATTGGATTTCTATGACCAAATACCATATGAGAAACAATATAAAACTATATCTTTAGACATGAAATGGGTGAATATGATTGATAATTGTTCCTAGGAGCCTAGTGTATTTCCTAAGTGTGGTTTTTATTGGTGTTTTCATATTTATAAGCTTGTTTTGGGTGGGTAAACCTAGGAATAAATCAATGATATGATTAATTGAATTGAGAACATGACTCAATTCTTAAGTTATGTGATATATGTGATATATCATTCACGTAAATTATTTAAATTTAGATATATCATTAATTTTTATTATTTATATATAATTTGAATGCATCTTTCACCTATAACATTTCAATTTTGAAATATATATGACATAAACTATTTGAATCGTGATTATTCCTTCACAAAAGTTACATAAATCTTAATGTGGTGAAAACTAGAATAGTTGATTGGTGGTATATCAATCATGACCCCATTATAATATGGTGGAACATCTTCCATGCATGTTAAGAAAGGGGTATATCATATAACTGGGTAGTTGAAGAGGTGATTCAACATTCACTATGTGATCTTGGTATTAGTATTATATAAACCACTTGTATTTTAATTCTAGTGGAGAATCATCCACTTGGGTGATTCATCCTAGTCATACATAATCAACACGAGGACTTTTTCTGGTAGGTGATCATCCACCTTAGACTTGATAATGGAAGTGCTAGAGATGTGATATGGGTGGTGCATCATCCACCAAGAGGATAATATAAGTGGTCCATTATATTCTTATATATATAAACCCAATAGTTCTTTTTCCACTTGGGGACATGATATAATGATATTACATCCACATTGATATTGATACCGGTGGTATATCATCTACATAGATGGGATGGTTTGATGGCCCCTCATCTATCTAGGTAGTAAGATGGTGTTATATAATCCACACGAGCATAGTAATTCTAGTGCATCATCTACCAGGGATTTCTGATGCCACATCTACCAGTGATGACTCATTTACCTTAATTATAGTTTACTTATATACCTTTATATAACACCATAGACCATTTTAAAGTCTGATCTTATTTTAAATTTTTCAAAATCAGTGTAATCTAGTGTTTTTGAGCTATTATGTTATGGGTTGGTATCCAAAAGTGGTTCATGCTAGATATTTCATTAAACATTAGTATTAAGACTTGAAATAGGTGTTGGGGTGTCATTATAGGATTTAAATTGATACATGGGAGTGTACTAAGATTTATACTATGTTTGGTACTCTTTATAAGTTCTAAATGACTTTTGGAAGAATTAATCAGGTGCTGAAAATATTTTAGAAACTTTTTTAGGTGAATCTAGGAATATTTTATAGTTGTGGTGAATTTATAAAAAATTAGAAAATTCACATACATAATTTTAATCACACATAAGGTTCATTAATTGTAAATTCCGCATACTTAAGGGTCCATATACAAAAGTTTCATCCTCTTTTATAAAATAGAGAAGTGTTGGAAATCGCTGTGATACATAAAGGTATGACACATAAGGGTCAATAAAATAGTAAAGTGTTAGATACTTAATTTCCTTTAACTTGACATATAAGGCCCATTGGGTATTTATATTTGGTAAAGTGATAGGTATTTTCATATGATATGTAAGGGTAATTTTTTAAAAGTAAGGGTCCTTTGATATGTAAGGTTCAAAAATTGGAAAAGTATTAGGGATACCTTATGATGTGTAAGGGGGTATAATATAATACATAATGGTAACCCCATATATAATGGTTCATACGTAAGGTTCCCATACATTTCGAATGATTATGGATGATGCATAAGGGTTGGTGATATGTAAGGGTCATCTAGGGTGATATGTAAGGGCCACCCTATACATAAGGGTTAATAAATAAGGCTCCCAATGCTTGCTAAGAATCGAGTGTTCCACATTCTATACATATTTTATAAAATATTGATAAAACATTAAATAAAATATAAAAGTATTTTTAGGTCATTTTATTCTAGAATATAGTGATTACACCCTATATTGTTCACATATTCCTATTTTTACCTCTATGTGATACCTTCATCAAATAATTTCAGATATTTTTTCCATATTTAGAATAGAGAAACCTTTGTAAAGTTATGTTGTGACACCCTTTGAGTAACATGTACGATTTTTTGGGATTGGTTTATCTATTTTTTGGTTATAAAGGCTTTTATAAAGTTAGATGTTTGGATTTTTTATTTTTACAAGAAATGGAATAGGTTGTGTATGGTAAGTAGTAACTTTGTAGTAACCATGTGATATGGCTCTATTAACTCCTATGGAATGTGCATCATTTAGGGACAATTTATCTAACTTTATAATCTTCTAGGAAAAACATGTGGATGAATGGGTTAGGGAACATAGATTATTGTGTGTCTTTTTAAACCATGATTAGTTTCCTAAGTAACTGTTCATTTTTATTTTCAAGGGATTGTAGGGACCACATGGTTGGTGCACAATTACTCTAATCATGTGTAATAACCACAAAACCCATATAGTTTTATTAAAATTATAAAACTAACCAAATATCATTTATTTTTTAACATCAAATCTCATATTTATCTCCCATTTTTTTGACCCATCCATTCACTAACACTCAAGGAGGTTCTCTCTTAGACTATTGGTGATTCCCCTTCATTATGGGTGGATCTCTTCAAGTTATGCTTTGATTTCCACCCAACATTTCTACCTCTATAAAAATATATTCTAAATATGTATTTTACTTCAATTTTTGAATTATTTTAGGGATGTGATGGCCAGATCTAGAGGATTTGATATAACAACCCTACTCTTTATTACACAATTAAACATGATTTATTACATAATCATGTACTTAAGACATCTCTAAGGATCATTAGGTCTATTTTATTATGAAATGAGGAACATTACATAACAACTTAGAACATAAAATACAACATCTTTATTGAAAACTTATTTTGCATGATCACAACATTCCTTCGTACTTAGCATTGCATGGGATAATCTGAGGACATTCATAAGAAAAAGGTGAGATATAAAGCCCAGTAAGGGATTAAACATTTAATAACATGAATAATACAATACATGTTAGGAAATAGTCATATAAATGGATCATAATATAAACATGAACATAAATCCATGAATAACATGGTTATCAAAACATGGAAATGTGGCAACGACATTTAACATGATATTAGCATGAGCCAAGGCTCATTGTACAAGGATAATGAGTAAACCCTCATTTAACTTGAATTATAATGATAAAACACTCATTTAGCTTTACATATCATGATACTAATCTTTACCCAATTCATTGGGGTGATAGTAGGTCACACTCATCTCAATCATTTCAATTCTTGTATATGTGTGCCCCATAGATCGTACAAAATGGATTAATTAAACATCATAATTTATTAAAATAATAAGAGATGTGGAATAAATAAATTTAATTCCTAAATAAACAAGTAAATGTTCATAAATTTTAATACCCTTGATATATAAATGTGTATGGTATTCACTTATATGATGATTTTGGAAAAAAATTATTCTAACTTCAGCAGCATAACGACGTCAAATAGAAATCATAAGATGGGTTGATGAGAGAGAAAGGGGTTTAGCATCATTTATACATGAAATTTAAAGTAATGGGGTCATTTAATATAATATCCCAACATATGTAATTAAATTTAGATTCATAATATAAACGAATTTCTTGAATGTACGAGATAGAAATCCCTTACGGAATTTCGGCATGGTAATGGGTGTACATGGGAGGAATTAATGAGAGAGAAAGGGGTATATCATTATTGAAATGCAAGGAGGGGATTTTAGGGGAAGTTATAAATCATACCTTGACATTTTTAAATGAAAATAAAAGGTCATAACAAAATAAATAAACTTGGGCATAAATAAGGAAGGAAGGAAAGTGAGGATCCCTTACTTGGAAGTGTGATACAAAGGGCTTGGGAGAGGCTTGAGAGAGGCCTCTTGGGATCTTGTATCACCTTGGGAGTATTATAGAGATATTAGGTCAGGTTTGGGTCAAGATCCAAATGATTTTATTGAAGAGGAATGGGAGATTGTGTTGGTTTATATTGGAAAGAAGAGAAAATTATTTATTATTTAGTATTTGGACACTACCCATTAAACTAATGAAAACCACAAACCATACCATGGTTTTGGACCAAGGTTTCTTCCAAAGTGGAGTGAAAAAAATTATTTTATAAGGCCAATTTCCTATCTTATTAGAATAGTAGGCTTTCTTATGTGGAGGTGAGTAACATCCTCAAGGAAATCATTTTAAAATGTTAAAATGTTTCATAAGTCTGGGAGGGTCTAGTAAGGATTTGTAAAATAAATCAAACAAATACAAAATAAAATTATTTTAAATTTAAGACATATATTTTCATAATATCCCTTTTATATTATTTCATTTAATCACTATTGGGTCATTATGATTTCATAAAACACATTATATATTTAAACTGTATTTAATTTTTACCCAATAATTCAACTGTCTCAAAAAATTATGAAAAATTCACCATCAAATAATTTCAACATACTAATTCCAAAAATAATATTCATTTTATCCAAGTAATTTTATTAATATGTGAATTTTTACCTTTAATATAAAAACCAACATTTATCTAAAATTCACGGGTTTTGAAAAAAACACCTTTCAAACCATAATAAAAATTACAATTGTATTAAAAAAAACTACATGATCATTTATATTTAATAAAAATTAATTTAGTAATATTATTTTACTAAAATATTATTTAATTAAAAAATTCATTAATTAATCAAAATATATTTCTTAATTTAATTTAAATATTAACTAAAAATACTATTTGTTCTTTAAAAACCATTTACAAATTAACAATAATAAAATGAATGTATATTCTTAATACAAAAATAATGTACATAATCATAGTGATAGGTTCTTGTTACATAACTTCTTATAACACCTACATAAGACCTAAGGGTAAGGTGTACGATGGTGATAGACTCTTGGGGTGGCTCGGATAACATCACTTGTGTGGTAATATCTGTTAAATTAAACTTCTCCTGTAGGGGATTATGTTCAACCTTAACGTGTTGAAGCTCGGATCAGGATTGGTCAAGAGTGGAGCCTAGTGACGCTACCTACTTTATGAGCTTTAACAAATGGGCTTCGTATGAAGAAATTATACTGGATGAGGCCATTGCTTTCTTTGTGTGAGTAAATTGGATTTGTTAAATCCCTATATATATACTAATCAAGTAATCAATCTTAAATGGATATATTAGCAACGATAAAAATTCTTAAAGGTATTCTAAAATTCAAAAACATAATACCAAGTAAGTTTATATGTTTTATACAACCATTTTAAATAATAATACATTTAATTAGATCAAGAGGAATTTTCATTAATAAAAGTTTGGGTCATTACATTCTTACCCCCTTAAGAAATTTCACCATCAAAATTTCCTTTTACTACACTAAAATAGATGAGGGTAACTCTATTTCATCACTTCCTCTAATTCCCATGTTTCTTTTTCAAACTTTTGGTTTCTCCACAACACCTTGAAGATGGTCATTGTCTTATTTCATAGAACTTCTTCCCTACGATCTAAGATCTTAACCGGATTCTCTTCAGAGGAGAGGTCATTCTATAATGGTACCACCTATGGTTTGTGTACATGTGATGGGGAAGGTATGTACTTCTTCAATAGTGATACATGGAATACATCATGCACTTGAGACAGGTTCGATGGGATTTCTAGTCGATAGGACACTACTTAAATGAAATCAAGAATCATAAAAGGGTAGATGTACCTTGGACTAAGAATTCCCTTCTTCCCAAATCTCATATCTCTCTTCTATAGTGATATATGGTGGAATGACATGTCTCCAACATAAAACTCTAGGTCTCATTTATGGTTGTTAGAATGGCTCTTTTTAGACTCTAAGAAACTTTAATGTGTTGTTGGATGGTCTTAACCTTCTCCCCCATTTTTGGACCTAGGAGTTTTTGCTCCACAACTTCATCCCGACATGTCTGTGTTCTTCACCTCTTCGCATAAAGGGATTCACAAGGATCCATTTGGATTCTTGAGTGGAATCTTTTATTGTAAGAGAACTCAACTAGAGAAGGATTTTGATCCCATCCTCCTTTTAAGTCCATTGAGCATGCTCTCAACATTTCCTAAAGTATTGTGACAGTCTGCTCAAATTGGACATCAGTTTGAGGATGAAAAGTTATAATGAAATTCAGCTCAGTATTCAGTGTAAGTTGGAGACTCTTCCAGAACTTAGTGGTGAATATTGGATATCTATTAGATACAATAGATAGTGGTACTCTATACGGCCTTACCACTTCTCTGATATATATCCATTCTAGTTGATTCAATGATAAATCCTCTCGAATTTCAATAAAGTGTGCAGTCTTTGTAAGATGATCCACAACAACCCAGATATCATTGTTTCATTTTGATGTCTTCAGAAGTCCAGTGAAAAATTCATTGGTTATGTTCTTCCATTTCCATGCTGGTATGGGTAATGTTTGCATCATCCCCTTGGACTTTTTCCTCTCAACCTTCACTTGCTGACATACCAGACACATTGATGTATACTCAGTGATCTCCTTCTTCATGTTATCCCACAAATAATGCTCCCAAATATCTCGATAAATCTTTGTGTTTCCTACGAGAATGAAGAAATTAGAACTATGTTCATCATCCAAATGTTATTTATTTAACTCTCGATTTGATGGAATGCATAGTCTTGACCAAAATCTCACAGTTCATTATTCATTAACATTGAACTCCAAGGATTTATCTTTTATAATAGATTCCACTTTCTTATGAATTCCCACATCATCCTTTTGAGCATCCTTTAACCATTCCAAAAGAGTCGGTTGATCAATTCTTTGTGAAATTATTGATGATGTTACCGTCTTTATGTTTACCATGTCCATCTTCATAAAATCTAAGAAGATTCAATCCTTTTAAATTTTTATAAATGATAGAATCATTGGGTCATTTATACTTAGAGTATCCTCCACCTTTTTCACTTTCCAAGGGTGATAATGGATTGATTAGTCATAGTATTTGATCAGAACTAACCATCTTCATTGGTGTATGTTCAAATCATTCTGTGTGAATATATTCTTTAGGATTTTTTGATCCGTATATATTTCAACCTTCTCCCCAAAGAGGTAATGTCACCAAATTATTAATGAGAAGATTTATGAAGACAACTCTAGATCATGCATTGGATAGTTTTTCTCATGAGCTTTCAATTACCTTGAAGCATAGAAAATTAATTTTTCATTTTTCATCAACACAAAACTCATACCGTTCTTCAAAGCATCACTAAATACCAAAAAAAGTTATCCACTTTTGGGTAGTGTGATAACGGGTGCAGTGATAAGCCTAATTTTAAACTCCTTGAATATATCTTCTCATTCATCACTCCAAGAAAAAATGAATCCATTCTGAGTTAGATTGGTAATAGGGTTTAAAAATCATGAGAAATTTCTCACAAATTAGTGATAATATCTAGCTAACATAAGGAAGCTACAGATATCTATCACATATGTTGGCCTTGGCCATCCATAAATTGCATTTGTCTTAGAGGGATCCTTAAATATCCCATTTCTTATGATGATATGACCCATGAAAGAGACCTCCTTCAACCAAAACTCACACTTACTATACTTTTCATAGAGTTTCTCATTTCGCAAAGTATCTAGTACAGTGCTTAGATACTCCTCATGCTCCTCTTGGTTTTGGATTATATTAGAAAATCGTCTATAAAGACTACCAAAAATTTATGAGGTAATCTATAAGTACTCTATTCATCAATTCCGTGAAGATTTCTAGAGCATTAGTGAGTCCGAAAGGCATTAATATGAATTCATAGTGCTCGTACCTTGTATAAAAAGAAGTCTTGGGGATATCCTCCTTCTTCATCCTTACTTGGTAATATCTCGACTGTAGATCCACCTTAGAGAAGTATTGTGCTCCACATAGCTGATCAAACAATTCATCAATTTTTGGCAGAGGATACTTATTCTTTAACATGATTTTTTCAATCTCACAATAGTCAATGCAAAGGCATATTGACCCATTTTTCTTATTGATGAAGAGGACGGGTGCACCCCATGTTGAAGCACTTGGGGATATAAACCTTTTATCCAAATTTTCCTATAGTTTTTTTTGGCTCCTCAAGATCCACAATAGCCATTCTATACAGATTGTTGGATATTGGCAATGTACATGCTATAAGATAAATAGAGAATTCAACATATCTTCTAGGAGGAAAACCATACAATTCCTCGGGAAACACTTCAGCGAATTCCCTCACAACAGGCATGTCTTCAAAGATGGTTTCTTCCTTAGACTCCATAATCTGAGAAAGATACATGTGATCATAGGGTAGTAATATCTACTCTTGAGATGATGGTTCTAAATAAGATTCATCTTCCTCCTTGCACTTGTATAGAATCGGGGGTCGATTCTCCATAGAGAGAGTGTTTTCCCTCTCACGGGAATTTATGTCTGCTTTATATATGGAAAGGCAATCCATGCCAAGAATTGCATAAAATTCAACCATAGGGAGTATGGTGAGGTTATCTAGGAAGTTCAATCCACAAATTGATATAGGGGAGGAGTTATATTCATGGGATGCAATGATTTCCCCATTTTTCATTCTCACCAACATCTCTACTTCCATTATTTGTGGTGGTGTATGGATTGTTCTACTAAAATTTTGGGATATAAAATAATGCGTAGAAACATAATAAAAAAGTATGTTTTCTATTATTTAATGAATAACTATCCTACCTTTCACCACTTCATTGTTGGGGTTCTCTTCAGTCGTAGTAATGGAAAAAAACTCACCCTTACTGCCTTGGAGGTTGCTCGTTGACTCAAAAAACCCTTGGATTAGAGAACTAGTTTTCAAAGTGTCAGGGTTCTTTGTAGTTGAAGCAATGAAGAATGTGTTAAGGGTCGAATGGATCATTCCTATCCATTATCGCAGCAGCGGGTTTTTCTTGTTAGAAATTAATGGGTAGTTTTCCTTCTCATCCACACCTAAAGCATTTTCTTGTCCCCTTAAGGCAATTTCTTGGGTGTTTCTTTCCGCACCTTGGGCAAGTGGGGTGCTATAATTTCTTAGTACAATATGATTTACCCACCAGACCTACAAAATTAAATTCTTCTTTCTACTTCGTATCCCCATGATACACCTGAGATTCTCTGGTCTCCATTTTGACTTTAAGGGCACATCAGAAAATTTCGTCATAGCTATCGAAGTCACAGATCACTAGGGATTTCTGTAGGATAGGTTTTAGCCCACCAAATAAGCATTCAACCTTACATTAGGGGGTAACGAAAAATATAGAGGTGTATCATGCAAGCTTTGTGAATTTTTCCTCATAAGATCTAATGGATTTGTCGTCTTTTTTCATGAGGTAAAGGAAGTCCCTTTCCATCTTATGTCGGAGGGTGCGTGAACAATATTTATTGAAAAACATTTTCCAGAAATTCTTCCATTACAATGCCTCAATATCTTCCCTAGGCTTCATATTTTTTTATCAATGTTCACCATTGATCATCTTCCCCCTCCATATAATAAGAATCTAGAAGAACCTTCTATTGTTCATAACATTGAGGATGGAGAAGATCTTCTCAATAGAGTTGATCCATTGTTCAGCTATTGAGAGATCAAATGGTCCATTAAAAGTAGGAGGAATTTGTCTCATGAAGCTCTCAATTGTGGCTTGTTATTTCTGGGGGGGGTTGTACGTTACTCTTGAACCATGTTTCTATTCAAAAGATGAGTTAACTAAGAGAGTATCATGACAAAGTTTGTGATTCCTTCTCCCATCGGATTGGGCATCTCATTAGAACAGTCATCACAATGATATCTGCATCAATTTTTAGCTCGAGTAATACTATTCATGGACATTGGTATGAAGAAATTTAATGTTAGGGGTAACACATAAAGATGAATCCAATGACAAAAAGGTATAACTTATAAATTACATTTATTTTCTTAACTTATGAATTTATAGGCTTCAATCTATGTTATCCATGATCCATCATATATTCTTAGGGGAATTTTTTTATTCCCATAATAATGGTTCATACTAATATTATGAATTTACCAAAGAATATCCCCTGGGAGTGTCAATCCAAGAGTCCATCAAGGCTCGTTGTCATGCACCAATTCCCATTCGAGTCTAGCTCAAAGCAGTGTTTTCGGGTTTTACCCCTAGATACATATGTGCTAGAGCCACCTCTACTTGTTTGTATACAGAAAAGGATGTATTTTCTAGATAAACCACTTACTATATACTCACGAAAATTTAGGGATTTTTTTATTATACTCGGTATTATCCCTAAGGCTTTCACTAGGGTTTTCTAATCCTAATCCCAAAAATAACTAAACCTATCCTCTAATACCAACTATAAGAACCCTGCTATTTATTACACACTTAAACAAGATTTATTATATAAAATTTCACTTAAGAAAAATATGAGGATATATATTTCTAGTGTCTTTGTAAATTAAGAACCTTACATAACAACTTTGAACATAAAATACAACATCTTTATTGAAAACTTCTTTTACAGGACCACAACATTCATTCGTACTTAGCATTGCATGGGATAACCTGAGGACATGCATAAGAAAAGGGTGAGCTATAAATCCCATTAAGGGAGTAAATAAGGAACAAAATGAATAATAAATTACATATTAGGCAATAGGAATATCAATGGATCATAAAAAAACATGAACATAAAGGCATGATATAGCATGGTTATCATGACATGGAAATGTAGAAACAACATTTAACATGACATTTGCATGAGACAAGGCTCATTACACATGGAGAATGAGTAAAACCTTATTTCAGTTGAATTTTCATGAGTAAACCCTCATTTAACTTTAATTATCATGATAATAATCTTTACCCAATGCATTGGAGCGTTATCAGGGTGCACCCTTTTTAATCATTTCATTTCCTGCATAAGTGTGAGACATAGATCATACAACATGGATTCATTAAAAATAATAATTTATTACATGAATAAGAGATGTGGAATACATAAATGTAATTCCTAAATCAAAAATTACATGTGAATAACGGTCAATTCCCTTAATATAGAAATGGTTATGGTAATCACAGACACGATGATTTTGGCATGAAAATTTTGGTGTAACTTCGGCCACATAACAGCGTCAAATGGAAATAATAAGTTGGGTTGATGAGAAATAAATGGGTCTCAAATAATTTATACATGAAATGGATAGTAAGGGGGTCATTTAATATAATATCCCAACATATGTAATGGAATTTAGATGCATAATATAAAATAATTGCTTGAATGTAAATGAGGAGAGAGAAATCCCATACAGAATTTTGGCATGGTAAAGAGTGTACATGGGAGGAATTAATGAGAGATAAATGGGTATCTAATCAATAAAACACAAGAATGGAAGTGTTTTTTAGGTTAAAAATAATACCCCAACACTTTTAATTGAGAATAATAGAGAAAAAAAATAAGTAAACTTGGAAATAAATAAGGAAAGAAGGAAAGTGAGGATCCCTTACATGGAAGTGTGATTCTAAAGGCTTGGGAGAGGCTTATTTGGATCTTGGGGAACCTTGAGAGGATCCTAGAGAGAGGAGGTAAGGGTTTGGTTGAGCTTAAAATGGTTTGAGTGAAGAGGAATGTGAGATTGAGTGGTTTTATATATGAAATGTGAGGGAATTCTTTATTATTTAGGTTTTGGACACTACACATTAAACTAATCAAAACCACAAACCATCCTATAGTTTTTCCATGGTTTCTACCAAATTGGAGTCGAAAAAATTATTTTATAAGTCCAATGGACTAAATTATTAAAATATTAGTCTTGATTATGTGGAGGTGAGTCCCACCCTCAAGGAAATCATTATAAAATGTTAAAATATTTTATAAGTCTTGGAGGGTCCACTAAGGATTTTTTAAATAAATCAAACAAATCAAAAATCAAATTATTGTTAAAGTAAAAAATATGTTGGCTGAATATCCCTTTTATAGTATTTTATTACTTCACTATTGGGTTATTATGATGTCATAAAACACATTATATATTTAAATAGTATTTAATTTTTACCCAAAAATTTGATTGTCTCAGAAAATTATGAATAAATAACCATTGGATAACATCAACATCCTGATTAAAAAAATAATATTCATTTTATCTAAATAATTTTATAAATATGAGAATTTTTACTTTTAAAATTAAAAATGAAATTTATCAAAAATTCATAAGTTTTTGACAAAAAACATCTTTCAAACCATAATAAAAATTACAATTGTATTCATAAAAATTATAAGATAATTTATATTTAATAAAAATTAATTTAGTAATAATATTTTATTACAATATTCTTTGATTAAAAAATTCATTAATTCATCAAAATAGATTTCTTAATTGAATTTAAATATTAACTGAAAATATTATTTGTGCTTTAAAACCATTTACAAAGTAACGATAATAAAATGAATGTATATTATTTATATAAAAAATATTTCACATAATCATAGATCTAGGGTCTGGTTACATAACCCCTTATAAAACCCACATAAGACTTAATGGTAATGTGTGAGATGGTGATAGACTCTTGGGGTGGATCGGATAACATCGCTCTAGTGGTAATCTCTATTAACTTACACTTCTCCCATTGGAGGTTTCGTTCAAGATTAATGTGTTGAAGCTCAGATTGGGCTTGGTCAAGAGTAAAGCCCAGTGACACTACCTTCTTTCCGAGATCCAACAAATGGGATTTTTATGGAGAAATTCTACTAGACGAGGGCATTAATTCCTTTGTATGAGTAAATTGTATTTTTTAAATACCTATATTTATACTAATATTGTGATCACTGTTCAATGTTTATATTAGAAATGGTAACAATTGTTAATGGTATTTTAAAATACAAAAACATAAAACCAAGGATGTGCATAAGTTTTATATTACCATTTTACATAATAATACATTTAATTAGATCAAGTGGAATTTTTATTAATAAAAGTTCGGGTCGTTGCATTTAATATGGAATTGATGATGTTTCTTTTGGATCTAGGTTTGTGAGGATAATGTCTCTTTCTTCTGTTTCACTATTTTGGAAGTCAATTTTGTCTCCTACATTAGTGATACATGTGTCTCTATATAATTTCTCTTTCTCATGGAATAACTTGTAGTTCTTGTAGTTTTATTTGGTTTGGATCTTGAAAATGATTGGTTTGAAATTTATGAGGGCTATTTTTTGAAATTACTTCTTTTGTGGCATAGAAAATTGTTTTAAATGGGTTTCTCTTTAAGAATATTTTCCCACAATTCATTTGTTCGAAAAAATACCTCAAAGATGGTTTTATCTCTACAATGGGTTTTCAAGCATGGTAGAAGTAACTCTTAATTTATATAAATTTTTAATAAAATTTTGAGAATGATTTAATTTATTGTTTTGAGAAAATATAACACATTGGAAACCTTCAATGTGTAAGGTTATGGTCATATGGAAACCACAATGAGTGTGGTTCCGCTAGGGTTTATAATTGTGATAATGTTATACTATGGAAGGGATCAGTATCACTAGATTCACATTACACCAAATTAATGTTCCTTGTGTATTGTAGATACGTATTTTCATAGGATAGAGTCCATTTATGCTTATGGTTTAATGGTTTGTTCTCATTTTATTCATTTTGGTAATATTTCATGCTTTGATTTCTCACATGTATATGTTTTAAGATAGTAATTACATTGATTATTGCTCTATTTTTTATTATTCATGCTTATTTTCATATTCTTATGGATTATTTTAAAATAAAACAAAATTATGTTTATGAAAAAAATTTAAAATGAAATTATTTATAAAACTTATATTATTTTTAATATAAAACTAATGGTCTCATGGTGAAAAATATTATATAAATTAATAGTGGTATCATACTTGGATTTTTTTCTCACCCTTGAAAATTCATTGGAAATATGAATATATAGTTTTGTAAGATACCGGTAGAGAGAATGTTTCCATGTAGCTTGATGAATTATATTGGTTGGTGCCTCTCTTGTTAGTTTGGGATTGTGGTGCTAAACGGTCACATGGAGACTAGGTTTTGGTCTTGGGATTGCCTTTATTTTTGTTTTAGGATTTTACTATGTATTGTTATGTCTCATTGGTGTGTAACTATTCTTTCATGTTGTACTACATTTGTTTATCTCTATCTTGTTATACATGAGACATGTTATGTTGCACTTTTAGGGTGAAATATTTCCCATTTTTTTTATATTAATACTCATGTTCTTGTTTCCATACCGTAGTGATTAGGAAATCACTTTAGGACTTATAGAAGTATGGATTAGGTGATGTGTTTGGTCGACCCAAGTCGGTTCATTACACTAGCAACCATTGATCAACTATTTCCCATTTTCTCCCATGCTTTAGTAGAATTATTCTTTTTAGGATTTTTTATTCCTATTTTTAGATATTTCTCTATTATTTTTTATTTGGCCCATTTTGGACAAAATAAATTGACTTTATTAAATGAGAAACTTCTAATAATCATAAGGTAGGTGGTCTCTATGATATACTTAAGCAATAACCATGTTTTATGTGTGTGCAATGTATGGTCGCACAAACCTAATGCACAATAGATCAAAGCCTTAATTAAATTTTATATACCTATATTACTTGTGTAATTAACATTATTTGGGCCATGGGTAGTCTATGAGTAAATGTAAAGCCTAAAGCATTAGTCTCCTAGTGAGGTGTGACATGTGTTAATAAAATTTTAATTTAGGGAGGCAACCTGAAGGGTGACCTATGTGAAATGATTTCATTTTATATTGAACATAGATTAACTAATATGATCCCTAATATTAGAATGGGTGGTAAATATGAAAAGCAAGAATAGTTTATAATGTGGTTACATTAACTGGTGGGTTGTTATTAATGTCTTGTTTTAAATTATGGAAACTTGAATAATTATTCATGTAATTAATTTCTCATACAAAATTAAAGAAACTCACTATTAATTATAATTTAATTATGTTCTTGTGAAGAAATAGAAAATTTTGAACTATTTATAATATGGTATCAACTATGATAGATATCTATTATTAAAATATTTTTATGAATATTCGGAACTCTTTACCCTTGGAGATGAGGCATTGGAGATGTTTTGGGGATGATTTTGATCACCCCTTGGTGGTTTTATATAAGAGATTATTCCAAATTAGGGTGCTCTTCCCCCTGGGTGTTGAGATATTGGATATAGTTCTAGGTTAGGGTGCTCTCCCCCTGGGTGATGAGACATTAGAGATGGTTATAGGGTGAGACACTACTCTCCCTGGGTAATGATATTTATGAGAAAATTATAGGGTGTATTTTCACCCCCCCCCCATGGGGGTGATGCATTATTCTTAGATAAATTCATCACTAGATAAAGTAAGTACAACTGTTATTAGATATTACCATGGAACCTCATGATTTATGATGTTTTATTTATTTATTCTCCTCATTAATTATTTTGGAAGATCTTGATTCACTTGTTTAGGATTGATATATTTATAGACACCATTGGTGGTTCCCTATATAGGTGTACTCAGACCCTACTTGGGCTATCGTGGGTGACTGAGTAGTATTCATAGTTATTGGTCAAGAAATGCTAAAGGGTCTTATATATGATGGTTTACCTAGTTAGCTATGATAGATTTTGGGAGACATGATCCGTTCAAGAATTAGGAAAATGTTTACAATATCTCCCATGATTTTGTTACTTTTTTTATTATTTTGGGAATTAATGTATATAATCTACCAACAAGGTATCGTAATGATTATTGTGTGCTTGTAATAAAGGTACAATTATCTATAATGATATATCATGGGTTAATATATTTGTTTATTGGATTTTCTCTATGACATTCATTTATGATAATTTATTTGGACAACTGTAATTTTTCTTAAATTATTCGTTACTTATGGCTATATGATATATGGTGTATGGTATCTCCATGATATTATTAGAGACCTATTTCTATTCAGTTACCTATAAAATATAGAGAGGTGAACCTAAGGTATATAGAAACCTCATCTAGTTATAGTGGTGGTGAACCAGGTCAGATATTTTATGAACTGATATCAAAGATTTATTTATTATATTAATATTTACTGTTTGGATAAGGTATACAGAATATAAGATGTTTTTGGATCTATTTATGGATCATGTTCTTAGTCATAGCTAACACATGTATGAGGGAAGTAAAAGTTACTAACAATGGAACTGATTTTCTTATTTTATTCTTTTAAGGTGGGATACTTTATAAAGTATTATGTACTTGATTTGATTTTTTATTAATCGTATTTTAATCTTTACCGAGGGATGAAAGAGGGAATGTGTTTATTATTCATGTCAGGTATATAGTATACAAATCAAATATATATTTATAACTTTGAATTTTTTACTCTGGTTATGATATAGGGGTCACTTATTTAAAGTGTCAGTAGAAGCTAACATAATTTTTTCATTTACAACATAATAGTGTCATCTTATCTAATAGATTCCTTAGATATTTTATTATATTTTTTTCCAGTGATTAATTATTTTATTTAATAATGGTTTCATTTAATAAAATTTCAATAGACACTTATAAATTCATTGATATTATAACTCATAATTTCTATTTAATTTAACTACACCATAATTATGGAACTCTTGTTAAAGAATAATGAAAATTAAATAATTTTAATCCTAGAAGTATTTTAGGATAACCTAGGGAATGGGTAGAGTGGTCTGGATGGATTTTACAGGCTAGTAGACCTTGTTTTATAGGTATGTGTATATGATTAGCAAGATAATATTTCTATTAATCATTACCAAAATCTATAATATTTGAAGTAGATATGGAGAAGATTTTTGTGGAGTGCTCTTGGAATTTTAGATACATACCACCATGATAAACTCTAGTTATTTGATAGGTGGTAAGAGGTGGGAATACCTCATTAGTCATTGATCCAGAACCCCCTGTACCACCGGTATTGATGATGGATGATAAACTCCATGAGAGTTTAATGTGGGTTATGAGATCCATGGGAAATTAGAATTTTCAAACTATAGATTCCATGTCTGCACCGACATGGGTGTTTCAGATGGAACACCAACCTTTATTTATACGTGATGGTGTGATCATCACTAGATAGAGTCAATTAAAATGATTTTTGATCATTTTACATTCCCCCTAAGAGGATTTGGAAGTTTCATTATTAAATTTTATGCGGTTTATTTAATAACTAATTGTATTTTCTGGTTGAAGTGGATCAGAATTTTGGGTTATATTATAAAGATTTTTAGTATTTGTTCTATGAACACTTCAACCAAAATTCCTTGATGGTGGATGGGGCCCAAAAGTTCATATATCTTACCCAAATTGGGATTCCATTTACTGAGTGTGCGTCATACTTTATTGAGATCTGGTGTTTTTACCTGAAGCTCTCTAGGGATGAGACATCCAACGATATGTTCTTTGAGTATGGTTTGATATATGTTATTTGGGTATAGGTTAATATATTTTACCTATCATAATTTTTAGAGGTGGTGAATCTTTCCCTAATATTTGATATGAACCTGAAAAACAATATAGGTTCATATTAATTAGCTTCTAATGAGGGGACCATAAGTATTTTCTCAGGTAGTATGAAGCATCAGTTTGATGGTTAAAACTACGGTGTTTATGAATATAGTAACTAGGGTGGTAGTTTATCTCATACACTATATAGTATAGGTTTAGAAATGTGAAAACAATTCTGAAAGCCTAGTTCTATTTTCTCTCAGTGTACCTTAACACTAGTCAAGTGTGAACTATGTGAGAGGATAGGGAAACATAAGTAGTATTGAAATATTTCTATGAATTCAATGAGTCATAGATAATCTAGACTGGTATATTATTTATGGGATAGCTCAGTTATTCAAAAACAAAGTGGTATCTATATTTTCATAGATCATTTAGGTTGTAATGTTGGATGTGATGCCTAGTGGGTACGGTAAATAGGGTTAGTAGGGAGATTTTTCTTAGTGGAGTCAGGAGGGAGCTCAGTACCAAGGTTTAAGAGAGTTTCATTCTATTCAGAATGCTTATGTAAATAATTATATTGATCCATATATGGTTTAATGTATGGTTTTTTTATCTTCTACTTTGGAATCTGCTTTTTCTATACCATTACATCACATTCTTTCATATCTTCTCAATTTTTTGATGGATTGGGGCTAGCCATAAAGAACCTATATGGGGTGATATTGACTGATATTCCTTTAGGGGAATGATATAAGTGTACTTAGATATTTCATGAGTGATCCATGGTGATTATAATCTTTATACTGATTTAGATTTCTTTTTTGTTGAGATGAGTAGTTTTAAATTAATCATTATGATAAATTAATTTGCTTATTTTTGAGAATATATCAACTATTATCATCAATGTGTATCGTTTATATATCCATGACTTGTGGTTATGTAAATATTAGAGAGAGGGTCATATACTGAGGACATTTAGGACCAAATCTATAGTATCTAGGTAGGATCATTGCCCAATTTTATTGGGTCGTTTTATATGATGGGGATACACAACAAGTGTTAATTACTCTAATAGTTTACTAATTTCATGATATATTTTCTATGTATTTATCTAATTTTCCTCTAGATCACGAGACCACATTCCTTGTTGATCATTTTCCGTGAACAGAGCTGATGGTTCCTATAAATATTTGGGAGCTAAAGGATCTTTTAAATGATTTGTATGTGAAATTATTTATATGGATGAGTACATTCCCTTAGGGTGATCTAGTTTTGTTTAATTAGAATGCGGATTGTTCTTTGATATTGTGTATAGATTATCAAATGTTAAAAAAGTTGATGATCAAGAATCTATATATTATTCAATGTATATATGATCTATTTAAAATGTTGGTAATTGATAGAGTATGATATAAGATTGATTTGAGAATAGGAAACAATTACTTGAATGTGAGGCCCACAAACATACCTTATATTGTGTTTAAAAGCATGTATTGCCTATATGTATTGATTTTGTTCAATTTAAAAAACATGAAAGAAGTGTTTATAGACCTAATGAATATCTCCCTTACCCAGATTATCTTATGGTCATTTTTTTCAAATATATTTTCATGTAATTCCAATTAGGGGACAAGAATTCATAGTATCTAGATATTTTATTGGGTACAATCAGATATAAACTACTATATACCAAAATCTGAAAGTGTTATTTTTTAATCAATCGAGTGCACATCATAGGGCATGTGATCTTAGAGGATATTGTGTTAGTAAACCTTGGGAAGATTGATTCTAGAGTTTCTTGGGAGAATATTAGGAATTTTTTTGAGATCTATAGTTTCTTGGGATTGGAAAGCTAATAAAGGAGGTTTATATGGGTAAAATTATTTTGGGTAGATTATTGTGAGAGGTCCTTTTAAAAATAGAAAGGATCGTTAAATGGTTTGATTCTCATTACCTCACTTGAAAGAGGTAATAAGCATATGTTTTATTGTGATGTATTCATATTGAGAATTAAATCAGTTCTCATGCATGATGATCATGTGGTTACTTAAGGATTTATAGAGTTCTGGTCTAATGATAGAAACAATCAAATTAATGATCTTTTATTGTCAATAATAGGGCACACACTGAGGTTTTTGCATCACTATATTCTAGGTAAGATGTTCATAGTATATAATGATCATAAGATCATGAGATATATCTTCTCACAACATAATATAACCCTTTAGTAGTGAATTTGGTTTGATAACATGTAGTAATTTTATTTTGAGATGTTTTATACCCCTAAAAATGGTAACATTATTGCTGATTAACTGTGTAAGAAGTCTCAAGTTGAGGTAGTGAAGGAGTCAAGAAATGAGTGGTAAATATGGACCTATTTATTAGGATTCACCTTTATGATTATGAGTATTAGGGTCGAGTAACCATAATTTATATATCTATCACCTTCCCACTCCAGATGAGACTAAAGGAGAGTCAGATTTCATATTTTGACTATCTAGTAATAGGGATTGTATATTCCCTTGACTGGTTTCTTGATACCGATTGTATAAATTTTATCTGATATAAGGACCTGACCTTATAACATTCCAAAATTTTGAATTAAATGAATAATTAACATTGAGGATCTTTTCAGGTTTAGAGTTTTAGATAATTAGGACATAACTATTACATCTCAAAGTATTACAAGGTATACACTTCTACACAATTTCCATTTTTTTCATAAAATAAAAACACTTTAAAAGAATCATGTCTATTTGCATGTTTTAGATAGCTTGACTTTTCCTAGATCCCATCCTTGACCCTATTCATCATTAAGTCCTGTGAAAAACATTTCAAAAGCTTGGGATGAGCATAAAAATCTCAGTATGTTTTATAAAATAAGGAAGAAAAACATTAGCCCATCAATAAATACAAATCAATGAAACCATACTTTTCAATCATAACATACCTTATGAAATCATAATATTTATGAATAACACAAAAAATCATAAATCATATAGGTTACTTATGGCATCCATATCAAACTTAAATTGTAGCTATCACTGCTATGTAGGGAGTTACACTTGGAATACCCATCACAGTGTATTCCCTAAATCTCTTAGGAGAAACATCACGTTCACCTCCGTCATGTTACCCAATGCATTTGAGAGCTATCTCGAGCTCACCCGCCCTAGGTTTATCACGTAAACATCCATATACGTAAACAATTCCCAATAACTATAACATAATAATAACATATGACACATGTATAAAGGAAAGATAACATTTCCGCATTCCAATATATCAAATCAAGATATTGAAATAAACAATGTTTTATCAAATCATTTTCAAAACCATTTAAAAAGAGATTTTTGAATCAAAGTCTCCCATACCACATTGAAGATTTTAAATGAATTATCATTTGAAAACATTAATGTCCATATAAATAAATCCTAAAAACCATTTTGAAAACATGGACATTAATGAGAAATATTTAGAATAATAAATCATTAAAACATTTAAAACGATATTTTAGTTAGAGAGTTTTTAACCAAATGAGAGACTCTTGATTACAAATAATTTAGGAATAAAATTTAATCAGAACATTATAATATCATGATAATATAGATATTCATGATATAATATGACAAAGTACAGTATATACACCATATAAGAGTCAATTGGTGCATAACAACAATGAAGTCTCAATGGAAATGCAAATTGAGATGAAATCCCTTATAAAGAAGATATACTTAAATTAAGGATAAATCAATCACATAATTATGTGTGACAAGTATAAAAACACCCAATATAACTGGATATTAAGTTTAAAACAATCATATGTCATTCACACATATTCATAGGATGACATATTCAAGAAGTACAAGTTGAACCCGAAGAATTGAAATTGGGTTAAGAGGTTCCCTTGTAAAAATTCGATAGCCTAACGGCGTTAATTTTGTTGGGCGGAGAGTGATGGAAAGAAGGGGGTGAATTGCCTTTTAAAAAATAATTAACAATTTAAAAACAAAGTTAAAAGTGCAGCGGAAATAAAAGAGGCAAGACACAAAACTTGATAACGGAGTTCGGCTTAAACCAAAGCCTACGTCTCCGCACCCAACTCAACCGTTGAGAGATTTACTACCGCTTGCTTTTTAATGGTTTTAGCAAGAAACCCACTAGACTTTAAGGTAGTCTAGAACCTATTACAGCTTGCTTTTAATGGTTGTGCAAGAACCCACTAGCCTTCTTACAGGTGAAGGCTAGCTCACCTATAACTCAAGCCTTTTAAAGGGAAGGCTTGACTAACCTCTTCACACCTTGAAGGTGGTGTGAAAACCCAAAGAAAGAGAAGATGAGAGAAAGAGGGGTTTGTAGGCACAAACCCAAAATGATTCTCAAAATGATAAAATAATAAAAACCGTAAAGAGGAGAAGTCTTGGGCGCCAATGGATTGATTGGAGTTGATGAAGAGCGCTCCCAAGCTTCTATGGTGATGCTCCTTGGTCGTGGAAGTGAGTTGGAGCAAATGGGGATCCTTGAAGGAATGCGCCGGAGGTTTGACAAATGATCGAAAAATGTTCCCGTGGGCTACCGTACGTTTCCGGGGCTTCCTAGTCCTTTATTTATAGAGGGGGAACCCTCAAATGGCCTTTGGGGGTCTTCGGAGCCGTTGGAGAGGCCTTCGGAGCCGTTGGGAGTCAAGTGGACAAGTCTGGTCAATGCCCAACGGCTAGTTTGACTGGATCCACCGGATGACCGGTGCTTGGCCACCGGTTGGCCGGTGCTTTGGAAAAGGGAGAGGCCTTCTGCCCAGGCACCACCGGCTGGCCGGTGAGGAGGCCACTGGTTGGCCGGTGCTGAGACAGGAGGTGTCCCTTCTGTCTGGGTTCCACCGGCTGGCCGGTGATGGGACACCGGTTGGCCGGCGGTCTGGAATCAGTCCACTTTCAGTCCTTCTTGGCCCAATTCCTTGGAAACCTTTTTCCTATCAACAAAAACACTTAAAACAAGATTAGATAAAAAAGAGAGTGATTGTGATCATGAAAATTAAACCACAAGGGGTACGAGAGGTACAACAACTTTAAAATTCATAAAATGAGTTGATGAGATAAAAAAAGGAATATCATCACTTGGATATAAATTTTACATCAATAAGGATATGGAATAACATATCCCAACATAATAAGATGTATATTAAAAGACGTAACAAAAAGAAGTCTTTTATAAAGAGGAGGGTGAATGGTTCCCTTACCGATTTGGTAATTTACAAAACACATGCCACGTGAAAGAAGGATCATATAATGAAGATGTAAATACTCATAAATGAAATTATATTACATAAAAGAGTACAATAATGGGCAATACATACACAAAAAAAAGTAAATAGTGGCTGTTGTACATCTCGAACCTCTCGTTGTTTGATTTTCATGATCACAATCACTTTCTTTTTTATCTAACATTGTGTTTAAGTGTTGTGGATGATAGGCACAAGGTTGCCAAGAAGTTGGCCCAAGAATGGACTTCAAGTGGACTGAAATTCAGTCCACCGGTCAGCCGGTGGCTTGACCACCGGCCAGCCGGTGGCACCCTGACTCAAGGCTGAGTCACTGCCTCCCCACCGGTCGACCGGTGGCTCTGCCACCGGTCGACCTGTGGCATCCAGCCCAAATAGTGCAATCTACTGTCTTTCCACCGGCCAGCCGGTGGCTCCTCACCGGTCGACCGGTGGAGCCTGGATCAAGACTCTTCTTCTCTACCAAGGCACCGGCCAGCCGGTGGAGATGTACCGGTCAGCCGGTGGCCCCTGGACAAGAATCCTATGCCTTTTTGCACACACCGGCCAGCCGGTGGGACTGTACCGGCCAGCCGGTGGACACAGTCAAACTAGCCGTTGGGCTGTTGACCAGCCTGTCCACTTGACTCCCAACGGCTCCGAAGACCTCTCCAATGGCTCCTAAGCCTCCCCAAGGGTTACTAGCCTATAAATAAAGGCTGAGGAAGCCCCGGACAATTACCGGAACACTTGTGAAGCCAACGGACATATTTTGGATCAATTGGCCAACCTCCGGCGACTTCCTTCAAAGGAACCCCAAGAGCTCCAACAACTTCCACATCCAAGGAGCTCCACTCAAGAAGCTTGGGAGAGCACGCCCATCAACTCCATCATCCATTGGCGCCCGAGTCTTCCCAATTACGGGTTTTATTGCATTTATTTATTTTGAGCTTAAAATTGGGTTTGTGCCTACAAACCCCAACCCTTTTCTCTTCCCCCCTTCTTTTGGGTTTCACACCACCACTAAGGTGTGAAGAGGTTGTCAAGCCTTACCTTGTAAAAGGCTTGAGATCGGTGAGCTAGTCTTCACCCGTAAAAAGACTAGTGGGTTATTGCTTAACCATTAAAAGCATTGGGTTCTTGCTAAACCAATAAAAGCAAGCTGTAATAGGTCCTAGTGCTACCTCAAAGCCTAGTGGGTTTCTTGCTAAAACCATTGAAAAGCAAGCGGTAGGAATCTCTCAACGGTTGAGTTGGGAGCGGAGACGTAGGCCGGGTTTTGGCCGAACTCCGTTATCAATTTTGTGTGTCTTGCCTCTTTATTTCCGCTGCATTCCTTACTTTGATTTTTAATTTGTTAATCAATTTTTTAAAAGGCAATTCACCCCCCCTCTTGCCATCTTCCTTGATTCTTCCGACCTAACAATTGGTATCAGAGGGAACTTTGAATAAATCCCTAACCCGGTTTCAAATTTAAGATCCATTTAGATGGCATCAACTTCTTTCGCCCCCGAGGGCTACTCATTGGGTCGGGCTCCATTTTTTGATGGGACCGACTATAATTATTGGAAAACCCGCATGACCACCTTTTTGAGAAGTATAGGATATCCCATTTTTAAAATAGTCATGCAAGGTTACACTCTCTCTTCCCCCGACGAATCCAAATGGACCCCCGCCGATATTAAAAATTTTGAGCTTGATGGCAAAGCCATGAATGCTCTTCATTGCGGGTTAGATAGAAATGAATTTAATCGTGTATCCACTTGCACCTCCGCACATGAAATTTGGAAGCTTTTAGAAGTGACCCATGAAGGCACGAATAAAGTCAAGGATACTAGATTAGATATGTATAGACAGGATTTTGAATCTTTTTCAATGCATCCAAATGAGTCTATTTCTGAAATGTTTACACGATTTACTGACGTGTGCAATGGGAGAAAGTCCCTTGGTGATGATGTTTCAGCTGAAACTATGGTGAAGAAGATCCTATGGATCCTACCAAGCAAATGGGCACCGAAGGTCACGGCGATTCAAGAAGCAAAAGACATCAAAAATATGCCGGTAGAGGAGCTCATCGGATCTCTCATGACGTACGAGATCACCATGAGGAGGCAAGCACAAAAGGAGGGCACACCAATCAAGACCCCAAAGAACATCGCCCTCAAGGTACAAAAGGAAGTAAGCTCCTCCTCATCTTCTTCCTCATCTCCTTCCTCATCATCAAGCGGCGACTCAGAAATGGAGAATCTCGCCCGCCAAATGCAAAAATTCATGAAGATGCACAAGAAGAAGAAGAAATCCCGCAAGCATCGAAAGCAAGAACCCACCGCAAGACCCGAGCCCAAGGTGAAATGCTACGGGTGCGGCGAAAAGGGCCATTACAAGCCCGATTGCCCACTCAACAAGAAACGGGCCACGCCAAAGGAGAAAGGAAAGAAAAAGGTCCTCAAGGCGACATGGAGTGACACCTCCTCATCCTCCTCCTCCTCCTCCTCAAGCGACAACGGTACAAAATGCCTAATGGCATTCCATGAGGTAACATCTTCCGACTCCTCCTCTTGTTCTTCAAATTCCAATTCTTTAAATCATCTTTCTTATGAAGAACTCTCATTTGCTAGAGATCAATTGGAAAAAGGTTTTCATGAACTCTCTTCTAAATTTGTCGCGTTGAAAAAGAATTTCAAAAAACTCTCCTCCGAAAAAGAACAACTTCTCAAAGAGAAGGAGGAGATGTCCCTTAAAATCCAAAATTTTCCAAATGTTGATTCCATGGAATCAACCATCAAAGACCTTAGGGAGACCCTTGCTAAGTTCACCCAAGGGGAACAAAATTTGAACAATTTGCTTGGTTCCCAACGTATATCTAGAACCACCCAAGGGTTAGGATATACCAACCGAGCTTCCTCCTCCCATGCTCAAACTGTTTTTGTAAGGGGGAGCTCCGATTATAAATTTTGTAATTATTGCAAGAAAACCGGGCACCTAATTTATGAATGTAATTGTAAAAACGCCCGGTATGGTCAACCCAAAAGTATTTTCTTTTCCGATGAGTTTTATAGGAGAAGACCCGCCATGAAACAAATTTGGATTGAAAAATCCCTTTTGGCGAGTCTCACGGGACCAAAATTTGTCACGGTTTCAAAAACCGCTCCCCGGTGATTAGTTGTTTTTATTTAGCGGGAGTTAGGTTCTTTTAAGCCTTTTTGTGAATTAAAAATTTTCTTTCAAAATTAAGCTTTTAAATTTCAAATTTTTTTTTTTTTTTCAATCTTTCAATTTCAACACTTGGTATCAAATTTTTCATTTCAAAATATTCAATTCGAATTTTTAATTCAAAAATCTCTTTCAATTGGTTTTTGATTCAAAACTTTCAATTCAAACTGATATTCAAATTTTCATTTCAATTTCAAAAATCTCAATTGATTTTCAAATCTCAAATCTTGTTTTTCAACGCTTTCCCTCAATCAAGTTTTATGCCCCACTCTATTTTGATAATCACAAAGGGGGAGAATTTCTTGATTGATTGGGGGAGAAACTTTTTTGATCATGCTTTGCTTTACATTTCATTTTATTTAAGCATTCCTTTCAATTCATGTTTTTACTTTAATTGTTTAAGTGATTGTGATCATCAAAATAGGGGGAGATTGTTGTACATCTCGAACCTCTCGTTGTTTGATTTTCATGATCACAATCACTTTCTTTTTTATCTAACATTGTGTTTAAGTGTTGTGGATGATAGGCACAAGGTTGCCAAGAAGTTGGCCCAAGAATGGACTTCAAGTGGACTGAAATTCAGTCCACCGGTCAGCCGGTGGCTTGACCACCGGCCAGCCGGTGGCACCCTGACTCAAGGCTGAGCCACTGCCTCCCCACCGGTCGACCGGTGGCTCTGCCACCGGTCGACCTGTGGCATCCAGCCCAAATAGTGCAATCTACTGTCTTTCCACCGGCCAGCCGGTGGCTCCTCACCGGTCGACCGGTGGAGCCTGGATCAAGACTCTTCTTCTCTACCAAGGCACCGGCCAGCCGGTGGAGATGTACCGGTCAGCCGGTGGCCCCTGGACAAGAATCCTATGCCTTTTTGCACACACCGGCCAGCCGGTGGGACTGTACCGGCCAGCCGGTGGACACAGTCAAACTAGCCGTTGGGCTGTTGACCAGCCTGTCCACTTGACTCCCAACGGCTCCGAAGACCTCTCCAACGGCTCCGAAGCCTCCCCAAGGGTTACTAGCCTATAAATAAAGGCTGAGGAAGCCCCGGACAATTACCGGAACACTTGTGAAGCCAACGGACATATTTTGGATCAATTGGCCAACCTCCGGCGACTTCCTTCAAAGGAACCCCAAGAGCTCCAACAACTTCCACATCCAAGGAGCTCCACTCAAGAAGCTTGGGAGAGCACGCCCATCAACTCCATCATCCATTGGCGCCCGAGTCTTCCCAATTACGGGTTTTATTGCATTTATTTATTTTGAGCTTAAAATTGGGTTTGTGCCTACAAACCCCAACCCTTTTCTCTTCCCCCCTTCTTTTGGGTTTCACACCACCACTAAGGTGTGAAGAGGTTGTCAAGCCTTACCTTGTAAAAGGCTTGAGATCGGTGAGCTAGTCTTCACCCGTAAAAAGACTAGTGGGTTATTGCTTAACCATTAAAAGCATTGGGTTCTTGCTAAACCAATAAAAGCAAGCTGTAATAGGTCCTAGTGCTACCTCAAAGCCTAGTGGGTTTCTTGCTAAAACCATTGAAAAGCAAGCGGTAGGAATCTCTCAACGGTTGAGTTGGGAGCGGAGACGTAGGCCGGGTTTTGGCCGAACTCCGTTATCAATTTTGTGTGTCTTGCCTCTTTATTTCCGCTGCATTCCTTACTTTGATTTTTAATTTGTTAATCAATTTTTTAAAAGGCAATTCACCCCCCCTCTTGCCATCTTCCTTGATTCTTCCGACCTAACAGTGGCAAATATAGCATGAATCTCACGTGAATAAAAAGTGAGACGAAACCCTTTACCATGTTGTAATCAACTGAGTCGTATGACCAAAAGTTAATAACCACCAAAATAATCACAGAATACCATGAATATAATGAGAATCATGATAATATATATTAAATGGAAGTACACAATACACCACATGAAATGAATAAGTGGCGAACAATGGAAATCTCACGGAATTAAAAATGAGATAAGAAAATCTCTTACCTCATGTCCGACTTGACTCGATCATTCTTTAATCTACTTAATAATAAAATAAAGTTAATTTATACTTTCTTAATAACCTTTTTCAAGTTTATTATTCCTTTTATATCAATTATTACCATGTTATAAACATTAGGTAATCATTTAAGTTAATAATGTCCATTTTGTCGATATTTGGTACTTGAATAAAAAATGACCACCTTATATTTATAAGTTGTCCATGTGGTCAATATTCCATTATATCCAAAATGATATTAATGATTTATATATCATATATATCCAGTATATAAATGTATTTATACTAGTACATAACATCTGGAGGTAAGAAATGAAATGCATCGTTCATGGAGATGGTAAGCCGTACATATGCATGAACGCTAATTTCATTTCTATTTATTATTTTAATGAAATTAGACCATAATTATACATATTTATATTATAATTCCAGTATAATATCATATATAATATCATTAACTCTATCCTTTATACATCCCACATAAGGCATTAATGAGTCATATCAGTTTGAGGGGGCGGTAGTCCGCACTTCCTCAAATGAGATTATCGTATTTACCCACTATGGAAACCAGAAAGGCTTGATATAATTGGGAAGTACAGAAGCATAAGGAAATCATAAACATAATATATATCATATATAAATACAGTTCCATCGTAATGGCCACCATGAGAGGCGGTAATATGTAATTGAACAATCATCGTTTCGTGAGGCGTTAGTTTTCCATCCATAGAACATTATGTTCTTCATCCATTAGATGGAGGTGTGTGTAAGTGTAGTTCTAATCCTTATCATAAGAAACTCCTAGTATATTGAGGATACTATTTTTGTTACAAAATAAAGTAATAAAAAGAGTTTAGGGGTTGGAGAAGTAAAATAAAAGAAAACAATTTAAGAGAAATCACTACCTTTAATTTGGATAACTCCCTTTGGTTTGAACCAAACGAACTTCTTGAAGTGTCTTAGGCCTAAGGTAAGGATTATAAAAGGAGTATAGGGATGTAGGGAGCTTAATTGGGCAGATTTTGGACGATCCAAATGGCTTGAGAGGTGTGAGGAATTGGATAGAAATGGTCTCCTTTTATAAGAGAGAGGAGGGGCTCTTTAGGAAAGTGTGAAAATATTATTTTATTATATAATACTATTAGGTTTAAAAAGGTCCAAAAATCATTAAGGATAAATATAAGATGACTAATGGTCGAAATAAAATCATCCAATCCGAATTGGACATGTTTTGGATAATATTTTAATCATTATGATCTTATTTATTTAAATCATTTATTAATGAGGTAAATACTGCATCATTGTTGTGTCATAAATAATTTAATTTATTTGATGTCTAAAAATTATAAAAAAAATATCATGATGTAGTAAATATTCTTATCTTCCAAATGAATATTTATAGTCTAAAATGGGACTTATATAACACCATATAAAAATTAATTATTAAAAGATATTTGTTAATGTCAATTTTGTCTTTACATTATATTAATTAATCTAAATTGACATTATCACTCCCAAGTGGGTCAATGGGGTCCCAAAATCGACCCAAAGATGCCCATTGTCGTTAATGACTAAAAAAATAAGGTTTTGACAAGTGTTAAGGTAATTTTAAATTATTATAATATTCTTTTAACCTTGAATTACACTATTTACCTTTAACCGCGGTAAATAAAAGTCAAAAGTTACTATTCACAAAAAAAAATTATTTGCATCTTAATGAACCAAATTTTACTTCTTGATAACAACCATGTATGTCGGATTTTTAAAATTCAATTCACAGAAGTGGTAAAATTTCATTTAAATGAAAAATTCAGTTTTTTTAACTACCACTAAGTGGTTTCACTATTCAACAAAAATTGAAGTTTTTCAGAAAAATACCAAAAATTCAGCCTAAGAAATATTTGATATTACAACTTCAAAAATTATGTCTATTTTTTTCAAATTAAAAACATAGAAGTGGAATTAATTAATATTAAAATTAATTCCCATTATCGAAACAAATAGCGTGTTTTTAAGAAACAATAACTATCAAAAGATTGATACTTGTTTATGTCCAATTTTAATGTGAAATTAATTTAAATGACCAAAATTGGATTAAATGGTAAAAATATATTTTAATTTAACTTTAAAACCAATTAAATGGATAATATAACCATATAAATAAATTATATTAAAAGGCACTTTTGAATTAAAATACAATATTTTTCACTATTCATTAGAAGATGAACTTTATCGGAAAAATTCCAAAAATTTACACAAAGTAAATTTTGATGTCCCCATTCTAAAGAAGGATTTTATTTTGTCAAATAAAATGTATTAAAGTGACCAAAACTAGATTTAAAAAGGGTTCTCCATTAAAAGGCGATAAATTGGCCTTTTAATGTAAATTATGCTTAAAATTAGATTCATTCACATTTTAAGCCTCTAACTTTTATTGAATAAATGTAAATACATTTAACAAACATGTATAATAATATTTTAGTTAGTTTCATTCATTCTCACCAATACAACGGCTTGGAGTTAATTACCGTTTAAAATAATAAAATATGATTAGTGTGCAACGTAAGATTTCAAAGAAACTCGTTGTTGTGTATCAGGTATGCTATCAAACATAGAAACCCTTTTAAAGTAAAATTAATATTTAACTCAAAAATTAATAAATATGAAAAATTCATATTGTTTATTTACCTGGGATGTTACATCTGAGCTATTTTTAAAGTTATCATGAGAATTTGTGAGGAAATTACAATGAAATCACCTACCTTGAGATGAGATATTCACTTAAAAATTATGAAGACATAGAATGATATTTTTATATATTATTGGTGTACAAGGATAAATAAGTATATATTTATATTTTTTACACAATGATCTACATGAAAATAGGCGAAGTCCAAGAAAAATTGTCCCACTAGTCTCAGTTGGTTATTTTTTATTCTTTAGTGGAAGTGAGATGTTGTGATAATAATATTTTTGATGGGTTTATCATGGAAACCATGAGAAAGTGTTTCGATCAAGGTTCTTATTGACTGATTAAAAAATGTTTCTTATTTTATGCTAATTTGATATAATTTCTTCATTGATGATCTGGGAAAGATCTATGTATGAGAGATTGTACATATTCATAGATTCCATAGTGTATTTTTTCTAAAAGGGAATCCCTTTTTACAACATGATACTGGAGAGGGTATCGAAATATGCTCAATACATAGCTTAATTTTAGTACTACTTATTATCAGTATATATAAGGGAAATATGAACATTCCATTTGTATATTGGATGTCATGTTACAAGATTGAAACCTATTTCTTTGAGGTACATGGGAGAACCACTTTGATCTTATAAATTACTCTTAAGAAAATAGTTATTGAATATTAATTAAGGTGGAACCTTTTTAATCTTTATATGGTAGGTCAAATTTATTACCTCTATGTTGAATGAAGGCTAGAAAATTATATATTATCAGTAAAAGTGTCAAATAAGTGATATTCAAGCATATCTAGATGATCAAGAAGTAATTATAGACCACTTAGAGTTAGAATATGTTAAATGTTGAACATTGACACCATACTATAGAGTTTGAGATGGGTGATTGGGTATTCTTAAAAGTGTCTCCATGATTGATACAACACCATATTTCATATTAGGGAAATTGTCACCCAAGTTCATGGCTGCATTTTCTATTAGGAAAACAATAATTATAGAATCATATCAGTTGGAAATTACTTTATGTTTTGGTGATATTAATGAAATGTTTCATATATTATAGCTTTAAAATTATCATCTTGACCCTTACCATGTGATTAGTATAGATAAAATAAACAATAAAGTTAATGTGTCATTTTGGGAGTGCCTTCGTCGTATTTTGGATTAGAGAAAAAATAATCTATTTGAGAAGACAGTCCCTATGTTATGAGGGTAGTTGCAGAACAGGAATGTAAAAGGGGATACAATGGAGTGGGAATCTGACATGTGGGCACAATGGACAGTTTGTTTTGTCGATGCAACCTAGAAACATTCAAAAATAAAAATTAGGTATGATTATTTATATGGTTGGGCGGTTATAGAATTAATACCATGTTAAGATAGGAATTTGTTTGAATTTGTTTCAAATATATTAATTTTAGTGCATTTAAGTTCTTATGTGGTGGATGAGTATTTGAAAATTACTCAGGATAGATCATGGATTATCCATGTGTATTGGGACCTAGAAGAGTTTTTGGGGGTGTCAGTATAGTACAGGGTTTGAGTCTCAGAAGTATCTTGGGCTTGATGCTAATTTTTCTTCTATTTTCAGCTATAATAAAAAATAGAGGAAGTTTTCTAGCGTTGAAAACTATTTTGAATTCTTTTGGGGTGAATTTGGGAATATTATTTAGTTGTTTAAAATTTATGGAATATTTTTAAACTCTTATTTATATGGATCATCATATATCAGAGCCATATTTTTTAATGGTCCAATGTGTATGGGTACCGTTAAATAAGATTCATCCTCTTTCAAACAATTAGCTATGTGTTGTAATCGTCTATTATATGTAATGGTATGATACACAACATTTAATATTTACCCCATCATGTGTAAGGCTCTTGAATATGCTTATGGTTTGGATACATAAGGGACATTCATTGGATACTTAAGGGAAATTAGGTAGATAAATTTGACAAAGTGTTAGGGATCTTCTTATGACATATAAGGGTAATTCCCTGGTAAATAAGGGCCATTACATACATATGGTTAAAAACTGGTAAAATTCTGGGACTACCATGTGAAACATAAGGTTAGATTCCAAGATATGTAAGGTTCACCCCATATGTAAGAGTCAATACATATGACTCTAATACTTTGTAGATTTTTATGGATGATGAGTAATGGTGGTGATATGTAAAGGTCCTATGAGGTGATACATAAGGTACACCCTAGATGTGAGGTTCAATACATAATGGTCCCAATATTTTCTAAAAATTTAGTGTCCCAATTATTGTCCATATTTATTAAAATATTGATAAAATATTTAAACCAAATTTAAAATGGGACTTCATCCATTTTCAAATCGAATATAGTGACAACACCATATATTGTTCTATTATTCCTCCTTTTATATACATGTTGGGTCTATATCATATATCATTAAATACTTATCTCATATATTTTAAAGATAAATTATGGGTAGTTCCAGTGTTCATTCACCGTATATTGTTTTGGCTTCTATCACTATTTTTTATATTTACAATGGTTATGATAGTTTGTTCCTATTTTCAGGAATTTTTTTATTCTTCTTGATTTCTGTTATTTAGGACCAAATCAATTAATTTTATTTGAATAGAATATTTCTACTATCATAAGATAAGATGTCTCTAATGTATCCTTAAATTTTAACTTTATTTTATGTGAACTTGATTGAAAACTTCATTAATGGGAATTTGCATATGTTAATTGTGCAATTCACAATAATCAATACATGAGTGGTTCATGAGTAAATGTAGATCCCATATCATTAAACACTAAGTGATATCTTCCATTTTTCATAAAATTTGAATATTAAGAGGAAATCCAAAGGGTTATGTAAGTGAAATGATTACATTGTAAATTGAATATAAATTCCCTAGGTTAATACCCAGGATGAGAATGTGTTTTAATGGAAACTGGATAATTATTTATGCGATTGATTTCACATATTAAATATTGGAAACTAGATAATTTCTTATAAAGTGCTAATGGTGTTTTGAAAAAATGGTATGTTTTGAATTGTTTATAACATGGTTATCAAAAATTTTGAGCTATTATTGATAACTATTCTTAAATAATGGTTTACATGGGTGATCTTCACCCTAGGTGATGAGACATTGGAGATGGTTCAAGAGTGGGGCGCTTATCCCCCCTGGGTGATGAGTTAGTGAAAATAGTTCGAAGGTGGGGTGCTATACTCCCTAGGTGATGATACATTAGATATGGTTATGGGGTGAGGCTCCATTCCCCCTAGGTAAAGATACACTAGAGATGATTCTAAGGATGTGTTATCTACACCCCTAGGTGAGGAGATATTGGAGATGTTTTTAGAGAGGAACACTCTTTCTCCTGGGTAATTAGACTTTAGAGATGGTTCTGGGGTGGGGCGCTCTCACCCATAGGTGATGAGAATTTAGATATGGTTATGGGTTTGGGTACTACTCCCAAATGGGTGATGAGATATATGATATGGTTATGGGGTGGGAAACTATTTCACCTTGGGTGGTGATAGATTATTCTTAGAGATACCTATGACAGATTAAAGTATCAATGTTTATCCCTGAGTATCACCATGGAACCCAAGGATCAAAAAAGTTTTATTTATTTATGATTTCAAATATTTATTACAGAAAATAAATATTTAATTGTTCAAACATGATATATTCAGGGACATAATTGGTGTTTTTCTACTAAACTTTATTCACACCCAGCTTCATCCATCATGCTTACCCCAGTAGACTTCATGGTAATAAGTTAGGATAACGAAAATGGGAATATTCAAGATTATTGATTTGGTTAGCTGAAAAATAACATGGGGGATGGGGAAGTTCTCATAATTGGGATCATTTTAAAATATTTCCCTGATTTTTTTAATAATTTTATTATTTTGGGCATTGATATATACGATCCACCCACAGGGGATCCTGGTGATTATCTTGAGCATGTATGAAATGTTAAGTTATCCATATTTATATACCATTGGTTAATATATTTCTAATTTACATTAAACTATGTCATTTATATATATTTATTTATAAATATGAATATTTTTTTTGGTAATTATGGTGTCATTTGGTGTTATTTGATATATAGGGAATAGTGTCTTAATAATATTATTAAACCCTCACTTCTAGTCAGTAGCCTTTAGCATATGAGGAGGAATTTCTATGGTATATAGAAACCTAATCTATTCATAGTGGAGATTAACCATGTCTAGGACATTACATATTCACCTGTATGACTTGTAAAGGTTATAGATCAATCACCCATTTGTGTTTTATGGTGATATCTCGTTATCCTTGACTGTTATATGAGGAGTGATATATCATCCATCTTTTAGGTGTGTACTCAAAACATAGGTACATCATCACATTTTTTTTATTGGATGAATCATGTATCATATTACATGGATTCTTGGGATAAATTCATGGCATTATAGGTCATTTATTTATTATCATTCACTTTACTTTAATTTTATATCAAATATATAATCATATTTACTTGATTTTCTATGGAAACCATTAGTGATGTCCTACTCATTTGTACTCACACCCTATATAGGAACCCTACTACCTAATAAAACTCTATGTGTCATGACTCAAGTAAGTGAAGGGGCTATGTAACTTTGGATAGTTGAGCCATTGGTTCATGGTGGGGGTTAAGAGGCAGTCTCTGATCAGGAATGGGGACTAGATGTGGGTGTATCCTTTTTCCCATTATTTATTTTTGACCATGATGTATATGATATTACCACATGGGATTATTCTTACACATATTTTATTTTTATGACATGTATAGTAGATAATTTAGATATAGAATGAGTTGATATTTTCATTTGGTTGTTATTTAGTTTTGATGTATGTTTATTATTTTTTATGTTCTTTGATGACAAGTTTTTGATGACTTATACTATGTTTATAGTTATCTTTACCTCAGGATAATGTCTACCCAAATGATATATATCAAATCCTACTATAGATCAACATCCTTTGGAATACAGAGAGGGGAACCTGATTTATATGCTTCTACAGTCCAATCATGATAAAGGTTACTTGAACCAGAAAAATTATAACCAATGAGGATATCGCTTATATATGGGAATCTACTTTGGAGTTTCCCCAGAAGGCTCCCACTCACCATAGTTATCTTCATCACCATATTGCCCCATATAGCTGTAGATTATGGAATACACTTCATCATTAGTCCTTGAAGATCATATCCCTCAAAAGAATTCCCACTATGGGCATTCCAACATTGAAATTCATAGGAACATCACTTATAATTTGGTTATTATCAAGGACTTGAGGCCCACATTACTGTTAAATATAATTACAAAGGAGAACTATGTATCAATATTACAAAGTGTCCCTAAAATACTCATGGACATCCTCAAGAAGTCCCAATATCTAATCTCATTCCCCTAAGGGAGACCTATTATCCAAGAGGATATCCCCATGAATATCAATGTATGATGTGACAAGTCCACCTAATCTAATTAAAACACACAAAACAGAGATCCACCCCATGAAAACATCGACTGAAACAGATGTACTCTCCATATTCATAATAATGAATCCCATCCTGAGGTGTATCTAATAATTTTTCATAAAAATTCCTATTTCATGGGATCTCTTATAACAGAGGAGGAAATTAACCAAGATTAATAATTAATCAATAAGTATCTATTCACAAATACTAGAATTACAATATGAACTTTTTCATCCTCTAGACATAAAGAATCATAGTTTCAGCTGATGTTTCTAGCCACAAATAAAATTGAAAACAATTCTAGTCACTGTAATGACACCCTCAAACCATTAGATTCTTTTAATACCAAATCCACCAATAAAATGTGTTTAATCATCATTTTGTGATGCTTTGATGCCAATATATGATATACAAAATTATTACTCATCATATATGTTGACTCTAGACGATTAAACCATATACAAGATAAAGAATACCTAGAGTAATTTTCCCCTTCTAAATAATGGTATAGGTAAATGACTACCATAGGAAATAAAACTAAATGATTCATCCAGGAGACATAACCATTTGAATAAGGTATGGAAGGAATTGGTAGTGGGAAAGATACCAGTCATATAATGTACACAATCCTCTCACTAATATATGGTTTCTAAATAAATAGAATAGAAATATGTTCCCTACCACTGTCACAACCTATAGGAAATACTAAATAATTTTATTAGTTGGGGTATACTATACACAGGATACAGTGAATATATTAAAATCATCAATGTGTAATATAGGATGGTTGACCTTATTTTTTTATCATTCTTAAAGGAAATGTGATCACATTTAAAGTGATTTTGTATATAGTTTTATTATAATTCATTGACTCAATAAGGATCCCTCCCCCAACATACACATTAGAGGATGGGAAAGGTATGTTTACCTTCATTTTACATTATTTATATGATAATGATAGGTTGTATAGAACTCGTAATTAAATCCTTCATTAGAATATCTACTAGAGGGGGCATGTAATGTTGTGATGTTTGGTGGTACACCAATTTTGAGGTGAGTTATCATTCAATTTGTTCTGACATTATGTCTTGACTCTAAGAATTAGAAGAAATATAGTTAGTTTCTTCTAGTAATCAATAAAATTATTCATGAAGTTATCGACATTACAAATAGGTTGACTTTTAGAATCGAAAACCCAATTATGGATATACCACCTTTTATAAAATTGTCTCCTCGATTTATGTTTGAAATTCCAAGGACACCTTTGAAAAACAAACATTATCTGACATGTCATAGGACATAATACTATTAAATGAGAAGAGTTGAGGGTGAAACTGTAACTGTAAAATTTCGAGGGGCTTCCTAATCCCTAAGAATAGGGGAATTATTAACCCATCCATCACCACTAACACCAACAGTAAGGGTGAGTGTGAATTAAATATCAGTGGATCTTGGCCAAAGTAAATCAGTGTTTATAAGGATAGGGGTACCCCCACATATAACAAATAATAAAATATCTCATATCATTCCCTATTTATTGGAAGTCAAAGGGAATTAAATTCTATTATGCATCATATATAATCTTCTAACACATAAAAAAATGTATTCCCTTGATAAAAGGTGAAATATTATAAGGAATATAGAGTCATAAGTTCATACAAACATTTAATCACAATTTCTGATCAAGATAATATAAATTATCAGTATTATAAAAAATATGAATAATAATAATGTATTAACATAGATGATTATATAGTATAAAAATGATAAATTTTAGTGGGTTTCAATAAGGATATGACCATCAAGTCCTCTGGATGTGACACTGGTTATTTTCCAAGAATAAATTATTTTCTAGTTGAAAATAACACTCATGTTAAATTAGTAGCATTAGGTGTGAACGTGTGCCATTGAAAGAAAACCTAATATTTATGTTCCCCTTGGTGACTTACTTTTCCAACTACTAAATATATACTAAATAAAGATAATGTAAAAGGAATCCTCAAGACCTCATCCCATTGTCCACACAAGACCATTGAGATACTCTTAACTAATGAGGATCATTCCAAAAAAAAAAAAAGAATGAATTTGAAAGAATCTATACAATTAATTATGTTCTTTTACAAGTATTTTTTTTAATACTAACGAAATATAGGATTAATATTAACTTCTTATAGGTGATACACCTTGATAGAAAATGAATTCTCATCCAACAAGGGTAAATCCAACTCATTAAATGAGCTATAGACAACACTAACAAGTTCATTTAACTACTTACCCTATAGATAATTATGATACCCCACCTCTAAAATACCATCCAACTCAAGTTTAGGTGAACTATACATGATTCACACTAACAAAAGGAGTAATGAGAATGTTATAATCTAAAATACATCAGACTCTCACTACCTGAATAGAGGTAATCTAGGATAAATTCTCACTAATATAGTTATAAAGGAAATTGTACCTAGAATAGGTTGATATAACACCTCAACAACTAAATTTCTAGACCTTTAATAGTATGCCAAACCTAGATCAATAAATCACCCATTTCACTTCCGAGTGAAACCAATTTCTAGGAAATGCTAAAAAATAGAAGGAAACCAATCTTAGGTGTTTTTATAAACATTATAAGGAATGTAATTCTTATGTTATAGTAACATAGCAGCTGGATTAATCTATGACTAAGAAGGATTATATTGATAGTGTTGGTGTTAGGTTCTAATAACCATCTAATTTTATACTTAAGATTACATATATATATATATATATTCAAAGATATAAATATTAATTTGAATATATTATCACATATTTATTATTCTTCTACATAACGTTGATGTGATAATGTCTTAGACTATCTGTTACACTAAAAAGGGCAGAAAATTTCCCCACTATGATAATAACTATAAAATTATATGAAAATATTGTTAAAAATAGCTATATGGTCATATAACATACTATGATAGGGAACATAGTATATAAACAATCACATGTGAGTACTCGTAAGTGGATGAGGCTTCTTCTCATAAAGTTCACACTTGGTAATCTCCAAGATGGGAGATTATGAGAACAGACCCACAAGTAGTAGTTCTGTATGTGTTAGTGTGATTGAGTATTCCAATATATAAGCATGTGTAATGGTTATAACTCAATATGATTACCAATAATTCATATCATGACTCATGCACTTAGATTTACCGAAAAAAATTGTCACGCCATAGGTTGGTTGGAAGTAGGGTACATTGTGTGTGTCATGAATGACATGTTATTAATGGATAATTTGATGAAGTATTTTTCCATTCTATCTTTGTGGATGTTGATATCACATCCATTTGATTGAAATATAATTATCATATTAATTTCCATGGTCATGGTTCAAAGAAATTTAATTCAAATAGTCAGAAAAAGACATATCAAGCATATGTGTTGATAACACAGATGTGCAACCTTCTGGATGAAATATAGAGAGAATGAGATTATATTACACAAAGAGAATTCATATTTGGTTTTGGATGTTTTGAAATTATGTTCTTTCTTTTGGGTTCCTTGACCTGTTTCTAAACATTAATATTGGAATTTAGGCACACCTACCTAATGAAAACAAGAAAGAATCTTATAGGATCGCATACTAAGTGTTTCCATTGATATCGATTTAATTATGCTTGAATTTAATTAATGTAATAAATTTTAATATCAAGGCCTAGGAAAAAATTTATTCTTTTTTTATTGATCACATAAATTAAATAAATATATACTCAACGGATTGAGAATAAAATTTATTTATTTATTTTACTGAATATTTAATAAAAAATTTATTGTTTTTATATAATGATATTTAGTTATAAATAAAATTTTTATGTTAGAATTCAATTAATGATGAAGAGTTCTAATGGACCAAGATTGTTTTTAGTGATAAATACTAAATTACAAGATGATAAAATAATATATGTTATTGTGAAAGTTAGCACATGTGCCATAGAAAAATGACTATAATAATACTATTTTATGGTGTGGGGTTTAATAATGATGATAATATTATTTAAGGGTTAGTAAAAAATTAAATAATATGGTACCCTAAACCCTATCTCTATAAATATATGGTTATGTCTATTTTATAGGGTTAATCAAAAATTGAAAATAGAGAATCATTGCACACAATAGACCTATATTTGTCTCTATCTCTTGATTTCTTCCTCTCTTCCTCTCAAGAATGAGAAGAATTACTTTAATACCAAAGGATCTTGTAATTATCAAGTCGAATAAAGAAAAACAATTTATTCTCTTCTCTAGCGCATGGAAACCTATTGGTGTTCCTCAAAGATCAAAGGAGCACATGTGGGTCATCGCTAGATGAATTATACACCTGAATCCTTATAGTTCAAGGATGGTATTCTAAAAGGGTTTTTTTAGAATATCAACAACTTCAAAAAATAAAGGATCCCAAAATGAGGTAATCATTTCTTAAGATATAAATAAATTAATTATAAATTTAATATGTAATATCCTTAATTAGGGTTTCTGACACCTCTAAATTAAAATAAATTTTTATTTAATTCCCACCAATGGGACTTCCACTGCACCTAAAACATTCAATTTGTATTAGAGTGGTCATATTTTAAATTTATATTTATTTCTTTGATTATTGATCAATATTCACAATCGTGGTTGAAATTTTCATTTCATATTATTCGATTTTTAATAAACTAGGCATTAACATGTTTTTGACATTTTAATTTATTTTTTCAAGATTCATAGTTTCTTAATTCCATGAATAGATGTTGAAAAATTAGAGATTCCATTAAAAAGTGTCTATGAATCAAGGTTGATAGCATGGGACTACACAGTGTGTATATAGAGTACACACCATGTACCCAAGTGCACTACACCTGGTTGTGTTGTAGGATACACAACATGATGAGTAGTAATTACAAGTGGTGAATTTATTTCACACCACATATAGAATAGGATAACTTAGAATATGACGTGTTAGATTAGACAGTGTGTAGCTGGAATACATGCCATGTAGTGTACATGAGTTAGTGGTGAAACTCAAGAAACTCGTGTCGACATTATACATGTTTAAAACCAAGTTAGACTGAAAAAATATTTCATTAATGGAGTAATTTATGTGCAGACAGTGTACATGGTATTTAATTCATTAATTCCTACATCTTATGTACATGTTCAGTCATTCAACAAGACAAGAAAACACATGAAATGTGATATACAAAGTGTGAAGTTGGCTTATACACATCATGTAGAACTGTATTCAATGAACATGACAATTTCTTCGGTGATTTTTCTGGAAAAACATAAAGTAGAACACATGACATGTAGCTGGATGTTCATTTTGTATAGTCTAACTGATTTAAATGCTAAAGCCCCATGCATGTAACCCAGGTACATGAAAACTGAGATACATAGAGTGTAACTTGTAAGTACATGTTGTGTATTCTCCCAATCAATGATATAATTAACTTACATTAAATTTATGATTTTAGAATTAAAACTTTATCTTAATTATTGGAACCATTTGTGTTTGAGAATTTAATAATGGATTAAAATTATTATTAAAATTCTAAATTAATTTGTTTTAATAATATGTAATAATTTTTTCTTCCATTTATTTAACAAGATTTCCATTAATATGGGTATCTCTAAGAGAATTCGTATGGTAATTATGATGAAATGGAATTAATTAATTAATTAAAGAATAATTATCTAAAAAATAAGTAATGAGTAGAAATGAATGTTAACCAGTTTATTTTTTCATATATCTTTCATATAGGACTGTTCATGAACTTGACCAAAACCTATGTTTGTGTTGAATGTTTTAGTTTAATTTATTGTATGATTTTGTAATTATTTAATATTAAATTAAATTTGATAGCCAACGTATCATCTATCCCTACATTATTATGTAGGAGTTACATGTCCACGATTATTTTTGTAATCTCTATTGACCAATCCATTAGTTCCCTTCACCTTCATGTGAGTTACAAATACTTGTAATTAATGGAGTGTCCCAAGGTGCATGTAGGTAGTTTGAGAAAAAACAATAATGATGAAATTCCATGTGATACACAAGTGTATATGTGGAATATTGTAACTCATTTTAAGACTGGAATAAGTAATTTACCCAAGGTCAAATATTGATTTAATATCCCCTGAATTAATCAATCATTAAATAATCTCATAACCAGGTCATTAATTAATTATTTATTTCTCAATTATGCATTATTAATTTTAAGGACGAAAGACCACTATCACATAAATAAATGAATTAATGTGAAAATATGGAATTTAAATAAAAGGATTATGTATAATTTTTTTATCCAATAGGGGTAATTTATTAATTAAAATCATTATAATATTAACAAGTTACATAAAGGACAAAACAAGATAAAATTTATGCGTAATAAATTAAAATACATAAAATATATATTAAGTCAAACTTGGAATTTCATTACTTTATTATGAAAGAAAACCTTAGAACTAATTGTTTGACTAGCTCATTGGGATTCATAAATTTAACATAGAGTTCCTTTAAAGGTTATGGGTTTACTTAACCATCTTATATCAAGAGAAGTATCTCTTGTTATACATGATGTAACTTGGAGGAAAGTGTCGAGATAATCCAAGTCTATATTTTAAGATTAGGGAGACTGCTCAATGGATTAAGGATTTGTAAGCATGTGGTTAGAAAAAACATTCCTAACTAAGTTCCTTTAAGTATCTTGACTGACCCTCACTGGGGTTATACGAAGGGTAATATGAACCCTTTCCACTAGAATGTCATAAAAACTAGACATTTCAAGTTCAATGGTGACAGATATTTGGATGTGATAAAATTGTGGGTGATTTAATAAAATAAATTATTATTATTTCTCACAAATTTTGTTAATCAATCATAGTACTAAAGACTGTTTTCATTATTGTATAAAATGGAAATAAGAACCATGAAACAACTTTTATCATTCCTTACCTCCGGTTATGTCCTTACAAATACGATTTTTTGTATATGATAAAACAGTTTATATGATGAATTATTATCATAAAAGTTATATTATGTGTTGGAATCCACTATTTATGTTATACCATCCCAAAAGGTGAGAGAAGGTGACAAGTATGCCTACCGAAGATGTGTTGAGGATGCATTATACATTTGTTTTATTATACAATCAACTATTTCCCAAGAGTTCGTCATAAAACAAAAGGAAATGGATTCTCACACCATAATATCAAATCTCAAATCTCTTGAGAAAGAGAAAGAGTGTATTGAATAATACAATTATGTCAATGCACTATATTAGTGTAAGCTAGATGAATGGAATATAGCTACAGATCATGATTCAAAAATGCTAAGTTATATTTCCCAGTTAGAAAAATTAGGACTCATCTTAGATGAAAAATTATCCATTAATCTTGTTCTATTATCCTTATAACAATGGTTGTCATTATTCTTTCAAGACTAGATAAACAAAATGGATATGTTAGTTTATAATTTTTTTTCCATACTTCACCAAGAAGATAAGGACGGGTTAAAACAAATTTCTCCACCCCTTATAGTGAAAATTTTGAAAGAAATGGCTGAAGATCCCATAGATGATATACAATTAGCTAATCTTTTACAAAATCCTTAAAAGATACAAGTGATTCTTGGGAAAAAGGATGACAATAAGGCTATTTAATTATCATGTGGAAATATTGTACAATGGAAAATAAATTGAATTAAATTGAATAACCAAGAAGTTTTATCCAATTCTGGTATATTCATCAAGTTTCTGATCGCTAATTGTGTACTGAATACAATATACCTAAAACATACATGAATTTGAATAAAATAAATGAAAAATAATATACATGTTATAAAGTGAACTTAAAAGGACCTAAGATATGGTGAATCCTATGTCATCCAATGGGATCTCACTACTTATCATTGAAAAAATAGAATGATTCAAGTTTGTAATGAGTATTAACAAAATATTTATCTTATTTTCTATCGAGACAGAACAAGACATTATTTCACATTTGAAATAAATTTTATGGATATTCAATTCTAAATTGTTGGTTAGGTAGCTCTTGAATCATATATATCCATAATAACGAATGATGAATATAAAATATAAGAATTTTATCTGATTGTGTTAAGATAGTTATTTTTCAAATCAATCTAAAATTAGTTGACTTGTTTAAAACATAAATGGTGTTTTAGTTTTTATTAATTCGATATACTTGGTATAGAAAAAATAATAATTTTCATGTTTACATAAAGAAACCTTTACACATAAAGGTATATCACAAAGATTGTAAAGTTAGTTCAACCTAGTCATGTGAACTATTTGAAATACAAATTTAACTTTATATACTTCATGATATTTCTTTAAGAAATTTAAGAAATTATCATTGAAGTAAATTATTTCACTTAGTAAATATTGAAATTTCTTTGATAAGGCATGTCATAGAATATATTATCCAAGTATTTAATGATCATACATCTAAATTAAAGTTAATCCCAAAATCTCATTTCATTATACACATCATTTTCATGATAATAGTAAAAGGAAGATCAATGGTGAGTCTTATATATATTGAAAATATCCCATTTCATATTCCAATATATATTTTTCAAAGAGAATTGTAATAAATAAACCATATTCTAACTGAATTGTCTAATGGATGTCATATCAAATGTGTTATGATAAGAATATATTAAGAAATTACCACAAATGTTTGTTAGAAACCATTTTTTAATAACTAATTTTAACTACAAATGAACATTGAACACTAAGGTGAATCCGAGTTGATTATCTTATGTCCACTGAGGATATTCACATCTTGTCAATATCAACCTAATTTCTATAAAGGAATCCTATATATCTGATGAGACTGGGTGAAGAATTAACTTCAATGAGTTAAGAATCTAGATGCACATGAATTTTCCTAGGAATACTATACTCCACAGAGATTTTTGGGAGGAGTAGTTCTAAAGACACATATTGCATAGGAATATATAACTAGATAGGTGGTTTATGTTCACGATAATTGGTGGTACATGTAATATTATTTCAGAATAAATATTCCTAAAATTTAGCAGTAAATTGCAATATACTATGGTTGAAAAGTATATATATATATATATATATTGAGTAATAGACTCCATGTTTTATGATTCGGGGACTCCTTATTTTCAATGTTTCTAAGAAATGATATTACTGGTGAGTATTCAAGAGAAACTAGACATGGATGGTAAAATATGGTACAAATAAATTATGATTCATTACAGAAAGTTTTAGGCTATGAAAAAAACTATACTGAAATCATCATGAATAAGATCGTTCATAATTATACATGTCAAAATCATAATTTCATGATCATTATATTGGGAAATTGATAGTCAAGGCCAACTCATTTGGAGGAATCCTAATGGAATATTTCTATATGAAACGACCAAAAGGAGACCTGGTGGTATATGTGTTCAAGGAATATCTATAAAGGTTTTATGACATCAATAAATTCCAATAATATATACAGATTACATAAATTCATTTATGAATAAATCATGCATAGTGATCATAGAATATTCATTTGGGAATGAATATGTGACATGTCTCTATAATTGGTTAATGGGAGGACTATAAGTTCTCATGATTGATATTTTGATAAGATATGAGGAAAAAAATTGTGTCTCACCAATTTAGTGAGGCTATGGATTGAAATTTCTATAAATATGACTTAATGAAACAACCATGTTCTAGCGAACAAGATCTGTAGTACTCATCCATGGGTTTTCTCAATTTAGTCATAGTATATATATTAACAAAGTATTAAAAAATATATGTTGTAAATGTTCAAGACTGAATTTTTTTTGGCATATAATCCTTCCAGTAGAACATGAATGGGAATTAGAAGAGGTTATTGATATTAATATAATTTCATAAGCTTATGTTCTAGGAATTTTTCTCATGTTCCATGATATATACTGACCTTTGATATTACTAATTCATGATGCATATTATGTGAATATTAAATAAATCCAACATAATTTTATAGAACTACTATTATAACTATCCAAAAGTACTATGAAAAGTAGAATTGGATGAGTTTATGTTGTTTGGAGAAGAGGGAATACTAGTGATCAATGGAATAGAACCATTTCTTCACATAGTTAAAATATGTTTGATCTAGTATACTAGAAATGGGTTATGGTAATATTCATGAAAAACTTATTACATCTAGTGGTTACCATATCTGCAATATCCGAGTATATTGCAGCTTTTTATGTTTCTTAAGGAGTAGTTTTAGCAACGTTATGTTCTAATTTTGGGGAATAACAAAATAAATAGATTTATCATTTTATCATAGGATTTGATTATAGATTTAGTCAGGTGTTAGGATTTTTACCCGGGAAAATAGATGGATACTTGGTTATATCACTGTTTGTGGGATTTTTTTCAAGATAGTAATGTTGCAGTAAACATATTCACCACAAATAAATTTGGATTTTCCAACCCTATCCATAGAAACATGATAGGCCTATAAGCTATATCCATACTCAGTATATACATGTTTTTACATGTGATAACTTATCAGTCGTTACTAGTTATCTTTAGTGAAAGTGGGAGTTTGTTGGTGTTGGTGGCCTAGGACCAACTAATTTTGTACTTAAAATTACATATATATTGAAATATGTGAATATTAATTTATATATATTATCACATATTGATTGTTCTTATGCATAACAATGATCTGATAATGTACAAGTGTATCTATTTCATTGAAAATGGAATAGCAGTTCCCCACTTTGATGACAACCTTGAAATGCTCTTATGATATTATTAAATCTAGTTCTACAATTAAATAATTTTCTATGATAGGGAACATAGTACATAGACTGTTATGTATGGGTACTCCTAAATAGATGAGGCTTCTTCTCTTGAAGTCCATACTTTGTAATCTCTAAGATGAGAGATTATGAGAACAGACTTGCATGTGTGAATTCTTCATATATTAGTTCGATTGGATATTCATATCTTAGAGTGTGTGTAATGGTCCTTAGACTTTAAGATTTTCCTTAATGAATTTCATGACTCACTCACTTTGTTAAAATAAAAAAATGGTTATTCCATATATTGGTAGGAATTAGGGTACGTTGGGTGTGTCCCAAGATTCATGTTATTAATGGATATGTCAAGGAAAAAAAATTCCATTCTATATTCACTACGAGAAAAATAGGTTTTTGCGAAGGGCTATTTGCGACGAGATTATTTCCCGTCGCAAATAGCCCATCCCGGAGATTATTTGCGATGAGATTTGGGGTCCCGTCGCAAAAAGTTAGGCGCAGTTTGCGCGCCAAACCGCTGGAAGGTTATTTGCGACGGGGGAACCCCTCGTCGCAAATAGTGCATCGCTCGAAGAGTATTTGCGACGGGACCCATCGCAAATACCCGGCGGCGGTAAATAGTTTTTTGCGACGGGATGTTCTCCCATCGCAAAAAGTGTGTGGGAAGGTACTTGTTGCGACGGGTCCCGTCGCAAATACTTTTTTAACCACCAAGTGTAATTAATGCGGGTGCAGGTTTTTACGACGGGTCTCATCGCAACAAATCGTATTTGCGACGGGTGGACCGTCGCAAATAGTCCCGTCACAACTAATCCAACCTATATATACCCCCACCCATTTTTTCAAATCCTCCTCTCAATTCTAACTTTCTTTCTCCCTCTCAACCCTATTTTCAGAGGGAAATTTTGTGTTAGTTAGTTTTCTTTTGAAGAAAAAGTTGTGAAGACATCTACATCAATAAGAGATCAAATGTAAAGATATTTATATTTTATTTAATTTAGTATTTATTTCATTTTTTATGTTAATTTTAATTATTTTTGATTAGTTGTAATTAAATTAGATTTAAATTGTTTTGTTAACAATATTTATTTGTAATTATAAATTAATATTATTAGTATTAATTTTTAATAAATAGTAATATTTAGTAATAATTAGTAATAATTAGGAATAATTAGGAATAATTAGTAATAAATAGTAATAAATAGTAATAATTAGAAATAAATAGTAATAAACAGTAATAATTAGTAATAATTAGTAATAATTAGTAATAATTAATAATAATTAGAAATAATTAGTAATAAATAAGAATAATTAGTAATAATTAGGAATAAATAGAAATAATTAGCAGTAATTAGGAATAATTAGTAATAAATAGGAATAAATAGTAATATTTAGTAATATTTAGTAATAAATAGTAATAAATAGTAATAATTAGTAATAATTAGTAATAATTAGGAATAATTAAGAATAATTAGGAATAATTAGGAATAAAAAGTAATAAATAGTAATAATTAGAAATAAATAGTAATAAATAGTAATAATTAGTAATAATTAGTAATAATTAGTAATAATTAGAAATAATTATTAATAAATAGGAATAATTAGTAATAATTAGGAATAAATAAGAATAATTAGGAATAATTAGGAATAATTATGAATAATTATGAATAATTAGCAATAATTAGAAATAATTAGCAATAATTAGCAATAAATAGCAATAATTAGCAATAAATAGAAATAAATAGCAATAATTAGTAATAATTAGCAATAATTAGCAATAATTAGTAATAATTAGCAATAAATAGCAATAAATAGAAACAAATAGGAATAAATAGGAATAAATAGGAATAAATAGCGATAAATATCAATAATAGGAATAATTAGCAATAATTAGGAATAATTATGAATAATTAGGAATAATTAGGAATAATTAGTAATAATTAGTAATAATTCGTAATAAATGTTAATAAATAGTAAAAAATAGTAATAAGTAGTAATAAGTAGTAATAATTAGTAATAATTAGTAATAATTAGTAATAAATAGTAAGAAATAGTAATAAATATTAATAAATATTAATAAATAGTAATAAATAGCAATAAATAGTAATAAACAGTAATAATTAGTAATAATTAGTAACAAATAGTAATAAATAGTAATAAATAGTAATAAAGAGTAATAAAGAGTAATAAATAGTAATAAAAAGTAATAATTAGTAATAATTAGTAATAATTTGTAATAATTAAGAATAAATAGTAATAATTAGGAATAAATAGTAATAATTAGTTATAAATTGGAATAAATAGGAATAATTAGTAATAATTAGGAATAATTAGTAATAATTAGGAATAAATAGGAATAATTAGGAATAATTAGTAATAATTTTTAATAATTAGTAATAATTAGTAATAATTAGCAATGATTAGCAATAATTAGTAATAATTAGTAATAATTAGTAATAATTAGTAATAATTAGTATTAATTAGTAATAATTAGTAACAGTTTTGAATAATTAGTAATAATTAGTAATAATTAAGAATAATTAGTAATAATTGGTAATAATTATGATTAATTAGGAATAATTAGGAATAATTAGGAATAATAGGTAATAATTAGTAATAATTAGTAATAATTAGTGATAATTAGTAATAATTAGTGCTAATTAGTAATAATTAGTGATAATTAGTAATAATTAGTGCTAATTAGTAATAATTAGTGATAATTAGTAATAATTAGTGATAATTATTAATAATTGGTAATAATTAGTAATAATTGGTAATAATTAGTAATAATTGGTAATAATTAGTAATAATTGGGAATAAATAGTAATAATTAGGAATAAATAGTAATAAATAGGAATAAATAGGAATAAATAGGAATAAATAGGAATAAATAGGAATAATTAGTAATAATTAGGAATAAATAAGATTAAATAGGAATAATTAGTAATAATTGGTAATAATTGGTAATAATTAGTAATTATTAGCAATAATTTGCCATTATTAGTAATAACTAGTAATAATTAGTAATAATTAGTAATAAATAGTAATAAATAGGAATAATTAGTAATAATTCGAAATAATTAGGAATAATTAGGAATAATTAGTAATAAATAGTCAAAATTAGTAATAATTAGTAATAATTAGTAATAATTAGTAATAATTAGTAATAATTTGGAATAATTAGTAATAATTAGTAATAATTAGGAATAATTAGGAATAATTTGAAATAATTAGGAATAATTATTAATAATTATTAATAATTAGTAATAATTAGTAATAATTAGTAATAATTAGTAATAATTAGTAATAATTAGAAATAATTAGGAATAATTAGGAATAATTAGTTATAATTAGTAATAAATATTAATAATTAGTAATAATTAGTAATAACTAGTAATAATTAGTAACAAGTAGTAATAATTAGTAATAATTAGTAATAATTAGTAAGAATTAGTAATAAATAGCAGTAATTAGCAATAAATAGTAATAAATATTAATAAATAGTAATAAATAGTAATAATTAGTATTAATTAGTATTAATTAGCAATAAATAGTAATAAATAGTAATAAATATTAATAAATGGTAATAAATAGTCATAATTAGTCATAACTAGTCATAAATAATTGGTCATAATTAAAAAGAAATAATTAACAATAATTATTAATTAGTAATAATTAGTAATAAATAGTAATAAATAGTCATAAATAGTCATAATTATTCACGATTAGTCGTAAATAATTAGACATAATTAAATAGAAATATTTATTAATAATTAAGAATAATTATCAATAAATAGAAATAAATAGAAATAATTAGGAATAATTAGCAATAAATAGCAATAATTATCAATAAATAGCAATAATTAGCAATAATTAGGAATAATTAGGAATAATTAGCAATAAATAGAAATTAATTGGAATAATTTGGAATAATTAGAAATAAATATGAATAATTATGAATAAATAGGAATAAATAAGAATAATTAGAAATAATTAGAAATAATTAGTAATAAATAAGAATAATTAGCAATAAATTCTAATAACTTGTAATAACTTGGCACAATTTCTAGTGGATTTACGACACTCCTTTTGCTCGATAACTCTTCTTCTTTCAACTTTCACCGACTCAAAACATTATGAAAAGTATGCTTCTACATATTCAAATCCAATCTCATATGCACAAGTTTTAATATGCATTCGTAGGACCACATTTTTTATAATGTTTCCAGGCGGTGATAGTTTCAAGAAGATGATTCATCGATGAAAAGGTGTCTCTTTTGTCTGAAGGCTCATTTACTTTCATCTTTCTCACACTAAAATCACAATGATGAATCTGCTCAGGGCCAGGATTTTACATTCTTGTATGTATAAGAATGAATAAGCATACCTCTGAGAAGATTCTTCATTGTGATTTCAGTGTGATAATGATATAAATAAATGAGTCGTCAGACAAAAGAGTAGCCGTCAATCCACTGGAAATTGTGTCACCCAAATTTAATGGTAATTATTAAGAAGTAGTTGTAATTATTTATCATCTTTTTTTAGATAGTGTTTTTATAATTTTAAATTATTCAAAAATAGTGATGATTTTATATTTTGTAGAAAAATATGGAACAAGGAAATCGACATCAGTAATTATTAGATGACCGTGCTTGGATAAATCAATGAAGAAATCCAAATGGTTCTGGTTTAAATCTTATATATATAGAGGGTGTGGAATATTTCCTATAATTTTCATCATCAAAACCAGAATATATTTCAGAAGGCACAATTAAGTGTCCTTGTAAAAAATGTGCTCTGAGAACATTTTACACATTTGACAAGGTAGGGGGACATCTCTTGCGGTTTGGTTTTCAACCTAATTATGTTTTTTAGTAACAACATGATGAATGTAGTTCCAGAGAAGATATTAATAACTTGATTCTAGATCCATCATAGTTTCAAAATTTAGTACATGATGTTGCAGGTCCCACTGCTGAAAATCTAACTTTTCCCAACAGTTTCAAACCGTTGTTAGAGGCCCTGAAACCATTAGGATAGTCTGTACCAACGGTTTCATTAACCGTTGGAAAGTGGGTCGTTGTAGTAGCCCTATACCAATGGTTCACATTGAACTGTTGGTATAGGGGGGGTCAGATTTCAATATTCCCACGGTTCATTTTGAACTATTGGGATAAATTTATGCCAACGATTTTAAACTGTTGGGACATGTCTATTCAAACGGTTTAAAACGATGGTATATCTCTCTACCAATGTTTTCTACAGGTGATGGATTTATGTTGTTCCAACGGTTCAGCTTGAACCATTGGAATAGAGTTTGGCATAAATCTATACCAACTGTTCTAAACCATAGGCCTATTACAGGCTGCTGAAATTATATAGAGGTATGCCAACGGTTTTGAAACCCTTGGTATAGTCTCCCACTTAATTTCATGCACAAAACCTGCTATCAAACACATTTCGCATAGAAAGCACACTACAAAAAATAGAAAAACGCTGTAAAAACTGTGCAACCTTCAATCAAACAAAAACACACTACAAAAACAGAAAACGCACTCCAAACCTAAAACCTGCAATCAGGGCCATCCCAGCCAATTTGATTGCCCAATACCACTGATGAAAATGTTTCCCTGTTAAAAAAAACTATAAAATTACAGAAAATTACGAACAGATAAAACAAATGATAAATTGGAAAAACTCCTATCAGAAAAATTAGAACACCTACCAGGAGAGGGAGTGAGCTAGTGGGATGAGCTTGATTAATGACACAACGTCGTGCCAAACCCACTAGCACGATTAGATCTGGGTGTATCTGCAACTAATTTCAGATCACTAATTACAAACCCAGCTAATTTTCTTTTCCCCTGGATCAGTAGTGAACCAACATTGGATGAAACATTATCCCCTACACAAATAGATGACTAATGGGCACAATTTCAGCATTGAACATTCATTCAGGAGCATCGATTAACTCAATCTCAGGCAAAAAAGCAGTGTGAACCTAACCTGAACTAAAGTAGCACTATTACCAGCACTCTTTGAAGTGGAAGAGAACCTGCAATAGCGGAGATCAATCAACAGTGGCCTCCACCTAATTTAGGCCCGGTTCAGTATCCACTATTTATAGCCTCTAAGCAGCACAAACAAAAGATAATCTAGAGATTTTCAGAAAATCTGGAATATGCTCGACCGACCAGATCCAGACTCCTCCATGCTCACAAGCATCACTCAAATCGTCCAACTCTTGATCCAAGAACCAGCTTCTGCACACTTATCCTCCAGCCTCCTGGGAACCCAAAATCATCCTAGAAAATCATGGCAAAAACCTCGTAGGGACATACCAAAATTTAAGTAGCAGAACACATGAACAAACCACAATCGACCTAGATTGTAGTGGTGAACACCAAGCGAGTCCCGATCAATGAAAAAACTATGAGTATCTTGGTTTATCATTCCCGGTTCTAACATCATGGAAACATGATTTTGGATTTCAACGTTTCTAGATGAGTGAAAACCCTCAAGAGCAGAAAATGAATAGTTGAGCTAGAATTGAACCTGATATAACAACATGAAGCTCCGAGAAAAATATGATGTTTTAGAGGAGTTGGTGAGGCACAACCAAGGGAGGCATCATTGAATCTATAGACATTGAAACTCTATTTCACTAGGAGCATGATAATTGGATGATACTAGATGATATTTGACTTCCCATGACATCATGGAATTTACCGTTGTGCCTGATAGTATTTGATTTCTTAGGACACCTAGGAATTGGTTGTGGGCTTGCTGTAATATTTCCTAGGGCCATTACCCTAGGAAACAGTGCTTGAACATACTACATTGATATTGGATTTCCCTAAGAGGTTGGGAATTAGTTTTAAATGATATACTAGTTGGAACGGTTTCACGACATTCTCAGAGACACTTCAGCACTAGACGAGGTAGGTGTGGTCGATCATAAGTGTCACAATAGAGCCTGAGGATCAATAGTGATTTATTTATTTATATTAAACAGTTTATAAATTTATTTATCTAATAATATCACATGTATAGACACACATTTACTAGTTATGTATCGAACTATATTAGTGGTTTCATACTATTTTGTCCTCTTATCATGCTGAGGAGGCCATGATGCTTTGGTCCCTAAGAAGAATTATTACTTGCATATAGGATCAAATTGGGTAAAGGATCGTTGTTACATGATAATTATAGATCAGTTCAGATGGTTTGGTGATTAAGATGTTGCGAGACCCGAGGATAGATTGGAGTCTCTTTTTCATTTTATATTCATTTTTTGTATATGGGGTCAATTTGGTGGGTGACCTGTGTGTGTTAGTTTTTATGTATTTAATTTTAATTTAATTTAGTTATGTATTATCTTGTGTGCTCTGATGTTTATATCATGGATGTTGATTGGTTTATTTTTATCTATTGTTGTGCACTCTTATATGGGGTATAGTCTTCCAATGGTACGGCCCTAGAACCTCATTGTTAATCATTATCCACTAGTATATGGGAATGCATACCTAAGGTCCGATGGTGACTCCATGATTCAGGCACCACTCAGTGGATATGGACCAGGGGAAGGACGTTACAAGGGAGAAAATAGTGAAGAATTATTCAATTACTCTTAGGGTTACACCTTCAAGCATATGGATAGGGTATACAAAAATGGGATCTAGGTATGATTTACTGGTAGGATCAAGGATGATCCAAAAACATCTTAGTTTATGGTCTCATAACTTTAACCAAAGGGGGATAACTCTTAAGGTCATATAGCCTAGAGTGTAGGGGGGAATTTTTAAGGTCTTGTAGCAAGGAACAAGGGGATATATGGAAAATAAATAAATCGGGGGAAATGAACTTAGCATGTTTTCATAGCCTATGGATTATTAGGAACACCTCGGGTATGAGTGCATAGCTTTTAAGGTCATGGTGCTTGGACTGGAATATTACTATAAAGATCATGATCATGTACATAAGGATGGGAAATGATATGGTGGGAAATAATTACTTATTTGAATTTAGAATTTCATTATCACCCAAGAAAAAACAAGTGAACCTCTCACACAGATATAGCTTATACTCGGAGGAAGGGGCATCATCTGAGAATTAGGCTGGGCAGGGGCTCGACTTGAGTGTGTCACAATACCTATGATCTAGAATGGAATTAAAATCATGTTGGTCTAGGACATGATGTCCAGACATCACTATGTATCATCTATAGTGGGAATCAAGCCATACATTTTCCTAGAGGGGCAGTGTGGTGGGAGTCCAATGTCATGCAGGGATTTTCCTCTCAGGTGGGGACTAAGATATCACATAGTTTTAGTAAATTCAATAGGTATAACACTATATAACTTATCATATAATGAAAAAGAGGTCAAAAAAAGTATTTTAAAATACCGATAAAATCCTCCTTAAATGGAAATATCCAAGATGAGGATTATGAAATTAAGACATGCAAAGGATAGGCCCATTTTGATGGTTCGATTCAAAATAACTGAGACATGTTACTAGAAGAAAACACTGATAGTAAATTCGAAGCCATGTAAAGTTGAGTCGAGGATAATCTTATGGAACCAAATATCATGAATGATAAAAAAACTAGTCACATGCAAAAAAACAGAAAGTACCCTCCCATCTGGGGAAGGGAGCACACTCTTAATGGTGGAATGACATATGATGTGTGAAACAGGTAGAATTATTTCTCAAGGACTAGAAACGGTGTTACAGAGATATTTTTCCTTCAACAAGTGGTATTGAGAGATCTTATGATACTAATAAAACATGGTACCTGAATGCGTTTGGTCGATTTTCCATATGCCAGTTGTTGTTTTCACTTAAAATGTTTTCCATTTCAAATAAAGGTGAGACACTTTGAGTGGTACCAGCCACACCGTGCCTCATATTGAGGAAGGGTTGACTCTTACATGTCCCATACGACCCATTGATCGTTGTTCTAAAGTATTAACACAATATGAATATGTTTGGTCAGTTTTCCATATGCCAGTTGTTTTTACTTAAAATGATATCCATTTTAAAAAAAGAGATACAGTTAGAGTGATACCAGCCACATGACACCTCATATTGATGAGGGGATTACTTTTACACGTCACATATGACCCATGGATTTTTTTCCTAAAGTTTCAACAGAATCCGAATACGTTTGGTTAGTTTTTCTTATGTCAGTTGTTGTTTTCACTTAAAATTATGTCCATTTTAAACAAAAGAGAGACACTTTGAGTGGTGCCAGCCACACAGAGCCTCAGATTGATGTGAGGTTGACTCATAAATTTCACATATGACCCATGAATCTCTGTCCTAAATTTTAAATAGAATCCAAATTCATTTGGTCAGTTTTCCATATGTCAATTGTTGTTTTCACTTAAAATAATGATCATTTTAAACAAAAGAGAGACACTTTGAGTGGTTACGACCACAACATGATTCGGATTGAGGTGGGGTTGACTTCTACATGTCACATATGACCCATGGATTGAGGCGGGGTTGACTCTTACATGTCACAAATGACCCATGGATCATTTTACTAATGTATCAACACAATTAGAATGTGTTTGGTCGGTTTTCCGTATGCCATTTGTTGTTTTCACTTAAAATCATGTCCATTTCAAATAAATATGAGACAGTTTGAGTGGTGCCGGCCAAACCGACCCTCGTATTGAGGAGGTGTTGACTCGTACACGTCACATATGACCCATGTGTCGTTTTCCTAAAGTTTAAATAGAATCGGAATGCGTTTGGTTGTTTTATGTATGTCAGTTGTTGTTTTCACTTAAAATGATGTCCATTTTAAACAAAAGAGAGACCCTTTGAGTGGCGTCGGCCACACCGTACCTCATATTGAGGTTGGGTTGACTCTTACACGTCACAAATGACCTATGGATCGTTTTCCTAAAGTATCAACACAATCCTAATGCGTTTGGTCAGTTTTCCATATGCTAGTTGTTGTTTTCACTTAAAATCATGTCCATTTCACATAAAAATGAGACAGTTTGAGTGGTGCCGGCCACACCGGCCCTTGGATTGAGGCGGAGTTGACTCTTACAAGTCACATATGACTTATGTATCATTTTACTGAAGTTTCAATATAATATGAATTACTTTGGTTGGTTTTCCGTATGTGAGTTGTTGTATTCACTTAAAATGATGTCCTTTTGAAACAAAAGAGAGACACTTTGAGTGGTGTCGGCCACACTGTGCCTCAGATTGAGGTGGGGTTGAATCGTACACATCAAATATGATCCATGGATCATTTTAATAAATTTTCAGTAGAATCAGAATGTTTTTGGTCAGTTTTCCATATGTCAATTGTTGTTTTCACTTAAAATGATGTTCATTTTAAACAAAAGAGAGACACATTGAGTGGTGTCGGCCACACCGTGCTTCGGATTTAGGAGGGGTTGACTTTTACACATCACATATGACCCATGGATCGTTTTTCTAATTTTTTAATAGAATCCAAATGCATTTGGTCAGTTTTACTTATGTCAGTTGTTTTTTTCACTTAAAATGGTGTTCATTTTAAACAAAAGGGAGACGCTTTGAGTGGCATCGGCCAAACCGCGCCTCAGATTGAGGCGGGGTTAAATATTACACATCAAATATGACCCATGTATCGTTTTCCTAAAGTCTCAACACAATCCGAATGCATTTGGTCAGTTTTCTGTATGTTAGTTGTAGTTTTCACTTAAAATGATGTCCATTTTAAACAAAAGAGAGACACTTTGAGTGGTTCCGGCCACACCGAACCTCGAATTGAGATGGGGTTGACTTGTACATGTCACATATGACCCATGGATCTTTGTCCTAAATTTTAAACAGAATCCGTATGCATTTGGTCCATTTTTCATATGTCAATTGTTGTTTTCACTTAAAATAACGTTCATTTTAAACAAAAGAGAGACAATTTGAGTGGTGCTAGCCACACCGTGCTTCGTATTGAGGTGGGGTTGACTCGTACACTTAAAATATGAATCATGTATAGTTTTATTAAAGTTTAAATAGAATTAGAATGCGTTTGATCATTTTTTTGTATGTCATTTGTTGTTTTCACTTAAAATTATGTCCATTTTAAACAAAAGAGAGACACTTTGAGTGGTGTCAGCCACACCGCGCCTCATATTGAGGCGGGGTTGACTCTTAAATGTCAAAAATGACCAATGAATCATTTTTCTAAAGTATCAAAACAATACGAATGCATTTGGTCAATTTTCCGTATGTCAGTTGTTGTTATCACTTAAAATCCCATCCATTTCAAATAAAAATGAGATAGTTTGTGTGGTACCGGCTACACTGGCCCTCGGATTGAGGTAGGGTTGACTCATACAAGTTACAGATGACCCATGGATCGTTTTCCTAAAGTTTCAGTATAATCCAAATGCCTTTAGTCAGTTTTACTTATGTCAGTTGTTGTATTCACTTAAAATGATGTCCTTTTGAAACAAAAGAGAGACACTTTGAGTGGTGTCGGTCACTCCGCACCTCATATTGAGGCTGGGTTGACTTGTACACATCAAAAATGACTCATGTATCATTTTTCTAAAGTATCCACACAATCCGAATATGTTTGGTTAGTTTTATGTATGTTAGTTTTTTTCATTTTAAATGTTGTCCATTTAAAATAAAAGTGAGAAACTTTGAGTGGTACCGGTCAGACCGTGCCTCGTTTTGCGTCAGGGTTGAATAGTACACATCACTTGGGCATTTTGAGTTCTGTCAAGTGCAGATATAAGATCTGAGTGAGTCTAATCCTCTTATTGCTTCCTCTTTTTGATTAGGGTTTGCACTCTTCTGTAATCTTCTTCCGAAGCTCTAAAACCCTCTTTTCCATTGGGATTTAGGTTGAATCTTGAAGAGATCTTATATTGGGATCCGGGGTCTAGGGAAAAGGGTTGGGAGGGGGGCTGTCTGGGGGGATATCCGGGGTCCAGGGAGGAGGGTGGGGGGGTTGTCCGGGGGGCTGTCCGGGGTCCAAGGAGGAGGGTGGGGGGGGGGGGGGGGCTGTCCGGCGTCCAAGAAGGAGGGTGGGTAATGTATCTAAAACTCTACCTAGGTATCGTACATCAAATTTTGACGGGACTGTGAACCACCGCGAGGTGTCGTCCTAGAAAAGAGCCAAATCACGGCATTACCGCGGTGTGACCGTGGCGTGACCGTGGCTTATTGGCCTGGTCCAGCGACATTTGTGGGGAAGCATCTTCCAGCCAGGAGAAAAGGGAACGGGAGGAGGCGGGGAAATATTCCAGTTTTTTCCTTCCTCCCCATTAACTATGGGTGGGTAATGTATCTAAAACTCTATCTAGATATCATACATCAAAATCCGACAGGACTGCGAACCGTTGTGGGGTGTCGTCCTGGAGCAGGGCCAAATCACGACATTCCGCAGTGTGACCGCGCGTGACCGTGACGTGGCCGCGGGGTGGCCACGTCAATACTGGGGTGTGACTGCGGTGTGACCACGGTGTGACCGCGGCATGTTGGCCGAGTCCGGCGACATCCACGGGGAAACATCTTCCGGCCAGGAGTGAAGGGAGTGGGAGGAAGCGGGGAAACATTCCGGTCATCACCTCCCACCCCATTTAGCCCGAATGGCCCGAATGCCTTCTTTTTTATTTTATTATAGATAATCCCCCTTTTATTGGTGAGTAATGTATCTAAAACTCTATATAGGTATCATACATCGAATTCTTACAGGACTGTGAACCACCACAGGGTGTCGTCCTAGAGTACGGCCAAATCACGGAATGACCGCGGCGTGACCGCAGCGTGTTGGCCTGGTCCAGTGATATCTGCGGGGCATCATCTTCTAGCCAAGAGTGAAGGGAGTGGGAGGAGGCGGGGAAACATTCCATCTGTCGCCTCCCTCCCCATTTACTATGGGTGGGTAATGTATCTAAAACTATATCTAGGTATCATACATCGAATTCCGACAGGACTGTGAACCGCCGCGGGGTGTCGTCCTGGAGCAGGGACAAATCCTGGCGTGATAGCGGCGTGACTGCGGCGTGACCGCGGCGTGACCGCGGCGTGACCGCGGCGTGACCGCGGCGTGACCGCAGCGTGACCGCAACGTGACTGCGGAATGACCGCGGCATGACCGCGGCATGACCACGACGTGTTGACCTGGTCTAGCAACATCCGCAGGGTAGCATCTTTCAGCCAGGATTCCAAATAAATCCTATGTAGTTGTCCTTCACATTATAGAAATTGATCTTATGTTACAAAAAACAGACTCTTGATTTCTGGATTGTGGTATGATAAAGATATATATTTTATATTCGTTGTTTTTAAAAGTTGTTTTATTATAAAAACATGTCTTTATTTATAAAATGAAAGAATTATATTAAATAAAACCTATTCAAGATATGTTATTCAATATAATAAAGCAGAATTTAGAAAGAATCTAAATTCAATTTAAATCATTCTTAAATTAAAGAGGCTACGAGAGGGACTCTACCTCAAGGTGGAACCAACCCGTCCCCTTCAGCTCTTGATTCTTTCTAACTAAAATCTACTGCTCCTCCACTAAGTATACGCACATTCACACTCATTCAAGGACACCTAGCCCCTATGCACACACCCGCATGGCCATGAGCATGTTCAAGGGGATCCTTGCACATATGCTTATATGCATATATCAGTCTCCACTCACCTGTGTATGAATTTATATATATATACATGGGCACACCTAGCCCCATACGTGCATAATCATTTCCATGGGTGACTATACACGTAACGGGGGAACCCACATACATATACTTACTTACCTATGCACACGCAGGCGAGTCACCCTTGACTTGGCGACTTGAAACCAACGAGCAGGGATCAATGCACTACAAAAAGGATATTAATAACCTTAAAACACATGAAGGATGCTACATAACCAGTGAGAAACCAACCAATATCATTAAAGCCTTACCTAGATTGGCAGTGGAGAACCAAATCCCCCCGAACCAACACGAAACGATCCATCGCCCTACCGAAAACATAATATGGAGTCAAAAACACTAAATCCCAAAATACATGAGGTGAGAGACAATTAGTAACCATAGAATCTTACCTTGGATCAAAGCCGGTGGACTGAATCAATCTAAACTCCTTATGGCCCCCTTCGCAGCATATAACTACCCTCTGTCCATATAAAGCAGTCAAAGATTTAAGTGACCAATGCGATAAAGAAAATAAAATTAAAACTAAACTATAACATACCTATCTCCTGTGACTATACCTGTCATCGCCCAACATATAAGTACCACAACGCCCCATGGGTCAAATCGTTTTCCTTCAATAAAAGGGAATATAAGATATCCAACATGTGATAATCTTGAAAAGAATTAACTAGACACTTTCTTAATGTGAATATGAGTCTGTTTCATGTGCAGAGAAAGGGGTCATATGGATTAGTAATTCAATGGAATGAAAGAAACCACTACTATAAAGTTCTTCAAGTCTAAATATATAGGAAATTATTCAAATTAATATGTCATGTGTCATGGAAATTTTCCATAAAAATTTCCAAGGGAGTAAATCCACGCTTATGCGATCACTATAGTGCAAGATGAATTTCTTAAGATATGGTTATAAGTAATTTGATAATAACCTGTAATTTAGATAATTATTTATTTGATTTTGGATCTTCACACTCTTTCATATCTTATATGTTTGCTAATAAAATTAGATATTTCCCTACAACATTAGGAAGGTATTTTTCAATCAAGACTTCTAGAGGAAAGATTTTTATAGTAAGGATGTGTGAGTTAGTTCCCATTATGACACATTAACATACCCTATTTTTTGAATTTATTTTTATACCTATGGTTTAATTTGATATAATACTTAGTATTTATTGGATTTAAAATTATTATACAAAAATTTGTTTCCAAGAGAAAGATATTTATATTTTCAATGGTGATGTGGAATACCTTTTCATCATAGGGTAGAATACATATTCTAAATCATGTCTCAGTCAACCTTTATTAGCTTGTCTTAATGTTATTATTGGGAAAAAATAGAATAACCAACCTATTAAGGGGAAAGGTATCCTTAGAATAGAAGATGTATCTATTGTACAAGAATACATTGATGTGCTCCCTGAAGAACTACATGGAAATCCACATGAGCATGAAGTTGGGTTTTATATTAATGACATCCATGATAAAAAACTATATCTAATAATCTTTATAAGATGGTCACATTGGAATTAGTGGAACCTAAGAGGAAACAATATGATTTCTGTGATAAGGGACACATATTCCCTAGTGTTTCACCATGTGGATCCCTAGTTATTTTTTAAGATGAAATATGAGTCAATGAGGTTTTGGGTCGATTATAGGTAAATTAACACCATTAATGTAAATAAAAAGAATATTATTCAATAAATTAATAACGTTTTTGATCAATTACAAGGATATAAATATTTTTAAAATATTGACCATATTTATGGGTATCATCAACTATGAGTAAATAAGGAAGATATTCTAAATATGATATTTCATATGAGGTATGAACATTATGAATATATAGTAATACCCTTTGGATTGAATAATACACCCTCCTTTTTATGAAATTGATGAATAAATTATTCAAGGATTATCTTGATAATTTTTTTGTGTTTTATTTATTGATTATATCTTGAAATAATCTAAAATATATTATTACTATAAGATTCATTTACTAATCATTCTTAAAGCACTTAGAGAAAATGAGTTGTAAGGAAAATTTTGAAAATAAAAATTCTAACATCAAGAAGTTTCCTTTCTTTGTAATATTGTCTCTAAGGTTTGAATATAAATTCATCCTCCAAACACTAAGGTATTAATGGATTATCCAATTCCAATGAATATAACTATGGTTCATAGTTTCTTTGATTTTCTAGGTTACTATCAATTATTCATTCAGATTTTTGCTTAATTATCTAACCCATTAACCTTGTTGACATGTGCAGGGGTTAAGTATATATGTTTAAATGAATGTAAATAATGTTTTCAATAATTAAAGAGGATATTTTTCAATGAACCTATGTTAACTTTAACATTGGAAAGAGATGGATTTGTGATATATAGTGATGGATCAAAGAAGGGATGTGCGTGTTTCCTTATGAGTAATAATAGAGTTATTTACTGTACATTAAGGCTATTAAATATTTGTGAATATAATTTTCTAAACCATGATCTAGTGTTGGATATAAATATTATTTTCATTGAATGTATGGGGGAATTTCCTTTATGGTGAAAAATGTGAAATATATATGGATTGGAAAAGCTCAAAAAAGATATTCTCATAAAAAGTGATCAATATGAGGAAAATGTGATGTATATAATGAATCAAATATTATGATTTCTCAACATGAAACCACCTTGGGAAGGAAAATCAGGTGTCTAATGTATCTATTAGGAAATATCATGGAGTTTTGACTTAAATTAAGATTGAAAAGATCATGTATAAGTGGATTAAGTAAGTTTGGATACAAGGATCATTAAGGAAGGGGATACCACACGTCTAATCCAATTGATACACAAACAACCAATATTGGAGAAAATAAAATTTTTCTATATTCAGGGTAATAATTTTTAAAAGAAAATAAAATATATGAAATATTGGAAGTTAGTAAGCTTCAACTATGAAGATGGAAAATTAAAATTTAGAAATAGACTATCTATTTTATCCATCCCTGAGCTTAGAAGATAATTATTAGATAAATCTCATACCTCAAATTTCTATATACACCATTGTATAACCAGAATGTATCAATATTTGAAGGAACGTTTTTTTGGATAATATCAAATGGAAAAATGAAAACTTTGTATCAAGATGCATGGTTTTTCAATAGGTAAAGGATAAGAGGAAACATCGTAAAGGAGTCTTACAACCTCTTCCAATTCATGTGTGGAAATGGGATGATATTACTATTAAATTTGTTATTATATTTACAAAGTATCCTAGATAGAATGATTTGATATAGGTTACTATTTATCACCTTACTAAGTCCTTATATTTCCCCTATATATGGGAAGATCTAACTCTTGATTACTAATGGTATCGAGGCATGTATTAGAAGAATATAGGTTGGGGAATTAGAATTTTTTTTATCATTGATAGACATAACTACACAATATATATTGATTCATAACTATGTATAGATGACGAGAATCTCATATGAAGGAGTTAAGCATAAAAAATTGAATAAATTACCTTAATGGTTAGAAGATGTGTTAAAAAAAACATTGTGTCTCTAACAACCATTTCTTGAAGGAAACAAAGTTAGATCCCTCTAAATCATCCAAAAATGATTCAAAAAACAATGTGAACATCAATAATTGATATTTAGGTGTTATAAAAAATATGCAATGATTCCTTCTACATCCTAATTATTTCCTATATATTTCTTCTTCAATCTGTGAAGGAAAATTTGAGTCGGTTTCTCAGATTGACAACATCTCTCTATAGAATTTGGGAGAGATGAGAGAGAAGAAATAAAAATCATGTGAATAATAGTGTGTTTAATTAGATCACCATATTACATATATAATGAGGTATAAAATACACAAAACTGGTTCCCCAGTCACCAGATATGCATTGGCCACTAAATAAGGAATAAATAACATGTTATAAGCAAATAAATGTTTCGTAAATGTCATATATATTTTTATCAATTACTTTTAATATAATTATATATATTATGTGATAAAACTAATCCATTAAATTTACTTATTATTCTCAAAAATATTAAACAAACCTTGAATATTAAAATAATATTTTCTCCTTATATATTTTCCCAAGTATTAACTTAATATCTTAAAAATAATTTTAATAAATAAATTCTATACCAATTATTCTAAAATTTAATAATATGAATTTATTTATTTCATAGTGATCATTGAAACTGAAATATCAGTCAAAACCCATGGTGGGTCCCACCATGTCTTAAAATCATACTCATTAGAATATGCCCAAAATTTTTAATACGCAAAGTGTTTGAACCTTTAGGGCCTTATCTTAATTGTAATGATTAATATTCATAGAATATTAGTGTATTATAGAATCCCGTCAATTCCCCTAAGTAGATAAGTAATATTATTTGCAACGTTAACCTCTTTTGAACATGCGTCATGTAATATAATATCTTTATCTCACAATATCACATAAAGTAGGATGAACAATTTCATTCATCATCCTTTCTTTATTTATTAATCATTGAACTTACTAGATAGGATTACCTTCTTCTACCATGGCCATGGATTTAGTGAATGTACTACCATCATGATCAACTATACTCAAGATATCAATTCCTTTATGATGCGACAAATTCTGTCTTGATTATTCAATCAATGCATTCCACCAATGGAACACCCAATAAGAGATTCCTTACCATGACCAAATTTACATGGTTTTCATCTTGTAACAAATTATGTAATCAAATAGTTTACACTGATAATAATCTCTAGTCAGGAGACCATTACGCGTGATTGTAGATAATAACTACTAATGTCACCAAAAATATGTAGTGATTCTATTAGAGGGTTAGTCCTCATGATCTCATTTGTATGACATCACCAAGTAAAAACATCATGAGAAGAAGTATAATTGCTTATGATCCATTAGTACTTGATATTCACACATTATCTATGTCATGTCAGCATGATTTTTTTTGGAAAATAGGACATAAGTTTAAAAATAATATCATGGTATCTTTAAGTTTTCATTATAGACTAGGAAATATTATATCCATTTGATAGAAAAAATAATATATGGATGATACAATTTAGGTGGTGGATGTATAAATATCTGCACAATTATAGTAAGTGTATATCATACACAACTCAGTATATACATGATATGGTAATAAAAAGTATTGTTCATGTTGGGTATGTAGAAACCACTTTTACAACACTCCCACTCTCACTAGATCCAACACTCTTGTTGTCCTTATTATCTATGTCATGATAAGATCATAATTTTACTATGATATGGATTTAGTCATTGGGCATGCCACGTATGTATTGTGTGGTTACTCTATTATCTGTGACTTCACTTATTTGAGTAATACTCCTCAAGAGATGATATACTTGAGTATATTTCTATATTATATTGTAAAAATTTTACTTTTTGGAAATTACCATTATAGTATACTTATCATAATTTATATTAAGATAATACCTTTCTTTCTAGGTGTGATTCCAAGAACTGGAAACAAATCCTTTCATATTTTACATTGCTTCATCAGCTTCATCAAAAGCCCCAACACACCTAATATTTGTCAATATGGCTACCAAAGTCATGAATGAGCTTCTATTTATAATTACCAAATCTTGATTTTGATATTAGATCATATTTATCTAAAGGGATAATATTTTGTGTATTTTTTTACCTATTATCCCTTCCTCTCCATGTACCAGGAACATATCTCTTGTACTATCTCAAGTACAATGGGATAGTTATTATTGATCCCCGTGTAGTTCTCCTAGATTTTGCTACTAGTCACCTACCACAAAGTATACTTTGGAAACATAATATCTATTAGACAACATGGAATATGTGACATATTTCTCACTAAATCATATGGAATTATAATTATCACATTAATCTCCTCCTATGTCTCATACATGTCTTATTAGATAGATTTATTCCACGTGACATCGGTAACTCTTCTCTATTGAAGGGTAATAACTCCGCTAGCGATGAAAGAGGTTGTCTCATAGAACTCTAAGACTATTTATAGAAAGGATAACATGATGGAATATGGTTACATTCCTATGATCTCAAATTTTAATGAAGTCATATGAACTTATTTTATTGAATCTATTATTCAACCGTACCTCTCAACCCCGATTTTGGGTGCAACATCGGCAGAATTCAAACCGAAATGGTCATCGAAAATCTCCCCTTCTGGTGGAGTGAGCATGCACAATGTCAAGGATGGGGGAACCAATATTTTTTTCCCAGCATGATGACTAGAAATACATGGGACAGTCTAGCAAGTGGTTCTATGAGACATCCAATGGAGTTGGTATCTAGAATATATTAGTCGTGTTGGGTGATGGTGATCCCACTCCACTCGATGGTGGGAATAGTGAAAATGCATGTCATGAAAGGAATAATCCTCTAAGAGGAAGGTTGGATAATAAATAATTTGAAAATAAATCTAACTTTGAAACTCAATACTTCAAGAAAGGGGAAGTAAAACCAGTGGAAGAGTACCTTTGGTCCTCTTCAAAGAAAATCAAGAAGATCCATGTTGATTTAGAGGGTTTCATCTGGCATGTGAAGTTTCCATGAAGATGGATGGACTAAAAAAATCTACCCATTACACCAGTTACAAGATCATATATCATATAAAGTAACTCTTAGGGGCTTGTATTGCAAGAGGAGCAAAAAGATTCTCCCAATGAGGAGCCTATGGAAACTCTCGTAGATAGGGAAATCATCCAAGATCATAATATAGAATCAATATATAGCATTATTAAGAGTGAATATAAGAAGGAAGATTATTTTTGAGGATTAATTCCTGATCAAGGTATTAAAGGAGGATTCCAATATAATTTTTGAAACACCACTATGAGTTGATCTAAATGAAGAACATAACTCTTGGATTAATAAAAAGAATCATATTTTGATTCATGGATTTTAAGAGTGGAAATTGAGATTAGATTATCACATAAAGACCTGGGTAAATATGTAATACCACTTCAAGGATCTTATCAAGGAAAATCCTAACATGAAGGTAACCTCAATTGAATATAATTTATAAAGGGAAAATCATATTAACTATTTTATGTTTTTTTGAAATGTCTTTATTCTCTCGTATATGATTTCATGTTTTTTAGTATCCTAAATTTTATTGGTTTAAATCTTTTATTTAAAATTTCATCCTAGAATAGAAATTGAAAGTTTCAATCATCCATATGTCATTAACATATTATAATTTAAAAATGGTGACACACCCACAACCTCTTTTAAAAACATGGAAAAAATTCATTCCAAATGAATATTATATGATCTTGTTTCTTACCTAAATATAAAACTAAATTTTAGTAATCTTCACCCCTTATTGGCATTATATGGTGTCGCCAAATATTTCTAGTTGTATCGTAAAGACACCTTCCAAGAAAGGTGGTCCTGACATCAAATAATGAATATAATGATAATAGAAAGTATCTATGACAAATAAAATTATGATGTATTTAGGTAGGGTGACTTGGTATGAACAATTAATCCTTATAATTGAAACTCTTATGTCACCCATGTATATTCTCTCTTGAATACCCACCAAGAGTTTTACATAAATTGAAGAAACATCCAAAATATAGACTTGATTTTTATACATGGAATCTATTTTCTAAATTCATATAAACCTCTAAATCATAGCTGATTTAAATATAATGATTACTTATATAATCCATTATTCTCAATGAATAATGTATCACACACCATGGTGAATATAAAAATACTATAATGGTTTTATCATTCATATGCAGTATGTGTCTCTAGAAATTGTATTTTACACAAGCTCTTGTGGAACCTGTTCCTATGCCAACCACTGGTGCATCTTTGGACTTAACTTAACCCAAGTCAATTTTCTCCCACTATCTCAAATATATATTTGAACCTTTTTACAGAAATATAGTCTATTACTTGACTAGTACATTCCTATATCAAGGATTTCTTTAGTATCCTTAGAAAATTTTATGAAAATTGCATTAATTACACATCATATTTTTCTTTATTAAATTTTGTTTATATATTTAATAAAAACATTGCATATAAACACAAGTTATTATGACATGATGGATTTTTTTAATACTATAACTTATATTTTATCGATTTCTCATTATAGATAACATATGGTTATGAGATAATTCCAATATTTTTGAATCATGTATAAACAAATCATGGAATTTTCTACAATGCGCATGAGTCTCGACATTGATGATCCATTTACATACATCACGACTTTAATGTGTATAAGGAAATGTGTATTTCTTATTTTCTCTATGATACATATTATTGAATTATTTTTTCATGTCAGGAACATCACAGATCCTCTTTACTAAAATCATAACATTTATGTGTGTATGGAAATGCGAGTATAAGAATAAATCCACTTAACATTTCCTAGTCAATAAATTCTTATTAAATATAGTACATGGAACATAGGCTCAAAGAAAATCATATCTTCACACCATGAAAATTTTATACTTAACCCTTACATTGATTATAACACTTATTGTAATCTTATTATGTATAAGAATTTACCTCTAGCTTTACGTTGGAATAGTTCATGCTATATAGCTAAGCAAATTACGAAATATTTGTGTCTTACAATTATTTCTAAATGTTTTTTTTCAAAACCATATAATAAAACGCGTCAATAATACCTATGGTTTTTAAAATAAAATAGTTTAAATCCATATTGTTTATATCCTTGAAAAATACTTATTTTTTACATAAAAATAAATACCTTCCCACAATAGAGAATAAATGAGCCTTGAATTTTATATTCTTCATTTATCACCAATGATTCAATCATTACTGAATAATTAGTGGAGTATGAGACACCATAAACAACATTTATTCCAAAATTATAATAATGTATCCTTATGTCCAATGGACATGTGAGTTATTTTTTTTGTAATACTCAATAAAATTTCAACTAGAATCATTAATATTAGTATTAATAAGTTGTGTACATCTCACCACTAACTTTGAAATCACCCTTTATCAGCTTCCTGTATTATTCACCATACTTAATATATCATTTATATACTTACTTGGATACTGTATTTGAATAAAAATACATGACACACATTCAATATATAAGTTTCTAAAAATTAAAATAGAAGGGTGTTCTGAAGGTTACTTTAGTATAAAACTTTCCATTGGCCTTTTTTCCTTCTATTTCAACTTGATCCCCATAAGAAATAAAGATTAATATTTATTTATGTGATTATATGCTTGGAGATCCCTACCCAAAATGTGATGAATCCCTTTATCCATTTATAGTTCATTTTATAATATTAAATAAAACTAATGTAATTGGGAGATAAATATATAATAATGGTATGTATTTAAATATTCTTTCCCATATTTTAATTCAAATGTATTTAGTGTAATCATCTTCTTATTATACTTGTTTCTTCACTTTCTCCTCACATGCCTCTCAGAGATGAAGCAACATGTGAAACCAACCATATCTGAATCTTATTTTTTTTAAAAACATTGGTTATTGATGATAGAATTATTATGAAAACATAAATTGTGTTATACATGAGTCTACTATAAGAATCTTTCACACCCTATATTCCTGAGGTATCTTAACAAGTAGTAGGTACTTTGACATGTAGAATTTTTATTCATTTCCTAGTACTTTGTTCAAGTGCCTATACTACACTTGGAATTTTTTTTAATTAATTAATTTTCATTTTTATTGAATTAATCATAGTGATATTTTTTATTCAATCTATTCTTCCATAAAATATAATATTAGCAGATAATTACTTTATATTGATTATCAATTATACATTATTTATTATTTAAATAATTAGATGTCTCCCAATATATTAGTGAATCCCAATATCCCCCACTACTAGATTCAGAATACCTAGTTTCTAGATTATTCTAGTGGAAAAAATCCATGAAACCCATCCTCATAATTGAAGCTATGGTTATGTCACTTATTAGAGAGTTTCAAGGTAATAATTTGATAGGCCAACCAAATTAACTTACGACTCCATGAAATGTTGAGTGAAGTCCCATATTTTAGAAATCCTAAAAATGATTCACTAAATTCTTTGTATATAAAATGGAAATAATATAGTTATAGATACTTATTTTTTTCCTTGTTTAGTTATGTAAACCCATCACTTTCAAAATAACTCCCCAGTAATATGAGGCACCTTCAATTAGGGATGAAGAGAAGCTCGTACACCCAATTTAGTTCAAATTTAAATGATTGAAGCAGTTATGACTTAATATATATTTGATAGTTTTAATTTTTTCAGAATGACTGAGATAATTTTCTATTAGATATGCATGTACTATGTGATCCCATGTAGTAAATAGAAAAACAATTATAGCATCTAAATTTGTTTTAATATATAAATTTTATTTTATTTTTTATATGATTGCATAAAAATGGATATTCACTAAGAAATAATAATTGAGGGATAAATTAAATTAAAAATGTGTCTGATCTTGAGAATTTATTATTGGTTGATCTAATTACACTTAATGGACCCATCGTGACCCTAGGGGTAAAATACCCGTGTCATGTCTAACTTGAATCGCTGCTCATAACCTCGTCTAATGTATCCATGTATTTTCTAGAATACATCCTCATCTAGGTGTGGTCTTTATATTATAATATACTCAACATTTTATATATACGCTTGGGAAAGTAAAAAATACATGGAGAATAATAAACATGGTCATGCATGCCCTAATACATATAAATTGAGGAAAGGTGATGTGTAGACTATACAAAAAAAATTAATTACTATATACATTGGTCAGTTGGTGCTCAATATCAGTTGGTAGGTAATATACATGTGATATAAAATTAATTTTTTAATAAATTATACAAAAGGGATATTTAAAATAATTAATATAATTTTACTAATTTAAATTCATAAATTAAAGAAAATATAGTAATTGGAAAATTTTTAATTCATTTTAAATAATTCTAAAATTTTTAAATTGTTTCTAAATTTTTTGGTCTCTAGGGTTGCTCGGAAACCCCATAAAAGGCGTTCCAAACCATTTTTGGACTAGGATAGGTCAATGAGTGTTGGTAAGGACTTAACTCGGCTCGACCCGGGTCAGCAGGTGGTAGGTTCCCCACACTCTGCATGGGGTGTGGCCGAAATATGAAGATAGGGTAGCCTAGCTACCCTATTATAAAACAAAAATAAACATTTATATACACACACACACACACACACACACAGATATATATATATATGTGTGTGTGTGTGTGTGTGTGTGTGTGTGTGTTTCCCACAATGTGGGTGGTTTTTTTTCAACACCCACAAATTATTAGAGGAATAATCTTCATGGGGGGAGTTTAGTTGTCCCTTTAAAAAAAAAATTCCATTTTTTATTAGTGTGTAGATTTCTGCCTCTACCACCTTTTTATAATTTTTTTATTAGTGTTTAGAGAGTAAAACCACCACTTATATATTTTTTATGTCCTATCTAGTTTCCCAAAATCCCCTTTTTTGATTTTTTTTAAAATAAAAAACACAATATTAGGCTTTTAGAAAAATCCAAACGAGGGGGGGGGGGGGTCAGTTTTTCCAAAATCAAGTGGAAATAGGTACCCATAAGAAAATACCATTTTGAACCCTCAAAACATGGAAGGAAATTGGGGTTTCACCATAAAAATCCTCGTCGACTAATTCCAATGAAAATTTTATATATATATATATATATATATATATATATATGGATTTTACCCCGCAATAGAGTCAGTTTCAATTTGATTTGAAAATTTTTTGGATCATAACTTGGTCATTAATGATCATATTGAATAACATGTTTTTTAATTAGTCCTTACTGACAACCTTAACATAAATTTATTGCGAAATCAATTTTTCATTGGCTTAAACCATCATTTGACTTCTCTTGTGCTAATTGAAGGTACCAGGGTGCGCAGCTGAAGAAGATGGGTTAGGGAATCCAAATTTTCTATCTCTAATCATTATAACTACATCATCTTCAGTGATAGATTTCTTAGTAAGAAGGCTAAGTATCTCTCATGAAGGAATCAAGAATAAATTTTTTGAATAAATTACCTCAATAAATTTGCATATGTGTTAGAAAACCCCTCATTTCTGGTAATCATTACTCGAAGGAACCAAAGTTAGATATCTCTAGATCATCCACGCTGGCTTCAAAAATCTATGGGAACAACTATCATTGATATTCTTATTCTATTGTGGAAATAAAAATATTCATTTGACATCTTGATGATCACCGCTATGTTGATCCGTTGATTTTTAAAGGATAACTTGTATCAGTTGTGCGGATTTGCGGATTATCTCTCTATAATGTGAAAGAATTGACAGAGTGTCTCTCAAATTCATGAAATGAATTGTTCCCTGAATGATATCCTTTTATTACTTATATATCCTAGTATAAAATAACTATAAATTGATCCTCAATCCCAGAATATTCATTACACATTAAATAAGGCATAAACGACATATTATGACCTAATAACTGTGTCATAAAAATAAGTAATATTTTTATAAATTACTTCTAATGTAATTAAATATACTACATGGTGAAAATGATTCATTAGCATTAATCATAATTCCAAAAAATATTAAATTAACCTTTTATATTAAAATAATATTCATTCATTAAATATTTTCTTAGGTATTCACATTATATCTTATGACTACTTTGTTGAGTCAAAAGTTTCTTTATGACTTTTTAATTAATTTTTTTTGGAAATAACAAACTATTTCTTAAATACTAGATTAATAAATTTTTATGTCCAAAGGGATTTTATGATGTTTTTATAGAAAACATAAGTGTTTTACCATACTTATAAATAGTTCTAAAGGGTTTGATAACTTAATCCAAATTTTTCATTATGAATACCATAATGAATATTGAATAAAATTTAATGAAATTTATCCTTTATTAATTATATTATAAGATATTATATCTTGTATTTCATATTGATATAATTTTAATCAGATTAAAATAAGAACAGATAAACATATGATCCATATTCAGAAATATCATTGTAATGATATATGCATGGAAATCCATCGGATTGAATTTAGTTTGAATTATGGATACAGAAAATAATTTTTTATCATATTGTAACCTTTTTATTTTATACTATGATAATGTATTAAACAATGTTATAATTTCTATTATGTTATATTCATTGAAGTTCTAGTTTTCAAAGTCATTGTGACAAACTCAGAGAAAATATAACTGTTGGAGGATCGGGATGACCGTTGAGGAATTACCTATATATACTCGATTATTTGAAGAGTTTGGAGATGTTGATTCAATTTCACTCTCAAAATTTATAGTCTATAAAAAATGAATATCTTTTTCTTAGTATCCTGTATTGATTTAGAGAGAGTACTTATAAATTAAACATTATCAGGTTGTCTCCTTAAGAAATTATTTTGTAATTTATTTGTGTGTTCTGATTTTGTGAATACTATTGAGGGATTCTATTGTTAAAAAGATAGAGATACCAATCATTGTATTGATCGAGGTCTTATGGGGATGAAAATACAGATCTTATTATCTTATCAAGGGTACACGATGATAGTGTGACATAATCTGATCATCATATCATGGGATCATGGGGATAACGAGACAGAACAATCATTGAATTGAGGTCCTTCCCTGGTAAGGGAATGGTATACCTTCTTGTAATTATAAATCAAGGGACCTCTATCCCATTTATAGGATACCCTTCACTTTGGGTTAAAAGAAGTGGAATATTTTTTATTTCTTTTTTACTACATGTTTATATTTTCTACTATATATAATAGAAAGGTGATACATTTTATATTCATGTTTATATTTTTAATTCTATTATCATATTGAATATTGATAATAATATTTTTCATATTACTCTGATATATCACAACCTTAATGACTACGATATTATTGTGCATACTCTAATTAAATTTTTTTCTACTGTGAATATGATTAAACTCTAATTATGTTACTGCTGCTTACTGATTAAGATTATATACACTATTAAGATATAATAAATTTCTCATTAATATCTATAGACTTACATATCAGAATCTACTTGATTAAAATATTTTTATTATCTGACCCAAGGGCTAAGTCTGATTACCATTAAAATACTTAAGAGGTTTTTTTTTAATATTTAGCCTTATTAAACTGAGTTTCTTTTAATGTTAAAAAATAATTTTTTAAACCTATAATTCACCCCCTCTTGTATTAGTCCATCTAGAACACATTATTTCAATCCTAGTCAATATAATTTATATACACAATTACAAAATAATTTTAATAAATAAATTCAATTCCAATTATTCTAAACTCAAATAAATTGAATTTATTTATTTCATGGTGATTATTGATACTCGAACATTACCTAGACCCTATGGTTTGGTCCACCATCTATAAAACACCTATTAATTAGAATATGACCAAAAATTAGAATAAACTATGTGTGTATCACTCTATTACCTTATCTCAATAGCACTGAATATTATTCATATTCCAGTAGTAGAGTCTAGCAACCCATCAAAGACCCTAAAGAGATATTTAATAGTCTTAGTGATGACAACCTCTTATGAACACATGCAGTGTAATATAATATATTTTCTCACAATATATCAAAAATAAGGATGCACACATTGTGTCATCATCCTTTATTTCTTTATTATTCATTGACCTTACAGGATGGACTTACCTTCTTATATCATGACCATGGATTTAGTGAAAAAATTACCATCCTGATTTACTAGGACTGAGATATCACTTCTTTTAAAAAGTGATTTTTTTTCTTGTTTAGTCAATAATCTATATACCACTAATGGCGAACCGAGAACAATAACCCTTTCCATGACATAAATTTCATGGTTTTAATACTGAATAAAAATAAATAATAGGATATTACACACTAATAATGATCTCAATTTAGGATACCATTATATGTGTTCGTAGATAGGAAATTCTAAGGAAACTGAAACATGTGGTGTCCCTATTAGCGGTTTATTCCTCATGATCTCATCTACTTGAGATAACCAAGTGTAAATTTCATGATAACATGTCTCAATGATTATGATCCCCCAATACTTGATAGTCACACATCATCTATTTCATGACAATATGATGTTTCTGGACCATAGGACATAACTTTAAGATCACTATCATGGTATCTCTAGGTTCTCATTATAGTTTGGGTAATTAAATATCAATTTGATATGAAAAATAATATATATACATTTCCATGTAAATAATGTATTCAATAATATAAATACTATTATGGTAAGTGTATATCATGCATAACTTACTGTATATATAATATAATAATCGACAATTACTATTTAAGTTGGGTATAGGGAACCCAATTTTAAAATAATTACATCATATATCTCTATATTAATTATGTTGGGAGACTTCATGGTAAACCTATCTCAATTATATTTGATTGTGACCCATGGTTTACATTGAAAATCTACAATATTATTTAGAAATATCTCAACACTGAGCTATATTTGAGTACTACTTATCATATTCAAATTTATGGATATTTTTAAAGGAATATTAAAACATTAAAAGACATGTTTATGTCATTCTCACTTGACTTTAAAAGTATGTAGTTTCAATATTTTAATTTCTTGGAATTTTTATATAATAATATATTCTATTTGAGCATTAAAATGCAACCATATGAAGCTCTTTTTAGGAAAATATGTCTTACAAAAAATTATTGGGATGATGTTAGTGAAAGGAATATTTTATTCATAGAACTTGTTGAGAGGAGAAAAATAATGTTGAGAAACATTTAGAGTCATTCCAAGGAAATCAAATAAAGAAATATATATATATATATATAGATAATTGAATGAAGAATTTATATTTTTAAGTGGATGATCATTTTTTATTTATTTTATATCTATATAAGGGTGTTATAAGGTTCAAAAATAATTGGAAACAAAGTCCAAGGTATATTGGGCCCTATGAAATTATTAAAAGAATTAGAGTTTTGGATTACCGATTGAAAATTCCAGCTACTCTCTCTAATGTTTATTATATGTTCCATATATATTTATTGATAAAGTACATGATAGAACCAATGTATGTTTTCAACTCTATAAAAATAGAATTATTACATGTTTTATATTAAATTGAATAGAATTTCTAGATTCTTGACACTAGAGAACATGTGTTGTGGAACTAGATAACTCGATTGGTAAAGGTACTTTGGATAAATCATAAAATAGAAGAGGTAACATGGGAGCCTGAAGAAGTTATAATGAATAACTACTCAAATAAATCCATGAGGTAAATTTTTGGAAATTTAAAGGATGAAAATTTTGAAGGAGGTAAGAATACAACACCGGGTATTCAATAAGAGTTAGTAATATTTTATTTCTAAAGAAACTATTGAAAAATTCTCATAAGATTATTAACAAATGTGATTAAAAGCTAAATTACCAAATTTAATCAATTTAATTAAATGAGTTCCATTTTTGAAATCATCATACCAAAATTTTCTCATGGTGAATTTTTTAGATTCTTTTGAAATAGTTGATTTTCAGGTGAATGGTGAAAATTATGGTTTTAAAAAACTATCAATTATTTTGAAATTATACTGATATAATAATAGAATTAATATCTATAAAAAAAATTTAGAAAAAATATATATTTTAATTGTAATATAATTTATAATAAAATATAATGTTGAACATAAAAATGTATTCTTAACATTTTGAAAATCTAAGTAATATTTTATTTAAAATAAAAATTATTTTTAGTTATTTTCTATTAATAAAATATTTTCAAGGTTCATTTAGATTTTCTTATCTTAAATAAAAACAAGGCTCCATTAATTTTAAAATAGTAACCTTAATTCCATTGGAATAAATATTATACTTTAATTTTCTGTAAAATCATTTATATGTTTAAAATAAATATTTTTTGAAAAATGGTTTTCATTGCATTTTTGTAAAATTATACAAAAACTAATTTATACCAATTATAGGAGTTTTATAATATAAAATATATTACATATTTTTAATCATAATAATTGATATTCTTTAATAATGTTAAATTAATTTTTGGTCTTAATTAATATTAACCATGGTAAGTATTTATCACCTCAGTTAAGGGTAAAATGGGTTTAAAGTGTTTAAAAAAGGATAAGGCTTCAAGATAAAACACAACACTTACTTAAACCTAATTAGTTGGTTTGGTTTTATTTTTAGACTTATCATGTTATAATATAATAAAATTTTGATCCACTTTTATAAGAAAATGATTTTATATTATTTAAACATTTTTTGTAATTCCATATGTGTCCCTACACTCACTTAAAAAAGGGAAACTCTTCTCCTCCCTTATTCACAATCATTAATCCCTCTAGCTTGGATAGGTCCTTAAAAAAACATCCTATATTCTTCAACTTAATTCTTGAACTCTTTTTATTTCCCTAAGACCATACTAATAAGGCTTAAGGTGTAAGTAAAATGAGCTCTCTCAAAGAAGTTGTAATCGTCTTACCCAACTCGTTGAAAGTGTGTTTATTATACTAATTCATATAAAACTATTATATAAACTTTAACATAATGAATCTAGTATGACCAATATAGTGAAATTTTATGACGATTTTGGTACAATCATTTTCCACCTCATTTTTATCCTATGGAAAATAAAAATATCGCTCGTGCATACGTGCGGCCTATTGTCTCCACGTAGCGGTGTATTTTTTTCATCATCGTTTTACTAGGATAGTTATAAAGATATAATTAATGAAATATATATTATATTTAGGAAATAATTATGATTCTATAAAATAATATATCATCTACTATCTTACCCTTCCATCCATTGAAAAATGATAGAATCTCTCGTGCGTATGTGTGGAATCCCACCTTCATATAACGATATGATTCATTTTTATTAGAATAATGCATAGATGATTAGAAAATTTTATAAATTGAATAAAACATGTATAAATTATATTATTATAATTTCTGAGAAGATGAAATCATTTCATAACTCTTTTAACCATGGCCAGTATACAGAAGTAAATTTAGGGAAGTTGATTTAATAAACCTAAAGTGGTTGATGTAAGTAAGAACTATTTAGTGAATTCATTTCAAATGATAATAAAAGAACATTAAAAATAGAAATTATATGAAAATGTTTCTTATTAAAGTGTTAAATAAATTAAAATTCATTACACTAGAGGAGAAAACACAAATGACTAAGCAATTACCCATAGTAAGGAATTTCTTTTAAATATCATTTTATTTTGGGCTTATTTATGTTCAGATTTCCATTTGGAAAATTATATGATCTTGACTTATTAAACCCAATATAATTTTTTCTAATTTATTTGTTTATTTTAAATTCTTATTTTACATTTCTTCTCTTATTGGATCAAGAATCAACAAGTATGTTACATGTAAGGGAATTTCTTTTAAAAATCTTGTTTTGATGTTTTTTCTAACTATTCATATTCCTTGTTGAGATTATTTTAAATTTTATATCAATATTATATTTTATTCTTCAAATTTTTATAGTTTTCATTTTACAAATGATAAAAATGTTATTTTTAATTTTACCTTATGGGTTATTTTCAACTATTTACAAAACTATAAAAATAAATTTTTTAATGTATATGACTTGATAACCATTTTACACAGTTAGATTTATTATAAATTGTCAATATTAATTTACATGTTTCCATGGTTATATTCAAATAAATTATTTTTCTCAATATTCTATGAATTTTTATTTAACATTATATAAATATAAAAGGTAATTTTTTTCTTAATGGAATGAAAATAATTATGTAAATTGATTTATAACTTCATTATTATAGGGGATTATAAGGATGTTATTTTTAAATTAATTACTTCTATTTTATTTTCTAAAGTCATGGTTTTATTAAAACCCCTTTATTTATGATTAATCGATGGTCTTCTCTCATCCTTTACCAATGATTAATTGAAGATTTTTTTAGATCATTAAATTTCTTGTGGTCATGTTCTATATCACTTCCCATTATTCATTAGAGACTTTTTTCTACTTTATATCACTATTTTTAATATCATGGACGAATTAAAAATAATTTTTATTACTTTGATGATGTTTCAACCATATAAAATTTTTATATATGGTATAATTTAAAGGAATCTTATTAATAAAGTTATTTCATTTATTGAGGAAATATTTATGTTTCATATTCTTGATTCAATATAGATAATTATTGATTTATAACGTATTTTTATATTTAATTATATTAATCATCGAGAATATTTTAAATGCATAGAATGTGAATGCAATGAGTGGGGGCCATTTATAGATAACTACTCGAAGAATTGGAGGGTTACATGAGACAAAACAATAGGCATTCCATATTATATGGGAATTTGTATCACATCTACTCATTTATTAAGAATGATACTTCGTTTGAGAGGACTTGATGGTACAGTTTGTCAAAACTTGGCTGAGGCTATGATTTAAAGTTTATGAATGTCTTTATTTTTTAATTTCCTTTATAAATAAATTTGTTTCCATTTTACTTTTTATTTACATATTTATATTATCTAGGGTCTTCATTGAACTCATGTATTTTATTGAATGGAATCTGTTTTCGTTATCCTCTTTGGCATATTTATTATTCCTTACTTACCCAAAATAACTTCCATTTTTGTGTAACCCTTATTACAAATATAAGGTAAAAATTTATTTATTTTCTATTCCATTGGATATTAATAAAGATATTATGAATAATTTTCAATTATTAAATATTGTTTCTTATGCTAGGTTTTGTATTTCTAATTTAATATTAGAATTAAGAATGTATCTAGTTTTAAAAGAACATTAAACTAATCGATCTTGCATGGTGTGATCATTTGTATCTTGTAAAAATGTAATAAATTAAACACCAAATTTGGGTTACTAGAGTTAGGGATTTATTTTAATCATCATAATATGGAAAAAACATAAAACATGACATTTTAATAATAATTCAAGGATCATTGTTAAGTCAACATAATATAGTGGACCGAGTCCCACAATGGATTGGATTTACTCACCAGTCCCTTCCATGTCATATCATGAGATATAGAGGATAACATAATTAATTAGTGGGATATATAATTTTTGACCCACCCATTACATCTTAATATGTATATGCATACATGTTACAAAAAAGAAAAGTATCAAAATTTCATTGTAGAATAATTTACCCTTGTGAAATAATTGGGTTTCCAAAATATTTTTTAAAAAAATTATCAAAATATACCTATAAAATGAATATGGATGGTATTAATAAATTATATCCCTCTTAAATAATTATAATTAGTCAAGGATGTTGACGTAGATGAATAAAAGTTTATAAAAATATTAGCTAATTATCACTTTCGAATGATATCATATAAGAAGATTTTAAAAATTGTATTTTTTGATACCTAAAGTTTAATATACCAACATAAAATCATAATAAGTGTATTTATATTATTATAGACGAAACATATCTCCAAATTAAATTTTCATTTTATAGTTTTGGAGGAAAATGGGAGGGAAATTATTAAAATAATTTTCATAATTTTGTTACAAAATTGTTTTAAAAAAATTAACTTATAAGTAATTTCAAAAAACCATTTCAAAGGGATAAAACTAAGAAATTTAGAAAATTTATTTAAAAATAATTTCCAATATTGAATCCTTGAAAATAAATGAAGTTAAAGATAGAAAATGTAGAGGGAAAGATAAAAATATACACAAGTTTAATGAAAACCTAATTTATTCATCTAAAACATCAAATTAATTTTTTAAATGAAAAATTTACAAAATATAGAAATATAAATTACTTTGAAAAAATTTAAAACATTAATACTAATATTAAATAAGAAAAATGGTTACAAGTTGAGGAAAATAACTCTTGTGGTAAGAGTTAAAAAATAAGATTATTTTATCAATTTTGTAAAGAAAGTAAAAAATGTCCCATGTGTAAAATGATAAAATTATATATATTAAAAAAATTTAAATAAATTAAAATATATTTTAAACTGAACTAAAATAATCATTTAAGTGTTGAGAATAAAATTATTGAAACAATATAAAGAATTTTTACAAGAAATAAAGATGAGCCTTTAGAAAGGATGAATATTTTTCTTAACATGATCATATTTTTGTATATAATAAAATCCATCTAAGAGTATATTTTTTAGGTAATGATTTAATTTATCTAGATATAATTAAAAAATACCATATATTTTTTGATAAGTGGAATAATTGAAGAAACTTGAGCATTTTTAAGGAAGAAATTTTAATACTGAATGAAAATGAAATTGGGTATATAAAACCATTACGAATTTGGTAACTTTTGAAAAAAGATACCAAGAAATATAGAACATGAAATTGAAAGTTAAATATTCTTAATAAATATATTATACATAAAATAGGAATTATATTAACCATATGAAGGAAAATATGTGCATAATACAAAACATGTCTCAAAAAAAGAAAATTTTGAGATGATAAACCCTTACAGATTTTTAAACACTTGAATCAAAATCTATTGAAATAAATTTCATGATTTTTATTTTTAAATGTAATTAATTAAATGAAAAATATTTGATAATAAATTATTTAGTTTATTAGTGAAAATAAAATTATATAAAAGGAAACATATTTCACAATATGAAACATGTCTCAAGGAATTGAAATTGAGACCAAGAACGCTTACCTTAGTTTCCTGCATAGTTAAAATCACTCTATCCACTTGTATAATAAACTAAGAATAATTAGTCATACATTTAAGATATTCATTCATATTTAATAAAAAATTTATTAATCATTCACAATCATTAATTACATAGTTATTAAATAATTTTTAGTTAATATTGATCCATGGTATTATTAGTTTTAACAGTTTCTTTTTGGTTTTGGTGTAACAATTTTGGCTTTCATTACATGTTCATGAGTTAATCATATAAAAATTTATAAAATTATAGATAATTTCTTATTTTAGTATCAAATAATATACACATCTTAATATATTTTCCAAAAATATATTTAAACATGAAATATGTCTTAGTGTGCATGTTTTTTGGCCATTAAAATCCCTATGATCATTTATTGTTAATATCATAAATATAATTGAAAATTTATCTTTATAAAATATTTTTCATATCATAGATATCATATTTATTAATTAAATATTTTTTATAACCATACATGAAAGGAGGAGATGAAAAATGATATATTTTGTCCATGGTGGTGGTGAACCAACCATAATACGGGAAACATTTTCATTTTTTTAATAGATGGTAGGAAGGTAGATGAATTTTATTCCAAAAATAAAATAAAATTTTAGTATAATAATTATACTTATTTCATTATATTATATTTTTTGGTATAAATCATTACAATTAATAAGAATAACAAAAATAATATAAATTAAAATGAATGATTATGAGTTCTTACCTTACTCTTGGGATAACTCATTTTATAATCAAATTACACCATTAGAAGGCTGTATTTTGATGATTTCATAACCTATAGGACATGTATAATTTTTTTAAATGTTTTTTTATATTGGTTGAGATAATGGGAATTAGTTGTGAGGAGAATCGTGGTGTTTAAGGGTTATATTTATAAGTGAGAAGGGTGTCATTTTTGTAAATATTAATTTCATAATATTTAAAGGGATGTCATGTTAAAAAACAGTGGATCCAAAATTGATATTTAAGGAGGATAACACAATTTCAGTTCATTAAATCCCTTATACACAAATTTATAGATGATTCTTTATGATGTTTAGATACTTTACCTCCTAATTTAACACTTTAACCTTATTTTAACATTTATTTTCATGAGTAATTTTATTCCTTGGTTACTTATTTTTATTCACTAAAATAAAATTGTACATGTTAAATATTATTTATTATCCAAATTTATAATATGAAATCTATTTCATTAAATTCAATTTATAAATTTTATATAAATTAACTTCAATTAAGTGCACATAAAGCAATAAGAACATTTTTTAGTAAAATCCATTTTAAGAATAAAAATAATTATTTAGGATAAGAATTATAAATAACATAAATAACCGTGATATTTATTTGTTATAAATAAATAAAGGTGGTTTATTTTTTTAAACCTATCCAAAACCTCATGGACTCTTGTGAATACTTAATTAAAAAAAAGAACTAATTTTTTTATTAGAATAAAATTTAACATAGGTTCCAAAATGTCAATATTGGTTTTTAAATTCAATATATTATTTGTAATTTCATTTTTTAATCCTGAAACACATATTTAGGATATAAAATGTTTTTATAAATTTTCTGTATCATGATTATTTCATAAAATCCATGGTATTTATAAAAATTGTATTTTTACGAGTCAACCAAAAATCAACCTTTAATGAATAATAAAAAATATTCTATGATAACTATGATATTATAAATACAAAAATAAAGTTTATTTTATCAAATTTTGACTCTAAAAATAGAAAATTTAACATTTAAAAAAAATATAATGCATATTTTTTTATTAAAAAAATACTTTCAAAACATTATGTGATCTATATATTATTTGAGATAAATTAATAATTAAATGATTGTTAATTTTTATATTCATTAAAATATTTTATTATAATAATCATTTACAAGTGATCAATTTTATTTAAGATAAAAATATACAACACTATAAATATAGTTCTTTGAAAAATATACTTTTTAACATTAACTAATTTTAATAACATTACATTAATTATTTATCTTTTAACCATTCAATTTTAATGAATTTATTGGTATTAAAACACATCAATCATTATTTAAAATAATAATAATAACTATATGTAAGGAATGAAAATAAATCATTTTATCTATATTTTTTATTTACTTGAGGTCTTACTATTATTTTAAATTTCTTAATGATATTTTACATTCTATTCTGATAATATATTATTTTTCATCTTGAATAAAATAAAATACATTGTGGTTTATTTTATTTTGGGGTTGTGTGTGATACAATTTATTAAATATAGTATTTATTTAATGGAAAATACATAATAAAATTTCTTAGTGTTACATGAACCGTCTTTTGAATGTCAAAAATATTATCAGTATAACTCAATAAAGAGGATATTTATGATGTTATTCCAATTTTCAAAGAATATTTCATGAAAAATTATAATGATATCATATAAGTAAATCTGGTTTCTGATTAATACCGAATAAAAACATTAATCAGTGCATCCATAAGACATGAAGAGAAATATAAATATATTCTATTCCATAGGATAAATTAGGATTCATTTTATTGGAATTACATACAGATATCAGGTCTAGATCCCTGGGTATTTGTTCATCACATTGGCCTCCCAACTAAACATCATAGCTATAAATAGTCTGTAAGAATAATTCACTTATCCTATAGTGTCGTAATTAAGGTTGAGGTATATAGATTAATCAAGGAACATTTTTTTCATAAAGTTAATTATTTAAAATAGTTAACATAAGTTGTTATAATCAAGATGAAGGATGAAAAATAGATACTGAATAAACTTTTGAGACCAAAACTATCACTATCAAAAGTAAAATTTTCTAATTATGATAAAATATTTTTCTACTGATGCAATTTTGGATTTTAAATACATATCCTTTATGGATGGTTCATTCTTATATAATAAAATCTTTGTGGAACCATAATATGAAGTAAACCTAGCCTTCATAGAATACTAAGGGGTATACTTCTATTAATAAATAACTTTAAATTTGTAGTATAGTGGATCCAAATATTAGTGATAAATACACCATATCTTTTATACAACGTTGGAAAAATAGTAGAGCACTATGTTGAAGACATAATGATGAATTAATAATATTTTTTCAACCGTTTTATAACCTTATATTTTTGTTCACCAACAACAATTGTAACTTACCACAGATTTAAAAAAATAAATTAAATGCATGAAATTCATGAAACTTTGTTTTAAGAAGACATTTATAATTATACTTTAAACATAATTTTGCTGCCTCTATGTTCTGAATTTTGAAAAATGATCATCTACAATTGTTTTTGGTAAGTTATTTCGAGTCTAATGGAATAAACTTGTTTTTTGTTGAATAGTAAAATACCCTTATGAATAGTAATATGAATAGTAATATGGCCCTAATGAATAATAAATTTTATTATTATTTTATTTTCTTATGGATTTAAGATAATGACATCTTGGTTAATTTTTCAATGTGATATAAAAGCAGTTATTGAATTAAAATTGTTAATTTTTGAATTAAGTATGATTTTATTTAAAAAACAAAATAATAATATATAGAAAATTATTTTCAAAAAATTGAGTTCATTTTTTAATTCTACATGTAGAATAATGGTTAGGGTGAATTTTTGTGATTTTTCTGAAATTCATGAATTTTCAATGAATAATGAAATACGAAAAAATACCATATATTCAAATTATAGGTAAAATACACTATTTATGACTTCATAAGTGATTTAAGGCCACATGGTTCGAAATAACATGAAATTATTACTATTTGGGGTCACATTAATTAAAACTATTCATACTCTTGAACAAAAATATTATAAAAATGATTAAAATAATATAAAATACCTCATCTCCTCCACTATAAATACCATCCTCATTCCCCTCTTCCTACCACTCCTCTCAAGCCTTGAGCCTTATCTAAGTTCTTTTTAATACTCCTCCCAAGACTCTTACCCATGTAATAGTTCTTCTATTCTCATCAAAAGGCCAAAACCAAAGGCCTTAAGAAGGATCTAAAGGAGAAGAGACCAAAAGGTAAACATCCTCTTTTGTTTTCTTTATTTTATTTCATTCTATGTTATTATTTTTAATTTCATTTGGAATATTTTGGGATATGTTGTTACATATCCTCATTACTACCCATATTATGTAATAATTATGAGACACCCCTTTTCTCTCATCAAAATATTTTATGAAATTTTAAGCGACGTCGTTAGGTTGCCATATTTTCATAAGGAATTTCTCAACTTTTCTTTTATTTCGAGATTCCCTTCTTTTATTTTTCTTTGTTCACCTCCCCTTATCAAAAAGTCATGAATGAGATAGTATATTAAATATTCTGTACGTGATCATGTTTATGTAATACTAACTATAACATTTCTTCTTCTCTCCCACTTATTCAAGAAATTAAAACATAATTTTTGGTATGTCGATTTACCGACATCGCGGACGATGTGATTTCAATTTATTTTACATATTTAAAGGCCGGTCATGAAAAATATTTTATGTTTTAACCAGATAATAATTTATGTAGTATATCTTATATAAGTTTTTTGGAATCATTTTGTACATATGTGATTAATTTATTATACAAAACGAGTTCATTAGGATCGAAGAATTGCCAAAATAACCTAAACATATATCAATAATGTTTTAACTTATGAATCATCCTCATTTAAGAATTAAAAATGATAAATGGTATAATTTATGGTTTTATAAATATTTAAATACCATTCCATTCTAATTTTTGAGTTTCAATTCTAATCTACAAGAATATCCATCTTGAACCAATCACGGAAACCATGTAAAGAACGCACCTAGAACAATGTAAATAACAAAATATTACTAATAAATGTGTCAAATGATGTTGGAAAATTATCATATAAGGTGTTATAAAAATTAATATGTTTCATTTAGATATTAATAACACTATTCTAACCATTATACAGAAGGTTTAAACACTTTTGATGTAAGAAGAAACCAAGGTAAGGGAATTCTTAACCTAATTTCCATTCTCTGGGATAACCTTATTCTTTATTCATTATTTGGTATTAAGATTGTTAGAGTGATGATTTTTTTTTATATTATGTTGCACTATGTGTATTTATATTGTATACACATATCCATTACATTCTATTAATTCTTACTCCAATTATATTTTAAGGGACTTTCTTTTCGAAATCCTTTTAAATTTTTCTTTAATAAATTTCAAAATGATTGTTTTTATGTATATAGAATGAGTTGTTTATTTTGATTTTCAAGATACTTGATTACCTTTATATGTTCCATGGACATTATTTATGTTGGTTTGAGTCCATTATAACTCAATATATGTTGGGTTTATCCCATTATAGCTCAAGAAATGATGGGCAATCCCCATTATAGCTCTCCAATGCATTAGGTACACTAGAGATAGAAGTTAAACAAAATTTTATTAAATATGTAAGGTTAAATGTAAGAGTTATATGATAAATATGTCCAAAATAAACTACATAATGTTTCTTTGAATATTAGTTTTTATGATTATGGGTTTTATTAGTTTTTATGTTATCACTTGACTAACATTTTCTTTCTTTATATCCCTTACTGAGTTTTATACTCATCCCAAGATTTTAAAACGTTTTTCATAGGATATAATGATGGGTAAGTGAAATAAGGTATTCATGATGTTTGATATGAAGTTTTATTAATGAAATAATGTTTTATGTTTTAATGTTTTAATGTTTTATATTTTGAAAAAAATGCATACTTTTTTAGTAGTATCTTCTTGTATAAATGTGGTATGTCATGTATGTAAGATATCCTAATTATTTAAAACACTAAACCCGAAAGTTCCCTAATGTGTAATAATGTATGGTCTTGTGTAAAATTAAATATTAAGTAACTTTTTAAGGCTGGGTTCTTATAGTTTGTATCAAAGGATGGTTTAGATAACTTTAGGGGCTGGGATGATATTTAACAAATACCATAACTGATTTTTACTCTATGGTAATTTTAAATGTTATAGAATTTAAGGATTAACATTTTGCATCATCTAAGATATGTTTGTACATATTGGTTTTTTTATAAGAAACAGGGAAGATGATGTAGGAAGGCACTAAGAGGCTGATGTCAATCTGAATCCGCAACCCGAAATGGTGGGAATAAGAACTGAGCAGTTTGTGACAACAATGGCTTAGTTAACTCACGGAATAAATGGAGGTGGTATCCATTATAGAGAGTAAGATGATATAACATGAATAAACATGTCTTTTGTGGAGAATTTTATGAGGTAACATCCTCTGTCATTCAGTTGAACCGCAGATCCAGTAATAGTCGATGGATAGATCAATGATCTAGAAAAGATATTTGATATCATGGGATGTTTGTAATGTAAAAAGGTAATACTAGACACATATTTTTTTAAGGTGAATCCAATCAATGGTGGTCTATGGTTAAGAAAACGAGAGAAAGTGTTGATCTTGATAGTTCAGAATGGGATGATTTTAAGAGTCTTTTTTTGGAAAAATATTTTCCCAAAACTGTTCGAGTCAGAATGGAGAAACAATTCATGGAACTAAAGTAGAAAGATGATGATTCTATGGAAACATATGAAGCCAATTTTACAATATATTCTAGCTAAGTACTGGATTTTACTTGGGATTTTGAAAGTAAAATTAATAGATTTTACTCTGGATTGAAACCGTTTTTTCAAAGAGCTTTGGTTTCATGAGAGTTTAAAAGCTATGAGAAGCTTGTTAATTGTGCTGAAAAAGTTGAGATAGAGTTTTCTGACACATATATGCCTTGTGATAACAACAATAATAAGTGGTCAGTTTGGAAGGAAATGGGGAAGAACTCGTCAAATAAGTCCTATGGTAAGAAAATGAATTTCCCTTCTTGTGAAAAGTGTGGTAAAAGGCATCCCAGTGATTGTCTTGTAAATTTTGGGAAATGCTAATAATGTGGAATTTTTGGACACATGTCTCATGAGTGCAAGGATAATGATATGAAAATTAATGAGAAGCCGATGGTGAGATGCTTTAATTTAATAGAATTGGGTCATTTTTCTAATGTTTTTCCCAAGCTAGTTACTCAAGCAGTGAATCAGGAAGATTGGAAGTAGAAGGGTTTGGTAAAATTATTTTCAGGCACTTTAATAGATGTTGAACCTTAAAATGAGGTGGTATCAGTTACATTGATTGTTTTTATAGATTTTGTTTTTTTTATTTATGGTATACACATTCCTTCATTTCTGAGAAATTTTTAGAAAAATCAAGAATTTTACCTCGTGAAATGAAACCAGATCTCATGGTAAAAACACATGGATGAATTGTTGTGGCGAAAAGAAATTATAAGAATCTGCCTATCCTTGTCTGTAGATATTTTTTACTTTCAAACCTTGTTGTTTTTCTTCTAGTAGAGTTTGATGTTATACTGGGTATGGATTGGATTTCTTTTTATCATGATAAGATAGATTGCAGAGAAAAAGAAGTTGTTTTTCAGAAAGCATTTTAGTTTGTGTACAATAACGAACCCATACCATTAATAACATATAAGGAAGCTAAGGAACCGATAGAGGATGGAAATAAAAGTTATCTTGCTCATCTTTTTTAAGATAAGTTAAATATCTAGATTAATGATATACTGGTAGTAAATGAATACCTAGATGTTTTTTCCAATGATTTTCAGGGTGTTATTCCAAATTGAGAGGTTGATTTTACTATTTACTTAGTTCCTAATGCTAATACAATTTCTAAACCCCCTTATTGAATGGACCAAATATAAATTCTGGAATTAAAAAGGCAGTTGAATTAATTATTACATAAAGGCTTAATCTGGCCTAGAACTTCCCTATGGGGTGCTCGTGTCTTGTTTTTTAAGAAAAAATATGGTTCAATGAGACTTTTCATCGATTATAGATCCTTGAATAACATTACTCTTAAAAACAAGTATCATTTGCCTCATATCAATGATTTGTTTGATCAGCTCTAGGGAGCCCCGTATTTTTCGAAGGTTGACCTGAGGTCTGGGTACCATCAGTTGAAATTAAAGTATGAAGACATCCCAATGACTGAATTCCATACTAGATATGGTCATTATGAATTTGTAGTTATGCTTTTTGGGTTAACTAATGCACCTATTGTATTCATGGATCTTATGAATAGAATATTTCATGAGTTCTTTGATAAGTTTGTAGTTGTGTTTATTGATGACAATATGGTATATTCTAGAAGTAAAGAGGATCATGAAAAATATTTAAGGGTTGTTTTTCAAACCTTAAAAGAAAAAAAACTGTATAGAAGATTCATAAAGTGTGATTTTTGGTTGCAACATATTTCTTTTCTTGGACACATTGTAAATAAGGATGGAATAATAGTTGATCCCTCCAAAAAAAGTGGTTGATGAAAGGACAAGACCTAAAAATATTATAGATATTTGTAGTTTTCTTGGATTAGTAGGTTATTACAAACATTTTGTTAAAAACATTTCATGATTATCTAGCCCGCTAACTTATTTAACAAAAAAGGGGTTAAATTTGTTTGAAAAGAAGAATGTGATGTTTGTTTTCAGGAACTGAAGAAGATATATTGTTAATTATTTAGTTTTGGACTTGCCTTCCCGAAATGGTGAGTTTGTCATATATAGTGATTCTTAATTGAAGGGACTTGGTTGTGTTTTAATGCATAATGATTAGGTAATTTCTTATGCTTCAAGACAACTAAAACCACATAAGTTAAATTATTCCACACATGATTTGGAATTAGCAGCTGTGGTTTTTTTCTTTGAAAATTTTAAGGCACCATTTATATAGAGCCACATGTCAAATATATACCAACCAAAATAGTATGAAGTGTATATTCAATCAGAAAGAATTAAACTTGATTCAGAGAATATGGATTAAACTGGATTATTATTTCACGATCAATTACCATACAGAAAATGAAAACAAAGTGGCAGATTCCTTGACTCAAAAACATCATGTATCACTAACCATGTTACATTTGGAACATGATCCCTTGATTAATGATTTGATGAATTTTTTCTTAGAAGTTATCAGTGTAGGGAATACATCTTTTTTGTTTCAGGTTTCAATGTAGTTATCATTATCAGACAAAATTAAGCAATTGTAGAAGGAAGATCGTGAGCTACAAAAAATGTAGAATTGGTTAAAATGGGTAAGTTAACAGAATTCAACCTTGATAAAGATTGTGTTTTAATATTTGTAAAAAGGTTTTGTGTCCCTTGTGATTACAAGTTAATGAAAGATTTTTTGTGTGAAGCTCATAGATATCCATTTTCAGTTAATTGTAGAAGTGCTAAGATGTAAATAGACCTTCAAAAGTATTACTGGGGGGATTGAATGAGAAGGTATATTGTAGAATTTACTGTGAAATGTTTTACATGTAAACATGTTAAAGAAGAGTGGTAGTTATCGAAGGGGATGCTTCATCATTTTCCAGTACTAGAGTGGAAATGGGAGAATATTCCCATGGAATTAATGGTGGGACTACCTAAGACTTCTTGAGGTGACAATGAGATTTGGGTTATTATTGATTGGCTGAAAAAATATGCACATTTCCTTTCTATTTGAGATACAATTTCATTGGATCATCTTTATCGACAGTACCTCAAAGACATTTTCAAGTTACATGGATTTCCTCTTTCCATTGTATCTGATCAAGATCTAAGGTTCACTTATAACTTTTGGAAGGGGGTTCAGAATTTATTGGGCACATAATTAAATTTTAGTACAGATTTTCATCCTCAATCAGATAGGTAATAAGAACGAATGATTCATACTTTAGAGGATATGCTTTGATCTTGTTCAATGGACTACCGGGAAAGTTAAGATCAACATCTTTCTTTAATTTATTTTTCTTATAATAACAGTTTTCATTCTAGTATACAGATGGCACCTTTTGAGGCATTGTATGGGAAGCAGTTTCGAACTCCACATTTTTGGGATGTAGTTAGTGAAAGGATGATTATGGAACCATAATTAGTAGAGGAAGTGGATGAGAAATTGAATATGATCCAACATCACATGAAAATAGCTCCGAGCTAGAAGAAAATTTATGTAGATAACAGAAAGAAAGAATTATCTTTCAAGGTAGGTGTCCATGTTTTCCTTAAAATCTCTCCTTGGAAATGTGTGACGTGTTTTGTTAATAATGTAATGCTATGTCTGCGATTCATCGGTCCTTTTGAAATCCTAGAGAAAGTTAGACCAGTTGCATACCGAGTAGCTTTTCCTCTAAGTTTAACTTCGGTACATAATGTTTTTCATGTTTCTATGTTGAGAAAGGATGTGCTAGATTCATCACATGTATTGAGCCCAGAATTCGTTCAGCTGGAAGATAACCTTTCTTATAAAGACAAAATAGTTCTGATTCTTGATCAAAGGGAACATGTATTTCATAATAAGGTAATCCACTGGGTAAAGGTTTTGTAGAGAAAACACATGGTTGAAGAATCAACATGGGAATCTGAAAATTCTATGAGGGAAATGTACCCTCACTTGTTTAATGAGTAAATAAAATGACGAGGATGCAATTTCTAGAAGATGGGGATAATGTTACACCATAAAGTTTAAAAAATAAATGAATAAAATGCATGAAAATTTGTTTTTGTTGAGCAATGTATTTAAACAAATCAAAATAATGTTTTTTAAAGGGGGAGATTATTTTAAATAATACTCTGTCTCTTTATGATGATTTTGATGCTCACAAATACCCTTAATTATTTACTAATTATTTCGTTGAGTATTTTGCAGGAATTTATTTTATATAACGAGATTTTATACTTCATTTATTCCAAGATCAATTTTAGCGCGTATTCTGGAATCACTGTAGCGCAAGATCAATTTTAGCGCGTATTCTGGAATCACTGTAGCGCAAGATCAATTTTAGCGCGTACTGGAATCACTGTTCATACCCTACGTTGATGAACGTAACGTATGGATGAAAAGTTTACTTTTTATGTTATTTTGAAACGTATGGTTAATGAACCTTACGTTGTTGAAAAGTATGGAAGAAGAACATTACGTTTGGAAGGAACCTTACGTTTTCGTTGTTGGACAAGTATGGAAGAGAAACCGTACGTTAGTTTTCAGTGTTGAGTTTGTTTCTCAAAAGTATGGATCATCAACATTACTTTATAATCAACCGTACGTTCTTTGGAGAGTTGAAGCAAGAGAAAGTATGGATGAATAACCCTACGTTTGAATGCTGAAGAGAAAGTATGTATGTTCAACCTTACGTTCTGAACCTTACGTTTGTGAACCCTACGTTTGAAGCCACGTCAACAACCCTACGTTTGGCGTCGGGATATTTTTGACAGATGATATTTCTTTTTGAATTAGTCAAGCAAGCGGATTATTAGGCGGATTTCGAGCTGATTCTTAAATACGACTTTGACTGAATCAAAGACGATTTACAACGGATTAATGATTGATTTAAACGGAGCTTTTTGTGCCGATTCTTCAGGAGAGTTACAACGGCTCTGTTGTTTCATTTAAAATCGCGAATCTAAAGGAGATTTTCATGGATCTATTTTATGCGAAAGATTTTCTCATATTTGAATATATGTTCTATCTTGGAAACTTCAGATATATATATATATGCACAGGAAAGTGTGTGATATATTTTGATCTTTTGACGAGCAAAAAAACAGAGACTGTGTGAAAGCATTCTTTTCTGGTGATCGAGAAGAAGTGTAAGATCTTTATTACCAAAGGAAGATCTTGAAAGCAGATTCACGTGTTCTACATCGACTATCTGTTGTGAATCTACTACTGCTGAAGTTGTGAAGCTTCTGGTAATATCTATTGCAACTGGATCGACTCAGAACTGTTTTGATTACAGATCTTTATTTTCTGAAGACGACGATCTATCTACTGTCAATTGCATTCTGTTGCAATTGTGAAGAACAACTGGAGAAGTGTTTCTTTATCGAAACCCTTTTATTTTTGAGTGATCAGCTTCTCGTTCTAAGCTGTGTGGGTTCGTGTTTGAACCAGGAAGGCTGTGTTTGCCTGAATCTTGTAAAGGTGTCAACTGCCTGTACTCAGTTGTGGACGGGTCTGTGGAAACGAGGACCAGATAGTGAAAATCGCCAAGCTCGTGGATTTGAGCGTTGGTGGAGTGGACTAGGGGCCTTCTGTTCCCCGAACCACTATACATCCGTGTGTTCATGCTTTTACTTTTTCCGCTGCATATTTAATCGTGCAAAAGCATAGTGAACAGAATTTGTCTAAGTTGAAGAGATTGTAATAATTTGAAAAAGACACAATTCACCCCCCTCTTGTGTATAATCCGTAGATTCAGATCCAACAATTGGTATCAGAGGAGGAGCTTCTTATTTCTAAAGTCTTATCAGGCCTAGAAGTATTTAAAGATTATACATAGTGTATCATGGCTGATATGAGAGAGGGAATGTCAATGGTCAGAGCACCTTACTTTAATGGAGATAATTATGGCTGCTGGAAATCACGTATGATTATTTACCTGAAAAATCTTGGTTACAGAGTCTATTCAAAGATTCTGACTCCCTATGAAATTCCTGAAAATCCCGATACATGGAGTGCTGCTACAGAAGCTGAGTATGACATAAATTCAAAAGCTATGAATGCAATCATCTGTGGTCTAGGACCAGACGAATTTAACAGAGTATCTCAATGCCCGACTGCATATGAAATGTGGCAAACTATAGCTGTTGCTTATGAAGGAACAGATAATGTAAGACAGATGAGATATGCAACTGCTAAGTTAAAATTCGATACTTTCAGAATGATTGAAGGAGAGAGCATCACTCAGATGAATGGAAGATTGACAGAAATTGTCAATAATATAACAGCTCTAGGAGAACCAATCAAGCAGGCTGATCAAGCGTTGAAGGTACTGAGAGTACTTCCTACTCGATGGAATGGAATCTCTGCAGCAATCAGACAATCAACTTCTGTTAAAGATCTAACTATGAGAGAACTGATTGGTACACTGATGATGTACGAAGCTGAAATGCAAGATGAGGTAAATGAGCATAAAGTCTACATAAAAAGGGAAAATACTGCTTTGAAAGTGACTTCTCAACAAAAGGATAGAAAGATGAAGAACAGAGAAGTGAGTGCTAAATCAGAAAGCTCTGAGTCTTCAAATTCGGATGAAGAACTGGCACAGCTAGCCAGAAAATTCAGAAAGTTCTATAGTAAGAAGAAAGACTTCAAGAAATCCTTTAAAAAGGATAGCAAGGAAGTGAGATGTTATGAATGCAAAAAGATGGGACATATCAGACCGGATTGCCCAAAATTGAAAGATGCAAAGAAAAAGAAATTCTTCAAAAGAGATGATTATGAGCAGAAAGACAAGAAAGCTATGAAAGCTACTTGGAGTGTTTCTGAAGACTCAAGTAATTATTCTGAATCATGCTCAGAAAAGGAGGAAGCCAATTTAAAAGCAAATATGTGTTTCATGGCTGAAACTGATGAGGAAGCAGGTCACCAAAGAAAGAAAGAAATATGGTATATGGACAGTGGCTGCTCAAGACACATGAGTGGAACTTCAGCTAATTTCTCTTCTCTTACTCGAAAGGAAGGAGGATTTGTCACCTTTGGTGACAATGCCAAAGGAAAGATTATTGGTATTGGAACAGTTGGAGATCCAGAGACAGTCTCAATCAACAAAGTACTTTATGTACAAGGGTTAAAACACAATCTGATAAGTATCTCTCAACTCTGTGATGATGGATACACTGTTGATTTTACCAACAATAGTTGTACTGTTTCTAAAGATAAACTGTTTAAGTTTAGAGCACCCAGAACTGATAATGTTTATACTTTGGATTTGTATTCCTTGTGTAAACAACAAGTAAATTGCTTAACTGCTAATATAAGTGAATCCTGGATCTGGCATAGAAGACTTGGTCATTGCAATATATATGCTTTACATAAATTATCTAAGAAACATTTAGTTTCTGATTTGCCTAGTCTCAAATTTGAAAATGACAGATTCTGTGATGCATGTCAGCTTGGCAAGCAACACAAATCATCATTCAAATCTGTTAATAAAGTTGCTACAACTAAACCTCTAGAACTTATCCATATGGATTTGTTTGGACCTTCAAGAGTAGCAAGTTTAGCTGGTAAATTATATGTTTATGTATTAGTTGATGATTACTCTAGATTTACTTGGATCTTCTTTTTGAAATTTAAAAGTGAAGCTTTTAGTTTATTCGAAGGTTTTTGTAAATCTGTTCAAAATGAAAAAGGTTTTAATATAATCTCATTGAGAAGTGATCATGGTGGAGAATTTGAGAACCAGGAATTTAATTCCTTTTGCTCAAACATGGGTATTAAACACACCTTCTCTGCTCCAAGAACACCTCAACAGAATGGGATTGTAGAAAGAAGAAATAGAACTATTCAAGAAATGGCTAGAACTATGTTAAATGAATATAGCCTACCTATATATTTCTGGGCAGAAGCTGTTAATACAGCTTGTTATATAATGAATAGAATTTTAATAAGACCTATTTTGAAAAAGACACCCTATGAACTATGGAATAACAGAAAACCTAAAGTAAATTACTTTAAAGTTTTTGGATGCAAGGTTTACATCTTGAATACCAAAGATAATCTTGGTAAATTTGATCCAAAATCTGATAAAGGTATTTTCTTAGGATATTCTGCAACCTCCAAAGCTTATAGAGTCTATAATAAAAAGTCAAGGATTGTTGAAGAATCAGTTCATGTGAAATTTGATGAATCTGATCCTTTTGAGAAAAGGATAGAACAAATAGATGAACCTGATTCTAATGAAAACATGAGACCTGAGAATTTAAAGAATGATTTTGAAAATGATATAAAAGAAATTCAGTCCAGTTCAGAAGAACATGATACTGAAGAGCCTTTGAATGTAATGCCTAGACAGTCTAGAACCTTAAAGAATCACCCTTTAGAATCTGTGATAGGTGACTTAGAGACTGGTATTCAAACTAGAAGAAACTTTGGAAACATAGTTGAATTCTCTGCTTTCCTATCCCAACAAGAACCTAAGACCATAGAAGAAGCCTTAGATGATGAGAGCTGGGTAATAGCAATGCAGGATGAATTGAACCAGTTCAAGAGAAATAAGGTTTGGGAATTAGTTGAAAGACCACATAATTATCCAGTAATAGGAACTAAATGGGTCTTTAGGAATAAACAGGATGATCAAGGGATAATAACTAGAAATAAAGCAAGATTAGTAGCTAAAGGATACAATCAAGAAGAAGGAATAGATTATGATGAGACCTTTGCACCTGTAGCCAGGTTAGAAGCTATTAGAATCCTTTTAGCCTATGCATCTCATATGAATTTTAAATTATTTCAGATGGACGTTAAATCTGCCTTTTTAAATGGTTATTTAATGGAGGAAGTTTATGTTGAGCAACCTCCTGGTTTTGAAAATTCTCAAAAACCAGATTCTGTTTTCAAACTTACTAAAGCTCTTTATGGCCTTAAACAAGCACCTAGAGCTTGGTATGAAAGACTAAGTTCTTTTCTTTTGAAAAATGATTTTACTGTTGGACTAGCAGATCCAACACTCTTTAAGAAAACTGTGAAAAATAATGTTTTGTTGGTTCAAATTTATGTTGATGATGTAATTTTTGGATCAACCAATAAAATTCTTTGTCATGAATTTTCAGAATTAATGCAAAAAGAATTTGAAATGAGTATGATGGGAGAATTAAATTTCTTTTTAGGTCTTCAAATATTTCAAAAAGATTTTGGAAATATTTTAAATCAATGCAAATACATTACTGATTTACTTAAGAAATTTGGACTTGAAAACAGCAAGACATTTACAACTCCTATGTGTACTAATATAAAACTTGATTTGGATGAAACTGGAAAATCAGTGGACAACAAGTTATATAGAGGTATGATTGGTAGTTTGTTATATCTTACTGCTAGTAGACCAGATATAATGTATTCAGTATGTCTTTGTGCTCGATTTCAATCAAATCCCAAAGAATCCCATTTAACTGCTGTTAAAAGAATTTTTAGATATTTAAAAGGTACTATTTATCAATCTCTGCTTTATCCAAAAACCTCTGATTTTAATTTAATTTCATATTCAGATGCAGACTTTGGAAGCTGTAGATTAGATAGGAAGAGTACTTCAGGAACATGTCACTTTTTAGGAAAGTCTTTAGTATCATGGTCTAGTAAGAAACAACACTCAGTTGCCCTGTCAACAGCCGAGGCAGAATATGTGTCTGCAGGTAGTTGCTGTGCACAGGTGTTGTGGATGAAAAACACTCTTATGGACTTTGGATTAAATTTCAATAATACGCTTATTTTATGTGATAATACTAGTGCAATTAATATTTCAAAAAAATCCTATTAGTCATTCTAGAACTAAGCACATTGATATAAGACATCACTTTTTAAGAGATCATGTGTTAAAAAAGGATATATTTTTAGAATTTGTAAATACAGAAAATCAATTAGCAGATATTTTTACTAAACCACTTCCCACGGCAAGGTTTGAATTTATTAAGGGGGAGTTAGGTTTATTTAATTTTAAATAGTTTTTTTTTTTTAATCTTATTCTGTTTTCGAATTCTGTTTAATTTTCTGTTTCCCGCTATAAGTAATTTTATTTTGTTTTAAATAAAAGTAATGATTAGTGATTACACGGGAATCAAGGCTGTCAGAACCGTTTCACCTTCTAAACTGTTTTCATCTTTTTCGGAAACCCTTTCGAAAACCTAAAACCGCACATCTGCTCCAAAACCCTTTTCTGAATCTTCAAACCCTAAACTTTCGAACCTTCAGAAATCGTTGTTGAAATGGCAAAGACTAAGCGTCCAGATGAAGCCGAGAGCAGTGCTGCAAAGAAATCTAAAGTAGTTGGTCGGAAGATACTGCAAGGTAAAGTCATCGATTTAGAATGGTTGTTTGAAACTAATTTGCTGTTGAAGCAAGCGTTGTCGTTTCAAGGCCTTGAGCAAGCCTTTAATAGTGAAAAATCTGAGTTTCTATATGAGGCAGAAATGAGACATTTCTTTAGAACTGTTCAGTTTAGCCTTGGGGATACGGAGGATAGTTTATTGGCTCAGATAGAGGATAAGGACTTTTCCATATCATCTGTAGAAATAAGTCAGATTCTTAACTGCCCCCATGAAGGAGTTTTTCATTTTGATTTACGGAATATTGGAGATTCTGTACATAAGTCTGAAGACATTATGTCTTTTCTGTTTGGAACAAAAGTGATAAAGAAGGTGCTTATTAAAGATTTGGAGCCCGATCAGAAAATCTTAGTAAAGTTTGTTCAGACCGGTTTAGCACCAAGGATGGCTGAAATGGAGAAAATTCTATACCCTGACATGTATATAATGTATCTTCTGATGAGTGATATCAAGTTTAATTTTCCTCGATTTATGATAAGATATCTAAGATACTGCTGTCAGAGTGAAGCAAGAATGACCTTTTTCCCATATGGAAGGTTCATTTCTTTGTTTTTATATAAAAGGGGAATGATCAGACTGGTAAGTGCTGGGGTGAAATGTCACCACAGTAATGTTTTTAATGCTGGAACTTTAAGGAAAGTGGGATATTTCTGGAGCACAGTTAAAGGAAAACTTTTACCTGTTGGAGCTGAGGAAGACTCGGAGAGTGCTCAGGCTCAACCAGCTAAGTCCAAGGAAGGACAGGCAGAATCCAGAGTTAGTACAGTGGCAAGAAGAATTCGCCTTGAGATGGAAGAAGTTGAAGAAGAGAGAAGTCAAGAAGGACTTCAATCTAGAAGGAAGAGGTCAATTGATGAAGAAATCATCTCTCCTGTCTTGAAATCTTCTGATCCAGTAATTTCTTATTCATTTGTGAGGGAAGCTGTTGTGGAAAGGACTGCACCGATAGAGGAACCAGTAGCTCAACCGGAAATTCAACTAGAACCTCAGACTGCTGCTGTGGATATTGAAGAAGCAATTCCACAAGAACAACTTATGGAGGCAGTGCCTGGTGAAGAAGTGGCCCGACCTCAAGAAGTTCATGAAAATATTGTTCTTGATAATTCAGTAGAAGTCAGAGAGACTGCTGTTCGTGATGAACATACTTCTGAAGTAAATACAGAGGTACTTCAGGAAGATTTTTCAGTGGAAGAGTTTCAAGCTTCAAAGGATAGCTCAGTAGATCAACCTGTTCAGGACAAAGAACAATCAGATGCAGATTCTTTACCCCTTGTCCTGCTTCATCAATCTGATTCTGGACATGAGAATCAAGCACAGGGTGCCCCTGATTCGAGAAAAGAAGAAGTTGTTGAGTTATACAAGCGTATTTCTCAGTTGGAATCTGAGAATGTTAGTCTCAGAAATTCTCTGAACTTAGAACAGTTGAAGTTTCAGAAGCTGAGAGAATCTACTGTTTCAAGACAAGAAGTAGATTTGTTTAAGACTGATATGTTGAATGCTGTTGATCAGTTGAAGTCAGAGATGGTAACAAAAGATGATTTGTCTGAGATGAAGATTTACATGGAGAATAAATTTGAATCTGTTGCAAATAGTGCTGTGAGTGGATCAGGTTCTTCACCTGATTTGATTCGAAGATTTCAAGCAATAACTGGAGCACTGAGCAATATGAGTGACAGATTACACGATCTTCAGTGCAACAGTGCCCCTTTGTCAGTTTTGCTAGATAATCAGAAATTTTTGGTAGATCAGTTGACATCTGGAGAGCAACCGATTAGGATTCTTTTGAATCAGTTATCAGAAAAGCTGGCTCTTTTTGTTGAAAAGGAAGAAAGAATGCATGAATTTTTCAGAGTTAATTTGATTGAAGATATTCATATGACTCAGGAGAACAGAGATCTTATCATCAAGTTAGGAGATGGGATGATGAAGAGGCTTCGAGACCAGTTTACAGAGATCAAGACCGCAATCCAAAGGAGATAGACACCTTTTTTTTTCCCTGTCTTATCCCTAAACCTTGATTCCTCTGTATATCACTGTCGTAGCTTGTGAATGAAAATTCTTTTCTAATCTTTTTGTTTTGTTATTTATTGATTTATGATTAAGTTAGCCAGTATAAGATATTCACTTATCCATACACAGTTAATTATAGCATTTACTTATAGTTCAGTGCAATAATGAATGTGTTCAAATCCGTAATTTTTCATTCTTTTTGATATCACAAAAAGGGGGAGAATTTGGATAAACACAACATTTAAATTCATTCGTTCTATTTGAAAATTTATTTTTATGAGAATTATGGGGGAGAAATTTTATAGTTAAATATTGTTTTAATCCTTTCAAAATTCTAAAATTTTATAAAACTAATTTTTTTAACAAAGATTGCAATTAAATTAGTTCTATTATTTTATGGGTTTTGTGATCATCAAAAAGGGGGAGATTGTTGAGCAATGTATTTAAACAAATCAAAATAATGTTTTTTAAAGGGGGAGATTATTTTAAATAATACTCTGTCTCTTTATGATGATTTTGATGCTCACAAATACCCTTAATTATTTACTAATTATTTCGTTGAGTATTTTGCAGGAATTTATTTTATATAACGAGATTTTATACTTCATTTATTCCAAGATCAATTTTAGCGCGTATTCTGGAATCACTGTAGCGCAAGATCAATTTTAGCGCGTATTCTGGAATCACTGTAGCGCAAGATCAATTTTAGCGCGTACTGGAATCACTGTTCATACCCTACGTTGATGAACGTAACGTATGGATGAAAAGTTTACTTTTTATGTTATTTTGAAACGTATGGTTAATGAACCTTACGTTGTTGAAAAGTATGGAAGAAGAACATTACGTTTGGAAGGAACCTTACGTTTTCGTTGTTGGACAAGTATGGAAGAGAAACCGTACGTTAGTTTTCAGTGTTGAGTTTGTTTCTCAAAAGTATGGATCATCAACATTACTTTATAATCAACCGTACGTTCTTTGGAGAGTTGAAGCAAGAGAAAGTATGGATGAATAACCCTACGTTTGAATGCTGAAGAGAAAGTATGTATGTTCAACCTTACGTTCTGAACCTTACGTTTGTGAACCCTACGTTTGAAGCCACGTCAACAACCCTACGTTTGGCGTCGGGATATTTTTGACAGATGATATTTCTTTTTGAATTAGTCAAGCAAGCGGATTATTAGGCGGATTTCGAGCTGATTCTTAAATACGACTTTGACTGAATCAAAGACGATTTACAACGGATTAATGATTGATTTAAACGGAGCTTTTTGTGCCGATTCTTCAGGAGAGTTACAACGGCTCTGTTGTTTCATTTAAAATCGCGAATCTAAAGGAGATTTTCATGGATCTATTTTATGCGAAAGATTTTCTCATATTTGAATATATGTTCTATCTTGGAAACTTCAGATATATATATATATGCACAGGAAAGTGTGTGATATATTTTGATCTTTTGACGAGCAAAAAAACAGAGACTGTGTGAAAGCATTCTTTTCTGGTGATCGAGAAGAAGTGTAAGATCTTTATTACCAAAGGAAGATCTTGAAAGCAGATTCACGTGTTCTACATCGACTATCTGTTGTGAATCTACTACTGCTGAAGTTGTGAAGCTTCTGGTAATATCTATTGCAACTGGATCGACTCAGAACTGTTTTGATTACAGATCTTTATTTTCTGAAGACGACGATCTATCTACTGTCAATTGCATTCTGTTGCAATTGTGAAGAACAACTGGAGAAGTGTTTCTTTATCGAAACCCTTTTATTTTTGAGTGATCAGCTTCTCGTTCTAAGCTGTGTGGGTTCGTGTTTGAACCAGGAAGGCTGTGTTTGCCTGAATCTTGTAAAGGTGTCAACTGCCTGTACTCAGTTGTGGACGGGTCTGTGGAAACGAGGACCAGATAGTGAAAATCGCCAAGCTCGTGGATTTGAGCGTTGGTGGAGTGGACTAGGGGCCTTCTGTTCCCCGAACCACTATACATCCGTGTGTTCATGCTTTTACTTTTTCCGCTGCATATTTAATCGTGCAAAAGCATAGTGAACAGAATTTGTCTAAGTTGAAGAGATTGTAATAATTTGAAAAAGACACAATTCACCCCCCTCTTGTGTATAATCCGTAGATTCAGATCCAACAGTTTTAATAATATATTTATAAATATCCTTTAAACATAATTTTTCTACTTCTATGTTTTGAATTTTGAAAAACGGCCATCTACAATTGTGTTCAGTAAGTTATTTGGAGTCTGATGTAACCAACTTTTTTTTGGTGAATAGTAACACACCCTTATGAAAAGTAATATGAATAGTAATATGACCCTAATGAGTACTAAATTTTATTATTATTTTATTTTCTTAAGGCTTTAAGATAATGAAATATTGGTTAATTTTTCAATGTGATATAAAAGAAGTTATAGAATTGACATTGTTAATTATTGAATTAAGTACGATTTTATTAAAAAATTAAATTAATAACTTTTAGAAAATTAATTTAAAAGAATGGAGTTCTTTTTTTCATTCTACACATTGAACCTTTTTTATGGTAAATTTTTGGGTTTTTTCTAAAATACTTTGAATTTTCAATGAATAGTGAAATAAGGTAAAATACCATATATTCAAATTATCAGTAAAATAAACTATTTATGATATAATAAGTGATGTAAGGCCACTTGGTTATAACTCAAATGACATTATTACTATTTTGGGTAACATTAATTAATATTATTCATAGTCTTGAGCAAAAATATTATAAAAATGATTAAAATAATGTAAAATACCCCCTCTCCTCTACTATAAATACCACCCTCATTCCCCTCTTCCTCCCATACCTCTTATGACTTGAGCCTTACCTATGTTCTTCCCAATACTCCTACCAAGACTCTTTCCCACGTCCTAGAGATTCTAGTATCACCAAAATTCCAAAACAGAATGCCTTATAAACGATCTCAATGAGAAGAGATCAAGAGGTAAACATTCCCTTTTGTTTTCTTTCTTTTCTTTCATTTTATGTTATTATTTTTAATTTCCTTTGGATTATGTTTGTATATGTCATATATATCCCACTTACATCCCATATTATGTAATAATGATGTGTTAACCCTTTTCACTCATCAAAAATATTTTTTGAAAATTTAAGCGACGCCGTTAGACAACCAAATTTTGGTAAGGGATTTCTCAACTTTTCTTTTATTTTGAGATTCCCTTATTTTCTGTATCATTTTTAACCTCACCTTATACAAGAGGAATTAATGATAAAATATATTACAAGTTATTTATTTCATCATTTTTATGGAATACTCACCATTACATTTCTTCTCCTCTCCTACTTATTCAAGAAATTTAAACACCGTCTCTAATATGTCAATTTACTGACAATGTGGACGATGTGATTTCAATTTATTTTACTTCTTTCATGGATGGTCATTGAAACATTTTTAGGGTTGAACTAGATTATAATTTATGTATTATATCTTATATAAGGTTCTTGAATAATGTTTTACACATTTCATTAATCTATAATACAAACAAGTTCATTATGATCGAAGAATCGCAAAAATGACCTAAAAAATATCAATAATGTTTTAACTTATGAATCATCCTAATTTAATAATTAAAAATGATAAATTGTATAATTTATGGTTCTGGAAATATGTAAATACCATTCCATTCCAATTTTGGAGTTTCACTTCCAATCAACATGAATATCCATCATGAATCGATCATGGAACCCGTGTAAAGAACGCACCCAACACATTGTAAATAACAAAATATTACTAATAAATGTGTTGAATGATGTTGTAAAATGATAATATAAGGTGTTATAAACATTAATATATTTCATTAAGATATTAATAACACTCTTTTAATGATTATAAAAGATGTTTAAACACTTTCTATGTAAGAAGAACCCAAGGTAATGGAATTCTTAACCTAATTTCCATTATTTGGGTTAACCTTCTTATTTATTCATTATGTTGTATTAAGATTATTAGTGAGATGATTTTTTGTTTATATTATGTTTCACTATTTGTATTTAAAATGTATACACATATCCTTTCCATTCTATTTATTCTCACTCCAATTATATTTTAAGGGACTTTCTTTTTAAAATCCTTTTAAAATTCTCATTAATAAATTTCAAAAGATTGTTTTTTTATGTATATGGAATGAGTGGTTTCTTTTGATTTTAAAGATACTTTATTACCATTATATGTTCCTTGGAAATTATTTCTGTTGGGTTGATACTATTATAGCTCAAGATATTTTGGGATAAACCAATTATATCTCAAGATATGACAGGTGAGCCCCATTATAGATCTCCAATGGATTGGATTCTCCAGAGAACGAAATTGACCAAAAGGTTATTCCATGTGTAAGGGGGAATGTAATAGTGATATGGTAAATATTTCCCAGGGAAAATAAATGATTTTTCTATGAATATGAGTTTTTATGATTATGGGTTTTATTGGTTTTTATGTTATCACTTGACTAACACTTTCTTTCTTTATATCCCTTTCTAAGTTTTATTCTTATCTCAATTTTTTAAAATGTTTTTCACAAGATATAAGGATGTATAAGAGAAAGAAGGGAGTCTTGATGTTTGATATGGAGTGTTGTTAAATAAATCATGTTTTATGTTCTAATGTTTTATATTTTGAAAAAAGTGGATACCATTTTAGTAGTATCATCTTGTATGAATGTGGTATGTCATGTTTGTAAGATATCCTAATTCTTTAAAACACTAAACCCAAAAAGATCCTCAATGTGTTATAATGTATGGTCTTGTGTAAAATTCATGATTAAGTAACATTTTAAGGATGGGTCCTTCTAACAATGAAAAAACTTGAAGATAAACCTATTGAGATTCTCATTTAGAGTCACTTATGTGAAAATCCATAGATTCATGGTCGGTCACCAAAGCATTGAAGTTGACCCCGAAAAGGCCATATAATACCTTGATATGAAAACTCCTCAAAACCTCTTAGAGTTAACATTACACAATGTATCTGTTTTCTATACTAGAAATTACATTTTAAACATCACTTATAAATTTTAAAGATCCTGAATCCAGTTGCCTATAGTTTGTGGTTAATTTTTTAAATTGGAACTAGATATAAACAATAACATACAAAAGGAATGAATAGTTAAGTAATCTTGGTAAACTACATACATACTGGAATCTAAAATTATGTTTGAAAACATAAAATGTAACTTGGTACTTTCATTGTAGATGATATTATTTCATATAGAATATCTATGCATATAAATCATAGTACACTTCTAGACATCCTAGGAAAAAAATAAATAAAGGCTCAGATAAGATTCTCGCCAAGGGTTTCATAAAATGGAAGCTGTCTTGAATAAATAAGAAATATTAAATATGGAAATGTAAATAACTGAAAACACATTCAATTTAATCAGTAACTTGGTAATGAAGAATAATATGTTGGGAATAAATGATGATTATATAAAATCATATAAATGATCTCATGAGATTTAAACTTATACGTGGATATTATAAATTTTAAAATAATAACATGTACATAAATAAATGATTTTATAATTATGGAATTCATAATTTTAGACATTTAAAACTTACCATCAAGACTTCATGCCAAGACATCTAAAAATATTGTATAGATTAGTGCCAAGTCATCTTACATAAATGGGTAAGGTCTCAACTATAGTTCTAATCTAGTTTTTCCCAAAATACATCCCGATTCATCAAGGGGATCGGTAATTTTTGGACCCTTGCATCACTTAATAAGTCAAATGCATTCATTATATAAATAAACAACAGAACTTAATCAACATGTCCTAAAATTAAATAAATTTATATATTGGAAGAAATAACATATGGAATACCATTAATATCCATGGTCAAAATGATCACAAAACATCAAAAAATATAGTTTATGGTATAATTAGAATATATCCTAATTAAATAATGAGATTAAATAAATAATTTTGACATAGATAAAAATACTTTCAAAAGATGTCTAGTAACTTTCTTGAAGAAAAAATACCCTTTTTGGTATTGAAATCACTTATTTAAAAATTTAACACATAGTATGAAAAACATTTTATTTGAAAATAACCTCATAGAATTTTAATTGGAGCTTTAAAACATTGAATCCTTTTGATAGAAGGAAATTATATTCATGTCATTTAAGTTTAAAAAAAATTAATTTCACACTTTTTTACAAAAGATTCATAAAGTAACCATTATTTAAAAATTTAAAAATGTTTAAAAAATTATTTAATATATTATTTTATAATAGAAAAATATTATTTAAAAAATCTTAAGGAAAATATAGAAATTCAAGAAATATATTCTCAACTGAGTTGAAAAAAAAACAGAGTCAGTTTTTTATAAACAAATTAGTTTGGTATCTTGAGTACTTAAATAGAGGAAAATGAAAGGAAATATTGAATTTTATATAAATAACTAGAGGTGAATAAAATATATTTTATTTAAGATATAAATATCAAATAATTATCTCAATGCAGACTTAAACATAAACAATCTTTAATAATGATGAGATTGTGAAATTAACCCTTACCTCAGGTCTAACTTCTATCACATGTGTTTGAAATTCATATACAATTAATATATATTTATTAAAAATTTATTATATAATAATAATCATATATATCATACCATATAATATTTGTTTATAACCTTTTATCTCTCTTTTATTAACAATTCCTTACTAAAATCACCATTCTGGGGGGAAACTGCTTCGATTTTCATTATATTTTGGTTTAGTGGTTTTGGTCCTCGTACTTTGATCATGGTTCCATCATCTAAAATATTTAAATAATGATATAAATATTATATTTATTCATATATATATATATCCATAAAATATAGTGATATAAAAATGAATAACATTGTTCATTGAGGCATACATACGCATGAATGTTGTTTTCATTTTTCAACAAATGGAATAGAAAAAAAGATAAATAAAAATTCAACATTATAAGTTGATTTATATAATATATATACACACACACATATATATATATATATATATATATTCATTAAATCCATCCTTTTTACTATCCATTTAAAGTGGAAATGAAAAATGAATCGCATTTCTTTCTAGAGGTGGTAGTCTACACGTACACACAAGCATCGTTATCATTTTATAATGAATTGTGAGGTAAGAAAGTAAACATAATATTATAATTAAGAAAGAATAATTATGTCATAAATATTATATATAAACATTTAACCCATCATAATAACCATCCATAAATTATGGTGATGAAATATAAATTGTATTGCTATGTGGAAACAATAAGTCGTATGTACGCACAAGCGATACTTTCACTTCACATTTCTTAGAAAAGAGGGAGATAATGGTGGTTTCATAATCATAATAAAATTTAAGTATATTATATGATATTTAAGTTATTATTTTAGTATAAATGACCAATATTTTTAGTAGGTGAAAAAATGAGTAAATTGAATGGGGTGAGTTAAGACGATTACCTCTTCTCCGGGAGACGTCCTTTATATCTTTTCTTAAGGAACATAAGATTAGTATTTTAGGAAGAATAGAACCTCTAGGAGTTTGATAATTATTTTTAAAAGATAAATATATATTTATTGTTTTATATATTATATTAAATGAGGTTTAATAAATATAGGGATATGGTGTTGAAAGGCGCTATTGTGGGCTCCCTCAAATGATTAGTGGTTTTTGGGTACTTAGGTGCAATAGAGTGGATAACCAAGGTCATATATCCAAGGAGAAAGTAAATTTAATAACATATTAAAGGAATTTTTTGAAAATAAAATAAAATAAAATACAAAAACTAATTAACAGGATGGAGGTTGTTTATCGTTTAGAAATCTAGAAGATGTTTTCTGGAAGAATATTGTATTTTTTCTATTTTTATGTTTGAAATGAAATTCTATTAAAATGACACAATAAGAAGATTTTTTTTAGATAATATTAAAAGGAATAAATGATATAACTCTACCTTTTAATTTACTTATTAATAATTATCATTTAAATTAATATCCACCTAATTATGATCCCCTGATTTGTTAAACCCCGAACCCTACGAGAATTAACTTTACCAAAATGATGAAGAGAATTATGCCCTAGGCTATCTTCGGAACATGAAATCGCAACACCGTGATTTGATTGATGTTATAAGGATAGCTTATGGTCAGTGGTAAATTAAGTCACATGCCCATTATGGAAAATGAGGCTTAATTTATCTTAGGGATAATATTTGAACTTTACAAATTTATCCAGTGTGGTATTATTTTACCGATTAGGTTTGAGATCTCACAATTTACAAAAATTCTCCACCCCGTGGTGTTTTTTTGTTAATTGTTCAATTTATTGATTAGTTTATTATAATTTTAAAACTCATTTCATGGATTATATTAAGTAAATTAAAATTTCTCAATGATTCAAAATAATTAAATGAAGAGGATAGAAGATAGATTGATCACTAAGAAAACTACTCTTCTATAGGCGGTGTGGTCATCCTGGAGACGTTTTTCATGAGAAAAAGATTGAAAGGGAAGAAACCAATCTTGTATCCAATCATGAATTCCAGCCCAAAAAGGAAGATAAATAAACAAAAAAGAGGAAAAAAATAAATTAAATAATAAATAAGGTGTTTATTACAAAAAAAAAGTATTACAATGTAGGGTCCTGAAAAAATTCGGCATAGGAGAATGATAAACCCCTTTAATCCAATGGAGATTCAACCAAATTTCCCCCACAAATAATTGGTGAAATGTGTGTAGAATACTCAAAGTATGGCACAAGACGAACCAGTCCACAGACTGGTCCAATGATAACAGTACGCGGTCAGTTCCGCGAAGCACCCCCTCCGCGGACCGTTGTCGTTCGCAGAACAGAGGCGGGGATCCTCCGTAGGCGCGAAGTAGGACGGGTGCCAAGCCGGTCCACCATCACGAACTACCCCAGCCGCAGACCACATCGACCGGCCCAGGCCGCATCCGCTGTCCTTCGTGGAATGGAGGCGGAATCCTGCGCAGCTGCAAAGCACTCCCTGAGCTAGTTTGGTTCATGGAGGAGGTACGTTCAATGCCCCTTGTGAGTTTTGGATTGACCAAGTCATCCGTAAACCAGGTTTCTGATCATGGGCCTCTACAAAAGGTGTCACATGACCACAGATACATCTCTTTCCCCACTCAATAAAAGGAGATCGAGGGGGAATAAAGAAGGGAGGCAATTGGAGATCGATCAGATTCAGGTGGAAGGATTTTGAAGAAAAGAACTTAGGATTTCATAAACAGGGAAGTTCTAGTTCGCGAACCAAAACACGTATGAAGTTGGAAGAAAATTAATAAGGAACTGAAAATGCATAACAACTTGGTGAACTGCGAACTTAAAATAAAAAAGAAATGAAGACCGCGAACCATGTCCCCTCCGCGGATGCACTCCCCACAGACCAGGGAGTTTATGCCCCTTTTCTGATCCATTGCACCGCATATCACCATCCTACGCAAGTGAAGCCCCGACCGAAGAACCCCCGACCAACGTCGCCCTCGGCCGCCGCTACTCGCATGGACACCTCCGCATACCAACCTAGTACGTGGGCTGAACCCGAAGCTAGGAACCACCCTGGTTTGCAGGATGCCCACCAGTCTGCGGACCACCCTGGTTCGCGGATAGCCTCTCCAGCCACGTAGTACCTCCCTATGCGAAGGGCTCCACCACATATACACTTGTGTAGACCACCGGATCCTTCGGAGTTCCCATTCCCCAAGACAGATAAAATCCTTCCAATCTGGCATGATCCTCCGCAACCCCCTCATTGGACCATTCATCGACCCAAGCCGTGGCCTCCACCAGAGCCACCAGACCCGTGTGATGTAACCCTCAGGCACATCAGCGCGCCGTTTTGGGTTCACACACTCATGATAAGAAAGGGAAAAGAGGTTTCTCCGGCCCTTGAAAAGATTTTCAAAGCATTCTTGGGTTCACATTCCCATGGTAATGTGGAGTCTGAGCCCAGGAATCCCCTTTCTACCCCTCCACTTGTTAGGACTGGGGCACTTCTCCCCTCCCCTAGGCATGGAAGACTTCCCACCAGAAGGAATCCCCCATGCACCTCCGTACTTCCCCACGGCCATGGCCAAATAATGGAATAGTGGGGAAGGGTGCTGCTCCATTCTTATTTGGGGCCAAGTCCCTCTCCTGCTACGCTTTGTCTCCATGAGCGTCCATCTCAGAGTACGCCCCGACTTTTTGGGCCACCCCCAAGCGTAAGCCCCGCTCCACTTCCCACAGACGCACCTTTCATAATGTGATCGTCTGGTCCCTACTGCCTCTTGTTTCTCACACCGAGCAAGACTCACGTGGGCTTCGAGTAAGCGTCGACCATGGTATCCTCTCCTGGGATGCCTCAGAGCGTAAGCCCCACTCATTTCTAACTACGTGGACTTGGATTCCCCACCACACGGATACATTGGAAGCCTACAAGAGGTTAAATCCCGATCACCATCGGACCCCCGGGTCCACCTTCACGTCGGTTCTCCGACACTCCATTCGAACTACGTGGACTTTTATCATTGTCTCCTAGGCAGGGTACGTAGGAAGCCTCCCCAAAGTTCAAGCTCAAAATTAGTCGTTCCGACCCCCCTTTTACATCGATTCTCTGACACTCCATCCGAATTACGTGGACTTTGATCCCTGTCTCCTAGGTAGGGTACGTAGGAAACCCCCACAATGTTCAATCCCAACAACCTGTCGATCCAACTATCTTCACTTCGGTTCACCGCACCAACCCTGGGCATCCTGGAGTGTAAGCCCCATACCCAACCGAACTACGAGGATTCTAATTCCTATCATGAGGATTCGTAGGAAGCCCGTATCATGGGTTCGATCCAAATGATCAAGTCGTTATCTGTCCCCCATGAATGGAAATAAACTCCAGAGTTTCTGGTTACAAGGCTTTAAATCAGTGTCGTCTCAGGGAGTCCAGACTCCTCGGGGTCATTAATCCAACGAGGGATGGTAAACCTTGGGCATAAATGACTCCAAACCCCTGCATCCAGTAGACCATTTCCAACCAGGAGTAATCTGTGGATACTATGCTTGGGTATAAACCAAAGATTCACGAACATATGAATACGTCTTAAATCTTTAAGCAGGTCCCAGAATAGGAAACAATTCCGCCCCAAAAGGGTGTGATGAGCCCGAATTCCCATCCTCTCGACCAATGTGAGTTCTTAAGCAGCGCTGGTCAAACCACCCAGCAAACGCCTGCCTTTGGAAAGAAGGTCCACTTATTACTAGATATGGAACCGTTGGGTGTTTCGATGTGAAAACGGTGAACCCGATATTAGTGATTAAGCAGAACCCAATCTTCTCTAATAAACTGTCGGGTAGCGCACGTTTCTCCCCCACGACCCAGTCATGTGTTGCGGGAAAAAAATGGTGAACCCGACATGATTCTTTAACCAAGCATGAGGGATTTTACCTAATCCCACCCAGTTCCTCCTTTATACTCACAAGGATGGCCATTGAAGGTCATTAATTACGCATGGGGTCATGAGATGCTGCTTTGATGGGTTTGCTATTTGTATTTGTTAAAATATTTTACAGGTACCACTCAGAACTCCCTTCGATCCAGTGGCATCACGGAGGAACTCACAGGTGCGTGCATCAGGGTACGCAATGACTGGACTTCCCCACCAACAAAGGAACCTGTCACCAACTCAGCTTCTTCAACGCTGGGTCTCAGATGCGTTGATACGAGAATACCACATGAATGGTACTCTCCGGACGGTGGAGGCATCCATGCACGCCCTCCAATCCACTAAGACTCGCCGGTTGACTGCCCAGAAGGGGCTGCAAAAGTATATCCAGAAGGCCCTTGTTGCTGTCTCAAACCGTTTTGGGATTCTATCCCCGGAATGGGACAAGGCGTACCTCCCTTATCTTAGGGAGGCAGATGAGGTCTACACTGAGGACTTCATCCCCGCAGAACGGGGGTTCCACTCCAAGGCCCTCGCCGGAAGACGTCATCACGGTCACGTTGCAACTCAACATCCTCAAGATAAAGAGGATGTAGCCCTGAGGATCTAGGCCCATGCTCCCCAAGCTCCAGCCCCTCGGACCGCCTGACGAGGGCGACAAGCGTACAACCAGGGACCGGTCATCACCCTTGTCCCCAAGGAGGAGCTCTGCTGCCCAGTCACGGAGACGTATCACGAACAGGCACATACACCTGTTCGCTCCTCCAAAGCCCGCCATCCAGACATAGAGACATCATATGAGCAGGCGCGCATCCCTGCCGGGCTCCATCAAGCTCATCGCTAACGCAGGACGTTACCTACCCGGTAGGCACCTCTCCCTGCCCGAGGTCATGAATCCCACCAACCCGACGTGGTGGCGACCCAGCGCCTGTAGGACCATCTCCTAACAGATCCTCTTGACGCCTACCATCCTGATGTGGTGGCGATCAACAACGCACTCCATTCAGATGTGGAGACAATTAATAGGCGGGCATGTCTCCCTGCCAACAAAGGCCACTGACTCGATACGGTGGGAAACCAACATATGCAGGGCCAGCTCCTTGCGGATGCAAGTAAATTCCGCCATCCCGATGTGGCGGCAAATAGAGAGACAAACCAGCATATCCCGACACAGGGGAAGATTCTTTCACCTGCCCTCACATAGGATAATTTTTAGTATCCACTGACTATCAGAGGACCAAAGTAGGATATTCCTACTCTGATACCACAATGGGCCTTCATACCCGTTCTAGCCAAAGATGTCTCTCTGCATATCATGAAAATGATGGAGGAGCAGGTATTGATTCCAAATCATATCTTGTAGACTTTCCAGAATGTAATTGCATTAGCAGCAACAGAATGGACTCGAGCCTGCGAGCATGTCTCCCCAATTGAGGAGACTCATCTAAGAGATGAGATATCTACCTAGGAGCAGATCTGCATCCCTGCTTCCACCCAGGATGGTCACTGGCTATATTCCGTGACACAAGGGAAACGAGATCGAGCTGCTTCACTCATTCCAACTGGGGGACACCCGTCCATCATGGTGGATTCTCCAGAGAAGGCATATACTCCTGATAAAATTCAAGATGTTCGTCGGCATATCCCGGCAACATCACGGGACCCAATTAGATAGGGACCCAAAGGTGAAGGTCATTTTCAACAGCAGACGGTCCCCGCTGCCCATAGGAAAGCACCCCGAATGCGCCAAAGCCAGCCAGAAAATAAAGAGCGGGTTCACGACTCTGCTCTACTGGAAGCTAGGGTTCCTGATTCCACTATGTACATATCGAAGGCTCAGAACCCTGCCCACCCATTACCATATTATGGGAGTGGCAGTAGCAGTTGCGAAGGTCCTCCCCGCAATATCGCTACCAGCAGCTCTGAAGGTTCTCCATAGAGCACCCGTGGGGGCCTCCCCCACAGGCATATAACAATCGATCACGAGAGATCCTCTTTTGATGCAAGTCATAGAAACCCTCCACGTGACCAAAAGATCGAGCTGCAAGAAGGCCCTCCACTTGCGTCAGTCCACCCGGAAGTTCCTCCCTGGGGTATACACTGCAAGCACTGTCCATGCAGTGGGACCACATGTTATGATAGTAGTCCTCGCTATAATAGTCACAATTGTGGAGGCCCTCCCCACAGTGACTTCTTATCATGACAAGAAGTCCCTCCCCTTGTTGTGGCCTGCCTTGAAGGTCCTCCCCAGGGGTTACATTGAAACGACACTCCACACAGTCGGGCATCAGATCACGGTGGTATTCCCCACCATCCTGATAATGGAGGTCCTCCCCATCGAGGTGTCAAGCAACGAGAAGGCCCTCCCCTCGTTGCGGTACATTCTGAAGGTCCTCCCCAGGGTGTACCCCACAGATATTCTCCCTGCGGCAGCTGTAATGGTAGTCCTTTCCATTGCAGCAGTTATGATGGTAGTCCTCTCCACCACGACCGCCATTGTGAAGGTCCTCCCTACAGTGGCCCTAAACAACAAGAAGGTCCTCCCCTTGTCGCAGTGTTTCTTGAAGGTCCTCCCCAGAATGCACATCGAACGTCAATCCATGACGGTCATCCTCACCATGATGGCAGGTGTTGCGAAGGCCCTTCTCATAACAACGCTACATAGCCAAAAGTTCCTCCCCTTGCTGCGACACGCCTTGGAGGTCCTCCCTAATGTATGCACTGAAAAGGTCCTCTATGCAGTGAGGCGTCAAGCAGTAATAGTAATCCTTGCCATTGCGGCCGCCATTGAAAAGGTCCTCCTCACAATGACATATCATATCGACAGGAATGTCCTCCCCCTGCTGAATCAAACACAAAAAAACCCTCATATGTCAAGGCACTCAGAAGGACGGGATCAAGCATGTCAGATTCCCAGCTAGTCACCAATGACACCCTTCTTCAACCGGGAGACGTTCCGGGGCCACATTTATCTTCTGAACCACCTCGGAATCGCCAATATGATAATTCAATACATAACAGTCCCACTACCTCCGACCACGCTATCAGTGAGCATCTCAGTTGGGCTGACCAGGTAGAGGAGTCACTAGCAGAGGAGTATGCCGACATGTTTCACCTGAGGAAACGACTGTGCAGGGATGATATACCGGTTATGTTTTGGCCCACATCCACCTCTCAATTCAACATACCCAAAGAGGTGTCGGATGAATGCATGCATGACATCTACTACAATATATGGACAACCCTCCGCCGGCTGAAATCAATCTTCCTGCCCTACAATGGGTATGTAGACCACGTCAACACAATTGGAGACCTCATATGTCACGTCGACCTGGAATCTCTTCCTTCTGCACGACAACAGCGACCCGAGAGGCGTAAAGGAAACATAGAGATAGCCTGCCTCCATGCGCTGCACCAGATACGCCGCCTCATCGATGATGCTCCGACAGGAGTCCATATTAGGGGATGGGGGGAACTTGGAGCTCTGCATTTCACTCTGCTCCCCGCCCAGAAGAACCCATTTGGTATGGTGTCTTGCAACGTCATCATGTCGAGACAACAATCGAGTGGTCTCCCTATTCGTGAAAGGCAACACACCCAATAGAGACAGGCCTTGAGTAAGTCCAAGAAGCTTCAGGCCCAACAGGAACAAGCCATTCAAGAACTCCTGAATCAGGCCACCGAGAGAATACAATATGCCTCTCGCCTAAGAGAGGCCAATCAGCGGTCACTTCCTGCCTCCCCAGAAGGGATTGATTCATAGAAGAACTCGGCACAAAACCCATTTCACCCTCGAAGGGGGAACACAAGATCAGGCAGGTAGCGATATCAGCAGCCACTACAGCAATCCAAGGTCAACCCCAGTCTATAGGGCTGGGGGAGTTTTTAACAAAAAATTCCCCTGTAAGACTAATAAAAATGGGAAGAGACTCAACGTACAAGGAACGGAGCCAACCCCATCCCTCAGGGCTAGGGGAATTTTTACCTCCTCAATAACAACCTCCCCCATGAGAATCAGTATTATCTCATATAGGAAGGACAGTTAGAAGAGGAGGTTCATGCCCTATCCAGTCCTTTGAATCATCATCTCCTTCAAGAGGGAGGCGTATTGTAAGGTCGCATCAAAGAACTCTCCACATCACCCTTCGTCAAGGAGCCCGAAAGAAATCCTGGGACAGAAGAGGGAAGACCAGTAAAAGACGTGGGAGATCCTCTTCTTATTTAGAAGATGAAATCTTCTCTGCCCCATGATATGAATCCATCAACACCATAGAGGTTAAACCCATGGGTAACACCGAAGATGATGCAAATCTGGATAGATCAGGAGACGATGGTTCCGGTCAGGCTACAACTTACAATGAACCACCAGGTGTGCACACCCAGAACCAGATGGCCTCCCTAAATATGGCCACCCCTTCAGTTAACCTTCATCTGCTGACCCTATGAGCTTCCAATAACGATAAGAACAAAGGAGAGGTTGTCCTTACCCCACCCCCTCTCTTGATAAAAACGATCCACTTATGCTCGAAGAGAGGTTCGTTCGACAGTAATAGGAAATGAAATAATTGAGGCGGCTTAACGACGAACTACTCTAGAGGAACCGTCTTATTGAAAGTGTGTCCCAAGAGGAGCCACATCATGCACTCCCAATAAGTGCACCTCAAAGACCAAGGTTTTCCCTAAAAAACGAATCAAAGTCAGGGCTCCCACCCAACGAGGTGCCCGACCCATCAAACTACCTAAATGTGAATCCAGATGAATACCAAGACTTCCCTACACTCAGGAAGCAACTAGGGAGAGTACGTATGAACCCTTCGAAGGTGCCAAAAATGGCACATGCACCCCTGGTTCCAACCAAGATGGATCTTCAAGCAATGCCTTAGGCTACACCTACCCAGGACCGGGCCCAATAGGATGTAAACCAGGGTCTCACCAACACCATCGAGGCACTGAAAACTCGATTGGAATCAATGGAAGGTCGACGCGCTTCGATACAGCTAGAGCGGAAACCTTACCCGAATTAGGTGAGAAACGCACCACCTCCACCCAATTTTTGGAGCCCTGTATTCCCTATCTTCAATGGATCAGGCGATTCGGAAGAGCACTTGATGCACTACGCGTCTTATTGTGACCCTATGATGGGAACTTTGGAACAACAAGAAGAAGTGAAACTCAGATTCTTTGTACGGACCTTGCAAGGATCTATCTTCGTCTGGTATATGATCCTGCCAGCCCAATCAATAAAAAGATGGGAAGAACTTTGGTAACAGTTCCTGTTCCACTTCAGCTCAACGCTGCCTAAAACAACGGTCAGCGACCTCATGAACTGCAAGCAGAGGGAGAACGAGAGGGTCTCAGATTTCATCGCTAGATGGAAAGGTCTGACCTACTCCCTGAACATACCAATGCCTCAAGATGAGTTTCTTTCCATATGCAACGATAATCTTTGAGATGAGCTACAAACACCACTCATACCAGTGGAGTGCACCACTGGCATCTGCCATCTCTCAGCCATTGCCCATAGAATTGAGGAATCCCTCCAGCAGACCAATCTAAAGTCCCGAATAGCCTCACAGGCTCCTGCCAAGAGAGCAGCCAGAGCTAAAACATCCTCTATCACGATCAAGCCAGCCCCTGCACCTGCTCCACCACTCAGACCTCCACCAAATCATCAAGGGCCCCCTGTATATCAGCAGCTGCCTCCACCTAAGTGGGACGATCAGAGGGGATCAAAGCGGAACCTGTTTGAGGAATGAAGACACAAATTATACTCATTCTGAGAGGACCAAGTCCGTGGCTAATTCATCACTGCCATGAATTGCAACTTTCTCCGCCTCTCGGAGCCAAGAAAACCCGATGAAGTCAGTCATGATGATAGGCCAGATTACTGTCCCTACCATCGAATGTTGGGGCAAAATATTTGGGAATTCTTTGTCTTCAAAGACCTCCTGAAAAGGATGGTAGACTCCAGCCAGGTTGAGCTGGGACCACCCCCATCACATGTGACGTATATTTCCACAACCGACTCTAAAAAGGGGAGGGGTGGCAGGAAGTCGCCAGAAAGAAGGGGCAGAAATTTGATAACCGGGTGACTCAGAAGACTGTCAATCGATCCCAGGGCATACTCCGAGCTCAACTACATCATCCAGTGTTGCCGCCAATAGCCCCTGATGTCACACAACTGACAATATCGGCCTCACAACCCTCCACAAGTCGGTCATCTAGGAGTAATCGAAAAGGTAGGAGACAAGAGCAAGAGGAGTAGTCCACAACGAGTCCATGGTTAGCCCCGACATTATCGGATTTTATACCCTCAAACTTGGCACCACGGGCACCGAACCGCCAAACAACACCATCAAGGACAACCGAACGGGTTGACTTGTTAGAGGATGAGGAGCCAATTTATGGTTCCATTAACATCATACATCTTATGGAATAATTCCCTGATGAAGGGTATGGTTATGAACCCGAGTTCCAGACACAAAAGGCTGGGAGGGGGAATCGCAGAGGCATGGGATATTAGGGGAGGTGCAGTCGAGGCTGAAATCAACCCTATGGTTGGACCTCAGCCCAAACCATCAATATCGTGGAAACCCATGGGAGATCCCTTCAACGGACTCATTAGAAGAAAGAATATCCCTCCATATCCACAAGCGGCCACTCTGCCCCCGTCATTCTGCGGTATCCATCAGAGGAGGAACAAGTGTCTAGCCGCCTAGTTTTTACAAACAGACAGGTCGGGCCGAATCCCCAAAATGTGGGGACACTGTTGTCATCCGACCCCACTACCGGTCCCTCCTCATCTCATATTCAAACTCCCAAGCTGCCTATTAAGACTCCACCACCAGTGGAGAAGCGTCGACCGCTAGAGTAGAAATACGATATCCTTAAGCAGTTGGCATCATTGCCAGCAAAACTGTCGATCATGGATGCCCTGAGCTTGTTAGTAGACCTTAGGGAGGCACTTATAGAAGCCTTGATCAGCCCCCAAGAATTTCAATCGGAGGTAGCTACCGCTGAGATTTACCGGACGGAGACTGGCTCAGCTGAATGAAATGCGGTGATTTCCTTCCCCGACTAGGATGAAAATGCCATCATGCAAGGACACATAAAACCACTATATGTTTCTGGCACACTATGTGATGTTGAGATCCGTAAAGTCTTTATTGACAATGGCTCTGGAGTTAACCTCCTTCCCCAACGGACACTCCGAAAGTTGGGCTACAATGAAAATGACCTGGTACCCTCAGCCACAACTTTGTTAAGTTACGACAAGAGTGAGCAGAATCCAATGGGACAAATTAAGCTAAAGACCCATTTTGGCAACCTTGTGGCTTATTTAGAATTCTTGGTGGTTTGGTAGAACACAACATTCAATTCCCTGCTAGGAAGGTCGTGGCTCCATAAGCACATGGTCGTTCCTTCATCATACCACCAATGTATTAAGTACAGCGTTAATGGAAAAAGTGGGACATTGCATGCTGACAAGGCCCCTTTCGAGCTCTCCGAGTAACACTACATTGACGCCGAGTTTTATGAGAAAAATAAGAATAAGCCTTTGGTCAGTGGTGTCGACTGGATCCCCACTCCAAATGTCCTGGAAATGGTTCCTAATGACCCCCTCAGACAGCTTCGCAGAGACTACGTACTTCCCATCAACCATATTAAGAGCAGGGGTTCAAGTCCGGACATGCACTGAGTTATCCTCATGACTTCATCCATAACAGACGATCATGGCAATGAGGGAACATCCGCCAACCATCGATTTGGGGGAGACTACTTGAGTGAGGACACCCAGAACACCTCACCTCCGGACACCCAAGAACCCATGCTCGGAGTTCTCCCCCCATCAGATCAAGAAGATGAGGATTTGGGTGAAGAAGAGGAGGAAGATCTCAGGGATGCACCTCCCGCATTTGAGGAAGGTATCTCCACCACGGTGGACGAGATCAGGGAAATAAACCTGGGTACCGAGGAAGACTTGAGTCCCACTCTTGTTAGTGCAGCCATGTCCCCTAAGAAGAACGAGGTATATACCGCTTTATTAAGGAAACATAGAGATGTTTTTTTCCTAAGATTACATAGAAATGTTGGGACTCGATCCCGAAGTGGCAACCCACCACTTAGGTCTGCCAGAAGACCACCGGGGCTATAAACAAGCCTCTAGAAGAACGCACCCCTATCATTCTTCCAAAACAGAGGCTGAAGTCGATAAGATTATTAAAGAAGGCTTCATCTGGGAGGTCCAGTACCCCATCTGGTTGTCCAACATTATCCTCGTCAATAAAAAGAACGGACAAATCCGCATCTTCATTGATTTAAGAGATCTCAATCGGCATTGCCCGAAAGATGATTTCCCAGACTCGATCACCGAGTTATTAATCGAAGCAATGGCCGGGTATGAGGTTTTATCATTCATGGAAAAATATTATAGGTATAATCAAATCAGGATGGACCGAGAAGAAAAGGAGGCCACTGTATTTAGGTCCCATCAAGGAATATTTTGTTACAGGGTTATGCCCTTTGGTCTCAAGAACACTGGCGCCACATATCAGTGTTCCATTCATCGTATATTTAAACCATTCTTGGGGAGATTCGTTGAATGCTATGTGGATGACTTGGTGGTTAAGTCCAGGCAGTGCTCAGATCACCTGTCAGACGTTAAGACCATCTTCAACAAACTTCGATAGCATATCCTGAAGATGAACCCCTTGAAATGCGCCTTCGGGGTTACCTAAGGGAAATTTCTTGGCTTCGTCGTACGCCATCGTGGCATCGAAGTCGAACCTGAAAAGACAAAGGCTATCCTCGGCCTTCCACCCCCACCCCCACCCCCACAATCTCACTGAGTTGAGAGAATTCCAAGGTCACCTGGCCTACATCATGGGATTCATAGCCTACATGGCAGGCAAATGTTTTTCCTTTACCAAGTTAATGAAGAAGGGAGTCACGTACCAATGGACAGATGACTTCCAAGAGGCGTTCGACAGCCTAAAGAAGTACTTCTTAAGCCCACTAGTGATCATTCCCCTGGTTGAAGGAAGACCTCTCATCCTATATGTTATGGCCCTAGAGCGGTCGTTGGGAGCCTTCCTCACGTAGAAAAATGAATCCGGTAGTGAAAAAAATCTCTATTACCTCAGCCGAACAATGATTGATGCTGAGACTTGATACTCAAACATCGAGAAGAGTTGTTTGGCCTTGGTCTTCAATGTTCAAAAATTACGACATTATCTGCAGCATCATGAAGTCCATTTGGTCTCGCGTTGTAACCCGCTCAAGTACATTCTCAGACACCCGATGTTGACCGGGCGCTTGTCCCGATGGGCAGTCATCCTGAAATAGTTTGACATCCATTTTGTGCCTAAGAAATCCATCAAGGGCTAGGCATTAACAGATTTTCTGGCGGAGAACCCTTAAACAGGGACCGCCGCACTGGACGCCGAGCTACTTGATGAATACATCTACTCGATTCAAGAGGAGTTCCCAACATGGGAAATGAACTTCGACGGTGCATCCTGAAGCCCAACTGGGTGGTTTTGGGGATAATACTCATGTCCCCAGAAAATGTAGTCTTTCCATATTCCTTTCTCCTATCAGAAGGATGTATGAACAATGAATCAGAGTATCAAGCCCTCATTGCAGGCCTGGATCTTTCACTCCAAGAACAAGTACAACACCTTAAGGTAAAGGGTTACTCGGAACTGGTAATCAACCAAGTCAATGGTGACTATGCTATTAAAAAGAAGGATCTGGTTCCCCTGTTTGACCATGTCTGAGGGTTAATGGTGGAATTATCCACAAAACCAACATTGACCTATATTCCCCAGTCTCAGAATGCCCAGGCTGACGCATTAACTATACGTCCATGGCCCTAGCTGACCCAGACCGGGATGAAACAGTTATCAGCATTGCTCATCGTCGAATGGTCTTGCCATATGTTCAAACTAAGATGGAAGAAATCCAAAAATTCAGTCCTGTACCTGAACCATATGCTCCCACCATCAGCTAGATGACCCCCATTGCGAACTACCTTCAACGGGGAGAACTTCCATTAGACAGGGTTGAACGAGAGAAAATTCGGAGAAGGGCAATCAACATTGTCCTATATGGCGGCACAAGTCAGGATGAGTTCCTCTAAAAATGATGCCTCGATGGAATCCTCCTCATATGCATTGATGGAGAAGAAACGGCTGCCGTCATGAATGAATTGCATGCTGGAATATGTGGATCACATTAGCCAGGGTCCAAGCTTTCCCATCAGGTTCGAAGACTTGGGTACTATTGGCCCATAGTGGCACGAGATTGCGAGCGCCTTACCGCAAAATGCCACTCATGCCAAATTCATGCCAACGTCACAAACGAACCCCCGGAGTTACTTCATCAGGCCAAGTACTCCTGGCCATTTGCCGTCTGGGGAATGGATGTCGTGGGACCATATCCTCCCGCCACAGCCAAACAGATGAGGTATATCCTCACAGAAACCGACTTCTTTTCTAAATGGGAAGAAGTTTTACCCCTTAAGGAAGTCAGGGAAAGAAGCATTGTCAGCTTTGTGAAAACCAATATCATCACCAGATTTAGTGTCCCTCATACCATACTAAAGGATAACGACACCAAATCCTGCTCTATTGAATGGGAGAAACTATACCAAGAATATGGTATCAAGTATAACCACTCATCCCGCTACCATGCAGTGGCCAACGGATAGATAGAGGCATTAAACAATACCTTTTCCAACATTCTCTTGAAAATGGTGGACAAATACAAGAAGTCATGGCCAGATAAACTCCTCCATGCATTGTGGGCTTACCGAACCACAATCTGCACTGCTACTCGGGCTACTCCGTACTCATTAGTATACGAAAAAGAAGTGGTCATGCCCATTGAGCTCCAATTTCCCTCGCTCCTTGTTTCCATTTGTGATAAGTTATCCATTGATGAGAAATTAGAAAAGTGTCTAGGTGAATTGGAGAAGCTATACGAGAAGCGGTTTCACACTTTTCACCATCTGGAAGTATACCAGAACCGGATTGCACGAGCCTTCAATAAAAATGTCCGTCTTTGGTCTTTCTTAGAAGGAGAATTGGTGTTGGTCCTCTGGACCCCAATGATACCTGGAAAGAAACCTCCAAATATGGATCCCAAGTGGGAGGGACCATATATTATACACAAGGTCTACTCTAATGGAGAATATGACCTGATCTCCATGGATGGGAAGTTCACCACCTCTTCTACAAATGTGACATTCCTGAAGACGTATTTCACATAATAACTAAAAGAAGTTATCGTCCGAGTTTCAGGATGTTAAACTGCCAAGCACCTAATAGTCCAAACTCTATGACCCTAAACTAAGAGTATTCTATCCTCACCGGTATAACTAAAAGCAGTTATCGTCTGAGCTGTAGGACGTTAAAATTCCAAGCACCCAATGGTCCAAACTCTATGACCCTAAACTAAGAGTATTTCTTCCTCACAACATGAAGTTAAACTACACAGATTTCAGAGAAATACATATGGCTTGATTCCTGCCCTCGCAGGATACGTAGCAATGCCAGGGTTCCCCATTTTTTCCCAGCCACCACCAAGTAAAAGTTAAAAATTACCTTTCCCCCATATATGGACCAGACCTTCACGGGGTGTATTCCTCATCCTTAACGCACGAAATTAAACTGCACGGATAAGAAGATTTAAAACTGCCTATTTCCTCTGTGTATGGACCAGACCTGCACGGGGAGTACTCAAGAGAACTACGTACGGCTTGATTCCTGCCTTCGTAGGATATGTAGCAATGCTAGGGTTCCCCATCTAGGCCCAGCCATCCCCAAATAAAAATTAAAAATGTCCCCTTCCCCCGTGTACGGACCAGCCCTGCACGGGGTGTACTTCTTTTAGAGAACAAAATACAACTTGATTCTTTCCTTTGCAGGATACGTAGCGACACCAGGGTTCCCCATCCTGGCCCAACCATCCCCAAATAAAAGTTAAAAAATCCCTCTCCCCCCGTGTACGGACCAGCCCTGCACGGGGTGTATTCCTCATCCTTATCGCGCGACGTTAAACTGCACGGATAAAGATAAAATAAAAAAATGCCCCTTCTCACCCCGTGAATGGACAAAACCTGCACAGGGTGTATTTTCTTTGAGATAACTACATAAGTCTTGATTCCTGCCCTCACAAGATACATAGTGATGCCAGAATTCCACACCATGGCCCTGCCACCTCAAATGAAGCCAAAAAATCCCCCTTCCCCCATACGGACCAGACCCACAAGGGGTGTATTCCCTTAAAAGAACTATGTGAGGCTTGATTCATGCCCTCGCAAGATACATAGTGACTCCAGGGTTCCCCATCCTGGCCCATCCATTCATGAAAATGCTCTCTCCCCCCATGTATGGACCAGACCTGCATGGGGTTTATTCTTCGTCTTCACCGCACTACGTTAAACTGCACAGACTTAAGAGAACTATGTGAGGCTTGATTCATGCCCTTTCCGGATACGTAGTGACGCCAGAGTCCCTCACCCTGGCTCAACCATCCCCAAATGAAAGTTGAAGAAATGCACTTTTCCCCCATGTATGGACTAACCCGGCGCGGGGTGTACCTCCTTCAGGGAACTACGTGTGGCTTGATTCTTTCCCTCGCAGGACGCGTAGTGACGCCAGGGTTCCCCATCTTGGCCCAGCCATTCAAAAATGAAAATTTAAAAAAATGACATCTTCCCCCGTGTACGGACCAGACCTGCACAGGGGGTATTCTTCGTCCTCACTGCACGACGTTAAAACTGCACGGACTTCGTCCTCACCGCACGACCTTAAAACTTCATGGACTTCATCCTCACCGCACGATGTTAAAACTACATGGACTTTTTCCTCACCGCACGAAGTTAAAAATGCACGGACTTCGTCCTCACCACACGACGTTAAAACTGCACGGACTTCGTCCTCACCGCATGACTTTAGAACTGCACGGACTTTGTCCTCACCACACGACGTTAAAACTGCACGAACATCGTCCTCACCACATGACTTTAGAACTACACAGACTTCATCATGAACCAACCAAAATATATGGAGAAATGAGACAGAAATACTCCTTGCGCATTTGGATGCATCCCCTCCATACATCAGTTTCCACCGTCCGGATAATTATGGATCCTCATAACCATTCACGGCCATCGTAAGTGGAAAGTTATCGTCTCGTGGATACCTTTGCATTACTTTGAATACCATGCCCTCAGCGGCTCTGCACATTGATAGCCCTTGGCTCGTCTACCAAAGGCAAGATTTCCTCAAGCGGTACTCTTCCTAGCTGCGTACGCTTACCGGACTCAGAGCCCCCTTATCATATCTCCCGATCCAGAAATTTATGGTGAAGTGGTTTACAAGTTCATATACCTTTTTACATCCGAACATTTCCAGGGTATCCCTATCCAGTTAGCCTATGTATCCACCCGTGGTTCACATGACGACCTGCATTTATGAACATCAAGCTAGGGCTAGGCTACTTTGACTCAATGGTCAATTGCAGTGAAGATATCTCTTGTATGCTCGGACACCATTATCCCCGCATGCGGAACTCTGTATTGTGAGAAATCTTGGATTTTCATAATCATTCATGGCCATCGGAAGTGGAAAGTCATCGACCTGGGGACACATTTCCATGACTTTTCATACCATTCCCTCAGTGGTTGTACATATTGATAGCCCCTGGCCCATCCACCAAAGGTATGATTTCCTCGGGCGGTACACTTCTTAGCTCCGTACGCTTACCGGCCTCAGATACCCCACACCACATCTCCTGATCTGGTAAAACTCATAGTTATAGTTTACAACCTTCATGCCCCACCTTGTTCAAAGTATATCAGAGCTTTTTAACTCAGTTATCCTTCGAGTGACTGCAGTAATGGTCACCCATTGGTCCGAGCTCTATGACCGCTAAACTAGGAGTACTTCATCCTTATCGCATGACATTAAACTGCATAGAGTGAAGGTTCACCCCCGCGAGAAAGATAAATCAGTGCAGGGAGCTCTCTATGCTTTAACAACAACAAGGGCCGAATATGCCCGACATGTATGGATATTTTCTTACCAAATGACAGACTTCGTGGCCCGGACAATCGCGGATCCCCATAACCATTCATGGCCATCAGAAGTGGAAAGTTATCGACCCATGGACACGTTTTCTTGAATATTCATACCATGCCCTTGGCGGCTCTATATAATGATAGCCCCTGGCCCGTCTACCAAAGGCAAGATTTCCTCAGGTGATACTCTTCCTAGCTCTATACGCTTACTGGCCTCAGAGCCCCCATATCATTTCTACTGATCCAAGAAGCCCCAGAACCACGTTTTACACCAATCAACCCCTCTCCATGTCTTGGGAATTCCGAGATGTTCAAGCCCAGTTACATTCTGATCTAGAGTGGCCTTTGCAACTACGTCCTTACCACATGACGTTAAACTGCACGGAAAATCTTGGACACTTGGAATAAAGCTAAAAAGACCAATCATTAAACATTCATGGAAATGCCTCCAACTACAAGAATTTTCACTGGTTTAAAAATTCCCTCTATCCTCGCTGCATGACGTTAAAACTGCACAACATCGGAAAAAATGCCCCCCGTCCTCGCTGCATGATGTTAAACTGCACAACATCCTTTAATTATTCTCCTCGTCCTTGCTGCATGATGTTAAACTGCACGGTCAAACCTGTCATGGGTTTATTAAGAAACATAGGCTTTTCTCTGTCCCCAGTGCACAGGTCAGACCTGCACAGACCACCCTCTCACACCAGCATGAGAAGGGATGACTTCACCCATTATCGGGAAATTTAGCCTAGATGTTTCTCTCGTATCCAGGCACCCTCTCCTCATAAACCATAATATGTACTCAGAAAATGCCGAACTCTCATAAACCACCCCTGGTGGTCCCGAATCTCAAACTTCCTTGAATTTTCCCGACTATCGGGAAAATGCAATCATTGACCTAAGGACACGTTTGCATGACTATGCATACCATGCCCTCAGCGGCTTTACATATTGATCTCCCCTAGCTCATCTACCAAATGAAATATTTCCTTAGAAAATGATTCTATCTGTATGCCTCTTGGCCCCTGAGCCCCCATGTACATCCCGGGATTCAGAAACCCTCTGAGATATAGTTTACCAGCCTCTTTCACGACCCTTCCTGAATATGGTGGAACGTCTCTGAAGAGATTACCGAGAAACAGGGGAAGCCGTTCCATTCTAAATAATATCCCAACAGCATGACTCTAAACTGTGCCAAGCTCCAACCATCCCTTACGCTAGATACATGCATAGGACTGGGACCTTTCTTGCATACTCCTGATTAATACAGATGTTCTCAAACCCTTTCAGACAACACACACCCTTTCCAAGCCACCCCTGGTGGTTTTCATAATTCTCCAAGCCACCCATGGTGATTTCTATAATCCGGACTTACATGAAGTCCTTAGGCCATCAGAAATGGAGATTCATTGACTTAAGGACACCTTTGCACGACTATGCATACCATGCCCTCAGCGGCTCTACATATTGATCACCCCCAGCCCGTCTACCAAAGGCAATATTTCCTTAGGTGATGCTCTTCCTACCTCTACATACTGATATGGCTCCCATGCCTTGAGACATTCCATGCATGTCGTTCAAATCTAAACATGCTCCCCCCACATGTGTCTGAAGGATATCGAGACATATTTTAATCAACCAAACCTCATTGGGGCCCTCGCTCCACCATACCTGGTCAAAGCTATTCGACCTAAAACATCAGTAATGATATTCTTGTCAGCAGGACTTTAAACCACTCAGAAAAAGAAATGCAAAGCCTGTTAGGCTGAAAACCCGAAAAGGGAGACCTAAGGAAAAGCTGAGCCATACCCACTGGGTCCACACCAAATGGGCCCAGGAAAAATTATGGTATTAAAAGAAAAGACAAAAATTTTGTGGGGTTTTTCCAAAAAACTCTAGAAATAGTCAAACTATGCTCACTGGATCCCATGATCTAGGAAGAAGTTAGAGTTTGTTTATATTTTCTTGATTTATGATTAATTCTGATTCAATGAGTTGTTATTTACGCAACAATTGTTCCAGTAACAATAAAATTTTACAGCATGGAGAGATTGACAAAGATTGAATTCCGTTGGAACAGAAAGGGAGGATTTCCACAAGCTGGGGCCTCTCCCTCACAGTAACAAAAACGGGGGGGGAAGCAAAACATAGTGTACAAGAATGTATCTGATCGTCACAAAGGAGCCTGGATCAATCTCTCCATCAGATCAAAAACCGTGCGATGGAGGTTGTTGCAAGTCTGCTCCTGCACGGCCCACTCCCTGGCCTCAACCTCGGCCACCGAACGAGTGTTCCCCACTGTTGTTTGGAGATCGTTGATTCCTTTCCTAGTGGCTTCAAGGTTACCAGTCAGAGATGACAACAGATCCCTCAGCATCGCTGCCCATACTTTACATTCATAAAACTTGGTAGATAGTGCGGCTGCCTGATCTAGAGAGCTCTCCTCATGTGCTATCAGCTGATAGAGCTTTATCATGGCTTCCTCCAAGGCTCGGGTCCCGCAATGAGAGGAAGCGAAGTGAGAAAGTTTTCATTCATAAGTGGAAACTTCCTCATGGGTCATGACAACCTAGCAAGATAGAAAATGAAACTGCCGATAGTCAAAGCCACAAGACTCCAAACCTAGGAAGAGTTGTCGGAGAGCTTCAGTTTTAGTTTCCATCTCAGCTAGAGGAGTTTCGGTGAAAATCTCGAAAATCCGGGGCCAGGCCCACCTGCGCACTCCACGATGGTCTGCCATGACATGAGGATCTTTGGAATCCTCGCTAGATAGCACGAGAACGAAGTTTGGAATTGCGATCAGCGCAGACATGTGCACGCTAGAAGATGGTTCCAAAGATGGAAGGTCTGAGGCTTCTAACCCCGGTTCGGGCTTGGGAATCAAGTTTCTAAGTTCGGTATCAGCCAGAAAAACTTCAAGAATTGTCTCACTGGGACCCGAAGCCACAGGTTCATCCTCATCCACGTCCAATAGGGTTGGGTCCATCTAAAATTCGGTCGTAGGGGGGCTGGGAGAGGAAAATCCCCTGAGTTTCTTTGACCGATGAGCCATCAGTTGGTCCTCCCTCAGAGCTGATGAGGAAGGTGCGGTAGGCACAGCAGCCGTAATGACTCCTTATTTGGGAACCTGTCGGACAACCTTCCCTAGGATCTCATCAGGATAATGTTTTACCCACATTCTTGCATACTCCAAGGATAGGCTGATAGCCGCTCCTATTCCAGGAAAGGTAATTCTTGTGTTATATCCCTCCTACATCAGCATCAACCACTATTTATGGAGAGTGGCTGGGTGCATTCCTAGAGCCTGAGGAGGGGGAAGGGAAAATTGGAGTTGCATACACCCAAACAGGCGGGAAAAACTATGGGGGGAATACAACTCGCACATAGAAACCTCATCAATCCGCGCAGACGGAAACCCATCCCATAGTGAAATCATGTAAGAACACTCCTCCAGGCTCCCCCTGTGGTTGTCAACCACGACGCCGAAAGGGGTGGGGTAGGGAGCGAAAGCAAACTGGGAGAATTCACTCAGAATCTTGATGAATTCATCAGAACTTAGTAACTTCAAGAGAAATCGATCTATATCGAGCAAGGTAGGCCGAAAGGTGGGAAGTGAGATGACTGTGTTATGAAAATACTCATAACAGAAGCAATGATTCGCTATCTAGCCGTATAATAATTGAAATGGCCCACTCAGATGGTAGGGTGACCCACCCTCCATCATGTGGCTCAATAGTTTGTAAATACAATCCAAAGTGGGCACGACCAAATTCACCAGGCGACCCTCTGACCACTCAAATTCCATCATCAAGGTGCATGGCCTGACTCCAGGATTGATATCCCGAGAAGGGAATATCCACCCACTCAAAAACATAGCAAACAGACCTATCAACCTGAGCATAGGAGGCACACCGAGGCTCACCTCGTAACCCCATGAAAGGTAATTGCCCGCTTCCAGAACCGCCCAGTAGAAACCTGGTATGGTTTGTGACTATTGAGAAGGATGATTCCTGGGGAACTTGATCTTCGACACAGGACTAGTGGTGTTCAGAAATAACCCTATCCAGCTGCTATAGGGAATAAGAGAGCGAGCACGCAAGGCCTGACATAGTGACCGCTCTGCCATGACCAGCAGATCCCTCGCCAATGAAGGCACTTGTTCGATGTCATCCCATGCGCCAGGAGTGGGAAGAAACTCATCATACATCTCACTAATGATTGGAATCCCTCCCAATTGGTAGATGTCCCATAAGCTAATTCCAACTTCACTATGGGCAAAGTGGAAAGTATTAGTTCTTGAACACCAGCGACTGAGCAAGTCAGGCAGGATCAAAGATGGTGGTTAAACAACGAACTGGGAGGCCCACACTATAGAGTACAGATTGACTACTTCCAGTGACTTGGGAGATTCTTGGAAATGATGGTGGAACCAGAAGGCCTAGGCCCAGTCATTCGAGAAAATCCCACCAGACCAAAGATCCCACCTAGGAATCCACCCCGCGTCAGGATCCACTTGAGAAAGGTTGATTATGGAGGGGTAACTCTTGAGGAAAACTTCATGAGAGAAGTCTTGTGTGTACTGATCGCTTTGGGTCTATATAGAGCCTCTCAAAATGAAAGTTTCTTTCGGATCAGGATCATGGATTATCTCCCCCGATTGGGCGAGGTTCGCCTAAATGAGCTTCGACGATGATTCCAAGAAAGGTGACAGAAGACCTAAGAAGGTAGGGGGGATGGGGACGTCGTCTTGAAGACTGAATCCATAAAGAGGAAGTCGATTTGATAGTGGATAACCCAGGAGATTAGGAGAGAGCAAGTCCTTCAAGACACCAACGTTGGGAATGATGGACCGACTAGGGTCCTCTTTGAGGCTTTCCGCTTTGTGAATAATAGCTAGACGTCTCCATGAAGCAATTGGGAGAGGCTCGACAGCAGGCCTGGGTGCAAGGCGAGGGGGAACCATATTTTCTCCCTGCATTATAAAAACCAGGCAAATTGTTAGTCCGGAATAATAGAATCAGGACAAAAAAACCAAGCATATGGAAAAGGAGTCAAGAATCCCTCTTGATGAGGTCCGCAAGCAGGCCTCAAAATGTGGTTCACGATGACTGCATCCCAAGAACCAACCCTACACGGAAGAGGTCCGCGGTACTATGGACCGCGGAGCATTGTCCAGAAGACTGGGATCTAGGTTTCTCTGTGGACTCTTAATCCCGGATTTAAATAATTAGATTCGGAAGACATAATAAAATTTCAAAGTCTGGAAGGTTTCAGACCGCGGACCATTAAAACCACGGAGCAAGTTCCAATGTGTCCCGTCGTGACTTACTTTTTAATTAATTAAAAGTGTTAGTTCATGGCTGGGAGATTAGTCCGTGGGTGAAGGCGACTGTGAATGAGGACTGGTTCGTGGAAGTGGAAGCTGGTTCATAGACAAGGAGTTTCACGACGGAATGAGCACGTGGAGACAGAAAAGCAAGAGAGATCTAGTTTTGTGAATAATCCAGTAAAAGACAAAGGAAGGGTCTCTGTATTTATAGGCGTGGTCCCCTACTGGGTCCACTCCCCTACCGCAAACCATCCATGTTTCAGGACCACTCTACATTGAAATGTCCTCTTATTCGTTTCGATCGGACCCCATTCCGATGGGGGGTATTTGTAGGGTCCTGAAAAAATTCCGCAAATAAGAATGAGAATCCCCTTTAATCCAAGGGATATTCTACCCAATTTACCCCACAAATAATTAGAGAAAAGTGTGGAGAATACTCAAAGGATGGAACAAGCCGAACCGGTCTGAAGATTGGTCCAATGATAACGATATGCGGTCGGTTCTGCGAAGTACCCCCTCTGTGGACCGCTGTCGTTCGTGGAAAAGAGTTGGGGATCCTCCGCAGCAGAGAAGCATGATGGGCACCAAGCCGGTCCACCATCACGAACCGCCCCAGCCACAAACCGCGTCGACCGGCCCAAGCTGCATCCGCTGTCATTCGCAGAATGGAGGCAGAACCCTGCACGGCTGCGAAGCACTCCCCAGGCTAGTTTGGTTCGCGAAATAGGTACATTAAATGCCCCCCGTGAGTTGCAGATTGACCAAGTCATCCGTAAACTGGATTTCAGACCATGGGCCTCTGCAAAAGGTACCACATGACCACAGATACATCTCTTTCCCCACTCTATAAAAGGAGATTGAGGGGGAAGATCAGAAGGAGGAAATTGGAGATCGATCAGATTTGGGTGGAAGGATTTTGAAGGAAGGAGCTCAGGATTTCGCAAATAGCAAAGTTCCAGTTTGCGAACCAGAATAGGTATGAAGATGGAAGAAAATTAATAAGGAACCGAAAATGCATAACAACTTGGTGAACCGCAAACTTAAAATAACAAAGAAAAGAAGACTGGGAACCATGGCTCCTCTGTGGATGCACTCCCCGCAGACCAAGAAGTTTATGCCCCTTTTCTGATCCGTCGCTCCACATAGCACCCTCCTACACGATTGAAGCCCCGACATACGAACCCCCGACCGACGTCGCCCTCAGCCGCCACTGCTCACATGGACCCCTCCGCGTACCAACCTGGTACGCGGGCCGAACCTGAAGTCACGAACCACCCTGGTTCGCGGGATTCCCACCAGTCTGTGGACCACCCTGGTTCGCAGACGGCCTCTCTAGCCACGTAGCACCTCCCTATGCAAAGGGAACCACCACTTATACACTTGTGTGGCCCACCGTATTGTAGAGATCCGAAGCTTGACGTACATGGACAATACATTACTTTTGCATAATACTTAATACATAACAAAAACAGACACACAAGGACCGTAATAGTTTAGTGTCTTTGGAAACTCGGAATATAAACATCTAATCATGTTGAAAGATCTTCAACATCTCCCATAACGATTTTCCCCTTTAGTTTCCTTACCTAAAACCGTTATTTATTTCCCGGGGAAAATAAAACATAAAAAGGGTGAGCTCAAATGCTCAGTAAGGGAAAACATAGAGAACATAAAACAATCCATAAACATTTGAAAGAAAAAACTTGAACATGAAATCTAAACCTTAAAACCTCAAGAAAAGACATAAATCTTGGAAGTAAGTAAGGAATTCATCATAAAAGAACATCAATCACGATAAAATAGCATGGGAATAAAACATGTAATTGTGGAAACCATTTAGCACTTGTTATGATTTCCATAGTAGCCAAGGCATTACTGTCAAGACCATCTTAGTGGACAAAGTCCCTTTCTGAATCGAGTTCACTCCTCGATCCAGTCCTGTATCACTGAACTGGATTAACTTACCATTTCAGCCATGTCTATCTCATGAGATATATAATCTTTACCCAATGCATTGGAGGGAGATATAGGTCCCACCCATCTCATAATGAAATCATTCTTACTTGTGCCACAAAATAAACATACATCATTCATAATAACTCAACGAATAAAATGGGTTTCATAAACATCATCCCATCATCACATAATCCATATAAAAGAAATGGATATTTCATCAAAAGAAAAATAAAACCATTTAAATCAAAGTGGAGTTATAATTGAAACATACACAAATGAAATAATGTCATCTTATATGTAAAATGATTTTGATAAAACACTTGAAATGAATTCTTGAGAAAGATATCCTTTCTTCTTCAAAATCAATTTATTTTCACAAAATGTCATGCAATTTTAAAAGAAAAGGATTTTGTTGAAAATAGTCATGAAATCTTTTGGAGGAAGCTTCATGAAAATAAGGCTTTATAAAACTATAAAAATCCATTCATGTCGTATACGTTAAAAAAAACATTTTTCTCGTACTTTTTTCGGAAAAGTCAAAAAGTACCTTGTAGGGTAAATAAAAGAAAGATTCCTTCCATACCATGGGGTAAAAGTAAAAATGGGTAAAAAGGAATTTAAATATACATGAATACACCTTTATAAAACATGTACATGTATGATATAAATAACCCCAGTAAATACTTACGAATAAGAAATCTCGGATAAAAATGAGATTTGCAAAATTAGCTCTTACCTTAGGTCTGATATGCTTCGTACGTATCCAAACCTCTTGTATAATGATTTAAATAATTTCATTGAATTATTACAGAATCATATTCATTGTTATTATATCATATATGGTTCATGTATGACTTTATATTACCCGTTCTTTTGTAAATTCATGTTAAAGTAGCATTTTGGGTAAAATCGTTTCATTTGTCGTTCGTGTTTTAACTTGTAATTATTCATATGATTACTTAGATCATGATTACTTATATCCAGAATGTAAAGCATAATTTATATGTAATATATATTCATAATATACATATATATAATAGATCGATAATTGGAAGGAAATACACCGTTCATGGAGACGGTAGTCCGTACGTACGCATGAACACTGTTTTCGTTTCCTTATTGAATTGAATGGAATTAAGTAGATGAAATATATATATATATATATGTATATATGTATGTATAAATAAATACATTAGCTTCATTATGTCATATATTTCATTATTATTCATTATATATACTTTACAATCATTCTTGAATGGTTAATCATGCAAAATGAATCTCATCGCATTCGTGGAGACGGTAGTCCGTACGTACGCATGAGTGATGATATCATTACCATGATCGTGGAATTTTATTGAAGTGTATATATAATATTACAGAATCAATATCACTTTACAATAACCACATATATTTATTTATTTATACCATTATACCCATCCATGTAAGGTGGTGGCGGAAAATAGATTACACCACGGCGTGGAGACGGTATTCCGTACGTATTCACGCGCGGTGATTTCGTTTTCCGTAGGATGGATAGATATTAAAATAGGGTTGTTTCATACTTATAATAAAATATCAGTATATTAGTGATACTGATGTTATTACTTCATAATGAAACAACTAAAGAAGAAGAAGTGTAAGATGAAATAAAGTTGAAAGAATCGTTAATGGACATTACCTCTTCTTTGAAGCGCCTCTTTGAGACCTCCTTTTAGGGCACTAAAATTGGTCTTTGAAGAAGACCAGGACATCTAGGACTTTTCTAGGGAATTGTAGAAGAGAATTTTTCAGGGTTTGTCTGAGCTTGAAGGCTCAAAGTGGTGTGAAGAAAAGAGGTAGGAGGTTCCCTTTTATAAGGGAGGAGAGGGGCACCTTTGTAAAAACTAAAAATATTATTTTATTATAAAGTCATATTCGGGTTTTAATAGCTCCAAATTGATTTATTTAGAATCTAAGGTGGGGATGGGTCTAAATACTCTCATCCAATAGAATTTAGACAAGTTTATATATCTATTTTAACCTTATCATTTAGATTTAACTTTAAGTTAAATAATTTTACTTTTACCGTGTCTTCTTGTTTTCCTACACTATAAGGTTAATAAACTTACTATAACAAGTCAAACGAACCCCAAGTTGTGTATTATTAATATATATAACTTTATCAAAGTAATTTGGCTGAACATTATATTTTTAGGAATAAAATAACAATTAATAATATAATGTTTGTTTTAAAAACTATTTTATGTCAATTTTGACACTATTTGGTAATTGATTTTTGTGAAAATCATAATAGAAGTATTAGTTCGGAAAAAGTTAATTAAATCAATAATAACTTGTAATATTAACATATAAAATTATTGGAATTCATAAAAAGTCTCAAATTACATTTATTTGGGTATTTATAACATCAATTATGTCAATATTTCATTAATAAGATAATTACTGCATCATCATTGTGTTATAAATAAATTAAATTATTTAATATCTAAAAATTACAAATAAAATACCATTATGTAGGAAATAGTTTTATATTTATAATTAATATTTATAGTATAATTTATATTATGTATAACCCTATATTAAAAATAATTTAGCTATTAACCTTTGATTTTAACTATTTTAACCCTTCTTCAAATAAATTAATAATAAATGTCCTAATCTAATCCAAGTGGGCCTAAATGGTCATATTGTATTCCTAAGGTTGTTTTTGGTCGAATTATACTTATCTAATAGAATTATGACATGTGTTAGGGTAATATTAATATCATTTGTACCCTTAATTACCCTATTTACTTTTAACTGTGGTAAATAAAAGTAAAAGGTTACTATTCACCAAAAATTATTTTAATCTCATTGAACCACATTTTAGTCCTTGATATTAACCGTGCCTCTTGGATTTTTTTTGAAATTAAATTCACAGAAGTGGAAAAATTTAATTTAAATGAAAAAAAGTCCGTTTTTTATCTACCACTAAGTGGTTTCACTATTCATCAAAAATTGCAGTTTTTCAGAAAAATACCAAAAATTTAGCCTAAGAATTATTTGATATTCCGAATTAAAAATTGATGACTATTTTTCTGAATTCAAAAAATAGAAGTGGAACTAATTAATTTTAAAATTAATTCTCGTTATCAAAACAAATAGCATGTTTTTTTAAGAAACAATAACTATCAAAAGATTGATACTTGTTTATATCAAATTTCAAAGTGAAATTAATTCCAATGACAAAATTGGATTAAATGGTAAAAATATATTCTAATTACACTTTAACCCAATTAAAAAGATAATATAACCATATAAATTATTGCGATGAAAAAAGTTGTTTTTAATTAAAATATAGCGTGTTTTTACTATTCATTAAAATATGAAAGTTATCAGAATAATATGAAAATTTTATCCAAAGTAAATTTTTATATCCTGATTCCAAATAGGAATTTTATTTTGCCAAATTGAACTTATATACATGTCAAAAACAATATTTATAGTGGGTGCGCCATCAAAAGGAGGAAAAACTACATTTTTTGAAAAATACTTATTTTACTCGAAAAATTGATTTTGTTCTCATACCATGTTCTAGAAAATGTGTAAGATGAATAATAATGTTATAAAATTCAAAATGTAGTTGATACTATTCATAACGGCTAGTCCATAGTAATATTATAACCATATGTCGTTGTTTTGTGAAACCTGGTATTGCGTACAACACTCGCTATCGAGGAAGGTCGTGATTGCGTGTAATGCAAGCCAAGTCAGGGTTGTGTGTTGTGCAAGACTCCTCCGTTGTTTCGTATAACATAATCCAACCATATTTCATTTATACATTGAATATATATATATATACACTCAATGTTTCGTAGAATAACTACTGTCAAAATTGTGTGTGACATGATCCAAGAATAGTGTTGTGTATACTGCAAGCTCAAACGGTGTTGCATATAGCGCAAGGTAATATTGTTGTAGCTTACAACACAAGACATAAATGAAATTAAAAGAATATTTGTCATAAAATCTCTGGGTGTTACATTCTACCCCCCTTAAAATGAATTTTGCCCTCGAAATTCGTCGGGGTTATAAATCGTTTACTATTTATAGAAACCCACATCGTAAAAAGGAATACTAAAACTTAATTTTAAAAACTAAATAATGAAATGTAACGATTAACCAAAGTAACTCATCACTGGGTTTCCATATATGAGAACATAGGTGAAAATGTGGATATGGAAGAAAAATCTAACCATCAAGTTATGATGGAGAGTGGTAGAGAACATGGCTATGAAAAATCCATCAATCACAAAGCCATAAATTTGTGATGATCTAAGGTACCATCTGATTCATCAGATATAAGAGCACTAGGAAAACATTTTTGTTTTTCAATATCATTTCCCTAAAGTTGAAAATTTTGAATTAGAAGAAATATTTGCTTGATTTTGGTACAATCTCACTGTTGTTCATGCTTTGAAAAATTTCCACTTCATCTCTTGAAGAAATGAAGTTGAATTTTTTATTTGTGAAGTGTTAACAGATCATGTGATAGAATGATGGGTCATTCCATCTATTTCAAACAAAAGGTTAGAAAAAGTTATCAAATATACATAATTCCATCTATGGTGAGGTTAATCGTATACGATTCCAAAAATGAACTTAAACTTCATATATCATATCGCTTAATAAAATAAAACTAGTTTCTACTAACCAGGGACTTCCTGTAGGCCAGTGGTATGCGATAAAGGCTAGTCGCACTTCGGTTGTGGGTTCGATTCCCACAGCCTTGTCTGACGCGATGGGTTGTCACTCGTCCTTCAGGTTGTCCTTTTTCTAAAATTACAGTACTATAACATTCAACCAATAATATCGAAAAAGGTTATATCCTTAAACAATACTAACTTATGTCCAACATAATCCATTCCAATCTATAGGCTTGTCTAAAATACTTCAGTCCAAGGTCATAGTATAATGAAAATTATTACTTGAAATGTCACATAACAATCACGTGAATGCCATCCTTTATCCCCAATATATCATAAGATATATCTTGTTGGTCAAATTACAAACATGTGAATACCTTAATCATGTATTCTCTTGAAGAATGAATACCCATTAAACCTTAGTGAAAACATGAATGCTGTCAAAAGTTAACTCTTTACACATACCAAAATCCAAAAATTCTATATACTCAAACCATGATATGAGCTTCTTCTTATATCAGTCATGAGCTCATGAATACTATCAAACATTCAATTTTCTCCATATCCCTTCATTATGCACATATCATCTACTTTCCAAAAATATCTGAATAACCTTTCATGGTCACTGGTACCATTCCTCATATACTTTCAAAACATAAGGAAAGACAACAGTGTAACAATCCTTAGATGTCTCTTTATTCCATAGTACAATGAGATTACTTATACAACATTACACTCAATAAACATGTAATCATTCCACTACCTTCTTAAACCATTGACAAAGATTCAACAATTCTTTCACTTCACATATCATTTGTAGTCTCTTCATCATCATCCACATAAATACTACCCATATGACCATGTTGATTCTCTTTATGAGATTTTACCTTAGGGCATTGGTTTACATAATGCCCGTACATTCCACATTTAAAACACTTAACCATTGTTGATGTCATAGCAATACCATTATCCTTATCCATGGTGTTAACTGAAACTTTTCCTTTGCACTTACTGGCTTTGTGTCCTTCTTTTCCACACCCAAAGCATCTTCCAATTCCTTTGAAACATTCTCCTTGATGCCTCTTCCCGCATGATTTACATAGGGGAAATTGAACTTTCTTTCCTCTATGATCATCATGAAACTCCTTCTTTCTCTTATTAGCTGAGTCAGGAAACTTACAAAATTTGAGTTTATTGATCATATTACGAGATTGCTGATTCGGCATAATAATGATGTTTGGACTTCCAAATCCAATTTCATTTGGTTGCTCATGAAGAATATCATTATATTGTCCATCATATCCTCCATTATCGTGAATCATCTTGTTTCCATCCATTTTCTAAAACCCAAAAAGAATAGTGTGAGAGACAAAAATCATGATAGGGAAAACAACATAGTAAAGGGGGAGTACCCTCAATATCTAACATCTTAGGTTAAATTCTAATATCGTTACCGTAGTTCTAGGACTATATCCTATATGTAAACTTATCCTTATGAACATCCCTAGACATACCTTAGAAATATCTCTAGGGATCTCACTAAAGTTCTCACATCCTACTTTCCAAAGGTTGACTAAACCTTTCCTCTAATACCAACTGTAGATACCCGAAGCTTGACATACTTGGACATTACATTAATTTTTTGGAATACTTAATTAATAACAAAAAAATACACACAAGGACCGTAATAGTTTAGTGTCTTTGGAAACTCGGAATATAAACATCTAATCATGTTGAAAGATCTTCAACATCTCCTATAACGATCTTCACCTTTTCGTTTCTTTACCCAAAACCATTATTTATTTCCTGGGGAAAATAAAACATAAAAAGGGTGAGCTCAAATGCTCAGTAAGATAAAAACATAGAGAACATAAAACAATCCATAAACATTTGAAAGCAAAAACTTGAACATGAAATCAAAACCTTAAAACCTCGAGCAAAGACATAAATCTTGGAAGTAAGTAAGGAATTCATCATAAAGGAACATCAATCACGATAAAATAGCATGGGAATAAAACATGTAATTGTGGCAACCATTCATCACTTGTTATGATTTCCATAGTAACCAAGGCATTAATGCCAATACCATCTTTGTGGATGAAGTCCCTTTCTGAATTGAGTTCACTCTTCGATCAAGTCCTGTATCACTGAACCGGATTAACTTACCTTTTCAGCCATGTCTATCTCATGAGATATATAATAATTACCCAATTCATTGGAGGGATATATAGGTCCCACCCATCTCATAATGAAATCATTCTTACTTGTGCCACAAAATAAACATACATCATTCATAATAACTCAACGAATAAAATGGGTTTCATAAACATCATCCCATCATCACATAATCCATATAAAAGAAAAGGATATTTCATCATAAGAAAAGTGAAACCATGTAAATCATAGAGACATTATAATTGAAACATACACATATGAAATAATGTCATATTAGATGTAAAATGATTTTGATAAAACACTTGAAATGAATTATTGAGGAAAATATCCTTTCTTCTTCAAAATCAATTTATTTTCACAAAATGTCATGCAATTTTAAAAGAAAGGGATTTTGTTGAAAATATTCATGAAATCATTTTGAGTAAGCTTCATGAAAATAAGGCTTTAGAAAACCGTAAAAATTCTTTCATGGCATATACGTTAAAAAAACATTCTTCTCGTACTTTTGTCGGAAAATTCAAAAAGTACCTTGTAGGGTAAATAAAAGAAAGATTCCTTCCATACCATGGGGTAAAAGTCAAAATGGGTAAAAATGAATTTAAACATACATGAATACACTTTTATAAAACATGGAAATGGATGATAGCAATAACCCCATTAAATACTTACGAATAAGAAATCTCGGATAAAAATGAGATTTGAAAAATTATCCCTTACCTTAGGTCTGATATTCTTTGTACGTATCCAAACCTCCTGTATAATGATTTAAATAATGTCATTGACTTATTATAGAATCATATTCATTGTTATTATATCATATATTGTTCACTTATGACTTTATATTACCCGTTCTTTTGTAAATTCATGTTAAAGTAGTGTTTTGGGTAAACTCGTTTCATTTGTCATTCGTGTTTTAACTTGTAATTATTCATATGAATACTTAGATAATGATTACTTATATCCAGAATTTAAAACATGATTTATATATAATATATATTCAGAATATACATATATATAATAGATCGATAAATTGAAAGAAATACACCGTTCATGGAGACGGTAGTCTGTACGTACGCATGAACGCTGTTTTCATTTCCTTATTGAATTGAATGGTATTAAGTAGATGATATATATATATGTTTACATAAGTCCAGTAGCTTCATTATGTCATATATTTCATTATTATTCATTATATATACTTTATAATCATTCTTGAATTGTTAATCATGGAAAATGAATCTCATCGCATTCGTGGAGACAGTAGTCCGCATGTACGCACAAGTGATGATATCATTCCCATGATCATGGAATTGTATTGAAGTGTATGTATAATATTATAGAATCAATATCACTTTAAAATAACCATATATAGTTATTTATTTACACCATTATACCGATCCATGTAAGGTGGGGGCGGAAAATAGATTACACCACGGCGTGGAGACGGTATTCCGTACGTACGCACGCGCAATGATTTCCTTTTCCGTAGGATGGATAGATGGTGAAATAGGGTTGTTTCATACTTATAATAACATATCAGTATATGATTGATACTTATGTTATTACTTCATAATGAAACAACTAAAGAAGAAGAAGTGGAAGAAGAAATAAAGTTGAAAGAATCGTTAAGGGACATTACCTCTTCTTTGAAGCGCCTCTTTGAGACCTCCTTTTAGGGCACTAAAATTGGTCTTTTAAGAATACTAGGACCTATAGGATGTTTCTAGGGAAGTGGAGAATAGAATTTGTCACGGGTTGTCTGAGCTTGAAGGCTCAAAGTGGTGTGAGGAAAAGAGGGAGGAGGTGCCCTTTTATAAGAGAGGAGAGGGGCACCTTTGGAAAAACTAAAAATATTATTTTATTATAAAGTCATATTCAGTTTTTAATAGATCAGAATTGATTTATTTAGAAGCTAAGGTGGGGATGGGTCTAAATAATCTCATACAATAGAATTTATACAAGTTTAGGTATCTATTTTAACCTTATCATTTAGATTTAATTTTAAGTTAAATAATTTTACTTTTACCTTGTCTTCTTGTTTTCCTACACTATAAGGTTAATAAACTTTCTATAATAAGAAAAACGAACCCCAAGTTGTTTATTATTAATATATATAACCTTATCTAAGTCATTTGGCTGAACCTTATATTTTTAGGAATAAAATAACAATTAATAATATAATATTTGTTTTAAAAACTATGTTATGTCAATTTTGACAGTATTTGGTAATTGATTTTTGTGAAAATCATAACAGAATGATGTGTTCGAAAAAAGTTAATTAAATAAATACTAACATGTCATATTAACATAGAAAATTATTGTAATTCATAAAAAGTCTCAAATTACATTTATTTGGGTATTTATAACATCAATTATGTCAATATTTCATTAATAAGATAATTACTGCATCATCATTGTGTCATAAATAAATTAAATTATTTAATGTCTAAAAATTAAAAATAAAATAAAATTATGTATGAAATCTTTTTAGCTTTCTAATTAATATTTATAGTCGAATATATCTTATTTATAACCTTATATTAAAAATGATTTAGTTTTTAAACTTTGATTTTAACTATTTTAACCCTTCTTTAAATAAATTAATAATAAATGTCCTAATCTAATCCAAGTGGGCCTAAATGGTCATATTTTATTCCTAAGGTTGTTTTGTTTCGAATTATACTTATCCAATAGAATTAGGACATGTGTTAGCGTAATATTAATATCATTTGTACCCTTAATTACCCTATTTACTTTTAACCGTGGTAAATAAAAGTAAAAAGTTACTATTCACCAAAAAATATTTTCATCTCATTGAATCACATTTTAGTCCTTTATATTAATCGTGTCTCTTGGATTTTTGAAATTCAATTCACAGAAGTGGTAAAATTTAATTTAAATTAAAAGAAGTCAATTTTTTAACTACCACAAAGTGGTTTCACTATTCATCGAAAATTGCAGTTTTTCAGAAAAATACCAAAAATTCAGCCTAAGAATTATTTGATATTCCGAATTAAAAATTGATGTCTATTTTTTCAAATTCAAAACATATAAGTGCCATTAATTAATTTTAAAATTAATTCTCGTTATCAAAACAAATAGCGTGTTTTTTTAAGAAACAATAACTATCAAAAGATTGATACTTGTTTATATCCAATTTCAAAGTGAAATTAATTACAATGACCAACATTGGATTAAATGGTAAAAATATATTCTAATTACACTTTAAACCCAATTAAAAATGTAATCTAACCATATAAATTATTGCGATGAAAAAATTTGTTTTTAATTAAAATATAGCGTGTTTTTACTATTCATTAAAATATGAAAGTTATCAGAATAATATGAAAATTTTATCCAAAGTAAATTTTTATATCCTGATTCCAAAGAAGAATTTTATTTTGTCAAATTGAACTTATAGACATGTCAAAAACAAGATTTAAAGTGGGTGCGCCATCAAAAGGTGGCAAAACTACATTGTTTGAAAAATATTTATTTTACTCGAAAAATTGATTTTGTTATCATACCATGTTCTAGAAAATGTGTAAGATGAATAATAATGTTATAAAATTCAAAATGTAGTTGATACTATTCATAATGGCTAGTCTATAGTAATATTATAACCATGTGTCGTTGTTTAGTGAAACCTGGTATTGTGTACAACACACGCTATCGAGGAAGGTCGCAATTGCGTGTAATGCAAGCCAAGTCAGGGTTGCGTGTTGTGCAAGACTCTTTCGTTGTTTTGTATAATAGAATCCAACCATATTTAATTTATAAATTCAATATATATATATATATATATATACACTCAATGTTTCTTAGAATAACTACTATCAAAATTGTGTTTAACATGATCCAAGAATAGTGTTGTGTATACTGCAAGCTCAAACGGTGTTGCGTATAGCGCAAGGTAATCTTGTTGTAGCTTAAAACACAAGACATAAATGAAATTAAAATAATATTTGTCATAAAATCTCGGGGTGTTACACGTATACTTCGATGTTCCCATTCCCCAAGCCAGATAAAATCCTTCCAATCCGGCCTGATCCTCCGCAACCCCCTCATTGTCCCATTCATCGGCCCCGAGCCGTGGCCTCCACCAGAGCCACCAGACCTGTGTGATGTAACCTTTAGGCACATCAGTGCGCCGTTTGGAGTTCACATACCCACAGTAAGCAAGGACGAAGGGGTTATTCTAGACCTTGAGTGGATTTTCAAAGCATTCTTGGCACATTCCCATGGTAATGCGGAGTTCGAGCCCGAGAGTCCCCTTTCTTCCCCTCCACTTGTTTGGACTGAGGAACTTCTCCCCTCCCTGGGGCGTGGCGGACTACCCACCGTAAGAAAGCCCCCATGCACCTCCGTACTTCCCCGCGACCATGGCCAAGGAAGGGCGTAGTGGGGAAGGGTGCTTCTCCGTTCTTCTTTGGGGCCAAGTCCCTCTCCCGCTGTGCTTTTTCATCATGAGCGTCCATCGTGGAGTAAGCCCTGACTTTTTGGGCCGCCCCCATGCGTAAGCCCCACTCCACTTCCCACGAATGCACCTTTCACGACATGATCATATGGTCCCTGCTGCCTCTTGTTTCTCACAATGAGCATGACTCACGTGGGGTTAGAGTAATCATCGACCATAGCATCCTCTCCTGGGCTGCCTCAGAGTATAAGACCCACTCCTTCCGAACTACGTGGACTTTGATTCCCCACCACATGGATACATAGGAAGCCTCCAAGAGGTTCAATCCCGATCAACATCGGACCCCTGGGTCCACCTTCACGTCGGTTCTCTAACACTCCATTCGAACTATGTGGAATTTGATCCCTGTCTCCTAGGCAGGGTACGTAGGAAGCCCCCCTGAGGTTCAAGCCCAACAATCAGTCATTCTAACCCCCCATTTAGGTCGATTCTCCGACACTCCATCCGAATTATGTGGACATTGATCCATGTCTCCTAGTAAGGGTACGTTGGAAACCCCCCGAGGTTCAAGCCCAACAACCGGTCGATCCGACTATCTTCACATCGGTTCACCACACCAACCCTAGGAAGCCTGGAGTGTAATCCCCATACCAAAACGAACTACATGGATTCGGATTCCTCTCATGAGGATATGTAGGAAGCCTCTATCACGGGTTTGATCCGAACGCTCAAGTCGTTATCTGTCCCCCCTGGATGACAATAAACTCCAGAGTGCCTGGTTACAAGGCTTTAAATCAGTCTCATCTCAGTGAGTCCAGACTCCTTGGGGTCATTAGTCCAACTAGGGATGTTAAACCTCGAGCATAAATAACTCTGAACCCCTACGTCCTATTGACCATTGCCAACCAGGAGTAATCCGTGGATACTATGCTTTTGTATAAACCAAATATTCACGAACATTAGAATACATATTAAATATATAATAGAGTCCTGGAATAGGAAATAATTCCCCCCCCCCAATGGGTTCAATGAGCCAGACTTCCCATCCTCTCGACCAATGTGAGTTCTTAAGCATTGCTGGTCAAACCACCTAGTGAATGCATGCCTTTGGAAAGCAGGTCCACGTATTTATGGATTTTGGAACCGTTGGGCATTTCGAGGTGAAAATGGTGCACCCAATATCAGTGATTAAACAGAACCCAATAATCTCCAATCAATTGTCAGGTAGCTCACATTTCTCCCCCACGACCCCATCGTGCACCGCGAGACATACAACATGAAGAATAAGAAGAAGGCCTTGTTGAAGGGATCCTTTCTTGAAGATCTACCCTTATTGAAATGGTTGGATAATTTGATTGGATGCACTTATCCTCTTCCCAAAACATCCCAATGCATGTCCCATCCCCTAAAAATATGAAAAACACTAATTTATAGAGTGGAGGGGAGGCTAGTTTTAATGATGTTTCAAGTGTGAATAGGGAATATTGGCCAAATATTTTAATCCAACTTGCACCCCCCATTTTAACCCAAAACGTATGAACTAGTTTTCCTTCAAGAAGAATGATTTGTGAAAAATTGGGTTGGTGAGCTCCTCTAAAAATTTTGGCCCAATAAAAGCTCGGATGAAGAAGTTATGGACCAAATACAAAACTAATGCCCAATCTGCCGGGTCCAGCCCACCTTTGACTTCCTGGTTTAATTATTCCAATAAAATGATCGATTTAGCTCCAATGTGCTGAACAAAAGCTGTATCTCATTAATTTGGGAACAAGGTTACAAAATTTAAATTTCAAATAATAAATATTAAAATATTTATGTTCAAAATACTACAGTGCACTATAAAGGGTAAAACTAGAATTTCCATCAAATTTTATAATGAATGATCTAATCCCAAATATTTTATAAATAAAAATATTTAACACAATGTGAGGGAATTATATCATTTATTATCAACAAAATATTCAATAAAAATGTGTCTTATCAACTCCCCCACACTTACACTTTTTCACTCCTAGGAAAAACCTCATATCATGTATTCCAAAACAATGTGACAAGATATGCATATTAAAATTTTTCAATCCACAGTGAAAATATTGGAAAAGTAATAATCCCATTAAGAGTAAATATTAATAAATTTTAAATTCATTGTCTTATAAATTTTGTCAAAAAATACAGTGAAATTCATAACACTAATCATAACGAAACTAGTCATGGGTCTACCGTGCCACTAATTCTCCACATGTGTGTGTGTCAATCATTCCATGTTTTTCTCTCCACCCATTATCTAGTATATTTAGGTAAATAAAAACTTTTCTTCTTATGTGATTCTATTCCACTGAACCTATCTAACATCCTTTGTAATCAAATTCCAAAACCCACTCATTTAAGCATTACCAGAAGTCAAACCATGAGCTCCCAACCTAAATATCCCCACATGTTGTAAATTTCTTCACTCACCTTTTTATTTATTGTTTTTTTTGCTTTTTGTATTTTTTTTAAATTTTTTTAGAGGGTGTACAATAGTCAGATATTAGGTGCACACACATAGGTCAATCTGGTAGAGTGATGGAAATGATCATAAGAGAAATGAATGTAGGGAAAGACCATGTTATAAGCTGAAAATGATTACTTACCTTGAATATACATTCAATTGGGTAAGAGAAACTCACAAGTCATGATTGTGTGAAAAAATGTGTGGAGAAATCAATGACACAATTTACCATGAACAAATATCCCAAATAATGATGTCAAAATATTAAAGGTTTTATAATGACACAACCATTCATATCATCGATGACTTCAATTTTTATAAAATTCAACCCTTGATGATGAAATATTACTCATGATTATATTTCTACCAATGAATTTTGAAAACATGAATTTTACATATGTTCCACATGGGAATGTTACATAATATATTTTTTTCTTTTTTATTGATTTTTTTTTTGTTTTTTGAAAATTTTAACCAAAACATAAAAGAAAATACACATAAAACACACAAGTGAAAATCCTAAAAATCTATCCCAAAATGTTGTCCCCTCCCCCATGCTTAAAATACTATATTGACATAAATGTGAACCTATGAGATGATATATCCACATGAAATGGATAATTTTAAATAGGACAAAGAGTATAAAAGTTAAAGGGTTAGGAACAACCTAATATGCTCAAGTGATGATGGGGACATGCATTGTAAAGAAATCCAATGCATCAGTAGGAAGTACCTCAATATATTTCTTCAAACATTACCCATTGACTGCAAAGCTCCTTCTTGTGTCCTCTTGTGTGATATCCACTGCACCATAAGGAAAAACATTAGTCACAACATAAGGACCTAACCATCTGGAACACAACTTATCAGGCATCAGCTTCAGTCATGAGCTGTAGAGAAGGACTTTATATCAAACATAAAACTCCCTTTGTTGGATTATTCTATCATGAGATTCTTTTGATCATTCCTTGTAGAGCCTTGAGTTCTCATATGAAGACAATCGGATCTCATCAAGCTCTTGAATTTGCATCTTTCATTGGATTACAGCTTAACCCAAATCCATTTTTCATTTCTTTATAGCCCAATAAGACCGATTCTCAACATTCTCCAGGAGATGACACACTTTCCCAAAAACAATCCAAAATAGGGACATACCGATGGATGTCTTGTATGCTATCCTATAAGCTCACAATGCATCATCCAAGAGCTTGCTCCAATCCTTCCTATTTGGATGCACGATTTTCTACAAAATTTGTTTCGAGTCCCTATTTGAAACCCCAGATTGACCATTTGTTTGGGGGTGGTATGGTGTTGGTGTTTTGTGTGTCACCCCATACTTCTGAAGCAAGGAAGACAAATTCTGATTTCAAAAGTGTGTCCCTTGGCTGCTGATGATGGCCTTCAATACTCCAAACCTACAAAAAAATATGTTCTTTGACAAAGTCCACAACAACCTGAGAATCATCATTCCTGGTGACCTTATCCTCCACCCATTTTCTCACATAATGAAAAAATACCAAAATATACAAAAAACAAAAATGAACTAGGAAAAGGACCCATAAAATCGATGCCCCATACAAAAAAAATCTCACAAAATAGTATGGGTTGTTGTGTAATCTCGTGTCTTCTAGAAATATTACTAGTATGTTGGAAATGTGATCATGACTTACAAAACACATGAGCATCATGGAATAAACTATTCCAATACAATCCTGAGTCCAAAACATTTCTAGCTATCCGTTGGGGTCCAAAGTGTCCACCACAAGCAAGTGTATGGGAAAATTGTAGAATATACTCAAACTCATGATCATGAACACACCTCCTAATAACTTGGTCACTAAACATGCACCATAAGTAGGGATCATCCCAACAAAAAAATCTAGACTCACTCTTTAACTTTTGAACTTGATGTTTCTTTAAATTTTTAGGGATTTCAGAAGCAACAATGTAGTTAAATAAATCTACATACCAAGGATGTGTACCTGAGATTGCATAAAGATGCTCATTGGGGAATGTGTCTCGAAGTGGTACCTGGTCCAAGGTGTCATCCTCTAGTGTGTGAGTAAGCCTAATCTTGTGGTCTGACACCAGGTTTTCCGACCACTTCTTTTCCTTTATCTCAATATCAAAATTTTGAAGATGGAGAATCCATCGGATTAGCTTGGGCTTTGCATCAGGATTCTTCAAGAGGTACCTCGGAGCTGTACGGTCAGAAAAAATAACTACTTTAGAGCCCAAAATTATGAACATAATTTATATAAAGCAACTATGACATCAATAAAATCCTTTTACGTGGTTTTATAGTTTGATTGAGATGCATCCAATGTCCTCAATGCATAGGGAATCACATGTGAACGTCCCTCCACCCTCTGAGATAAGACATCCTCGACCGCAAAGTTGGAGGCGTCACACATAATCCCAAAAGGAAGCTCCCACTTTGGGGGTTGTATGATCGGTGGAGTGGTCAGGCACTTCTTTAGCTCATCAAAAGAAGTCCTACAAGAATCATCAAACACAAAATAAGAATATTTTTGAAGTAATCATGACATAAGAAGAGAAATCTTACTAAAATCTTTGATGAAGCGTCGATAAAATCCTGCGGCCCTTGGAAAGATCTAACATTACGCACACATGAAGGATAGGGTAAAGATGAAATGATATCTACCTTAGATCTATCAACATCTCTCCCATGTTTTGACACTACATTCCTTAAGACAATCCTATGATCTACCATGAAATGACACTTTTCAAAGTTTAAGACCATATTATTCTCAATACAATGATTCAAAACCTTTCCCAAGCTAGAGATACAATCCTCAAATGAAGAACCATAAGCTGTAAAATCATCTGTAAATACCTCCATGCAGGTCTCAAAAAAATCATAAAAAATACACACCATGCATCCCTAGAAGGTGCCTGGGGAATTGCAGAGTCAAAATGGAATCCTTCAGTAGGAAAACATACCGAATAGACAAGTAAATATTGTCTTCTTCTGATCCTCCAGAGCAATAGGAACCTAAAAATATCCAGAAAATCCATCCAAGAAACAGTAGTGTGTTTTCCCAACTAGTATCTCAAGCATATGATCAATAAATGGGGGGGGGATGGTCTTTGCGAGTGGAATAATTTAGTTTCCTATAATCAATACACACACGCCAACTATTTTTCACCCTAATTGGAACTAACTCATCTTTCTCATTTTTAACAACAGTAAGACCACATTTCCTAGGCACAACCTGAATAGGATTCACCCATTGAGAGTCTGAAATGGGATAAATTATACCTTCCTTGAGAAATTTTTCAACCACTTTTTTAACAACTTTCAGAAGGGTTGGATTAAGTCTCCTTTGTTTCTGCCTAACCGGTTTTGTCCCATAATCCAAAAGAATACTATGCATGTAAATGGAGGGGCTAATACCTGATATGTCAGCTAAGGTCCACCCAATTTCCCGGATGTTTTCGCTCAAAAGATTCAAAAGATTTTCTTCTTGTTCAAAAGGGGTATTGTTAGCAATTATAACAGGTAATTTCTCACCACTTAACAAGTATGAGTATTTTATATTTGGTGGTAATGGATCGAGTTCCAATGTAGGGGTGATGTATTGATGGAGATAGTGAAGGAACCGAAAAATGTGCACAAATAGAATCAGTATTAGAATAGAAATCATCACAATTAGAGAATAAAACATCAAATCTATCATTATACTCCACATCCATGTCATAATAATATTGAACATGTTCAAAATACAAATATGAATCCATTTTAAAATCAAATATAAGAGAGTTTTTTGTATTCAATATAGGTTTGGAATTACTCTTAGACATCAAACTAGAACCAATGATCATAATCTCCCTAAGCATAGGACAATCAAATTCCATGGGTTTTTTATTTGGTGGTTCAAAATGGGAGATAAAATATTAAAAATGGTCCTATGAGGGGTACTTCATGGAGTCCATAACATTAAATATCACAACTTCATCCCCAAACTCCATGGAAAGTGTACCATCATGGACATTTATGACTGTTTTTGCAGTTTTGAGGAAGGTTCTACCTAAGATAATGGGATCATGAGAACTTACCTAATCATCCTCCATGTTAAGAATGTAGAAATATACTGGAAATATCATGTCCCTTACCCAAACAAGTACATCAAGAAGGAATCCTGCTGAATATGTTGTAGCTCTATCCACTAACTACACCACTACTCTCATTAGCTTCAACTCAAAAACCTATAAAGAATAGAATATAGAGTGAGGCATCACATTTATTGAAGTTCCCAAATCACAAAGAGAATTAGAAAAGTTCAACTCCCCTATTGTGATTGGGATAGTGAATGTCCCCTGATCCTTTCACCTTTTTGGCATTTCTAGAGTTGGTGTAATGAGTACTGACACATTCCTTCCAAAATTGATCATCTCATTTCCCTTGAGCCCTATTCGATTGGTATAATGTTCATTTAATAATTTTGCATACCATGGGATTTTCTTGATGGATTTAAGTAAATGGATGTTGATTTCCACAGGCTTGAATGTATCCAAAACTTCTTTTTTGCATCGCCTCTTCAGCCATATTTTTGTCTTGTACAACCTTGTTTGGAAAGGAAAGGGGTTTAGGAGGAAAATCATCATTCTTTTTCTTACATTTATCTTTCTCCTTGTGTTTCTCATCAGCTAGTTTTGAATGGGTATTATTCTGATTTTAGGTGAATCCTGGTGGAAGGATAGGTGCAGATGTATTAGTTTTTTGGTTTTTGATGCTTGGGCTTCAAATCTCCTTTGGGGTTGTTGGAAACCCTATTGGTAAGGCAGAGGATGTTGGATGTTTTGTTGAAAAGGGGGCCTTTTTTGTTGTCCAGATCCATACCTCATATCTGATTGATCCTTCCAACCTTGGTTGTATATTAGAGAAAATGAGTAAAAGTTCTTTTAAGGATGTGGTTGTTGTTGTTGCTGATATGGTCTCCCAAGAAACATTGTTGAACAATCTTTTGTTTCTTTTAGTTAGGGGAAACAATCAGTTGGGTGGCTTGTCTCAGTGAAAATTCTACAAGGCCTTGAAGGAGGTGGTTGGGAAGTCTTCTGTTCTAAAGCAATCTACCTCACCATAGTAGTGAATTCATCCAACTTGGTATCAATTAAATGACTCTCAAGAGAATAAGGACTTACCTGATGTACTCCCCTGACATGTGGTGTACCTTGATCGCCAAATTGTTGGGAGTTTTAGTCCATCTTATAAATCAACACACGGGCATCTAATAGTGTATTGACCACCAATTATCCTCTATCCACGGCATCCACCATTCTTCTCTCCATAGGCGTGAGTCCTTTATAGAATTATTGGATGAGGAGTTGCTTACTCATTTGGTGATATGGACAGCTTGCACACAACTTCTTGAATCGCTCCCAGTACTCATACATTGACTCCCCTTGGTCTTTCTTGATCCCCAAAATCTATTTTAAAATATATTTGATCCTTTATGATAGAAAAAAGATTTGAAAGAAAATATGTTTCAAATCATTCCAACAAGTCACATCTTCAGGTTGTAAATAATACATCCAATCCTTAGCAGTTCCATCAAGTGAGAATGGGAATGCGTTAAGTTTGATTTGATCTTCAGAAACATTTCTCGGTTTAAAAGGTTGGGAAAACAAAAATAAATTATTTTTAAATGATTATTGGGATCCTCATTAGGGAGACCATGAAATTTTGGAAGAGGATGAATTAACCCGGATTTCAGTTCAAAGTCTGATTCGATATTTGGGTATGCAATGCAATTTGGTTGATAGTTAATATTAGGTACATCCAATTATGGAATGGTTATATTAAGTTAATTTCCATTACATTCAGTCTTTGGTTCTTGTTTTATGTTTTAATTTTAATTGCTTACAATTTCAATGTTCTAGGAGTGGAATAATTCTTCAACTAATTGAATGTTATAACTCCCTGTAGACTGAGAATGTCGGATTCACGCCTAAAGGCTATGTTCAATCTCATGATCAGGATCTAAGAGATATTTGGGACTAGTTCATGTCATAAATAAAATAAAAATGAAAAGAAGAAATGTGGACCATAATAAAATGAAAATGAGAAGTTTGAGTTGATGGTCAAAAAAGAGGAAGAAGAAAATAGAAGAAGAAGAAGAAAGAGAAAAAAATCAGATTAGGTAAAGAAGAAAGAAAGAAGAGAAGAAGAGAATAAAATGTAAAATAAAATAAATAACTCTAAATAGTTTAAATAATTACTTTCCTCCTTATAAATGGAACCAATTTGAAGATCGCTATTGTGGGAGCTTTCAAATGATGTTCAGTTCTGGGTTACTTAGGTGCAACAGAGTGGATGACCAAGGTCATCTCTCAAAGGAGGAAGTAAATTTAACAACATATTAAAGGATTTTTTTTGAAAATAAAATAAAAGGAAATAAGAAAAATAATTAAAACGATGGGGGATGTTTATATTTTATAAATCTATAATATGTTTACTTTAAGAATATTGTATTTTTTTGTTTTTATTTTTGAAATGAAATTCGATTAAAATGACACAAAAATAAGATATTTTTTAGAAAATATTAAAAGGTGTAATTGATCTAACTCTACCTATTAATTTACTTATTAATAATTATAATTTAAATTAATATCCACTTAATTATGATCCCCTAATTTGTTTACCCCTAAACCCTATGATAATTAACTTTACCACAAAGATGAAGAGAATTGAGCCCAAGGCTATCTTCGGAACATGAAATCACAACACCCTGCTTTAATTGATGATCTAAGAATAGTATATGGTTAGTGGTAAATTGAGGAACATGTAAACTCTAGAAAATGAAGATGAATTGAGCTTAGGGATAATATTTTAACTTTATAAATTTATCCCACGTGGTCTTGTTTCACCAACTATGTTTGTGCTCTCACAATTTACACAAATTCTCAACCTCACATGTTTTTGGTTTAATTGAAAAATTGCTTTCTTAGTTTCTTATAATTTAAAAACAAAATTCTTGGATCATATTAAGTGAATTATAGTAGCTCAATTATTCAAAATAATTAAATGAAGAGGGTAGAAGATATATTGATCACTACGAAAACTACTCTCATATGGGTGGTGTGGTCATCATGGAGACGTTTTCCATGAGCAAAGGATTGAAAGGATAGAACCCAATCTTGTCTCCACTCTTGAATTCCATCCCAAAGAGGAAGATAAATTCTCAAAACATAGAAAAAAATATGAAATTAAAGAATAACTAAGGAGTTTATTACACAAACAAAAGTATTACAACACAACGAAGAAGAAGAAGGCTTCTTCTAAGGGATCCTTGCTTCAAGAGCTACCCTTATTGAAATGGTTGGAGAATTGGAGTGGATCCACCTATACTCTTCCCTCAACTTCCTAATGCACGTCCCAACCCCTACAAATAATAAAAAAACTAATTTATAGATTATAGGGGAGGCTAGGTTTAATGAGGTTTCAAGTGTGAATGAGGAATCTTGGTCAAATATTTTAAACCAACTTGCACCACCCATTTGACCTCCAAAATGCATAAACCAGTTATTCTTCTAGAAGAATGATTTGTGAAAAATTGGGTTGGAGAGCTCTTATAAATATTTGGGCCCAATAAAAGCTTGAATGAAGATGTTATGGCCCAAATACAGAACCAATGTCTAATATATCGGGTCCATCCCACTATTGACTTCATGATTTATCTCTAATGTCCTAAACAAATGTTTTATCCCATTTAGTCAGTAACACAGTTACAAAATTTCAATTTCAAATAATAAATATTAAAATATTTATCTTCAAAATACTACAGTTCACTATAAAGTGTAAAACTGGAATTTCCATCAAATTTTCAAATAAATGATCTAATCCCAAATATTTTATAAATAAACATATTTAACATAATGTGAGGGAATTATATCATTTATTATTAATAAAATATTCAATAAAAATGTGTTTTATCATGTGTCCTTCTATATGGAAGGAAAATATCACACTTAGAATAACTATAAAGATTAAAATATAATTTATTCATCCTACAAAACATTCTTAAAAATGGATATAGAATTTAATATAAGTTAGTGGTATAAATATCATCAAAAAATAAAATTGGGAAAATTTTAAGTTATATTTTAAACCATATCTTTTTTTATCCCCTTTGTTAACCAATTCTATCCTTAACCATGGTAACTCATTTTTTACCCTTAAAATTAAATAATTTTACCTATAAGGTAAAAATTCGATGATAAAGTTCCAAGGGAACACATTTTATAACATATACTATTGATTTTTCTTCTTCATATTTTAATATTTTAATGATTTAAAAAGTAAATTAATAAAATATTATTTTCATAAAATACCATTAATGAGATTTTTGAAACTATTCAATTAATTTGTCATTAAAGATACCAAAAAAATATGGAATTACAATATAAACCTTAATAACTTTCATAATATGTTATATTTATCTAAAAAAATCATGTTACATAATAATTAATTCAAATTTTATTAATTTTAATATTTTTAAAATCATTTATTTTATTTTTTCTAATGAGTTAATAAAAACTATATCTTTGTTGCGCAAGAATTTAAGTTAATTATTTAATAACCAAAAGTTAGAAATATATTAACTTGATAAAAACATATTTTATATTTAAAATAAATATTAAAAACCAAAATTTCCTATTTCTATGCTCAAAATAAAATTTTAGAGTTATTAATGTCAAGAGAGTGACATTTTATATTTATTATTTTCATAAATTAATATAAAGGTCATAATCAAACAAATTTAGTGGAAAGTCATCATTTATTCAAGACTTATATGTAAATGGCTAAAATTATCCCATAAATTAGAGTAAATTCAAGTGATGCATTGATTTTGAGACCTTATCTATTGGTTTTAACCCTATTTACCCATTTTATCCTTATCGACGTGACAAAAATTTACCATGTTTATTATCAACAAATAAAAAAAAGAACTTTTCACCAAATTTAGAACTTATTATTCCAAATATTGAATAAAGTTTTCAAAGATCAATTTTTATAAGTGGTAGAAATTAATTAAAGATAAAAACACAAAACACAATGATTTTTTTAAGAAAATTGCATTTATAGTATAGAAAATTTTTTATACAAAATTCAACCATAAAATTGATTAAAATGAGATTAATTAAATTATTTATAATATAGTAGAATAAATTTTACTTTTAAACAATTTAAATACATAATTGAATATTGTAAATGATTAAAACAAAAATAACATTTTCAAAAAAAAGTTTACTTTTCACTTTGCATTGGAGAAATCAATTTTTCAAAAAAATCCAAAACATCACCATAAAATAATTTTGACACGATGAATACAAAAATGATATAATTTTTATTAATTTTTTTAAAATTATAAATAGATTAATTATAATTTTACACGAAAAAAATAAATAAAAATAATTTAAAAAACATATTTTCAAGAATAAATTATCTTTAATAAATATTTAGAGTTAATAAATAAATTTATATTGATTATGTAACACCCTGAGATTTTATGAACTTTTTGTCTTTGATAGATTGTGTTACATGAAACACTAAGTTTTAAGAAACATCAATTTACTATTAATTCTATTATTTAAAAATGGTCGATATAGCCTACATATTAAACATGATAGTAAAAATAGGAATAAAACATTTTTAAAATTAAGTAGAATTGTTTTAGATAAATAAAATATATTTTAGAAAAATAATTAATTTTTAGTAAATTCTTTATAGAATATGAAAATATATTTCCTCTCAAAAAATTATTCTCATTGTTTTCTGTGAAAAAATAATAATATTAATTTTTACCACCATTATAAAATTTATTTGAAAAAATGAACATATTTTTTTGAATCAAAATTTTAAAATTATGTTATAATGAATTTTTAATAATTTTCAGAAAAGATTAATTATTTGATGAATAGTGAAAAAATAATGATTTTTATTGAAAATTGTTTTTTAATTTAATTAATTGAATAGTTAAGTTTCCTTAAATGTTGTTTTAGAATTAAAATAAGTTTAATTATATTATTATTAATCCAAATTAGTTTATTTGAACAAATTTTATGTTAAACCTTTTTATAAAATTTTTATATACCTATGATTTTTTATAAACTGTTTTTTCATTGTATTTGAGGGTTTAATATTAAAATATATTCTACTAAATATGTAAATTGAATTTCTAAAAATGTATTCCATATTCTAAATCACAATAATTAATATTATATAGTAAGTTTAAATTAATTTTTTTTCATAACGAACACTAACAATATAAAAAAAATTAATTACCATGGTAAGGTTAAAATAGGTTTATCAGGGGGTTAAACTAAAAACATAAGGGTTAAAATGAACTAAAAACATGTCCAAAAATAATTTCTGGCTCTATTGTGACCTTATATAATATAATTTCCTATAATTATCCATTTTTTACAATTTTTTTGTGTGAAAAATGTGGGTATATCTTATTCATTTAAAAAATTTCAAGTGTGTCCTCTCCCCCACTTATAAAAGGGAACACTCTCTCTTCTCCTCTTCACGTTTTCAAATAATTTTATTTCAGAAAATAACTACCCAAATACATTAAAAACTTTCCTAAAAACATCAGAGTCCTTATTTTTATTAATAAACCCTCCTAATAAGTTTTTTGGTACAAACCAAAGGAGGTTGTCCAAATAAGAGTTGGTGTGCTTAACCAAGCGTTTTTGTTTTATTTATTATTACACCTGCTTAAAATATTATTAGAAAAATAATTATTTAATAACATAATTATATTACATATACTTATATGTTATTATTCTAATTTGATAACTGATATCCATATCCTCCTCTATCAAATGGGAAACAAAACTATCAATCATGAGTATAGAAGACTACCACCTTGTGAACCTATGTAATTTTTTTCTATCACCAACTATCATAGATAGAGATTTTGATGTATTTAACATTTATATGTTATATTTATCACTTATTTATACTAATTAATTTATTATATAAAATATATATTCTTACCATCCAATCCATTGGAAAACAATAAAGTCGCTCGCGAGCACATGTGGCCTACCACCTCCATGTGGTGATCTGATTTTTTTCATTTTAAATTTGAAATGGATGGTAAAAAGAATATATTTAATTAATTTATATGAATATATTATATAAAAATTATTCATTAAAAATTATATATTATTTATCTCACTTTTGTTTCATCCATTGAGTAAATAGAAACATTGTTCATGCAAACGTACAACATACCATCTCCATAAACAATGTAATTAATTTTCTATCTCAAACTTTAATGGATTACTCTAAATACATATATAATTAATATATATGATATTTATTTAGTGATTAAAATACATAATATTATGGAAATATTATCAATTTAGGAGAGGAAAACTACCAAACCAAAACATACATATAAAACAAAGTTGTTATTACCCAAAATAGTGATTTTAACAAATAATTAGTAACAAACGAGAGATAAAAGGTTGTAAGTAAGTAATATATGGTATGATATATATTATTTTGGTTATATAAATGATTTATAATGAAATTATATTTATTATATAGTTGGTTTGAACATGTATGAAGGAAGTGAAGACTTAATGTAAGGTATTTTCATCTCACATTTATTTCTATGGAACATATGCCATATTCACTAGTTGTTTCTTTTCTAGGGTGTATATATTAACCAAGAATTTATTTGATAATTACTATCATGAAAATTATGATATATAAATATCAATATAAGTTTATTTCTTTCATGTATCTTACGATTCAAAAGTTACCAAATTGTTAAGGGTTTGATGTTACAATTTCATTATTTATCGGGATGGTTTATAATTATGCTTCTGATGATGAAAAATTATGATATATCACTGAAGAGAATAAATAATTTTTTTTATCATATGGTTATTTCTAGAAATTAATTATTTTCCTATTATTTTTATTCTATGTACTCAAGAGTCCAAAAGAATGTTTTTAAGTAAAACCAAATGTAGCCAATGAGCCCGTACCCAAGTGGTAAGGGCTCCTTCTTGGCATCCAAGAGACCCGGGTTCAAAACCGGGTGGAGGCAAATTTTCGGGGTACTGTAGAAGTACTGTAGCAGTTAATATTTGGTACTATATTAGCAGGAACTATTCACCTGATTTGGGCCTTCGGGTCACCAGTTTGGGCCTATGGGTCTCCAGGGCCTTTGGGTCATCAAAGGCCTTCGGGCCTTAGGGCCTTCGGGTCACATAGACCATGGAGTAGCCCAGTTCACATAGAACAGGCCCCAAAAGAGGATCAGAGCAACCAGAGTAGCAGCCACCAGATGCAAAGCTAACCGGATTGGAATAATGAGAGGGTATGACAGACGCCATCGGGACCAGGCATCGTGCAGCTTTGTATGGGGCAATGCCAGCCGATCAGCAATGCAAGGTGGGGAGATAAGGCGATCAATGATGCAAGACGCTGGGGAGGTGCAGTTCTAGTGGGCTAGGCCTACAGGTCATGTAATGGGCATGGTATGCCTCTGAGCTTTTGGGTCATCTATTGCGAGTCATGTTGGGCCTTGTGCCTTGGGTCTACGGGTCATGTACGGGTTCCCCTTCAACCCTTAAAAGGGGATTATCTATTATAAAATGAAAATAAGGCCTTTAGGCCATTCGGAGGAAGTAAAACCAAATGTATTCCTCACTTCAATTGAAATACCTTAATCTATTATATCAATGTTTTTATAAAAACAATTATAGAATTTTTTTTACCATTATATGATGATTATTTAAAGAATTTTTTACCCATGTTTTATATTTGAAAAATGGTTTAAAAGTAATATTTTTATGATTTTACAAAAGAGTTACGTTTTACTTTTTATTTTTTATTGAAAATTTGAAAGAAATCATTATTTTAACATGTATGCATGAACTTTATTTCCCTATGTCATAACCATTGAATGATTTAAAGATTAATTTAAAATTTAAAATTTTTATTTTAAAATAAATTCTTTCAATTTATATTTTGGGAAAATTTCATTGATAAAAAATTATTTTCAATGTGTGAAGGGTATTTTTCCCAAGAATTATTTTAATGATATTTTAATTTTATTTCTATTCATTAATGAAAACAAACCCTGAATATACTTATTATATACTATAGGTATGGTAAAATAATTGCATCCATATTATTTATCTACGTGGTTTATGATTATGATGAAAATATTTTTATGAAAAAAATTCCTTTCCCATGGGTTATGCTATGATTAATTGAGGAAATGATTATAAAACCCGTTACTTTTCCACATGTTATGTTATGATGAAATATTTATGAAACCCTTTTTATTTTCACAGGTTATGATTTGATTAATGTTTTATAATCTTATTGAATGCATCCGTATGAGTTTTTTTTAATGGGTGGTACCATAATTATATATTCCTTCAATGCATTGGGTAATGATAGATATATCATGAAATAAAAAATAATGGAATGGGGATTGAACCCAATTTATTAAAAAGATCTCACTATGTTAGTATTGGGTGTGAACCTTGAATACTTAAATGATTTAGGGAGTGAACCCATTAAACTATGATAGTTTTGGAAATGATCCCAGACTATAAAGTAAATGATTTTCTATGCATATGTGTATACTAAAAATCTATGTATTATTATAATGTTATACTCTCATGGATTATGTTCATTGATTAATTTATTAATCATGTTTAATAAACTTTCATTATTTACACCATGACTCATGTTTATGATCTATTATATGAAATTTATGGTTTCAAATGTTATTCTCATATTCTGATACCATGATACTCATGTTTTATTGATATCTCCCTTGTTTACCCTTATTGTGCATTTGAGATCACCCTTTGTTATAATTACTTTCCCTGATTTATGTAGAAAGTTATTATGTATGATATTTCTAATAAGGGTTCTAGTTTTAAATAACATAGTGGTAGATGATGTATTCAACTTATTATTTAAACATGACTATTAATACAACCAATTATTTAAACATGGCTATTATAAACTAGTTGTTAAACTTGGTTGTATGAATATGAATTTTTTTAAAAAAAATTTAATGGTTTTAGATAAATAAAATATATTTAGAAACAAGTACTTAATTTTTGGTAAAGTCCTTATATTCTTTGAAAATACATTTCCTCTCAAAAAATGGTGTTCATTGTTTTTTTTAAACAATAAAATTAACTGTTAAAAATTTTATAAATTTTATATGAAAAATCTACATAATTTTCAGAATCAATATGTGAGAATTATATTATAGTGAACTTTTTATAATTTTTTTAAAAGTTTGATTTTTTGAAGAATAGTGAAAAAATACTATTTTTTAAAAAAAATTGTATTTCTGTTTCAAAAATTTTCAATTTAAATATTGTTTTAATATGGTTTTAAATGAAAAAATAATTCAGTTTATTTTTTTAAATAAATTTAGTTTATTGAAATTAATTTTATGTTAAACTTTCTAATAAAACCTTTTTATACTTATCAAAATCATTTTTTTGAAAACTGTTTTTTGTCACAATTCTGGGTTTAATTTTAAAATAAATTCTACCACTTATATGAATTGAATTTGGAAAAATTTATTTAATATTATGAAACATAATAACAAATATTATATAATAATTTAAACTGAATTTATGGTCATAATGAATAGTAAATAGAGTAAAAATTAATTATTGGGGTTAAAGTTAAAATGGGATTACTTGGGGTTAAACTAAAAAATAAAGGTTAAAATTACCCTAAAACTTTTCCAAATACAATTTTAGTATCATATTTATACCTTATATCATCTTATTTTTCAAATTTTTACATTTTTTAAACTTTCGATGTGTGAAAAACATGGTTTTATCTTATTCTTTTCAAATATTCTAAGTATGTACTATCCCCCACTTATAAAAGGATCCCCCTATCCCCCCTATTAAATTATAAAAAGTATTTTTTGGAAAATAACTACCCAAATACGTTACATAATTCCATACCTGCATCTTAGAATCCTTATTTTTATTATTAAACCCTCAAAATAAGGATTTTGGTATAAACCTAAGGAGGACGTCCAAATAAGATGTTTCGTTCTTAATCGAGGATTTTTGTATTGTTTATTCTTCCAATTCATTAAAATATTATTAAAATATTCTAATATAATAACATAATTTTATTAAATATATTGATATGTTGTTATGTTAATGGAATAACCTATATCCATCTCATCCTCTGTTAAATGGGAAAAAAACTATCAATCGTGTATACGAAAGACTACCACCTTATGAACCGATGTAATTCATTTTCCATCATCACCTCTCACACATATTGATAATTATGGATTTAATGATTATATATGATATTTATACCCCATTAATTATAATACCATATCTACATTTTTACCTTCTAATTTATTGGAAAATGATAATGTTGCTCATTTGTACGTGTGGACTATGGCCTCTACGAAGCGATGTGATTATTTTTTATTTTATGTTAACATGGATGGTAATAAGGATAGATTTAATGAATATATATATATATCATACATATGAAATATAAATTACTATATAGAGGTTATATATTATTAACTTTTATTTCATTCTATTATTTGAGAAAATAGAAATGGTGTTCAAGTGTTCGTACGACCTACCGTCTTAATGAATGATATAACTCATTTTAAATCTATAATTTTAATAGATTACTATAACTAAATATATAATGAATTTATATTATATTTATATGATGATTAATATAATTTATATTATGTAAATATGATCAAATTATAAGGATCATAACAACCAATCCGAAATATACATAAAAAACAAAGTACCTATTGCCCGAAATAGTGATTTTAACAAAGAATTGTCAAAAAACAAGAGATAAAAGGTAGTATGTAAATAATATATGGTATAAAATTCATGATTATATTTAAACACTAAATTTATAATAAAACTATATTTATTAAACATGATATTTTAACAAGTATGAAGGAATTCGAGACTTAATGTAAGGGATTTTCATCACACATTAATTTATGTGAGACACATGCCATATTCACCACTTGGTTATTTTGTGTGGTGTATGTACTTACCATGAATGTATTTTGTGATTATTTTCATGAAAATTATTGGATATAAATATATATATTTAATTTTCTTTATTTCATGGGTCTTAGTATTCAAAAGTTACCAAAGTGGGAAGGTCTTGATTTTACAATCTCATTGTTATCAGTATTTTTTATGAATATACTTCCGATGAAGAAATATTATAATATATCTCTAAATATACTCTTTATTTTTATTATCCTCTATTTATTTTTATAAATTAATTTTTTTCTTCTAGTTTCCCTCACTTTATGTATTGAAGATCCAAAATATTTTTTTATGCGAAACTAAATTTATTTCTCTCTTCAGTCGAAAACATTTTTTCTTCTATATCCACATTTTTCTAAATATTTTTTAATGAATTTTTTTACTATTTTAAAATGATTTTTTTAAAATAAATTTTTAATTTTTAAAATATTATTTAAAATGATTCTTCTTATTGTTTTCTGAATGAGGTACTTTTGGCTCTTTACAGAAAATGTGAATGGAATATTTTTCTAACATGTATGGAATGGAAAATATTTCCCAACATCATGAGCACTAAATGAACTAAAGATTAATTTATATTTTTCCAGGGATATTTTAAAATTAAAATTTTTATTTAATATTTGTTTTTTTTTATTTTAAAAATTGGTTTTAAAAGTGGAAAGGGTATTTCCCTCTAGAATGTTTTAAATGTTATTTTAATTGAATTTTTGTTCATCAATGAAAATAACCATCGATTATAATTATTATCTACTGAGGATATGATCTAATTATACCATCTTTATTATTTCTTTGGATGATTTATGATTATAATGAAAATATACTTTTGAAATTCATTCCTTTTACCTAGGTTATGCTTTGATGAATTGATGAAATAATTAAGAAACCAATTTATTTTCCATATGTTATACTATGATAAATTTTTTTGTTAAACCCATTTTATTTTCATGGGATATGATGTAATTTAGTTTTATGATCTTATGATACAAATATGTTTTATTTTCATTATTTGGTGGGTATAACTAAAATTACTTAGCCTTCCAATGTATTGGGTAATGATAGATATCTCATGAGATAAACAGGACTAGAATGGGGAGTGAACCCAGTTTAGTAAGGGAATTTATCCACTATGATAGTATTGGGAGTAAACCTTGACAAATATGATTATTTGGGGAGTTAACCCATTCCACTATGATAGTTTTTGAAATGAAATTTGACTAGTAAATAAATAATTTTATATTATTATGTTCATGACACAAATCTATGTCTTATTCCAATGTTATTCTATCATGGATTATATTATTTGATTGTTTTTTGATTCATTTCTTATGAACTACCTTTATTTATTTCATGATTCTTTTTTATGATAGTTGATATGTAGTTCATGGTTTTAAAATATTATTCTCATTTTCTCATACCCTTATGCTCATGTTATTTTGATATCTCCCTTTTTTATACTTACTGAGAATCTAATCTCACCATTTCTTATGTTTCATTTACCCAAGTTATAAAGATAAGTATTATGTATGATAAGTATAAGAAGTGTTCTATTTATGAAGAAATTAGTGGGATATGATTTATTCCTCTTATGAACCAATTTTTTATGTGCTACAAACCAGGATGGGATGCCATCTTGTCTGAAAACCAACCCGGTTCTTGGCTTGGCCCAAAGGGAATTATTGATCCCCATGAGCTTCCAAATATTATCAGGAATTTATTAAATCACTATGGGAATGATTTATCCCAATAAACAAGGATCAAGAAAAAATAAACTGAACAAATAGACCAGCCAACAAAAACTAAATCTCAAATAAATGAATAAACAAAACTGATTTAGTTTCAACGATTAAACAAAATATGATCTAAATACAGAACTAAAACTGACACACCCTCCTGACCTCCATGTGACCTATATGTAGCCACCATCCATAAGACCAAAATACTCTAAGAACCAACTCAAACCAAAAATCTGAACCTATAAAATATCTCATGTCTATCGACACTAAATGATTTAATTGGGGTATGAGATTAACATATCTGCAGACAACCAACACAAAATCCATGCATTTTTGTTCCTGAAAACATTCTATAAATACAAGTTTGTAAATAAATATATAAAATAGGGCTTTAGTTCATTTTAATAAAACAAACACAACTTCTCAAAATTTCCCATTTTAAAACAATACACAATGTTTCCCTTTTAAAAAATTAGTTTCACTTATAATAACACTTTTTATTTGAAAATAAACTCAACCACCAAATCCAAACAAGTAACCAAAACAAGTCTGTGCAGAAAATTATGGATACAAAGGTAATAAGATAAAACTAGAAAGACTAAAACAATATGTAGTATAAAAATAAACAATCAAATACAGACATTGACCATGGGGTTTTCCTAAACATCTATAGATAAATCCCAGGAATTACTTGAGTTAGGCTCACCTACCGGAATTTGGTGCCACTCGATAGTCTATAAAAAATTGGCCACCCTAAACTGACCAATATAGATTCATATTCGCACCAATACCTACGAAGTCATGGTGGTATCAACCCTTCTTATTAGGTTGATAAAAACTTTCACTCTACCCACTAAAGGATGCCCATGAAACCCATGGTAATAGTATAATGTGTAAGTATGAGGACCTAGTACGTGTGACTCACCTTACATTTTGTCACCACACTTGCCTACCCCAAACACTGACACCACATATACAATAACCCATATAGAGAAATCCTTAATAGGGGTGTCCTTTAAATAATAAACCATTTCCAGGTGCCAACCAGGTCGTTACATCATTTGAGATTAAAAACATTTCTCAAAACATGCTAAGATGAAAACTGAGCATTTGTATATCCAAAACCACATTCCTTTACCAATATTAATAATTTATAACTAGGACTTACATCAAGTCAATTAAAAATAAATTTTCAAAATACTTCCTTGATAATGGAAAAAAACACTTTCATGTGAACAATTCCAAATTGGCTCTAACATTCAAGTTCAATTACATTTCAAAACCAAGATGAAAACACACAATATATTTATAGATATGAAATGTGATTTCAAACCATTTAAAGACCAATCATGTCCCAAAATACCATATGGTGAATGTTTTAAAGGACCCATTCGAATCCAATTTTAAAACCATATTGAGACTGTGAACCATTTATGAAGACATATTGGATTAAAATGGAATTCATAGAAGTATGGGGAAGAAAGATTAAGTGTTTTGAAAAATTGGTTTTATTGAAAAAAAAATTAATTTATCAAATACCATTATCATTTGTGTGACCATCCCCGTGTGCACATTGGGTTCACATAAACATTCCCACATATATTGGAACAAGACAAGTGTTTCATGAAATCACCAAAAACTACATTTAATGAAATGCCACATGCTTCCAAACCAACATAAAAAATACCATGTAAGCATTACACATAAGAGTTACCAATTTCCACAAGAAAAATCCAATTTTCAATTTTACAAAAATATCAAAACATAACCAAGGATAAACACTTCTCAAAATGAAAATTTTAATTCTAAAATAACACTTGACATTTCAAAAAACACCTTGAGTACATACATACATATAGATATATAATGAATCAATTTGAAAACAATTTTTAACAGATTATACCAACATCTTAGAACCACAATAAACTAATCAAGTGAATCACGAACATGTGACATATAATTATAAATTTATTAAAAAAACTCAAGCATAAATAGAATCCATCAATTATGTGTAAATTCAAAAAAACTCATGGAGAAGGAAGAATAGGCCCCAAGGAACGATCCACACACCCTAGGTTAAGAGAAAATCAAGTCACACACAAACCCTAACCTTTAGGTTTCATCCAATAGGAAAACCCCAAAAGGAAACCCTAAGAACTTGAGAGAGAAGGAAGAGGGAAGGGGGGAAACGACCACGAACTGAAGAAACATACCCTAGGAGCCTTTAAGGGGATTCAATATTAGATGGTTAGTAAGGTAGAGGGGTTTGGAGAGGCCTCCTATTGCGCCTGGGTTGGAGGAGGGAGGAGAAACACGATTTTGGGTTAAAATAATGGAGGTAAAAGATGAAATTTAAATATTTTTAATGACTGGGTAGCTCGCACGGTTTGGCCCCATAGTTTACCAAACTGTTCACTAACCATATGGTAGCTACTATCCATGAGGAGATCGACCACATAGAAAAACCAGATGGTTAGACATACCATGATCAAACCATGTGTTAGAAATTGTCCTAATCTAGGACCTTTCACATGGTTACATGGTCTAGCCCTTACAGTTTCCACTAATTACGCGCTTCTTGTGGACATGCCAAAAAATCAACCGAAACTCAAAAACATAAAAATTTAAGCTGGTAAATGAATTCAAACCACCACCAAAAAATCCAAAGAAAAGAAAAGAATAAAATAATAGGATTTTTGATAGTCATTGTGTAACAATTACCCCTAACATAGACACTTTCTACCCCATAAAGTCTCCTGACTGAAAGTTAACCAAAACTTGATTTCATACCCAATCAAAACCAAAGAAACCACAAACCTTAGAGATAAATTTCACTTTACCAGTCAAACACAACTAATCAAGAATAAGATATAACACAAGAATGAGTGGATAACATGAGAGGGTTCTCCACAAAAAAAGGACTCAACTAACATGGGAACTTTAAAAATCCCAACTCCACCAAGAATTAAGAGGGAACTAACAAAACTCCTCTATAATTACTGAGAAACATTCACATCGTGAAAGGGATCGAGGAAAATCTCCATAAGAAACAAAAATATCCAATTAAAACTAGTAATCCTCTGTATAGGGGAGTCCTATAAATGATTTCAAAATCAAACAAAAAACATAAACACACCCCATCACTCCACAAAACTCAAGCATCTCCAAACAAGCACTGATAAAACCAAAATCAACCCATATAAGGGATAAGAACACTTAATTAAGAACAAACGATTCAAATATCAAAATTTAAACAAACAAAACCATTAATCATATTATAATAAAGTATAACCTCACAATAGTTGAAAAATTTACAACAGGAAACATCAAACGTCTCCACCCCAACACTGGAGGAAAAAACTGGGAAAGTTTTATGCACCCCTGATGATTCCTGACTATGTGAAACATTAACTATGAGGTATTTGATTGGATCCATGTTAATTAAATTATCTCTAGCCCTATATTCTGGAAATGACATCCTATGGTCACAACATTTTTTTGGGATAATCTTCTTGCAAAACATCTCCAAATGGTCCAAAAAGCCACAACGATGGAAAACCTTTAGAGGATTACGACAAGAAGGATTCGAATAACCGAACTAGCCACACTGTAAGCCCATGAAAAAATGGTCTGATGAACAAGAAGCCAAAACAAATTAAGGATACTCCTTGGGTACTGTATCCTATGGAGCACACCGGTCACTAGATGGGGAACCTTCAGAAAATCCAACCACCACTGACTACACCTTGGGAACCAACTCAGCTAAAAATGATTCATCCACTAACTTCTCAAAATGAATATCCTTAAAGGAGAGGAATCACTCATTGATCTCTGGATAAAGACCCCCAATAAAAAAAGAATCTTTTATCAGATCCTGCAACATCACATATGAAAAATAGGAAATCAGGTCCTTGAAATGTTCAACATTGCCCTTCACTGTCCGCTAGAATTACTAAATGTTCATGATCTCTTCCATTTTCATCTTCTTTACCTACTTAGTTATAAACCATAGGACAAATATGGACTTAATCAATTCCCACATCATACCAAATCACATTGATCGTGGGGAAAACAAAACCCATTTTTCTAAAGCTAGACCCTAAAAAAACTATAAAAAATGAACTCTAACAGCTTCAAGAGTTCCAAACAACCTGAAGACATGCTCAACTTCCTCAAACTATTTCACTACCTCTAACAAAAATCGATTACCATGAAGTATAGGAAAAATCGTGAAGAACCAAAAATTGTGCATGACTCACTAGAAATTTTGGATACCCTTCTACGCGGCATATTTTGAACAATATCGAAATAGAAATCCAAAATCAACATCCAACCAAAAAACAATCAAGGGAACATCTAAGGGGAAAAAAATTAGCTCACAAGAAAAACACATACAAAATCTATCAGGAATCATCTTTTAAAAAATCACCATTTTTATTTTAATTTAAAAAATTCCTTCTCCCAATGACACCTTCAAAAAAATGAAATCTATTTTTTCAAACAGGAACTGAATCTTCAATGAAAAATAATTTTATAAAATAATTCTGGAGAAACAAGTCCGAGCATTTTATTTCAAATACACATCCATTTAATATTATAAATTGTTGCACATGTGTTCATCCATTTACATCCACATGTTCTAACACACACTTTCCACACATAACCACACATTTGTGAACTTTCGTATGAAGTATTAAGGTCTATGATTGCAATTTCATTATCTAAACCCAAGAACATGAAAAAAATTTCAATCCAAAACATTTTAATTTGAAACCCCTTCTCGCTAATTTCAAAACCACTTGAATGAAATCATTTAATTTTCAAAAAAAACATTCATTTTAAAAAAATAATCACATCAACTGAGACCAAAACAAAATATAACCCACACCAAACAACCAGAATGAGGAACAAGTGCCATTTCTAACCAGGTGACATGGTAGTGGGTCATGTACCAAGTAAGAATCAGCAAGTAGGAGAATATTGAACTGTTTACTCTAACTCCACATGGGTCACTACTCCATGTGAGATCATGAAACAACACAAAATTGCCTCTATTTTCATCCCTCAATACAAAATAGAGACAAAATACTGAAATCTCATACTACCCCTGGTAACTTGAGGATCTGAATAAGCAAGATTTCATGATTCTTTTCCCGTACCTACCTCTGGAGTCCTTACAGTTCTAATCTATAACTTCATAACTCCCAAAATGACAATGTCCAACTTTGATATGATTTTTTCACAAGCCAGGCTCGGATTCCATCTATTCTGACACCCGACCTGGTCTATGGCATGGCTCGAAGGGCATTCCTAATCCCCATAGGCTGGAAACAAGTGTCAGACATCAAATAAATTACTATGGGGATTATTTTTTCTCAATAAGCTAGTATAAAAATAAAATAAAAAGAAAAAATGGATTATCCAACATAAAATTAATATTTTATAAACAAATAAACAAAACTAATTTAGTTACAACGGCTGAGAAAAATAGAAATTAAATACAAAACTGAAACTAACATGCAAACCCGATATCCATGTGAATTCTATGTCATCAGCATCCATAAGACTCAAATTCTCCAAGACCCTATTCGAACTAGAAAACTGAACCGTGAAAACCGATTCGGTCTACCAACATGAAATGGTATAAGTAGGGTGTGAGCTTAATAGTTCAGTAGGCAACCACCACATAATCTTTTCATTTCCTTTCACCAAAAAAGTCTTTAAACACTAGTTTGTAAATAAATAAATATATAAATAATAGTTATTCAGTTTATTTTAATAAAATCAACACAACTTATCACAAGTTCCCATTTTAAAACAATTCAAGTTATTTAACTTTTAAAAATTTAGTTTCACTTCTCACAACTCTTTTTCATTAAAAACAAACCCAACCACTAAATCCAACTAAGTAACCAAAAAATACTATGCGTACAATAAAGGAAACCAAGGCAAGAAGATAAAGCTATCAAGACTAAAAAAACATGTATAAAAAATAAATAAACAAATACATGCATTGACCATGGTTTTTTCCTAAAAATCCCTAGAGTGGTCCCTAGACGTACTCGAGTCGGACTCCCTATCAGCATATGGTGAAGTTCCATAGTCTATAACCAACTGGACAACCTAAACTAACCAATCATGTGGCACATCCCACCAATCCCTATCAAGTCAAGGGGGTACCAACCCTTCTAATCAGGTTTGACAAGAAACCATCACTTGAACCTCTAAAAGATAGTGAGGAAAACCACGGTAGTTGTATAATTTGTAAGTAGGAGGTCATCAAACACAAGACTAACCTTACATATCATTACCATACTTGTCTACCTCAAGCACTAGAAGTACCTATATGATAACCAATATTGAGAAATCCTCAGTAGGTTTACCCATCATATATAAAACTATTTACAACTTCCAACCAGGATGTCACGTCATTTGAGCTTCAAAATATTTCTCAAAACATGCTAAGATTCAAACCAAGAATTTTTATTTCCAAAACCACATTCATTTCCCAAAATCACAAAGTGAAAAATGGGCCTCAAATCATTTCTGTTTAAAATATATTAACAAAAAAATTCAAAAAATAATGGAAAACATCACTTTCTTGTGCACAATTCCAAATGAGACTTAGCTTTCAAGTTCAATTTCATTTCAAAACCAAGATGAAAATAGACAATATATTTATAGATTCCAAATGGTATTTCAAACCATTTAGATATCAATCATGTCCCAAAATACAAAATGGGACACGTTTTAAATAACACATTCAAATTCACTTTCAAAACCATATTGAGACCATGAAAAATTTAGGAAGACATGTAGGATTAAAAAGAAATTTGGAGAAGTAGGTGGAAGAAGGATTAATTCTTTTAAAAATCAAGTTTTATTCCTCAAAAAAAGGGATTTATCAAATACCTTAATCATTTGTGTTCTCATCCATGTGTTCACATCAGTAACACATGGATATGACCACATCCAATGGCATAAGCCATGTGTTTCCTCAAATCACCCAAAACTACCTTTATTGGAACTCCACATGCTTTCAAACCCACACAACAAATACCATGTAAGTATTATAGGTAAGAGTTACTAATTTCAATAAGAAACATACAATTTTTAATTTTACTATAATATCAGAACATAAATGAGGCTAAAAACTTCTCAAAACACACAATTTCATTCTAAAATAACCCTTGACATTTCAAAAAACACATTTAGTTCATATATACATGGAAATATTTAAAGAATAACTTTATATATGATTTTTAACAAATTATACCAACACCCAAGACCCACAATAAACTTAGAAAGTGCATCAAGAGCATGAAAAATATAATTATAAATTTATTAAAACCAACCAAGAATCAATAGAATGCATCATAAAGTAAAAAAATAGAGAAACCAAACTTAATAATGTGTGAATGCAACAAAACTTCTAGATAAGGAAGAATATACCCCAAGAAATGATTCGCACACCCTAGGTCATGAGAATATCAAGTCACACACAAACCCTAACCCTTATGGTTTGGACAAGAAGGAAACCACTCAAGGAAACCCTAATTACTTGAGAGACAAGGAAGAGGGAATTTGGTAAATAACCGATAACCAATGGAACTTACCTTAGGAACCTTCGAGGGCCTTCAATGGTGGAAGGAGATCATGGGAGAGGGGTTTTGAGAGGGCCCCTAGTGTGCCTAGGTCATATGAGGGAGGAAAAACTGGATTTTGGGTTAAATGAATAGAGGGTAAAAGAGGTAATTTCAAGATTTTAAACTGAGGGGAAACATTCATAGTTATCTTGAATAGTTTACCAAACTGTGTACCAACTGTGCGCTAGCTAATTTCCAAGAGGAGATTGATCACATGACCAACCTACACGGTTTGACTTACAATTATCAAAATGTATGGTAGATACTATCAATCTCCAGGACCTACCACATGATTAACTGGGATGGGTTGCATGGTTTCTACTAACTATGCGCTGCCCGTGCATAGGTAAAAAATTCTCCCAAAACTCAAAAAATCAAAATTTTATGTCAAGAACTAAATACTAACCTCCACTAAAACATCTGAAGCAAAGGAAAGAATAAAATAAGAGGATTTTCAAGGTTGTGTCATTACATTATGTATCTTATTTTTCAATTAAACTAATCATTTATGGTCCTCATGCATTTTTTTGTATAACGAAAATAATTTTCATTAATTAATATGTAATATATTTTTATGAAAATTATGTGTCCTTATAAAGTAAATCCTATATATATATTATAATTTATTATTATTATTTATACCATCCATTTAAACAGCTGTGTTATAATTATTATATTTAAATAACAATATTTTTTGGTTCATTTAACTTGGTATTGGGTGTTTTAAATGATATTAAACATAGTAGTCCATTGAAATCATGGGGTATCAAATTATCCACCCTAATAAATTTCATCGCACAATTAGAACTTATTATCAGAAATAAATGCTTTGACATTTTAAAATACATTTATTGAAAATCTACATCATAAAAAGGGTTAACAATACTTTCTCTTAAAAATGATATAGAAATACGAAGGTCATTTGTAACACCACAAAACTAGGTATCCAAATAGACGAATATTTATGGGAATTGAGAATATAGACATACAAGAGAAAAATAACACCCAAGGGATAATAGAGTGAGGCAGATAATATGGTTAGGAGATATCTAATGACTAAAAAACAAAATATCTATGATTGGTGAAAATAATACTAATGCATAAAAAAATGAGAGAAATAGAATAATTTTTTTATTTCAAGATCATTTACAAAAATTTGAGGGGTTCTTTTACTATCAAGATAGATAACTATAGAAAACATAATTAATTTATATATTTATATTTATTAAGAATAATTTCATCTTTTGGTTGTGCCTTGATAAATTTCAACTTCATCACTTACTCCGGGAAATGAATATCCAATATGATTTTTTATGCTTGAATCACTAAAACTAACTATTAACAGATCATAAGATCCATAAAAGAATGGAAATTATTTTAATTTATCATTAAATATTTACCAAAACCAAAATGGATGTCAAGAGTTATATAATATAATACATTAATCCCTAAAACCACAATAGTAACTCAAAGTTCAACATAATTCATTACATAAGTATTTATTATTAAAAACCTACAAAAATACGCCTTACCAAATTCAAAATTAAAAAATTTAGAAATAAGGTCACTAAAGTTCCCAAACAAATTAACATTAATACCCTTAAAAAATAAAGTATCTCTTAATGTAAAATTATAAATATTTTATTACCTTGATTACTACAAAAATATGCTTCAAAAAACTAATTGTATACTTATTCCTTAAATAAAATAAAATATTATCAAATATATTCCATGAATATGACAATATAGTAAACTCCGTTATAAATAAATTTTTCAATAAATCACTAATCATTTTAAATAATATAATATTTTTTACTTCATAATTTCCAATTATCTATTTATCCCAACTAAACATAATTTCATAACCATTAGGAATATATTAAGGGCTATCATCCCTTATTCATGTGTTCTTTAAAAATATCACTAAATAATTTTTGTTGGTTATCAATACCATTCAACACATGTTTGAAATTATGAAAAGAAAAACTACTACATAACAATACTTATATTATTCATGAACATAATATCATTAATAAAACACTTATTCTAAATAATTCTTGAATCTCAGTATATAAAATCATCAATTTTTTAACTTCAGCTATAGTAATTGCATAATATTTGACTTCTACCCTTGGATTAAACTACTGTAAGTTAATATGATGTTTTCGGCATCGGTTGGTATAGTGTCCCATATCTTTATAGTTAAACCATCATACTTTTTTGGATTCTCCCTAACCCTTTAATTCATCAGTGTGATTACCTTTTTCTACACACTTTTTGAAAAGTCATTTTCCATTTATGAAAGTGCCTTTGTGTTTGCAACCATAAGAATCACATGTTGGAAAATAACAATTTATCTTATTACCTTTGTCCATTTTATTTTTATCCATCCGATTGTTCTGTTAATTTCCTTAAAATCCATAAGACATGGAAATTATTTCTCTGTCATGATAGAATATGATATTATATCCTCATATGATGAAAATTTTATAGAGACTAGTGCCCTTTGAAGGACTGGATTAATCCCCTGAAATAAGTGGTAAATATTTCTCTTTATATTATTTATGTAGTATGTAGTATTATTTTTTAAAAAATTTTAACATTATATTTATACTTAGAAATATTTCCCTCTTCCTTTTTTCTCAAACTGAATAATTTTCCCTCCATATTGGCACATTATTCATGAGGATATTTTTTTCCAGGAAAAGTTTTATTAAATCCTTCTATTCTATGCTCATTATTTCTAACTCATACATGGTTCTTTAAATCAATGACCACCATTAATATCCCTCTCTTGAGAGATGAAAAAAATCCATGACAACCTTTTCTCTTTTGTTACTTACCAAAGTGAGAAATATCTTTTCTAAGGAACTTATCCATTTATCCACTATAGATGGATTTTTTGTCCCATTGAATGATGGAAGTTATTAACACATGAAGTGGTATAACATTGTTACACCATACTATGTTATAGTAGAATATTTTATACTGAATGTTTATTGTTTATAAATTGAGTAATCTCCCCAAATATAGATATAATTTATTCATCTCAAGATCAAGATCCATCTCTATATTCATTATATTTACTAGGATAGAAATCCCTACATGGATTATGTGCACTAATATATTTTATGTTACTTCTACTAGAATCCGTGTATAAACAATAAAATTCACTAGATCATGTCAAAAAATTATGATATATGTAATTTTAAAACTAGTGAAACACTTAAAATAAATTGAAAAATTATTCATAACTAATCCCAAGATCATAAAATTGGTTTCTTTGAGAATATTATAAAATCATAAATATATTTTCAAATATCTTATAATAGTTTGTAAATAATAATCTAATTAACCAAATAATATTTCCTTGAGAGTTTCAAACCAAGTGTGCATTAATGGAATGTTTATCATGCACCAAAATCACGGTCAAAATATACTCAGGCAACTATTTTAATGGTTATTACCTCAAGATCCATTTATTGTAAACCCACATCCACATGTAGTATCCAGAAATGGATGTATTTCTCAGCAACCTATATAATCTCTACCTTACCAAAAAATTAGGATGTTATCCTATACTTATAATTATCTTCAAATTTAGTCATAGGGTTATATTCTCTCATCTATTTTTTCCCATAAATTTAGTTCCCAAAGTTTCTAGCAAAAATTATATAATACCATCTATCAATACCCCAACTCTAGTTTTCTAGAGTTGGTGGGTACTTTATTACATTATAAATAGATACAAGCAATCACATCCTAATGGAATTAATAGTTTAAAAGTCTTAGTAAACAATATACATACTTGAATCTCACATTATATTTTAAAACATAAAATGTAACATATTATTTTCTTTGAGGGAAACAGTACTTCTTCTGGAATATCCATACATATCAATCAAAGTACACATCCTCGAATATTTGTATAATAAAATAAATAAAGAGTGGGATCAAAATATAGGTAGGGATTATGTGCATTAGAATTTATCCTGAATAAATAAGGCATAATGAAGATGGAAATATAAATAACTGAAAACACAAGTCATTTAATCAATAAATCAACCACAAATAATAATATGGAAGGAATAAATGATGATAAAATAATTCTATATAAATGATAACATGATATTTAAACTTATCCATAGATATAATTGATATTAAAATAATCACATGCATATCAATAATAGATTTCATAATAATAGAATTCATAATTCTGGACATCTGAAACATAACATTGATTCCTTATACCATTACGTCTAAAAATATCATCAAGACCTTATTCCAAGACACCCTATATAAATGGGAAAGGCCTTGTCAAAATAAAAAATCTGGTATGTCTCATGAGTCCAACTGATGAATTTATGGGATGTGTAATTTCATACCCCCACCTATCACTTAATAAGTCCAATCCATTCATCATATAAACAAACAACACAACATAATCAACATGACTTAAAAATAAATAACTATCCTTATTTGAAGAACCAACATATGAAATATTGTTACTTTACCCAACTAATTTGATAATAAAATAATAATAAAAATATAGTGTATGGTATCATTATAGTATATCCTCATTAAGTTATAATATTCAATAAATTATGTTAATATAAATGAAAATAATTTCAAAAGGTCTCTGGGAATTTTATTGAAGAAAATTTCATTTTTCAATTTGAAATAACTAATTTAGAAATTTATTAAATATTAAGGATAATATTTACTTTGAATAGGGACTTGTAATATTGTAATAGAAGCTTCAAATCAATTATTTTTCATGATGAGTAGAAATTACAGTCATTCTATATAAGTTAGAAAACATTCCATTCATAATTTTTTTATAAAATTCATAAAGTGCGTCTTTCAGAAAATGACAATAAGATTCTTTTTAATAAAATTTGTAAAAAATAAAACATTGTAAAAATGTTGTTAATAAGTCATTAGATAATAGTAAAAATATTCTTTAGAATATTTCAAGGAAAATATGGACATAGAATAAAAATAATCCCTACTAAGTAGAAAAGAAAACCAAGTCGATTTCCCTTAGAAAATTATTTATGTATCTTGAGTACTTTAAGAGAGACAAATGAAAAGAGAACATGAAATTTATATAAATAACCAAAGAATAAGATAATATATTAGGTTTAATATATAAATATCAAATAATTCTACTAGAATATAATTAAACAAGAATAATATCGAATAATGATGGTATTGTGAAATAAACTCTTACCTTAGGTCCAAATTCCTTCATATGTATTTGAACTTCCTTTATAATAAATATATATTTTTTATAAATTTATTCAAGAAACATAATCATATATACCATAACATATATTATTTACTTATAACCTTTTAACACCCTTTCATTAACAATTATTTTAAAAAATCGATATTACTGGTGATAATTGCTTTATTTTTCATATATATTTTGGTTTAGTAGTTCTGGAACATATACTTTTATCAGGGTTACATCATATATTAAATGTTATTAATGTTTTTAATATCATATATAATCATTATATATATATATATATCAATAAAATATAGATATATAAAAATTAATTACACTGTTTATGGAGATGGTAGACCCTGTATATAGGACTAAACCCATGTATCCCAGAGTCAATGGTTACTTTATTACCTTGGAAATAGATGTAAGAGATCACATCACAAAGGAATGTATAATTTAACTGTCTTAGATAAATAGATACATATATTAATATAAAAATATATTCTAAAACACAAACTATAAAAAAATAATTTTCATTGAGAAAACAAATTATTTCCCTTAGCATATCCCTAAAAATGAATCAAAATACAATTCATAGAATCCTAGGGAAATGAAACATAAGAAAGGTTTGAGCTCAGATTCTCAGTAAAGGTATGAATATAGAAGAATCTATCTTGAATAAATAATTCATAATAAACATGGAAATATAAATATACAAAAAGAATTATAATTAATCAGTAACTTGAGCATTAAAAATAATATGGTATAATTAAATGATGATCTAATAATTCAATATAAATAATCTCATGAGATAGAAACTTATCAATTGATTTAATAACAAATCAAATAATTACATATAAATAAATAATTGGTTTCTTAATGATATAATTCTTAATACCGGATATATGAAATTGACCATCGAGGCCTTATGCCAACACATTGGAAAATACCCTCAAGGCCATCTTCCAATCAATCTACATAAATAGTGAAGGCCTTAACCAAATACCCAAGCTAGTTTTTCTCTTGATACATATCAATGCATTGAAAGGATATAATGGGCCTCACATATAACTTACTATGTCAAATTAATTCCTCTTATGAAAGGGGTAAAACATAATCAATATAACATTTATATTGAAAAAATAGCATATGAAATGTTAATACTTCCCCAGAATCATAAACTATCCATAGTGATATGGAAAATGGTATCGAAATAGTATATCCTAAATCAAAATAGTCATAAAACATCTAAATAAATATTGTTGATGGTATCATAATAGTTTAACATCAGTAAATCATAATATTCAATAAAATATTTTGACACAGATGAAAACACCTTCATAAGTTCACTAGAAACTTTCTTGAGGTAAATACCCATTTTAACATTAAAAAAACAATTCAAAATCTTATAATTTACAAAATATTAAGGAAAAAATTCCTTTAAAATGACCTTGAAAAATTGTAATGTAATATTCAAAATAATTAGAATTTATAATGGCAGAAAAATTTTCTTCATATCGTATAAGTAAAAAACTATTTCAATCATACTTTTGTAAAAATGTCAAAAAGTACCTCATTCAAAAAATTAAAAGAATAATAATTTTAGAATAATTGTAAAAATTAAAAAAATGGTAACAATGAATTTAAAAAATAATTTTATAATAGAAAAAACTTTCTTCAAAACATTTTTAATAATCTTTGACATGAAATAGAAATATTCTTGTTCGAGTTGAAAAACAACAATCGATTTTCATTAAAAAAATATTTATGTATCATGTGTACTTAAAGTGGTCAAAATTGAAAGGAAATATGTTAATTTAATTATATAAAAATAGGATAATTAAATTTATATATTTTAGGATAAAAGTAAAAATAATTCCCTCAAAAGACACTTAAACATAAATAATCCCGAATAATGATGATATTTTCAAATAAGCCCTTACAACTTTAATATTTTTTGAATCATAATACCCATTAAATAAAAAAAAATTAAATGAAACTGTAAACAGCATGAATATATATAGAATAAAGATATATCATATGAAATGGGTAGTATATACACAAAATAAAAGAAATTATTGATGAATTTGAAATATATCTTGTGGAAGTAAAAGTTAGATGAGAAACCCTTACCTTAGTTCCAACTTCCTTCATACGTGTTCGAAAATATAGTATAATAAATATATATTTATTATAAATATATTATTTAACCATAATAATATATATAATACCCCATATTATTTACTTATAACCCTTTATCACCCATTTATTAACATTTTTTTTGTCGAAATCACTGTTATGGGTGATATCTGCTTCGTCTTTCATGTTTGTTTTGGTTTGGTAGTTTTTATACATGTAAATTGATCATGGATATATAATATAAATAATTATAATCATTATATAATTATAATTTATATTCATTATATAAATATTTAGGGTCCTTTGAAAAATTTATAGATAGAAAAATAAATTACATCGTTCATGGAGACGATAAGTCGTACATACGCATGAACGCAAATTTCATTTTACAATGGATGAAACAAAAGAATGGTAAATAATAATTTTCATTTAAAAGACCATTATTATATCATATAAAACATATATATTCATTAAATTAACCCTTATTACCATCCAATAAAAATGGAAACGAAAAATAAACCACATCACTTCGTGGAGGTGGTAGTCCACATGTATGCACGAGTGACATAATTATTTTCAAACAGATTGGAAATTAAGAAGGTAACTATGATATTATAGTTTTGGGGGTATAAATTTATCATAATTATCATATTTAAATATGTAACCCAACATAATTAATATCTATGAAACATTGTGGTGGAAAATGAATTGTATCGTTACATGGAGATGGTAAGCCGTATGTGCATAAGAGTGATACCTTCACTTTTAGTTTGATGTGAAAGAGGGTGTATAATGGTTATTTGATAATCATACAAAATAAATTAAAATATTTAAGATAATTTAGTTATAATTTAATGATAGTACCAAATATTTAGATTAAGTAAATAAAAACTAAAAAAGAAAGTGATCTGTTAAGGTGATTACCACTCCTTTGAATTAACTCCTTTAAATCTCCTCTTAAGGGTCCTAGGGTTGGCCTTTAGGTATAAAAAACTATATAATTTTGATAAGGAAGATTGAAATGGATTTTGGTAGGGTTTTATTATGATATAAGGCTCAAAATGGTTTAAATAAGGTAGAGAGGAGTTTCCATTTTATAATTGAGGTGAGGGACACTTTTATAATTTCTTATAACATTAATTGATAATAAATTTATTCTATTGGTAAAATGCATAAAAATATTCAAGTATTCAAAACTAGGTTATTATATGATTGAAATATCATCAACCAATAAAATTTGGATAGGTTTATGTAGTTATTTAAACCTTATCGTTCGGTTTATCCCCTTAGTTAACCTATTATAACATTAAACACAGAACATATTTTTAATTCTTAAAGGGTTGTAATTTTACATATAGGTAACTACTAATTATAAAATGGAAATGGTATTAAATTTAATAAAATATATTACCCCTTATCAACTTTCAATATTTTAATGTTTTTAAATTAATTTTATAAAATATTATTTTGGAAAATTATCATTAATGTCAATTTTAAAACTATTCAATGAAAATGATTTCCAAAACATCAATACAAAGTTAGATTTCGAATATAATTAATTTAAACTTCAATAAAATTTAATATTAATATAAATAAAATCAACACTATAATTTAGTAAAATTATATCACTTTTAATATTTTTAATTTCATTTATTTTATATTTCTATTGATTGAATAAAAATCGTATTAGCATTGCACAATAATTTAACATAATTATATAATATATAAAAATTATATAAAAATTATTATAATTATTATAATTTAATTATTCACAAAATTTACATTTATATTAATTCATAGATTACTTTTGTCTCCATGTGTACACATAATATATATTTAAAAATAAGTGAGCAACATTTTGTAACTTTCTTTGATTTGAATAGAAAATTGGTCACTTTTATGAAAACGTGTCAATTAAATTTAAATAATTTTAATTCTAAGGTTATAAGGGTTTAATTAAGTTTATAAAAAAAATTAAGATGAAATATTATGACCTAATCACTTAGTTTTATCCTATATTATCCTAATTTACCCTTCATTGATGTGAAAAATTTTACCATGATTTCTAATCATAATACCTAAAATTAAATGGGACCTATTTACTACATTTGAACATCCTAATTCCAAATATGGAATCTATTTTTTCAAATACAATTTCTATAAGAGGTAGAAATTAAATTTAAAATAAACTTTCAAAACATGATGATTTTTTTTCTTTAAAACAATTCCTTGTTATATATAATGTTTTTTATATAATCAATTCAATCATGAAATTGATTAGGTTGAAAATAATTGGATAAATAATAATATAATATAACTAATTTTATTTTGAAATAATTTTAAATCAAAATTTAACTTTTGAAATGATTGAAATAAAAATATAGTTTTCAATAAAAAATATTATTTTTGATTATTCACTAGAAAATCAATCTTTTCAAGAAAATAATGATAATTTAACCCAAAGATAATTTTGATATGATTATTTAAAAATTATATGATTTTTATATAAAAAATTTAAATAATTTATAGAAATTAATTATAATATTTGGTCACTAAAATGTAATTAATTCATTTCTAATGAAAACACATTTCTAAGTAGAAAAATAACTTGATTGAAAATTGAGTAATTATTTTATAACCTCTAATAAACTTATTTGTATTAATTAGTTCCTTTACATATATTTCATAATTTTGTTAATACAATTACTAGCCACTAATTTAATGTCTCAGATATAATAGTAATATTTAAATATAATATTTTTTGGTTTTTAAAGTTAAGTGTTACATTTTGAATATGCTATTGAACCCAATTTTATTAATTTAAAATATTTGGGTGTTAATTCTCCCACTTTAATAAATAGAACACTCAAAATTTGAACCTATGGTCAGTTTTTAAGGGTTTTATATTTGAACAATTCTTTATAGAAAATCCATTCCATAAAAAGGGTTAATAAAACTTCCTCTTAAAAAGTGATAAACAGAAATATGATGGTCACCAAAAAATTAGGTTTCCAAATAAGATAACAAATAGGGAAGTGATAATATGGACATGGAAGATAAAACTAATGCCATAGGATTAATAGAGAGTGATATAGAATGTGGCCATAAGAAAGTTAACCATTACAAAACTATAAATCTGTGATAGGTTAAAAGAACATTTATTTATCAATGATAAATGTAAATGATTTTTTTTATTTGAATGTACTTACCATAAATTCAAGGGATTACTTTACTATCCAGACAAAGCACTCAAGTAAATAAACTCACTTTATTTATTACTATGTCATAAGCACAATCTCATCATTTGGTTGTGCTTTGATCAATTTACACTTCATCTCTAATGCCTGAAAATGGATATTTGAGATGGATTTGTTTTAAGACTAAGTAAATTTTAACAAATCATTATATCCACAACTCATTCCTTCAGGCTCTATATATTTATATATACACAAACCAAAATGGTTTACATTGGTTGTCCAATATGATTAGTCATATGTTAACTTCAAAAAATAATATCCAAAGTTAAACTTAATCCATCTCATAAGTAGTCTACCATAAGGATCCTCCAAAATATTTCTATCCAAATTAAGAAATCCTATTTTTTTGAATAACATTAGAAAATATACAAAATAAAATTATCATTAATACCCTATAAAGTGACTCTTAATGTCACCTGTAAATACCTAGATCACAAGGTAATAACTTGAATCACCATAAAGCCGTAGTGATAACATTCATCCTTCCAAGAATTAACTCTATCCTTATTCCTTAAAAAAATATCATCTTATTAAATATAAATCTGAACATGCATTAAAAGTCACCATGAATTACTTTTTTATCAAATCACTAACCATTTCAAGGTCACTAATACAATTCTATTTTCTTATTTAATGTCAATATACTCTTAAATAAACCTTATTAACTCAATAACATTAAAATATTAGGGGTTATATTTACCTTAATCATTTATTCTCTAAAAATATAATCCTACCACTAAATGAATTTTCTTGGTTATTAGTACTATTCAACATGTGCTTTAAAATCCTTGAAGAAAAACTAATACAATACAATACTTATATGTTTTTTTATTCTTATAACTATAATTTCATTGATAAAATTACTTCTAAAACATGATTATTGAATCTAAATATATTATCACTTTAATAATTCATCTTTAGTTTTAGTAATAGAATAATTTTACCATGATCCATTAGTTACTTATGAGGCATATTCCCTTGGGAAATTAATTTATGTTGTTCCCTGTATCTTTATAGTTTAAACACTAAATATTATAGGTTTATTTATTACCCTTGAATTCAAATTCATTATGACCTTTCTCTCTACACATGAGTATAACCACAATTCCCTTCAAGCAAGTATTAGTGTGGTTCTTTCCATAATTATCATATATGGGAAAATATTTCTTTGTCTTTTTCTCCTTACTTATTTTTTTCTCTTATGTCATATTCTTCTATTTATATCCTTCAGAACCATATGAATTGGATAATTATTTCTCTTTCTTGATAGCACATGAAACTATATCTGTATACGATGATAATTTTAAGGATATTATTTCTCTTAGAATGATTAGCTTGATACCGTAAAAGAAATTTCTAATATTTCTCTTTGGATTATGTCTGTAGTCCACAACATGCCTTGATAACATTGTAAATTTTTCTCTATAATGATCAATATATTCATCTTAATTTTGTTTTACACTGAAGAATTTCCTTTCCATATCCACTTGTTTTCATGAGGAAAATATTTTTAAAATAATAGTGCCTTAAAACCTTCTCCCTTTCATTACCACCAAATGTGGGAATTATATTCTCTAGGTAACTTATCCATTTCTAAATTACAAATGGATTTTTAGTCCCATTGTGTAACACCCCAAGCTTTCATAGTACGTTATTTCTTCAAAGTAATTAAATAACTTGCACTACACGCAACACCGAGTTCTAGCGCACCATGACTTACCAAATAAGTTGTTCAAAAGAAGTTATGAATAATATTAATTGAATTTTGAAATATTAATCCTTATAATTTTAGAATCCATATTATGATTTTCTTAGACATAATGTAAGAACAAATACATTTTTTCAGATAAAAAAAGTATTTTTCAAAAAAAATGCAATTTTACCGCCTGTTAAAGGCAAAGCCTTTTTAAGTCCAATATTTGAAACTTTTATATATTCAATTTGACAAAATAAACTTCTTCTTTATAATTGGGACATAATAATTTAGTTTCAATAAAGTTTTGGTGTTTTTCTGATAACTTTCATATTTGGGTGAATAGTGAAAAATACTATTTTTTAACTGAAAAAAACATTTTAAATCAAAATAATTTATATTGATAAATTATAAATTTTAATGGTTTGGAAGTATAAATAGATTATATTTTTACCATTTAATCCAATGTTGGCCATTATAAGTAATTTCACTTTGAAATTGGACATAAACAAGTGCCAAACTTTTGGTAGTTATTATTTCTTAAAAATACATCTTTTGGTTTTGACAGGGGAAATTAATTTTAAATTAATAAATGAAACTTCAATGTCTTGAATTTGTTAAAATAGACTTCATTATTAAATTCGTAATATAAAAATTATCTTAGGGTAAATTTTTGGTATTTTTCTGACAACTTTTAATTTTTTATGAATAGTGAAAAACATTGAGTTATAGTTTAAAATCAAATTTTTATTTAAATAATTATTTATTTTATTTAAATTTATTTTATTTCAAAATAGATACATAATACCTATATAAGTTCAATGTAATTCATTGGATTCGGTTTATAATAATTTTAGATATATAAAAATTTTATTGAACTTTTCCCCGTCTTTTACCCACCTCCTAGGAGAATTTACAAATTCACATAAAACATAATTTTATCGCTTATGTGAGTGGAATTTTGAAAAACCAAGAGACAAGGTTAATATAAAAGAGTAAAATGTGGTTTAATAAGATAAAAATATTTTTTTCCGAATAATAACTTTTTACTTTTATTTACCACAATAAAAAGTAAATAGGGTAATTAAGGGTAAAAATGATATTATTAATACCATAACACATGTCCTAATTCTATTGGACAAGTGTATCTCGACCAAAAACAACCTTAGGAATAAAATATTATCATTTAGGTCCACTTGGATTAGATTAGGACATTTATTATTATTTAATTCAAAGAAGAGTTAAATGAGTTAAAATCAAAGTTTAATAACTAAAACATTTTTAATATAGGGTTATGCATAAGATAAATTAGATGATAAATATTCATTATAAATAAATATAAATTTAATAAATAATGGTATTTTATTTATAATTTTTAGACATTAAATAATTTAATTTATTTATGACACAATGGTGATGCAGTAATTACCTAATTAATGAAATATTCAAATAATTGATATTATAAATATCAAAATAAATATAATTTGAGACTTTTTATGAATTCCAATAATTTTTAGGTTAATATGACATATTAGTATTGGTTATATAAATTGTATTCGAAGTAATAATGCTGTTATGAAATTATCAAAAAAAAACCCAATAGTGTTAAAATTAACATAAAAGAGTTTTTATAACAAATATTATATTATTAATTGATATTATATTCCTAAAAATCTAATGTTCGTCCAAAGGACTTATATCATGATAGGTGTATCATTAATGGACAACTTGGGGTCTCTTGAATGTATATAGTAAGTTTATTAACCATATAATATAAAAATACAAAGAGGCATGGAAAATGTCTAACTTTTCAACTAAGAGTTAAATCTAAAAGATAAGGGTAAAATAGTGACCCAAACTTGTCTAAAACCTATTAGTTGAGTGGTTTTAGACCCCTACCCACCTTAGACTTTAAATAATCTAGTTTTGAGCCATTATAAACCGAATATGAATTTATTATAAAATAATACTTTAAGGTTTTCCTAAAGAGCCCCTCCTCCCCCTTATAAAAGGACACCACTTATAACAAATTCCTCACACCTCTCAATCCGTTTTGCTCATCCAAACTCTGACCAATTAATCTCCCTACATCCCTATAATCCTCCTAGAATCCTTATCTTAGGCAGAAGAAACTTCAAGAGTCCTTTTTGGTTCAATCCAAAGGGAGTTACCCAAATTAAAGGTAACGATTTCTCTTAGCTTCTTTTCATTTATTTTACTTATCGAAACCTAAAACACTTCTTATTCTTTTCTTTTGTAACAAAACCAGTATCCTAAATGTACTAGTATATTTTTTTTTGGAAGTATTAAAACTAAACTGACACACACCTCCATCTAATGGGTGAAGAACATAATGTTTCTGTGGATGGCAACCAAACGCCTCACGAAATGATGATTGTTCAATTATCTCCTACCGCCTATCATGGTGGACATTATGATGGAACTATAATTAAATATGATATTTATGATATTTATTTTATATATAAGCTTCTTTACTTCCATTTTATAACATACCATTATTCATTTCATGTTGTATATATATAAGATAATTTCATTTGAGGAAGTGCGGACTACCGCCCCCTCAATGTGGTATGACTCGTTCATACCATACATGGAACATATAAAGGATGGTATTAATGAAATTAAGTAACAAATATAAGATATTATATTACACTGGAATAATAATATAAATATGTATCATTTGGTTTTTATTCCTTTTAAAATGAAAAATGAAATGGAAGTAGTGTTCGTGCGTACGTACGGACTACCGTCTCCACGAACGCGATGAGATTCATTCCCCATCATATCGATTCAAGTATAATTCTCATTTTATGATTAAAAATAATTTTTAAGGACTTTATATCATTCTGGATATTAATAATATACAACCTATCCATAACAAACATGGATTATGTAACAAAACATATAAAATAAAACGAGTAAGGTAACACCCGAAACGACGATAATACTAAGATATTATTAACAAAGAAATGTTAAAAGTGCCTATATGATATCATATTAATGTATATGATTCCCTTATAATTTAATAACAATTATTTCACCATTATATAGGAGGTTAAACTACCCTTAACCATGGAAAAGTACAAGGTAAGGGTTTATTTCACAATCTCTTCATTATCCGAGGTTGTTTATATGTAATTATCTACTGGGAACTATTTATCATCCGCATCCATGTTTCATAAAAATGTATTTCAAAAAATTCTTACTATTTTAAAAAATATGGGTTATAGTTATTTATACCCTTTTTGATTTTTTATAAGAAGTTTATAAAGGAATATTTCCGCCATTTTCCAAACAAGGTCCTTTTTAACCTTTTCGACAAAATTTAGGTAAGAATGTCTTTTTAACTTATTTGGAGGGTGTGACTATTTTCCGCCGTTATAAAATCATTTAATCTTACCTTACAAGATTACAGGAATATTTTAAAGTCAAATATTTCCCTTTATAATTATGTGACTTTTAAATTATTTCAAAAAAAGATATATTTCTCTCAAATAGTTTTGATTTCATCTATGTCAATATCCTTTGATGGATTTTAAGCTTATTTGAAGATGATTTATTATGATACAAAACTTCCATATTGTGTTTAAGGTTTTGTGATATGTTTGATTATGTATGTGTTATTTTTATACCATTAATGGTTTATGGAGAAAGTATTGAAATTTCGTATGCTAGTTTTAATACGAATGTTAATGTTTTGTTTAAACCTATTCATATGAGGAATGAATTGGACTTAATAAGTGACGGGTGGAGCCCGCTATAGCTCCTCGATGCATCGGTAGGTCTCATGAGACAAACAAGTGTCTTGGCACAAGGCCTTGAAAAAAAACTTATTTTTAGTCTTGTTACAAGGCCTTGACTATGTGGTTATGATAGTCTGGCATTATGCATTCTATCATTATGAAAGTGGTTATTGATATTGCATGTGATTATTCGACTTGTAGAATATTGATGTGAACAAGTAAAGGTAATTATTTCATTTTTTTTCATATTATGATGAAGTTCAAGTTTAATAGGCTTTTGTTTTAGTTATACATTGGCTTAAATGTTTATGCTTATTTATGAAAGTTTCCGCTATGTTGTTATCCTTACTGAGCATCTCAGCTCACCCCTTTCTATGTTTTATTTTTCCCAGGATGTGAAGAAATATTTTATGACTGACCTGCAGGGATAGTTTGAAGGGGATATGAGTGTGGACCATAGAGACTATATTATTGTCGTTTTTCACTTTATGATGTAATGTAACATTTATGAATGTATCTAGTGATTCCAAGTCTACTAAACTGATCGTTCTTTCGAGACTTGATCTTTTGTGATCATGCCAATGATACGTAATAATTCACCGAAACTGGGTAACTGGGGTCGGTGTGTTACACATTGAACCCTGGAGGTGTATAACACATGAAGATGTCTAAAAATATTACATTTCAATGTGGATCATTAGGCTAATCCATATGAGTTAGATTATGGGTCTTAACCAAAGACATTTTCCCTAATATAGTTATAATTTTTCCAGCTCCATCTGCATATCCAATGCTAGCTTAATTGTCTTTCATAGGATAGAAATCATTTATTGATTACGTACACTAATACAGTTTTCATTCCATTCACTAGGCACTATTTATAAAAAATGTAATACACTAGATTATGACATTATAAATCATAATGTATAATTTCAAGAATAGTTAAACAATTCACATGAATTGAGAATTTATGTACAACTAATCTAAAAACCATATTTTCAATGTCATTAAAAAGGATATATTATATAATATATGTTTTAATAAATCAAGTTCACAAGATTTCTATTAAACATGGTATGATACCAACATCAAATACTCAAACCCCAGTATCCCCGATCAATTTTTTATTGTATTAAATTGGAACTACATATAATAGATCGCATCACAAATGACTAAATAGTTTTTAGTAATTGAAAAGTAGATACAAACTTGAATATCACATTACATTTAAAAACAAAGATTACAATATTGTATTTTTATTTGAGAAAACCATTATTTCATTTAGAATATCCCAAAAAATCAATCATAATACACTTCCTAGAATCCGGGGGAAGAAAACATAAAAAAGGGGTGAGCTTAGGTACTCATTAAGGGTATGCATATAGTGGAAGTTATCATGAATAAATAAGGCAAGGTCAACATGGAATGGTTAATATTTGAAAATTCATACCAATTAATCAATAACATTAGCATGAATAACAATATGGAGGGAGTAAATGATGATAAAATAATGACATATAAATAACCTTATGAGATAGAAACTTATCCATGGATATGATAAGAAAACAAATAATCTAACAAAGGTCATTAAATGATATCATAATTATGGAATTCATAATTCCAGTCATCTGAAACATAAGGCTGAGGCCTTATGTTAAGAAATTTGAAAATATTTTCAAGGCCATGTGCCAAGACATCCACAAAAATGGTTAATGTCTCAGCCAAATACTCAAGTTAGTTTGTCTCATGAGACATACTGATACATCAAGGGGATATAGCAGGCCCCACCTGTCATATAATAAGTTCAATACATTCTTCATTTGAAACTGGGATAAAATAATCAATGTAATCATTAATGTTGAGAAAATAGCATACAAAATTTAAAAACTTTATCGAAGTCATAAACCAACTAGAGCAGTATGGTGAATGGTATCAAGATAGTATATCATCCGTTAAAGTGGTCATAAGACATCCAAAAAATGTGGCTAATGGTATAATAAGATTATAACCTCATTATATCATAATATTAAATAATGTATATCAATATATATGAAAATAATTTAAAATTTTCACTAGAAAATTGCTTGATGAAAATCCAATTTTTAATTTGAAAACACTTATTTAAAATATAAAAATTTCACAAATACTAAAGAAAAAATTCATTAAAAATAACCTTATAAAAATGTAAATGAATATTCAATGTAATGAGTGGTCATGATAGCCGTAAATTCCCTTCATATCATATAAGTTAAAAAATTGTCCATTCACACTTTTTAAAAAATTTCAAAACTTATGTTCATCAAAAAATGAAAGGAATATTTGTTTTAAACCATTTTGTAAAAAATAAAGAAATTGTAAAAATGAATTTAAAAAATCATTATAGAATATTAAATAAAATTCTTGAAAATGTTTTTAGAAAACATATTCATGGAAGAGAATTATTCTCTTCTGAGTTGAAATACAAAAGTTTTTTTGACTTAAAAAAACTATTTTTTTCATCTTGAGTACTTAAAGAGATAAAATTTGAATATAAATCCACTAATATACATAAATAACCATAGGAGAATAAAATTTATTTTTTTAATATAGAAATATCAAATAGTTCCCCCAATAGATACCTAAGAATAAAAAATTCTGAATAATGAGGAGAATGTGAGATAAAACCATACCAATTTGGTATTATTTTAATAATAATCACCATGAAATAAATAACTTCAAATAAAAATTTAAATAATAGTAATATATATAGAATCATGATATATCATATTTAAGGGTAATTATATTCACCATAAAAATGAAATAAGTCATGAATATGGAATATATCTCACGAAATTAAAATTGGGTTGAGAAACCCTTCCCTTAGTTCTCACTTTATTATTATAAATTATAAGCACCTATATAATAAATATAGAATTATTAATAATATATTCTATAACCATAATAATATATATCCTATCGTATATGACTTACTTGTATCAGTTGATGACCCATTTATTAAATATTATTTGTCAAAATCTGTGTTCTGGTTGATATCTACTTCATTTTTCATGTATGTTTTGGTTCTGTAGTTTTATTCCATCCTTATTTTCATCTATGTAAAATGTAATTAAAAAATCACATCTCTTTATGAAGGTGGTTGTCCACTTGTACGCCCAAGAAACGTTATTTTATTCCAACATATTAAAATATAAAATGTAGATGTGATATTATGAGTATAGTGGTATAATTATATCATAAGTATCATATATAAGAATTAAACCCATCATAATGAACATCCATAAAATATAGTGGTGGAAAAAGAATTGTATCTTTATGTAAAGATGGTAAGTTGTACGTATGAATATGGAATATCATCAATTCTCATTTGATGGGAAATATGGGGGATAATGGAGATTTAATAATTATAGAAAAATTAAAAATATTGAAGATATTAAATCTATTATTTTATAACAATAAGATAGATTTAGTTGAGTAAAAGAGAAACTAAAAAAAAGTGATCAGTTAAGATGATTATCTCCCCTTCGAAATAACTCTTTTAAATATCATCTTAAAGGTACTAGGTTTTGCATTTTGGGATGAACAAATAAATAATGCGTCTAATTAATTTTATAAGGAATTTTTATTGGGTTTGGTCTCATAGTGTTGTAAATAAGTGAGGGAGGAGGTTCTCTTTTATAATTGAGGTGAGGAAAACAATTGGAATTTCTTAAAATATTAAATTATAATAAAGTAATTATCTATCTCAACTGAATCTAAATGTCTAGATACTCAATACTAGGGTAGGATATGGTTGAAATATCATCAAATGGTAAAACTTTTATAGGTTTACATGATTTTTTAAACCTTATCTTTTGACTTAACCCCTTAGTTATCAAATTGTAACATCCACCATGGTAATATATTTTTCCTTCTTAAAAGGGTTTTAATTTTATATAAAAGGTAACTATTAACTCATAAATTGAAAAGGGATGAAATTTTAGACCATATATTACCTCTTTTTCTTTCTCAATATTTTAATCATTTTTAAATAATTTAATAAAATATTATTTTTCTAAATTATCATTAATGTCAATTTTAACACTATTCATTTAATTTGACTTTAAATACATCAAGATAGATTTGGATTTCAAATATAATTTATATACACCTCACTAAAATTTCATTTTCATATAAAAAATTCTTTTAATTCTATAAATCACTAAAATTATATCTATTTTAACATTTTTAATATCATTTATTTTATTTTTAAATTAATTGAATAAATACTGCATTAGTGTTGTGCAAAAATTTAAGATAATTATATAATATCTATAAATTATAAATAAATTATCATCATTAACATAATTTTATTTTGCATAAGATTTATATTTATATTCATTCATAACTTTCTTCTATCGCAATGTGGACACATAATACTTCTTTAAAACAAAGATAGTAAAATTTCATAACTTTCATTGATTTAAATATTATATTGGACATTTTCATGGAAAGTGTCCATTAAACAATTATATTTTTAGAATAAGGTGATAAAGTTTTAATTTGTTTCATCAAATAATATTTAAAATTAAAAATTATTACCCTATCACTTAGATTTATCTAAGATTAACCCAATTTACTCTTTATCGAGGTGATAAATTTTATCAAAGTTATTATTCATAATATCTAAAATTAAAAGGGAACTGTTTACCAAATATTAAACTCATGATTCCATATATGGAATAAATTTTATCAAATTAAATTTCTATAAGTCTCATAAATTAATTTTAAAATAAAATCACAAAACACAATGAAAAATAGTTCTTCATAAAAAATGTATTTTATATATAAAAATGATTTTATACTAAATTTAGTCATGAAATTGATTCCTTTGAACATGAATGGATTATTTTTAATATAAAATATCTAATTTTATCTGGAAATAATTTAAAGAATGGATCTTTTTAAATTATTGAGACAAAAAAATAGTTTTCAATAAAATTCGTTATTTTCACTATTCACTCGAAAATCAATCTTTTCAGAAAATATTATAATTCCACCGGAAGATAATTTGAATATTAAGATTTAAATAATTGTATTAATTTTATAAAATACAATTTATATATGTTTTGTAAATTAATTATAATATTTTCTCATAAAAATTAATAGAATCATTTCTGAATAAAACCTATTTCTAAAGCATAAAATTAATTGTCTAAAACATGTGTACTTGTTTCCTAAGAACTAATCAATGGATTTTTATTTAGTATTTCATTTATTTATATTTTATATTTTCATTAATACTATTTATATATTCCAATTTAGTGACTTAGGTATAATGATTATATTTAAATATAATATTTCATAGTTCATTTAATCTCATATTTCCTTGTTTTATACTATAAAGAACCTAATTTTGTTCTTTTAAAATCTCTGGGTGATACACCTATGTACGTTTGAATGTTGTTTTAACTTATCTATAGATGGGATGAGGGAAGGATAAATAAAAATTTAGTTTTACATGATCACTTTTATATTTATATAAATCTCATATATACATTAAATCTATCTACATAACTATACATATAATGTTGAAATTAGAAACGAATCGCATTAAATTGTGGAGGTGGTAGTCCATACGTACGCATGAGAGACGTTGTCATTTTTTCAAAGAATTATAAGGTAAGAAGGATTAGATTATATTATAATTCCAAAAGAATAATTATTTCATAAATATAATATATAAATATTAAACCTATCATAATACCCATCCATAAAATATGGTGATGAAAAATTAATTGTATCACTACATAGAGATGGTAAGTTGTACATATAAATGAGTAATACTTTCACCTTCCTTTGAAGGAAAATAAGGTGGATAATGATTTTTTCATAATAATAATAATAATATTTTAGTATATTTAGGATAAATTATTTATTATTTAATGTTAAATATTATATATTTGGGGGAGTCAGAAGAACAAATAAATTTAAAGAGGTCGGGTAGGACGATTACCACTTCTTCAGGAGACATCCTTTAGATCCTTTATTAAGGAACCCATGGTAAGTATTTTGGGAAGAATATAACTTTCAAATGCTTGTATAATTATTTTTATAGTATAAATGGATAGGTATTGGTTCATATAGGTTTCTCAATGAGGTGTGAAGAATAGTGGGAATGAGTGTCCCTTTATAAGGGATGGAAATGACACGCTTAGAATTTCTAAAATTATTAAAATATAATTAAGTCATTATCAAGTGAAATGATTAAAAATTGAATTTTTTTTAATAAAAGGTTTGATATGGTTGAAATATCTTCAACCAATAAAATTCAGACATGTTTATGTTATATTTTAAGCCTTATCTCTTAGTTTAACCCCTAGTTAACCTATATTAACCATAGTTGTTGTAACGCATTTTAAATATTAAAGGGTTAACATTTTACATATAATGAAAAACTTGTACAATAAATGGAAAAAGGATAAAATTTTAGACAATATATTATTCCCATTCCTCGATTTCAATAATTTTATGATTTCCAAATAATTTAATAAAATATTTTTTTCTCAAAATATCATTAATTTAATTTTTAACATTATTCATTTACTTTTATTTTAAATACATCAAGACAAATATGGAATTAGAATATAAAATAATCATTCCTAATATGTTAAATTTTTTTATATAATCTGTGTAACAAAATATTTCATCCAAATTTTATTTCTTTTAAAAAAATTAAACTCATTAATTTTGTTTATCTATTAATAGAATAAATACTTTCCAGGTGTCGCATAAGAAATTAAGGCTATTATTTAATCAATAAAAATTATAAATGAATCACTATGATAAAAAATAGTTTATATTTAAATTTAATATTAATAACTGAACATTTATTATTTTTTTCCTTATATTAAAATTTTAGAGTTATTAAATTCAAGAGAGTGATATTATGCATTTATTCTTTTTATAAATTAATATAAATGTCATAATCGAAGTAATTTTGTACCAAGTGTCCATATAGTCAATAATTGGATGTAAGTGGATAAACATAACCCAATAAATATGATAAAGAAAAGTTTTGGATTAATTTTGAGACCTTATCTCATCGTTTTAACCCAATTTTACCCATTTTAACCTTACTGGGGTAACAAGAATTTTCCAATGTTAATATTCTTACATAACAGAAATAAAAAGTATATATTTAAAAAATTTATACATAATGAACATAAATATGTATCCATTTTTCAATATAATATTTCTTGAAGTATTAGAAATTAATTAAAGATAAAAACACAAAATACAACTAAAAATAGTTTTTTCAGATAAATGCCTTTTAAGTATAAAAATATTTTTGTACAAAATTGAAGCATATAATTGACTAAAATGAACATAATTGGATTATTAAAAATATTTAAGAACTTGTTTTACTTTTAAACAAAAATTTTTTAAAAAATATCTTTGTAAATGCTTGAAATGAAAATACTATTTTCAAGAAAAAATGACTTTTTCCACTATTCACTGGAAAATAAATCTTTTTAGAAAATTAAAAAAAATCCACTATATAATAATTTTGAAAATATTATTAAAAAATTATATCCTTTTATAAAATTAAATTTATAAAATTTATAGAAAGTATTTATAACATTCAATCATAAAAAGAAATAGAAAGCATTTTTTAAGAAAAATTATTTTGAAGAATAAAATGTATTTACTAAAAAAATTAATTAATATATAAATTTGTATTGAGTAGGTTCTATATATATATTTATAAATTTAATAATTTAGTTAATACTATCCATACCCTCCAATTTAGTGACTATGTTATAATGATCACATTTAAATAATAATATTGTGTTGTTTATTTAAGCTCAGGGTTACTTGTTTGTTATGATATCAAACATAATGCTATTTTAAAATAATTGGGTGACAAATAAATTATCTCTATTAATTAAATTTATGAATAAATTTTCAATAAAATAATGGTAAGTGGATTTAAAATATATATTCAATATCTTAAAGAAGAATTTCTTACATCCTTTTGTTTTAGTTTATCTCATAGAAGGGAAACCTCTCAAACATTATGTGGAATCCCTAGAATGGTCCTTGGGCACCCTAATTACCCAAAAAATTATTAGGGAAGATAAAATATGTTATATCACCTCAGCCACTCAATTTTTTAAGGAAAGTTAAGACACTGCATAATCATGAAGAATTATCTCACCTTGATCATTACTTTATTGAAGTTGTGAAATTGATTTCAACATCATAAAGTCCATATAATATCTTTTATAGATTCACTAAAACATATTCACAATAATTAAATGCCGATTGGAGATCACCATCATATTTCAAAAATTTGGCATTCTGATTACCTCTTAAAAGGCAACTATGGGGAAAGAACTCATAAATTTTTTAGTTTCTCATCCCATACTAGAATAATTTTCTCTAAATAAAGAGTAAACTAAAAAAATAATTCCCTATCAATGAGGAATTTACGTTAAATAGGGTTGTCTTGGGGATTGTTTTCACTTATATGATAAATGAATTCTTACCATATCCATTCCTAATTTTAGAGGGATAAACATATTATAAATTATAATTCCAATCTATGATCATAAGTTTAGTGGTTTCCTTTAAAATTCCAATATTATATCAAAACGTCATAGATTACTCAAAGTTCATATTTTTGAAAATAAATTGAAAATTTTCCATTAAAAATGAAGATTTATGTACCTTAATCAACCATGCACGGGAATTATGGAATATTTTCCCATAGATCTAACTATTTCGTATGTCCCACAACTATAAAATGTCCATGAAGGAATGTTGGCCAAGTTATTTGATTCCATTTACTAACTATATCGAAATGAGATAACCATTAATATTCACTATTGAAGGGAAGTCTCCCATTTCGATAATGAAGAAACCAAAGAAGTTGATTAAACCAATGTTAATAAACTATAATATGTTCTTCTATAACACCCCACAATTGTTTTGGGAAAAATTTCGAGTTAATTTAATCTTTTTGATTTTTTTTTATTTCACACATCACTGAATATAGACTCTTTTATAAGAAAGAACCAAGAAATTATTGATTTATACGCAACACCGATTCAAGGATACACAAAAAAATACTTATATTATCGTATAGTACACGTAATTCTATTTTTGGATTTCATTACATGTAATTCCAAGTTCTTTTGATAGATTGTGTTACATGCAATACCAAGTTTTACCTAACAATAATATATTATTGAAATATTATTATTTAATATAATAAGACATAATCTAGCTGTTAAATTAGAGTTTATGAATATTATTAATTAAATTTATAAAAATATGTGGTTTATAAGATGAATTAATTTGTTATTAATTAATTACACATGAAAATATGTAACAATAGAATATAAAAGAAATATTTTCATTTTTATTCTCCCAAATTTATTTTTGTTTTAATAAATTAAATTAATTACAATTATTGAATTATATTAATAAAATATATATGTTATATATTCAATAAAATATTTTTTATATTTATCCAATATATTTTATAGTTATAAGATAGGAATAAATAAAATTTCATGAATAAAAAGATATATTTTTCAAAAGGGTAATTTTACTTCCTTCTAATGAAGAACCCATTTTAAATTTAATTTTTGAAACTTTTATAAATTTTATATGATAAAAATAAACTTATTATTTTAAATAGGGATATATAAATTTACTTAGGTTGAATTATTTCTATTTTTCTTATAAGTTTTATGTTTTGATGAATAGTGAAAATACTGAATTTTAATTGATAACATCTTTTTCATCAAAATAATTTATATAGTTAAATTATATATTTGGTTTGATTTAAATTATAATTATATTAATTTTATTCATATAATATAATTTAGGTCATTTTAATCAATTTCACATTAAATTTGGATAAAAATCATTTCAATGTTTTGGATATTTTAACTTCAAAAACTCGTTTTCTTATTCCGTCAATCAGATTAATTTGAAATAAATTTTAGAAAATTATATTTTTTGAATTATGAAAAAAAATCAATATTATGAATCATAAGTCCTAAATTTATTAAATATATCTCTTTTGTTTTGGGACAATAGGAATAGTAACTTAAGTAATTTTTATTAACACAGTTAAGGGTAAATTAGGTAATTAAGGGTAAAAATAATTTTATAAATATTATAAAACTACCCTAAAAATTTTCAAAATATTATTTTATGAATTTAATTTTACCCTAAACATATATGTATCTAAATTAAAAATTTTAATGCAAGCTTGTCCATGAAAATGACTTAATTTTTATTAAACTCAAAAGGAGTGACAAAATGTAACTATATTACTTTTAATATGTATAGTATTTTTAATATGGGTGTTAAATTGAATATATTATAGAAAATATATATTATTAATAAATATAAAAATTTTATACACATCATAGAATTTTATTTTTTATTTTTAGTGAAGAAATAATTGTCTTAAATAATTACAAAATGACGATGTGGTAATTACACAATTAATGAAACAATCAACTAAATAATATTATACAAAAAATATAATTTAAATTAGTTAAGGTTATCCAATCATTTTATTTTTTAATATGAAATATTAGGGGTGTATTAAATGGATTTATTATAGCTTATATTACTTTATGGATTTTATTTAAGTCAATGTAATTAATAGTGTCAAAATTGGCACTAATGATATTTTATGAAAACAATATTATATTAAATGAGTTAAAAATAATAAAATACTAAATGGAAAAAAATTATGATATTTTGTGGTCTAAAAAATCATAAATTTACCATTTATGGTCTAATTTATGATTTATATGTAAAAATTACATCCTCTTAATATAAAAAACATTGTAACCATAATTAAAATTAAAACAAGTTAAGTGAGGGTTAATCAAAAGGACAAGGTTTAAAATTACATAAATACCTATAAATTTTTTTTTATGATTATATTAAAATCTTATATAATCTTATATTTGAATATATGTCCTTTCAAGGGTATTTGGATTTATTTTTATTTATTATAATTTAATATTTTTAAGAGTTTCCAAATGTGACCCTCCCATCTCTTATAAAAGGTAACCTTTCATTCTCTTTTATTCACACCTATAAATCATTTTGTATCGAATAGAATATACCAAAATCTACTCCAAACAAATTTCAATTCATCCTAGAATCATTACATTGGATATAAATCCAACCAAATAAGTCATTTTGTGCAAATCATAAAGAGATACCCAAAGAATATGTAATGTTCATCAACAATCATTTTTGTTTTATTTCTTCCTTTAACCCCCTTAATTATTTTTGTTTCATGTTTGTATAATAACATAAGTATCATAAATATACAAATATGTTTTTATATTTTGTTTTCTACCTACACTTTCATACACTTCCATATAATGGGTAACAAACTTACCATTCATGTTTAAGGTAGACAACCGCCTCATGAAACAATGATTGTCCGTTTTTCTTTTACAACCTCCCATGGTGAAAATTATGATGAAAATTATATTTTTTATGATATTTATGAAATTTATTACATAATTATACATATTTAACTACAATATTATGTCTATAATTTTACCATCTAATCTTTTGGTAAATGATACTGTTGCTCCAGCGTACCTATGGCTTACCATCACCACGATGCGATGTGATTAATTTTTCATATATATTTCACATTGATGGTAATAAGGATGGATTTTATGAATATATATGATATATATATATATATAAAATAATTTTTTTTGGTAATTATAATATATCATATGATTTTATTTATTTTTATATGACAAGAATATGAAAACAACATTCATGCATACGTATGGTTTATCGTGTCCATGAATGGTGTATTTCATTTTCTACATGAATTTTTTTTAATAATCATTAATAAACATATAATGAATATATATATATATATATCATGGTTAAAATTATTTAAATAATTAAATCATGGTCTATGTATGAGGACCAAGAATAACAAGTTAAAAATTGCACAAGAAACAAAGCGGTTATTACCCGAAACATAACTTAATATTCGAATGAATTTTAATCCTATTATGGATATTATAATCCACGTATTATTTAGGTATTAAAATTTAAATTTAATTTCTATTCCATGTCCATGTTTTTATTTCCCACCTATGTCCTCTTATGTGTAAACCCATTTATGAGTTACTTTGGGTATCGATTGAGTTTCCAACTTTCCCTTTTTAAAGAGATGTTTTTGTATTCTTTTTACGATGTGGGTTTCTATGAAAGTAACATACATGTATTAAAACATTGTAATCCATCTTAATTTTGAGGGATAAATTCATTTTAAATGGGGTATAATGTAACAACCTGGTATTTTGTGAAAAAAACTGAATTAATATAATCTTTTCTACATTTTTCTTCATTTCTCAAAACATTGAATATAGCTTGTGTTATATGAAAGAACCAATTTATTATTGTTTTATAATAAAAGTAAATGTTTCACTATAAAAAACACCTAGATTATCCTTAGGTGCATTAAACACTATATTTCCCTTTTGTTACACATAATATCATGTTTTTTAATTGCTTGTGCTATATAGAAGATCGAGTTTTACAGAACAACAATATATTATTAAATTATTATTATTTAATATAATAGGTTATAAAGTAGTAGTTAAATTATATTTTATGAATATTATTAAATAAATTTCTGAATATATATGGTTTGTAACACGAATTCATTGGTTACAAATTCATTATAAATGAAAATATATATCCATTGAATATAAGCGATTTTTTTTATTTTTATGCTCCCAAAGTCATTTTTTATTAATAAATTAAATAAATTAAAAATAGTTATTGATACCAATAAAATATATATGTCATATATAAAATCATATATTTTTAACTTCACCCAATAGATTTTATAAGAATAATATAAAAATTAATACAATTTTATGAATAAGAAGATATGTTTTTCAAAAGGGTAATTTTATCACCTTTTAATTGAGAACAAATTTTAAAATTAATTTTTGAATATTTTATAATTTTTATATAAATAAAAACAATTTATTTTAAATAGGAATATAAAAAGGTAATTTGGTTTGTTTTATAGTATTTTTTTGATAAGGTTCATGTTTTTATTAATAGTGAAGAATACTGAGTTTTAATATAAAACTTTATTTTCATAAAAATAATTTATAGTGTTTAATTATATATTTTGTTGGTTTAAAATTATAATTAGATCAATTTTTACCATTAAATTCAATTTATGTCATTTGAAACAACTTCACATTGAATTTGGATAAAAAAATTCAATCTTTTGGACATTTTCACTTTAAAAACTTGTTTTTCCATTCCTTCAACGACATTAATTATAAATTTTGTATTTAAATTATGTGTTTTGAATTATAAAAATGGATTCCAAATTTTTAATAATAATATCCAAATTTATTAAATATTCCCCTTTTATTTTTGGATAATATGAACAATAAATTTAGTAATTTTTATTACAATGTTTAAGGGTTAATCTGGTAATTGAGGGTAAAAATAATATTAAAAATATTATAAAACTACTCTAAAACCTTACAAAATATTATTTAATTAATTAAATTTTACCCTTAACACATAATTATCAAAATTAAATAATTTTGTGGAAATAGTTTCATGAAGATGACTTAAGTCTTATTAAACTCAAAGGGAGTGACAAAATGTCACACTCATACTTCTAATAAGTATAATATTTTTAATATGAGAATAAATTGAAGATATGATCGACTATATAAATTATTTAGGAATTTAAAATGTTTATATACATCATATAATTTTATTTATAAATTTTATTTAAGAAATAACTATCTTAAATAATTATAAAATGATGACGAGGTAATTACAAAATTAATGAAATAATCAACTAAATGATATTATAAATATTAAAAAAATATAATTTGACTTAATTAAATTGATTCAAAAAATTTATAGTTTAATATTAAATATTTTGTGTCACTTAAAATAATTGGTAAAAATTTAGCTTACTGTCTTGATTTTATTAAAGAAAATGTAATGAATAGTGTCAAAATTGACACTAATGATGTTTTATTAATACAATATTTTATTAAATTAGATAAAAACCATCATAATAATAATTTAAGACAAAGATGATAAATTATGGTCTAAAATATCATAAATTTAATATTTATGGTCCAATTTACACTCTATATAAAGAAATTAGATTCTCTTAATATTAAAAAATTTGCTATCATAGTTTAAATTAAATTTTGTTAACTATGGGTTAATCAAAAAAGATAATGTTTAAAATTACATCAAAATAAGTCTAAATATTATTGATTTAAGAAATTAAAACCTTATATCATATTATATTCTAATATATTACTCTTTATTTGTATTTTGATTGATTCCCTATTTATTATAAATTAATATTTTTAAGAGTTTCCCAAAGTGTTCCTCCCCTCTCTTATAAAATGGTGCATCTCCTTCTCTTTTATTCACACATATAAAGCCCTTTAGATCATAAAATATCATCCCAAATATCATCCCAACACACTATAATTTATCTTATAAGCCTTCCTTCAGTAGAATCAAACCAAAGAAGTCTTTTGATAAAATCAAAATGAGATACCCAAAGAAGAGGTGACGCTCACCAATAAATGTTTTTGTTTTATTTCTTCCTTGAACCACCTAAATTATATTTATTTAATGTTTATATAATAAAATAAGTGTCATAAATATCCTGATATTTTATTATATTAAGTTTTATACCAAAATTTTAACACACTTCTATCTAATGGGTAACAAACATATCGTTCATGTGTATGGTGGACTACGGCCTCGTGAAATGATGATTGTTCATTTTTACTTTACCACCTATCATGGTAGGAATTATTATGTACACTATATTTTTTTATATATATATGATATTTATGACATAATTATACTTATTTAATTAAAATATTATATCTACCTTTTTACCATCTATTTTTTTGTTAAATGATAACATTTCCCGTGCGTATGTTTGGCTTACCATATACACAGTGCGATGTGATTCGTTTTTCAGCTATAATTCACCTGGATGGTAATAAGGATGAGTTTTATGAATATATTATATATATATATATCATATAAATATTCCTTTAATGATGATATATCATATTATTATTTTTATATTAATACGACAAGAAAATGAAAACAACATTCATGCGTACGTACGACCTACCATCATAATGAACATACTATTTTATTTTTTACCCCTAAATTTTCTGAATCACAATGAAAAAATATATAATGAATATATATATATATATATACATATATATTGGTTAAAATTATTTATATAGATAAATCATGGACTAAGTATGAGGACCAAGATTAATAAGTTAAAACATTCATGAGAAATATAGCAGTTATTACCTGAAACATAACTCAAACAAGGAATTGTTAACAACATGGTAATATAAAGTCATAAGTAAATCATATATGGTATTATATGCGTTAATATGGTTCATTAATATATTTATAATAAAATTATATTTATTATATAGGAGGTTTCATGAGTACAATTTCTTTTAAGACATTAGTTAAGGGATTTCTCGTCTCACTTTATTTCTGTGAGATATTTGCGACAATCGCTACTTTTTCTTGTTGTGTGGTATATATATTTCCCTACAAAATTTTATATATTTTATATAATTTAATTCAAGATATTAAAATTTTAAATTTATTTTATTCTTTCCGGGGGATCATGATTTAAAATTGACTCTAGTAGTAAGGGTTTTTTGTCTCACTTTTATTTATGTGGGACACCTATTATATACGCTACTTGTTTCTTCTACATAGTGTATATACATCCCATGAATTTCTTTTATGATTAATATACATTATATTATGGTATTTTTATATCCATATATTTTTTCCTTAGTTGGGAATATAATTCAACTGATTATCATGTGATGTGTATTTATTTGAAAATCTCATCAATATTTGGGATTGTTTCATTTTATGTCTATTTTTGGGAATATTTATCTTTAATGTTCATATTTTTTAGAAATTTTTTTAAAAATATTTTTACTATTCCCCTATGGATTTTTAAATTAATTTTTAACCATTTTTGTTTTTTTACTACACGGTTTGATTGAAATCGTTTTGTTATTTTCTAAATGGGGTACTTTCTGACTTTTCTGACAAAAGTATGAAAGGGATGTCTTTTTAACTTACACAGTAAGAATGGAATTTTTCACTATTAATACTCCTTATTAATTTTAATATTTCATTAAAATATTACAAGGTTATATTCAAATAAAAAAAATTCTTTAACAATTTTGCAACATTTTAATAAAAGAAAACGTTTTTAATGAAGAAATGATATTTCCCTTAAGAATTTTTTCATGTGATCTCTGTAATTTTTTTTCATCTAAGATAATATTATTCGATATTAGTTAAGTTTTAATAGGGATATAATTAAATTATAACATTATTATTCTTTATAATAATTGTTTATGTTTATTATGGAATGATATTTATGAAACTAATTTTCTTCCCATGGGTTATGTAACGATTGATTGATGTTTACGAAACCCATTTCATTCCATGGGTTCTAATATGATGAATGTTTTATGTTCTTATGAAACACATATGTATGGTTTTTATTAAGTGATTTTTTGACCCATATCTTCATCCAATGCATTGGGTAAGGATTTATATCTCCTGAGATAATTATGTAAATCTAGTCGATGGGTTGATACACTATGGGAAGATGCGAAGACCTGATCTACTATGGGAAGATGGGGAAACCTGATCCCTTATAAGGAAAGGACAAAAACTGTGGATGGTTTTGTATCCCAACCGGTAGGTGTAATCCCTATGAAGTGACCTATTATATTTCAGAAATGTTCTTTGACCTATAGGTAATCATATTACACATTTATATGTCTACCACAAATTCTGTGTCATATTCTTATGTTCCGATTTTATGTATTATATTCTTTGATTCTCTTATAATTCATGTCTTATTAACTTACCAATATTTATTCCATGATTTAGGTTTATGATATTTGATATTTAGGGTATAATATTATAATATTATGATCATGTTCTCATACCATTTATTCTTATGTTTATGCTTATATCTTCCTTGTTTACCCTTACTAAACATCTAATCTCATACTTTTCTTATGTTTCCTTTCCCCATGTTATAAGGAAAGGTATTAAGTAGGAGTAATAAAGGGCATTATCATTTTCAGAAACATAGAATATCTTCCACCAAAATTGATGTTTTTTTCCAAGTTTCCAAAGCCCCTAAACTAATACGGTCTTTGGGTGTGTAATTTTATAAAAAATGAAATGTTCCAAAAAAGGATGTAATATACATGTATGGAAATAATGGGTCATTATATATTTCCACTAAAATAACTAATTATATGTCTCAAACAGTAGGAAATCTCTATTCTAGTTCTCTTCCATAGGATCTAGCTAAAAGGGAAAAGATTCTAAACTATGTGGTGAGATTCATCCTTTGAAATAGAAAAATTTTAATACATGTTATCTATAAAAAAATGTTTTAATGTGATTTTTAACATGACCTTGCCTTTCAGTACCCCACCCGGGGTAGTGATATGCCAATTTTGGCACCCCGTGCATGCCTATAATATGCCAAGGGTAGGTGGTTATCACTAGGAAGTTATTCCATATATGGGAGTGCTTATCTAATATCAACCTATAAAAAATATGTATATCCAATATGAAATAATATCCAATATCACTAATAATATATAAAAATAAAAAATGAAATTGTATACATGTCATGAATGAGGCATCATCTGATATGAAAGACACCACATAGATAGACATAAAAAGAGAATACATATTCATGGAACAACATAATCAGATATAATAGACTCTACACAAGGGGAAACACCACATCAATATTAGGGCATTATGATAAAATCCTAACTATAACTAGCACCACCATATGAAATTGCACACCACTAAGTATCTACACAACATGATCCTTTAGGTCTATTCTCTCTAAGGTCTCCTCCAAACTATAAAACTCCTATACATGAACTAAACTTTTGGACACAAATCCCATATAAGTTTGTGTAAAAACATGATCTATAGGACACCCTGAAAACACAATGTAAAGTTGAAATAATAACTCATCTCATTCCTAAGATTGAGGGGGAAAATAAAGAAAATAAAAATGGGTTAGATATGATCTAAGGTCTAAACATGCATGGATAATAGATGAATCTGTATCCTCTTATCCAAACCAACAATGAATCATTTCTTATAAGAAACTAGTGACATAATGAATACCAAAAGAACCGTAAAACTAGATTCAATGGACCAGTTGTAATTTTTATATCTAATTATAACAAGTATGCCTGATATGCCATATTACTCGAAATATATGGATTATTCATCACCATAACTACCCAAATTAAATAAAACCCAAATCAAATCATAGATTCTATAGTGGGGGAATAACGCATCATAGTATTATACATACCATTCAAGTGAGTCATAAACCTCAATAAAAGATTCACACCTCATTTATCATTGAAAATATAATGAGGGGTTGCTAACTCCATATAGAGTGAACCCATACCCTAATAGTGAAGGAGTTACAGAAATTTGGAATAATGTAGGGAATATATGCCTTGTCAGGCCTAATAGCGTATGAAACTCAAGCTTAAATTTTGAAGGATCGGTTCCCTATGTATATGGGGGAGTACCAAAATCTATAAAGGACCCACACCCTTTCATCAAAAAAATTTCAGGGGATTACCCAACCCTGTGTATACTTTGATCCTCATGATCATACCCCATCATCATAACTGCAGAGAAAAAAAATAAACCTTCTCAAATAACCTCAAAAATAGAATTAAATAGAAAAAAGGGTCAAAATATTGTAATCCATGTAGAAGGATAATTAGGATAAGATATTTATTTTCTAAAAAATCATCACCTGATAATATTTTCATGAAAATGCTACATAGGTGAAGAGTTGGAAATGTGGAGGCCTCCAGTAATTCCATGTGGATCACTGATAGTAGAGAAGTTATACCAATCCTCATGTATGGGAATAATGTGGGTTCCATATTTCCAAGTGTCTCATGCATCATACCCCCTTCCCTAGGTTAGATAGGGTTAAAACAACTTCACCATGTGTCTCAATCATCCATGTGTTTGGGGTATTTGGTAGGCTGGTCATGTATGTCTAGGCCATCACATGGGAGCTCGACCTTACTAGACCACAATTGGGGAAGTCCACTAACCTTATTTGGATACCTTCCATGTGTTAATTGTGTGTTCATATGATCAAAAAAAGATAAACAATATAAGATTGGTAACCTAACCATCCTGGCCATCATTGATCACATTTTTCATCCACTATGATAGCCACATCCATCCTCATATATTTTCATGTTCCATCAGCCACCACCATGGTTGATCCATATACTTCCCCCTTTTATTCCCATATTCACTTTAATTCTACCATCATTGTGTCATCTTGTCTCCACAGTCACACCCCCAAGATTCTTTTATTTCCATGAAATCTTGTCACTGTAATCTCGTTTTAGGCCTCTACATTCCAAAACCACCATGAAAACAATCGATGACCACCTCATTCCACAAAAAATTAGTACTTTCGAAATAACCTATGACTAATTAACCTTCACCTCATGTTGATTATATAGAAATGGGGAGAGATAAATATAGAGGAATGGATTTTGCGATATGTGACTACTCCATGTAACTCATCTAACATTAGTTGGTGGCTTCAGACCACATTGAAGGAGTACATGTGGCTCTATAGAATGGGGGAGAAAAAAATGGTAGTCATACATCAAAATCCACCAGAATCTTCTTTTATCATTAAAACACCATTAACTTCATGAAAAAACATAAAAAAAATTAATGTGATGAATTTTCTACCTAATATCAAAGGCATGAGAATCAATAAATATTAAATAAAAGCATGTTCAGAATAAATTTTACATGTAAATTTTAAATAATGGAGAAATATAAAAATAAAAATCTTATCCTTGGGTTGTTTCATTGTTACTTATCCTCATTAAAAAATCCATAAACTAATATTATATTCTTCATGGATTTTTCTCCTCATGTCAACACCACCATGGGTTTTCTTCCCAAAGAGAATGGGGATAATATTTCGATGGAAAGAAATGGGAAAAGATTTATATGGATGAAGAATTCAAACCCAATTATCCCACTACTTAATTTTCCAAATAATTATTCTATAATAAATCCCCCCCACAAATTATCCCATAAGTCGTTCATATTTTCATTATAAATCACTCATTAAATATAACTAATAAAATGTTATTCAAAATATTCATATGTTTAAAGGAATGTTTCAGATCACTATATGAAGTAAATTTTTAATTAATGTTATAAAATATCATAGTACGAGGACGATACCTAAACAAATAAATTATAATACTCCTAGGAAAACCCCTCATGTATAAAAAACCATGGCACATAAATTTTCATCCTAACTCTTGTTTAAGATATATCACCGTCCATGCTCATAGGAAAATATTTATTTAATTAATAAATTTTAAAATAGATAAACTGAAAATACCACCAACACATAGCATAAGGTTACACATTGAGATCAATGTTACCCTCATAAATCTTTTTTATCCATCTACTATGGTAAATTTACTATTTCACCCCCATTAAAGAACTTAAGACATATGAACTCAAAAAATGATTCATGTTCTGATTAGGAAAAATGTAGATCACTATATACTCTACACATTTAAACATTTTTATCCCAAAAAAATAAATTTACTAGAGCTAATAACTATGTGGCTCACAAAACAACCTCATGTCAGATGATAATCCATCCTTTCTTGCCACTCATCCACCATAAAATGGTTCATCTCTAATGATATATTTGGTGGGTACATTAAACACCACATCTTTAAAGGGTTCACTAAATTACTATCTTGTAGGAAACATATAACTTTGACTAATTCCTATATTGATCATAGTACAAATATTATTCTTCTTATCTATAATAGATTAATGGTATTATGCACTCTAGACTCTTCTTCTACTTCCTGACATCCCCTTCCAATAATGTGTACATGGAAATGTTGAAATCATAAAGAGATAGGATAGTAATGACCTTCTACTCAATATTTCCATAATCACTAAAAAAATGACATCCATAACTTGATATCTACACAAATTTTCATCCATTATAAAAAAACTTAGTCACATTGTTTTCGGTCCTACATGAAATCTTCTAATGTACACATTAAAAAAACACCAGGATCCTCACATTTCCCAATAATAAAACATTTACTCATCGATGACCCATTCCTACATTATCTAAATGGGAAGATCATGATCATTTATATAAATCTTATTTATCACCTCTATATACCAAGATAACACCTACCAGAACTCAACCAACCAAAAATCACAAACTTGGGAGAAACCATCCTCCATTTCACCTGATATTCCATATGATGGGAAAGTTTAAAAACATCACTAGTCATACCAAATTAAGGAAATTACTCTATGAGGGTGATCCTCATTCAAGATGGAAATCATGATACTAAATATAAATTTTAATTGAAAACAATTACCTTCTTATTGAATTTGATGATGTGCACCCCTACTTCTAGAAAAAAACCACATGTTCCATTGCTTGAGATCATCTAGGCATGTGATACCACTAAATAGAAATAACTACTATGGGAATCTCTCAAAAAATAATGGATGAGGCACCACCATTATTGATAAAAGGTGAGAAACATCTCCCTCTCTCGTCAAGATTCATTCACATTCAGCCTAACTACTTGAGAACCTCCTCCATCAACTAATCATGGAATTCCATGCTAAGGGTGTCATCTACCATGCCACTATTATGACACTCTAAAATCACTAATCATTGAAAAGTAAACCATTATTAAGGTCATATTCTACTTAATTATAAATGTAATTATGCCTTGGAGAAAAGAGTTTTTGAATCTCGAACATCACGGTTGAACACTATGAATCTAGATTAGACAAAGTTCAATCTAGGTTCTTCAAGAATATAGAATGGGAGATCATCATCCTATAGAGAAACACCTAAAAAACATATTTATAACTAAAAATGAGGCAAATGTTTATCTTATACTAAGGCATAATTATGGTTTATCCTCCGAAAAGCATCTATACTTTCCTTCATAACTATAATAAGTGAGTCCTTAATTGAATATCACCATATAATGTTAATTATAATGGGTTGTAAATCCATACCAATGACGATGTAAATTGTATAATCTTTTCCAGGAATCAATTTTATAAAATATATCTTAATCAACGAAGGATAAACACACTTTGTCAAAATGTATGTGTGATAGATGATTGTCTTCAATGAGAATTCACTAGTTGATAGTGGTCTGTCTATGGGATCCATTTGAATTTAAAACCCCCAAAAATATGTTTACGAAGAATATATAATACCTAATTTGATATATAAATGTTTATGTTAAGATAAGACACAAAAATTGTTAATTTGATCCCAAAACTAGATGTATATCCACAAGGAATATTGAATCTACTAATACTCTCTCAAGGACTTCCTCATAGTTAGAGTTGACAAAGTGCACAAACCTAACCCAAATTATCTCTTTAGTGGATCCACAAAAACTACCAAACTTAAACAACACTATCAAAAATAATGTCTAGATAATTCCTCATTAGAGCTGGGTGGATTATAATATAATCAAACATGTTCATGTCTCCTTGTATAGGGTCCATCATCTTATGAACTCAAACTACCCTCATAATCTCTAAATATAAATCCATTATGACCTTGGGATCAAACTCAAACCATGGTAGAGTAATCCAATCAAAATCTTGATAGAAAAATTGTTTACTAATGTATTATTATGATGTGTAGAGATATCAATGCATGAACTATCATCTAGTTGGTAGGTTTCCTGGATATAGAAATTATATGAGTAAATAACTCCAATCAGTCCTCTACCACATGGGGATTAGGGCCGACTCAGAATCATAGAGGTTTCTACTACTAAAATCATGTATTGTACTCAGACAGTAGTAATTCCAATCTATCTTAATGGGAACTACCATATAACCTACAAAAAGTCAAAACTATGTACAAAGGTGAGAGAATATACCTCTACTCATGATCCAAGGAAATCTCTCATCAAAGACTCTAAATTAAGGCATCATCTCTCAACCAACCAACAATGAGAGGATCAACCACTATCATGGATTTTCATGAGCCTACCTCTAAATAATGGTTGGTCATTTATTGGTGGAATCCTTCACTTAATATGATGCAACCAAAAGAGTTATGATATATCTAGGTTAGGTGACTCAAGAAGGATGTGAACATCCAAAACTGACCACTATATAACACATGTATCATCCTATTTTTACCCCATGACCAGTACCTCAGAATTTTAGGTTTCTTATTTGGTTATTAATGTATGTGTGAATATATATGTTAGGTACCACAATAAAACTATATTATCAGGTCAAAAAAGAAACTTAAGACGCATTAACATCATCTCCATAATTTTACAAACTAATCCTCCCAATACACATAACTCCAAACTCCCTCTCCAGGATGAACATGAATCTTATACAACTTATACATGATCCAAACCACCCATACCCTACTGAAGTTGGTGACAAGTTAAGTGTTATTCCCCAATCCTTCCTCTAATGGTAAAAGGGATAGTGACTATCCCTAATAAGGCATAAAATACATAGGATGCATTTTTTTTATATCAACCTATAATAGATATATATTTTTACTATGAATTAATATCCAAAAATCTAATAATATATATATATATATATGTGAAGAACTGATTTTTTAAGTAATGACAGAGATATCATCTGATAAGTAAAATACCACAAAAGTAAACACCATGGGAGAATATATATGCCTTATATAATATAATAATTTATAATATACTCTATATAGGGAAAAAAACCTCAAAAAATGAACTCTTGGGTCAACCTTTGATAGAAATCATCACTACCATGTACCATCATACACCACTAAGGATTTTCATGGTAGTATATTCTATCTCAACACTCACCAAGGTTGACTCTAAACTATATATTACCTTCACAGGAAAAATAATTTTGGGCATGAAAACACACATTGTAGGAAACACTAAAAACCTAGATTAAAAAAAGAAACATAAAGTAAGCTCAAGCACAATATTGAGGAAAAACATAAAGATACCTAAAATGTTTCAAATTGAATCTATATTCTTGAAAATCATTGATAAAGGAGGAATCCCAATCTTCTTGATGAACAACACCACTGAAAAAATATCTTAAGAAACTATAAATACCTTGTGTAGTGAAGGAAAAACAAGTATTAAAGTTAATATCCATATAGAAGTCATATCCTAAAGGAAAATAATTTTTACTAAAATGTTACAAGACTTTAAATATCTATGTTACCCAAAAAAACTACCAAGACTAACCAAAACCCACATCACTTCACAGAACTAGTAGTGGGGAACCCATACCTTACTAAGGTATATGTATTGATCAAGGGAGTTGTAAACACAAATAAAGGACATATACATCATCATGTAGTTCAAATTGAATGAGAGATCACTTAAATAAATGGATAAAGTAATAACATCCTAATAGAGATGTATATTCTAACTCTATTGGTCGTATAGGGGAACCATCTCTTATTTAAAAAAATAAGTCATGAACCCATGCTATAATTTTAAAGGATGTCTGAACCAAGTATGTGGGTGAGTTCCAAACTCCATAAAGAATGTGGGGGCACATAACCTATCATCAATACATCTCTAGGGGTGTAACAAACAACATGTTCAATATTATCATCATTCATGGGAATTTTCATTATCCTTAAATATATAAAAAATAAACCTATCAAAAAAATCTCAAAAACAACCTAAAATGTCCAAACATACCACACTATTATGATATATGTAGAAAAGTTCATAGTATAGACTATTTATTTTCCTAAAATCAGCACCCATTGGGATTTCTATGAAAATTGACATGTAGATGAAGAGTGGGACACATGAAAACCTCTTGGAATTCCATGTGGAATTTTGGGAGAAAGGAGGGTGAATATCATTATGTATATATTTATACACACATATGCATCAAATGGGATAGTGGAACCCACATATCTCATGCATTCCACCCTCCTTCCCTATGTTTGTTTAGGCATACAATACCCAGTCATATGGTCCACCCAAAAATGTGTCCAAGATGATTTTATAGATCAGTTGGTACACTGGGATAGACCAACTAGGTAGCCCATATCCTCTCGCCTGCACAATAGTTTGGATTAATGGTTATACTAGTCGGAAGTCCAACTAGACTCAATCACTCAACTACCAAATGTCAAACAACATGAAATCTATTCATAGTTGGTCATATGTTTGGGGGGAAATGACCTATCAATCCCCACCTTTTCCACTTGAAATTCATCAACACTTCCATATCCACCACCAACCAAGGAAACCACCATGCACCAATATCCACCATTGTCGTTAACCACCACTGGTACCCCCATCCACAGTACATTACTTCCTCCATTGCACCCCAACCACAACAATTCCATTCTACCTCTGTTATGCCACAAAGATACCCCACTAACCCATATTTTCATTACTATGACTTTATTCCATGATTGTGTTTCCCATTTCTTCTAATCCACTGATAAAACCTTTCATTTCACTTCTATAATTATCACCACCATCTAATCATGGTGATATTATCGATTTTATTTACATATATGAGATATAAAGGGTGATAATGAATTATATCAAAGTGATTATCCTTTACTAAAACACATCAACAACCTTGTATGGTGTCATAAAGCTATGCCAAAGGAGAATATTTATCTTGGTATAATGGGGAGAAGGGAAAAAATATTCCATACCCAATTAGTCACAACTATTATTTTCTACCATCAATCATCCTTTAAGTACATCTAAATTTTTTGAAAAAGTTAGCTAATCCATTATCTACCTAAAATAAAATGAATGAGGATTGAGAAATATTAAATAATAGTAATTTTAAAATAAATTTGATATGTAAATTACAAATAATTGAGAAATATGATAATGATGATCCCCACCATAGGGTTGATTCATTGTTATCATGTGATCATATTTCTCACCATTGAAGAACATGAAAAAAAATCTATAATTCTTAGATTTATTTTATTTGGATCAACCCACTAATTATTCCAAGGTTATTATTCAATAATAATTTTTATTGAACATAAAGATAAAGAGAATATAAAAAAATAAGTTTTGAATTCAGAAAAAAATTAATCCACCATTTAATTTTTATCCTTATTATTATAAAATAAATCCCCCTTATATATTGTCTAAATAATAATTACCTATCACCTCCATCAATAAATCCTTAAATAAAAATTATATAATTTTATTCAATATATTTTCAAGGTTAATGTAATGTTTCTGGACATAAAACAAAATTGATTTTTATTAAATATCTAAAACATCACACTTCAAGATCAAGAACCAGAAACATACACAATTACAATACTAGAAAAAACCCACATGTTTCAGGCACAGACATGGTGAGAAAATTTTCATCCAAGCTCTATTCTATGATATATCATCATCCACACTCACTAGGGGGTGGGATAAGGTCTTATCCATGCTGTCCAAGGGGAGTGAGTGTTGTTTCATTTCATATTACCTATCAAACTTTTAATAAATTTCATTAATTAATAAATATTAAAAATACATAATAATATTACATGTTGAGAGTTCCACCATAATTCATCTTAGTGTTAAACATCATGCACTAAGATCAATTAAACCATTATAAAAAAATAATGTAATCTGTAAGGATAAATTTTTCATTTTCCTCACTATATATCACCCATGACTTTATAACTAAAATTCATGTTAAGTATTGAATAGAGAAAATATAAGACGTTTATATCCTTCTAAGGTTTAAGAATGAGAGAAACTTAAGGTAATATAATAATACCATTAAAGCATAGATTGATCTCATTAACATAGAGTCAAACTAGCACACCAAGTTATGAGACTCATATAATTATGGCTTTTGATGATATATGATTGTGTAAAATTATTAAATAAATTTCATTTGTGTAAAATCCATGCCAATTTTGTACATCAACCCTAATAATTATTACCTTTCAAAAGATTTTGTTGGGAATTTTCAACATAGGTTTTAGATGTCATTGTCCCATTCCCTCGGGTGATGAATCGACAATGAAAATTCATCCTCACTAACATCAATTTTATTATCTAACTTTAAGGTCTTCATAAAAAAAGTCATCATCACTTTCATAAAATCCAATATCATAACAAGTTTTATATTTTCTCATGATATACTTATGTATAATGATACAAATTTAAATATATATGAGTTGAAAAGGTTATATAAAGAAGTATAATATCTAATCCAACTATTATCATGTGAATATTAATGGAATGATAGATGCATTGAAAAATATTTTATCAAATATCATATAGGAGATGGTGTAAAAGTATAAAATTACATGGCCATACAATCTATATAACACATTGTTTTCTTATCATTCCATTACACACACCCCAACATAAGAAACACCATATATCCTAAATTATCTATTTGGAAGTTTCCTATAAATTCATGTTCAACTACCCCCACATAGAATATCCATTTATGTCTAACTAAGTAAATATGAATGGTTCTAATTTTTTTTACATGTAAAGTGTCAATGAAAATAGATTATGGGATATACAGAATCTCAATGTCGACTAAAATGGGATAACTTATGTATTTAATAAGAAAATATAACTTAATCCATTCATTTAAGGACTGTTTGTTATATATCTTAATATTCCTATAATCCTTTGTATTAATCCTCTAAAATTAGAACCCATATGGGAGGGTCTTTACTATAGGGGTTTTTTGGAAATTATTCAGCTTCACCAGATGGAGATCGTTGGAGAAAGATTATCAAATAGAGATAACCATATAGAGTCTATCATACAGAGCCAATCGGACAGAGTCCGTCAGTTATAGTACATCAGATGGTGTCCATCTGATAGGATCATCAGATATAGATTATCATATGGACATCATCATACATAATTCCCTTTTCATGGCTTTCTTTCATGGGTTTTGGGTGTTGGATATTTTCTTGTATATTTAAATAGTGTATCAAATGTTGGACAGGCCAATAATATGTTTTCCATGATTATCAAATGTTGGTGAAACCTATTCACTGGATGAATACCCCTATAAAAAGATATAGTGGATCAACTCAATTTTCCGTATAATTATTCCAAACTGAGGTGATTTTCTGAATTCATAGTCTTGGACATTATAAATATAAGGTAAATGATCAATGATATTTTCATTGACTTATATCTCTTGTATTGAAAATGTTTTAAGTGATCTCATGTGGATGTAGAATTTTATTTTTTGAACCATATAAATATTTTTTTTATTGATTATGATAATATTTTTTGTGTGATGAATTTAGGAAAATTTTGTGTGGTGATTAGGTGGGCGATTCAACATATGTCCAATGCACAGACTTGGGAGGAGTCAACTATTGGAAAAAACTTCAAATATCATTGTGGGTATTTTTTCTATATAGGATGAGTGATCAGATGAACATCCATATTTTGTGAATTTTTCTTATCATGTATATCTAGTGGAACATACAGAGTGATTCTCTTGAAGTCCCTCTTGTTTATTCACCCCTAATAAGTTTTATCAGAGTGTTGATTCTACTTCACTCACAACACTCCTGTTTTATATTATCCTCGGTTCACAAGTTGTTTGATTTGAATAAATTTTTATATTATTAAGAATAATAACTTTAGATAATTGGAATTTTCATATTTATAATTTCTATGCGATGGAATTTTTCTTTTGGAGAAGGAAACTGGAGGATCATTTGATATAGAAGAATATAGATGATCCATTGTCTGGTAAATGTCATGAGAAGATAGAAAAATTGAAATGGGAGTAGTTTGATAGGAAGGCCTTATCCTTGATCAATATAATTCTTACTCAAATTTTTTCTTTAAAAATTATAAATAAGAGAAATAGTTCATATTTTGTGAAAGTTCAAGCGTAAATGTATGAAAATTCAATGGTTTTCAGTAATTTTTATGTTGATAAGATTGACCATTTTGAGGTTAATAGATTGAATGATTGTATAAAATCACATGAATGAGTTCAACATGATTCAAGTATAGCTCCAATCAATAAAGGTAACTTTTATAAATTATTTTTGTGATTTTATTTCATGTATCTTCACTTCTAGAGAGCTAGGATTCCATGGTGATAGTAGTGAGAAACTCTAGTGGTAAGAGTGACCTTATGTTTGATGACATTTAAAATTTGATCCTATATGAGAATTTGAGGTAGAAGGAAATCAAAACATCATCTAGATTTCTCTCAATACAATCAAATAGTGATGGTGACCTCAACCGATTTATTTTTAGAATATTTAGTATTCAAAGGATAATACCAATATAATTAGTTGAGGAAATCTATTTTTATTTAACATACATATTAGATTTGTGGGAATAAGAGAAATATAAATAAATATTATAAGAATCTGATGGACTATTCCACTCCCAGAGAGATAAAACTCAGAAAGTATATTAGATGGAGGCTCCAGTTTGATACTATGTATGATCATTATAGAAGATTCATGGGTTATTGAATCAAGTGAATCTTTTCATTAAACTAGTTATAAATGGTAAATATATTATTATGTATTGATAATCTTGGTTGGAGTACTTATTGCTAATGATGAATCTTTGGATATAGTTATTAATGGTGATATTAACATTCGAATGTAAAATGGATGTTTCTTGAAACCGGAAGGTGTTAGACATATTATAGTTCTCTAGATTAACATCATATATGTAGGGAAAATCAATGATACTGGTTTCAGAATGAATTTTTAGAATGGAGTTTTTTAGATCAATTGTAAATCAATAATGATTTCTCACAAAGTAAAAAATCGGACTTTATACATGATCAGATACAAGGATGAAGTTGTAGTAATCATAAGCACTTCATTAGACAGTTCAAAAATGTAGCAATATAGCTTTGGTCTCCACATTAAAAAGAATATGAAAGTTCTATTAGATAATATCATACCCTAACTTGATCACATGGACAATGGAAGATGTGAGAGTTGTATTATAGGGAAACACAAGAGGGTTTCCTTTAACATGGATAGTAAAAATTCAAGTAATAAATATCTAGAACTTATTAATTCCATTGTTTGGGGACATAACCCTATTAATTATGAAAAATGATATTTTTACTTTGAAACATTCATTAATGACGCCACTCAGTAGTTTTGGGTTTACTTCCTAAATAATAAATTTGAAGTGTCTTAGTTATTTATTTAGTAGAATATTTTGCAGGAAAAAGAGTGTGAATGAAATTTTAAATTTCTCTAGATAAAAAATGTCAGGGAGTACACTAGACACAAATTTTTTAACTTTTTTTTTAAATTAAATGAGTTTGGCATGAGAATATTATTCTAGGAATTCCAAAAAAAATAGCATAGATAAAAGAATGAATTGAATTTTGTAAGAGAATTATCAGTGTATAAGACTTTACCCTATAATACCAAATGGGTTTAGGAAAATGAAATGAGTATAACTATGTATTTGATGAATGGATGTATGGATTAAACTATGGAAAAAACATTCAAATGAAATTTGGTCTAGTAAAATACAAGAGGTGAAACATATCAAAGAATATGTAAGTATCATATATGTTTATATCGATGACAATGAACGATTTATGTTAGAGAAAAAAAATCCAATGTGTGTTTTCTTATAAATTATGGTGACGATAACTCTAAATATTACCTCTGGGGTGATTAAAAGAAATAAGTAATCTAGTGAATATATGTTAGATTCAATGAATATCAATTTTGGAAATATTTAGACTTTGATTGGAAGGAATTTGAGGCTATATAAACTATCAATGTTCAAGGTGATCAGATATAGGTTATTGAACATACTATCTATGTTGAAAAATTAGTGGAAACTTTAGAGACTAGGTCTTCGATATTTAGGTTAGAGGATAAAGAATGGTCATACATAACTAGAAAATATGGATAAATATTGGACTGATGAATATTATGCTGATAAGTTCCAAATGAAGAACCTGAGATTATGTTGAGGAGATCCACTCATATCATAAAATTAGTTTAAAGTTTTATATAATATATAAACTTTATTTTTCAAATAGATTTTGGGGAACCATAATTTCTGGAAGAAGAATCTACTCTTAGATACTTTAAACTGTGGGGGTCATCAATGGAAGAGGAAATGAACTCATTGAATCGTAAAAATATGTGGTATTTTTTTAGAAAAACTTTAAGGGAAAATATGTATTGAAAATACATGTATTTTAAATTTTATAGAAGAATTTGATGGAAATAAGAGGCACAAAGTAAGACTGGTGTTGAAGGTATTTTAGTAAAAATAAGGGATCAACATTTTTGAAATATTCTCAGTAGTGGTTAAGCACATAACCATTTGAATAATTCACATCATTATTTCATTTGATGATCTACACTTGGATAATATTTATGTAAATACACATTTTCATCATGGGGGTTTAGATGAAGAAATTTATATGGTGTAGCCTAAGGGTTGTGATGTTCATTTCAAGGAGGATTTGATTTACAAGTTGAAATAATGTATTTATGGATTGGAGGAAGCTCCAATACAATGGAATCGTTATTTCAATAATTCCATTATTAAATAACGTTATAGTTTATTTGATTATAGTCATTCTTATTATATGAAGAAATTAGATGATAGAATATATTTTAGACTATTTTTGAATATTGATGATAGTTTATTGGTGGTCTAGATATCCATTGGATTGAGTAATGGAAGAGGATGTTTTCTAGTCGGTTTGAAATGAAGAACCTTGGACATGACAAGAATATATTGGTGATGATAATTTAGATGGATGGGAATATCATATCTTTGGATTTATCCTATAAGTAAAACATTAATAATAACATCAAAATTTTCATAATAACCAATTATAAACCTATATAAACCGACTTTTTAAAAACTTCAAACATTCTATAGAATATACATCCTAAATGGAAGGAACATTTTGTGATATGGAGAATATTAAGTTTTACTCATTTATTGGAACTTTGTTGTATGTATTGGTTTTTATCTGAAAATAGATTACTTTTGTAGTGGGTATTGTTATTTGTTTCATGGAAAATCCTTAGAAAATTGGGAAGCAATAAAATAGATCATTTTTTGCTTAAAGTGGTCATAGGATATGAATTTATGTTTTTAGGATGATGATATATTGAATGGTTTTTTAGATTCATATTTTTATAGATACATAGACTCATGGAAATGTTCTACATGTTTTTTATTTACTTTTAGTGAGACAATATTAAATTGGATGTCTCTGTTACAAACAAATAATTTTTTATATAGAAATAATGTAGACTATATTTATATTTCTAAATCATAGAAATAGTTGATATAGTTGATGTTATTTTTCAAATAACTTGTAAATAGATCATATAGTGGAAATTTATTTTTTGATAGACACACTATTATCCATCTTTCCTATAATCTATTGTTTCATGAAAGAAAAAAACACACATTTACCTAAAATATATATTTATATAAAGTATGTTGGAAGATAAATTTTTGGATCTATAGAATATTGTTGGGATGTAGAATTCTATTGATATATTTACAAAGGTGATAGTCAATGAAATCTAAAGGCAACATTGTTCCTCAATTGGACTTAGATTACTAAATAGTGGAGACAATTTAATGAATCATATAGAGGATAACATGATATGTAATTTTTAATAAGGATAAAAAATTGAATTAGTTTCCTTGTGGGAGTTTTTTGGGTTTTTTTGAATTTATTCATTATCACCATAAAAAGATCATCAGATAGAGATGATCATATGAAGATGACCAGATACAGTCTTTCAAATGAAATCCATCAGATGGGATCATAAAACAAAGATGATCAAACATAGATAATTACCTATATTTATCTTTTAATGAGATATTTATATAGGTACCATCTACTAGAAGTTTCATAGGACAATACAACAGTGTATTAGAGGTTTACTAGGTTATCGATAAATTGACTGAAAATATCATAGGTGGGTGAAACCTATTCACCAAATGAAGACCTCTATAAAGAGGGATGGTAGACCAATACTATTTATGTGTAAAATTATTCCTAGAAGATAATATTTTACAAATTCATAGTCTGGGAAATTTTAAATATAGAGGAATTGAGTGAAGATATTTTTATTCAATTTTATTAGTTGTAATGTAGATTTTTATAGTATTCTACTATAGATGTATGAAATTTTTTCGAACCATATAAATCTATTTTCCAGATTATGTTACTATTTTTGTGTGAATTGTAATAATAATGTTATTTTGTGGATTAGGAGGGTGATTCTTCCTAGTTCCAACACACAAACTTTAGAGGAGATGACTATCTGGAAAACCATTATATAAAATCATTATGTAGTTTTTTATACATAGTCTGAGGTTATAAAATGGACATCTGTCTAGTGAAAATTGTTATTTATGTTTCTGTATTGTGGAAATGATGTATTTATTATTTTAAAAGACTTTTTTTCCTCCCAACACTTAAATTATACACAAGGTTTTCTCTAATGAATCATATTTCTTGACTATATTAGATAGAGAACCCATGACACAACCTAAAAGAAATATATTTCAAAATAAATACTTTTTTATTAATATATTGTTCATATAAATTCATTTCCATATGACTTTAAACTACATAATATAAGATCTTCCATATAGGATACTAAATAAAATGATATAATTTCATCATTTTATGACTATAAACAACATGGTATAATGTCCTTGTCATGGGATGTTACTATATCGAATAGGGAACTTACCACATCAGTTTAAATTGTATGGTACAAATTCATTACTAAATAACCTTCAAAATATATTATATATGGTCCTCATAATAAGATATTTTATATTTTATGATATATTATCTTCACATAGTCATGTTAAACATTAGGGGGTGGTCTTCATCACATAGCCTTTTATGATATATCATCTTCCCCACATAATGTTAAAATGCATGCAGTGGTCCAGGTTAAGGGAATATTAAACTACATGAAAACTTACCCTCACATCATGAAATTAAATTCTGAATCTTAATACTTCACATACACATGAGATAAATCTACAAGGTGGTTTTTATATCCTCTCATTCAATATTTTTTAATTAAATTAACCAACATGGTATGAGGGGCCATTGATTCATTTTGAGTTTTCCTTCATTACACCCACATTTCCAAATTTATAGAACTATATTTGGTTTTATTTATGTTATTAATAGATATTAAGTGATAATTTGGTATAATATCCTAGGTCAACAAATTAATTTAATACCATTTTATCCCTTTATTCTATCAATGTTTCATGGAAATTACTAATTCATGTTCGGTTTCCTCAAATAGACCTACATTAGGATAAAACTACCCTATATTTGAGAACTATTTATGGAATGATTCTTGTTTCTATAAGATATGTATTAACAATGAGATCACTTATCATGCATCTATTTATAAATTCCTTTAACACTACATTCCTTTTTCAACCCTGGTGTCAAGACACTTAATAATTGATGTGGGATTTTTTCATTTTTCTCTCTCACTAAAGTACTCTTTCATTCCTTTATAATTTTATCATTTTCATGAACTAAATATATGTAGATATTTTTAGGGATCCTAATAATCATAAATGATTTCACAATTCATATTGGATTTTATTCTATTAAATTGATATTAGGCCATGGTTCCTTATTTATATAACTATGTAAGGCTTGATTCTTATTATTATAGGATATGTAGTGATTGAAAAATATCTTTTCCCATTCCCATCTCCAATATTTTACTAACATTCACTACTTTCCTGGAACCTCATGTTAATCATGTTTTATTAACTTAATTTTGGGTTTTTCTAAATATTCTTGTACGTATTCCTTCCATATACCACACTTTATACCATAAAAATTTGAATTAAAAGATATTTCCCATGGCTATTGGTAGTGAGATTATCTAATTTAAGGGACTAACTTTTCAGCATGGTAATGGAATTTGGACCACATATGAATCCCACCTATATCCAGGTATGGTATATCTATGTCTTAAAGAAAATAATCTCTAACTTCGTACACATTTTATAGTGTTATAGTAGGAACCTGTTATTTCAACATGTCCATTTATCATCCCCAATATTTATATATCCAATGGTACATAATTGGGAATGTTATTTTAAAATGGTCAGTAGTTGAATCATTATATCCATTCTCATACTATTATAACCAATTTAAATATTTCTATTGTTTACATCATTTAATATTCCAATATTTTTGAAATAAAAGTGTTCATAGTTCTTATTCTATCATCGAGCTCACGTGATCCCAAAATAAGTAGGCATTCAATTCAAAATTTCTCTTTACTTATTCATCCATACCCTTCTAACTCCATTATAGAGTATTCATGTTCACCAAAAGAACTCTTCCCCATACTTATAGGTCAATCAATGTGGTGATTATTTTTTCATTCATTTCAGGTTAATGTCATAATCATCAAGAAAGAATAATTTTTAAAATTTGGTTAAAACATTATAATATAAAACTATAATATATCATATAGTCTAATAAACATAACCCTCAACAACATCCATATTCCCACCCTTCAACATCATTCACACTGGAATCTAAATTATAATTCAAATTAGGTTACCACTCATTAAAATAAAGAAATAAAACATCAATTATCACACCTCAACCTTATTTATCCTTATTATTTTATCTATTTATTTACAATTGGTTATTTCCTCACATATCAAGTTTTTTACCATGGAAATTAGGATTTTTGGGGGTTTGAGGTAGGGCACACAGCTAGCTCATATGGTTATTATTAACTATGTGGTGATCGAGTGGAAGTATATAGTTTTTATAGTGAAATTTTTCATGGACAGAACACATTTTATCAAATCATTTAGCCAAACCATGCATGGTTCCAGGTAATACTAGTGAGCCCTACAAGGTTTGCACATGGTTTAGAATATCATGTGGTTATCCCATGTTTTCAAAAGTAGGAATTTCATATTCTACTGCTCTCTAATTTTAAACCCAAAACCCTCATATTATCTCTCACCCAACTCTCAAAACCCTAGGGTGCACTCACTTTCAATTTACCCTCATTTCATAGAGATTCATGGGTTTTATTCAAGTTTTAATTCTATATTCTTATGGTAATCCCTCTCAAACCCTCTTTTATCTCCTATTTTCCTTTTTCCTCCCTTGTTCTTGGCCAATCCTCATCTTGAAAACCTAAGAAAACCCTTTGATATATTTAAATATGGGTTTTTCTTTATTTTAGGTTTCTTTCTGGGATTATAAGGATGTTTCTTGTCTCCTTGAGGTGGTTTAGCATCTTCCATGATGAAATCATCTTGGTTCTATCAATTTGTGGTAGGTTCCCCTTGAATTGGCCTTTAAATATTAGAATCATGATTTCTTCTGTGTCTAAATTCATGTTTTTTGTAACACCCCGAGTTTTTATGAGATATATTATTTTTAATTTCTTTGATGTCTTCTATTATACACTACAATAAGATTATCTTGTACTATACATAGCATTGTATTAACTTGCAGTATACGCAACACTATTCTTGGCTCACGTTACACACAATTTCAAGTTCCTTTTATGGAAATTATTCTACACAACATTAAGTATAGATTTTTTTTAATGTATAAATGAAATAAGTTTTAATTATGTTATATGCAACACCAAACGGATCATTCACTACACGCATCCCTGACTCTCCTTGCATTACACGCAATCTGTACCTTCTTTGATAGCGTGTGTAGTACGCAATACCAAGTTTCACTAAACGCGATATTATTATAATATTGTCATGAACTAGCCTTTATGAATAGTAATACCCACTTTTTGAAATTTTATAAATTTTATCATTCAAAATGGACTTAATTTTTGGATTCAGAATATCGAAATTAGCCTAGGGAGAATTTTTGGTATCTTTCTGAAAACTTTCAATTTGTGATGAATAGTGAAAACACTGGGTTACTATTTAAAAACTGACTTTTTATTTAAACAATTATTGATTTTATTTAAATTTATTTTAGGTCAAAATTTATACATAATACCTATATAAGTTCAATGTAATTCATTTGAGTCATTTTATAGTAATTTTAGATATATAATAATTTTATTGAACTTTTCACCGTCTTTTACCCACCTCCTAGGAGAATTTGAAAATTTACATAAAACATAATTTTACGCCTTCTGTGAGTGGAATTTCAAAAATCCGAGATACACAGTTAATATCAAGGAGTAAAATGTGGTTCAATAATATAAAAATAATTATTGGTGAATAGTAACTTTTTACTTTTATTTACCACGGTTAAAAGTAAATAGGGAAATTAAGGGTAAAAATGATACTATTATTACCCTAACACATGTCCTAATTCTATTGGATAAGTCTAATTCGACCAAAAACAACCTTAGGAATAAAATATTACCCTTTAGATCCACTTTTATTAGATTAGGACACTTATTATTATTTTATTTAAAGAAGAGTTAAAATAGTTAAAATCAAAGTTTAATAACTAAAACATATTTAATATAGGGTTATACATAAGATAAATTGGACTATAAATATTAATTAGAAAGATAAAATGATTTCATACATAATGATATTTTATTTATAATTTTATAAATTAAATAATTTAATTTATTTATGACACAATGATGATGCAGTAATTAACTTATTAAAGAAATATTAACATAATTGATGTTATAAATACCCAAATAAATTAAATTTGAGACTTTTTATGAATTACACTAATTTTATAGGTTAATATGACATGTTATTATTGATAAAATTAACTTTTTTCGAAATAACAATGTTGTTGTGATTTTCACAAAAACCAATTACCAAATTGTGTCAAAATTGACATAAAATAGTTTTTAAAACAAATATTATATTATTAATTGTTATTATATTCCTAAAAAAATATACGGTTAGGCCACATGACTTATATAAGGTTATATATATTAATAATGAACTACTTGGGGTTCTTTTGGCTTGTTATAGTAAGTTTATTAACCATATAGTGTAAGAAAACAAGAAGACACGGTAAAAGTTAAATTATTTAACTTAGAGTTAAATCTAAATGATAAGGTTAAAATAGTAAACTAAACTTGTCTAAAACCTATAGGTTGAGATTATTTCAACCCATCCCCACTTTATCTTCTAAATAAATCAATTTGGAACTATTATAAACCGAATATTATTTTATTATAAAATAATATTTTTAGTTTTTCCAAAGGTGCCCCTCTCCTCCCTTATAAAAAGGGCACCCCTTCCCTCTTCTCTTCACACCCTTTTGAGCCTTGAAGATCGGCCAAAACCTGAAAATTAGTCTTCTAAACCTCTCTAGTTATATCATATAGGTTCTGGTATTCTAAAAATACATACTCTAGTGCCCTAATAAGGAGTTTAAAGGAGGTGTGTCGAAGAAGAGGTAATCTCTTCTACCGATTCTTTCAAGTTTCTTTATTCTTCAACTTCCTCTTATTTAGTTGTTTCATTGTAAAGTAATACAATCAGTATAAATAATATACTGATATGATATTATAAATATGAAACAACCCCATTTCACCTTCTATCCATCCTACAGAAAACGAAATCACCGCGCGTGCGTACGTACGGAATACCGTCTCTACACTGTGGTGTAATCTGTTTTTCCACCACCACCTTACATGGATGGGTATAATGGTGTAAATAATAAATATATGTGGTTATTATAACATCATTCTGATTATTATATATTATATCATTCACTCCAATTCTATTCAATAATTATGGGAATGATATCATCGCTCGTGCGTACGTACGGACTACCGTCTCCACAAACGCGATGAGATTCATTTTCCATGATTAACCATTCAAGTATGATTATAAAGTATATATATAATAAATAATAATTAAATATATTAAATAATAATGATACTGGATTTATTTACATATATTTTTCATTTACTTAATTCCATTCAATTCAATAAGGAAACGAAAACAGTGTTCAAGCGTACGTAAGACCTACCGTCTCCATGAACGGTGTATTTCATTCCATTTATCGATCTATCATATATATTTATATACTAAATATATATTATATAAAAATCATGTTTTACATTCTGGAATTAATTAAATCGGGATATGAGTAATAATATCAAGAACAAAAAATCGAAACACGTATGATAAATGAAACGATTTTACCCAAAATGTTTCTTTAACATGGAATTTACAAAAGAATAGGTAATATAAAGTCATAAGTGAACAATATATGATATAATAAAAATTAATATGATTCTTTAATAATTCAATGACATTATTTAAATCATTATACAGGAGGTTTGGATACATCCAAAGCATATCAGACATAAGGTAAGGGATAACATTTCCAATCTTGTTTTTATCTGAGATCGTTTATTAGTAAGTATTTACTGGGGTTATATTTATCATCCATGTCCCTATTTTCTAAAAATGGTATCATGTATGTTTAAAGTCCTTTTTACCCATTTTTTTAATTTTACTACATGGTATGTAAGGAATATTTCTTTTTTACCATGCGAGGTACTTTTTGACTTTTCTGGAAAAAGTATGAGAAGAATGTTTTTTTAACTTATACGGCATGAACGGATTTTTACAGTTTTATAAAACCTTATTTTCATGAAGCTTACTGTACAATATTTCATGACTATTTTCAAAAAAATCATATTCTTTTAAAATTTCATGGAATTTTGTGAAAAGAAAATGAATTTGAAAAAGAAAGGATATTTTCCTCAAGAATTTTTTTCAAGTGTTTTATCAAAACCAATTTCCATATAAGATGATATTATTTCATATGTGTATATTTCAAGTATAATGTCTCTATGATTTCCATGGTTTCAATTTTCTTATGATTAAATGATATCCATTTGTTTTATATGGATTATTTTATGATGGGATGACGTTTATGAAACCCATTTTATTCTTTTGGTTATGATGAATGATTTATGTTTATTTTATGGAACACGTTAGAATGATTTCATTATGAGATGGGTGGGACCTATATCTCCCTCCAATGCATTGGGTAAAGATTTATATCTCATGAGATAGACATGACTGGAATGACAAGTTAATCTGGTTCAGTGATACAGGACTGGAATGAGGAGTGAACTCGGTTCATTAAGGGACTTTGTCCACTAAGATGGTCTTGGAAGCAATGCCTTGGATACTATGGAAATCATATCATGTGATTAATGTTTTTCCACAATTACAAGTTTTATTTCTAAGATATTTTATCCTGATTGATGTTCCATTATGATCTATGCCTTACGTACTGCCATGTTTTATGTCATTTCTCAAGATTTTGATGTTTAAACATTATGTTCATGTTTTTATGTTCAAATGTATATGGTTTGTTTTATTTTCTCCATGCTCACACTTACTAAGAATTTGAGCTCACCCTTTATATGTTTTCTTTTCCCCGGGATATAAAGAAATGTTTTAGGTGAGAAAAAAAGCAAAAGATCTTTATGGGAGATGTTTAAGATCTTTCACCAATATTAAAATATTATGTTCCAAGTTTCCAAAGATACTAAACTATTATGGTCCTTTGGTGTCTGTTTTTGTTATGTATTAAGTATTCCACAAAAGTAATGTAATGTCCGTGTATGTTAAGATTGGGTCTCTATAGTTGGTATCAGAGGGAGGTTTAGTTAACCTTTAGAAACTAGGATGCGAAAACTTTAGTGAGATCCCTAGAGATATTTCTAAGGTATGTATAGGGATGCCTGTAAGGTTATGTATAAGTATAGGTTATAGTCCTAGAATTATGGTAACAATCTTAGAATTAACCCTAAGATGTTATATATTGAAGGTACTCCCCCTTTATTATGTTTTTTTCCTAGCATGATTTTTGCCTCTCACACTATTCTTTTTGGGTTTTAGACGATGGTTGGAACCTGAAGGAATCGTGTTGATCAATGTAATAGACAATGCAATGATTTTCCTCCTGAACAAACCAATGTTATGGGAGGTGGAGTGTAGAATCTTATTTCTATACTTACACAATCTATGAATCATTCTGGACTTCCAAATAAGCAGATAATGGAACCATATTCTATTGACTCCTTCATGAGGCAACGTCCACCTTCTTTCAGTGGGTCTTATGATCCACTTGTTGCTGAACAATGGATCAGTACCATTGAAAAGATATTTTCCATATTTCTCTGTTTGGAACATGAAAAAGTCATTCTGGCTATTTACTGTTTAGAAGGTGAAGCAGATCAATGGTGGACTCTAATTAAGAATACAAGGCCCCACGATGAAATTGAATCCATGGAATGGGACGAGTTCAAGAAATTGTTTTTCAGTAAGTACTTCCCTCATATTCTTTGAAAAAAGACGGAAAAGGAGTTCCTTGAGCTCAATAAAAAGAATGATGAATATGTTGGTATATACGAATTGAATTTTACAAGGCTTGCAAGGTATGAATCTGGCTTTATCATCCAACCTGAAAGTAAAGTTGATCAATTTTTCAGTGGATTAAAACCAAGTCTTGGTAGGGAACTAGCTATAAGAGACTTCAGTAGCTATGAAGAAATTGTGCGTTGTGTTATCAAGGTATAACTGGAAGTTGGTGTTACATATCCATCTCATGGTTTTTACAAGAAACGAAAGATGGAGTTCTAGGAAAAATCTCAAAAAAAATGGTGAAAAGAATATGAATGTTTCTTTATGCTCAATGTGTGGAAAGAAGCATGGTGGAGATTGTCTTAAAGGGACTAGAAAATGTTTTAAGTTTGGATTAGAAGGTCATCAAGCAGGTGAGTGTCGAATTAATAGAAAAAGTTTTTCTAATGATGTGAATAAAGAAAAGACTACAGAGAACGCACCACCAACACTTCAATGCTTCAAGTGCAAGGAAATGGGGCATTATGCTAATCAATTCCCTAATCCAAGGGTTAATGATGATTGATGTGAGCAACATCTTAAGACAAAGAATAAAGGGAAGTCACATGCGACCACTATTTTTGATGTTGAGTATGACAATGATGTTGTGGAATGATTAAGCGTTTATGTAATGGGATTTCAAAATAGTATCATGGAATCTCATTTATGGTATCGTGAAATTTTGGAATATCTATGTATTTGTTTTCAATAATTATATGGTACCGGTAACCATGAAAAGTGATTGAAATATTTTTGGAAAGAATATGATATGAACATAATGAAGCGATAATGAAAAAAATGAAATTAACTCATGATTGAAATAAGGACCAAGTGATATCATAGTTTGATTATATAGAATTTTTGGGATTCTGGTATGTGGAAAGAGTTAACTTTTGAAAGCACTCATGTTTTCACTAAGGTTCTATGGAAATTCATGTTTCAAAATAATACATGATTAAGGTATTCACGTGTTTGGAATGCGACCAACAAGATATATCTTATGATATATGGGGGATAAATGATTGTATTCACGTGATTGTTATGTGACCTTTCAAGTAATCATTTTCCTTATACTATGAGATTGGACGGATGTATTTTGGATAATCCTAAATATTTGAATGGATTATGTTGGAAATCAGATAGTATTGTTTAAGGCTAGAACTTTTTGTTATAATAGTATTGTTTTAGAAAAATGACAACCCGTAGGACGGGCGACAAACCGTCGTGTCAGACAAGGGTGCGGGAATTGAACCCACAACCGAAGTGCGATAGGCCTTTATTTCCTACCACTGGCCTATATGAAGTCCCTGGTTAGTAGAAATTAATTTTATTTTATTAAACAGTTTGATAGTTGAAGTATAAGTCCATTTTTGGAACCATATACGATTAATCTCACCATAGATAGACTTATGTATATAACTTTTGTTAACCTTTTGTTTGAGACAGATGGAATGACCCAACATTCTATCACATGATCTGCTAACACTTCACGAATGAAAAATTCAACTTCATTTTTTTAAGAGATGAAGTGGAAATTGTTCAAGGCACGAACAATGGTGAGATTATACCGAAATAAAGTAAGTATTTCTTCTAATTCAAATTCTTTAACTTTAAGGAAATGATCTTGAAAACCTAAAATGTTGTCCTAGTGCCCTTATATCCTATGAATCAGATGGTACCTTAGATCATCACAAATTTATGGCTTTGTGATTGTTGGCTTTTTCATAGCCATGTTCTCTACCACTCTCCATCAGAACGTGATGGTTAGGTTTCTCTTCCATATCCATATTTTCACTTATGTTCTCCTATGTGGAAACCCAGTGATGAATCAATTTGGGTAACCGATATGTTTCATACTTAACTTTTTAAAATGAAGTTTTAGTACTCCCTTTTATGATGCAGGTTTCTATGAAAGAAACTTTCAAGTAGTAAACCATTTATAACCCCGACGAATTTCGAGGGTGAAATTCATTTTAAGGGGGGTAAAATGTAACACCCTGATATTTTATGAGATATATTATTTTTTATTTATTTTATGTATTCTATTATACACTACACCAAGATTAGCTTGTACTATACACAACACCGTATTAGCTTTCAGTATACGCAAAACTATTCTTGGCTCGTGTTATGCACAATTTCATGTTCGTTTTGTGGAAATTATTCTACGCAACATTAAGTATAGATTTTGTTTAATGTATAAATGAAATAAGTTTTGATTATGTTATACGCAATACCAAATGGAGAATTCTCTACATGCAGCCCTGACTTGGCTTGCATTACATGCAATCAAGACCTTCTTCGATAGCGTGTGTAGTAGGCAATACCAAGTTTCACTAAACGCGATATTGTTATAATATTATTATGAACTAGCCGTTATGAATAGTAATACCCACTTTTTAAAATTTTATAAATTTTATCTTCTAAAATGGACTTTAGTTTTGGATTCGGAATATCAAAATTAGCGTAGGGTGAATTTTTTTGTATTTTTCTAAAAACATTCAATTTTTTATGAATAGTTAAAACACTGGGTTACTATTTAAAAACTGAATTTTTATTTAAATAATTATTTATTTTATTTAAATTTATTTTATCTCAAAATTGATACATAATACCTATATAAGTTCAATGTAATTCATTTGAGTCATTTTATAATAATTTTAGATATATAAAAATTTTATTGAACTTTTCACCATCTTTTACCCACCTCCTAGGAGAATTTAAAAATTTACATAAAACATAATTTTACCGCTTCTATGAGGGGAATTTCAAAAATCTGAGGGACACAGTTAATATCAAGGATTAGAATGTTGTTCAATAAGATAAAAATAATTTTTGGTGAATTGTAGCTTTTTACTTTTATTTACCACAGTTAAAAGTAAATAGGGTAATTAAGGGTAAAAATGATATTATTATTACCCTAAAACATGTCCTAATTATATTGGATAAGTTTAATTAGACCAAAAAAAATCTTAGGAATAAAATATTAACCTTTAGGTCCACTTGGATTAGATTAGGACACATTATTATTTTATTTAAAGAAGAGTTAAAATAGTTAAAATCAAATTTTAATAACTAAATTTTTTTAATATAGTGTTATACATAAGATAAATTCGACTATAAATATTAATTAGAAAGATAAAAATATTTCCTACATAATTTTATTTTATTTATAATTTTTAGACATTAAATAATTTAATTTATTTATGACACAATGATGATGCAGTAATAACTTATTAATGAAATATTAACATAATTGATGTTATAAATACCTAAATAAATTTAATTTGAGACTTTTTATGAATTAAACTAATTTTATAGGTTAATATGACATGTTATTATTTATTCAATTAACTTTTTTATAACTAATCATGTTGTTATGATTTTCACAAAAATCAATTACAAAATAGTGTCAAAATTGACATAAAATAGTTTTTAAGACAAATATTAAATTATTAATTGTTATTATATTCCTAAAAATATAAGGTTTGGAAAATGACTTAGATAAAGTTATATATATTAATAATGAACCAATTGGGGTTATTTTGGCTTGTTATAGTAAGTTTATTAACCATATAGTGTAAGAAAACAAGAAGACACGGTAAAGGTTAAATTATTTAACTTAGAGTTAAATCCAAATGATAAGGTTAAAATAGTAACCTAAACTTGTCTAAAACCTATTAGTTGAGAGGATTTAGAACCATCCCAACTTTATCTTCTAAATAAATCAATTTGGAACTATTATAAACCGAATATGACTTTATTATAAAATAATATTTTATGTTTTCCCAATGGTGCTCCTCTCCTCATAAAAAGGGCACCCCTTCCCTCTTCTATTTACACCCTTTTGAGCCTTTAAGATTAGAAAAACCCTACCAATTCCTCTTATAAACCTCTATAATTATATCATAGAGGTTTTGGTCTTCTCAAAAGACTAACTATAGTGCCCTAATAAGGAGTTTAAAAGAGGTGCGTCGAAGAAGAGGTAATCTCTTCTACTGATTCTTTCAAGTTTCTTTCTTCTTCAACATCCTCTTCTTTAGTTGTTTCATTATAAAGTAATACAATAAGTATAAATAATATACTTATACTATATTATAAATATTAAACAACCCCATTTCACTTTCTATCCATCATACGGAAAAGGAAATCACCACGCATGCATACGTACGGAATACCGTCTCCACGCTGTAGTGTAATCTGTTTTTCCACCACCACCTTACATGGATGGGTATAATGGTGTAAATAATAACTATATATGGTTATTATAACATAATATGGATTCTGATATATTATATCATTCACTACAATTCTATTCAATTCTATTCAACAATTATGGGAACGATATCATCGCTCGTGCGTATGTACGGAATACCGCCTCCACGAACGCGATGAGATTCATTTTCCATGATTAACCATTCAAGTATGATTATAATGTATGCATATAATAAATAATCATTAAATATATTAAATTATAATTATACTGGATTTATTTACATATATGTTTCATTTACTTAATTCCATTCAATTCAATAAGGAAATGAAAACAGCATTCATGCGTACGTACGACCTACCTTCTCCATGAACGGTGTATTTAATTCCATTTATCAATCTATCATATATTTTTATATAATGAATATATATTATATAAAAATAATTTTTTACATTCTGGAATTAAGTAAATCAATATATGAGTAATAATATCAAGAACAACAAATCAAAACACGTATGATAAATGAAACGATTATACCCAAAACGTTGCTTTAACATAGAATTTACAAAAGAACAGGTAATATAAAGTCATAAGGTAACCATATATGATATCATAACAATTAATATGATTCTTTAATAATTAAATGACATTATTTAAATCATTTTACAGGAGGTTTGGATACATTAGAAGCATATCGGACATAAGGTAAGGGATAACTTTTCCAATCTTGTTTTTATCTGAGATTGTTTATTCGTAAGTATTTACTGGGGTTATATTTATCATCCATGTCCCTGTTTTCTAAAAATGGTTTCATGTATTTTTAAATTCATTTTTAACCATTTTTGACTTTTACTACATGGTATGTAAGGAATATTTCTTTTTTTACCATACTAGGTACTTTTTGACTTTTCTGACAAAAGTATGAGAATAATGTTTTTTAACTTATATGGAATGAACGCATTTTTATGGTTTTATAACGCCTTATTTTCATGAATATTATTGCACAATATTTCATGACTATTTTCAAAAAAATCCTTTTCTTTTAAAATTGCATGGCATTTTGTGAAAAGAAAATTATTTTGAAGAAGAAAGGATATTTTCCTCAAGAATTTTTTTCAAGTGTTTTTTCAAAACAAATTTCCATCTAAGATGACATTATTTCATATGTGTATGTTTCAAGTATAATGTATCTATGATTTACATGGTTTCACTTTTCTTATGATGAAATGATATCCATTTGTTTTATATGGATTATTTTATGATGGTATGACGTTTATGAAACCCTTTTTATTCTTTGGGTTATGATGAATGATTTATGTTTATGTTGTGGTACACGTAAGAATGATTTCATTATGAGATGGGTGGGACCTATATCTCCCTAAAATTCATTGGAAAAAGATATATATATCATGATATAGACATGGCTTGAATGGAAAGTTAATCCGGTTCAGTGGCACATGACTAGAATGAAGAGTGAACTCGGTTCAGTAAGGGACTTTGTCCAGTAAGATGGTCTTGGCAGTAATGACTTGGCTACTATGGAAATAATATCTTGTGCTTAATGTTTTTCCACAATTACAAGTTTTATTTCCAAGATATTTTATCCTGATTGATGTTCCATTGTAATCTATGCCTTACGTACTGCCATGTTTTATGTCATTTCTCAAGATTCTGATATTTAAACATTATGTTCATGTTTTTATGTTCAAATGTATATGGTTTGTTTTATTTTCTCCATGCTTACCCTTACTGAGCATTTGAGATCACCCTTTATATGTTTTATTTTCCCCAAGTTATAAATAAATGTTTTAGGTAAGAAAAAAAGGGGAAGATCTTTATGGGATATTTTTAAGATCTTTCACCAAGATTAGAAGATTAAGTTCCAAGTTTCCAAAGACACTAAACTATTACGGTTCTTTGGTGTCTGTTTTTGTTATGTATTAAGTATTCCACAAAAGTAATGTAATGTCCATGTATATAAAGATTGGGTCTCTACATTTTTATTTTTAAATTATAGTATTATGTATGGTTAAGGATTATTATGAAATAAAATCATGTTCCACTTGATTTTAATTCCTGTGAAAATGGTTTCTAAAATTTAGAATATAGTTCTAATTGGATTTAATAAACTATTCACACTGAATGCTTGATAAAATTCCTAATTTATGTTTTTAAATTATTTATAATATTTAAAAAGATAATTTTATTTTAAAATTGGGTTCAATGCTTTTTTTAATAAATTTATGAAGGTATCCATGGTGTTTTAAAAAGGGATTCATGGCTTAGTTTCTAAAGAGAGTGTATAAGGCTTCACTGGAACTTTTAATGAGAATTTTTCATATTTTAACCTCTTGGGTAATTCCCTATAGTTTAGTTTATAAATTATAATGATTTTGTGATGTGATACTTCTCCTAGAGGTGGAAATGCTTATATTGACTACTATTATCAGGAAAGGTAAGGGGTAACCTCTTTGAAAGGTGTTCAAAGGTGAGGGAGATCTTATTATTGATTATTTTCTTATGTTCTAATTGGAATTATCACCAAAATTTATTAATCATGGGAATCCATTTGTAGTTATATAGTAACTATAGGTAGATATACTGCATCACAATCATGCTCAAACTAGTGTCCATTAAATGTAATATGTTTTTTATGGAATTATTCCCCTTAGTTTGTCTAGGTAGGGAAATAATGGGTGCAATAGTAGGTTGTTAGATATCCTCCAATAATATAATATTATAGATAGTGTATATAAATTTCATAGATTTTCCCTCGATCTCCTAGGATTATATGATTCTTTTGATTACTTTATTACTATTTGGTATATGTTTTCTCATTTTTAGTCATTATTTGTTTAATAAAATGTCACGATACATATTTTAAAACATCCTATGAGATGGTTTTTTCTATAAATTAAACTCATTTAATTTATATTTTTAAAGGATTTTGATCTTCGACTAGTTTTAATAAAAGGTTAAATCATAAATTGAATATTTACTTCAAACTAAGAAGACATTAAAGATATATTTAAAGGTAATTCTTATTGTTTGGTTTATTCCGCATTCCTACTTGGCTTTACTTTCATGTCTGATCTATTATTGTATTTTTTGGTTTAGTTATAGTCTCCCTTGGAGTTCTCATGTTTTGAGGTTATATGGTGACTTCTAGAATCACATAAAGATTAGGTAGGGTGTCATTTTGTATTATTCACTTTTTTTTCTTATTATATCTATATAGGATAACATGTACACTCTTATTTTGGAACCTGTTAATTATTAAAAATAAATTTTAGCCCCATTTTTAATTTATTATTTATGTATTCTTTAGTCTTAATTTATTTATTTGAGTCATATTTTGGTCATGTTGTTTGTGTTATGTTTGTGTAGTTAAAATTATTCTTTTCATTTTGTTTCTATGCATGGAAGTCCAAATTATAGATAACTCATTCTGAAATATATAAGAAATTTTCACTTCTAAATTTGAGGTTTTTATCAATAATAAATTGTTATTTTGTGTTCATATGTGATGCCTTAGAAATTTTCACAACTATGGAATATGCCTTAGGGATTTCACAAGCTAACTCAAGTTTTTGGTCTATGGGGTGGTCGAGATGGGCTATGAAAAAATGGAATAAAATCATACATTCTTTAGAAGGCATCAGTTTTAGATTTCCCATTTCTATTTGAGTGGTTCTGCTAGATGGAGGTTGGATTATTGAAGCTCGATAGATATGAGTGGGAATATCCTAGCTAGATCTTACTTACTCTGAAGCATTAACTGACATGGGATTTCAGAACTTAAGAGTTGGGAGTGGGAAGATTCAAGCTAGCTCTTACCAACTGTGGACCATGAAATACCATTTAAAGTATGTCTTTGAGTCATAGACTTCGATTTTCCTATTCTTTTCTTTGGTTGGTTTTGGTTAATATTAGTGGTTTTTGATATTATGTTGAATTGTAAGGGTGATATGGAAGTTTTCCATGTTTTGTGAGTGAAAGGGAGGGATAAACTAAAGATTATAGTATTCCCACATGGTCTATAAAACTATGTGGATACCATGAAAGTGGTTCTTATTCCATTAAATAAACTTTTTTAGGGTTAACACAAAATCCTCCAAATCATATGGCCAAACTATGCATAACCACTACCCCCTATACATTTTATCTTAGATATTGTTTGAAAAATATATGATTTAAGACATTGGTGGATATTATTTAATATGATTTCAATGAGATATTCATGTGGATTTGATGTTTTCAATTTTAATTTGGAGGGTTTTAGTAAGTAAAACATGTTTTTTAAAAATATTAGGGACTTCAATTTCAAAAAATCTAAAATTGAGTTTAATTAGGGATCCATTTAAATAAATGATGATTTCATTTTAGTTGAGGGGATTATTTTTAAAACTAATGACGTGAAATTTTAATGATGTTTTGGTGTTGTTTAATGAGAAATGGTTTGTGTTTTAAAAGGTAAACATGGTTTTAGAGGTAAACGATAGAATTTGAGATTTATAAATGGGATTTCAAAAAAATATTTAAACAAGGTTATGTTTTAGATTTTCATAGAGTATTTTTATGTAAAGTATCTGTAATATTTTAAAATTTACTAGTGGAGTTTAATTTTACATTTGAAAAATATGATGTTTAATATTAAAATGGATAAAAAATGGGCTTAGTATTTGGTTTTTTTTGTGATTTTGAAGGAATTTTTTATTTTTTTATTCAGTGCATATGATTTATTGTTTGAGATTCTAATTTGAGTTAGGATATATGTTTGGTTATAATTGATTTATGTTTTGGATATTTTCATGGGAAATTTTTCTTCCTTTTTTATTTTAATAATGCCTCCCCAAGAAGTATCAAGGAATCCTATAGAGTTAGTTCCTTATGAATTATTTCAGAATCATGTCTCCTAAGACTCAATTTTAGCCTCTTTAATTATTGAACCAATGCATATTCTTAATTGACCAGTATATCCCACCCTCTTGTTTAATGTTTTCTCTTTGTTTATTATTTCCTTATTGAACTTTAGCCTCATCTTTTGGTATGTTATACATGATTTTATTTTAGATATGTAAATTGTGTTCCTTTGGGTTATTGGTAGAATCATGGATTATATGTTTTTTAAGTCCCCTTTGTGTTCATAGGTAATGTGATGTTTTTTAAAGGCCTTCCTTTATATCTTCTTTGTACTTATGATATCAGTCTCTTTTATATATTCTTATTACTTTATAATTGTTTATTGGATCTCATGGTGTGTCACTATTGTGTTTTCTGTCAAACCCATCTGATTTGGGTAGGTCCTTTAAAGGATTTGGGTAGTTAGGGTCATGGTGAGTTTTTCTGGGCATGTTGGGCATGAGATAAATCGTTGGAATGTGCTTCAGGTGATTAGTATTGATGTTAAACCATTTGATTATACACACTTGATAGAATTAATTTGAGGATCATCATGAGTGGTTTTATATGAATGTGGTCCTAGGTTACCTTTCTCTTATTATTTGGTCTAAGGATAATTCTCATGGTATTTTTATGAAGCATGTTTGTGGTTTGTGCCTATTTCTCTTTTCTTACTATTTGGAATGATATAAATAGTTGAATTAACATCTTTATTTGGATATATTCACTTTATAGGTGTTTCTAAGTTATTCTTTCTTTATAGGATGATTTGAAAAATTTGGGGATATATTCCTTGATCTCTTTTTTTTCTATAACCTATCTTTCTTTTTTTTTCTAATTATCATCAGTAGGTGCCTTGAAAGTTGGGAACATTGAAACCTATATATTCAAGAGAATTGTGTGTGGTTTTTTTATTTATTAGATGAAACTTGATGGATATTTTTGGTTTTTAGTCCTTTTTATTGAGATATTGGGTTATTTCCAGTAGTGGTTCTTTGGTAATGCCCTTATTTTTTTGATTCGCCAAGATATAGAGTTCTTAAAGGGTGGGGAGACCAAATATTGGTCTCTGTTTCATGGTATCATCATTGATGTTTTTGGGTGTGATTTATATATTTTAGATAGGTTTCTTGTAGAGTTTTTTTGGTGATTTTAACTTGAAGTACCATATTACCTTCTTGGTTAGATCCCTCAATGTCTTTTCCTCTCTTCATAATTAGATTACTTTCTGGGGGTAGAAATTAGTATGGTGGAAATAATTTTCACTTCTAGACCTTTCATTTAATTATTATTTTATCTATGTAATTATGTTTGTTTTCTCCTTTAGCCTCAAGTCGTTTCCCTTGGAAAGTTTGAGTTTTTGGGGCTTTAGGGTAGGGAACATGGTTATCTCACAAGATTAGTATTAATCATGTGAATTTCTGTAATTTTTTACAAAGGAATTTAAGATGGTTGGATTATAGTTTTAGAAACTATTCTCCCAAACCATGTAAGGTGATAGGTTAGTCTATTTATCCCTATAGAGTTGGCACATGGTTTGGAAATCTTTTGGTTAAATCATGTATTAAACCTAGGTTTTTATAATTGGGAATTCCGTATTCTACACCTCTGATTATCAACCCCAAACCCTTATATTCTCCCACTCATAGATTTCAAAAACTAATGAGTCCCTCTCCTTAAATTTATCCTCCTTCCATGGTAATTCTATGTGTTTTTATTGATGTTCCATGCATGGATTCATGATATAATCCCACTATCACCCTCTCATCTCATCCTTTTATCCTTATCCCTCGATTGTTCTAGAATGGTTATGGTCTCAAAAAACTAGGGAAACACTAAGATTAATTTTAATTGTGTATTTAATTGTTTCAGGGAATATTTTAGGTTTCTATGGATGTTTTTGGAATCCTCATTTTTGGTTTAACACCATACTTTATGAAATAATATTGGATCCATCAATTTTAGGTATGTTCCCCATTCATTAGCCTTTAGATTTTAGCATCACGATTTATTGTGTATTTAAATTCATGTTTTGATTACTAAATGATATTATTATCTATTTTTAAGGATTTTTTGTATGAAAAATTATGTTCCCTTTTTTTTTAATTTCACTAAAAAATTATTTCTATAACTAAGAATACAATTCAAATTGGTTTACTAAACCATTCACCCTGAGTGCTTAATAAAATGCATGATTTATCTTTTAATTGATTTCTAATATTTCAAAAGGTATTTTAATGTTAAAATTTGATTCTATGTTTTATTATTAAATTTATAAAGGTGTTATTAGTGTTTTAAAATTTTATTCATGTCTTGGTTTATAAAGAGAATGTATATATCCTTGTTAGAACTTTAAACGAGAACTTTTCATATTTAAAAACACCCTTGAGACATGACCCATAGTGTATTTTGTAAATTTTATGGCATTATATTTGTAATTATTTCTTGATAGGGGGAAATACTTATATTGACTACAATTTTTAGAAAATGGAAGGGGACATATCTATGAAGGTTGTTCAGAGTTGAGGGTGATCCTATTGTTGATTATATTATAATGTTTCAATTTTGTGATCAAGTCCATTTGTTTTTAATGGGATGACATGGGTAGTTATGTAAGAAATCATGGTACACATTTTTCATTAGCTCACAATCATGATCATCGTTGTGGCCCATAGAGATACTATGTTCTTTTTATGGGTTTTCCACTCAATGATGCCAAGTAAGGAAATAAAGGGTGTTAGGGTGGGTTGTCAGATATTTGGCACCAGTCTTTTATTATAGCGAATATATAGATGCATCCTATATTATCCTCCTAAGATCATAGGATTCTATGGATCTTATTATTACTATATTACTATTTTTGTGTGTTTTAATAGGTTTTATCCATGATTTGTTCTATAAAATGTCACGATGCTTGTCTTAAATCATATTTAAAACTATTTTTATTTAAATTATTATCCTTTTTGAAATTTCATTTTCAAAGGTTTAGGATTCGAATACTTGTTTTAATTGTAAAGTTATATCTTACATTGTAAATTTATTTCATACTATAATTAAATGAGACTTCTATTTAAAAATAACGATTATGGAACGGTTTCTTTTGCATGTCTATAAATCTTTACATGTGTGCCTAATTGATCATTTCTGTTTGAGGTTCAGTTCTTTGATCTATAGGATTGATCATGTTTGGAGGTTGGAAGGTGACTCGAGTGGTCACATGAAGTTTGGGTAGAGTCTTTTTTTTTGTTTTATTCATATTTATTGTTGTTATTTATATATTGTAAAACATATCCACTCCTATAATGGAACCTGTTTTTTGGTTGAAAATGTCATTTGGCCTTGTTTTTTATTTAAAATTTATATATACTTTAGTCTTGATTTATTTATTTTAGTTAGATGTTGTTCATGATGGATTCATTACATTTGTTTTGTTAAAATCATTCTTTTTATTATTTTACTTGGCATGGATTTACAACCTACAAACAATCTATTCTATAATTTATGGGTAAGTTGCAATCCTTAATTTATTTTTTTTATTTGGGATAAATCATTCAATTGTTCTCATACATGGTGTCTCGTTGCTTGTCACCACCTTAGTAATATCATTAACATTCCTCATGGATGTCACATTCCAAATCATGTGTTTGGTCTAAGAGATATCTAGTGTGTTTTATGATATTTACAATTTTGATTTTGGTTCTATGACATTAAACTATGATTCATACCCTTTATGAATAAATTAAAACCACAAAACTCAATCAACTTTTATGTCTGAGCTCTATGGCCTTAAAACTAAAATCCATACTCTGATCAAATCTATATAACCTTAAATTTTAGAAATTTGATATTAGTCCAGAATGAAATAATTTAAACATAAATATAATATATTTAATAATTTTTAGTTTAAAAAACCATAACTAGGGTTATAATAAAAAGTCAACACTTTACTCCATGGGACCAACCCCTTCAATTAATAAAAAAAATGATCATAAAAATACACAATGTTCATGAAACTAAAATTTACACATATAATGATTTAGTTTTTGATATATATGTTTATATAACTAGCAATACTTTATATAAAAACCCCACCATAGTTACTTTCCTTGATATATGACTCTTTATTTAATTGAGGTTAGTTTTTATCATGCTGGGAGAGAAAAAGTTTAACCATTTATGTCTAATATCTCTAACATTAAACTTCATATAAAACAATTTTGGTCAAATATATACAACTGGAAAATTTTATCACCCATTTTGGTAAAAGTTATACAACCTTAAACATACATCATTCTTTAGTCAATGTTCCATGAAACTAAATTTTTAACAAAAATTTTGGTAAAAAAAATGAATGGTCTTAAATTTTCAATTTTTTTTTTTTATTTACTAATAATATCCTCATCTATGAGTTTGAGACTCTTTGATGTTGAGTAGAAATGAATTTTTAATGAGAAGAAGTGGGTAATTAAATTAATGGCTATATTTCTCCATGATAATGATTAAATAAAAAGTCTCATGCATCATCATATATCATTACATTATTAATGTGTTCTTAATGAATTAATGGGAATGAGTTATGTCATTATAAGAAGTTACAGAAATTTTTTGGTTTATTTTTTTTGGTAAAAAAGGGGAATCATGTTTTAAAGATGATTCTCACACTAAAAAGGAGGGACTCATTTTACAGTTTTTGTTGTAGAATTTTGTTGTGGAACTAGTGATGAGAATATGAATTATCTATGTTATAGTATGTCATGCTTCCCTACAAGGGGAGTCAAAGGTTGATACTTATATCTTGTGTATTTAGTTCATATATCTAACAGATCTACCCCACACAAAACATTTGGTAGAACCATACTATGGGTGAAAAATAAATCACATCATAGGTAGCTAGTTTATGTCTCCATGTTGGTTAAATATGCATTGATATCTTTGGGATTTGATTCCCATATCATCAATATCTAAGGGTCACATAGATAGTATTTATATCACATCATGACAGATGAAAAATATTTAAATAATAAGTAATTTCCTTAGGAATTAGAGTGATTCATTGAGCCAAGTTTTAATATAGATCAAATGATGACGACTAATTCCAAGTATTATTCTAAGGAGATTATTGTCATTCATTGAGGAGAATAATAGGGATACACACACAATCTAAATTTCGGATACACATGAGGTTATCTGAATTAAAGATCATTAAACATTTTGGTACTTTTTGTTTATCTTGTACTTAGATTTCAAAGCCAATTTATATACCTTTTCCTTGTTTTTATCAATAATAATATTGGAATGTGATATTAGGATTATGATTTTTTATCATTTGAAATTATTCACTTTATAAAAAATATTTATCAAATCTTGTATTCTTCCTTTGGGTCATGTTTGTTCATTCTTACTCTTTTTATCATCATTATATCATCACCATTGAGATCCTATTAACACTAACATGCATGGAAAAATTATTCCAGATTTGGTATTTTTTGAAACAACTATTTAACCCACCCCTCTAATTTTTTTTTACTCACACCTGGGCCTTTAACTTAGTATAATAGAAAGTTACAGTTCTCTTAAGTGGGAATCTCTATAATTTATTTTTGTGGTTTTTGTTACATTAGGACTGGGAAATTTCCCTTTGATATAAGTTTCTTTTCATTGATTATATCTTTTATCAATGATATCTATGGAGTCTATGAAAAACATCAAAAATAAATGAGTCCGTATATTCAATGGGAAATGATTTAATTTATGGATATAGAGAGATAGAATGTAGTTCCATACATTTTAGCTCTTGGTTTGGAAATTATTGAAATCACCAAGAATTATGTATATCATTCTACAATTTTAACTTACTATATTCTATTATAGAATAAGAATATTTAAGCCAGTGAAAGAGCATGTAATGTTTTACTTTATTCCCTCTTAAATAATGAGTTTACCTTAATTGTGAGGATAAAAAAATTGAATGTAATATGTAGAAAACTCCATGACATCCATGAGGGAGACAATAAAGTATATATGTCTCCTTTAAAAAAATAATTTTCTCAATTAAAACATAATTGAATGGGAAAAGATGAAATGGTGTAAAAATACATCATTTATGTAAAATAAATTTTAAAATCTATTAAAATCTATGGATAATTACATTAATATTATACCATGATGGATGAGTTAATGAGAATCCAACTAGATAAATTAATTTAAAATATTTATACCCTATAGGATCAATACTTTGATGAGTGATCCACCAAAAAACATAAAAAATCCCTAATTTACTGTAATATGAGAAGTGGGAAAACATTAATGTTTAAATAAATATCAAAGGATAAATGTTGGTTAAATCTTCAAAATGATAAAAACATCTTGATATTAGGAAACATTGTGTGGAGAAAAGTAGTTATAAAGAACATGTCATGAATTTAATCAAACTTATATCTTTACCCTCAAAAGGCATGCATTGTGGAAAAGGTAAATATATGGGTAAGATCGATTTAAGTGTTTGTAATACTAGAATATTTTATATTTTTTAGTAATCTTATGTAATAAAGAAAAAGAGGGTGATCATGATTACCAATCTCAGTGGTGATCAATAATAAACAAGGCGAAAAGTTATCATAATGGGATAATGTTCTTCAAAGAAAAATTTATGATGAATATTTCAAATAAGATCAATTTTTTCTTCAAAAATAATTCCACATGTTATGATGAGGATAATGAAATAAAGTAATAAGACTCAATAATTAAAGGGATAAAAGATTTTATGGATAAATCAAATCATCCACAATATAACTCGAGTGAAAAGAAATAAGGGAGAAGTGAAAAGAAAGAATAGAGAAGTGATGAGGATATTCCTAAAGAGTTTCAATTAAGGATGAAGCTTATGGTGTTATTGTAGGAAAATAAGAGGCTTGAGAAGGAAAAGAAATTATTAAAATCTAAGAATAATTTATTAATAAAATCTTGAGGTGATTCAAAATTCAAATACATTTCCAAAATTCATGTGGTGTTCACACAAATTATGGGTGATATTAATGATATCCTTGAATAAATGTATATGATGATCAATATTTTCACAACAAATAAAATTTGAAACAATGAATAAGTGAGTTCTATTGGGGAAAAGTAGGTTTGTGTTGGAAATTCTTTGATGAAAAATCACTAATCGTTTCAAATTTATATCAATAAAGATATTAAGGGCTATGAATTTTTGAAATAATATTAAAATTATACCAAGTGACTTGGATATTCTCCCATGGTATCACAAGACATTATTTTAGGAATTATATATTGTAATATTGATTGTGGAAGTAATAATAAATGGTATAAATAATTTATTGTATCACATAAGAATGTGAAAACTCACATTTACAATACAAATGATGATATAAAAAATTTTAGAGGTATGGTGGTGTGGTATGGGTGAATACTAATACTAATATAATGGGGAAAATCAAGGTAAACATATATTTCATAATCTTTATTAAACTAATAATATATAGTGGATTCAATATCCAAAGGAAATAAAATAATTAGGTTTTGTAGAATATATATATTAGCCGAGAAAATTTATCATTGGAGAATGGTTTTAGTATTATGGAGTCTATGGAAAAAATCATATGATTTCTAATAAAATATCATAGTCATTGAATCTAATATAGGATTAAAATCAATGGGATTGAATTAATATTTTGAGTTTTTAACCAAGACAATATCCAAAAGATAAAGTGTAATTGAATAATTCCTTTAATGCACCTAGCGGAACATGTGTTAGTTGTGATCAACCTAGACACACCCTTAACCACTATCTTATAGTTCTTCTAGAGTAGTTAAATAAAAAAGTATAATTCCAAATCAATCAATATAAGAACAAGAATGACTGTACAACGGTGGTTGTGGTTGCATACAAAGATATAAAAGAAGTAAATCCTTGGATACTCATTTGTGGTTTCTCATCAAACCTGTTTGAAAAAATATATCTTGAAATATATAGAAATTTATAATAGTGGTGTTTTCACTTTTAAAGATGATATATCACTTAATTTTAATGGTGTTAGATACATGAATATTAGTGAGAATTAATATAGTTATGTGCACTTTTTTTATTAGTTTAGGAAGAATCACTTGAGTGTGTCTCAACTTTATGATAATAGTAACGCGGTGATTTTTTTATATAAATTGATAGTTCATTGTGAGGATGAAATATGTCACAATATTGTTCAAGTTAAAAGTAACATGTGGTAATAGTTTTTAAATTTCTAATGATCAAGACTTTTGTTGTATAGTTATGGAGTAAATTCAATTGTGGTGTGGGGGGTTTAGCTATTTGTGAAAACTTAACATGGATAAGATTATCAAACATGAATCCATAAGAAATATACCAAATATAAATCATTATAGGTTGAATACTTATTACACATGACACAAAGGGAAGATGCTGAATAAGAGACATAAGATGGTGGGGTTCAAAAAAAAGAAATCTCTTGAGTTAGTTCCCTTAGATGTGTGCGGTGGAATGAGATTGAAATTGACTAATAATTTTAATATTATGAATTATATTTATCTTATGTTGATTAAGTCATAATCTATTTATAAATTCAATAATGTTCAATTAATTTCTAGAAATCAAGTTGGTTGTGCTACCAAAATATTTTAATCTGAAATTGGATCTAAATATATGAATAAATAGTTTTAGGAATATCTTGATATTTATAGAATACAATGTAAGTATATTCATCCATAAACCCACCTAAAATATAGTTTCTCGTAGGAATAAATATATCTCAGTATACATGGGAATAACAATGCTATCAAACAACGAAAACTCAAAATAGGTTTGGAGTCAATAAACAACTATTAAGGTCAATATTATCAACTAGTTTCAAATTTGACTCAATTATTTCAAAAAACTATATTATTTTCAATTTGGAATGAATATAATGACATAATAGAATCATATTATTCAATATCCTTTGTTACAAAAAAATTGTAGGAAAAATTTTGTGATAGTTTTATAAGTGAGATTATGAAGGTACATTTTATAGATACACACATGGTGGAAGAAGTTATGGTGTTTAAATAAGAGAATGTAGAAATTTTTTAACATAATTGATTAAAATATATTGTAAAATCAAATTAATTAATTTGAAACATTTCCTATTGATTAATACATTAAATGATCTCTATTGGAAGATGTTAGAAAACATAAGAGTATTCTATATGGGTAAGAATATTATCAAATATTTCTTATTGATTCTAGAATTTCCTATTATGTGTAAGTTCCTAAGAAAGGAATATATAATTTTATAGTACTTATGAAACATGTGTAACATGAAAATATCCATGTGGATATTATAAAGTGTGTTCAAACCTGATGTTACATTAGGATTTCCAGTCATCCAAGATTTATTTATCAGTTCGATCCAATGAGTTTTGAAGAATCCCTACAACATGAGGATTGCATAATATAAATTAAATAAGTGATAAATAAAATAAAAAATAATTAAACTTATGAGTAAGTTCCATGTCCCAAAAATAATAATGTGACAAGGAAAAAGTGTGTTTCTAAGAACAAGTACAATGAAAAAGGTGATGTAGCTCACAAAAAATCTCATCTTTTTTGTAAAGAGTACTATCAAATTAATGGAATTGATTTCAATGAGAATTTTTGTCTAGTCTAAATACTTGATATAATCCATATTCCTTTTAAAGATTTTCTAAAATAAACTAAAAAGTTTTTCAAATCGATTTTAGGTCAGAATATCATAATAATAAAATCAAGGAAGTTGTCTATATTGAACAACCAGATGGGTTTATCCTTGATGATTATGGTTTTCAAGAATACAAGTTGAATATAGAATTATGTGGTCTCAATAAATAGACCTGACCATGGTATTGGAATTTTTGTAGTATCTTATGAAGCTTGCAATTTAATAATGGTAAAGTAGTTTATTTTTTTATCAAATGATGCATAATGAACTCACTCATTGTGATGGTGTATATTGATGGAATATATTTTTCCATAAATAAATAGTTAATGTGTGATTAATTTTCTATCCGAATGAGGAATATTTTAAAAATGATAATGATTGGTGAGATAACTTTTTTTTTGTTTTTAAGTCATAAATATAGTAGATTTTTATTTTTCTCTCACAAGTGATGTGTATTCGTGAGTTACATAAAAATGTCATCATATAGGAACAAATGGAAGAATACACTTTTATATTGGATGGGACTGAGATATTTATTCATGAGTAAGTAAGTAGTATTGATCAAGTTGAGTTTTGAAGGCTTATTAGTGGACTAATTTATTTGTTGATGTTAATACTAGACATAGTATTTATGACTACACTTTTTCCATTATTCCAATGAAACCTTGAGTTTTATATTTTAGTGGGGAAATTTATATTACACTATATAAAAGGGACTGTTTAATATGGATTGAGGTATGAAAAAGGCATATTAATTCAGATTTATAATTATACTAGAAATTTTTTTGATCAAAGACACCTTTTGGAGGTTCTTTCTTTGTCAAAGGAAGGTGTGTAGATTGGAAGTCTAGGAATAAAACTTATCACTTCAAGATAAATGGAATCTATTTAGGTTATGGAATCTCAATACATATGAAAAATGATTTATATTAAGTCATAGATTAATTATATGAGGGTGAATGTTTCCTACCCATTGGTAGTTTGGTGTGATAGTAAAAGTTGACTCAACATATCAAAGATCCTAGGGATACATTCATGATCAAAGAATATTGATATGAAATATTACCTCATCAAATAAAAGGTGAATTGTGGGGATATTTCATTATAGTATGTTTGAATCAAGGATAAAAATTTGTATATCTTTACAAAAAACACTAAAATGATGCCTTACCACACTTGATACTTTTTTAGGTGTGAGTTGTATCATAAAATCAAGTATTTCGTGGATTTTTTCATCTTTTATTTATTAGAATTTGTTAAAAATAGGGTAGAATATAAAAAGATATATTCTTTAAAAGGTGGTATAATATTCTTTCTTTTATAGTTGATTATAATGGGGGAGTGGATAATATAAGTTCTTCATATAGGGCGAGACTTGAGGAGTTGGTTTCTGAAGCCTGTAAAAGAGATTTTAAATTTAGTCACATATTTCAAGAAAAATGGGGGAATAATAACGTTCCTTAGGAGATTGAATAATACTTTTGACGTGAATTAAAAAAGTTAATCTATGACTTCTTGAGGAGATTCAGTCATGAGTTTGACGTTTTTTCATACTGTATTTATTGAAAATATTCTTATAAATGATTTAGAGAATATTTGATGTTGGGAAGTAATGAGAGTTTTCTATTAATAAGTAGATCATGACTTTAAGGATGTATTTTCTCTATAATGATTTTGAACTCATAAATCTCACATCACAGTATTTATTTTTTTCACCATTAATGTGATCCTAATAAATTTTAGGAAATGAGTTATGGTGTGATAGGAAGCCATTGGAATTCAGGGATTAACTATTATTGGTGAAGGATGAGTATCAAACCATAGAGATTATTATCACACAATAAAGGTGGGAAACACAATGTACTTAACTAGTTTTCTGAGATTAGTTTGGAAATGTAGTTGAAAAGGTGCACCAGCCATGTTGTCATATGTCATGCTACCCTACAAGGGGAATCAAATTAGGCTGCCAAAATATTAAGGATTTAGTATACATAACTCTTATATCTATCCTCCACTCCATATTTGAGAGAACTATAATGAAAGTGATAAAGTCATCAGGGCACATGCATCCAGTTCATTACATAATAGTTTTTAATGATACTCTGAGATATATATATAATTATATTTTCATATCTTTTGGTTCTAAGGGTTACACCACAAGCCATGAGACCATGTCATTATGGATGAAAATTATATAAATAATATACCATTAACCAAAAAATGAGTGTGTGAAATTGATAAGTATTTTTATTGAACTATTAAATAGAAAATTCCCATTCTAAATAGAATTTTGAGGAGGATTTTTATTTTGATTGAGGATAAGAATAAACATGGTTGCACAATACAAATTCTAAAGGTACTTGATGCATATAGAAGTGTAAATCATTTTACTGGTTGAAATTTTTTATTCTATCATGTAATTAGTGTCCAGTTCCATCTCTGTAAAAAATTTCATGTTCTTATTGATAATAATAAAATATCATGATTATTAGGATCACAACCATTTATCATAAAGAATTACCAACTTTATAAAAAGAGTTAGTGGATCTTTTATTTTTCCCTTATGTCATGTGTGTTATTTCTCACCATTTCTATCATAATTTTGTCTTCCAAATTGATATCTCATTTGATCTAACCTTCATGAAAAATTGAGTATAGATTTAGGGTTTTTAGTAACCATTGATTCACCCCCACCTCGTCTCATTGGTGTTCTACTATAAATTAGTACTTTTTAATAACAAAAAGAGATAAATATCTTGTTAGGTTAAAAAGCCATAAAATGAAGACTTGGAAAATTTAAGTATTTTTTTACTAAGGTAGAATCATTACAAGGTTAAGGTATATGTTGAGGCATATGAAAAATGTGACAAAAAAGTCATAAGGACAATATTAAACCTCAAGAAAAATTATTTTATGCCCTTTGGGTCTATGATCTAGGAAATAATTAGGGAAAAATTATGATCTATCATGATAATTTATCTTACTAACTTAGAAAATGCATAGGAATATTATTATAAGTTTCTCAAACATATTTTTAACACACTATACCTCTCATTAAAACACACTTTGTGATCTTAATCCTCTTTATCCACTTTACCCTTACATACCCAAATGAACTAACATTGGATTACTATGATGGAACCTATAACCCATATATGGAACAACTATAATCATCCAAGTGAAAAAAAAATTGAGGGAACTATCCACATTCCCTTACCTAAAAAAGTCAACATTAATTTGTAGTAATAAAAAAACTGCACAAGACTATTCAAAAACCATATAAAAGAAAAAATATTGGAGGGGACTAACTAATCATTTCTATAGACTAACCTCAATTTACAATAAACAAATAAGTGAATATGACAAGAAAATATCTATTCAAGTGAACAAAATGAAGTATAATCAATATATCAATACCTATTTCCCCCATAACTCAAGTGTTCTAAATCATAACTTATAAAAAAATTCATCTTCCACATGTTCAATAGAAGTTAGTTTCATATAAAATAATTCCTCATGTATATTTATATGTCATTAAGGTGGATTCAAATTTTTGATCATAAATAATTTCTTAGTCAAAGTATGATAATTTCTTTTCATTATTATAACCTTTAATTATATGATTTTTCATCCCCTGATTAGTATAGTGATGAGTGAGTGTGATTCATTTTGAAAAGAAACGATAAAAAGAGACAATATAATTAAGTCTCTTTGTAAAATATTTATATTGGATCCATATTTTTATCGATTATAATTCAAAGATAATAACTAGTTTACAGAATCCTTAAAATCACTTAAAGTTTGATTCAATGCATTAACTTTAACCTACAGCTCTGTGAGTTTGTCAACTTATAATTTATTTTGTGTATGTATTTACTTCACCTATATAATTATATTTTTATAGTATCACTAGACTTAATAAATCATGTTATATGATTATTGAAATTAATTCATAGTAACCTCTCATTATAATTACAGATACTTTATTTTGGTTATTTTTTCAGCAATCCATGTTTGTAGTTGAGACTCCTCCTTCGCCTGTAATTTCAAAATTTTATGTACTCTAAAGAATGATACCAGAATTTAAACATGTGATTTTTCCTCCCTATGATTAAAATTTATATTGAGTAGTTCTAATTTCATATGTTATAGTGAAAATATAATGATAATCAAATATATCAGTCCCTATATATGTATGAATCCACCATATGTGGCCTGAATAGATAAATATACCTGCCAAGGTAATTTTGGTGAATATAGTGTGTTGTTTACACTAAGTTCTATTCTTTATCACTTGAATCTAAATGATTTATTCAAGACCAAAATATTCCTCTATGACTGGTACTTGTTCATAAGCAATAAGTAGATCAACCATGGAAGGATCCATTTGAACAGTTATATTCATTGGAATGTCAGTTGGTTTCTTTATAGGAGGACCCTACTATGGTGGAGCATTCACTGCAAACAAAAGTGATGGTCAGCAGTGGTTTATTAATGGTGGTTCTAGTAACCCAAAAAAAATAAATCCAATTCAAAAATATATATAATATAACGACAGTTTTATAAAATTGTTGCCATATTTTTTACGTTTTTAATTAGTAACAATTTCAATTAAACCCCCATTAAACTTTTAAAAAATACTATTCCCACTCCCCCGCCCTCGCTCCCTATGTTTATTTCCAGACCTCTTCCCCCCACCTCCCCTGACCACATCCTCTCTTATTCTTGGTGATGAACTCGAGCCCACAACCCCCATTCCCGCAAACCCTCCTCTCCTCCTATCCCAGGTGGGGACCCTGAGCCTGCAACCCCCTTCCCACCATCCCTCCTCCTATCATCTCCCTAGTAGTGGCCTCGATCCCGCGACCCCCCCTCCATTCTTGACCACTGGGAAACTCCCCCCACTAAAAAACTCTCTGGTCGGCTCATCGGCAACACGGACCCACCCCTTCTGACAACCCTCATCTTAACTTAGTTACCCTCTTTGTAATCGATGCAAACCCCCCACCTCCGAGTTCTCTATGCTTGGATCAGATCTCATTTTCACCAGAAATGCAAACCCCCCTAAAGTATGCATCATCCATACCCTAATTTTATTATTTATTATCATTAAATGGACAATCATGGTTGATAAAAATAGTGTAGAAATTGATTTTTAGCCATTTAACAGTAATTATATATGAAATTATTGTTTATAATGTGTTATTTGGATTTTGTTGATAGTTGTTTGGAGTTATAAAAGGCAATAATTTTGGTTATGTTGTATAAAATTAAAAAAATAAATTAATTTATGATATATGTCAGTTATGGAATCTATATCATTCAAAATTTCAATGTTTGTACTTGATATTAATGAATTCAACTTTGTTCTATATGTGTTAATTACTTCAATTTTTGATATATACTTAATTGAGGCTATTTTTAAACTCATGATCAATTAGTGGTTGGGTTTGGGGTCACACATGGTGTCATCACCTATCCTGGCATAGTCTCTAAGGATAAAGTCCTTGAAAATGAGATATTATACCCTTTTTAAATTTTTCAGAATGCTTATTGTTTTATGCATATGTGCGGAATCATTTAGTTAAAAAAAATCAATCAAATAGAGATATAGTAGTTAGAGTTATGTTTTAAATTAATGATAATCAATTATTGATTATGGTAACTAAAATATCCATCATAGTTTAATTAATTTTATTTTAATTAACATGATTTTAGTAAATCTAATTACATTGTGTAGTGTTTTTTTTGTTAAGTCAAATGACTACTTTTTTATCATTCAATTTGAAAATCACAATAGATATGATTCGAATTTCTATTAACATAATGTTTTTTATTTTTATAAAAAATTGAAGGAACATCCAATTTGATGTTATGTGAACAGAGTTGATTTATATAATTCACGGAATAACATGAAGTCACACTAAACCAATTCAATAGAATATATACATATAGAATTGAATATTTTGGGTATAAATTACATATCATTATATCTTAATAAAATATAATTTCCATTCATATTTTTAAAGGGGTTATATTGGTCTTAGTTATATCATGGAAAAAGGATTGGAAATTGATCAATGTACACAATTTTTTAATGGAATGAACCCTCCATTGTAACAACACTAAGGTATAATACACCATTATCTTTTATTTGATTCATATCATTCATATATGTTTATAAGAAATGATAATTTATTTGATTCATGTTTTTATATTAGAAGTATATTAAGAAAATTTTCATTATTTGACTCATCCCATTTTCCTTTATAGTTGTTATGAAAGAGTCACTGGAAAAGTAGGGGGATATGTAATTTTGATTTTACTTGTTTGATTAAAATTTTACATCTTTATATATGAATGTACATTGTGAATAAAATCCAATACCTATAGATAATAGTTGGAATAATTTATCTCTAAACACTCCTCGATATGCCTAGGCTTTGGAAAAAAATTTAGTTCCTGCAATTTCAGACCTATCAATGTATGATACAATAAAATGTTTTTTTCGGATTGTAAATTCAAGAGATGGTTGAATATAAATGTATTATATAATAATTTTATATTGAAATTGTTTCCTAATCGATATGTATGTTAGATTTGGCATGGAGAATAAAGTGTTATGGAATTTTAAAACATTGAAAATACTATTAAAGAAATACAAAGTGACTTAGAAGAGGAGAATTCAGTTCAAAATTTGTTAAATTACACATTTGGTTTTACATAATACAATTACCATGATTTCAATAGATCAAAATAACCTTCAGTTTATCCTAAGCAAGTTAATATTTCTCAAACATCAATGACCAAAAAAATATTTTTAATAATTAGTTGAAGACGGACAACCAAAACTATATGAAGGGTGTCCCAAGTATTCAAATTTTTATTTTATATTTAAGATGTATCATATCAAGTGTCTATGTGTAATTACTAACAAATTAATGTCCATGATTTTAGTGTTTCTTCATGATGAATTTAGAGAATCTAAGATCCCTACATCATTCTATGAGATGATGAAAGTTATCAAAAAACTTGGACATGATTATAAATAGATACACGCATGTACTAATGATTGCATAATTTAATAGGGAGAAGAGTCTGATAAAGAAGAATGTGAAATATGTCATAAAATAATATATAATTCAATGAACAATAGTGAGAGTATAAATCAATGAAACCACTGGAAGAAATAGAAGAAGAAAACTTTTGCCAATGTATTGAATTACTTTCCTATGAAACAACAATTTCAAAGACGATTCATATCGTCTAAGACTATAGATGACATGAAGTGGAATGATCAGGATAGTAACAATAGATTAATGAAACATTCAAAGGATTCAAATTCATGTATTATGTCTGATTTTTTAAATCTAGATTTTTCTTTAGATCACTGGAATGTATGTTTTCGATTGGTTTATGATGGTTTTAACCCCTTTGGTACTTTATGTACAAATTATATCATTTGACTGGTTGTTTTGAACCCCTATAATGTAAATCCATGTATGTGTATAAGGAATACTTCTTTCATTATTTTTATGATTATTCCTGGAAAGAAAATTCTTAGAAATTACATTGATGGATACCTTCAACATCTAATGAAGGAATTGGGAGAATTATGGGATGATGGTGAGTAAACATGTGATGCTTCAATGAGAAAACTATTCAAAATGAATTCTACTTTAATGTGGAAAATTAATGACTTTCTTGTACTAATAAATTTATATAGTTGGAACAATCGTACTACTTTTTCTTGTCCAGTTTGTAATTTTGATTTTGAGCCTCAACTATTACCTCATGGAAGAAAATGGTGTTTTTATGTTTCATTATAAATTTTGAGATGCTTCTCATAAATTCAGGTTTAACAATACATGATTCAATGAAAATATTGAAATGGGAAAATCACCGAAGGTGTTATATGGTTTAGAAATCTTGGGGTAATTAATGAATATCACTGAAGAATTTGAAAATGACATCAATTTAAAGAGGGGAGGGAGAGTATGGGATGTAGTATACGAAGAAGCTGGAACACAACAATGTTATGATTTTCAAACTTCCTTATTGGGAGTTTAATTTGATACATCATAATCATTAAATAATTCATATTTTGAAGAAAATTTGTGATAATGTAATTTTTTCAGTGCTTATTGAGTAGAGTAAATTGAAGGATCCCCTTAAAGATCATAAGGATTGGAGTTAATGAATATAAATCATGGTTTGTGGGAAAAACCGAATGGAAATTATACTTCAGCTATTTTTACATAGAAAAATCTTGTCAAAGATGTATTCCTTAAAAATTTAAATAATATAAAAGTTCCATATGGATATTCAAGTAACATATCAATGTGTATTGTCTTAAATGATTGAAATTTACAAGGATTGAAAAGTCATGACTCACATATTTTTATGGAGTTGTTTTTGTTGTTGGATTTGCGTAATACATTACCTGAAAAAGTAACTATGTTTATATCTTAGTTTTGAACCTTTTTTAGAGATATTTATAGAAAACCTCTAAATCCAATTGAGCTTGATAAAATTAAAGAAAGAATTATTTTGTCACTATATCATTTGAAGATGTAATTTCCCCCTTTATTCTTCACAACCATGATTTATTTGACCATTCATTTGGTTAAAGAAGCTAAAATTGGTGGATAGGTACACTATTGATGGACATATCCAATTGAGAGGTACATTGATATATATTTTTGTTTACATTGGTGAATTTGATTTTATCAAATCATTGTGTAAATTTTTTTATATGTTTCATATTTTTTTCATTAGGTACTTAGGTAATTTGAAACCATATGTGAGTAATAAAGGTCAATCATAAGGCTCTATTGTAGAAGGTTACTTAGTTGAAGAGTTATTAACCTTCCATTCTAGGTTTTTGGATGAGATAGAGACAAGATTAAATCATTATAGACATGATGACTATATCTCCATTAATTCTATTTCTGAAAATCAATCATCAGTACTTCCATCTATTGGACGACCAATTTGAAAGGGGTCAAATTTTACACTGACTAAATTTGAGTTTTGACAAGAACATAGATATGTTCTACTCAATAGTGTTATTTCAGATCCATTTAATAAATAATAGAAACTTAAAACGAAAAGGTGACTTAGGGGTTAAGCACAAAATGAGCTGGAATTAACAAAATATGTTAATAAGAATCATGTTGAATGGTTCACTCCTTGTGTCATTATATAATCATATTCATATTATTGACATGTAGTTATATTGTCTATGTTAAAAGTAATAACTTATATCTTTTTGTTTAGATAATGAATGTAGAAAATTGATCTGAAATATCGATTGATTTGATGTTTTTGGCTCGAGTTCTTCTATTGAAGGATAAGATATTTTATGCCTAAAATATTCATGGCTTCAGGTTTCATACAATTTATCATAAAGAAGACTTGAAAACCTAAAAATAGTGGTGTATTGACACTTACAGAGGTGGGATACTTTGTGAGTCTGATTTATATAATTGAAGTAAACTATCATGGTCCTCTAAGGCTTGTTTAGTGTTTTCAAACACTAAAACATGCTTGGAACAGTCAAAAATAGAAAAATGACATTATACTATCCTGAAATCAAGGGGAAATGATTTTAGATTTAATTTTGCAATATAAGAACTGATGGAATGTCATTTCAAAAGAAAATTTTTCTATTATAGACGTAAATGAATTTGTGTTTTAAAACACTAAAACATGTGTGAAATGGTAAAATCAAAGAAAATTAAATCATATTGTCCTAAAATCAAGTGAAAAATACCTCTTAGATTCTTTGAACTGTATGCACATAAAACACATCAATCTGACATGCGGTGTGATTATAATTACTCAGTAAACACTTATAAAAGGTACAAAATCCTTTAAAAAGTGTCAGGGGTAAAAAATAGGAAATAAATATCGAATTTTCCTAAAATCATGAGACCATAACCGTATATTTAATTTTGAAATGTATAAACTGACTACACATCATTCTAAATTATAGTTTTTCCATTATGCTTGTAAACACATAGTTAGTTTTTTAAAACACTAAAATATGAGTGGAACTATCCAAACCAATAAAATGATTTCATATTGTCATAAAATAAAGGTAAAACAACCATATATTTAAATTTGAAATAAAGGAACCAAGGACTTGTAATTCTGAATGACAGTTTGCCCGTTATGGTCATAAACGTGTTTTGGTTTTTTCAAGCACTAAAACGTGCATAGAACGATCAAAACATGGAAAACAATGTCAGATTGTCTTGAAATCGGAGGGAAACTATAATAAATTTAATTTTGAAATTTAGGAACCAATTTCATGTTTTTCCAAGTGATGGTTTTACCATTATGGACTTAAAAGCATTTTTAGTGTTTTAAAGCGCTAAAATGTGTACGGAACGGTCAAAAGCTGGAAAAAATATTTTATTTTCCTAAAATCAGGGTAAAAGACCATATATTTAATTTTGAAATATAGGAACCAACGACCCATAATTTTGAATGAATGTTTTCCCATTTTGTACAAAAACAAATTATTAGTGTTTTCAAACACTAAAACGTGCGTGGAATGGTCAAAAATAAGAAATTTATTTCAAATTACCCAAAAATCAATGTAAAACCTCTATAGATTTAATTTTGAAATGTAGGAACACATAGTACATCATTCCAAGTGATGGTTTTCCCGTTATGTCAATAAATTTGTTTTTAGTGATTTAAAGCACTAAAATGTGTATGGAAAGGTCAAAACTAGGAAAACAGTGTCATATTGTCCTGAAATCAAGGGACAAACAATGTAGTTTTAATTTTTAAATTTATGAACTGATAGAATTTCATTCTGAATGATGGTTTGTCTGTTATGGTTGTAATGATTTTTTCATGTTTTAAAATACTAAAACATCCGTGGAACTATCAAAACTAGTAAAATGATATTGTATTATCCTAAAATTATGGTAAAATTACGGTAGATATAATTTTTAAATTTAGGAACTAACAACACATAATTTCGAATGAGGGTTTGAATGTTATGGATGTAAAAACATTTTTAGTGTTCAAAAACACTAAAACATGCAAGGAATTCCCATAACTAGGAAAATGACATCATATTGATATGAAATCATGGGAAACCATAGTAGATTTAATTTTTAAATTTAGGAACTAATGAAACTTCCTTCCTAATGAGAGTATTCCCATTTTGGCCATAAATGAAATTTTAGTTTTTTAAAACCGTAAAACGTGCATGAAACAGTCAAAAACAGGAAAATGAAGTCATATTGTCCAATAATTGGAGGAAAACTATCATATAATTAATTTTAAATTTTAAAAACTTACAACACATCATTCTGAGTGAAAATTATCCAGTTATTTCTATAAATGTGTTTTTAGTGTTATAAAACACTAAAACGTGGGTGGAACGGTCAAAACATGGAAAACAACATCAGATTGTCTTGAAATCAAGAGAAAATGACTGTATATTTAATTGTGAAATGTAGTAACTAAAGAAACAACATTCAGAATGATAGTTTTTCTAATATGGCAATAAATGTATTTTTAGTGTTTTAAAACACTAAGACGTGCATGGAAAAGAAAAAAACATAGAAAATGACCTCAGATTAATGTGTAATACTAAGAAAACCACTACTTAGTTGTTTTTGAATAATACTACATTATATTATATAAAAATATTTAAAAAAAATAATTAGATAAAATTCAAGCACACCACACATTGTTTTAAAAATAAATTAGAATATTTTCTTATCCCTTTTTAGTTTCAAGTGTTTAATCTTATCTTAAAATGTATGTTTCCATTTTCAAAGTGTTTTTTATTATATATTATTTTTTTAGGTTAATTTTTTTTATTAACAAAATAAAAATATTTATTTTTAGTATTCTGATTATATTCTGTGTTTTTTCTCTTTTTCATTTTTTCTTAAATGTTCTGGTTTTCATTATTGGTGGCAGATTCCAACAGTAGGCAGTATGTTGATCGTTTCGATCCCTGAAATTTTTATAAGGAAGTCATGATTGTTCTTATTTTCCAGGTCATGTTAATATTTTATCAATTATTCTACTATAATTCAAATTTATTATGTTTAGTTTTAATTTTTGTTTCATTTTTTGTTACACCTGATGATGTGATTTGGTTAGTTTCAGTTTATGAGATGATATAGAGGTAAACACATGTTGTGGAGGTCATGAAATGGATGTATTTAGGGAATGGTTTTTTTGACATATTTTATATGTATATATTGATGACTGAGGTATTAGTTGATGTATGGGGTGACTGAGACTTAGGTTATGATGATCGTGGCTATTTGTATGATCATGGATGTGTGATGTATGAATGATGGGTTTCTCAAAAATTTATTTTTTACTTTATATAAGTCTGGTTTTTATATATCTATAGTTTTTTATTAAATATTTTTTAAAAAATAAAAATAGATTTATTAGTGGTTTATTGTAACCGCTGATAAAAATATATTTTTGATTGTATTTAGAACCTGTTCAGATTAACCAACACTAAATTCTTTATGGTGGTTAATTTTATTTTAATTATATTCCCAATAGATATTTTGTTTCTTAAATAACCACTGCTAATTAAATAAAAAATATCTTCTAAATTTACCAAAAATGATACTTAAAAACCATCGTGAAATAAAATAAACCATTGCTAATTGACTAGTGATCATGAATCACACCACAGTTATATGAATCATCGATAAACCATTAGGCAGTGGTTTAAACTACCTCTATACCACTAAATAACCCTTTCTAACCATTACATTTTTTTAGTGATTGGGGATTTAGATATAGGATAAAATATATATTTATTAGCGATACAGAATATAAACACAGTGAAATATGAGTTAATATTGAGGATCTTCACTACCTTCAACTCATTATATGTGATAAAACTTAGAACTAAATACCAAAATTGATTAGGAGGTGGTATTATCTTCTATTATCTCTAAAAGGTCTAGTATTTCTATTAATCCAACCTCACTAGAATAAATTTTCAGTTTATCATTTCTCTATGATTCTACACTAGTATCATACCCAAGAGTTGATTTCAACATCAATATAAAAGACCAATATCAAATAAAATAATTACCTATTCACTAACTTTATACAGAATTAAGATTAATCATAGTTAATTGGGAGATAGTTCCTAGGAGTGATGCTTATAAATTCACAACTTATGACTTATCATATTATATTTTATTATTAGGCTAGTGTCCCTAGAAAGTGTTTCTAAGATGTTATTAGAATTATAATTATGACTATATCAAATGAGAAATAGAAACTTGTGATCCTACTATAATGGATCCCTTTATAAAGAGTATATGATCCATTAGTATTGGGATTAACTATTTGTATTGCAACAATATTTTTTTCTTCCACGCACATCAACTCTCGGATTTAATGAAAAAATTTATTGGGTTATATATCCTAAGATACAATAAAATAATATATGGGGTAACTCTTCTAAAACAACACCTTCAAATATTATCCTATCTTTTTTGGATTTTTCTTCTTTCCAATTGACATGTAGACTTTTATAACCATTAAAAGATGATTCACCTATAGCTTAGAGCGATCTGGTACTTAAAAATGCATGTATGGGGTTAAAAAAATACTGGAATTCATAATGATTATTTTTATTAACAGAAACGTTTTGTTTAAAATAAATCATGTGAAACCTATATTATAAAAATGACTTAACATCATATGTGGATATCATATCATTTGGAGATGTTGATGGAGACATAGTTAGTTACCTCAAAATGAAAATTTCTTCACCAAAGGTTTTGAGGTTCTATTTAGTAAAAAAAATGTGTATTATATCATGTTCCACTAATAATGTATGTGGGGTATCTTGTCAATAAACATCTATAAAGTACTTGATGAAATCAGTTGGCTAATGGTGAGAAGAATTAGTAGAAGGCTCAGAGAAACAAAAACTCCTCACTGAAAGTTCCTATGGGTTCTAAGACATCCTCATCCCCTTAAATTTTAGCATGATATTCTTCTTCATAACCCACCACATCACTATCACACCATGAAATTATTTTTACCTACTATATTATTTATTTATTTATGTTCAATCTTGATGTCGAGTTTCGGGATAATTTTTATTGAATTTTAAAATTTTTAAAGATTCAATGTTGGACTCACAGTTTGTGCATGATAAGTGTGAAGTATGTGGCCAACCCATATGAATCCTTCAGTAAATTATTTAGGCACTTTCATAATCATAGTATAGTTTACATAAATATACAACAAAATCATGAAGATGACTGGTTCTTTTCTAGTAGAAGTGGAATGGTTGTTTCACAATTTATGAAACCATGCGAGCTAACTAGGATTTAAAAAATAGAGTTTCTAATTTTACCCCTATTTTCTTTTAAAATGTTTAGGCACCATTTCTTACTCTTCTTCATTTAAAAAGGAGATGGTGAATAATATACATTCCTTCCCTTCCTCTGCTAATATTTTTATGTTCCTCCACCAAGATTTCAAGAAGAGTTCTTGCGATAAACCCCTGTACTTCTATTATTCTCCCTTCTTCCTTTTTCTTTATTCCATTTTCTCTTAGTTTAATTTTCTACTTGGAACCCTAGGTTCTATTGGGTTTTTATTTATGTTTAGAGGTGGATATAATGTTATTTTTTTGTTTAAGATTTAAAGGAGTCATATTTATGCTTATTTGAGTGTTCTCGATCAAAAGAGACATTTTATAGATTATTACAATGGGTTAGCTTGGTTTGTGTTAGGTGTTTTTGTAAACTTCTGTTAATTTTCATGTCATTGCGAACTTAATGATTTTAAATTCTTTATTTATAAAATTATAACTATATATGATTAATAAAATAGGTTTTATGAATATTATGAAGTTATTTCATACTTTCCATAACAAGTTTTCCATAGTTTTCAAGTTTTTAAATTTTTTTAAATTATTTTCTAATTTCTATTGTTATTTCTTTTCTTCAAAGTTATTTTTAAATGTTTAACAATACCATTTGAATGGATTTTGAAAACCAAAATAATTTGACCCCATTTGGGTCTTGAAGTGGATCAATTGTTGTTTTGAAAGAATAAATTGATGTTATATATTTTCAAATTGTATGAATAAAAGAGGAAATTGATTCCTAAAATGATTTTAAAGTTGTTTTAAATTTATTTATTTTGAATTTTGTTTTTTAAAATGGATCTCAATGATAAAGAATTGGATCATCATTCAGAGTCAGTTTTCAAAAAGGCATGTTTCTCTCTTTTAAATGGTTTTTAGGTGGTGTGTGTGAGACCCTCTTAAGCCCCCTGTTTTGATATATATTGTGACCTTAAGGGGGGATATATTTTTTATTATTGTGATGTGGATAATAAGGATTGGGTTTCTTCTTAAGAGGGCATTGGAGATGAGAATATTTTTATAATTATTATTTATTGATTAATTAATTATATATTTTTATCGCCTTCTCACTTCATGTTGATTTTATTCATGGTAACCATATGATAAGATAATGGTCTATATTTATGATATACTAGTTAGTAAACAGGCTACCAGTGTCCCCATATCTACATTATCTGTAGGTATAGTAGTGAGTGTGCCCTGAATATACTAGTGTGGGATATTTAGATGGATTGTGATATTTTAGGATGAAACATATGCTAATAGTTGGTCCCATGTTATAGTCTTTCTAGGACCATCTCACCTTAGGAAATAGTGAGTTTCTCATGATACCTATTATTGTCTATGAAAATACATAAATGGTTACCCTTACCTCCTTCTCGTATCCCCTATTTTTATTGTTGTAAAGACCCATCCCCAGAAGCCCGGAGTTGATGTCTTATATCAATTACATTTGCATTCACTACTAGAAATGAACAGTATACCAACGGTTGAAAACCCTTGGTATAGGCTATAAAACCGTTGCTATAAATTATACCAACGGTTTTACAAACCATAGCCATGTAAGTTGTGACAATAGACATATATCAACAGTTTCAAAGAAACCATTTGTATATGTGAATAAATCTACACTATACCAATTGTTTTACGTAAACCGCTGGTATAGAGGTGAGATATCCCAATGGTTAAGAACAATTCAGATAAAAAATTTCAAGAATTTTACCAATGGTTCCTAAGAACCCTTGGTAAATTTCTCAAGTATTCACACCTCTACCAATGGGTACAAACTTTTGGTAAAAGGTTTTTACCAACGGTTATCTTAGAACCATTGGTAAAAATTCCATACAGAACCTATACCAACAGTTTAAAACTATTGTCATAGGAATAGTTGTACAATTCACATAGTATCCTACTGCTATGTGTGCTTCTATGTGAATTGTACAGCAGTAAATGCAGAATCACAAAATAAGGATACATAATACAATAATCCATTATGAATACAATACATTAAAAATTGAATACGTAATTGTATGTGATATAGAATTAAGAATACATAAAAAATTGCATTTTTTAAAACACATACATGATTGAGTTCATAAATTAGAATTTAATTACCCAAAATAATGAAATGAATAAATGAATTAAACCAAACACAAATATAATGTCCCATGGTTTGGGGTGGGTGTCTTTGAACATAGTGATAATGATAATGGGTGTGTATCAATGAGCTTGTGTGACTTAGGGAATATAGTTGTCCTTGGTGTATTAAATGTCATGCGTTTTAGAATAGGGGTAGAAGTTCCTCACATGAGAAGTGGATTGTGTGACGCTAGATCATGGATCATTGTGCTAAAGTATCAACACAATCTGAATACGTTTGGTCGGTTTTCCATATGCCAGTTGTTTTTACTTAAAATGATGTCCATTTTAAACAAAAGAGAGATAGTTAGAGTGTTACCGCCCACATAGTGCCTCAAGCTAAGTCGGGGTTGACTCGTACACGTCACATATTCCCCATGGATCATTGTCCTAAAGTATCAACACAATCCAAATGCATTTAGTTGGTTTTTAGTATGCTAGTTTTTGTTTTCACTTAAACTGTTGTCCATTTCAAATAAAAGTGAGACACTTTGAGTGGTACCGGACACACTGGGTCTCAGATTGAGGCTCGGTTGACTCCTACACATCATAAATGACCCATGGATAGTTGCGCTAAAGTTTCAACACAATCTGAATACGTCTGGTTGAATTTCTGTATGTCAGTTGTTTTTACTTAAAACAGTGTCCATTTAAAACAAAAGAGAGACACTTAGAGTGATACCGGCCACGTCGTGCCTCATATTGAGGAGGTATTGACACGTACACATCACAAATGACCCATGGATTGTTTTCCTAATGTATCAACATAATCCGAATTCGTTTGGTCGGTTTTTATGCTAGTTGTTGTTTTCATTTAAAATGTTTGATCATTTCAAATAAAGGTTAGACAATTTGAGTGGTACCGGGTACACCACACCTCAGATTGAGGCGGGGTTGACTCATACACATCACAAATGACCCATGTATCGTTTTACTAAATTATCAACAGAATCCAAATGAATTTGGTCTGTTTTCCGTATGCCATCTGTTGTTTTTATTTAAAATGTTGATCATTTCAAATAAAGGTGTGACACTTTGAGTGGTACCGGGCACACCGCACCTTGGAATTAGGTGAGATTGACTCGTACACATCAAAAAGGACTCATGGATAATTGTCCTAAAGTATCAACAGAATCTGAATACGTTTGGTTAGTTTTCCATATGCCAGTTGTGTTTACTTAAAATGATGTCCATTTTAAACAAAAGAGAGACACTTAGAGTGATATCGGACACACCATGCCTCAGATTGAGGTAGGCTGGACTCGTACACATCCCATATGACTCATAGATTGTTTTCCTAAAGTATCAACACAATCCGAATGCATTTGTTCGGTTTCTTGTATGCCAGTTGTTGTTTTCACTTAAAATAATGTCCATTTTAAACAAAACATAGACATTTAGAGTGGTACCGGCCACATCGTGCCTCGGATTGATGCGGGGTTGAATCTAACACGTCACAATGTCCCATGGACCATTTTCATAAAGTATCAACACAATCTGAATGCGTTTGGTCAGTTTTCTGTATGCGAGTTTTGTTTTCACTTAAAATTTTATTCAATTCAAATAAAGGTGAGACACTTTGAGTGGTACCGGCCACACCGCACCTCAGATTGATGCGGAGTTGACTCCTAAACATCACAAATGTCCCATGGATCATTTTTCTAAAGTATCAACACAATCCAAAAATGTTTGTTGGTTTTCTGTATGCCAGTTGTTTTTACTTAAAAGGGTGTCCATTTAAAAAAAAGAGACACTTTAAGTGATACCGGCCACACCATGCCTCATATTGAGGTGGGGTTAACTCGTACACGCCACATATGACTCATGTATCATTTTCCTAAACTATAAACACAATCCAAATGTGTTTGGTCGGTTTTCCATATGCCAATTGTTTTCACTTAAAATGATGTCCATTTTATACAAAAGAGAGACACTTAGAGTGGTACCGGCCACACCGTGACTCGGATTGAGGCGTGGTTAACTCATACACGTCACAAATGACCCATGGATAGTTGTCCTAAATTATCAACACAATCCGAATGCATTTTCTGAAAGTATACCGATAGTTTAAACCCGTTGGTATTGTGTATTTCTAGAACTATTGCACAACAACCCCTCTAGTATACACCTGCATAAAAAATTTCTCAAAAAACATATACAAACAGACTTAAAACAGCATAAAAACACCTTCAATAGAACAAAAAAACACATAAAACCATCAAACTCTTCCAACCAGGTCATGTACTAATTCCCTATTTCAATCTTCATATGACAAAAATCTTACAGTAGAGTTGAATAACAGTTTCAATAACTCAAAAATTATTTACACCCATTTCAATATTCATATGACAACCACTATTCCAATAGTAATTGACCTCACCCCTACACAACCCCCCAACCAGCACATCCCCCACCTCCGCATCAAATTCTAATAGACAGAATAGTCTGAGAAATACTTATTAGAGTTGAATAAGAGTTTAAGATTGCCTCAAATCCCAATTTTTTTTTCTGATCCTATATTTGGGTATGTAATGATTTGTGATGCATTTTTTATTGAACTTTTATTTTTTAAAATATATGGTGAAATGGTATTTTCTTAGGAGTCTCGTCACTTATTACCCCATGAGTGAAACTACCCAACTCATGAAAAAGAGTTTGCGACCATCGTTGATAAGTGAAAATTTCTGAGACACCACCTCTTTGATTAGAGACATGTTATATATACAAAATGAATGTCGTAGTAATATAATTTACTCTAATGTGAACTAAATAGTTTTTAGATTTGTTGGATATAATACATGTAGATGTTCAAATTTTAAATGGAATATGTTCTTTGTAAAGGAAATGTCAGTTTTGATGCACTAAGAAGGAAGATGAAGGAGGTAGGGGTGTTAATGTCAGATATTGGGTGAATGGTAATGGATTTTTTGGAAGAATCTATATTGGTAATAACATAATATACATAGGTATTGGTTTTTATACGCATAGTGATCATGACCAAATTGGTTGAATAAGTGGGTGTTAAACATGTGTCTGATCTAGAGTGTGTCGTGATGCATATGAGGTTGACAAAATCTGTCCCCTTCCAAGATGAGTTATAATCATACACAGTGTACTACTGGTTAATTTAAGGGTGAAACTTCTTTATTCCATGATAAAAATAATTGATGAGACCCTCTCATGCTTAATAGTGAGAATAAAAGTGACGACACATAATATCCCCAAAAAAATAGGATCCAACTAAATCATGCCCCAAATACCCACTTTAACCCAACCATCCTACCATAAGACTTTGACAAGTGGCATCATATTCCCTCACTACACATTCTTGATGTTGTGAAATAAAACCCCTCAATTTTGGGAATTGATAGGTTTTTTCAAATCATAATAAGATCTTTTGACAAAGAAAGAACACCCAAATATGATTTATCCTCAAACAAAAGCATCATTTAAAAAAAATGAAAAACGTTTGAAAATTGATATTACATGGGAGTGTTTTTCTTCCTCTTAAATCTAAATAGAAAGTTTGATGATGCATTCTATGAAACTAAATTTGAAAACGGGGTATGGAAACTAACCCATGGTTCCATGGTTGTTACAAAAGGAGTAAAGTATGGAATTGTTTACTTGATTTAAAATTCAGAAAGAACTAAAATGATCATATGTTAAACTTGTGATGGTCTAAAATAATGGAACTGTATGTTTATTGACCTTAATAAGAATAATATTCATGTTATTAAGGCTATGAACACTAAATGGTATAAGTATGGTGAGATCTATTGATCATAGTAGGATTCCACCACATCGTGCCTCAGATTCATCTGGGGTTGACTCGTACAAGTAAAAAATGACCAATTTATCATTTTTCTAAATTATCAACACAATCCAAATACGTTTGGTCAGTTTTTCATATGTCAGTTGTTGTTTTCACTTAAAATGTTGTTCATTTCAAAAAAATGAGACACTTAGAGTGATACTGGCCACACCATGCCTTTTATAGAGGTGGGTTTGACTCGTACACATCAAAAATGATACATGTATCGTTTTCCAAAAGTATCAATACAATCTGAAAGCATTTGGTCAGTTTTCTGTATGCAAGTTGTTGTTTTCACTTAAAATCCTGTCCATTTCAAATAAAAGAGTGACACTTTGAGTGATATTGGCCACACCGTGCCTCCGATTGAGGTGGGGTTGACTCACACACATCACAAATGACCCATGGATCATTGTGATAATGTATCAACACAATCCAAATGTGTTTGATCTATTTTCCTTATGCCAGTGGTTGTTTTCACATAAAATGTTGTCCATTTCAAACAAAAGTGAGACACTTTGAGTGATACCGGTCACACTGTGCCTCGAATTGAGGTAAGGTTGAATCCTACCTATCAAAAATGATCCATGGATCATTGTTCTAAAGTATCAACACAATCTGATTGCGTTTGGTACGTTTTCTATATGCCAATTGTTGTTTTCACTTAAAATCATAACCATTTAAAATAAAAGTGAGACACTTTGAGTGGTACCGGCTACACCGTGCATCAGATTGAGGTGGGGTTAAATCGTACACATAAAAATGACCCATGGATCGTTGTCCAAAAATATCAACGTAATCCGAATGTGTTTGAACGGTTTTCCGTATGCTAGTTTTTCTCACTTAAAATGTTGTCCATTTCAAATAAAAGAGAGACACTTTGAGTGATACTGGTTATACTGTGCCTCATATTGAGGCGGGGTTGACTATTACACGTGAAAAATTACCCATGGATCATTGTGATAAAGTATCAACACATTATGAATGCGGTTGGTCGGTTTTCTGTATGCCAGTTATTGTTTTCACTTAAAATGTTTTCCATTCCAAACAAAACTGAGACACTTTGAGTGATACCGGTCACACCGTGCCTCGAATTGAGGCAGGGTTGACTCATACCTGTCCCAAATGATCCATGGATCATTGTGATAAAGTATCAACATAATCCAAATGTGTTTGGTTAGTTTTCCATATTCCAAATGTTGTTTTCACTTAAAATCCTGTCCATTTCAAATAAAAGTGAGACACTTTGAGTGGTACCGGCCACACCATGCATCGGATTGAGGTGGAGTTGACTCGTACACATAAAAAATGACCCATGGATCATTATCCTAAATTATCAACACAATCAAAATGTGTTTGATCGGTTTTTCATATGTCAATTGTTTTCACTAAAAATGTTGTCCATTTCAAATAAAAGTGAGTCACTTTAAGTGATACCGGCCACACTGTGCATCGGATTGAGGCGGGTTTGACACGTACACATCAAAAATGTTGTCTTGGGTACCCGGTTTCCCTTGGGATATGGCACAGTTTCACTGAACTATTTTCCAACCATGAACCACATATTGTTGGGTAAAAATACTATATTTTCTCTAAAAACACTAAAGTAAATACAAGGGAAAAATAAAATACCAAAAAAAAATTAAAAATTGCCTCATAAATAAATAATGGTTGTGACACTTGGCCACCCATGAACCCACCTGGACAGCCCAGTCCCCCCCCCACTTGGACAGCCCCCCCACCCCATCCCCCACCCCACTTACTCACCCCCCTCCCCACCCTGAAAACTTGAAATTTAAATTAAAAATACCTTAAATATGATTTTTGTTTTCTTCAAACAAATGCAAATATTATGCCTCTAATCCAAATTCTAAAAATGATGACATATTTTTTGTAATTCCGATGTTGTTAAAAACCTTTAGGGGTGAAGAAAATCAAGTTTTACTATGTAATAAGACTCTTCGGAGTGTTCTAAAATTAAATAGGTGGGTTTAGAAAAGAAAATTAAAGTGTTAGAAGTAGGATTTTTATGGAGGGTTTTGAAATTTATAATTAAATAGCTCCAACTCATATAGAAGATAAAGATTTCAGAATATCCTATAACCAACACATAATTGTAAATGAAGAGATGCCTCAAAGTGGTGTTAAATGAGGATAATTTAATTTTAAAACCAACAAGTGAGGTTTCGGGAGAAAACCCTAATGGATTAAGAATTCCTAAGGAAATATATTAATGATACTGATATGAATCACCATTTATATATTTACATTGGTTTTATTGATGGATAATGATATTCTTTTTCATGTGTGGAGTTGGGTTGACCTCAAAACACCGAATGGGGTTCAACTCTATAGTTCTGAGAATATATTATCCAAAGCTATGAAGCTTCCACCTATAAACATGAAAACTTTATATCAGTGCCTACTGTAATTTCCTGACATTTAAGGGATAAGTGTTTTTTCAAAAGTCTATGCACTATAGGGATGTTCATGAATAATGATTTTTTGTACATATGTGTTTGGAATTCAGTAACGAGGATGGGTTATTACAATTAACCAATGTTATAGTGTATGTTTAGGATGAGTTATTGCATTTAACCAGTGTTATAGTTTATGTTTAGGTGAGGTGAGTTAGAAACCAGGTTAGGCATGTCATTAGAACATGGGTTCTTCCATTTAACCATGTAGTCTTGGATTTCAGGGATGAAAGTGTTTTGGATGAGCTAATTACTACCCACTCTATAGTATGTCCAACAAATCATATGGAAATACCCATGAAAAAAAAGGCATTTTTAAATGGGACGTTTTCAGCACCCCATTTGGCCAAACATACATTTCGCCATAAGGGATTGGCCATGTATATTTACATCGCTATCCAAGTCATGTACTCTGTGTACATTCCCAGAACACTAGATTATCTTAGACACCATGTGAACCCTTATAAAAACCATGTGAACCCTTATACCATATAGTCATTTTTACAAAAAATTAAAAACAACTTATTAAACAACATAATTTGTCAAAGAAAATAAAATTGAACATAAATCATTAATACTATTGGATATATCAAGTAAAATGAAGGAATATTATCTTACATCCTAAATGACCACCCACAATCATGATTAATGTCCACAGAGATCTCCTTTCTGCCAGATGAAAAGAGAAAAAAAGTTGCAGAACAACAAAACCAAGGTATAAAAAATAGTTGCAGAACTAAAAAACTAAGGTATCACTTACAGATTTGAAGTGTAGAAGAAAAAATTTCCTTGATTGAAGATGGATTGGTCAGTGGAAGAAGTTTGGCAGGCTGGGGAAGAAGGAGATTCGATTTTGGGCACCAATCAAGCTGAGGGGGACCTTCAATCGAGCGGAGGGGGAACTGGACGCCCGATCTGCATTTAGGGTAAAAATGTCCAAATGTTTTTTTAAAAATCCTTGGGAATGTATGTATAGTAAGGAATATACCAACGGTTTTTATAAACCATTGGTAAAAGGAGGAAAAATGTGAGGCCTATACAAACAGTTCAGACAAACCGTTGGTAAAAGGAAAACATATACCAATGGTTATTGATAACCGTTAGTAAAAGTACCTATACTAAGGCCTATACCAACGGTTTTACAAACCGTTGGTAAAAATATTTACAAAATCTTCTATGCCAACAGTTTTAAGCAAACTGTTAGTATACATATACATTCACAATGTTTTATCTAAACTGTTGGGATATAAGAGTTTGTAAAAGTGGTATTTCCAGTAGTGATTATTATAAGGAATAAAGCCTTAAAGGACTAATTATTTTAGTATTCTTGGTAAACTAGATAAATAAATGAGTATTTTATTTCTAATATCTTCAATAATTATAAGATATTTTTTCCCTTCTTTCTAAAATCAAAATAAATAACTTCGAGGGTAACTATAATCCAGTTAGTAAATTCATGCATATCTTTCATAGCATTCTTATTGAATACCTGGGGAATGAAACATAATATGGGTGAGATCAAATACTCATTAAGGGTAAGTAATGTGGAAGAAATTTTTAATCAATGAGAATATATTAACATGGAAAGGTAAATAACTGATAACACATGCCATTAAAATAAATAGATAAGGCAAAAAAATAGAAATGTAAGAAATTGAAACCCATGACATCTAAATATCTGAAAATTAAATGTATCCATTGATATGTCGATGGAAAATATCATGGATGAATAATAACTGAAGATAAATGAAATAAATCCAAAGATATGTCGACAAAAAATCTCACGGATTAATAATAACTAAATATAAATGAGTAAAATTATTTATTATTAGACACCATGTTTCCCAGGTACATAGTACCTTTACTGTTAGGACCTATCACAAGAAGGATTACAAAATGTTGGGTAAAAACCCATTTGAGGGGTCTAGAAATTTTTTTCGTCTCATGAGACTACCGATGGATCAAAGGGATGTTAATAACCGGGCCCAACATGTGTCGTACCAGTCCAAACCATTCCTCATATATCAAATAATTGATTTAACAATGTGCCTTATCAAATATCCATATGGATTAATATATATATATATATTTATCAATATTTACCCAAATAATAAAACAAATTTTAAAGTATACACCATATGTAAAATGGTCTAGGGTTTAGGAAATATTAATATCGATGATAAATAAAAATTGATAATTACGGAAAATTTAATGAATATGAGATTGAATATGTTAAGGGGACAAAAGAAATTAAGGAAGTGAATGTGAATACTATCCTTGGACAAATAAATCATAAAGTATCCTTAGGATGACTTAGGATGATATCAATACAATATACCCCAAGTGGAGTAAAATAGAGGGTTGTTTTCATTGATGAATATATATATTATAAAAGGTATTTTAAAAAAATTCTTGAGGAAAATACCCTTTTATTTTGAAAAAAAATTCAAAAACCTTATATTTTACGTTAATTTTTTTAAAAATGATTTCTTTAAAAATTAACCATTTATAAAATGAAATGTAATCTTCAATGGAATGATGGCGAGTAAATCTGTACATTCCATACAGGTAAAAATAACATTCCTTTTTCACGAAAAAATGATTAGATAAATTACTTGTTTGGAAAATGACAATAATATTCCTTTTAAAACATTGGTAAAAGACAAAAAGGGTAAAATTTTCTTTACCAATAAATTTAAAAACAATTTTTTAATTTTTTTTAATAAAACATAGTTTTTAGAATAAAACAGTTTCTCTAACTAAAGGGAGAAACAAAGTCATGTTTTCATTAAAAAAATTAATACACTTTGAGTACAAAAGAGTGTAAAAATGGTGCTAATACTTGAGAATGTTCATGAAAATATAGAGAAGAATTAAAGGGTTTATTTAAAAATTGTTATATAATTTCCTCGAATGGAAATACCATTGATAGATCATTAAAATTATTGTTGAGAAAATTAATATTTTAACATTCCAAAGTGTCCCATACTACTTTGAAAAATTTTAATTCATAAAACTCAAAAAGGAATAATATTAAATTAAATTATAAAATACCATAAAGATTAATTAATTCTTGATATAATATATAAAAAGTTTCAGTAGAGACACTACACAAAATATGTTGGCAGTGAACATGACATTTATCTCAAGGATGTAAAAATGTGTTGAGAATCCATTACCTTGGGTTTTCTTTCAGGTGAAAATCCTTTAACTTAAAATATAATTATATTATGTTAATTTTATAATTTATTTATAAAATTTTCCATGTTTATCATTACTTTCGTTTCACTTTTTACTATGTTGTATACAACTACTTAAAGAATTAAGTTTTCATCGGGTGTTTTGACCAAATTCGGTTTATGTGTCAAAAATAACATTGGTAGGTCAACTATGGTCAATGGGTTCATTATATAAAATCAATATTATAATAAAAATGACATAATTATTACATGTATACATTAATTATACTTTTAAAATAAATAATTAAATACGATTATGAATAATGAATCAAAGTTACAATCATGGATACGGTAGACCGTACATACGCATGAGTAACATTCCCATTTTTCAATGATCGTTATAGAAAGAATGTAGGTAACAAAATGTACTTCCATAATTATCATTATATAATAAAAACCATATTATTTAATCATTAATACTTATATTTACAATTATTTTGATGAAAAAATAATCACATTATGTTGGGGAGGCGGTAGTCCACACGTCCAAGAATAACGTTATAATATTTTAATTATCTTAAAGGGTAACAAATAAAATAATATATATATTTAATGAAAGGTAAATATTTCATGAATATCATATATATGTTGTGTATGCATCATTTTTTTACTTATAACCATCATTTATATATTCCATGTATCGTGTGAATGAATCACATCGCTTTGAGGGGGCGGTAGTCTACACTTCCTGAAACGATGTTATCGTATTAACATAAAATCAAAAGTATAAAATTTATGTTCTAAAAAGGTATTAAATAAGTATATATACATATAAATATCATATATAACATTAAAAAAACATATTTTCTATCATAATTTCTACCAAGATAGGTGGTAAGGGAAAAATGAACAATCATCATTTCACGAGTAAGCAGTTTTCTATACAGAGAAATAGTTTGTTCGTTACCAATTAGAAGGAGGATTGTGTAACTGTAGTTATAAATATTAATATAGAAACATCCTAGTATATATAGGATACAATTTTTTTAATATAAGAATAATAATAGCATATGTAGTGGATAATGAAAATGAAACTAAAAATATTGAGAGAAGACGTTACCTCTTAATCGGGTAACTTCTTTTGGTTTATACCAAAAGGATTCCTTAGAAAGATTTATGCCAAAATGTAGGATTTTATATAGATAAAATGGATTTCAAGAGACTACTTGGTCAGATCCTGGACAAACCTATGTGATTTTAGAGGTTTGAGGAATGGGGAGAGTTGGTGGCCTTTTGTAGGGAAGGAAAATGACTCACTTTGAATTTTTGGAAACATGTTAGGTGTACACATGATCTTACCTACAAAAAGCCATACCAAGCCAAAAAAAATCAATAATTGAAGGTTAATTTCATATATATGGAAATCCAATGGGTTTTTGAAAAGTGGCTAGGTCGATTGGCCCCTTAAGTTAAAGGTTTAGTCCTTTATTAAGCTTAATTTTGCCTTAATAATTATAATAAATTTTAATCACTTTCACAACTCTTTTTGCTAAAAACTAAGTTTATCATTTTATACATTATAAATTATTATTATTCCAAATATTTAAACCATTTTTTAAAATTAAAATCAGATAAGATACAGAAATTAATTTTAAATTCAACCTGTATGTGGGAAGATAATTCTAGTTTTTAAAATAAAAAGGTCCAAAAGTTTGATAAGTCATTACATGCAATTTAAAAGTGAAATTGATCCAAATAACATAAATTTTATTAATTGGTAAAAATACTATCTAATTAAACCTCAAAACCAATATGAAACATAATTTAACCTTATATATAAAATTGAGAAAAATTTAGTTTTGAACTAAAATTCAGTATTTATAACTATTCATTGAAAAATGATTTGTTTCTAAAAAATATAAAAAATTCACCTTGACCTATTTTTTATGTTTATATATCATATATTATTTTTATTTTGACATATTAAATCAATTAAAGTTTAAAAATTAAAATTTAAAAAGGATTCTCCATTAAAAGGCGGTAAATGTGCCTTTATAAAAATATAGGTTTTTATGTGTAAAATAGGGGTTGTTCTAATATTATGCATATCAAACCTAATGGATAAATATAAAAAATATTTTATTGAATATATAACATATATATTTCACTAAAATCAGTAAATAATTGTAAATTATTATTTTTAATAAGATACAACTCCTTTGGAAGCATAAATATAATTATTATTTCTTTTTTATATGCAATTGGTTCTTATTTTTATTGTCATTAATTGTTAACCAATATATTAATTTTATATTTATATAAACCATAAATTTTTATAAGTTATTTAATATTATTGATAAAATCTAACATAATATCTTGGTTATGTCATATTATATTAAATAATAATATTTCAATAATAAATTTTTATTTGGTGAAGCTCGGTATTGCGTGTGACGCAAGCTATCGAGGAAGGTATCTCTAGCGTGTAACAAACGAAAACTCAGTGTTTCATGACTTTCAAGTAATATCATCTATTTAATTTATTTAAAATAAAAAATATATATTATAGTTTTGGGATATTATATTCCCTTACGCATTTGGTATTGCATGTCAAACAAACTATTGAATATAAAGTTTTACATTAGAATTTCAGCATGTTACATTCTCCACACCTTAATTAAATTACATCTTCACAATTTAATATCGATCATGGTGATAGATTGTTTGAACCATCATATGTTTGAAAGAACAAATCATGAGAAGGGTATATAAAAAATCCTCCATAAAAGTGAGAATGGGATGTACAAGGGTTACATGGACTACCATGTGTCTTGGTTTCTATGTATGAGATCATTAGTGGAAAGTAGAGGCACATACATAGAGGAAAATCATAAATATTTATAGGTATTTAATGAGTTCATCAATCACAAAAAAAGTGAATGATCAATAGAAGGTTGAGGGCCTCAAATCCATAAATCCCTGATGATTTAATAGAAAATCAGTTCAACTAAAATTAAGGTATTAGGACAACATTTTATTTCCATGTCATATTCCTATTGTTGGGAAATTCTTTTACTCGCCTTGAATATAAGTAAATATACACACAAGATAGGTTTAAATTTTGTGTGAACAATACTAACATTTGGTTGTGATTTGATCAAATTATAATTCATTCATATACTCCAAGAAATTAATTACCAATAATGAATTTTTTATGCCTGAAGCACTAAAAGAAACATTTATAGGATCATAAGTCCTATAAAATAGTCAAAGGTACAACTTTTTCTCTTTAACTATCTTTCAAAAACAAATACAGTTAATTGATTATTCTCTAATATTCAAAATCGATACCACTGGTTCATTATTAAAATTTATTAATCAAATTGTTTAACTAAAAATAATGAAAAATTAATCAGGACATTGTGGAGGTCTGTGATTGGTGTGAAACCCTTATCATCATTCAGTCATGGGTTCAAGACCTTCGGCCTTAATTGATTTGATTGGTTGTCACCCAACATATAGGTTATCCTTTTATAAAACCAAATTAATATAATTTCAAAAATAAATATGATACAAATACATGAAATTTAATCATTAAATAGACTCTTAACAATGGATTTCAATTCATACTCAATGCATAAGTACTTAATCCACTTATTTTCACATATAACCTTCTATGGTCTATAGTTTATCCTATAAAAGAGGTAATTGACTTGGGTAATGTTCTGGTTCCCCACACTTATGACAATAAACTATAAATTATTTCCTATTATGAGCTTCATTTCCTTCCATTATACTCTTCATTTTTCTTCAGCAATCCTTTTCTTTATGAACTTATTTCCCACATATAATGAATTTCCTTATTCCATTGAGACACTTTCCAAGGTGCCTCCTTCCACACTTCTCACATGTCAAAAATTGATCCTCCTTTTCTTTAAGTTCTCCACTACTTGAGCTCTTAGCAACCTCCATGTTTCCCTTCTTTGGTGTATTGGGGAGTTGGTAAAGGTATATATTGTTAATAATATTTTGGGAAAATTGGTTTCATACAAACATGATATCCTTAACTCCCATCATCACATCATTTGGTTTCTCATTTTCACCACCTTTACCTTCATGATTGATATTAAGTTGGATCCTTCAGGTTCCATCTATTGAAAAAAACAAGAAAGAATATTGTGAGCAATAATAGGCATAGTTAGAAAATAATATAGTTATCTATAAGAGATCTAAATCATGACACCATATTTTTAAATATAAAAAACTTAGATTTAACATATAATATTAATTTTCATTATCTATTAAAATTCTTCATAATTTTTTTTAAATAAAAGGTGGATTATCTTAAGAAAATCTTCCTAGAGTGCCGAACTGGGTGCATAGTAAGGCTCATTTTCATGTACCAGGTTACACTAAGTTAGGTCTAAAACACCTTATCAGAGGTTTTAATCATAGGTATATCTATGGTTTAACCACATCCACTTGTATTATGCAGACAAGGTTATATTTCTAAGAATACCCAAAAAATCTATACTTTACCAAAAATCTATGGTTTTAGTCTATACTTATCCTCAAATTCTACCTTAGGGTTATGTTATCTAACCTACATTTTCCAAAAATATTGTTCCCAATGTTTTTACTAAACATACTTTGATACCAACTATAGAGACCCAACCCCCAAAACCATGACAACGATGTCTTCTATCAATTACATTATCATGATTATAAGGAACCAAGCCCCGATGGACCAATCAGTTTAGTAGTCTTGGTAAACCAGATACATAAATGTGTATTGTATCACAAATTACTACATTAATTACAACATATTTTTCCCTTACTTCTAAAATCTAAATAAATAACATCTATGGTAACTCTAATCCATTTAGTAAATCCATTCATATCTTTCATAGTAATCTTCTTGGATACTAGGGGAAGGTAATAAAATAAGGGTGACCTCAAATGCTCAGTAAGGGTAAGTAAAGCATAATACATAATTAATCAATTAGAATACATTAACACGGAAAGGTAAATAACTGATAACACATGCCTTTCAAATAACTAGATAAGGAAAAATAAATATGTGAAGGTAAGAAACTAAAACACATGCCATCTAAATAACTTAAAATGAAATGTATCCATAGATATGTTGATGAAAAATCTCATAGATGTATAATAACTATATCTAAATGAAATTAATCCATATATATGTTGACAAAATATATTATGGATGAATAATAACTGATATAAATGAGGAAAATGCTTTATTATGGGATTCCATGTTTCCCAGGTACATGATACATTTATCATTAAGACCTTTCACAAGATGGTTTACAAAATGTTGGGTAAAAACCCATATGAGGCAGCTATCCAAATGTTTCATCTTATGAGACTGCTGATTCACTGAGGGGATATTAATAATCGGGCCTCACTAATTTTGTACCAGTCCAAAACATTCCCCATATATCGAATAATAAATTTAAAAATGTGCCTTATCAGATATCTGTATGGAGTAAGAGATACTGATTTATCAATATATACCCAAATAATCAAATAATTTTCAATGTATACACTATATATAAAATGGTATATATTTTAGGCAATAGTATGATCCATGATAAATGAAATGGATAATTAGGGAAAATTCAATGAATATGAGATTGAATATTTTAAGGGGACAGAAGAAATAAAGGACGTTAATGTGAATACAATCCTTGTAAAAATAAATCATAAACCATCCTTAGTACTATAAATTATGATGTCAATACAACATACCCCAAGTGGAGTAAAATAAAGTGTTTTTTTGTTGATGAATGCAAGTACTATAAAAAGATATTTTAAATACATTCTTAAAGAAAATATCATTTTTTTTAAAACCTGATATTTGAAAATCAATTTTAAATAAAAAACATTTTATTTAAAAATTAACCATTAAAAAATTAAAAGGAATCTTTGAAGGAATGACGGTGGATAAATCATTGTATGTCATACAAGGTAAAAAGACAATTCATTTTGCATGGAAAAAAGGTAATAAAAATGCCTTATTTTGAAAGCAATGAGAATATTCCTTTGAAATAATTAGTAAAATGAAAAAATGGTAAAAATATCATTACCAAATCATTTTAAAAAACATTTTTGAAATCATTTTAATAAAACATGGTTTTTATAAGAAAACAGGTTCTTTGAATAAAGAGATAAACAATGTCAGGTTTTTCTAAAAACATTTATAATACAGTTTGAGTACCAAAGAGTGTAAAAATTAGATTAATACTTGAAAATGGTAATTAATAACCAGATAATAATGAAATGTTTTATAGAATAATGGTTATATAATTTCCTTGAATTGAAATACCATTGAAATATCCTTAATGTTATTGTTAGGGAAATTAATATTCAGTTATTCCAAAGTGTCCCATACCACATTGAAACATTTTAAATCATAAAACTAATGAAGGAATAATATTAAATGAAATTATAAAATACAATGAAGATAAATTAATTCCTGATATAATATATACAAATGGGTAGTAGAGACACCACACAAAATTTATAGGTGTTGAACATGACATTTATCTCATGGATTTAAAAAGTGAGATGAGAATCCCTTAACATGATTTTCCTTTTGGGTGAACATCCTTTAAATTCATTTATAATAAAATTATGTTAATATTATTCTTTATTGAGAACTGTTTTCATGTTTATAATTAATTTTATTTCACTTTTTAATACGTTGTATACAAATACTTAAATAATTTAGTTTACGTCAGGTGTTTTGCCCAAATTCAGTTTATGTGTCCAAAATAACTTTGGTAGGTCAACTATGGTCAAAGGTTTCATTATATAAAATATATAGAATAGTAACCATGAAATAATTTTCATATTTATACATTAGTTATAATTTTAAAATAAATCATTAATTATTTTTATAAATAATGAATCAATTTTACAATCATGGAGACGGTATGCCGTAGATACACATGAGTAATGTTCCCATTTTTCAATAATCATTATGGAATGAAGGTATGTAACACAATATATTTAAAGAATAATAATTATATAATAAATACCATATTATTTAATCATAAAAACTTAAATATAAAAATCTTGTGATGAATATGGAATCACATTATGTTGAGGAGGCAGTAGTCCACACATCTATGAATAAAGTTATCACTTTTAAGTGTGTTAAAAGGTAATAAAGAAAATGATATATATATATATATATATATATTAATAGAAATTTATTTATGTCATTAATATCATATATGTTTTCTTTATGTCTCATATGTTTAATTATAACCATCATTTATACATTTTATGTATCGTGTAAATGAATCGCATCGCTTTGTGGGGGCGGTAGTCCACACATCCTCAAACAATGTTATTGTATTAACATAAGATGGAATGTATTAAATGTATGTGTTATAAAATGATTAAATAAGTATAAATACATAATAAATATCATATATAAAATTTAAAAAAATTGTTTCCATCATAATGGCCACCATGATATATGGTAAGGGAAAAATTAACAATCATCGTTTTGTGGGGTAGTAGTTTTCCATACATAGAAATAGTATATTCATTACCCATTATATCGAGGTTTGTATAAGTGTAGGTTGAAATACTAAATAAATCCTAGTATATTTAGTATATTTTTTTTGTTATTTAAAAATATAATAAGAATTTCATAGGGATTGGAAAATGAAAATGAAACTTAAAATATTGAGAGAAGATGTTACCTCTTAATTGGGTAACTTTTTTTGGTTTATACCAAAAGGCTTCCATGTAAGGATTTATTAAAAAGGGATGATTATAGGTCAAGGGACAGTATTTTGGGAGACTAATTGGGAAACTATTGGGATATCCTAAGTTGGTTGAGAGGTGTGAGGAATGGGGAGAGGTGGTGGCCTTTTATAGGGAAGGAATATGACCCACTTGGAATTTTTGGAAACAAGTTAGGTGTACACATGATCTTATCTTAAAAAAGTCCTAAAAACAAACCTATATCAATAATTGATGGTTAATTTATGATATATGTCCATAAATTGGGTTTTTTATAAGTGTATTGGTCAACTAGGCCTTTAATTTAAAGGTTTAGTCCTTTATTAAGATTAATTTTGGCTTAATAATTCTAATTAATTTTAATCACTTTCACTAATATTTTTGGGTCAAAAAATAATTAAACTTATTATACATTATAAATTATAATGATTCAAAATAGTTATCCCATTTTTACAATTCAAATCCCATAAGTGGCATAAAATAATTTAAAATTCATCCGGTAGGTGTGACGAGAAAAATGTTTTTAAAGTAAAAAGGATCAAAAGTTTGATAAGTTTTGTACATTAAATTTCAAAGTGAAATTGATCCCAATAACCAAAATTGTATTAATTGATTAAAATATGATCTAATTAAACATTAAAAACAGTATAAAACTTAATTTATCTGTATAAAAAAATAGAACTAAAATAAGTTTGAACTAAAATTTATTTTTTTTAACTATTCATTTAAAAATGATTTATTTCGGAATAACATCAGTAAATCATTGTAACCTAATTTTATTATCATTTAAATAAGTATTTTATTTGTAAATATTGAATAAATTAATTTTTCAAAATTCAAATTTAAAAAGGGTTCTCCATTAGAAGGCAGTAAATTTGCATATATAAAAATATAGGTTTTTATATGTAAAATATGGTTTTTTCTAATATTATGAATATCAAACCTAATGGATAAATATAAAAAATATTTGATTGAATATATAACATATATATTTCATTAAAATAAGTAAATAATTGTAATTAATTATTTTTATTAAGACACAACTCCTTTGGAAGCATAAATATAATTATTATTTCTTTTAATATCCAATTGGTTCTTATTTTCATTTATCATTAATTGGTAATAAATTTATTATTTTTATATTGATATAAAAGATAAATTTTCATAATTTAGTTAATTATATTCATAACCTTTAACATAACATCTATGTTATATCATATTATATTGAATAACAATATTTTAAGAATACATTTTTATTTGGTGAAACTATATCTTGCGTGTAACGAAAGATATCGAGGAAGGTCACCTTTGCATGTAATGAAAGGAAACTTCGTGTTGCTTTTATTACAAGAAATATTATTTTTCTAAGTTATTTAAAATAGTAAATATATATTAGAGTCTTGGGATATTATATTCTGTTATGCATTTGGTGTTTCTGTCATACACACTCTTGAAAACAAAGTTGGACTTTAGAAAAATAGGGTGCTAAAATTGGTGTTTATGTCATCATTTTTTTACCACTATAATTTGATTAAACTTATTTATTCCTTTTAGTGATACCATATTAAGAAGTTTTTTAGAGATTTATTAATCCTATAATGTAACTCATTTTTCTAAGAATTATTTGGAAAATGGTTTAAAAAAATTCTTCTATGGAAAGAATATATTTTTAAAGGGATGTGTAATATTTTAAAGAAATATTTTAAAGAAATATTTAAAATGATTTTTCTCACCTTTATTTTCATAAAAAAGACAAATAATGGTTTTTTATAAAAGGAAAATGGTATTTTATTTTTTATTATTGATACCCATGAATCCATTTTTTCTATTCTTAATTCAAACTATTATAAGTAAAATTCCACTTTAAAGGAGTTGGGAATTTTTTTGGTGAGATCATACATGGATTATTTTTCTCTAATTGGTTTATACTGTTCATATTTTTTCCTTTTAGATGTCAGTTCATAACATATTATTGGTTAATACTCATGTTGGTCTGATAGTGGAACACATGTGACATGGTGAGTGGCCCTAAGTCACCAGGAGATGTATAACCATTTTTTGGGTTTTTTTATTCTTGAGATGTATGTTTATTTAGTTTTTTAAATTATATTTATTTTAAAAAAATTATAAGATTTTTTTATTTCCTTATGATTATAAGATGAAATATTTTATCTCATGTTTTGTTTCTATTATTTTTATTACATTATTAATTGATTATATATTCATTTTTCATGGATCTATTGATCTAGTTCATGGATTTATAACATGTGGAACAGACATACCAATTTTATTTTAGAATTTTCACATACATTTTTTGATATAGTAGGTGAAACCGATCTTAATAGTTCTTTCCTGATTCCAAGGTACAAGTTTCCACTCTGTAGGGATGGATAACTCCCTTCAGGTCTTTCCATGGGCCATCTTGAATGTTAGCAGAGTAGTGACCCAGTTTGGTTCATAAAAAAAGTTATTATATCCCCTTCTTTGTTGTTTGGAGTGTCTATTATTAGAAGGTATATTAAGAATATCATATGTACATTATAGGTAGATCATGGATGGTATCTTGATCTCCACCATTCATGTTGATACTTGAGTCACCATGGGAATTACATTTTTGAATCTTAACTTTGAGGTTTTGGTTAATTTTTATTGTTTTTATGTGATATATTTATATATTGATCTTTATATACTATTCTGATGAGTTTTGGGGTCTCACTTGATTTAGAGGGTATAGAGAGAGAGAGAAACCCATAATTTTATGATTATCCTTAAAAGTCTAGAAATCCATGTGGAGCCCATGAACTAGGGGTTAGTAATATTCAGAGATCCATTTGTTTAGTGTGTTCGTAGTTCTCCAACCCTTTCTTCCAAACCATGAACAACTATGTTTCTCCCATGGATGATTTTTTTGTTTCTTATTTAATTTGGGATTCACTCTCATGGAGTGAAATTAAGGGATTTTTTACTATATATTTGATATTATTCAATTCAATTTTCATTAATGTGTATAATTTTTTTGGGTTTACCCTTTAATGTTGGTTTTATATGTACAAAACTAGTTTGGAAAGTATTTATAATAGAATCTTTCTCTTTTAATTATGATTTTGAATGTATTTTGAAATAGAAAGGTGAATCTTATTTTAAAATTAATGTTTTGAAATCTCAGAAATGAATTCTTTGATGAAAATTGAATTTTTAATTTTATTTGATTTTTACAATAAAATAAAGATGTTTATATGGTTTTGTTTGTTTTCAGTATAGGGGTTCTTTGAAGAATTAAGATGGATTTTTATTAATGAATTCAAATTTAAATGGAAAATTATAATGATATATTGTAAGGGTTTTTTTAATTAAAATTTATATGGGAATTTTTGAAATTATTTATGGATTATGATATGATTTAGTATTGTCTGATATTATTTAGAGTATTCTTTATAGATTGTATTCAAATAATTTTTATAATTTTCTTCATCATGATGATATTTAGGAGAAACCTTCTCATCATTTAGAGTTGGGTTCTCCTTTTTTCCTCTACTAAGACTAAATAATAACTACTAGAGATTGAATTTTACTAGTCTTTGGGATCCATCCAAGACATGAATTCCAATAATTTTTCCCTTGCATGTTGATCAAGGTTTTCTTGAGTAAATTTAGTGGAAAAAAGTGAATTCAATAATTCTTCAGTTCTCACAAAATATCTGAAGCTTCAAGTGTAATGGTAATTGAATCTTTATTTGAAGGACCCAAACTAGTGTGGGGGGGATATAATAGTTTCATTTTAGCTACATGATGGAATGTACTGAGAATTTTTCAAGACGGAATTTACTTATTAGCATTATCCTAAGTAAGTTAATATGGATAAATCCTTTGAGTTCACAAGTCATCGGTTGGGAAGGTGGTTAGGGATGGAGTATGCTGGCCATTTCATAGAGCTGCAATTATTTTCTCTAGATATCAACAATGATTATTCCTAAAGAGAATGTTTCATTGAGAGTGGTTATCTCCAAATCCTTAGATACATTGTAGTTGAATTTGGATTAACCACTTATCATGAAGTTATTGTGAAGGTCATGTTAGTGGAAGTAAAATAGGCAAGGAAACATATGGCGAGTGATGCCTTATATCTTATTTTTTTGATTTTAGATTCATTATCTGATAATAAGAATAGTTTTTTTGAACCTGAGTTGGAATGATTGGTTTAACAGCTTTAGATTCATGAGGAAGGAAGAGGAAATTAATTTGATTCTAATGTGAAACGTGGTAATTCTAAGTCTTGTTGTTAAAAATCTATAATTAATTTTCATTGATGTCATTGAATGGGAAATATTCAATGGTTTTGTAAGATTTATTAGAAGAAGATAGATTTTTAGGTGTATTTTTGTTTTTTTGTGCCTGTCTTTTTAGTTATTATGTTTGGTGGATATGGGAATGGTTAAATTTTTGGGGGGTTTTTGGATACCTCTTTATGATTGGTGGTGAATTTTGGTATTTTGGGTTTGTTCCTTATCCCATTGGGTTTTTCTCTTAAGGTTTATGTATTTTTTATGTTTTTTCTATGTTTATGTTTGATTCTTAATCAAGGTATCATAGTTAATCCTTAGGTATGTTCCAAGGTAACTAGAGATAATAATATTTTTTTAGATTTAACACTGAAGGATGCTAGTTTAGTTTTGATGGGGTTTTTGGGGGATTATAATTTGGTTTGAGTTCATGTTTTAAATTATGGGGATTTCATGGATTTGGGATGGGAGCCCATGTTTTTTTATGATTAATTATTAAATTTTATGGTTTTCTTTATGTTTTTGTCAGTTTTTTATTGAATTAGGGATCAATCTTATTTTTATATTGCTAAGTTGTTTGAGATGGTTGTTAATTATTAGAGAAGATGTATTTTTTATGGGGTTTATATCTATATGTATCCACTTTATAAGTTTGTTTTATTGTATCTTTCCATTTTAAGTGAATTTTGAACTTTGTTTTAGACATATGATAAGACTCTATTTTCTTTAGGTATCATCTAAGTGGTGGTGGTGATGTCTTGTTGGGATACATTTATCATTGGTCATCAATTTCTCTCATTGGTTTTGTGGGTTTCCTTTGTACATAGTGTGATTATTTCCTTATAACTCCCTTAGTTAGACCCACATCCCTTCATGAGGTGTCATTGCAGTTTTTAACTGATTAAATTCATCTTTGATCATAAAATTTATGTGGGTCAAATATAAGATAAAAGGGAAATTCGTGGTGTGAATTTTCTTTAGAAAAAATAAAATATGGAGAGTTATGGAAATTAAATTATAAAAAAATAAAAATATATAAATAGGAATGTGTAGTGGAAATATAATATAATGTAATGATAAATAGATGATGGAATTCAAATGTAGAATTCACTTAATAAATAAATATATATTATTATAAGAATGAGTAGATGATTATTAGTTATAACTAAAATGTGATCACTTTCATTTAGATATTAAGAGAAAAGGATAATAAAGATAATAAGAATAGCAGATTAAGCACATCAAAATCATGTGATTATGTGATTTTATATGAATATTCATGTTGAAATAAATAAAGGGGTGGGGGAGGGAGTGATTTGATAAAGGAGTTCGACAATAGCATAATTTAAGCCCTTGAATATCTTTCCCTTGTGTTGAGTGGTTAATATATTTCTCCCATAATATTAATGGAGATTAATAACCAATTCCACCCTTTATTTTTAGTGGATTTAGAAAGAAACCAAGATACCTCACTTTTTTAGTTGTAAGCACCAATCCCTGGATTTTTGGTTATGATAATTCTTTGTAGAAGTGGTGATGAGAAGAGAAATTTTCATGATGGTAGTCTATTTGAAATCGTCTACCTTATCTCTTAAGAAGGAAATTACAATTTCAGTGGAGAAATAGAGAGGTAATTTTGAAGACATACGAAGAGATTGATATTTGAGATTAGCTCTTGAGAGGTCCTTGAGAGTGATGGAAAATATTTCTTGATTCATCCTTTGCATGATCTATTTCGTTTTTTAAATTATCCATTATAGGAATTGTTTATTACAAGAAAATAATGAAATATATTTTTAATGTTTTGCAGGTTCTAAAAAAGTAATGATCTTTGAAAATATATATAACTACCACCGGCTACCCGGTAAGCACTACTAGCTTACCGATGTGCTTCCCACATCTCATTACTTCTGCCTAGATGCCACCGATTGGAAATTACGTAGTAATTTCTACCTAGTTGATGTCATGTAGCCTTGTATCTTTTTTCCTTCTTTCCACTGATTGGTCAGTGGCCATCCATTGGCTATATGACGATCCTCCTCCTAGTTTATCCTTCGGTCTATATAGCACCATTCACCTAGTGTCCATGCACCAACTAGCTGGTACAACCTTCAATTGACCACACACCAATATAGCCTTACAAACTCCAATTAATGCCTTTAATACTTCCTTGTACTTTCTTTCATGATATCAATAGCCATAAAACGAATGCAACATTATATTCGATGATACATTAAGGAAATTTTGATACCTTCAATAATGATCCTCTAGAGATTTTGTAATACATCACAAAACCATAACTTTTTATGAAACATAAACACTAAAACTCAATTAAATGAAACCATTATATACAAATATGAGTATTTGTTATCATGAAATCATCATGATATATATATATATAAATATTCCCCTTTTTAAAGATCAAAAACACATAATATAAAAAGATATATCAAGATTAAATCAATAGTGAATCATCCATTGAAATTAATTCAAGATATTAAAGATATTTGGACTAGATATTAAATATTATTAAGAAAAATATATATGAATATGCCAAGTAAAAAGTCTCCCCCACCTACTTTGAGATAATAAGATTTTTTAACAGCCCACAAATGTTTTTCCACTTTTATGTTTATCAAAAAAAATGCTAGAACGTTCATCTCAAAAAATAATATTAAAAGTAAATTTTCAAATTAATAATAATAAAAATAAAATTATGATGGTAAAAATTAATAATTCAAAATTATAAAAGACATTTTTTACAAATAAATCAAGAAATAAATTTAAAATTGATATTTGAAATTTAAATTTGAAAAATAAATTTTCAAAAAATATTAAAAATAAATTAAAAGCAATTGATTTCAAATTCATGAAAAAAGAGAAGAAATAGTATTAAAAAATTAAAAAAATTAATTTCTCTTCCTTAATGAATATAATCCTTTTGAAAATAATATATACATTTCCCTTATATATAGAGCATGAAATAATAAGGTGGTATATCCAAGATATATATATAAAGAGTAAATACAAGTTCAAGAAGGAATGATAATAAAGAGGGGATAATTTGAATTAATGAAAAATATTTCCCCCAGAAAAGATTGTAGATTTTTCCATACTTCACCAGATAAGGTTCCCCCTTAATTAGCACAATTAATGAGGAAATATAAGCATTATCTCAAGAGATATTGATATTAATAATAATATCAATGATTTTAAGATAAAACATATAAATATATATCAATAAATTAAAGAGTTAAATCTAAAACAATAATCTCAAAAATATATCAAGCTCCATTTTATAAAAAATATATTTCAAGGGGAATAAAAAAATATTTACTAAAAAATATTTTCAAATAGATTCAAGATGGAAATAAAAATATCAAATGAAAAAAAAACATTCTATTTTAAAAAAAATTGATGAAAAAATTAAAAAAAAAGTAAAATCCCCTTAAGAAAAATATTTAAACAGAGGAGTTCTGAAAACATTTAAAAAATACTTCAAGGAATTAATATTTTAAATCATTTAATAAGATAAGAAATTAAAGTACATGATTATTAAAAATGATATTACAATAAATAGTATGCAATTTTCTCATAAAAAATTATAATCTTATCCAAAAACTATAAAAATTAAAATGAGATAAATATAAAATAAGTAACAGGAGGGATAATAAATAATATCATTATTAGGTTATTCCTCTTACATATAAATATTAGAGAAAATAGAAATTAAAAAAAATTAATATTTATTTTTCATCCTTAGAATACATTTTAGTTGATTCATCCAAAAGATTAGAAGGAATCATATGATATTTTCATGAGGTTTAATGGAATATAACCACAAAACCTCAAAAGTAAGATCATGTTAGTACAAAAATTTTGGGTCTGTAAATATTAGAAAAATGAGATTTAATTACTAAAAAATTCCTCGAATAATATTTTTTAGAAAATTGGAAGAAATGTGTATATATTCAACCATTACATATATTTCATTTTTTCAATCACACTTGAAAATAAGATTCCCAAACTTTTGACAATAATTGAAAATAAAATTAGGAACAACCCTTTAAAAAAGTTTTTTTTATAAAAATTATTTTACATTGCAAAACCAATTATTAAATTACATATAACAAATAATTGAGAGCCCTAAATCATATCTATATATTGATAACCATGCGTAAATTGAGCGAGAGTATTTTTAAGCTCTTTGATATGAGATTCTAAATTCTCAATGTTTGGGTTTTTCAATAATTTCAAAAAAAATCATCTTTTTCTTTAGAAAGGAAATCCTTCTTATTAAAAATTTGATTTTTCTCATTAATAACTTGTTTTTAATTATTTTTAAGATATTTTTATCTAGAAAATTGCTGATTGTAATATTATATAAAATCATTATAATTTAGTTTACTATAATAAAACCAGAAATAATAATAATGCAAAGATGGAAAAGAGTTAGAGATAGTTGAAATATGATAATTAACCTCACCATTTACCCTGATATGAGTTATAAGTAATTTGGTAATTGCGGAGGTTGAGGAGGTGTAGTTGAGGGAGTAATCACTACTACTCCAAGTCAAAATCTTAAGAGGTTTCTTACCTTGTATTTACTTTTTCAACTTTTTTTTGTAAGCGGGGAACTTCAGTCTGATATGTACCTTTTTATTGCATTTATAGCATGTAACTTCTGGTTTCCCATTTTAATTTTTATTTTCATCATGATGGAAGGATTCATTTTTCCTTTTTTACATTGTTCAATTTTTATGTCAAGTATTCAATCTAAAAATATTTACGGAACTTCTCATCATAATCAACAGATTTGAAATAAATTGTTCTATTAGATAATTCAGATTCTTTTCTTCATTATATTCTTGTTCATATTTATGATTCATGGTAATCTCATAGATCATGAGATATCTAATAATATTCTCAACAAACATACCGTTTATATCCCTTTCTCTTGGATTTCTTCTATTTTAGGTGACAAATTTATTAGTAAAACCTAAATTATTTTTCTTGAATAAATATTCTCCAGCAATAGTATAACCAATAGACTTTATTCCATTTAAAATTTTAGTAAAACACATAAACATATCAGTAATAGATTTGATAGTACACATATTAAAACTTATTAAATATTTTCTATATATATATATATTATAGAACCGTTAACTTTATTCATTCCTCCATGAGTAACTTATAAGAGTTTCCATATTTCATAATTCATTGTACAAGTAGATGTATGACAAATTTATTTTGGTCTAATCCATAGTGTAAGGAACTCATAGCTTTACCATCTAATTTAAAAGTATAGATATTATAGGGGGGTCCATTTTTCTTATTTTTTAGTGGTGGTGTATAACCATGTATAATAATCTTCCAAACAACATAACCAATAGATCTAATAAAGGTTTATATATTTTTATTCCAATAATTATAATTATAATTATCAAAATATGGTGCACGACCCATACAGTGCCTTTTGGGACCACCGTGGGTGTTTAAAAAAGATGTCATTTTAAAAATATCTTACTTTTCAATTAGTTTAGAATTCAAATAATAAAACCATTTTTTTAAAAACAACCACTATTTATTATCAGATTTTGGTCAAAGATAAGATAAAGTGGAAAATGGGGAATGAATTTAAATTATAAAAATTTAATCATGGATAGTGGTGTAAATTAATAAATAAAAAAATAAAAAAAAAAGATAAATAGGTATATAAAGTGGATATATAATATAAAGTAATGATAAAGTGGTAATGGAATTCAATTGAAGAATATGCTCAATAAATAAATCCATATCATGATATGTGTGATATGATCATTGTTAATTGAAAATAGAATGTGGTCATTATAATTTTTTTATGAAGATAAAAGTATAACAGAGTAAATAAGTGTATTCAATTAAACATATCAAAATAATTTGATTATGTTATTTGAAATGAATATGAAATGTTGAAATAAATAAATGAGGGAGGGAGAGAAACATAATAAAGGAGTTGGGATATATCTCGTTGTGAGCTCCTAAAAATCCTTCCCTCTGGTTGTTAGGTTTTTATATTTCGTTCTTGGTTTTAATTTATATCAAGATCTAATTATTACATTTCTTTTTGTGGAAAATAGAATGAATTCAAGATCCCTAACATTTTTTATTGTGAGAAACCATCCCCCAATTTGTGGTTCTGAGTTCACTATCTAGAATTGATAATAAGAATATATATTTTCCTAGAACAAAACCATTACAATGTTGGTCCCTTATCTCTTATTGAGGATATAATTATTTTGAAAGAGATTTAGAGTGGTAATTTTGAATAGATCTGAAGAGATTTTGATTTTAAATTTGATCTTGAGATGTCTCTGAGATTGATGGAGAAGATATATTGATTTATACTTCACATGCCCTAATTTATTTTTCAAATACACTATTCTATGTTTCTTTTTTGAAGACACCAAGGAAATATATTTATATACTCAAAAAGATTAGAGAAAATTTTGAATTAAATGGAGACATTAACCCTTTTCAAATTCTGGAAAGATAATGCAAGTTCCACTAAAGTAAGTATCTTTTATAATCTGTTCAAATTGCACTAGATACTTGGTAAGCTCCATCGGCTAGCTGGAAGGCTACCTAGAGCACACAGCATCTACCTAGATGTCACCGGTTGGATGGTGGGTAGAACTGGCTACATAGTGGCCTTACTATACCCCTTTAGTTTATGTTTTCTTGTCACTAATTAATTGATGGTATTCCTACTAGTTTTTTATTCTATCTATATGGAATTGGCCACTCTATAGCCATGAACATGTTATCTGGTCTAGTATTCAGTTTCCTATGCACCACCATGGGCATACAGACTCTATTTAATTCCTTTAATAGGTTGTTTTACTTTATTATATGATATCAACAGCTATCAAATACCTCCAATAAGATCTTTATTGATCCTTTAAGGAAATATTGATTCCTTCAAGAATGATCCTCCAGAGCCATTAAATTACATAAAAAAACCATGACTTGGAATGTAATATAGACAATGAAACTCACTTAAATGAAACCATTAGATAAAAAGGTGGGTTTTTTATGTCATGAAAGAATCACGAGTTAGGGAGAGAGGTACAAAACTTTATAGGGGTAGCGAGTCTTATATTGGGAAGAATTTTCGCACCATAGATTTGTTTTTACCTACTATTTTATTTATTTATTTATGAATAATATTGACCTTGAGTTTTTGGAAAAAAAATCTTTGAATATTTAGTGTTTTTTAGTTTCATTTCATTGGACATATTTTTCACGTAGTCAGTGAAAACCATGTGGCCTACACATTTATAGTCAACTATAATTTTTTGAGTCACTCACATAGTTGGTAAAAAATTTACGTAATAGTGTATCCAAACTATGACGATTCCCTGTTATTGCCCTATCTAAACTTCATAAGTGGTGCACATCTTACTAAACTATGTGGCCTAGCCATGAAAGCTACCTAGATTTTAAAAAATTTATTTTTCAATTTTTCCCATGTTTGAATTTAAAGGATTAAACCCACATTTATTCCTCATCTTCATTAAACTAGGATAGTGTGTGTATGAAAGAGTTCCCCCATCCTCCCCTATAATTTTTTAGCTCCTCCACCTCAATTTCAAGTAGATTTCTTAAGGTAAACCTTTTTTCCTCTTATTCTCCACTCCTTCTTCCTCTTTCTTTTATTTCCTCTTAGTTTTAATTTCTCCTAATAACCCTAGGGGTTGGGGGCTAATATTCGAGTTTAGGGTGGTTATAATGTGGGTATTTTATTATTCAATTGGGGTAGGGGTTGTATCTATTCTTCTTTGAGCATTCATAAATGAATTATTTATGTCTTGGACTGTCATGAGCGATTACAACTTGGTTTGGGGTAGGTTTTTTATAAAATTTCTTTAAATGGAATGTTATTGGGTTCTTAATTATTTAAAAACTTCTTTTTAATAAATTTTATATATTTTTTATAGTGATAGTTCATTTTATAAAATCTCTAAAATAATTATCACCTAGAATAAAAAGTTTTCAATTATTTTCTATTTTTCAAAGAATTTTAAATTTTATTTTAGGATTTAAATTGTTTTTTGGGATCCAAGTGGTTGTAAAAAAAATTATATGTCTTGTTTGAATGAATTTTGAAAATAAAAAGAATTTATCCATGTTTGGGTCTTGAAGTAGATACTTTTTTGTTCGGGAAGAGTAAATAAGTGTTGTGTGTTTTTAAATAGTTTGAATAAAAGGGGAAATTAATTCCATAAATTATTTTAAAGTTGTTTTACATTGGTTGTTTTTAAATATTGTTTTTAAAAATGGATTTCAATGATGAGGAATGGGATCAGCACTTCCAGTCAGTTTTCAAGATGGTATATTTGTCACTTTTAAATGATTTTCATGTGATGTGTATGAGACCCTCTTGAGTACCTTGTTTTTCTATGTATTATGACCCCAAGTGGGATATTGTTTATTCTTATTTTTTGATAATATGGATTGGTGTTGTTTCTAAAACTGGAATTAAAGATAAGATCATATTTATACTTATTCTTGATTGATTCACTAATAATATGTTTCAATTTTTATCTCACATACTGTTGATTGTATCTATGGAAACCGTAGGCTAATAGATAGGTCGATATTTATGCTAAATTAGTGAGTAAACATGATACTAGTGTCCTATAAATATGTTATATGTTAATTCTATTAGGGAGTGTTCCCCGATGATATCGATGTGGGTTAGTCGGGTGGATCGTGATATTTTTTGATGAATCTTGTATCAGTGGTTAGTCCCATGTTATAGTCTATATAATACTATCTAACCTTAGGACTTAGTGTGTTTTATATGATAGCTATTGCTTTCTATGAAATTATTAATGTGATTTCCGTCACCTCATTTTCATATCCCCTATTTCAATTGGTGTATATGGAATCATTGTTTGACCATTGTAAAGACCTGGAATTTCCATGCAGTTTTTTTTAATTATATAGGAATATTACAAGTCTGTGAAAATTAACGTCGCGTGATTCCGAGGCCCTGTGGGTCCGGAATGAATTTCTGAACTATTTTTGGGTACGTTAATTAAACGCACAAGCAGGTTTTTATAACTTTTGAACCATTTCTCGAAATTGAAATATGAGGACACCATGGAACTCGCAGTGCCAGTATTCGCTTAAGGATACCTTCACCTCGACCACGGTAGGTCGAGGGTGGAATTTAGTTTTTCACTTTTTCGTGGAAGAATAGAAAAAAAATAAAAAAAATTAACATTTTTATTTTTCTTGTAACCCCATTTTTGATTTATAGAGGTTAATACCACAAGACCTTTAATCCTCCCAATTTGAATTCAATGGTGGGGACCACTCGAACCTTCATTAATGTGGGGAAAGACCCTTAAAATTCCCCAATTAATTGTGCCAACACTCCAATTAATTAGTTGAGCCATTTAATTATTGTGCCAATGTAAATTAATTGTATAAACCTATTTCAATTTAAGTTGGAATTTAACCTCTTTGGTTTTGGGAGAATCGTTGGAAAAGGGTGTTCTGTTAGGAGCCTCTCGAGGAAGAACAATTCTCACCAAAGAGGAACCGAATAATGGAGGATCATCAAATAAGCAGTGTCGTTGGAGGAGTCTTCTTTCAGGATCAATAAACGCCAATCCTTCTTCAACCGTGGAAGATCTCCAATAGAAGCTTTTAGGTCGGGTGTGTTGTTTTGAATACCCCCTTACCCATTCTTGACGTTCTTCGTGATTCTAGAATTATTGAGTCACTTGCTACCACCCTAACGCGGAGGGTGAGGGCCAAACGAACATGGCCCGAACTCACTGCAATCCTTTGAATTTTTTGATGTGTTCTTCGTGATGGAGGAGGACGGAAACCGGTACCGGCGATTGGCACCGGTGGGACTTGAGAGCAGCGGCCAACACCACGGTCGTCCGCGAAGACAACGGTGGCGCAATCGCGCCACCGGAGAAGAACTATGGCTCCTAGGTCATGGTGGAGCAAGGGTGGTGGCCGGCACTTCGGTCGGCCGCACAAAGGGGATGGTGGAAAATGTTCGTGCCTCTCGGCATGCAAGAGTCGTGGCCTTGTGGCTCAACGGAAAGAGGAGGGCGGCCGGCTCGCTACCGGCCTCCGGTGAAGGCGCGACGCGCGAACGCACCGCTCGGAGGAGGGGGTTGGACGTTCGACTAGTCGTTGTGGGATGCCTCTTTGTGGTCCACCGTACAATAGGCCGCTGTGCCGGTGGTCCGAGCCGGACCCAGCGAGCTGGGTCTGGTCGGCCCAGGCCAGGTCGGACCGGACCCAGACCAACTTTGACCCTTTTCGTTCTTTCGACCATATCCTAAGCTACGGGCGTCCATTTGACAAACCATCTACGGTTCCCGAAACCTTGGATCAAGACATTCCTTTTGGTATACCCACATGGGTTTTGGATAAAGTCAGGGTATAGCCGAGATGGATCGAACACGAATCCAACCAGGCCTTCGGGACTAAAAGGCCAATAACTTACATAATGGGCGTCCGATTGACGCATCATCTATTACATTGAGACCCCTTTTATGTGGTGTTCCACTGAGTTACTTCTTCATGGGAGTTCATGAAAGTTGGAGTATCGACCTATTGCTTGAGGAGCGGATCCTCCTGGAATCAAGTGAGCTTAGTGTGGGAACCCTGTAGCAGGCTGTAACATGAGAAAGGGATCATATGTGGGTCTATACTTTGGGATCCTTCATGGGTCTATGATTGAGGTTCCCACATAGATCCGCTCTATAAATCCATGCGAGACTACTCTTGGATCCTTCGTCGGTCTACTGTACTAGGATCATATGTGGGTCTGATGAAGTACTAGGATCCTATGTGGGTATAATGATGTTTTAGGATCCTACGTGGGTCTAATGATTTAGGATCCTACGTGGGACTACCTCTTAACAGAGTAATATGATTCATTAGTTACATCTAATCATCTCTACTATTGTACCTAAGTTATACCTGGTGTGATCTGAGTCTTTACCTTTGTGGTAATATTATGTGTGGCGTACCTTTTTGGTACTTACCTTCGTGGTGATACCTTTGTGGTAATCTTCTGTGTGGCGTACCTTTGTATTACTTACCTTCATGGTGATACATTTGTGGTATTCTTCTGTTTGGTGTACCTATGTGGTACTTACCTTCGTGGTTATACCTTTTTGTTATTCATCTATGTGGTGTACCTTTGTGGTACTTACCTTCACGGTGGTTACCTTTGTGGTATTCTTTCTTTCGGGGGATAGTTGAGCTTGGGCTTTTGAGTTGGGCCTTGTGTTACCTCATGATCGAGATGGGTTTACTTGATAACTTAGGTATATGCATGGAAATATACCTAAGTAGGGTTGTCAGTTGATTTCATGCTTTTTGGTTTATCCTTTGTGGATTTAGCGAGACCTTTGAGGGTCTCGAGGTCCCTACTGAGTATCGTTATACTCACCCCTGCACGAGCTATGCCTGCACCTTGTTGTGTTTGGTGTAGACGACAGACATCGTTGAATGAGGACGAGGGTACCGAGACTGGATGTAGCTCAAAGGTGGACCTTAGATGAGGCATACTGCAGAGACTACCATTCAAGAGCTATACCTACCCTTCAGGTAGGATCCTTGGCAGGTGTTCACAGGAGCTGTTCAGTTTACTTGTACTTTCCAGTTGGGCTTGTATTCTGGCCCCTTTTACTTACTGGACACACTCTTTTTTACTTTACAGTTTACTTGTGTTCATACCTTGTTGTGTGCTTGGTTGTGTGAGTTTACAGGTTATAAAGGCAATGTCTTCCCAATTTTAGGGATTACGCATTTTGGTGCTAGTCGTCAGCCCCTGGCTTATGAAAGGCAGGCTTGGGGTAGTCACTGCAAAGGCCCTGGGGGATGGGTTGTGAGAAATTGGTATCAGAGGATTATGTTCTACCATATAAATTTAAACTATGAATTTTCAAAGGCAATAATGTTAAGTGTAGTGAGTGTGGCTATCCGTTTAGGGAATCCAGTATCGGTTTGGCGACTGACGTATCCATACACCAGGACCTTGACTTTTGATTTTTGACTCAGTGAACAAAAACACTGATTGTGTGTGTGTTTTGGAAAGTTTTCTTTGAGAACTCTTCGAGTCATCTCACCAGGTATAACTTATTGACTGTGGCACACCTGTTTCTTTTCAAGATTCCTCAATGCAGATAGCCAGATAGGGTTCCGGGTATAGTACGTGTTGATTGCCCACCGAGCGATGAGGCCTCGGTGTAGGGCCCTCTTCTAGTAGAGGAACCAGTGGAGGCACAATTTGTACCATTACCCATTGGGCCACCAATGCCACTGTCCCCAACAACAGAGGGTGCATTCTGCTTGAGCGCGTTTCATGAGTTCCAGTGTTAGAGTCCATCGAGGTTCCAGGGCGAGATAGACCCACAGGCAGCTGAGTATTGACTGGAGGCCATAATGAGAGTCTTCCAACTGGTAAAGACACCAGCTGATCTCGTTGTGATCCTTGTTGCCACTCTTCTACAGGTAGAAACTGGCATATAGTGGATCTTGATGCTCCAGTTTCACAACGAGGTGACACTTCTCTAGGAATACATTGAAAACTTGTTTTGGGCCGAGTTTGTCCCAGCGAATCTTCGCGCAATGCGCATATAGAAGCTTATTCATCTGTATCAGGGTAGCATGATTGTGGCTCAGTACTCAGTGAGGTTCACCGACCGCTCAAGATACTCCACTGATATGGTGCGAGACACATTCTTCAGGGCCCGGACCTTCGAGCAGGGACTCAGGTGGGAGATCCGAGCTTCGATAATTTCTCTCAACATCCCGACACAGGTGGGGGTGTTAGAGAGAGCCCTCTTAGTGGAGAGTTTTCTTGTTGAGATGACTCCAGCAGTGAGACCCACCACTTGGAATCACGTAGCGGAGTCTTCTGCAGCTGGCAGTAGACAGATGTCACAGAGGTCCAAGACGAACAGACCTACAGGTGGACGACCGCAAGATTCAGGGTCGGTTGTGCAGGGCACTGGAGATAGATCCAGTCATGCGAGGAGCAAGCAATGTAACACATGTGGTAGGTAGGGTCACATGGCTCGTGATTCTCCAACCTGTCATACGGATGATCAGCATATGGTCAAAGGACCGCCCAGGCAGAGACAGAGGTTCGACCGAGGAGGTCCGCAGGGAGCAGGAAGATGTGCCAGAGGAGCTGGTTGTGTAGCTGGCGATGGGAGATGATTCGAGATCTTACCGCCACCACCACCAGGTGGTCCACCCCGACCACATGGAGCAGGTGGATAGGGGCGAGCTCAGCTCCAGGCAGCTAAGGCCTACGACCACGACGCTCTGGATATGATACGAGGTACGATATGTGTCTACTCCACCTTAGCTGCAATACTTATAGACATAGGTGCCACTCATTCTTTTATTGCCACAACCCTTGTTTGGAGCTCGGAGATTCCGACAGAGTCGTTGGCTTGATCCTTACAGCTAGAGACTCCCATGGGAGCGAATTTGACGATTACACACTGGTGTCGGCAGCGTGATCTTACTCTAGGAGGAGAGAGCATCGACTGGGATCTCCTAGTAGCAGCGTCGAGGCCTTACAACGTCATCTTGGGTATGGACTGGTTATCCACAGTCCAGCTCAGATTGACTGTATTAGCTGCAAGGTGTGTTGTGTCCGCATGGATGGGACTAGGTTTGCCTTTACCAGTGAGAAGGGAGCCTTTGCAGCATATGATGGACTTACCGGGAGGAGAGTGCAGCTGATCAATCTTCAGTTGGGAAGCCTTACCCTCATAGTTGTTGATGTGGAGAGTCTGAGCTATCTTGTAGTGGTGGACCAGTACGCGGATGTCTTCCCAGATGATGTTCTGGATCTACCTCCTCGTAGAGAGGTAGACTTTTACATTGACTTGTAATCCAGGACAACACTGGTATCTTCACCAGTATATCAAATGGATCTCATAGAGCTTCATGAGCTGTGGGTATAGCTAGAGGACTTAAAGGGGAAGGGATTCATCTGTACCAGTGTTTCTCAATGGACAGCCCCGATTTTGTTCTCCAAGAAGGCGGATGGGAGCTTGAGACATTGTGATGACTATCAGCACCTGAATTAGGTGAATGTTAAGAACAAGTACCCACTACCGAGGATTGGCGACCTCTTTGATTAGCTAAGGGGAGCATGGTGGTTCTCGAAGATAGACCTCAGACCAGGATATCACCAGCTCATAGTACGAGATGAGGATGTGCAGAAGATGACTTTCAGATGTCAGTAATGCCACTACGAGTTCTTGCTTATGAAATTTAGTGTGACCAATGCTCCAGCAGTGTTCATGGGACTCATGAACGGGATCTTTTAGCTATACCTTGATCGCTTTGTAGTAGTCTTCATTGACGACATTCTGATCTACTCTGCTACTGAGGAGGAGCATGCCTATCATTTGCAGATAGTTCTAGACACACTCCGAGAGAACCAAATTTATGGTAAGCTATCGAAGTTCCAGTTTTGGATTCGAGAAGTTCACTTTATGGGACATGTCATCTCGGAGGCTGGAGTTGCGGTGGATCCAGTGATGATTGAGGTGGTACTTGCTTAGGATCCATCTAGGAGTGTGACGGAGGTATAGAGTTTCTTGGTTTTGGCTAGATACTACCAGAGGTTTGTGCCATATTTCTCTAGAGTTGCTGCACATTTATCAGAATTGATGAAGAATGGGTAACCCTTCGTGTGGTCGGAGAAATGCCAGCGGATTTTTTAGGAACTGAGGTAGAGACTGACTAGTGCCCCCATCTTGAGGATTCCGGAGGAGGGAGTTGGGTGCGTAGTCTACTGCAACACATCAGGGACCAAGCTCAGATGTGTCCTGATGCAGGAGTGAGCAGTTATCGCATATGGTTCTTGAAAGCTGAGACAACATGAGTAGAACTACACTATCCATGAACTGGAGTTAGCAGTAGTGGTCTTCTCCCTGAATATGTGGCGACATTACTTTATGGGTGACCATTTTACATTCTACTCTGATCACAAGAGTCTCAAGTATATCTTCTATCAGAAGGACCTGAACCTGAGGCAGCGACATTGGCTTGAGTTATTCCAAGACTATGACTTTGAGATAGTATATACTCTAGGGAAGGGGAAAGTTGTAGCAGATGCACTCAGCATGAGATCTGGTATATATCTTCTTGGTGAGGCGATGGAGTAGCTGGCCGCTTTGCAGATAACCTTTGTGGATCGAGATGGAGCAGCTTTTATTCAGTCTCTTACAGTCACTCCCCCACTCCTTCAGTGATTTAGGGAGGCACATCATGGGGACACTGGCTGTGAGGCTCGACGTGTTCTGATATCAATAAAATAGGCACCTGATTGATTTTCTAAAGGTGGGGAGCATGTCATTCTCTTCAAAGGACGTACTATGGTGTCGGTGGCTTTAAGAGAGGAAGTATTGTGGGAGTTCTATATTTCCCCTCTAGCGGTACATCTAGGAGTGTCAAAGTTGTATCGGGACCTCCGACAACAGCACTGGTGGCCGGGAATGAAGAAAGCAATGGCAGAGTTTGTCTCTCAGTGCCTCACCTTTCAGCAAGAAAAGGAAAAGCAACATGTACCATAAGGATTAGTTCCGCCTTTATAGGTCCCAGAGTGGAAGTGGGACAAGATATCCATGGACATCTTGAAAGGACTTCCCCGTACATCCAGGGGTCATGATTCTATCTTGGTGATCATTGACCAACTCACCAAGTCAGCCCACTTCATACTGATCAGAGAGAAGGGTTCAGTAAAGAGCTTGGGATGCCTCTATGTGAAAGAGATTGTGTGGCTACATGGAGTACTCTCAATGATTGTCTCTAATCGTGATGCATGATTCACTTCCCGACTATGGAAGAGGTTACAGGAGGATTTCGAGATACAACTTCGTTTGAGCACCGCCTTTCATCCTCAAATGGATGGTCGACAGAGCGGACCATTCAGACCCTCGAGGACATGTTGCGTGCTTGTGTCCTCAACTTCAGTCGTAGCTGGGAGGATCACTTTCCCTTGGCGGAGTTTCCATACAACAACATCTATCACTCCACTATTATGATGGCACCATTTGAGGCATTGTACGGATGACCTTGCAGATCACCTTTATGCTAGACAGGCCCAGGGGAGTCAGCAATCATGGGACCAGAGATGGTACGGGCTACCATGGAGAAGGTGCATATCATCCAGGAGCAGATGAAGACTGCACAGATCAGGCATAAGTCTTATACCGACCGGAGACGGAGACCTCTGCAGTTCGAGGATAGTGACCATATCATCCTACGGGTCTCACCTCGAAGATGTTTTCGGAGATTTGGTCGGGGTGGCAGGTTATCTCCGAGGCTCATTGGACCCTTTTGATTCCTTAGCTGAGTTGGAAAAGTGTCTTATCACCTAGCACTTCCCCCTCATTTGCACCAGGTGCACGACATTTTCCATGTATCCTAGATGAGGAGATACATGCATGACCCATCTCTCATCATCGACCATGGCGAGCAGTACATCGTTGATGGGGTGACGTTTATGGAGTTTCTAGTGGAGATTGAGGATCGACAGGAGAGAGTCCTACATGGGAAATAAATACCTTTGGTGCATGTACGTTGGCAGCACAGGAACCTCTAAGAGTGAAAATGGGAGCGAGAGTCTCAAATTTGTGCTCAGTACCCCCACTTTTTTTCCTAGTTTTGTTGTGTGGTTTTCGGGGATGCAAAGCCCTGAGGTGGGTAGAATTTAATGACATAGAATTTCTACATAATTTTTTTTAATTATATGGGAATATTACGAGTCCGTGAAAATTGACGGCACATGAGTACGAGGCCCAGTGTTCCCAAAATGAATTTATAAACATTGTTTTGGGTACGTTCAGTAAACGTGTGAGCGGGTTTTTGTAACTTTTGGACCGGTGCTCGGAATTGAAATCAGAGGACACTGTTGAACACACAACACCGATATTCTCTTAAGGAGACCTTCACCTCGACCACAGCTGGTCGAGGGTAGAATTTAGTTTTTCACTTTTTCATGGAAGAATAGAAAAAATAAAAAATTTAACATTTTTATTTTTCTTGTAAACTCCTTTTGATTTATGGAGGTGGGGACAACAATACATTTAATCCTCCTAATTTGAATTAAATGGTGGGGACTACCTAAACCATTCATTAATGTGGGGGAAGACCCTTAGAATTTCCCAATTAATTGTGCCAACACTCCAATTAATTAATTGATCCATTTAATTATTGTTCCAACGTAAATTAATTGTATAAACCTATTTTAATTTAAGTATTATTTCACTTCTTGGGTTTTAGGGGAATCATTGGAAAAGGGTGTTCTTGGAGGATCCTCTTGAGGAAGAACAATTCTCACCAAGGAGGAATCGAAGAACAGAGGATCGCCAAACAAGCGACGACGTTGGAGGAGGCTTGTTTCGGGATCGACAAACACCAATCCGTCTTCAACCATGGATGATCTCCAACGGAACCCTTGAGGTAGGGTTTGTTGTTTTGAATACCCCATTACCCATTCTTGACGTTCTTCATGATTCAAGAATTACTGAGCCACTTGCTACCACCCTAACGTGGGGGGTGCGGGCCAAACAAACATGGCCCGACCTCTCCGCAGTCCTTTGAGGTTTTTGATGTGTTCTTCGAGATGGAGGAGAATGGAAACCGGTGCCGAAGATTGGAACCTATGGGACTCGGGAGCGGCGGCCAGCACCACGGCCGGCCGTGAAGACGATGGCGGCACAACCGCACCGCCGAAGAAGAGCTGCGGCCCATCAGCCACGACGGAGCAAGGGCGGCGACCAAAACTCCGACCGACCGCATGAAGGGGACGGCGGTGTGCATCTGCGCTGCCTGGCATGAAAGAGCTGCGGCCTTGTGTCGGGGCAGAAAGAGGAGGGAGGACGACTTGCTATCGGCCATCGAAAAAGGCACAGCGCGTGACCGCGCCGCGCAGAGGAGGGGGCGGGCTGCCGCAATGTGGGTCGCTGCCCCGCGAGCCCAGCGGGCCGCCGCATCGCGGGCTGCCGCACTGCAGGCCACAGCATTGTGAGCCCAACGGGCCTCCACACCATGGGTCGGGTCAGACCCAGGGCTAGACCCGGGTCAGACCGGGTCGGACCGTACCCGGACCAACTTCGACCCTTTTTGTTCTTTCAGCCATATCCTGAGCTACGGGTGTCCGTTTGATGAACTGTCTATGGCACCATAAACCTTGGATCAAGATAGTCTTTCTGGTATACCCCACTTGGTTTTTGGATAAATTTGGGGTATGACCGGGTTGGATCGAACATGAATCCAACCGGGCCCTCAGGACTAAAAAACCAATAACTTACAGATAGGGCGTCCGATTGACGCACCGTCTGTTGAGTTGAGACCCATTTTACATGGAGGTCCATTGGGATAATTCTTCATGGGACTTCATGATAGTTAGAGTATCGAACTATGGCTTGAGGAGTGGATCCTCCAGGAATCAAGAGAGTTTAGTGCGGGAACCCTGTAGCTGGCTGTAACATGGGAAAGGGATCCTATGTGGGTCTGTACTTTGGGATCCTTTGTGGGTCTGTGATTGAGGGTCCCACATGGACCTACTCTAGGAATCCATGCGTGACTATAATAGAATAATTCGTGGGTCTGTTTTATTAGGATACTATGTGGGTCTGATGATGTACTAGGATCATATGTGGGTCTGATGATGATTTAGGATCCTACGTGGGTCAGATGATTTAGGATCCTACGTGGGTCTGCCTCTTAACAGAGTAAGATGATTCAGTAGTTATATATAATCATCTCTACTATTGTACCTAAGTTATACCTGGTGTGATTTAAGTCTTTACCTTTGTGGTAATATTATGTGTGGCGTAACTTTGTGGTACTTACCTTCTTGGTGATACCTTTGTGGTAATCTTCTATGTGGCGTACATTTTTGGTTCTTACCTTCGTGGTGATACCATTGTGGTATTCTTCTATGTGGAATACCTAGGTGGTACTTACCTTTGTGGTGATTCAATTTTAGTATTCTTCTATGTGGTGTATCGTTGTGGTACTTACCTTTGTGGTGGTTACCTTTGTGGTATTCTTTCCTTCATGGGCAGTTGAGCTTGGGCTTTTGAGTTGGGCCTTGTGTTTCCTCCTGATTGAGATGGGTTTAAATGATAACTTAGGTATATGTATGGGAATATACCTAAGTAGGGTTGTCAGTTGATTTCATGCTTTGTGGTTTATCCTTTTTGGATTTAGAGAGAACTTTGAGGGTTTCGAGGTCCCTACTGAGTATCGTTATACTCAACCCTGCACGGGATACGCCTGCACCTTATTGTGTTTGGTGTAGACGATGGAAAACGCTTACTGAGGATGAGGGTACCAGGACTATAGGTATCTCGGAGGTTGAACTTAGATGAGGCGTATTTCAGAAGAGACCGTTCGAGAGCTGTACCTACCCTTTAGGTAGGATCCTTGGTGGGTGTTCATAGGAGCTCTTCATTTTACATGTACTTTCCAGTTTTCTTGTACTTTCCAGTTAGGCTTGTATTATAGCCCCTTTTACTTATTGTACATGATCTTTTTTACATTAATGTTTACTTATGTTCGTACCTTTCTGTGTGCTTGGTTGTGTGAGTTTATAGGTTAAAAAGGCAATGTCTTCCCAGTTTTATGGAATACGTCTTTCGGTGCTAGTCGCCAGCCCCTGGCCTATGGAAGGTGGGATTGGGGTAGTCACGACACGGGCCCTGGGGGATAGTTCATGACATATCATTTGATTTATTTTATTTATTCATTGATAGGATGATTTCTTAATAAGTGTTTATTTTATATGGTATTATTAATCTTATAATGAAATTATTTTTTATAAGAATTATTTTGAAATTTTTTTTAAAATTTTTTCCAAGTAAAGAATTAGTTTTAAAGAGTTTTGTAAGATATTAGTGAAATGTTTTAAAATATATTTAAAATGTATTCTTTCACCCTTATATTCATTAAAATGATAAATTGAAGCTTTATGTAAAAGGGAAATGAAATATTAATTTTTTTATTCTGTAAAAGTGAAATTAAATTTTAAAGGAACTGTGAAAACTCTACAGTGAGATCCTATTAAGATGATTTTTCTCATACCATATATACACCAATTGGTTTATGTAGTTATTATTGTTTCCTTTCAGTTGAATGGACATGAACTTATCATGGATGATGTTCATGTTGTTATAATAGTGAATGTCATAGGTTGTAGTGAGTGAACCTCAGTCACATGGATATGGGTAGTAGTTTTTTGGGTTTGGTTTTATTCATGGGATGTTTGTATATCATATTTGTTTGCCCAGATTTTTTTTCATTTTTTATAGTAGTGGTTGTATATTTCCTTGTGTTCAAATTATGTAATATTATATTTCATGAGCTACATAAATTATTTATATTTCATTTTACTAATATTGTATGTTCCATTTTGTTCAATCTATTAATTTTGATCATGAACTTATGACGCAAGAATGGATCATGGTTGATTTCTAGGTGAAATTTCCTTGTTCATTTTTTGATTTATGGAAAAAACCATTCAAATGAGTGTTTCATTGATTCCCAAAAACTAGTTTTTAGCCCATGGGGTTTGGGAATACCCTTTAGGTCATTTCATGGGCTAGCTCAAGTTCCATCTGAGTGGTGACATGGGTTGGTTCGTAACACACAACCACTCTGTAAGCATTACCCACTTCAACCTCTAAAGATATAAAATCTAACTTTATACTAGCTTAATGAACTCATAATTTGTTTCTATTTAGTTTACAATAAAACATATTAGTGAATCAAACTCGAGGATGAGTATTGAAACCTTATATAGATTGGAAAGGAATGTTGTATCCTTTAGGGTGTTGTAGTTGGTGCCCTAGAACAAGATAACTTATAATTTAAGATTCCTTATATATTCAAGGTTTTTGAAAACTAATAAATCTATTATCACATCATGATCATTATTCTATGCAGTGTTGAATGTGATAATGTTCTAAGGGTTCATTATTCACTAAAAGTTCAAAGTAGTTCCTCGTTATGATGAGAACATTGAAGTGTTAGGATGATATTCTTCAATATATTTTCTATGGTCAAATGATGTTTTATGAAGGAAATAGATGGTGAGAGATATAAGAGGTAGGAGGATAATAAGACATTGTGACTTCTTCTCATGAAGTTCACCCTTATTACTATTCAAGAGAGGAGTTATGAGAACTGACTCACCTATAGTAATTCCACATGTTTTATACATCATTTGATATTTTAATCAATGAACATGTTTATTGGTCCTTAGACATGAGATTGTTATTAATTAAAATAATGAGGGTTGTACGATTATGTATTGATGAAAACTGTGATGATATATACTCATAGTGATGTAAGATACATTGCTTGCTTAATGAGTGATATAGAATTTATTAATATGTCAAGATGAAATTTTTTTCCATGAAAGTTTTAAAGAATTTGATGTCTGCGGACCATTGGTGGGAATGGGCCAACTTGATTTAGTATATGGACATGGTTGTTTATAATTGGTATGTCCATTTATGAAAGATCAAAGAATGATATTTAGTCATATAGGTTGATGATACATGAAAAGAAACCAACTTGAAGGAAATATTAAGGTAAAGGGACTATATGACATGTTAAGCATTAATATGAGGTAGTCGTAACATTAACTTATTCTCATCTCTTTAGGGGCCATTATGTATTGTTAGATACCGCTCTATGTATATATGTTGGACTTGGATATATCTAGATGAAGGCCTAGTGATTCACAAAAAAATGTATCCATGAGTTCCATGAATTCATGTGAATTTGAGTTCCAAACATAGTGGGCCCCACGGGCGAGGAACTGCAGTCATCCAAGTGACGAATCATAAGTAAATTAATTCAATTTTTCTATTTTATTTTTTAATAATTATAATTGAATTTATTTCTCAATTTATCCATAAATTTATTTAATTACAAAAGTAAATACAAGAATGTATTATTTTCAAATGAATTTCACATCGTTCAATATTTATTAAATAATTATTGGAGGAATGAGATGAATTACTAGATCATGGTTCATCACATGACAATTAAGTATTCCACCAGTGTGTGGTGAATTTTTTTTTACACATTAAAAAAGTTGACATAGTTATTCATGGGGTTTTGGATAGTTTTAGAGGTTTAAAATATCCAAGGTCTTAAGGAAAATTTTGGAATGTCAACCCAAACTATTTAAGATCATTTTTTTCATGAATAGTAGGATTAAGAATTTACATTAATTTGAGTGAATTTTATCCTCTCATAAATTCTCTCAATATTTTAGAGATGCAATTAACAAGATAATATCTATCAAAGCATGAGTATCAATTTCATGATAATTTAGTAATTGTACGATCCTCATAAGGCCTTCAATCTTCCACACTAGCCCCCAAATATCAAAGTATGATGTTTGTGGATATATGGTATATATGTGGATGATATATTGGGTATTTAATTTTCTATATTCAAGACAAAATCATCCAAATAATAGAGGATATCACCATGATCACAGTATTCCAAAAAGTTTCCATTTTGGTTTCTAAATCATACTTAAATTTATTTTCAGAAAAATATCGGTATGATAGGGAATATTTAAGCTAAATCAAGAAATTTAGGAATGATTTGGTGTTAAAATAATTAAATCCAAACTTAATTTCAATATTTTTATGCATCCTCAGTTCCTTCCATGGTGTCAGAGTGATATTGCAATTATTTAAGTCAAAGTTTCAGTTATTTCTTCTAGAATAAGGAACGAAGATTTTGATACGGTCCCAAAACAACTTGTGGTTCCTTGATTGAAGTTTATTTGATAAAGTGATAATCGATAAAATAATGAATGGTTCTAAAAATGAATATTAAATATTTTGTGATTTTGTGTGTGTGTGTATATATATATATGGATACCTATAAGTGTCTATTTGATATGTTGGGGATTGGTGGGGTGGTTTCCCCTGCATGGTTGTGAAGATACAAACAAACAAAGAATGGTTTAAAAAATTATTAAGTTGGTGGAATTTTACACACACATAGAAATTGACACTCTCCCCTATTGAATGGGTGTAATTATTTAAAAAGGTCCCATGTATGTGGGTGTAATATTTTAAAATATATAAATATATTTGTTTTGTCTTATAAGGTTCCCCATATGTTTTCCATATTATCCCATGCATTCCCCATGTGGGGTGCATGACAAGGACCTGAACCGACAAAAATTCAGGTCACCCTAACCTTGGCCAAGCCATATCAGTCTGGATCTAGGTTTCCTAGCCCAACAGGCTTGCATAAAGCTCTATTTAATTATCCAGATACATTTTTGGTGTCCATACATAACCAAAATATTGTAAAAAATATTCAGAAATTAAATTTAATGGTATTTAATTTAATAAAATTATTTTGAGTTATATGGGACATATCTATAATCAATTAAATTTATTTTGATGTGAGTATAATGAATTATATTTTTCCTAGAGTTGAATTTTAGTTACTTTAATTTTACTTATGAAATTTTAATTCATGTCGACTGATCGTGAGATGAGAACAACTCATTCATGTTTAGTTAATTATTTATTTTATTTTATTTTATTTTATTGACCATCAATTATAAAAAAATTATTAAGGGGGGAAATGATTCCCAATTCTAGGATCAAGGATATCTAAAATGATGATTCCCATAGGTATATCCATGGAAATTCATATCACATTCATTGGGAAGATACCATAAACTAGAAAATATTTGAAGATGAATATTAAAGCTCCCACTAGAAACTACATATTACCTTTATTTATGGTATATGTAATCACCATGTGATTCCTAATGAGCCTTCTACATTCCATGGGAAGATATATGATACTCTAGTGGATTAGTGAATATCTTTTTAAGAAATTGATTATTATATATGAGTCAAATACCAAAACTTTTATGAGATATGTTGTAAAACATACTGTGATGGAGAAATATGGGCATATATCAAGATTCTATGATGAACAAATTCTCTTCCCATTCAGTGGCATTGATTCTTGTAACACTAATCCCTAAGAGTCGCGTATGAGACAACCCCATCATATGAAACCACTGGCATAAGAACCATTAAATTTATGTTTTACCCCTTGATAGTCACCTTACAAGACACACATTGGCCTCATCAAATCTGCCCCACTTCATCATATGTTTGAGTGCAGAGGGGAGGAAACTTCCACAAATAGAAAAATCCCCTTATGGACATTAGATAGAGCTTTTTAATAAGGATAATAACCTTAGATTTGTTTTTCATTATATTCTCTCATAAGTAAAAATTCCTTTCCTCATTTTGTGCATTAAAAATTACTCAATAACAAATATTAAACACTATACTTCAAAAATTTCCCTCATTGGAATCAAAAAACACATTGTGAAACTAGAAAGATGCCAGCTAGTTGATAGAGTTGAGCTGAATGGAAACCCACAAACCATCCCATAAAAAATGTAAAATAGCACTTTCCCACTCCCCAATGAAAAAAAAATGGTATTCAGTTTCCAAATAAGGGTTGTAGAAAAAAGAGCAATTCAAAACCAAATATATTCCATTACATTTGTTCATATTTTTAGTTGGGAGTGATTTGTTCTACCCATGCCATACCATAAAACCAATATTGACTGGTATAGAATTCAACCCCAAAAAAAATTCCCACGGATTCGTTGCTTGTCACACATGCATGGTTTTAAGATAAATGTAATAGTAGCACATACATGTACTGGAAGGAGTGAAGACGGATTTTTTTGACTTGGAGACCAACCAAATTATTGAATTTGTGTTTTTAAATGTAATAATTATTTTCATTTTTATGATCTATGTATTATAACAACATATTTAAATGTATACGGGTCAATGATTCCATATTTGATTGGAAAAAATGTAATCTCATATACCAAATTTATTTCTCCTACATGTGGGTATACATTTTAATGATTGATAGAGTACATGATTTTGTGCATCAAGTTGAGAGACAGGATGAAACCAAATAAGATAAATGAATAGGAGTTGTAGGCACTAAAATTCAAGTAAGGTTTCAACTCAAGGAATTACCCTAGTGTGATGGTTAATCCATTATCATATTTAAAGATTCACCAATAGAAAATAACACATGATCATGTAATTATTTTTTTTATCTTTCATGGTTAATTATAGGGATTCATAAATGTCAAACAATCATATAGATTAGTTAACAAGAATGTTTAGATAAAAAGGAATCAATGTGTGATGAATGTATATATTTATGTGTGGTTAATATGTGAGTATGATCACTTGGAAATAATAATGATAAATAGAATTGTAATTAAATCAAAAAGATAAATAAAATGGATTGATTATGCATAAATTATTTTATAAATACATGGTTAATTAATTATGTAAAATACATATAATATTAAAAATCATGTAAATAAATAAATAAAGGATATATATTCAAAATTTATAAAAATACCTCAAGGAAATATTAAGTCAGATGTTTCATTCTGTTATTTAATCAAAATATGCACCCATAATGAAAGTTTTGAGCAGGCCAGAATCAAGGAAACTTTTAGTTAAAATGGATAATTTTATAAATATGATGGGTTGAATTAACCAAATAAATATTGATTATAAGATCAATTTTATATTAAATGAAATTTTGAAGCATTTTTTGAGGAAATATGATTCAATGACTTCAAGATAGTGGAGTCCAATGAATATATCAAAGTGGTACAGGTTAATGCAGTTTGAAAGATACAACTATATAAATAACTTCAAATATATTTTCAAACCCATGTTTGGGTTATAATAATAGAAATATGGATCCTTGATACTATAATATCCACATGATATAATATTCCTAATACAATGGTGAAGGCTATTGGGATTTAATATAACTATGGGAGAGTAATAAATTAAATTTATTATGTTGTGTTTTTATAACCAAGATAAACTACTAAATCTACTTTTATATTTACTGTAGAAAATGATAACAAAAATTATATTGAAATTATCACTACGATCCATATTATAAATGGATAAACTTCTCCCCACAAGGAACTTCTAGGGGTGGTATAGGCGCTTGTTAATTTTACTATGTTAAGATCATAAGTCATACGTGTTGGAGTCCCCTAATCCTATGAAACCTATAAACTATTCAAGTAAGAAAGAACAAAAAATCTACTGAAACCACTTGGATAATGTTACAGATATCCATTAACTCGGGATATCATCCATATCCAGTGAGATCCAGATGCTTCATAAGAAATTGGATGTGTGTATCATGATGTCTCATATCTATGATCTTTATCAAGTGAGATATGATGTCTCCAAGGCACTATTCATGTGTAATCTTAGAGATTCTATGCTATACAGGCCTCATATATTCAAAATTATTGGGTACATATAGCACTTAGATATCATGGGCATTATGATTCCAAATGAGTTTCACGCATATCTCATTTTTTCCACACTACTGCATAGATTCACTAGTTTCATTATGAATTATAATATAACCAATAGTGAGAAGTATCTCCTAAAACTCCTCACTTTAATTCACCAAGTAAATAAAGACCTGAGGTATGAAAAACGAAGATTCTTTATGGTGAATAAAGGGAAGATCAATGAAAAGGGTCTAAATAGTCACTAAAAGTATAAGGTCCCAGATCACCATGCTTCCAATAAGAGAAATATCTAATGGTGGTTAAAGTAATGACATATAGTGTGTTTTTCATGTATCAACCATGTCCATTAGAAGATGAACTACACCTAATTGAGACACTATCAAGTAAAATCCTTCCATGTCTACCAATTGGGTATTAGATACCGAATATGGTGATCACACCTATATCTAAATGTGGGAACAGTGATGATTCATAATAATTACTAGAGAATATATGGATCTTTGGGCTTATAAAGGTTCCAGACTATATCTAATACCCAACTGGTAGAGAAACCTATTTTTTCACACTTGTGTATGGGTTGAGAATTTTTTTTAATGTCTAATTATATAAATAAAATAAAACACTAAGGGATGAATTATATTTTTATAAGATATCATATGAAAACTAAAGGACATTATCTATATAACCCTTCAGATGAAAGAATTTTGGGTGACTTGCATCCCATTTTTCAAGAGAGGGACCACATCATAAAGGATAATGGGTGAAAGATTTATATTGATGAAGTTTATACTCAATATACATAAGAGTTAAAATTGGAATATATTACACTGTTCCCTATATAATAGGGTATTCTAGAGACACAAATACCAATTAGGATATCTAGAGAGGTTAGAGAAACAGAGAGATATGGTTTTCTTATTACTGAGGACGGTAACTCCTTATATTTTGATAATAATAAACCTCTATCCTAACAGGATGAATTAGAGATATAAGAATCTTCAAGATGGAAATAATCTATTAATTATGATATGTATTTCATGTATCAAAACCAATTCTAGGATTTATTCAACCCTCTGGAAGATATAAATCCTTTTGGTTGAAAATAGGTATTCAAGAAGAAACTGTACATGGAAGGTAAAGTTAATACTTGTAAATCATGGCTAGTTGATAAAATATTTAAAAAAGATCATTGTATTGAGTATGAAGAAAACTATTCTCTAGTTCTTATACATAAATCCATTATAATTTTTCTTGATATAGCAGTTTACCATAATTATGAGATTTGGAAGATGGATTTCAAAATATATTTCCTTAATGGGAACCTTATATAAGATGTGTGTATGACACAACCAGAAGATTTTGTGACTCCAATGTTTTTAAATAATGTATTAAAGTTTTATAGATAATTTTATTGGTTAAATAAAAAATTTAGGCTATGAAAAATTCAATTTGATGATTTCATAAGGAAATTTGGTTTCGTAAAGATTGAATGTGAGCCATGTGCGTATAGGTTGTTTAGCGAGAGTGTGGTTGATTTCCTAGTAGTATATGTTGATGAAATATTAGTAATTGGAAATGAGGTACCAGTCTTATAGTTAGTTAAAAAATGGTTGAACACATGCTTCTCTATGAAGGAATTAGGTGAAATAGCCTATATTCAAGGGATTTAGAACATCTATGATAGATCTAAGAGTCTTCTTATACTAATTCATGTTATATAAATTTACCAAATATTAATGAGATTAACTATGGAATAATAAAATAAGGGATTGGTTATAGTTTCATATAGTATACATCCCTATAAGAAAACGTATCCTCATATATAAAAGGAGAGAGAGAGAGTATGAGTATAATACCTTACACAACTATGATAGGTTCCATAATTTGTGTACTAGTATGTACAATATTTGAAGTTGTTTGTGACTTGAGAATGGTGGGAAGATATCAAGAAGATCTAGAAGAACAATATTGGAATACTATTAAGACTATCCTATACTATCTAAGGTTACTAAGGGTATGTTACTGGTTTATAGAGGAGATGAGGAACTATTCATATAGGGATATATATATATATATTCTAGTTTATAGATTGACCAGGATGGTAAAAAACCACAATCATGATATGTATTTTACCTTAATGGATGAGGTGTGAGTTATAAAAGCTCAAAGCATTTGTTGGTCACTGATTCTTTAGTATAGACTAAATATATTATGGATTTTGATGTGGCTAAAGAAGCTAATTGTATATGAAACTTCTTCCGAGAAATTTATTTTCATCCTAAAATTAAATTGGATATCACACTTTATTGTGATAATACTACAACAATGGTTCTATCCAAGGAGCCTATATTACTTCAATGGGTGAAGAATATACTCTGGAAGTATCACCTCGTGAGAGATTCTTCTCCTTGGGGTGAGGTTATAGTAATTAGTGTTTATAGGGAGTAAAATTTGGTGGGCCCATTGAATAAATCTTTATCTAAATATAATCATAAACATCATGTGAGATATAGAATATTGAGAATCATTATCTGTGGGATCTAATTCAGGTGTGAGTCTATTGGAGTTAGTGACCTAGAACCAACTACCTTATACTTTATTATTACATATATATATATATATATTCATGGCTTGTGAATATTATTCTAGTTCTTATCACATCATGATTATTATTTTAAGTGCATTGATTTTGATATGTCTTAAAGGTACTTGACTCACTAAAATGCTATAGTAGTTCCATGTTATGATGAAAAATTTGAAACATTATGAAAATATTTTTAAATATATTTTTATGGTTTGATGGAGTTGTCTGATGGGATTCAGATGGTATAGGCTATTAGGGGTAGGAGTTTCGTAAGGAATTGAGACTTCTTCTCTTGATCCTCACCCCTAGTAATGTCCAAGAAAGGTGGTTATGAGAAGTGACCCAGAAATAGGAGTTCAACGTGTTTTATATGTCATTGGATATTTCTATCTATGAATTTATGTATTGGTCCTTATACTGGAGATTATTATCAATGCATACCACGAGTCAGGTACTTTGATGTATTGATGACAATTGTAATAAAAAATATCACAGGGAGGTGGGATACATTGGGTTCATCAAGAGTGATATGGAATTAAGTAATATGTCAAAATGGGATTTTTCCCTATCAAGTTTAATGAAATTTGATATATTATTACATTTGATGAAGATGGAATATATTGATTAATTTCATGTCCATATGAGTTTATAATCATAATGGTGATTTTCAAGAAGTTAATAAATGAGATTCAAGAATATAGTTTTATGGCACATGCGATGCAACCTACTTGAAGGATATATCAAGGAAGAGGAATTATATTATACTGTAATATTTCATACAAGGTAGATGTAGAATTAACTTATACTCATCTATTAAGGGTCTATGATATTATTATAGATACTACTCATGTTATATGGGTTGTAATCACTACAATTGAGATGATGTCCTAGAGGATTACACATAAAGTCTATCCATTAGTTCCACCAAGCCAGATGAATTAGACTTCAAGATGAAGTTTGTCCTACATGTTGGGACCAGAATGTTTCCAAGTGAACGTATAAGGACCCTTCTTTTCTTACATTAATATTATATAAATTAAAAAAACAACATAAAATAATTATACAATGATGATACCAAGGTTTTAGTGTCTTGGAGAAATTATAACCATACATGAAATTTAAAAAATAACACATAAAAAATTATTTAATTCCTTCTTCTCTAGCTTCTTATTTATCTTAAATTCTCCTTAGTAAATGTAATCACTTGAGGATATACATAAAAAAGGGGTGAGGTAAAAGCCTAGTAAGAGGATAGATAAGAACATGAAATAGTATAACATGGGGTGATCATAATCATTATCATCATAATATGGTCATAGTATCAAAATCATGAGAGGAATCATTAATAAAATACTTTGAATGTGGGAATGCATAAAAAATAAAACATCATGTCTTAATGGTCAACTATGATACATAGTTGTGAAAAAATATATAATCATGTTTAAGCATATTAAAATTTTCTCATGAGATAAATAAAATTACCCAATGAATTGTGTCACTATATAATTCTAGGTGCACCTGTCACAACATATCATTTACTTTGTGATATAATATTCTAGGTGCACCTGCCGCATCTTATCGTTTACTTTACTATGCATTCCACATAGATCATATATCAGTATTGGACATAAAATAAACCATGTAAAGGAATGAAATACATTTCATAAATAATAAATTCACAAACATTGTGTTTCCAAATGAAATATGGATGACATACTTGATATAAGAATCATCAACTTTGAGTAAAGAAGAAACAATCTCGAGAAGTGTGATTTTTTGAAAGAGTTCTTTTGGAAAACATAATGTTTGTCATAATCTCAATTAGAAAACATTTATATCCAATAAAGGTATGAAAATTATGAATAAATGATATTTAAGGAATACTCATACTAAAAATGTGGTGAAATAGGGAAAATCCAATGAAAGAGAGTTGGGTTTGAGATTTCCCCTTACCTTGTGTCTGAATGATTTATTTGCTTTAATGTCCTATATAATCAAATTAGATTAATTAATTAACAATTAAATAAGATTTTATACATTAATATAATTCCTTAAGGTTTTATTAAGTTCTTTCACAGACCTTTAGATGAGTTATAGAGTTTAATTTCTTCGACCATGAGTGTTCATTTTCATAGTTTTCATAATATGTTTGTTTGTGTACATGAATGGAAGTTCGTTTAAAGTGAGGATAAATATACAGAATTATTATTATATGTTATTAATGATCCTAAATAATCTTAAATTATATTACAAATTATTTGGTTATATACCATGAGGATGATTCATTAGATAAAAGTTAACGATGATCAATTTAGGATAATTTTGGCGGTTTTTCGAACACAACGAACTCGTTTTGTTTTATCATTTAGTATTATGAGTATAAGTTATTTTCAGAAAACAAATAAGTTTATAAAATAAAATTTACAATACTTTTTAAATAATTTAATGGTCTTATTAAAAAACTTGAAGGTGTTTAAGGAAATTGAAAGTGCAATCCCCACGATGTTGGTAAACTAACACATCATGGGCGACGATTTCATTTTTTGTATAAAAAAGATAGAGGGAGAAGTTTAATGTTGTATATTACATTAACATGATATAATTAAATTATATATAAGTTAATGGAGTTATCATTTCATTTTTATGAAGGTATGTGATGATAGAATAATAAAATAAACTGAAATTGAAAGGAAAATAAAAGAAAAAGGAATAGGATTTACCTCTTGAATTCTCCTCTTGAGATCCTCCTCATGGAACCTAGGATTAATATTTTGATGAGAACAATAGATACTAGATGTTTGGGAGAGTATAAGTATGAGTTTTGAGTATAATTTGGGAAAATATAAAATCTTTAGAGGTTTAATGAGAAGAGGGTGTAAGGGGTGGTATTTATAGTGGAGGAGAGGGGTGTTTTCTCAATATTATATTCGTTAATTTATTATTTTTGGATCATGACTATGAATAGTTTGAGAATTTTCTATAAATATATTAAAATAATTAATGATGTTTCTATATTAAGGTGATTACATCATCCTTACATAAACAATGACTCAAAATTCATGTATTTATCATTTATCGGGAATTACAGTATTTTACTATTCATCAAAAACTAAAGTATTCCAGAAAAATTAGAAAAATTCACCATAAAACTTTTTAAATATGTAGAATTAAAAAATGAACTCCATTTTATGAACAAAATTTTATAAATATGTTTAATTTAATTTTTAATTAAAATCATCAATTACTTGGAAAATACAGATTTTAAAATTATAACTGATTTTATAACACTTTGAGAAATTACTTAAGGTCTCAAAAAATTATCAAAAAATCAAAAGATATTAAAATATTAATTTATGAATGCATTTTATGAAAATAAAATTCCTTTTAAATTATTAAATTATTCATAAAATTATAACTAAATATTTATGACTTATAAAAATGCCAATACATAATTAATAAGTTTTAAAATATTTACTTACTTATAATATGATATAATTATATCATATTTTCACTTATAGGATGCCAAAATTTGAATTATAGTTTCATGGGTGAGTATATTATTCATTTGGTTAGTTTACTTAATATAAGGTTCATATTACTATTCATATGGTCAAGTTACTATTTCATTAGTATTGGTTCCTTAAATTCTAGAAATACTTCTTATTTCATTAATTCGTCATTTATAATGTTTTTATTTTGGTATATAAGTGATTTTATGTTATTTATACTTTGTTAAATTACTATAATAAGGGGGAAATTCCATTGATAAAAGTTTGGGTTATTTCATTCTTCCACCCTTTCAAACAATTTTCCTCAAAAGTTCATTTTAAATAAATATCTGAGGGTATTTATCCATCATCGCCTCCTCTAGCTCCAAAGTTGATTCTTCATAATTATGGCTCCTCCAAAACTGTTTAAAAAAGTGGGATTCCTAGTGTGTAGAACCTTATCTCTCTAATACAGAATCTTCACTAGATGCTTCTCATAAGAGATATCATCTTCCAGTTATACCACCTCTGATTTCAGTATATGTGAGGGATCTGGTATGTACATCCTCAGAAGTGATACATGGAACACATCAGGAACTTGAGCCATATTTATTGGAAGTTTAAGATTATAGGAAACAGATCATATGTGATCAAGGATCTCAAAGGGGCCAATGTACCTTGGGATTAGATTCTCTTTCTTTCCAAACTGCATGACTCTCTTCCATGGTTATATTTGAAGGAAGACATTATCTCTAATGTCAAACTCCATGTCCCTTTGATGGTTGTCATCATAGCGCTTCTTCCAACTCTAAGCATCTTTGATATTCTACTGGATGGCTTGAACCTTTTTTTTGTCATGTCTTGCACATGATCAGGACAAAGAAGTTTTCTTTCACCAACTTCATCCTAATAGGTTGGAGTTCTACATTACATTCCATACAAGGATTCATTTGGAGCCATCTGAATATTTTAGTGGAAGATATTTTTATATGAGAACTCAACCAATGGGAGATACTGATCACATCCACCATTAAATTCTAAAGAGAAGGCACATAGCATATCTTTTAGCATCTAAATAGTCCTTTCTAATTATCCATCATTTTGGTGGTGATAGGTCATGCTAAAATTCAATTCAACACTCAAGGAATTTTAAAGACTCCTCATGAATTTAAATGTGAACCTGTGATCATTATAAGATATAAACAAGAGTGGGACCCCATGCAGTCTCACCACTTCCTTCATATATATATTTTCATGTTTTCCAAGAGAGAGATCTTCTCAAACAGTGATAAAGTGGGTAGACTTGATGAGTCAGTCCACCACAACCCATATCGTATTTTTTCCTTTACATGTATTTGAGAGACCCATGACAAAGTCTATTGTGATATTCTCTCATTTCCACATGGTTATAGGTAATGGTTGTATGATCACTTTGGACTTTAGTCTCTTTGCTTTAATTTGGTGACATATCAAATACCTTGAGATATATTCCACAATTTCCTTCTTCATTTTGTCCCACCAGAAGTGTTCTCTGAGATCACAATACATATTGGTACTCTCAGGATGGATAGAGAAATTTGAGTTATGTGCATTGTCTAATAGTTCCTTTTTTATCCCAGGTGATGAAGGCACACATAGCCATGTTCCAAATCGAATCACATAATGATCATCGAAATGGAACTCTTGCAGCTTCCCTTACTTTACTACATTCACCTTCTTTTGTAACTATAGATCAACTCTTTATACCTATTTAATCTTCTCTCAAATAGATGGTTAGGAAATCATTTGGGAAAGGTAAGATGTATTCCATACCGTTATGGTTTTCAAATAAATCTTCTGAATATCCATGAAGATATGGTCATTCTCAATCCGAAACATGGACCGAGTAGCAGGTTATTTTCTACCTAAAGTATCATCTCCCTTGGTTCTCCTTCCAGGATGATAGTGAATATAGAAATCATAGCCATGGATTAGCTCTAACCATATACTTTGATTCATATTGAACTTATTTTGAGTGAATATAAAATTTAGGCTCTTGTGATTGGTATATATGTCACACTTCTCACCATTGAGGTCGTGAGACCAGATTTTCAAGGACAAAATCACAGCTTTTAGCTCCAAATCATGTGTCGGGTAGTATTGATCATAGATATTTGACGGCCGTGAGGCATAGTCTATCACACTATCATTTTTCATGAGTAAAAAACACAATCCTTTCTTGGAAGCATCACTATATATCAAAGAACTTTCTCTACTTTTTGTTAATGCGAGTATGAGTGCAGTGATCAAACTTTTCATTATTTCTTTGAAGCTTTCCTCACATTATTCCATCCAGAAATACTCTACCCCTTTCTTTGTTATCATATTTAGTGGGCTTGAAAATTGTAATAAATTTCTCAAAAAACATCAATAGTACCCTACTAATCCAAGAAAAGTGTGGATTTCTATGACACTAGAGGGTTTGGGTCATTCCTCAATCCCCTTTGGTTTTGAAGGGTCTACATGAATTCCCTCACTTTAGATCACATTTCCTAATAATTTGACTTGTTTCACCCAAAAGTCACACTTTCTGAACTTGGGATACAACTTATCCTTCTTTAATGACACCAACACAGGCCTTAGAAGTTCTTCATATTCCTCATTATTCTTACTTTAGATTAGAATATAACTGATAAACTCTACCAAAAATTTGTGTAGGTAATGTATAAAGACTATATTCATCAAATAAAAAATATTTTAAGGGAATTAGTAAGTTCGAAGTTTATCACCAGAAACTCATAGTGCCCATAACTTGTATGGAAGGCAGTATTCTAAATATATTCCTTCTTCACCTTTAGCAAATGATATCCGTAATGGAGAACCACCTTTTAGAATTACCATGATCCTCTCAACTAATTGAAAAAGTAATCTATCATTGGAAGAGGATACATGTTCTTTATAGAGATCTTATTGAGTTCTTGATAATCGATACACACCCACACTGATCCAACCTTCTACTTGACAATTTGCACTGGTGCACCCCGAGGTGATGTGCTAGGGAATATGAACTCTTTGTCCAAATGATCCTGTAGCTACTTATTTAACTCCTCCAGCTTGATAGGATCCATGCTATAGGGACACTTTGAGATAGGAGTATCTTCGTGTATGAGTTCTATTGAGAACTCTACCTCATGATCTGGGGGCAGTTCATGTAACTCTTCATGAAATGCATCATTATATTCCCTCAAAATGGGAATTTCTCCAAGTTTGATAACTTCATTTGACTCAACCATTTGAGTGATGTATGCTTATTCATAGGGAATCAACACAGACACCATTGAAGGAATTTTCAAAGGATATTCATTCTCTTCCTTGAATTTTTAGAAGAGCATGGGATGGTTCGAAATATGAAATGATATTTTCTTTTTCCAGATAGTTTTTATGTTCTCTATACAATGAGAGCCAATCCATCCCCATTATAGTGTTGAATTTCACAAAGGGAAGTATTAAAAGATTTGCTGGAATATTCTTCCCACATACACCAACGTGAGAGGAGTACAAAACATGGGTTGCAATGATTGAACCACTAGGTGTTTTTATGGATATCTATACTTCAAGGATTATGGGATTTGATTCAATAGTTCTAAGAAACATTCAAGATATAAAAAAATGTGTAGAACCATAATCAAATAGGACATTTATCATTATTGAGTGAATAAGAAGTGTACCTTGTATGACTTCATTTTCTTCCTCCACTTATATAGTAGTGATGGCATAATACTTTTCTTTCTCCATTGTCTATGGTGGCTGATGACACTGATTAACCTCATGAACTCAACATTTAGTGCACTGGCTTGAATAGTTCCCTTAATCCCTAGAATTTTAGCATTGTACCATGGATGGTGCTCTCCTTTCATCTACCACATTATCCTACTTCCTCATGTCGTTTCTACATTATGGAGCTTAGTGGCCTTCACTTCCACACATGAAGCATCTATCCATCCCTTTGAGGTAGTTATCATGACACATCTTCAAAAAAATTTGACAAGTGGATGGTTGAGTTTTCTTTCAACCTTTTTCATGAGATCCTCTAGCAGGAAACTACATCTTTCGTTTCATATCTGCATAGACATGGTACCATTCTCCAAACTACATTTCCACTTTGAGAGCACATTGAAAAACTTCTTCATAACTCTCAGTGTCTCGAATTTGAAGAGACTTTCGAAGGTGTGGTTTTAAACCACTAAAGAATCTATAAATTTTTTTTATCTGACTGAACATTAATTTTTTATTAAAGAGAGAGAAAGGCCCACCAGAACAAAGAAAGCCTCAAGGAGGTCTAAAATGATGAAGTCCTAGGGCATCCCCAAGGACAAAAATTTTACATTCCAAAGGCAGAGAACCCAAACTGTAAAAAATGATAAGCTTGTCGGTCGGATTTTCTGCACGAGCAAGAGCATCTGCTGAGAAATTGGATTCCCGCCAAACATGCTTCACCAACTGACCACCCTTGGACTCCAGCGAACAACTTCTGGTGAGGTAAGACAACTCCCAAGGAGCACCGCATTTCCCCTGGAGAATTATAACCAAGACCTCAGAGTCCGACTCAATTTCCGACACCTGGAGACCAAAATCTTTACATAACCTAAGACCAGTATAGAGCTCCAAAACTTCCACACCTAGAGAAAAGCCTGGCCCATAGAAAGCACTAAAACCAAAACACACTGAACCCTGAGAGTCCCTAAGCAGCCCCCGCCTTGCATCTGTCCATTAAAAAGGGATCCGTCTACATTCAGTTTCAGTCCAGCACGAGGAGGAAGCCACCTAATCCAACGACCCCTGGTTCTGACAACCGCCAATGATCTGTTCAGAAAACTAGCAAGGATGACCGAGTTCGGACCCCCTTTCAGCAGGGAGCACAATTCAACCAGCAATGATTGAATTCTCATCTGAATAAATAAAAGCGAACGACTATTACCCAATCTAACCTGGTTACATGAATCCCAAATCATCCAGAAGATGGCCGTGAAAATCGTACTCTGCACCTTCAGCTCTATGCCATTACGATCCAGCCCATGCACCCAAGAGTAGATGAAAGTATGAATGGAGAACTCCTCAGTGGAATGGGTCTGTAGATTGAAGAAGGCCCAAAGGTCCGATGCCCATTCGTCCTGGAAGAATAGGTGAACCGTCGACTCAACCTGTGGAGCATAACAAAAAAAACAGCGAGAGTCAATGGAAATACCCCTCCTCTGGACATTCACCTTAGTAGAAATCGCCTGGTTCCTCACCCGCCAGCCTAGAAAATTCATTCTTGCAGGAATCTCCTTGCACCATAGACTTGCCGCCCACTCATCAAGAACACTCATTGCATGGTGAGACTGTCTATAGTCACGGGTATTAAAAACACCCAAACTTGAGTCGGTGAAACAACATATATCAGCCTCATAATTTAAGGTAATGGATTCAAAAATCTCCCACTGCTCTTGAGAGAGAAGCAGCCGGAGCAGATCCGGATAACCGCTCGCTTCATTGAAAGAACTGCACGGGGCCGGACCTCCAGGGAAGAATAGCTTCGCACCTGCCCAATTCATGTCCAAAAAGTTGATATTACCTTTCCCCACAATCCACCGGGATGATCCCTGCAGCTCCTCTAGAATGGGAAATAAACATCGCGCTAAGTGAGAGGGGCAGCCTCCACGAAACACGCCATCCTCCCATTGATTACCATATCTGGCCTGGAAAAGAGACGCCCACAAGGAATCACCTGCAATGATATACCATGCAAGGTGGGCTGGCATGCCCTGCATCATTTCGAAAATGTCACGTAAGCCCACACCTCCTTCCTAAATCGGCTTGGCCAGATGTTTCCAGGAGGCCGAATGGCAGCAACCTAAAGAATTGGCATCCCACAGGAAAGATGTCAACACCTTTTCCATCTTATCAATAGTACCTTTTGGAGGGGGAACGAAAGCCAAGATATGCATCAGGATGGAAGTTAAGACACTGTTAATCAACGTAACCCGCCCTCCAAATGACAAGAATTTATTCTTCCAGTTCTAAATTATTCCCAACATCCTATTAATAATGTCTTCAAAATAAACCTTCTTGATGCAACCATAAGAAAGGGGGGTTCCGAGATATGTCATAGGAAAGTGCCCTTGTTGAATTCCCAGCATGTGTTGAATTTCCCTACATCTCCTGACAGAGTACTTTTTAGAGATAAAAACTCGGCTTTTCCTTGACTTGATGTGTTGGCCACTCAAACCCCCATAGATGGACATGACCTCCAAAAAACCCCGAAGCGATATTTTCCTTCTATTGACAAAAATCAAGATGTCATCCGCAAACATAAGATGAGAGACAATATCTCGACCCCTTTGTTTATGGAACGACAGAATTCATCCCTCCTGCATACTGCTATGAAGATTTTTGGAGAGAGCGTCCTGAGCCAGAATAAAGAGCGATGGTGAGAGGGGGTCACCTTGTTGAACACCACCTACACTTTTGAAAAAACCAAAGCTTTTCCCTAGAAGAGAAATAGAGAGACAAGGAGAAGAAAAACACCTGAAACAAAGGTCATAGAACCACTCAAGAAATCCAAAATTCCTCATTACTCGAAGAATGAAGCTCCACTCAATTTTTTCATAAGCTTTGTCCATGTCAATCTGGATGATAACATTTGATCCTATGGATCTTTTGTTAATATCCTGAACTAGCTCATTTGCAACTACAACCGCCCCTTGAATACTCCTTCCTTTCACAAAACCATGTTGTTCTCTAGAGATCCCCTTTAGAATGAACCTTTTCAGTCTATTGGAAATAAGACTAGAAAGGATATTATAGGAAACATTGCAAAGGCATATGGGTCTATAGTGATTAATTAAATAGGGATCCTTAACCTTCAGCACAAAGATCACTCTAGATGCACAAACACTCCTAGGGAGAGTTCCACCCTGAAAAAGGTCATGGATGGACTCCACCACATGGCCACCCACAATCTCCCAAGCTGCCATACAGAAGGCCCCCGGAAAGCCATCCGGGCCGAGGGCACTATCATGATACATCTTGGAAATAGCAGACTTGATCTTGTCTGCCTCAGGTAAAGCAATCAAACTTTTATTATCAGAGCTATTCACCAACCTAGGAATGCGCTCCATAAAGCCCTCCTCTAGCTCCCTCGATCAAGAGGCATCATCCCTTCAATAAACAGTTCCTTTTAACAATCCTTCAATGTTCTCAAGGGTCATCTTACCTGCCACATTCACATCTGATGTAAAGAAACCATTTGCCAAGATGATATTAATTTTTGTACTTTTATTCTCTTTTAGGCAGGCCTGAAAGAAAGCACTGTTCTGATCACCCTCTTTTAACCAACCCATCAGTGCTCTTTGCTTAAAACCCCTTTCCAGCTCATGTAAATTTCCTTCTAAAATCGTCCTCTTGTCACAAAGAATGGCGAAGGAATTCTCCTCCCACCTTGCCTGAAGATTCTCCTCAATAATATCTATTTCCTCCTTTAACTTTTCCACCCCAATGTCCTCATTTGGTTTGAGGTCCAACCAACATTGTATGTATTTCTTGAGTCACCTTATCCGATTGGAGAGGCCAAACCAGGACCTCCCATCCTCCTGACCATTGCAAGAAGTCCTCACCATCTCCATGAAGTCTTCAACCCGGTGCCAATTCGAGGAATAAAAGAAAGCACCACTACCTGACATCAACCTTTTGAGATCCACAAGAATTGGGGCATGATCAGAGAGGGAACATGACAAATGTTTCACTGACGCCTGGCCATAGGAATCCAAGCCTTGGAGGTTTGTCAGACACCTATCGAGGCGACTCCATATTCGGTTATGCCCCTTGAAGTTGTTGCACCAAGTAAACTTGATACCTGAGAATACCATATCCATAAGGCCCTTTTGTCCAAGGAAATTTCTGAAATCCTGCATACCACTGTTCAAAATATCCGACCCTCCTCTTTTCTCTGAAATGTCCACAATGGCGTTGAGGTCTCCTCCAACAAACCAAGGCAAGCCCCCCGATTGGAAAGACTCTAGAAAGCTCCACAACTCAGATCTCCGAAGAGCATCACAGCTAGCGTAAACAAATGAGAAAAGGATGTTAGAACCTCCCACCTACATCTTTGTATTAAAACACTGCTCCATAATATTGATCAGTTCCACTTGAAGGTTGTTCTTCCAGCAGATCCAGATGTTGTTATTAACTGGGGACCCATGCAGAAACCCGAAAACCCCAAACTCCTGGCGAAAGAGGACAACTTACTTGGATTCTGGTTAGGTTCTAAGAAAACCACCATCGAGGACATAGACTTTATGATCTCAGCAGCAATGAAGGTGTGTTTATCCTACACCCCCAAACCTCGGGCATTCCATATAATCATAGAGAACATTACTCTGGGGGAAAACTGGCCTTCTGGCCGAATATACCTGCGTTAGAACAAGGTGCCAACCTCCCCGCCTCCTTCGACCTTGAATGGGTTACCGGCCCAGACACTCCCTCAGACCGACCCCTCCTCTTCGGAGAGAGAACCTTCTATTTTCAAGGCCCTTCAAAATCATCAAGAAACGATAGCCTGCTGCTCGACGACGATGGAAAGGAACAAGGATCCAACTCATCCTTGAACAAGGAGACCAACAACATTCTCTGTGGAGAACCCCGAGAGGACCGGAGTACCTTCACAACACCCTCGGGTGTCTTACCTTTCAGTGACCCGCCTTTGAGAGAAAAAACTCCACCAGAGCTACTGGCTAAAGAACGCTGGAAAAAGACTGTCGAAAGCTAGGAGGAAATCTGGAAGGACGAGGGAGGAGGCGTCAACGCCTTCTGAGGGATAGGCTGGATGCAAGCCATCAGGTCTCCCTGGATCCACGAAACCATCGGAGATGAAATTGGGCCAAACAACATCGATATAGACCACTCAGGAGAGGCTAAGATAGGAGACAAGGAGATCAGATCACCCAACTCTTCGCCCTGTAGTGCAGAAACTGCTTGCAATGGAGCCTCGCTGAAGTTGACCAATACAGAAGAGCTAGATGCTTCAGGTCAAACCATGGTATTTGGAACACCTTCCCTCACAATGTTAAGCTGCTCCTGGATCTCCGATGAGCAAGATGGCCTAACAACGTCGTCTGTGGATGACCCCTGGACAGTCCTGTGAGACCTGGGATTCCTCCTCTGACAAACCTCAACAGAATGAATTTGAATCCCACATTCAACACAGAACCTTGGATGCGATTGATAGAAGAGTCGCTGCCACCATTTGAATCCCTCACCTGAGTGAATTAACAGACGCTAAGGGAATATTACCGATAGATTCAACTCTACGCAGATTATAGGGTTATCCGCCACTTGCAGGCACTCCGTGTTGAAGTCAGAGCACAAATAGGAGCCCAAGGAGTTACCAATCGACCTCAAGATCGAGGGATTCTGGAATGGTAGAGGAAGTCCAAGCAACGTAATCCACACAGCCGCCGCAGAGGGTTCCTTACCAAAATGGTAGTCCCACGACCAACGGGATAGGGAGAAACGCCACGAACCACAGACCCATTCCTCCCTAGCCCAATCTAAAACAAAATCTTCACGATTGGAAAAATGGAGACCAAAAGCGTACCTGGAAAGATCAGAGAACACCACTGGATGATGAAGCCCCCAAGAGTTGACAAACGACCTGAAGAAGCTGAGAGAAGGCTTATTACTCCCAAAACGCGCCACCAGGGTAAGATTTTGGAACTCCACCGCATCCCGCATCTCCAAATCTGAATGCTCAAGAACCGGGAAACTATCCACCCTTCCAATCAGTCGATCCTCCCGAATCAGAGGGATCCCATGAATAGGAACCGCATTCGCCACAGGATCCATAACTGGTGAAGCCACTGAAGATGACTCACATAAAACCTCCTTGAATGGACGTGTAAGCGCACTACCCTCTCGGAGCAACGACCACTTACCACCCGGCGAGGGAGAAGGTCGACGCAGGGGTTCGACGCAGGGAGCCATCCTGTTATCAATTTTTTTTATCATTTTTTATAAAAAAACTTGAATCATACCTTGAAATCCTTGTGAAATTTTCATCATAGGCCATGATAGATTCTCCTTCCTTTTTTTCAGCTCTATGAATTCTTTTTCCATATTTGTGTGAATAGGTTGAGAGAAATACATGTTAAGAAACATTTTCTTAAAGTCTTCACACTCAATCTCTTCAATTTCTTCCCTCGACTTGGTGTTCTTTATCAAATATCACCATTGATCGACCTCTTCATCTAGATGATAAATAGAGAGATTCTCCATATCCATCTTAGAAATATGAAGAATAGAAAATATCTTCTTAATTGTGTGGACCCACTATTCTACAACTAATGTATCAGAAGATCAACTAAATTTTGGTTGTCGTTTCCACATAAAATCATTGATAGCCAGTTTCTCCCTCTTTAGTGAAGTATGTAATTCCTCATTATTCATGTTATTTTTCATAACCTGTGATAGCTAGGTAAGAATCACCGTAAAAATTTTGAACTCCCCCTACCAATGAATTGGGTATGTCATTCAAGAAATCACTTCATTGTCCATCACACTAGTTGTTGGCATGGTTTCACCTGGTTCCCACTGTTTTCTAAAATAGAAAAGGTTAGAACAAAACATAAGTCAACAAGTCATCAATAATTCACACCTTTGTAAAATTAACTATAAATACATATATTATGGGATCCCTATGTTTATAAAATCTTTTTGTGTGATTACAAATACTTATTCTCATACTAAGGGTTTACACTACGGTTCGCTAATCCTAATTCCCAAATTAACTAAACCGTCCTCAGATACCAACTATAATGACATTTCTTTTCTTAAATTACTATTACATCAATTCAAAGACAAACAACATAAAATCATTACACAATGAGGATCCATAGGTTTAGTGTCTTGGGAAAATTAGGAACATACATAACATTTACAAAATAAAACATAAACATTTAATTAATTCATTCTTCTCCCGCTTCTTATTGGCCCTTGAATTCTCCTTAGTACATGTAATCACCTGAGGATATAAATCAAAAATAGGTGATCTAAAATACCAATAATAGAAAAGATAGGAAGATGAAATATTATAACATGGGGTGAGAATAATCGTTATCATCATAACATTCAAATAGGATCATAATCATGATAGGAAGCATTAAGAAAAGACTTTGAATGTGGCAATACACAAAAAATGAAACATCATGTCTTAGTGGTCTACTACCACACACAGTTCTGAAAAAAGATAGAAACATGTTCACATATATTATAATTTTCTCATGAGATAAATCACATCACCCAATTAATTGTAGTTATATATAATTTCGGGTGTGCCCGTCACATCTTATCATTTACTTTGTACAATATAATTCTAGGATCACCTGTCACATCATAACATTTACATTATCATGCATGACACATAGATCATATATCAATTTTAGAAATAAAATAACCCATGGAAATTAATGGGTTTCATTTCATAAATCATACATTCAAAAATATTTTTTTCCAAAATGAAAGATGGAATAAAATACTTGATATAATAATCATCAACTTTTAGTGAAGAAGAAACAATTTCGAGAAGTGTGTTTTTTAAGGAAAACTTCTTTTGGAAAATATTTTGTTTGTAAAAATCTCAATTATAAAACATTTATGTCCCATAAAATGTAATATAATGATGAATAAATGATATTTTAGGAATATAGATACTGAAAATGGGGTGAAATTGGTAAACCCCAAAGAAAGAGTGTTGGGTTTGAGAATTCCCCTTACCTTGTGTCCAAATGATTTTTTCACTGTAATGTCCAGTATAATAACATTATATTCATTAATTAACAATTAAATAACCATTAATAGATTAATATAATTCATTATAATTTTATTACGCTCTTTTACGGTCCTTTGGATGAGTTATAGAGTTTACTTTTTTTGTTCGGGAGTGTTCGTTTTCATTGTTTTCATTATTGGTTCGTTTGTATAGATGAATGGAAGTTCATTTAAAATGAGGCTGAACATCCAGAATTGTTATTTTATGTTATAAATGATAATAAAGAAGCTTAAATGCTCTTATATTTAATTTGGTTATATAACATGAGGATGATTCATTAAATAATAGTTAATGATGATTGTTTTAGGTTAATTTTGGAAGTTTTTCGAACACAACAAACTCGTTTTGTTTAATAATTTAGTATTATGAATATAAGTTATTTTCAGAATATAAAAAGTGTTATAAAATAAAATTCAAAATATTTTTTAATCCATTCAATGGTCTCATTAATATCCTCGATTTAGTTTAATTAAAATGAAAGTGCATCGCCAACGACGTCGGTAAATTGACACATCACGTGCGGCAATTTCATTTTTGAGATAAAAGAGGGGGGGTTTAATGTTGGATATTACATTAACATGATATAATTCCAGTATATATAAGGTACTAGATTTATAATTCCATTCAGATGAAGGGATGTTGGGAGAAAAATAATAAAATAAATTGAAATTGAAAGGAAATTAAAAGAAAAATGGAGAGGATTTACCTCTTGAATTATCCTCTTGAGATCCTCCTCAAGGAACCTAGGATTATAATTTTAATGGGAAAAAGACCTCTTGGATGTGGTTTATGGTCTAGGAAAGATTATTGGGAAGAATTTGGGTAATTATAAAATCATTATAGGTGTGAGGAGAAGAGTGTGTGAGAGGTGGTATTTATAGTGGAGGAGAGGGGTGTTTTCTCAATATTATATTAATCGATTTATTATTTTGGCTCAAGACTATTAATAGTTTGAGTATTATCCATAAATATATTAAAATAATAAAGGATATTTCGGTATTAAGGTCCTCACATCATCCTTACATCAATAATGACTAAAAAATGCATGTATTTAGCATTTATTGGAAATTACCGCATTTTACTATTTTACAAAAATTCTAGTATTTCAGAAAAATCCAAAAAATTCACCCTAACCATTTTTTATGTGTAGAATTAAAAAAACGTACTACATTTTATGAAAATAATTTTTTAAATATTATTAATTTAATTTTTAATTAAAACCATCCTTTACATGGAAAAAACATATTTTAAAATTATAACTGATTTTGTAACACTTTGAAAAATTACTTAAGGTCTCATAAAATTATCTTAAAATTGTAGGAAATAAAAATATTAATTTATAAATAAATTTTATGAAAATAAATTACCTTTTAAATTATTAAATTAATCATAAAATAATATTTAAATATTTAGAACTTATAAAAATACCAATACATAATTAATAATTTTGAAAATATTTACCTACTTATACTATGATATAATTATATCATATTTTAACTTATAGGATGCCAAAATTTTATTTATACTTTCATGGGTGATTTTACTATTCATTTGGGCGGTTTACAATTCATAATGGTCATATTATTATTCATAAGGCCAAGTTTCTATTTCAACGATATTGGATTCTTATCTTCTATAAATATTTCTTATTTCTTAAATTCCTCATTTATAATGGTTTTATTTTGGTGTCTAAGTGAATTTATGTGATTTATACTATGTGACGTTACTATAAGAATGGAGAAATTCCATTAATTTTTTTTGGGTCATTATAGAATGATTGAACATAAATTAATTCAATTTTATTATTCGGTTTTTAAATAATAATAATTGAATTTATTCTTTATGGTATTCAGAGGTTCATTTAATTATAAAAGTAAATTCGAGAAAGTATTATTTTTGAGTGAACATTTAACTACTCATGAGTTTTTGAAAATAACAGGAAGAAAAGGATCAGTTAATGGATTTGGTTTATAACATGAAATTTAATTATTTCACTAATGAGTAGTGAAATGTTCATGGAACATATAATATGTTTACTTTTTTATTCAAGGAATTTTAGGCCGGTTTGAGAGTTTCAAAATATCTAAGGGCTTAAGAGAGGTTATGAAATTTTATGCATAACGATTTAAGATAATTTTTTGAGCCATGAATAGAGTTTAATCAATTTTCATAGATTGGAGTGATTTTATCTCCTCTCATCCCTTCTATAGAGATTTTAGTGAGAGATATATCAAGAGTTATCGATCCATGTTGTAGCATTGGTAAAATAATCATTTAGTGATTGTATGTTCATTTTAAGAACATCAATTTTCCATGCTAGTGCCCATAAATTGAAGAATTAAATTTTTAGAGATATTTAACATTTGTAGACGATCCATAGGGAATCTACTTTGCTGTTTTATAACTACTATGATCTAGATAATCTCAAATATCACTAGGATCATGGTGTTCTATAAATGAATTATTTTGGTTTCATTTTCATAATTAAATTAATTTACATGATATCCATAGAAAGAATTAAAAATCTATAAGATGAATCATGTAATTTAGGGTAGATTCAGTGTTATAAAATTAAAATATCACCTACCTATGTGCTTCAACTATGTGTCTAGTTTATTTATAGATGTCCCACATGACCAATTTTTGGTTTATTTATCTTACCTTGAATTAGATTTTATATATTATTGAGGTCTTAGTTTCTCTTCAAGGGGGCTCACATGTCTTATACCCATAGATATATAGCATCGCTTTTGATGTCTAAAAGGGAAGAAGAATCGTCAAGCCTATTGAACTTTCGAGGATGTTCTTCGGCTTGGTTCACTATTTCCACAAATGAATTTTCTCATGGAAATATTTTTAGAGACTCTTCAAAAATTATCTTCCTCTATATAATAAATTACAAAAAACAAGGCTTGATAGTGCGTTGGTATGGACTAAACCATTGATGGATGTTTACCTAGGATATTACATTCATCCATAGTATATGGGTCCGTAGGAGGTTTATACTCTCCTTATCCTGCCTCATTATTTAATCCTTTCTCCACCCATATTACCCTCATAACATGAGGAGTGGGTACCTGGGAGACCAATTAATTTAACCCATATTGTGCTTAATTACTCACCCACTTGATATCATGCATGGAAAATAGATCAATGGTAGAATGTACTTGAAGAAAAGAAATATTCACCCTAGTTCCCTCATGTGTGAGTAATAACCAGTACTAACACATGATCATGGGATTCCTAACCCTATTTTTTTGTATTGAAAATGAATTTTCTATCATAAGTATCTAGATTTCCTAGAAAACTAAAATGGTTTAAATATATCACACACCATTACACCATCAATGTGAGTCGTGATCACCCCATCCAAAAATACTATTATGAATTATTAGTGTTTAATACTAATTTCATGATTTTCTATCATTTATATTGTTAGGGTGTTTTAAGAAAAAAAAATTGAATCATTAATGATGGTTCAACATAATAGAATGTTCCTCTCTAACCACGGGTACTGTCCTAACTCCATCAATGTTTAACAACATCAACATGAAAAAGAATTGGGAACAATGATTAGATTCTAAAATTCATAACCCCAAAACATGCATCACCACTCTAGTATATAGAAGTTGAAAGGTGGTATATACCCAAACTAGATATTATTTTTAAATAATATGGCCCACGTAACACCATGATTTTTTTATGGAGATTTTTTCGAAAAAATTAATATTCATTTGGGTATTGTAATGAATTAAGTCAAACATTTCTTTCACATGGCACCAAATAGAAATAAATTACATGAAAAACCGACTTATCATATGACTTGTCATACGATACAATCAATAGTGACTTAGTGTACATCGCATGCGGCATAGAGTTTCTACGAAACATCATTTTAATAATATAATTATTTAAATGAGATATTTATAACCTAGCAGTTAAAAATAGTAATATTAATAGTAAAAAATACTTTAAAAATATTTTTTATAATTTTTGTTTATAAATAATACATATTGATAATCAAATATATGATTTTTGGTAAAGTCATGTTATGTTTTAAAATAATATTTTCTCAAACAAACATATTTTAATAATAAAATTAATTTTATAAAAATTTAGATATTTAATTTGAAAAAATAAGATTAATTTTTGAATTCATAATGTCAAAATTATCTTAGGTTGATTTTTTGGGGTTTTCTAAGAAACTGCACTTTTTGATGAATAGTGAAAAATACCGCTTTTTTGTTAAAAACTACATTTTGGTTAAATTAATTATTAATTTTAAATAAGATTATAAATTATTTAAGGTAACACTAGGTAAATATTATATTTATTAATACAATTTAATTCACTATAATCAATTTGACTTTAAAATTGACAATAAAATATTAACAAAATTTTGAATATTTTTCTACTTTAAAAAACTGTTAATTTGTCCCGTCTCCGGGGTTAGCATTAATATTAATTTTTCAGATTCTATGATTTGAATTTTAGAAAACTAACATACAACACTATATTTAGTATATTATTTAGTTTCTAATTAGACCAAGTTAATTTTTGATCAAAATAATTAGTAAAAGTGATTAAAATTAATCACATAGATTAAGGCCAAATTAAGCTTAATTAGGGGCTAAAACTTAAAAAAAAGAGGCCAAATGACATAGAAGCTTTTACAACACCCATTTACTGTCCATATTTCGGCCATAAACCTTCCATAATGGGTTTTTTGGTTTGGTGTGACTTTTTAGGTAAGAACATGTGTACACCTAAATTATTTCTAAAAATTCCAAGTGCGTCTTTTTTCTTCCATACAAAACACCACCACATATCCCCCATCCTCACACTTATCAAACCTATTAAGTTTGGTCAATACCTGATCAATACACTTCAAAACATCCCTATATTATTCATATAGTACTTTTCTTGTCCAAAGGGAAATCCAAAGATGCCTTTTGGCACAAACGAAAAGGAGTTACCCGATCAAGAGGTAACGTCTTCTCTCAAGTCATTTATTTTATTTTCTTTATCCACCCTCCACTATATTTTTTCAATGATTGTATAAAAAACTAGTATCATAAATATGGTAGGATTTTTTTATGCTATGTATTAAACCTACACTTACACACACCTCCATCTAATGGATAAACAATATACTATTTATGTGCACGGTGAACTACTTCCTTACTAAATGTTGATGGTTCAAGTTTCCTTACCACCTATCATGGTGGACATTATGATGGAAACACTCTTTATATATTTTATATATGATATTTATTATGTCTTAAATATTCTATATTACTTTTTACAACACATACCTTATAATTTCAATGTCACGACTCGTCCCTCAGGGCCCGTGTCGTGACTACTCCAAGCCCGCCTTCCATAGGTCAGGGGATGGAGACTAGCACCAGAAAGACGTATACCTAATACGAGAAGGCATTGCCTTTTTAACCTGTACAGACACACATGTATCACCACAAAGATAGCACCATGAAGGTAAAAGTACCACACATGTATCACCACGAAGATAGTACCACGAAGGTAAAAGTACCACACAGGTATCACCATGAAGATAGTACCATGAAGGTAAAACTACCACACATGTATCACCTAGAAGATAAAGGAATCTTCTCACACTAGGTAAAACGTAAGTACATAAGTACATATGATTAGTGGTAAGCTAGATCATCTTATTCTCTTAAAAAGCATTATTGCTGACCTATACAGGATCGATAGGTACTAACCCCCGCTGACCCACACAGGATCTGACTCACACAGGATCGGTATGATCTGACCCACACAGGATCACTGAGCGCTGACCCACACATGATATGATAGAAGCTGACCCACATAGGATAGATATATTCTGACCCACATAGGATCAATGTTCTTTCTTTACGTTGCAGCATGCCACAGGATTCCTCGCACCCGGTGCGCTCGATTTCCATTGAATCTTCCCCTCGAGATATCAGTATTACCTAGACCACCACTAAACTCCACAAAGGAGTAACCCAAAGGGCCACCATGTTGTATGGGTTCCAATGCGACAAACGATGCATCAATCAGTCACCCAGTTTGTGAGTTATAAGCATTTTAGTTCTGAGGGCCCGGTTGGATTCGGTTTCAATCCAACTCAGCCATACTCCAACTGTCTTCAAAACTAATGTGGATTATACCTAAAGGGTTTTCTCGATCCAAGGATACCAACGTTGTAGATGGTTCATCAAATGGATATCCGGTTCTCAAGATATGCCTCTTTAAGTGTTTCTGGGTCCGGTTGGGTCCGGGTCCGGTCCGACACGGTCGGACCGACCCGATCCCGACTTGTCCCGGTGGGACAGGGCCGCGGCATGCTCGGCCCAGCCTGCAACGGGGTGGCCCGACCCACTAAGGGGGGCAGACCAGCCTACAAGGGGCAGCCTGACCAGCACGGGGGAGGCCTGACCCACAGGGGGGCGCAACCCGAAGGGGGGTGCGGCTCACCGGTCTGGCCCGTGGTGGGGTCCGCCTTAGATGCCGTTGGGGGAGTGACCCCCGGTTTTCCCGAATGGCCGCGAGGGCCGTTCGATTTATTCCACAACAACCGTGCCATGTGGCAATGTTAGGTGGCACGTGGGACCCTCTGGAGCAGGTCCTGCCTCTCGTCACAGCTGGCCAATGCCGACCGCCGTCTACAGTGGTGCACTGCTCTGCCACCCGAGGCCGGCTGGTGTGTCGACCACCTCCCTCAGACCGCCTCTGCTGACGAGTCGCGTCATGCATCCTCTAGTGGTGCGCTAGTCACACCGCCCTCTTCTTCTATGGTCAGCCGGTGTTATGGCCGCATCCTCTGACCACCGTGCCTGGAAAACTGTGACTGGTTCCACCGATGACGCGGGTTTATGGCCTCCTCCCTTGCGGTCGGTCGGCGTGTCAGCCGTCACCTTCATCCACCGCGGCTTCGTCCGTGACCCCTTGCTCACCGGCAGTGCGCTACAGCGTGCCGCACGTTCTCCATGGTTGGCTGGTGCCAACCGCTCCGATGACCTTCATGGTTTGTTGTCACGACCTTCTTTTACAGTGCGCGACGGCACGCTACCTCCTTCATATCCAGTTGGTGCCGCCACTCCGACGGTCTTCCATGGTGGGCGCAAGTATAGCAAGGTAGCGAAGGGTTTGGGGTTGGTTTTTTAGGCCCGCACCCTCTATGTTATCTTGTAATCAACACGAGGGAGGAAAAAGGATTCTAAAACACTTGAAATTAAAACCAAAATTAAACCCTGCCTCAAGAACAATGGAGAAATGCCTGTGATTGAAAAAGTGGGTCGGTGTTCGCCATCCCCCGCAACTAGCCTCCAACGATGTCGCTTGATTGTCAATCTTTGATTTGGGGTTTCGAGGTCACTCATCACCGCTCGTTGAAAACAGCTCCATCATCCAAGGGTTTGGTGTCGCAACACTTTACCAGCACTTCGTTTCTTGGTGAAGCAGTGTCGAAACCTCTCCCCACGCTCCATATAAATAGGAGAGGGGGAGGGTAAGTAACGATGTTGGGAATTAATGGGGGCTCATTAATTAGGAACCATCCAAATTCCCCAAAGTTTTTGTTACTTAAGATTTAAAGTTCAAAACATTTATTGGCTTGACACGTTACAGGCCCCATGTTGCTGCTTTTCTGTTGGAGGAAAAATAAAGAAAGTAAAATAAAAGAGTTATTTTTTTTATTATTTTAAAAATTCCCAAAATCTACATTTTTCTCTAGACCTACTGTGGTTGAAGTGAAGCATCCCTTAAGTGAATCCTAGTGCTGCGGATTGAACAGTGCCCTCTAATGTTTAATCCGAGCATGGGTTAAAAATTTATCAAACACCGCTCTCACGTTTACTGAATGTACCTTAAATAAATGTTCAGAAATTCATTCCGGGAACACCGGGCCTCAGAATCATGCACCATTAATTTATAAAGACTCGTAATAATTACATATAACTAAAAAAATTACATGGAAAATCTAGGTCTTTACATTCCCTCCACCTTAGGGATTTTCATCCCTGAAAGCCACAACATAGACTAAGAAAAAAAATGGGGGGTACTAAGCAAGAATATGAGACTCCCGCTCTCAAGCAGCCTCCTGGAGGTTCCTGTGCTGCCAGCGAATGTGCACTAGAGGTATCGACTACCCACAAATGACTCACTCCTATTGATCGTCAATCTCTATGGGAACCTCCGTAAATGTTGCCCCATCATCAAAATCCAGGTCACTGTGGTCGATGACGTGAGATGGGCCATGCACGTATCTCCTCATATATGATATAGGGAGGACTTCATGCACCCTCTCCAACAGCGGTGGAAGTTCTAAGTGGTATTCCACCTCACTAATCCTCTAAAGTATCAAAAATGGTCTGATAAACCTCGGTGATAACTTGCTGCCTCGGCCAAATCTCAATAGTACCCAATGAGGGGAGACTCGCTAGAATATGTGGTCCCCTTCCTGGAAATCCAAAGGTCTCCACCTCCTGTCCGCATAAGACTTATTTCTGCTCTGAACGGTCTTTATCCACTCCAGGATGATCTGCACCTTCTCAGTGGTAGCTCATACCATCTCCGAACCCATAAGTGCTAACTCCCCTAGGTCTGTCCAATAGAGAGGTGATCAATAAGTTTAGTCGTATAAGGCCTCAAATGGTGTCATATCGATGGTTGAGTGATAATTGTTGTTGTATGCCAACTCCACCAAGGAAAAGTGATCCTCCCAAATGCGTCCAAAATCATGGATTCATGCATGAAGCATGTCCTCCAACGTCTGAATGATCCGCTCCATCAAACCATCATTCTGTGGATGAAAGGCAGTTCTCAAACGTAGCTCATTCCTGAACCCCTCCTGTAATCCCTTCAACAACCGAGATGTGAAACGTGCATCATGACTAGAGACGATCATCGATGGCACCCAATGAAGTCACACAATATCCTCTACGTAGAGGCGCCTGAATCCCTCTACTGATCCCTACTATTGTATAGGTAGAAAGTGGGCCAAATTGGTGAGTTGGTAAATGATCACCCCGATGGAATCATGTCCCTTGGACGTATGTGGAAGCCCTGTCACCAATTCCATGGATATCCCATCCCACTTCCACTCTGGAACCTCTAGTGGCTGCACTAAGACTACAGGAACCTGATGATCGTCCTTCACTTGATGACATGTGAGGCATCGTGAAACAAACTCTGCCATAATTTTCTTCATCCATGGCCACCAGTGCTGACGATGAAGGTCCCGGTACATCTTCACCACACTAGGATGCACTGTGAGAGGGGACTTTTGGAACTCCCTCAACACCTCCTCCCGTAGGAGCACTGGTACCATGGTACATCCTCTGAAGAGGATGACATTCTCCCCACCCTTAGAAAATCATTTAGGTTCCTATCCTGATGATATCTGAGCACGTCAAGCCTCACAGTCAAAGTCCCAAAGATGTGCCTCCCGAACTTGCTGAAGAAGTGGGGGAGTGACAGTCGTGGACTGGAGGTAAGATGCTCCATCTATATCCATGAACGATATCTGCATCATGGCTAGCTGCTCTGTCGCCTCACCCAACAACTATAGACTAGACCTCCAACTGAGTGCATCTTCAACCACATTCCTCTTCTCAAGAGTATAAACTATCTCAAAGTCATTATCTTGGAGGAACACCAGCCATCGTTGTTGTCTCAGGTTGAGGTCCTTCTGTGAGAAGATAAACCTAAGACTCTTGTGATCAGAGTAGATTGTAAAATGTTCTCCCATCAAGTAATATAACCACATATTCAGGGTAAAGACCACTGCTTATAACTCTAGGTCATGGGTAGTGTAGTTCTGCTCATGTTTCCTCAGTTGTTGTGTGCTATAAGAAATCACTGCTCTCTCCTGCACCAGGACACATCCAAGTCCAGTCCCTGATGGGTCGCAGTAGACTACATACCAAACACCCTCTTCTGGTATCCTCAAGATAGGGGCTTTTGTTAGTCTCTGCCTCAACTCTTGAAAACTATGCTAGCATCTCTCTGTCCATACGAAGGGTTGTCCCTTCTTTGCCAATACTGACAAGGGTGCCAGAACTCTGGATAAGTCAAGTACGAATCTACAATAGTATCCAACCAACCATATGAAACTCTACACCTCAGTCACACTCTTGGGTGGCTCCCAAGAAATCACAACATCTATCTTTGTTGGATCCATTGCAACTCTAGCCTTCGAGATAACATTTCCTAGAAAGTGTACCTCTCATATCCAGAAATGGCACTTCAAGAGCTTACCATAAAGCTGGTGCTCTCAGAATGTATCCATAACTATCGACAGATGATAAGAATTCTCCTCCTCCAACACTGAGTATATCAATATTTCGTTGATGAATACCACCACAAAGTGATCGAGTTATGGCTAAAAGATCCTGTTTATGAGTCCCATGAATACTGATGTGGAATTGGTCACACCGAATGGCATAACCAAGAACTCATAGTAGCCATACCGACATCTGAAGGTCATATTCTGCACATCCTCATCTCATACCCTGAGCTGATGATATCTTGATCTGAGGTCTATCTTCAAATATTAATGAGCTACCTTCAACTGATCGAAAAGATCATCAATACTTGGAATTGGATACTTCTTCTTCCCGGTTACCTGGTTCAGGAACCAGTAGTCCACACAGCATCTCAAACTCCCATCTTCCTTCTTGGCGAACAAAATTGGGGATACCATAGAGAAACACTGGGCCTCATGAACCCCTTCCTCTGCAAGTCCTCCTAATGTACCACTACCACAAAACAGGGCAAGGGAAATGCTTCCCTTTATCCGTGCTAAACAGAAAGCGCTGATAGAGGGGTATGCCATTATCTGTGCTAGTTAAAAGCACTGATAAATCTAACCTTTATCAGTTCTAAAATAAGTGCTGATAAAGTTATACCCTTTATCAGTGCATTTTTTAGCACTGATAAAAGGTAAAATTTATCAGCGCTTATTTTAGCACTAATAAACGTTTTTATTCCTACTTTATATAAAATTATAATGTTTATAATAACAAATAATTTTTTTTGTATAGATTAACAATTATATACCAATATTTATAAAAATATACACTTTATTACTATAATTATTAATAAATAGATATATATTTAACTTATATGCCATTTTAAATAAATATATAAGTATAAGGTTCCATCGATTTTTATTTATTAACCCTAACAGGCCCTCCTCTCTCCCACGCGGTCAAGCTTTCACGGAAGCTGAACCTGGACCCGCTTCTTCCATGACCTCTCCTCCTCCTCCTCCTCCTCTTCCACCGCCGCTGTTGGGTTTTCCTCCTCCATTACGACCGCCGCTGCCTCCGCCGCTGCTGTCTCCACCGCCGCTGGTTTTTCTCCCTCTGCCGCGACCACCGCTGCCTTCGCCGCCATTGGTCAATGTAAGAGTATTTTCTTTCTCTTGGGTTATTATATTCTTTTATAGAGGCCTTACTTTAGGTTCTATCCTTGGGTAATATTGGTGAACCTACCTAATGTGAGTGTTCTTGGATGAATCACTTGCCATTGATGGAGCTAACTGAAGGGATTCTTAGTAAGGGATATGAATATGGGATTGTACCTTATGTTTTACTAAAAATTTCTAATGGATCCCTTCAAACCAAAATGTATTATGTTCCTAAATTATAGTAGTTTTTGAGTTTTGTCATCATCCTTCTTTAGGTTGGAGGGGAGCAGGAAGGTGTGATTAATTCAAAGATTCAATTAGGATATACTACTTCTCCTTCAAGACATATGTGAGAATATGAATCCAATCCTATGTTTTTGTTGGGATATGCTAACATTCCTCTTGAAGGGGTGTGGGGATATAGGCCTGGTATCATATGGAAATTGGGATATGATGTTACCTTGCTCATCATTTATGGAAGCATGAATATGGGCTTACCCCTATGTGATATTTGAGATATTTTGATTACCACTTTCTACTAATGCTTTCAATATATGTTGACAAATATTTAAGACATGGGTGGGGATATAGGGTTGGTTTTATATTTCCTCCAAGTGGTATTGATGGGATTCTATAATTTCAATAGGATTATGAGCCTGTTTGTTTATAGGAGTGTTGATATATACCTTCTCTTTCCCCTCATCCAGTTCCATAAGAAACTGGTAGAATTTATGCATGGGTGTGGAAATATGTGCATTCCCCCTAATTTTTGTCAAGATGTATGGGTAGGATCATTGAGTTTGAATAGGGATATGATCCTACTCACAAGATACCACATATTGTGTTGGAAAACATATTATGGGGAAGTGGGGATATGGACCTTCTATCTATGATCAATAGATCTTAATTCCAAGAGAGACCTCATAGATTCTTGGATATAACATATTAGGGAAGGGGTCTGCATTATAGTTCCCTCAACATACTTCTAAGGGTTAGTGGTCACATAATGTTGGTGATAGTGGCGATTGTTAAGAGCCCTATTGGGTGACCCCTGAACTAAGTTGAGGTATTGGATGACTTCTTGATTGTAACGCCCCGACCCCAGTTACCCAGAGTCGGTGCATTATTACATAACATTGGGATGATCACAAGAAAGATAAAATCTCGAAAGACCGATTGGTTTAGTAGCCTTGGAAATACTAGATACATTCATAAAGTTTTACATTACATAAAAAACATCTTTTCTTCATATCACCTCATACTATCCCTACAGGTCATTCATAAATTACTTCTTCATAATCCTGGGAAAAATAAAACATTGAAAGGGGTTAGCTCAGATGCTCAGTAAGGATAACATTATAGCAGAAGCTTTCATAGATAAGCATAAACACTTAAGGCAGTTTATAACTAAAACGAAAGCCTTTTAAACTTGAACTTCAGCATAAAATGGAAAAGATAAAATAAAATAATTCCATTTACTTACTCACATGTATATTCTACTAGTCGAATGATCACATGCAATATCAATAACCACTTTCATAATGATGGAATGCATAATGCCATACTATCATAACCACATAGCCAAGGCCTCGTGCCAATACTACAAATAAGATTTTGTCAAGGCCTTGTGCCAAGACACTAGTTTGTCTCATGAGACCTACCGATGCATCGAGGAGCTATAGCAGGCTCCACCCGTCACTTATTAAGTCCAATGCATTCCTCATATGAATAGTTTTAAACATAACCTAAACATTTGTATTAAAACTAGCATACGAAATGTCAATACTTTAACTAAAAACCATGAATGGTATAAAAATAGCACATCCACAGTCAAACATAACTCATTTGATACAATATGGAAGATTGTATTGTATCACATTAACCTCAATCAAGAATAATGAAGGATGTTGACATAGATGAAAATAATCATCAAAACTATTTGAGAGAAATATCCCCCTTTTTCTTGAAATCATTTAAAAGTCACACTATTTGTCAAGAAGCCATTTAAAAATAGATTTTTTAATCAAAGTGTCCCATAACACTTTGAAACTTTTTAAAAGGAGTTTTAATTTTAAAACTTTAATGTCCATATAAATAAATCCTTAAAACCATTTTTAAAACATGGGCATTAATGAGCAAGATTTAGATGAATAAGTCTTTAAAACATTTAAAAATGGTATTTTAGTTAGAGATTCTAACCAAAAGAGAGACACTTGAATACAAATAATTGAGGTAATAAAAACTTTTTAATATCATGAGAATAAAGGGATTCATTATATACTATGTCAAAGTACATTATATACACCACATAAAAGTGATTTGGTGTATATCAACAAAGAAGTCTCAATGGAATGTAAATTGAGATGAAATCTCTCATAAAGGTCGTCTCCTTAGGTTAAGGATAAATCAATGACATATTTATGTGTGAAAAATATAAATACACTAAATATGATTAGGAATTAAGTGTAAATCAATCAAAGGATATTCACACATAATCTTATAAAAACAACACCAATAAATTGGATGTTTAACTCAACAAATGGAGAGTGAGTTTAAATTACTCTTATCAAATTCATATCAGTGACTTGAGAAATTATCAATTGAGTGATTATGTGTATCAAAAGTATATCCACAGAAAAGGGGAGTGGAAATTATGACATAAGCAAATGAATAGTTATTCCACACATAATCTCGGAGTAAAATAATCAATGAAGTTTGCGTAAAGCCGAATAAATGGAAATTGAAATTTCAAATTCCCTTATTGATTTGGTAACATAAAAAACATACACCCATGAAAGAAGTATCATACAATGATGATTTAAATATACATGAATTAATGTATATTACACAATTAATACAAACATGGGCAGTACACACACCACATGTAATAAATAAGTGGTGAACAATGGAATTCTCACAGAATTAAAAGTGAGATAAGAAACCCCTTACCTTGTACTTTTCCTTGGTTGGGGGTAGTTTAACCTCCTGTATAATGTTTAAATAATTGTTATTAAATTATTCAAGAATAATATACATTAATATGATATCATATATGATCTTTTAACATTTCTTTGTTAATAATATCTTAGAATTATCATCGTTTCGGGTGTTAACTTACTCATTTTCTTTTATATGTTTTGTTACGTAAGCCATGTTTGTCATGGATAGGTTGTATCTTATTCATATCCAGAATGATATAAAGTTCTTAAGAATTATTTTTATATCATAAAATAATAATTATACTTGAATGGATATGATGGAGAATGAATCTCATCGCGTTCATGGAGACGGTAGTCCGTACGTACGCACGAGCGACAATATCATTCTTTTGATATTAAAATAATATATAATTGGATGGTATATCATATATACAGAATAATTATCATGTTATATTTATTATTTAAATTATTTAAACATCATTATTATACCCACCCAAATAATAATGTATTGAATAACAATTACACCACGACGTGGAGACGGTAAGCCGTACGTACGCACGTATGGTGACATGTTATTCAAAGGGTGGATAGAATAATGAATATGGTTGTACCATATTTATAATAACATAACAGTATATATAAGATAATGGAGTTATTATTTTATAATGGTAATAACAAAGAAAGAAGAAGTGGAAGAAGAAAGGAACTTGAAAAGGGGTGGTGAAAACATTACCTCTTCTTCGGGTTCTTCCTTTTGATTTGATCAAAAGGGCTCCTTAGGTTGGCTTTATGATCAAACTAAGGCCTCTAGGTTATATTGAGGGAAGTTGAGAGAGTATTTGGGCAGGGGTTGGCCGAACCAAAAGGCTTTGAAGGTGTGAAGAAATGAGAAGGAGGAGTGCCCTTTTATAAGAGGGGTGAGGGGAACCTTTGGAAAAGCTAGAAATATTAATTTATAATAAATTCATATTCAGTTTATAATGGCTAAAAAGTTTATTATTCAAAGGTTAAGGTGTGGATAGGTCTAAAACAATTCAACAAATAGAATTTAGACAGGTTTGGGTTACTATATTAACCTTATCGTTTAGTTTTAACTCTTAGTTAATTAGTTTGACATTTACCATGTCACTTTGTATTTTTATGTTATATAATTAATAAACATACTATATGCATCCAAGAGACCCCCAAGTGGTCCATTAATGATATACCTATCATGATATAAGTCTCTTGGACGAACCTTATATTTTTAGAAATTTAATATCAATTAATAATATAATATTTGTTTTAAAAACTCTTTTATGTCAATTTTAACACTATTCAATAGTTTATTTTTGTGAAACTCATAACAGAATTATTACTTCGAAAAAATTCAATTAAATCAATCCTAATATGTCATATTATCCTAGAAAATTAGTGTAATTCATTAAAAGTCTCAAATTATATTTATTTTTGTACTTATAATATCAATTATTTTAATTTTTCACTATTATAGTAATTACTGCATCATCATTGTGTCATAAATAAATTAAATTATTTAATGTCTAAAAATTATAAATAAACTATAATTATGTAGGAAATCTGTTTATCTTTCTAATGAATATTTACAATCGAATTTATCTTATGTATAACCCTATATTAAAAATGTTTTAGTAAATAAACTTTGATTTTAACTCTTTTAACTCTTCTTTGAATTAAATAATAATAAATGTCCTAATCTAATCCAAGTGGACCTAAATGATAATATTTTATTCCTAAGGTTGTGTTTGGTCGAGATACACTTTTCCAATAGAATTAGGACATATTTTAGGGTAATATTAATATCATTTTACCCTTAATCACCCTATTTACTTTTAACCGTGGTAAATAAAAGTAAAAAGTTACTATTCACCAAAAATTATTTTCATCTCATTGAACCACATTTTACTTATTGATATTAATTGTGTCTCTCATATTTTCAAAATTTCATTCACAAAAGCGGTAAAATTAAGTTTTATGAAAAATTCAGTTTTTTTAACTACCACTTAGTAATTTAACTATTCATCAAAAATTGATGTTTTTCAGAATAATGCCAAAATTTCACACTAAGCTATAATTGATATTCCAAATTCAAAAATTATTTCTATTTTACAAAATTCCAAACATATAAGTTTCATTAATTAATTTTATAATTAATTCCCACCGTCACAACAAATAGCGTGTTTTTAAGAAACAATATATATCAAAAGATTGACAATTGTTTAGATCCAATTTCAAAGTGAAATTAATTCTAATGAACACCATGAGATAAAATGGTAAAAATATATTCTAATTATACTTTAAAACCACTCAATAATATAATTTATCACTATAAATTATTTTTATTTAAAAAGTTGTTTTTAATTAAAATTTAGTAATTTTCACTATTCATCAAAATATAAGTGTTATCCGAAAAGTTCCAAAATTTCACCCTAGGATAAATTTGATATTAAGAATCCAAAAATGAAGTCCATTTTGAGAGATAGAATTTATAAAATTTCAAAAAGTAGGTATTACTATTCATAATGGCTAGTTTGATTGGTTGTGGTGTGTTAGAATCTCGAAGTTGCGTACAATGCACGCCATTGCATTATTCGAAGGGAAACGTACCGTGGAAGCTTGGGGTGTTACATTCTCTCCTCCTTCAATAAATTGCATCCTCGTAATTTTTAAAATTTTTCTTGGGAATATAATGGAAAGTCCCACATCGGAAAAAGAGTCAATAAAACTATCACTTTAAAAGAAATAAAGAGAGGTATAAAGGTCAACCAAGATAACCCATACTCAGATTTCATGTAGGAAAACGTGGATATGGATGATAAACTAAGTGTCAAGTTCTGATGGAGAGGGATAGAAATCATGATCAGGAGAAAGTTAACAATAAGAAAACCACAAACTTGTGTTGGGACAAACGGCCATTAGTCTCCTAGTAGGAAAGTAAACGGACAGCATTTTTTTGTTTTAAGTTACATTACAAAAGGATGAGGAATTTCATTATGATATTGACTAAGAATATAAAGATATATATACTTACATTTTAAGTAGAGTTTCATTCTTTAATAAATTTCCACCACTAACTCATTTTTTTTAAACGATGAGTATTCAAGAAGAATTGGTCACACTGGAAGAGCAAGAATAAACTTCTATAGAATCACATGATCCATGCAGGATGAACTATATATTTACATTGTCTTTAGAGATTAATCAAAACCAAAATGGTTAGTACAAGATCTAATGATCCCCCAAAAGAATATTCCTTGAGAGAAATAAACACTAATCTTAATTTCCAAAATTAAACCAACAATACCCCAAAGTTAAATAAATACCATTCAATAATCAATTGTCCTTAAAATCCGTTAATATAATCAAAACAAATATTGACAACCAAAACTTATTAAGAATGTAGTCTTCCACGTTAAATTGTATCTCCAAATGACATTAATTACTCTTAAAGTCACATACCTAAACGTAATTAACCTAATAATTTCTATAAATAACCCAAATCATTACAAATCCATAATAAAAACATAGATAAAAATCCACCATTACTCCTCAAATGAAATCCCATACTACTCTATTTTCCTTTGGCATATAGTGTTCTCAACAAAGCGAACAACTTCCAAAATAACATTTATCACTTAATCACCAAATCATTTTCCTATACTAAGGGTATTCATCTGATAAGACATAAGATCCCAAATCAACTTATTATTGATCAATAAAATCATTTAACTAAAAATAATTAGTCACACTATCCAGGGACTTCACGTAGTCCAGTGGTAGGCGATAAATCCCAATCGCACTTTGGTTGTGGGTTTGATTCCCACAGCTTTGTCTGACGTGATGGGTTGTCACGCGGTCTGCATGTTGTCCTTTTCAAAAACTATGTTTTATAACATTACCAAAATGAGATAAATTCCTCAAAATAACCATAACATAATTTATCCACAAATCTTATCTCATACCTTGCATTTTCATCCCAAATTATAATAACTTATAATTCTCTCAAACCCCAATGATCATATAAAACCAAATGGCTATTTATACTATATCCACAAGAGAAAAGATAATTCTTCCATAAATATCATTCTCACATGGAAAACGTTAGGGTTAAAAATACAAGAGAAAATTATTCAAAAGTAAACCCTTCAACAAGGATCACTAATAATTTTTAAACATTTATCCAACCATTTATTTCCACATAGCTTCTTCTCTGACCAAGAAAATATCCTATAGAATAGGACATTCACTCGGGTAATGGCCAGGTCCCCTACATTTACGGCAAATGACTGTAAATGGACTCTTGGGACCATTTTTATCTTCTTCCATAGTACTCTTCATTTTTCTTCGGCAATTCTTCACTTTATGTCCTTCCTTCCCGCACGTAAAGCATTTCTTTGTCCCATTGAGACACTTTCCAGGGTGTCTCCTTCCACATTTCCTGCATGATGGAAATTGAGGATTTCTTTCTCCATGGTCTCCACTACTGGAGCTCTTATCATTCGTCACCTTTCTCTTCTTTGTTGAGTCCGGTAATTGGTTAATATATATATTGTTGATCATATTTTTGGAAAACTGATTTGGCATAAAGATGATATCTTTTACGCCTATCAACATTCCATTTTTTTTCTCATTGCCACCACCGTTCCCACCTTGTACATCATTCTCAAAGTCAATATGAATTTCTTGGAATCCAGCTATTGACTAAAACCAGAAAGCATTGTGTGAGTAATAGTAGTCATACAATCATTTAGAGATTAAAATGTCACCATATTCTCAATTTGAAACACATTAGGATTAACCAAGGTCATTTACTCTCATCTTATATATATAATACTTTAAATCAGTTCGTAAAGAAAATGTAAATTATCCTAAGCATATCCCCCGGGAGTGTCGTAACCAAGAGTGCAGCAAGGCCCGTTGTCGTGCACTAGTTCCCGTTCGAGTCTAGCTTAAAGCGGTGTTTTTGGGTTTTACCCCTAGGTACATCTGTGCCAGAGCCACCTCTACCTGCTCGTATCCAGACAGGGATGTATTTCTCGGAAAACTCACAAAATCTCTACAATACCAAAATTCTAGGACGTTCTTCTATACTAATCCTCAAAGTTCATCTTAGGTCTACGTGCTCTAATAAGAGTTTATCTAAATCTTGCTTCCAAGGTTTGTAATAAACTTCCTCTGATACCAACTGTAACGCCCTGACCCAAGTTACCCAGAGTCGGTGCATTATTACATAACATTGGCATGATCACAAGAAATATCAAATCTCGAAAGACCAACTGGTTTAGTAGCCTTGGAAATACTAGATACATTCATAAAGTTTTACATTACATAAAAAAACATCTTTTCTTCATATCCCCTCATACTATCCCTGCAGGCCATTCATAAATTACTTCTTCATAATCCTGGGAAAAATAAAACATTGAAAGGGGTGAGCTCAGATGCTCAGTAAGGATAACATTATAGCAGAAGCTTTCATAGATAAGCATAAACACTTAAGGCAGTTTATAACTAAAATGAAAGCCTTTTAAACTTGAACTTCAGCATAAAATGGAAAAGATAAAATAAAATAATTCCATTTACTTACTCACATGTATATTATTCTAGTCGAATGATAACATGCAATATCAATAACCACTTTCATAATGATGGAATGCATAATGCCAGACTATCATAACCACATAGCCAAGGCCTCGTGCCAAGACTACAAATAAGATTTTGTCAAGGCCTTGTGCCAAGACACTAGTTTGTCTCATGAGACCTACCGATGCATCGAGGAGCTATAGAGGGCTCCACCCATCACTTATTAATTCCAATGCATTCCTCATATGAACAGGTTTAAACATAACATAAACATTCATATTAAAACTAGCATACGAAATGTCAATACTTTAACTAAAAACCATGAATGGTATAAAAATTGCACATCCACAGTCAAACATAACTCATTTGATACAATATGGATGATTGTATTGTATAACATTAACCTCAATCAAGAATAATGAAGGATGTTGACATAGATGAAAATAATCATCAAAACTATTTGATAGAAATATCCCCCTTTTTCTAGAAATCATTTAAAAGTCACACTATTTGTCAAGAAGCCATTTAAAAATAGATTTTTGAATCAAAGTGTCCCATACCACTTTGAAACTTTTTAAAAGGAGTTCTAATTTTAAAACTTTAATGTCCATATAAATAAATCCTTAAAACCATTTTTAAAACATGGACATTAATGAGCAAGATTTAGATGAATAAGTATTTAAAACATTTAAAAATGGTATTTTAGTTAGAGATTCTAACCAAAAGAGAGACACTTGAATACAAATAATTGAGGTAATAAAAACTTTGTAATATCATTAGAATAAAGGGATTCATGATATACTATGTCATAGTAAATTATATACACCACATAAAAGTGATTTGGTGTATATCAACAAAGAAGTCTCAATGAAATGTAAATTGAGATGAAATCTCTCATAAAGGCCGTATCCTTAGGTTAAGGATAAATCAACGACATATTTATGTGTGAAAAATATAAATAAACTAAATATGATTGGATATTCAGTGTAAATCAATCAAAGGATATTCACACATAATCTTATAAAAACAACACCAATGAATTGGATGTTTAACTCAACAAATGGAGAGTGAGTTAAAATTACTCTTATCAAATTCATATCGATGACTTGAGAAATTATCAATTGAGTGATTATGTGTATCAAAAGTATATCCACAGAAAAGGGGAGTGTAATTTATGACATAAGAAAATGAATAGTTATTCCACACATAATCTCGGAGTAAAATAATCAATGAAGTTTGCGTAAAGTCGAATAAATGGAAATTGAAATTTCAAATTCACTTATTGATTTTGTAACATACAAAACATACACCCATGAAAGAAGGATCATACAATGATGATGTAAATATAAATTAATTAAAGTATATTACACAATGAATACAAACATGGGTAGTACACACACCACATGTAATAAATAAGTGGTGAACAATGGAATTCTCACAAAATTAAAAGTGAGATAAGAAACTCCTTACCTTGTACTTTTCCTTGGTTGAGGGTAGGTTAAAATCCTGTATAATGTTGAAATAATTTTTATTAAATTATTCATGAATCATCTACATTAATATGATATCATATATGATCTTTTAACATTTCTTTGTTAATAATATCTTAGAATTATCGTCGTTTCGGGTGTTAACTTACTCGTTTTCTTTTATATGTTTTGTTTTGTAAGCCATGTTTGTCATTGATAGGTTGTATCTTATTCATATCCAGAATTATATAATGTTTTTAAACATTATTTTTAAATCATCAAATAATAATTATACTTGAATGGATATGATGGAGAATGAATCTCATCGCGTTCGTGGAGACGGTAGTCCGTACGTACGCACGAGCGACAATATCATTCTTTTGATATTAAAATAATATATAATTGGATGGTATATCATATATAAAGAATCATTATCATGTTATATTTATTATTTAAATTAGTTAAACATCATTATTATACGCACCCAAATAATAATATATTGAATAACAATTACACCACGACGTGGAGACGGTAAGCCGTACGTACGCACGTATGGTGACATGTTATTCAAATGGTGGATAGAATACTGAATATGATTGTACCATATTTATAATAACATAATATTATATATAAGATACTGGAGTTATTATTTTATAATGTTAATAACAAAGAAAGAATAATTGGTAGAAGAAAGGAACTTGAAAAGGGGTGGTGAAAACATTACCTCTTCTTCGGGTTCTTCCTTTTGATTTGATCAAAAGGGATCCTTAGGTTGGCTTTATGATCCAACTAAGACCTCTAGGTTGTAGTGAGGGAAGTTTAGAGAGTATTTGGGAAGGGTTTGGCCGAACCAAAAGGCTTTGAAGGTGTGAAGAAATGAGAAGGAGGAGTACCCTTTTATAAGAGGGGTGAGGGGCACCTTTGGAAAAGCTAGAAATATTAATTTATAATAAATTCATATTCGGTTTCTAATGGCTCCAAAGTTTATTATTCAAAGTTTAAGGTTGGGATAGGTCGAAAAAAATTCATCCAATAGAATTTAGACAGGTTTGGGTTACTATATTAAACTTATCTCTTAGTTTTAACTCTTAGTTAATTAGTTTGACATTTACCATGTCACTTTGTATTTTTATATTATATAATTAATAAACATACTATATACATCCAATATACCCCCCAAGTGGTCCATTAATGATATAAATATCATGATATAATTCTCTTGTCCGATCCTTAGACTTTTAGGAATTTAATATCAATGAATAATATAATATTTGTTTTAAAAACTCTTTTATGTCAATTTTGACACTATTCAATAGTTGATTTTTGTGAAACTCATAACAGAATTATTACTTATAAAAAAGTCAATTAAATCAATCCTAATATGTCATATTATCCTATAAAATTAGTGTAATTCATTAAAAGTCTCAAAATATATTTATTTGTGTATTTATAATATCAATTATTTTAATTTTTCACTATTATGGTAATTACTGCATAATCATTGTGTCATAAATAAATTAAATTATTTAATGTCTAAAAATTATAAATAAAATATCATTATGTAGGAAATCTTTTTATCTTTCTAATTAATATTTACAATAGAATTTATCTTATGTATAACCCTATATTAAAAATGTTTTAGTAAATAAAATTTGATTTTAACTCTTTTAACTCTTCTTTGAATTAAATAATAATAAATGTCCTAATCTAATCCAAGTGGACCTAAATGATAATATTTTATTCCTAAGGTTGTGTTTGGTCGAGATACACTTTTCCAATAGAATTAGGACATGTGTTAGGGTAATATTAATATCATTTTTACCCCTAATTACCCTATTTACTTTTAACCGTGGTAAATAAAAGTAAAAAGTTACTATTCACCAAAAATTATTTTCATCTCATTGAGCCAAATTTTACTTCTTGATATTAACCGTGTCTCACAGAAGCGGTAAAATTAAGTTTTATGAAAAATTCAGTTTTTTTGAACTACCACTTAGTAGTTTCACTATTCATCAAAAATTGAAGTTTTTCAGAACAATGCCAAAATTTCACACTAAGCTATAATTGATATTCCAAATTCAAAAATTATGTCTATTTTACAAAATTACAAACATATAAGTTGCATTAATTAATTTTATAATTAATTCTCACTGTCACAATAAATAGCATGTTTTTAAGAAACAATATATATCAAAAGATTGACAATTGTTTAGATCCAATTTCAAAGTGAAATTAATTCTAATGAACACCATTGGATAAAATGGTAAAAATATATTCTAATTATACTTTAAAACCACTCAATAATATAATTTATCACTATAAATTATTTTGATTTAAAAAGTTGTTTTTAATTAAAATTTAGTAATTTTCACTATTCATCGAAATATAAGTGTTATCCGAAAAGTTCCAAAATTTCACCCTAGGATAAATTCGATATTACGAATCCAAAAATGAAGTCCATTTTGAGAGATATAATTTATAAAATTTCAAAAAGTAGGTATTACTATTCATAACGTCTATTTTGATTGGTTGTGGTGTGTTAGAATCTCAAAGTTGCGTACAATGCACGCCATTGCATTATTCGAAGGGAAACGTACCGTGGAAGCTTGGGGTGTTAAATTGATCCACCTTACTAAGATAAGGAATATAATGATTAGCATTCTCTAGAGATATACTTTTGAATTAATTAATGGTGATGGTAAGTTCCACTAGCTTTATTATAGTTTCCCTATAATGGGGTGGGTTGTGAGGCTTCAACACGTGAAGACCCTCATATGAAACTTCACGAGTAGGGACGGTACTATGTTAGTGGTACCCCCTTACCATCATGTCATCCACCTAGTTTTGAGGTCTCCGAATAGGTGATGTATTTCTTTGGATCATGGGGGTCATAGATTTGGAAGAAATTGAAGCATGGGAACATCTAGTGGATGAAGAGACCTTCACTTTTGATTGAATGGAGCTCATAAGGGGTACCTATATAAAAAAACTACCAAAAAAAGAATACTGATTAGTGAATTATTACAAATAATTATATTCGATTAATCATTTTAACAAGTAAATGATTCATGTCATATTAAAAAATTTTGTTTATGTGGAAAACATGAAACAAAATAGCCTGACATCCTACGAACACCATTATATTTTCATTGAAGAATTCATATTGGGTTCACTATTTTTTTTATGTGACATGAAAATAAAATGTCCTAACATGTGGGGAACCTAATTTATATAGTTATTGAATAATTTCATGTTATTTTCATCATTTTTGTTTCAAATCAAAACAATATAGCCCGATTCTTGGTTGTGAGGGGGACTGAGTATGGTAGCACAATATTTGTGACAGGTTATGATTCTTTTTCAAACAATTTTCAATGGGTTTATTCATATAACTAGAAACACCTAATGTCACACACATTCATAAGTTAGGAAAGGGAAGTATGTGGATGATATCATGAGGAAGATGGATTCATGAGGATGGGTATGAAATATGAAGATAGGTTTAGAATTCAAGATGGAATATTACATATCCTATCGAAATAGGATTCAAAGTCCACATAGTTTAAGGGAAATAGTTTAAGGTTGTTTGAAAAGATTATACCATGAATTTTGAAGTCATTTGATTAGGATGTATGTGTCGTGAAAGGTTTGATAACAGAGGATTGATCAAGGCTTACTCATTTAGGATATACTATCTAGAATAAACTTGGGGATTATACCTAGTAAGGAGGACCTATTGGTCAGGGCTTACCCATTGTATGTTCATCTTTTATATTTTAAAAAGTCTATTGAACTCGTTCTGTCGGAGGTGGGTTCTATAATTTCTTGTTATCTTAAGGTGTGTTTAACCATGGTGTGGGTTGATTTCAGTTTTTGTGGGTTCTTAGGGTTTGGGGGATGTGGTAAATGGTGTACTCGGTTTTAGATTATTTTATTCTCATGTCTTTCCCATATTTTATGTTTTTTTTTTCAGTTGGAAATCTCCTCTGTTGTGAGCCTCTCCTCTGCCACAAACGCACATCTGTCGTGTGTTTAACGACACCTTCACGGTGAGTTTTCTCCTGTTACCCATTGGTTTCCTCTTGTTCGCATGTTATTACTGTTTGATATTGATTGTTATAATGTGAAATGTATGAGCTAAATTCCCCGCTGAAAATCATGGTCGTTGGTGGTCCTTGTTTGCGCACTAAATGAATTGCATGTTCATTGGTTCTTGTTGAACATTAGAATATAAAAATTGGTAATTTACATATACTTTACTTATGAATGAATTCCCCAAGATGATAAAACTTTTGTGATAACCCCTGAATTAACAAATATAATTTAATAATGAATGCTTTGTAAAATCTAAAATTGTGTTTGTTTGGTTTGTATGGTGTTGTGATTGTGAGCACGATTGTGTTTTTGTATGGTGTTGCAGTTGTTTGAATGATTGATATGCCATTTGTTTTCCATGTTGTAGTTCTTCCAACATTGAATATCAATCCAAACTTTACCCATTTTAATGGCACCACTACTTTGTTACTAGTGCAATTCCACTGAATCCTAGAAACCCACTTCTAGAGGACTCTATGATGCACTTTATGGTGTGAAGATGATGTTTTTAAGATTTTATATATTTTTAATATACATGGTATGTAGTCTTGTTAAATGGAACATGCTTCACCGTACATGGATTTCATATAGATTTTAATGCCACACAACATTTATCTCAAAATTTTACACCACATGACTCATCTTCTAACTCAAACATGGAATAAGTTTCATTTTAAATGTTACATGTCATATGAACCTGGGTCACACAAAATGTATCTCCAAGACATATACTTAAACATGAAACAATGTACATGCCATGAAATAATGGTAGAACCATATGATATGTGTTTTACTTCACTAAAACCATGTATAGATACCATAGAAACTTGATCTGTATAGAATATACACCCCTAGTGGTCATATAAAGACTACACACCGTGTATTCCACAAAAATGTGATGCATAACGGTGAGGTGACTCTGTATGTATCTAAAGTACACGCCTTTAGCTCAAGATGTTCTATATGTCATTTATTTTAAAAGGCATCATGCAGTCTTTGTAAGACTAACTTGGAATTAATTTGATATATGTCAGATTAAATTAGGTATCTTATCCATACACAATGTTCACCTACTGGACACACCATGTATGTGGATTTCACACGAGTTTAGAAATGGTAGTATACAACCAACCTTGACTGAGAACCCTACACATTGTGTATCCATTGAAAAAATTGTGTGCTATGTTATTTTCTTTATTATTATTTATTTTTCACATAGATTATAGTATTTCATGTATGAGTAGCCCATTATAATTATCTTCACTCTTCTTGAGAGTTGACAAGTGACATGTAAGATGTTTGGAGAAAATATGGAGTATAGTACTCTCCCATGTTTTGGTGACGAGTCCTCCATGTATAGGTTTTAGGTACTCCATGGAGATATACAAAAGACATGGCACAATCCCCCATATATAGATAGAGTTCAAGTACTTTAACATGATTTGGGGTAGGTTCCTCTATTTCATTGTAGAGGAATTTGTACTATGATTTTTTTTATAAAACCCAAAAAATGCTACTTGATTAATAAAAACATAATATTAGGCAAGTTTGAGATCAAACCCATAAAGACGATGAATATGAATAAAGAATGTATGAATTCCAATCGGTTGACAAAAGAGTATAAAAATGGCATGAAAGATTTTATCAAGTTTGCATAAGATCATGCATGTGACTCCTCTCAAATCCTTTTCCCATGTTTATGCTGTTGTTATTCAAGACAAATTAGTCCAGAGAAGTTGGAGGAACACCTGATCTATCACGGAATAGATCTAAGTTATACATGTTGGAATAAACATGGGTAAAAAAAATATAGGTAGTGGCTCAGATAACATGACATTTTATGGATCATCTGATATGATTACAAGCATGAATAGCGAAGAAGATTGTATGGAGGGTGTGATTATAGATGTGAATGATTATGAAGATCGTATTGAGGAAATGACCAGGATAGTTGAAGATGAACTTCGTGATTTCCCAAAATTGTTTGACAAGTTAAAGAGTTTAGCAAAAACGCCATTGTATGTTGGTTGCACTAAATATACAGCATTGTCAGCCATACTGAATCTGTATAATTTGAAAGAAGGAAACGGGTGGAGTGACGCCAATTTTATAGAACTACTTGCTCTCTTGAATGACATGCTCCCATAAGATAATGAACTTTCAAGCCGAACATACGATGCCAAACGAATTCTACGATCGATTGGTATGATCTCTGAAAGAATACATGCATGCCCGAATGAATGTATATTGTTTTGCAAGGACCATAAATCACTTAAATAATTCCAAAATCATGGTGCTTCTCGATATAAGAAAGATGATTCTAGTCCTACGAAAGTTGTAAGGTACTTTCCAATCATTACAAGGTTTAGGCTCTTATATAGAAGTGGGGAGACTGCATGACAATTGACATGGCATACATATACAAGAATTAAATATGGGAAACTACGTCACCCGACAGACTCTCCTCAGTAGAAGAGAATTGATCACGAGTATCCTAAATTTGGAAACGAGACAAGAAACCATCGTTCTACATTATCTACAGATGCGGTGAGTCCTTTTGGTTTTCAGAGCAGCAGTCATAGTACATAGCCGGTTATGTTGGTAAATTATAACTTACCACCGTGGTTATGCATGAAATGAAAATACATCATGTTATTTATGCTTATATCAGGCCCAAAACAACCGGTTAATGATATTGATGTTTATTTGGCCCCATTGATCGAGGATTTAAAAATATTGTGGGATTCAGGTGTTACATTGTATGATGCTTACAAAAATGAAGATTTCACTTTGAAAGCCATGTTGTACGAGACGATAAATGACTTTCCTGCTTATGGAAATTTTTTAGGATATAGAATTAAAGGAACTCAAGGGTGTCCCATTTGCGAACAAGGTACACAATCAATTAGGTTGAAACATTCATCAAAAATTTTGTTTTTAGGAAATCGCAGATTTCTACCCCGACGTCATAAGTACCAATCTTGGGCGAAATCATTCGACCGAAGTTCAGAAGAACGTACAACACCATCTCCACTAACAGGTGATCAATTGTTTGAGAAAGTAAATGATTTGGACACTACTTTTGGTTAACCATTTTCAAAAAACCTTATAAAAACTGGTTGGAAAAAGAGATCAATTTTTTTTGAATTACCTACTGGAATTTTCTGTATGTCATACATTTTCTTGATGTTATGCATATTGAAAAAAATGTTTGTGATAGTTTCATTAACACGTTTCTAAATGCACCTGGAAAAACAAAGGATGGAATTAAGGCTATATTGGACATGGTTGAGATGCGAATAGGAGAAGAGTTGGCGCCAGTGAAGGGTGAAAAATGAACATTTCTTCCTCCTGCTGCTTACACTCTTTCCAGGAAGTAGAGATATCAGTTTTGCAACTTCTTGAATGACGTAAAGGTTCCAGAGGGGTATTCATCAAATATCCTAAACATCGTGTCAATTAGCGATTTAAAATTAAAGGATCTAAAATCACATGACTTCCATGTTTTGATGCAAGATCTAATTCTTATAGCTTTACGTTTCATTTTTTCCAAGAATGTCTTCCATACATTAACGAAGCTTTGTTTCTTCTTCAAAGCTATACGCATCAAATTTATAGACCCGCCGAAATTGCTAACTATGGAAAGATAAATTTTCATCATATTATGTGAATTGGAAATTTCCTTCCCACTGACATTTTTCAATATGATGGTTCATTTGATGGTTCATTTTGTGAGAGAGATTCGACTATGTGGTCCTGTACATTATAGATGGCTGAACCCCATTGAACAATATAAGAAAATTTTGAATGGGTATGTCAAAAATTGAAGTCGGCTAGAGGGTTGTATTGCGGAGCAATATATTGTTGAGGAAGATGTTGAATTTTGTACTGAATACCTGTCTGGTGTGGAAAATGTTGGCCTACCAAAATCTCATCACACTGAGTGGCTTGAGGGTGAAGGAATTTATGGAAAAGAGATTGGCACAATCAATATTACAGATTGGGAGTACGCTCACCTTTACATTTTTCATAACAATTTAAACGTTGACCCATATATTCAAACACACAAATAAATTCTTAGGCGTTTGAGTCCATATAGGGCTGAAAAATGGATATCAGATACACATAATTGATAGTTTATAGGATGGTTTTGGGACCATATTTTTAAGCAGTTAGATGAAAATCCAGACTCAATTTCAGAACGACTTCGATGGCTAGTCGGAGGATCAAGTGTGTATGTATTATCTTACAATGCTTATGCAGTTAATGATTATACATTCAATACTAATGAACATGATGAAGACAGTACCATGCAGAATAGTGTGGTTACACTTGTGGCTGAGGCGATGCATGTTTTTGGTGCTAAGGGAAAAAATCCAATTTATGTGAATATGTCATACTTTGGCATCATCAAACGAATATGGGAGCTGGATTATACGAAATTCAAAGTATCGATTTTTCAATGAAAGTGGGTCGATAAAAGGAGTGTTGTTAAAATAGATGAATTAGGATTCGTGAAAGTTAATTTCAGTAAGGAAAGGGAGAAAGACGAACCATTTATAATGGCATCACAGGAAGTTCAAGTATTTTATGTTCCTGACCCCGCAAACCAAAATTGGTCAATTGTTCTGTTATCGACCAAAATAACTGAAGGTTTAGATGAAAGTTCAACGAAGGATGACCCTTTTATAGGGACTTCACAATCATTTCATAGCGGTCCCAATGTAGACAACATTTTGTATGTCAGAGGAGACTACAATGAAGGGATTTACATAGTCGATAGAGGAGTCAAATCTATTCATCCTTTAAAGAAAAAAAAGAGAGTAAACTAATTAGGTTATCTGTTTATTGTAATATACATTGTGTTACGTTATGTTATTATCTGTCCAATGCTGTTTTTGTTAATCTAAATTGAATGTTAAACCACTTCCACAGATAATGACTTCTGCACCTGCTGATGCGGCCAATCACAAGGCACAAAAGGTCTCTCAACTAGCTTCTGGTGGTCTTAGTGTAGAGCAACAACAGGTTTCTCAACCAGCTGCTGGTGGTCCTAGTGCATAGAAACAATAGGTTTCTCAAACTATTATTGCTAGTCCCAATGCTGAGGTTCAACAGGTTTCTCAACCTGTTGCTGTTGGTCCCAGTGCCGATGCTAGCACTCCGGAGGAACATATTGATGATACTTCTGAGGAAATGGTAGGAAATGAAACCCTGAAAGTGAAAAAAAAACAAGAGCATCGTAGTTTGATGGTGTTAGCCAAAATCCTTAAGGCAAAAGCGAAAGGCATCAAATTTGAGGTGAGATGGAATAAGAGAGGCCAATATGTTAACCACAACAAAGCCATCTTTAGTAGCTACATTATAATCGTCACTTGGCAACACGTGCCGATTGATGTACAGTTGTGGCACCTTGTTGTCACCGGGCTGAAGACACTAATCTGGGAATAGATTACGGTAACATTATGAAATCATTTTTTTAATTTATTAAAATAAAATATCAAAACAATGACTTACTCTTCATCATCCATTGTAGGGTGCATTTATAGTATATGACTCACACAAGGAAAATGTATTAAGAGTTGCAGGAAGGATTCATAGAGGTTTCCGTACAATTTTAACGAAATATCATCTTAAAGATACTGAAGGGAAAATCAAGCCACAGCCACATCCTCTTTATGCACACTTGATATCCCAAAGAGCGTGGGATGTGTTTAACAACCATCGTGGGGAAAAGAATTTCTAGGTACATTGTGTTAGGTAATACGTTGTTTGACGTTTCTTGTATTCAAAAATTTCATTGGAAATTTTTTATTTATGAAACAACAATTGACTACTAAAAATAAAAAACGCGCAACAGAACTAGTGTACCCTTACCGTAAAGCAAGGATGGGGTATGATTCACTTGAGAAAAAATTGGTACGTCTTCTAAATCTACTGTACTACTTGTATGTGACATAAAACAACACCATAACCATGTATCTATATTTATTTGCAGGTTGGTGAATCGAAATCGAAATCTATATCCATCCCACTCCATGTGCTATAGAAGGATGCTCGTGTAAATAAAGAGGGAATACTAATATATGGAAACACACAAAAAGTGTGGGAAACATGTGTAAGTATGACATAATATAAATTTTATTTTGTTTAAATCGCTATTAAATTACAATGAATACTTATTTTTCTATATTTTCTATCTGACATAGTCACAGGAATCAACAAAAACCGCACCAGATGCAGAAATTCTTTCAACAGCCTTGAAGCAGCCAGAAGAGTATGGTCGCGTCAGAGGTTTGAGTTTTTGGGTGAAACCCCGAACATATTTTCAAAAACAAAAACAAGAGGGGGATCAAAATGAAAAAAATGGAAAATATGCAAGAAAAATTAGCTATTTTTCAAGAAGAGTTACAATACCAAAGGGAGATGATAGAAACATTTATGGGGGAGAGGCAAAGAGAAGAAACAACTCAATAACAACCCGTGCATGACGATCCTGCCCCACCCCCCACCATCTTTGAGGTGAGCCATTCCCCTAAAAAACCAGACTTAGCAGTGGTAATCAATGTTTTAATAATTGTTTCTATGAAATTTGATTCACATAGACATTGATACATTTCCTGTAATAATATTATACAGGGTGAAAATGAATATGATTTAAATCTATCAACTCCCACCTATCACCTTGTAGCGAGGGCTACGGTGTTCAATATGCAGAACAACATCCTACACAAAAGACAGCTTCCAACAGATCATCTCAGAGTTTCAATTAACGTAGATAATGAGCCGAGTGCCGAGCTACCTGTTCCAAATGACGATGATGACATTCATACGGTTTAACAAGTTGTTGTAACATTCATTGCATGGCCGACAATTCTTTAAAAAAAACATGTCAACAAGGAGGTATCCATTTCCAATTTATTTTTCTAGATGGACCTTTAACATTTAATGAAAAAAGGTCTGAACCGATTAATGTTATTACATAATGACATAGAGAAGGGGGTGAAACGAAATATCAGCTCAAAACTATCTCAAGGATCAACAAACCGATTGAAACGGTCTACTGAGATCACCTTCACCCTGCCCATTCTATATCCACAATTAATATCATTGCAGGCTCATGTGGATACAAAGTTGATAGACGGAAATGCTCACACAGTTTTTTTGAAAAAAATATGAATGCAGAGGAAACATCAGATTTCATTAGTGCTGAAAATGTAAATGAAATCCTCAAGTATGAATGGCTAGGAACCTCATTTATAAATGTATACATGAGGTATGTTTTCATGATTTGATTTTATAAAAGCTGATATACTCTGATAATTATGACTAAGTACATTTTTTAATTTTAGCAGGCATATATATGAAAAAAATTGAAGGGATTTCCCCATGAACAAAAATTTGGACTCGTTAGTCCTCACACCACCACTTCAAAAGATGAAATAGATTCTGATAAAGTGGCTGCAATAATTTCATCCTTGAGCAAATCATTAAAAAAAATTACGGATGACACTCTTTTTAATACCAACGATGCAGGGGTAAAACTCTACAATTTAATCATATCAACTACATTTTAATTTCATTATTTACTTATTCCTTTTTGTATTTTTAGGTATCATTGGATGCTGATTGCAGTCAATTTGGATACTCCAAAGATTTATTTTCTGGATTCCATGCATGGATATCCAACAAACTGACCACGCATGATGGCGTTTATTAATTTTTAATACACAATATCAAACATTTTAAAACTAAACATGTAGTTATATAAATTATGTTATCTATTAATGAGGATTCTGTTATGATAGGGCAGTGAATCATTATCATCTAATGCATGGAATGAATCCAGGGCCTAAAGATAAGAACACCTACAAGATCTACAACTGGAAAATTATCCTAGTATATATAATAAAATCGCACTATCCAAACACCTATAAAAACAAATTACTTATTATTGTCGATGTTTCTGTAGTGTCCAAAACAAAAAAAGGGAAATAACGTGGTTATTATGTTTGTAAATTTATGAAAGATATCGTATTTCATCAACAAACTAGCATCCCTGACGAGGTATTTTTGAAAATAATTACGAGTTCATTCAAAATATTTATTAATACTACGCATATTTATATTTTTTTCATAATACCATGAATGTCACAAAAAATCATATTTAGAAGATGATATATATGTGTTTATAAAATTATGGGCAACATACCTGATGAATGATTGTACACAAATTGGATGAAGGTGAATTCCTACTAATGTTATTCATATATGATCATTGATATCTCCCTTTTTTACACTTATTGAACATATATGATCACCATTTATTATGTTTTAAATCCATAGGTTATGAAGAATGGTTTTAGAAATGATTTTTCTTTCTAGTAAAGCATAACTCATTGGACTACACTGGTCAATAGTGTGGAAGTCGACTGATGCATAGTCATTCAGTCCACTCACGAGCATCTTAAAAGCTTGATGGGAACCAATATCTTGGATTTTAAATTTTATAATTTTAGTTTCCCTTATATGTGGGAGGGGGTTTCCAGGAGGGAGGGGGTGTCCAGGAGTGGGGGGGGGGGATGTCCAGGAGGGGGTTTGTCCAAGAGGGAGGGGGTGTCCAGGTGTGAGGGTGTCTAGGAGGGGAGGGAGGGGGTGTGTCCAGGGGGGTGTCCATGAGTGGGGTGTTCAGGAGGGGAGGGAGGGGGGGTGTCCAGAAGGGAGGGGGTGTCCAGACAAAGATCCATTTAATTACATTCAATATTGATAATATACAATGGGTAGATCACTTATAGAGTAGCCTGAAGTGGGTCCGTAGTGAGGCATCAAAAGTTCCAACCAACCAAACCAATTCCAAGCCCATGTAAATGCCCAATAATTATATTCTAGTTCAATTTGAGGCCCAATATAACTTATTTAATGTTATAAAGACCCAACATATGCATCATTTACCTTTCTCACATTCGATTTATGTGAAATTTCATTCATATTCCTCCAATATATTTTTTGTTTGGTGTTTTTCCTTGATTTGTTGAACTGTATCTCTTCAAAATATATATGATTTAATAATTCATATTATTTAATGATGGTGTATGATTAATATTTATTCCATTATCAAATAGATGATGAAAATATAGTTGGATAAAGAAGGTTATTGATGGGTATACACTAAAGAACTAGGAGGGAGGGGGTGTCTAGGAGGAAGGAGTGTCTAGGTGGGAGGGTGGGTGGGGGGTGTCCAAGAGGGGAGGAGGGGCTATCCAGGAGGAGAGGGGGCTATCTAGGGGGAGGGAGGGGGATGTCTAGGGAAATGGAGGGGCTGCAAGGGGAGGGAGGGGGGTTGTCCAGGAGGAGCGATGGGGTTGTAGGTGGAGTGGTGGGAGGGAGGGGGCTGCAAGGGGAGGGGTGGGGGTGTCTAGGGGGGCTATCTCGGGGAGGGGAGGGAGGGGGTTGTACAAGAAGGAGGGGGTGTCCAGTAGGGGAGGGGGATGTCTAGGAGAGGAGGGGGGCTGTCCAAGAGGTGGGAAGGGGGCTGTCTAGGGAAAGGGAGGGTTGAAAGGGGAGGGAGGGGGTGCCGTTTAGGGGAGGGAGGGGGGTGCTATCCAAGGAAATATAGACATGTAAAGGTTGTAACAAGTAACAATTGAAATTTTATTAATTTATTCTTTCATATTAATGTTTAATTTATTTCATTATTGTATTAATAACATAATATTGGTTTTCTTATATAGGTGAAATCTTTTTCCTGAGTTCGAATGCTTTGTTAGGAAACTAATACCATGGATGACAATTTTTTAGAGCGGATCATGGATGAAAAAAGGATTAAACATCAATGTTTTTAAACTGTTTGTTCGATAATTGTAATTGTAACCAAATTAAACATTGTTTGAAATGTATATAGTAGTGTGTTGTTTTGTATTCTTGATTTCAAGTATATGTATACAACATTTTTGTTTTTCTGTGCTTTGTGTGTGGGTGTTGTTTCTGCTGTGTGCAGGTGCTGTCATGTGTGCAGGTGTTGTGCAGGTTCTAGGTTTTCACATGAAATTTGGCCTTTATCAGTGCTAATTAAGCACTGATAAATGGATAATATATCAGCGCTTGCGTAGCGCTGATAAAGGTAGTATTTAGCAGTGCTATTTTCAGCGCTGAAAATAGCGCTGATAAATACTACCTTTATCAGAGGTAGGCAAGAGCTGATAAAGAACCACCTTTATCATCACTCTTTTTAGCGCTAGAAAAGGGACCCCCGCCCCCTTATCTTTGACAAGATTAACAGCGCTTTTTTATCACTGTTAAAGACTGTTTTTAGCGCTATTATAAGCCCTATTTGTAGTAGTGTACCCATAACTCACGAAGCTCCGTGGGAGCCATCCGATATGCTGGTGTAGATATCGGTGCCATCCCAGGGTATAGGTCGATGTAAAAGTCTTTCTCTCTACATGGAGGTAGTCTCAGAACATCATTAGGAAAGACATTAGCATACCGGTCCACCACTACAAGATATCTCAGACTCTTAACATCAACTTCTCTTAGGGTAAGGCTAGCCAACTAATGTGTGATTGGTTGCACCCTCCTCTGGGTAAGTCCATCCTGTGCTGCAAAGGTTCCCTTTTCACCAGTGAAGGAAAACTAGGTCCCATCCTTATGGAAACATTGTACTTTGCGCCTAATACAGTCAATCTGTGCCTGAACTATGGATAACCAGTCCATACCGAAGATGATGTCATAAGGCCTCGACGCCACTACAAGAAGATCCCAGGCGAAGCTCAAGACTCCTAGAGTAAGCTCACACTTCCGGCACCAGTGTGTAATCATCAAATCCACTCCCATAAGAGTCTCTAGCCGTAAAGATCGAGCCAAGAACTCCATCAGAATCTGCAAGCTACGAACGAGGGCCATGGAAATAAAAGAGTGACTGGAACCTGTGTCTATAAGTACTGAAAATAAGGTAGAGTAGACAAAAATTGTACCTCTAATCATCTCTGGAGTGTCTTGGTCATAGGCCCCAGCTGCCTGGAGCTGATCTTATCTATGTCCACCTGCTCCCTGTATTCGGGGTGGACTGCCTGGAGGTGGTGGCGGTAGAACCTCAAATCGTCACCCACCACCTCCTACATGACCACCTCCTCTTCCACGTTCGCCTGTTTCCTGCGGACCTCCCTGATCTAATCTCTACCTCTGCCTCAGCAGTCCCTCAACTGTATACTGGTCGTCCGTATGGCAGGTCCAGCAGTTGCGAGCCATGTGACCCTACCCACCGCACGAGTAGCACTACCTGCTCTTCAGTTGTCCTCCTCTGTCCCATGAGCCCCGCACCACCGACCTTGTATCCTAAGGTCGTCCACCAGAAGGTCTGGCCTGCTTGGGCCCCTGTGTCATCCCTCTACTGCCTACCGCATATGACTCTGCCACCTAACGTTCGATGGTGGATCTCGCTATTGGTGCCTGCTCAGCTAGGAAGATCTCCACCAGGAGCACTCGCTCTAGTACCCTATCCCGCGTCAAAATGCTGAGCGATATCATCGATGCTCTGATATTCTATAGGAGACCCTAATAAAAGGTCTAGGACCTGAAGAAAGGGTATTGTTCCATGTCGGTGGAGTAGCGAGAGAGATCAGTGAACCTCACCGAGTACTGGGGCACATTCATTATGCCCCACTGTAAGTGCAGTAGCTCCTATATATGCACAAAGAATAAGTTTTCCAGGATGAACTCTGCCCTTAAAAGTCTCTCGAAGTCCGACCATATGAGGGTCACATAATCGTGTATCTATAGCATCATGATTCACTATCTACCTACTGCTTCTTGAAAAATACTGGCTGCTAGGATCACCATAAGGTCAGCTGGTATCCCTACCAAGCGGGAAACTTTGAATACAGCCTCTAGCCAATCCTGAACCGCCTGTAGGTGCATCTCACCTCAGAACCTTGGAGGCCTCTGCCACTGAAAATCATGCAATGTGATCAGTCAGCGTGCATACTCTGCTGGTGGGGCTAGTGGCAACGGCTTCCCAACAAGTAGTGGTGCTGCTGGTACACCACACGGGGGCGCTGATGCTGTAAGAGGGCCTTGCACCGAGGCCTCATCCCTCGGTGGGCCGTCATCACGTACTCTCTCAGGAATCTGGGATGGCTATCTATGTGGTGTAATCCTAAAAGAAGACAGAAGTGCTGCGATCAACAAGTTATACCTGGTGAGCTGACTTCAAGAGTTCATAAGAAAAACTTTTCAAAACACACGCAATAAGTGTTTTCATGTACTGAGTTGGAAATCAGAAATCAGGGGCCTGGTTTATGGATACCTTGGCCACCACACCAAAACTGGATTCCCCAAACTGAAAACCACACTCATAAAACTTAACATTATTTCCACATAGAAAATATTAGAATCATAGTTCTTCAGAAGAACCGACTCCTCTGATACCACTTTGTCACAACCCGTCCCTTGGGGCCTGTGTCGTGACTACCCAGAAGCCCGACTTCTATAAGCCAGGGGTTGGCAACTAGAACTAGAAAGGAATGTCCATAATAAGAGAAGGAATTGACTTTTTAACCTATACAGACACAGCGGTATCACCACGAAGATAGTACCACAAATGTAAAAGTACCACACAGGTATCACCACAAAGATAGTACCACGAAGGTAAAAGTTCCACACAGGTATCACCAAGAAGATAGTACCACGAAGGTAAAAGTACCACACAGGTATCATCACAAAGTTATTACCAAAAAGGTAAAAGTACCACATAGGTATCACCCAGAAGATAGTACCACGAAGATAAAAGTACCACACGGGTATCAAAAAAGGGAAGAGGGACCGAGCCTTGTTCATTTAGCCCACGACCTCCGTGTTAACTTCTAATCAACATGATGGAGGAAAAAGGATTATACAAATCTTGAAATTAAAACCAAAATTAAACCCTACCTCAAGAACGATGGATAAATGCCCGCGATTGAGGAAGTTGGTTGGGGTTCTCCATCCCACGCAACTAGCCTCCAATGATGTCGCTCAATCGTCGATCTCCAGTTCGGGGTTTCAGTGATGCTCGTAACCGCTCACCGGAACGGGCTCCATCCTCCAAGGGTTTGGTGTCGTGAAACTTTACCATCACTTCGTTTCTTGTTGAAGTAGTGCTGACACCTCTCCCCAAGATCTATATAAATAGGAGAGGGGGATGATAAGTAATGACGTTGGGAATTAATGGGGGATCATTAATTATGAACCTTTGTAATTCCCCAACATTGATATTATGTAGGATTTAAAGGTCAATCCATTTATTGGCTTGACACATCGCTGCCCCACGTTGCCTCTTGTCCGTTAGAGGAAAAATATAGAAAGTAAAATAACAAAGTTATTTTATTTATTCTTTTAAAAAGTTCTGAAATCTAACTTTTTCTACAGACCTACTATTGTTGAAGTGAAGGCTCCCTTAAGCGAATCTCAGTACTGCAGATTTAATGGTGCCCTTGGATTTTTAATTCAAGAACCATTTCAAAAGTTAGAAAACGCTGCTTGTGCGTTTACTGAACGTACCTTAAAAAAAGTTCATAAATTTATTTTGGGCACACCAAGCCTTGGAATCATGCACCATCAATTTTCACAGACTCGTAATAATTCCATATAATTAAAAAAAATACACGGAAAATCAGGATCTTTACATTCCATTTGTGTTAATACAATTATCTCATTTTAGGAAGTATGGACTACCACCCCCTCAAACTGATGTGATTCATTCATACCCCACATGGAATGTATTAAGGATGGGTTTAGTGAAATTATATGATATATATGATATAATAATTATACTATAATAATGATATATATATATACACACATATATATATATACATATTTCATTTATATACTTTCTTTCAATTTGATAATAAAAACTAAAACAATGTTCATGTGTACGTACGGCTTACCATCTCCATGGACTGTGTATTTCATTTAATAATTATATATTTTATAGATTATTATAATATAAATATAATTAATATACATGATATTTATATCATGGTTGACATTATGAAATCATGATATAAGTATAAGGACCAACGATATAACAAATTAAGACATATGCAAAGAACAAAGTGAATATTACCTAAAGTGAAACCTTAACATAGGATTCTTAATAATAGGGTAATATAAGGTTACAATCATAAAATATAAAGTATTATATATTATTATATGGTTCACTAAAATATTTATAATAAATTTATTTTTATTATACTAGTGGATTGAACGAGTATGATGAGAGTCATGATACATGGTAAGGGTATTTCTTCTCACTTTTTATTTTCATGAGACACACACTATGTTTACCACTCATTCCTTTTTTGTGGTGTATTTAATACCCACGATTGAATTATATTTATATTATACATAAATTTATGTGTATTAAAGTATCCATTTTAATAACTTTCATTCACGGGGTTTAAGTTACAAAGGTTACCAAATTAGTAAAAAATGTTTTGTCTCAAGTTTCCTTCTTTAATAATCATGTATAGTTATGAACCTAAATCATTTTCAAGGTGTATATACTTCCATGTTATATCATGAATCTACTTATTTTCATGATATTTTAATATTTATGTAATTTTATTTTAATACATGAAGAGTATGGTCCCAAGTAACCAAGTGGTAAGAGTTTATTGAAACAATCTCATCGCTTTTCAAGATTGTTAATGACTATGAATATTTGATGAAATATTATGATCCATATCTCAAGAACACTCATGAGTTTCCTTCTACTATGTTTATTCAAGATATCCCCATGTGTTAGTACCACCTCTTCCACTCTTTGTTACTTAAGATAATGTTTTTACGTAAAATATGATTCTATTTCTCTCTCTTCGGTTAGAATTCTATTGTAATCAAAAACCATGATTTAAAAAATGTTTTCAAAAAAATATTTTCAAAATATCGTTGTATCCAATTTTCATGTAAAAAGTATTTTAATTTTTTTATGGTTTTCAATAATTTATTTATAAGTTTTCAAATCTATTTTCAATGAAAAAGGTTTTCAAAAATGTTTTATGTTTTAAAAAGTGTTTTCAATGAAGAAATGATATTTTCTTCAAGAACGTCACTACTAGAATTTCTGGCTTTTGAGGCGTGGGACTTTTAGCGGCCGCCAATTGGTGGCTGCTAATAATATCAAAAGAGGCCGCCAAATGGCAGCCGCTGCACTTTATTATCTAAAAACCTAATTTTCCCCTCCCCCCTCCCCAACCCCTCGACCCGGTGACCCCTCCCCGACCCCCGGCGACCCCGACCCCAGACCTCCGGCGACCCCGGTGACCCCGACCCCCGGTGACCTCGACCCCCGACCTCGGACCTCTCGGTGACCCCTACAGCCCCCGGAGACCCCGACCCCTGGTGAACTTGACCCCCGGCATCCCCCACCCCCTTGCCTCCATGCTGTGGCACCCGCAACACCGATGACCCCCACCGCCTTGCCTCCGCGGTGCGCCCCCATGACCTCGACACCCCCGTGACCCGGCAACCCCCACCCCTGCCTCCGCGCTGCACCTTTGGACTATTCTGTCGCCGCTATCCCCTCCCGGCCCCATTTCATCCCTCTGGTAAGTCCTCCTACCTCCGTTGGACCCTCACGGTCCTTTGTGACTCTCCGTGTAGAACCCTCCCACACTTCGACCAATGGTTCCACTCCTTTCGAGTCAGGTCCTCGAACCCCTGTCATCAAGTCACTGCACCATCATGGATCCACAATCGAGTCACACACCGTTACCTACAGCCGAGTCCTTCATAGGTAATGTTTTTTATCCTTCAAATTTGGTTTTTAAATTTTAATGATATGTGTTTTTTAGAATTTAAATATGATATTTCACTTTTTATTTTTATTAAATACAGATATGGATAGGAGCTGGATTGATATGCAAGATAGATTTTCAGCTGAATATTATGAGGGGATTAAGCGATTTATGGATTTCACCAATAGATTTCCAAGCGATATGATTAGTTGTCCATGCAGAAAATGTGCAAATAGATATCTCTTCAAACGAGATAGTGTTAGAGAACAATTGTTTTTGAATGGGTTTTTGAAAAAATATAAGACATGGACACGTCATGGAGAAGATTTTGTTTCACGTCATCACTCAGAAAGTATTCATATGAATGTTGACTCGAGAACAGTTGATCTGATGAACATAATGCTGAATGATATGATCCATCAGTTTCAATCTGAAGACAGTAATGTCGTAAATGATGACGTCGGATTGAGTAATCCCCGTTCTTCTATAGATGGAGAAGCATTGAAATTCTTTGAAATTCTTAACGATGCGCGTATTGAATTATATCTTGGATGCACTAAATTTAGTAAACTGACATTCATCGTTGAATTGTTACACCTGAAGGCCTTGAACCAGTGGTCAGACACCTCATTCGCCTTGTTGTTGGTATTATTGAAGAAGGTACTCCCTGCTGGAGTGAAGATTCCAGAGTCATTATATCAAGCTCACAAGTTGATCAATGATCTTGGTTTACATATGATACAATTGATGCATGTCGCAATAATTTTATGTTGTTCAGAAAAGAGAATGCGCAAATAAATAATTGTACTATTTTCTATGCATCCAGGTGTAAGACCAATGAGATTAATCAAGGTATTCAAATTCTTCCTGGGAGAGTCTTGAATCAAGGGAAACAAGTTTACTCTAAACAGATGCGTTATTTCCCACTGAAACCGAGACTGAAGAGATTCTTCTTGTGCACTAAAATTTCTAAATTGATGACTTGGCATTCAGAGAGAAATAAAGAGGTTGATAAATTAACTCACCTGGAAGATTCTTTGGCATGAAAAAGTTTGATCAAAGACACCCAAACCTTTCTCGAGATGATCGTAATATTCGACTGGGTTTGGCAGTAGATGGTTTTAACCCATTTAGGTCCATGGTTGGTGCGACACATAGTACATGGCTAGTGGTGTTGGTTCCATACAAAATCCCCCCATGGGTATGTATGAAGCATCCTTTTTTGTTACTCTCAATTATAATTGATGGACCGAGATGACCTAGTGATAAAATAAATGTTTATATGCATCCTTTGATTGAAGAGCTGCAAGAATTTTGGGCTGATGGTGTAATTACTTTTGACTCGGCAGCTAATTAAATGTTTAGACTTCGGGCTACTTTGTTATGGACAATTAATGATTTCCCAGCGTATGCTAACTTATCAGGTTGGAGTACAAAAGGATAATTTTCTTTCCCTTATTGTAATAAGAGTAAAAAATCTATATGGCTTAAGCACTGTAGAATGTGAGAATATCTTGGTCACAAATGCTTTCTTCCTCCATTGCACAGGTTCAGAAAAGACCGTGTATCATTTGATGGGAATAGAGAGTATGACCCATCACCATAAATACTATCTGGGGTTGAAATTTTTACACAACTAGATAAAGAAAACATCCATACAATGTTTGATTTTCAAGATTTATTGGTTCCTGCATTGCCTTCTATTCCTGCTGCAAATAGACAGCGAAGTCATAATTGGAAGAAATTAAGTATTTTTTTGAATTTCTTTATTGGAAATATAATATTTTAAGAAATAATTTGGATGTGATACACAATGAAAAAAATTTATGTGATAATATTTTGTGCACCATTTTATGAGTCAAGAGGAAATCAAAGGATAATGCTAATGTTCAATGTGATTTGCAAGAAATGGGATTGATAAATCCTTTACATTTACAGCTGGGTGAAGGTAATCAAGCATACATGCCTGATGCATAGTACACAATGGGTAAAAAAGAGAAACAAACATTTCTATCATTTTTGAAGACCGTTAAGGCGATAGATGGTTATTAATCTAATATTTCGAAGTGTTTGAATATGACGAGCATGACATTGCAGGGTTTGAAAAGTCACGATAATCATATTCTGCTTCAACAGTTAATTCCTATAGCAATTCGTGATTGCTTACCTTCCCAGGTTGTTGATCCATTGATTGGAGTTTCTAATTTTTTTAGATAGTTCTGTTCTAGGAATCATCGCATGAGCGATTTGAAAAAGCTACAGGATAAGATTTTACTTGAACTATGTCACCTAGAGAAACTCTTGTTGCCGTCCTTTTTTGATGTCATGGTTCACTTGGCCGTGCATTTAACTGGTGAAGTCATTGTCGGTGGTCCTGTTCAATTCATGTGGATGTATCCAATAGAGCGATACTTAAATACATTGAAACAATATGTGTGCAACAAAGCTCGTCCGTAAGCCTCAATTGCCAAGGGATATTTAATGGATGAGTGTACTAATTTCTGTGCTTCATATATTGATGAGGTTGAAACAAAGATAGATAAACTGTCCCAGAATGACGAGGGTACAATTGGAGAAGGAATAACATTTGATATGTGGAACGATGAGTGGGTTCAAGCTCATCGATATGTGTTGTTCAACACTCCATCAGTTATGCCATTGATACAGTAAGTTTCATAGTTGATATGTATTTTGTTTCTATATTTATTTTATTACATACCTTATATTGTGTTGTGATTTAGGATTCATATCTCTGAGTTGAAACGTGAAAGGCCCCGTGCAACTGACTATTAAATCCAAAAACATCATTTCAACACATTTCATGAGTGGTTCAAGACTCATGTACGTATAGTTCATTTAATATTTTTATAGTGAAACTTAGTTGTATTTTCACAATCCTTTATCCATTAAACTATATATGTGAAATTTTTAGATTCAAAAGTTACGTGATTTAACCCAGCATGTGAGCAAAGAACTCAACCACCTAGCTGATGGTCCATTTATTACAGCTCGTCGCTACAAGTCTTTGGATGCTAACGGATTCCGACTTTGTATTAGCGATGTTGACATGAACTGAGGCACAAAAAATAGTGGTGTTGGTTGTTCTTTTGTTGATGCGGGTTATTATTATGGATTTTTGAGAGATATTATTGAGGTTATTTATGGTCGTGACTTAAAACACATATGGTTAAGGTGTGATTGGGTCGATCTAGTTTGTTGAATGAAAGTTTATAACTTCCAATTTACATTAGTAAACTTTAACAATAAGCTATATAAAGATGAACGAGTTAGCAATGATCTCTTCATACTAACATCGCAGGTAGAACAAGTTTACTTTGTCGGCATTGATTCTAATTGGAAAGTTGTGGTGAAAATGTCTAGAAGTGGTGTTTTTCTGATTGACCAAGAGGAACCTGAAGTTGTCGCATTTCCCGATCAAACACTTGACCAAACAACAGTAGTTGTACGAGATAAAGATATACAATGGGCCAGAGAGACAGTTGAAGGAGATACGATAGACTTTCATGATTAGTGAAAATTGTAATTATATCCCTAGTTATTATTTGTAAAAATATTTATGGCTTATATATGTATAAAAATTGCTTGATTTAACTATAAATTCTTTTAATGTAGGTATGTCACAGGGTGGTCATAGTGTTTCACTTGATGTTGTCGGTATGTATGTTTTCATTTTTCTAAATTAATTGATTTTAATTTTCTGTGTATATTTCCTTAACTATTTCTAATCATTAATTTATATTGTAATTGAATTATTAATTTATGTTTCTCAGGATCTAGTGCTTCTTCCAGTAGACACAGGGGTCTTAGTAGAGGGGTTCAATCCTGGAATACTGGAGCCCGATTGGATGTGTTATTTGACGACACATTTCATCCAGTTGGAGATGGTGCTACTGCATTGAGTCATCAGTTTGGGCATATGATACGAGACTCACACAGATTCCCTCTGACGACTCGTGACTGGAGTTCTTTCCCCTAGGATATGATGTACAGATTATGGAGGGAGGTTTAGGTAAATTCAATGTTTAATTTTTCATGATATTGTTATTATTATTATCCCATCTAATGAATTTTTTTTAACAGGATAATTTGACATCCTGTCCAGATGAGTTTCGGGCTATATGTATGTCTAAATTCCAAAAATTATGGAAGGATTACAAGTCAAGGGTGAAGAGAGATCATTGGACACCATTTGCAGGTGTGCCAGACATTCTACAGTGAGTCCCTCCGGGCATTCTTCCTGCGCAGTGGCAGGATTTGGTTGCGTTTTGGTTGAGTGAGGTAGCGATGGAAATATTTATTAATTTTAATCTATAAATAACTAATTTTTCAAATGTATATTAGGTAAATACGATGAATGTAGACCGAGTCTGCTCATTATTCACATAATCGGGTGATGCAGGGCACGCCTTCCAGAATTGGCACTCGACATGTGTCACATCTCAGACATGATGTAAGTTTAGAAATCACTATTTCATTCATATTTTAAAAATATTGTAGTATAACATGGTGAACCCCTTTATTATAGTTACACCAACACGGTGAGCCAATTGATTGGATGTCCATATGGATGAGGACTCGTAGGGCAGGTGATCCCGATGTTTCCTGTGTTATAGTAAGAAAATTATTTACTAATAAATGTATTTTTATTTTATATAAATTATTCATATTTGTTCATTGATTCATTATATGCTACAGGCTTAGTTTGACGCTCAGTTAGAAGAGTTTCCATAGGATAAACGTCGTAGTACTGTGTGTAGAGATGAAATATTTCACTGTGTTGTGGGGCGTGACGGTCATGGTTATTCTTTGACTTATGGCGGTGGTGTCCCACGACATGCAGTTGTTAGAGCAGATGTGATGGGTGCATGCAGAGAGTCTGGGATGCGCACACAGGCTGAGATAGATGCTTCTATGTAGGATATACAACACAATTTTGATACACAGTTTCAGCAGTTACGTGCAGAGTATGAGGAGAGGTTGTCACAGATGTCATCACGTATCGATGATATGACGACGCAACAAGTGGCGCCACAGGTAAACAATAAAACAAAGAATACTTAGATGGACTTTTATTGATATTTTTATGATATTTAATATTGATATATATTTTAGGCTCTGAATACAACCGGTGGACATCGTAGTGAAATTGGTGATCCAGACAAGAATGAACCCCATGCATGAGGTAATTTCATTTATGTCGATTAATTCTCTAGAAGTTTTTATATCCTTGATGAATATAATTTTCCTTTTTCTACCTAGATTTTTTTTTAGTATTTTTGACCTGAAACCACCGTGCAAAAATCTAATTATTATTCGTGATGTGTATCCGCAGATGAAACGTCAATTGGACGTGCGGTTTGCGCGGTACGACTCAATATGCATGTTTTAAGTGCTGTGCGCTTTTCATAAATGCGCGTTGGGGGGGGGGGGGGGTCCAAATGGGCCGAACGAAGTCAGAATGGCCTAAAATTAGATGAAAAATATGGGTGAGTGAATTGTGAAGTGCTCGAGTAGACGACACGTCAATCAGACATGATGTGTGCCCGCGGTGACCGAGAGCGCGGTTCTGATGTCATAAACGGCCAGAACGGGCGTCTAACAGTCAAATTCATATAGGAAGACCTCTAATTGACCTGAAACCACCATGAAACAATCTAATTATTATTCGTGATGTGTACGCGTAGACGGTACGTCAATCGGACGTGTGGTTTGCGCGGTACGGCTCAACATGTGTGTTTTAAGTGGTGTGCGCGCTTCATAAATGCATGTGGGGGGTCTAAGTGGGCCGAACGAAGTCGGAATGGCTTGAAATCATTTGAAAAATATGGGTGAGTAAATTGTGAAGTGTTCAAGAAGACGACACATCAATCGGATGTGCCGTGTGCCAGCGGTGACCGAGAACGCGGTTCTGGTGTCATAAATGGCCAAAACAGGTGTCTAACGGTCAAATTCATAGAGGACGACCTCATATTGACATGAAACCACTGTGAAACAATATAATTATTATTCATGAAGTGTAAACGTAGACGACACGTCAATCGGACGCGCGGTTTGCGCGGTACAGCTCAATATGCATGTTTTAAGTGGTGCATGCGCTTCAAAAACCCGCGTGGGGGGCGGTCCAAACAGGACGAACGAAGTCGGAATGGCCTAAAATCAGACGAAAAATATGGGTGAGTGAGTTGTAAAGTTTTTGAGTAGACGACATGTCAATCGGACGTGCTGTGTGCCCGCGGTGACCGAGAACACAGTTCTGGTGTCATAAACGGCCGAAACGGGCGTCAAACGGTCAAATTCATAGAGGACGACCTCGGATTGACCTGAAAGCATCATGAAATAATCTAATTATTATTCTTGAAGTGTAAGTATAGACGGAACATCAATAAGACATTCGGTTTGCGCAGTACGTCTCAATATGCATGTTTTAAGTGTTGTGTGCGCTTCATGAACGCGCGTGGGGGGGGGGGGGGGGGGGTCCAAATGGGCCAAACGAAATCAGAATGGTATGAAATTAGAAGAAAAATATGGGTGAGTGAATTGTGAAGTGGTAGAGTAGACGACACATCAATCGGATGTGTCGTGTGTTCGCGGTGACCGAGAACGCGGTTCTGGTGTTATAAACGGCCAAAACGGGCGTCTAACGGTCAAATTCATAGCGGAAGACCATGGATTGACCTAAAAAAACCGTGAAACAATATAATTATTATTTGTGACATGTAATAATAGACAGAACATCAATCGTACGTGCGGTTTTCATGGTACGGCTCAATATGCGTGTTTTAAGTGGTGCGACCGCTTCATAAACGCACGTGGGGGGTCCAAATGGGCCAAACGAAGTCAGAATGGCCTGAAATCAGACAAAAAATACGGGTGAGTAAATTGTGAAGTGGTCGAGTAGATAGAATGTCAATCAGACGTGCCGTGTGCCTGAGGTGACCGAGAACGCGGTTCTGGTGTCATAAACGGCCAAAACGGGCATCTAACGGTCAAATTCATAGCGGAAAACTTCGGATAGACCTGAAACCACCATGAAACAATATAATTATTATTCTTGATGTGTATGTGTTGATGACACGTCAATAGTACATGCTGTTTGCGCGGTACGGCTCAATATGCGTGTTTTAGGAGGTGCACGCGCTTCATAAACGCGTGTTGGGGGGTCCAGATGGGCCGAACGAAGTCGAAATGGCCTGAAATCAGACGAAAAATACGGGTGAGTAAATTGTGAAGTGTTTCAGTAGAGGTCACATCAATCGGATGTGCTGTGTGCCCGCGGTGACTAAGAATGTGGTTCTGGTGTCATAAACGGCCAAAACGGGCGTCTAACGGTCAAATTCATAGCAGACAACCTCAGATTGACCTGAAACCACCATGCAACAATCTAATTTGAACCATATAATTAATTATTTTAAAATTTTAAAACGGTAATCAAAATTATGAATATATTTTCAAAATAAAATACTTTAGATCTGTTACTGTAAGATTTAATTGAAATATGTTAATTTGATTCAAATATTTGTTTTCTAGGTTTTATTTGGTACTAATTTTGTTATTAAGTTTTGTTATGCAGTTATATTTGATGATGGATGTGAAGCTTGGAAGATGACTGACGAGATTTATTTGGGTATATATTATTGTGTAATTGAATTTTTTTTAAAAAAGAATTTAAAATCTATAGCGGCCTCCATTTGGCGACCGCTATTGTTGTTATGATGAAATTATTTATGATCTTGTGGAACATGTGTGTATGATTTTCTTATGATATGGGTGGGATCTATATCTTCTTCCAATGCATTGGGCAAAGATTTATATCTCATGTGACATACTAAGATGGTCTTTGGAATGAACCTTGACTACTAAGATGGCCATGGGAGTGAACCATGACTACCAACATGGTATGAGGAGTGATATCATGCTACCAAGATGGCCAAGTGAGTGAACCATGACTACCTAGATGGTATGGGGAGTGACCCTATACTACCAAGATGACCTTGGAAGTGATGACTTGGAAACTATGAAAATAATATTATATTCTTATGTGTCTTCTACAATTCCATGTTTCATTCCCAAGTTAGGTTTTCATGGCTTATGTTATTTATTTCCTTATTATTCATGTCATACGAACTATCCATATTTATGCGATGATTCATGTATATGTTATTTTATATGTAGGGTATGATCTTCTATTTTCATGACCATGTTATCATACCTTTATGCTCAATATTATACATTCATGTCTCCATTATTTAACCTTACTGATCATTTGATCTCACCCCTTTTTATGTTTCCTTCCTCAGGTTAGAAAGATATGTGTTATGTTTTATGTGTCTAAGAAGGGTTCTAGTTGAGAAAAACCTAGTGGGAGATAATGTAGGTCATTTATGTACATGTGTTTATGTTTCCATGTTTCCAAAGGCACTAGACTAGTATGTTATTCAAGCGTATGTTTGTGTAATGTTTTATGTATTCCGAAAAAGTTATGTAATGTTAATGTATTTCAATACTGGGTGGTTTTTGTTGGTAACAAAGGAAAAGTTTTGTTAACCTTGGGACACTAGGATGGGAAATTCATAGTGAGAACCCTAAGGACATGTATAAGGATAGATATAAGGATGAGTCAATGTTTAAGAAAATTCCCTAGAATTTTGGAGAAGGATAGACTGAGTAGTTTCCAAGAAAAACATCCATGTCTAGATAATACAAGTGGATTTGTCTCAAGAACAGATGTAACTAGGGGTAAGAACTCTAAAAATATGTTCCCAGCCTGACTTAGGGTAATCTGGTACATGACAACATGCCTTTCTGCAAACCTGGTATGATAATCCTGGGGGATGTTCTTTAAAAATTCATAGAATATTTATGAACCATCATGAAGGATTTAAATAGAAGTTTTATATGAATAACCTAGGATAAACCTGTGGTGTCATAGATTAAATATGGTTTCATATGTTTGAAATCCTATAAGGAATTTTTCATTATTATGTGGTTTTTCATTATGATAACAATTTATTGCTTTATGATTTTAGTTTTAATAAATGGTTGGAAGCCAAAGTAACTTTGTTAATGGTGATTGTGAAGGACTATTCAATGATCATACTCCTATGTAACTGAATGATATGGGAGCTAGAATGAAAAATATTATTTCTATTCTCACACAACTTTCTCAAGCTATAAATGATGGCGGACTCCTAAATGAGCAATGGAGGGAACAAAATTTTATTGAATATTTAATGAGGAAACAATCACCTTCTTTTAGATGGTATTTTGATCCACTTGTTTCTAAACAATGAATCAATACCACCAAAAATATATTCTTCATTCTTCATTATTTGGATCATGAGAAATTTATTCTAAATTTTTATCAATTAGAAGGTGAAACAGATCAATGGTGGACTCTAATCAAGAATATAAGGTAGAAATATGAGATTAAGTCTATAGATTGGAATAAGTTTTAGAACTTATTTTTAAATAAATACTTTTTCTAGATTCTTTGTACTAAGTTGGTGAAAGAGTTACTTTAGTTGAAGCAAAGGGATGATGAATCTATTGGTACCTATGAGGCTAATTTCATAAGACTTGTGAGGTACACATCATGAATTATCATCCAACTTGGAAGTAAAGTTGATGGTTTATTATGTGAATTAAAACCAAGTCTTAGAAGGGTGTTGGCCATAAGAGACGTTAGTAGCTTTGAAGATATTTTTCACTGTGAAATCAAGGTTGAAATGGAGCTTGGATTCAGGTATCAATCTCATGGATTTGACAAGAAGAGGAAGATGTAGTTTAAAGGAAAATCTAAAAACAATGAAGAAAAGGATATGAAATTTCTTTTATTCTCTATGTATAGGAATAAGCATAGAGGAAATTACATTAAGGTGTATAATAAATGTTTTAAATGTGTAAGGGATGTTTATTGGAAATTTGATTGCCGAAGTAATAGGAAGAAGTTACCTAACATTGTGAATGGGGAAAAGCATCACAAAATTAACCTCCCATGATTCAGTGATACAAGTGTAAGGAGAATGGTAATTATACTAACAACTACACAAACCCAAGGGCTTGTGATGATGATTTATGTTAGCAACCTCTTAAGATGAGCGATAAAGAGAAATATTATTTAATATTTATTTATGATGAGGAGTGAGATAAAAAACTAATGAAAGGAACCCTTACCATCAACTCTAGAACTACGAATGTCATATTTGATTCTACATCTACCCACTCATTCATATCTAAATAATTTTTTAAGGGAGTTAAGATTCCACCAAAACAATTAGATGTTAAATTAGTGGTGAAACCCCCTAATGGTACGATTATTGCACCTCAGTTATATGATTACTCTCTAGTTGATGTTTGTGGGAATGTGCTTCTTGAAAATATTCTCATAATTCTTTTTGTTTGAGTTTGATGTCATCTTAGGCATGGATTGTATTTATCTGCATAAATCCTACATCAATTGTCAATAAAGGGAAGTTGCTTTTGATATTTCAAACCTGCTTATGATAATCCATCCATGTGAAGAGAAGTATGGACTTTTTTTGATGTTACATCCAGTGTATGGGTCATAATTACCATTCAAAAGGGTTGTTTATCTCAAATTGTTGGTGAGTGAATCGACATCGATGATATGCCTATTTTTTGGTATTTTTTGGATGTATTTCAAGAAGAGTTTCCCAGTATTCAAACAAAACATTTATTTGAGTTCTCAATAGAACTCATAACTTATTCCACACCAATTTAAAATACTTCTTATAGAATGTTCCTGACCGAGTTATAAGAATTGATGAAGAAACTCTAATAAAACCTTGATAAGGGATTCATTCGTCCATTTGTATCACCTTGGGGGGTACTGGTTATTTTGTGAAAGATAAATATGGATCAATGTGATTCCACATTGATTATCAAGATTTGAATAATCTCACAATCAAGAACAAGTATCATATTCCTTGTATTGATTACTTGTTTGATGAACTGTGCAGAGCAAAGTACTTTTCCAATAATAACCTTTGTTATGGATATAATCAGGGTCAAGAATGAGGATATACCCAATATGGAATTCTATACAAGGTATGGGAACTATGAATATATATTGATGCCTTTTGGTCTTACTAATTCCCCTATTATCTTCATGGATTTAATAAATAGGATCTTTAGATATTACCTTGATATGTTTGTGGTTATATTTATGGATGATTTTTCTATCTATTCAATGAGTAAGGAAGAACATTAAGATCAAAGGATAATTATAATAATGACCCTATGGAAGGATAATCTATATAATAAATTTGTAAAGTTTGAATTTTGGCAGTAAAAGGATTAATTTTTGGGTCACATAATCGCAATAAATGGTATAATAATAGATCCATAAAATACGGGAGCTATTGAATGCTATCCTATACTAACCATGGTGTCTTAGATACGTAGATTTCTTGGATTATATTGATATTATTTATGGGATGTGGATTATTACTCATGACTATCTAATTTTCTAACTAAGTTAACTCATAAAGGTGTCAAATTCCTCTAGACAGATTAATGTGAGGAAACTTTCAAGGAACTGAAGAGAAGGTTGGTCAGTGAACCTATGCTTACATTAACCTCTAGTGGAGAAGGGTTGGTAATCTATAGTGATGCATACTAGAAGTGATTGGAATTTTTTTCTTATATAGAACAACATGGTTATAGACAATGTCACATGAAAGATTAATATTCAGGAGTAGAATTAAACAACTCATGATTTGGGGTTAGCAGCCCAATTTTTTCATTAAAGATATAGAGGAACTATATTATTGGAGAAAAGTGTGATATATATACCAATTATAAAATTAGGAAATATATATTCTCACAGATGGAGTTAAACATGTTCCAAACAAGATGGTTGGAGTTGATAATGGATTATGACTACTCAGTATATTACCACCCTAGGAAATAAAACAAGGTGGGAAATGATTTGAGTTGAAAAAATCATTCTAGATTATCCATGACGAGGATCACGAAAGATCCAATATTTCTAGATTTTAAAAGGATGGATCTATAAATCCTAAAGGAAGGGGAAAATCATATCTTTCTCAACTAAATGTTCAACCCTATATCCAATTGAAAATTAACGAGGTGTAGAAGGAAGATGAAGAGCCGCCAAAGAAAGTTATAAATGTTCATGAGTTCAACCTTGACTTGGATGGAATGATAAGATTCAGGAACCGTGTATGTATTCCTTCCATACCATATTTGAAGAAGGAGTTGTTAGAGGAATCTAATAGTTCTTCATTCTTTATTCATCCTCTAAGTACAAAGATGTATAGGTACTTGAAAGAATACTTCTGGTGGGATGAAATTAAGGGAGATATTGTAGAATTTTTTATCTCAATGCTTGGTATGGTAACTAGTTAAGGCTGAATAAAAAATTTCAGATGGGATGTTTCATCCATTACCCATACCAGAATTGAAATGGGAGAGCATAATAATGGATTTTTTTGTTGGACTATCCAAAAACTCTAAAAGGATTAATGTTATATGTGTGGTAGTTGATCACCATACTAAGACATCGCACTTCATCGCTATCATAGAAGACTTTTATCTGGATGGTATTTATAGGATATAAATTAAGGAAGGGGTAAGGTTGCATGGAGTACCACATTATATTGTATCATATCGGGATATGAGGTTTACCTCAATGTTCTGGAGAAGTATTTAGCAAGCACTTGATATAGAATTGAGTTTCTTCAATTCTTATCATCCTCATACAGATAGTTATTATGAAATAATAATTCAATCCCTAGAGGTTATTCTAAGATATTGTTCTATGGATTTTATGAGTGGTTGGGATCAACACATTCCTTTTGGTGATTTTTTATATAACAATAGCATTCACTAAACATTCAGATGGAACCTTATGAAGCCCTTTATGGGAATAAGTGTATATATCCAATGTGGTAGGATGAACATGGAGAAAGAAAGCTATTGGAAACTAAGATCAATGAAGAAATGGTTGAGAAGGTTATAAACATTCAGCAGTATATCAAGGAAGATCAAAGTGGGATGAAAAGTTATGATGATAACCATTGGTGTGATTTAGAATATGAAGTCGGTGAAAAGGTGTTTTTATTAATCTCACCTTAGAATAAAGTCACGAGATTATATAAGAAAGGGAAACTAAGCCCTAGGTATGTCGATCCATTTGAGGATCTTGATCGTATCGGGATGATAGCCTATTGATTGGAACTTCCTCAAAATCTCTCTTAATTCCCTGGTGTGTTCCATGTATCTCTCTTGAGTAAGTATATACTTGAACCTTAACATGAACTAAAATCGGAGTTCATACCATTGGAGAAGGATCTATCTTATGATGAACAACTGGTTGAAATTCTGGACCGATCAGAGAAATTTCTACGAAACAAGACCACCCACCTGGTCAATGTTTTGTGGAGAAATCACCAATTGGAGGATGATACATGGGAACATGAGGATATGATGAAGCATAATTATCTTCATTTTTTTAACCGATTGACGAATTTTGAAGGTGAAATTCCTTTTAAGGGGGTAAAATGGAACACCCCAAGATTTTATGGACCATTTTTCGTGTAAATTAAATAATCATTTGTGTATTACAATGAATTAAGTCAAATATTCATTTAACATAGAACGAAATTGTAACACCCTGATCCCAGAAGCCCGAGTTGGTGCATTATTACATATCATTGGAATGATCATAAAAGATCATGACTCGAAAGACCGATTAGTTTATTAGCCTTAGAAACACTAGATACATTCATAAGTCTTACATTACATGATAAAATGGAAAACTAAAACAACATAGTCTCCATAGAGCACACTCATATCCCCTCATACTATCCCTATAGGTAATTCATAAAACAATTCTTCACATCCTGGAAAAATAAAACATAGAAAGGGGTGAGCTCAGATGCCCAGTAAGGATAACAATATAGCGGAAACTTTCATAATTAAGCATAAACATTTAATGCAATGTATAACTAAAACAAAAGCCTTTTAAACTTGAACTTCAATATAATATAGAAAAAATAAAATGAATTAATTCCATTTACTTATTCACATGGATATTATACTAGTCTAATAATCACATGAAATATCAATAACCACTTTCATAATGATGGAATGCATAATGCTAAACTATCATAACCACATAGTCAAGGCCTTATGCCAAGACTACAAATATGATTTTGTCAAGGCCTTATGCCAAGACACTAGTTTGTCTCATGAGACCTACCGATGCATTGAGGAGCTATAGCGGGCTCCACCCGTCACTTAATAAGTCCAATTTATTCCTCATATGAAAATTTTGAAACATAACATAAACATTCATATTAAAACTACCATATGAAATGTCAATACTTTATCCACAAACCATGAATGGTATAAAAATGGCACATCCACAGTCAGACATAACTCATTCAATACAATATGGAAGATTGTATTGTAATACATTATCCTCAATCAAGAATAATTAAGGATATTGGCATAGATTAAAACATTCATCAAAACTATTTGAGAGAAATATCCCCCTTTTTCTTGAAAACATTTAAAAGTCACACTATTTGTCAAGAAGCTGTTTTAAAATAGATTTTTGAATCAAAGTGTCCCATACCACTTTAAAAAATTTAAAAGGAAGTTTATTTTTAAAACATTAATTTCCATATAAATAACTCCTTAAAACCATTTTAAAAACATGGACATTAATTAGAAAGAAATAGAATAATAGATATTTAAAACATTTAAAATGATATTTTAGTTAGAGTTCCTAACAAAAAGAGAGACACTTGAACACAAATAATTTAGGTAATAAAAACATTATAATATCATGAGAATGAAGGGATTCATGATATACTATGTCAAAGTACATTATATACACCATATAAAAGTGATTTGGTGTATAACAACAATGAAGTCTCAATGGAATGTAAATTGATATGAAATCTCTTATAAAGACTATATCCACAGGTTAAGAATAAATCAACGACATAATTATGTGTTAAAAATATAAATACACTCAATATGATTGGATATTCAGTTTAAATAAATCAGAGTACATTCACACATATTCTTGTAAAAACAACACCAATGAATTGGATATTTAACTCAACAAATGGAGATTGAGTTAAAATTAATCTTATCAAGTTCATATCGATGACATGATAATTTATCAATGGAGTGATTATGTGTATAAAAAGTATATCCATATAAAGGGGAGTGGGAATTATGACATAAGAAAATTAATATTTATTCTACACATAATCTTGGAGTAAAATAATCAATGAAGTATGTGTAAAGCCGAATGAGTGGAAATTGAAATTTTTAATTCCCTTACCAATTTGGTAACATACGAAACATACATCACATAAAATATGAATCGTACAATGATGATTTAAATATCCATAAATTAAATTATATTACACAATTAATACAATCATGGATAGTACACACAACACATGCAGTAAATAAGTGGTGAACAATGGAAATCTCGCAGAATTAAAAGTGAGATAAGAAACCCCTTACCTTGTACTTTTCCTTGGTCTATGGTAGGTGAAAGTCCTGTATAATGGTGAAATAATTAAATTATTAAAGAATAATATAAATTAATATGATATCACATATTATCTTTTAACATTGCTTTGTTAATAATATCTTAGTATTATCGTCGTTTCAGGTGTTAACTTACTCGTTTTATTTTATATGTTTTGTTATAAAAGCCATGTTTATTATGGACAGGTTGTATCTTATTCATATCCATAATGATATCAAGTCCTTAAAAATTATTTTTAATCATCAAATGAGAATTATACTTGAATGGATACGATGGGGGATGAATCTCATCGCGTTCGTGGAGACGGTAGTCCGTACGTATGCACGAGCGACAATATCATTCTTTTGATATTAAAATAATATATAATTTAATGGTATATCATATATACAGAATCATTATAATTATATATTTATTATTTTCTTCAATTACACATCATTATAAAACCCATCCAAATAATAATGTTTTGAATAACAGTTACACCACGACGTGGAGACGGTAAGCTGTACGTACGCACGTATGGTGACATGTCATTCAAATGATGGATAGAATACTGAATATGGTTGTAAAATATTTATAATAACATCACAATATATATAATATAATGGAGTTATTATTTTAAAATGGAAATAACAATGGAAGAAGAAGTGGAAGAAGAAAGGAACTTGAAAGAGGGTTGTGAAAACATTACCTCTTCTTCGGGTTCTTCCTTTTGATTTGATCAAAAGGGATCTATAGGTTGGCTTTATGATCAAAATAATTCATCTAGGTTGAAGTGAGGGAAATTGAGAGAATATTTTTTCTAGTTTTGTCTGATCCAAAAGGCCTTGAAGGTGTGAATTAGAGAGCAGGGGGAGTTCCCTTTTATAAGAGGGGTGAGGGGCACCTTTGGAAAAGCTAGAAATATTATTTTATAATAAATTCACATTCAGTTTATAATGGCTCTAAAGTTAATTATTTATATTCTAAGGTGGTTATGGGTTAAATAAAACTCAACCAATAGGTTTTAGATAGGTTTGGGTCACTATATTAACTTTATCTTTTTGATTTAACTCTTAGTTAAATAGTTTGACATTTACCATGTCTTTTTGTATTTTTATATTATATAGTTAATAAACTTACTATATACTTCCAAGAGACCCCCAAGTGATCCATTAATGATAAACCTATCATTATATAAGTCCTTTGTCCGAACCTTAGATTTTTAAGAATAGAATATCAATTAATAATATAATATTTGTTTTAAAAAGTCCTCTATGTCAATTTTGACACTATTTAATAATTGATTTTTGTTAAAGTCTTAACAACTTTATTAATTCGAACCAAATTTATTTAATCAATCCTAACATGTCATAATAACCTATAATATTTGTATATGGCATAAAAACTTTCAAATTATATTTATTTTAACATTTATAATACCAAGTATTTTATTCTTCCATTAATAAAGAAAATATTGCATCATTATTGGGTCATAAATAAATTTAATTATTCAATGTCTAAAAATTATAAATAAAATTCAATTATGTATGAAATATTTTTATCTTTATAATGAATATTTATAGTCGAAAATATAACATTTATAACCCTATGTAAAAATTGTTTTTCTAAAATATATATGCTTATGTCATTTTTGTATTTACTTTAACTTAATTAATATAAAGTGTCATTATCACTTACAAGTGGCTCCATGTGTAACATACCAGGTAAATAAATAATAAATCATTTTCATATTTATTAATATTTACGAATTAAATATTAATTTTACATTAAAGTGGTTGCTATGTTCGATAGCGTACTCGATACGCAACAAAGAGTTTCATTGAAATCTTACGTTGCACCCTAGTAATAAAATAATATTATTTTAAATGGTAGTTAACACATAGAAATTTTATTGGCGGTAATGGATAGAAATAACTAAAATATGATTATATATGTTTTTAAATGTTTTTACATTTATCCAACAAAAGATAAAGGCTGAAAATATGAAAAGAATTCAATTTTAGGCATATATACCGTAATTTTCACTAAAGGTTCACTTATCGCATTTTGATGGAAAACTGTCATTAAATATAGTTTTGGTCACTTTTATACATTCTATTGGACCAAATAAAACTCTTCTTTAGAATCGGGACATCAAAATTTACTTTGTGTAAATTTTTGGTATTTTTCCGATAAGTTCATTTTTTAATGAATAGTGAAAAATGTTGTATTTTAATTCAAAACCTCTTTTTAATCTAATTTATTTATATGATTAGATTATCTTTTTAATTGGTTTTAGGGTTGAATTAGAATAAATTTTTACCATTTAATCCAATAGTGCTCGTTGGAATTAATTTCACTTTGAAATTTGACTTAAACTAGTGTCAATCTTTTGATAATTATTGTTTCATAAAAACACGCTATTTGTTTTGACAGCGGGAATTAATTATTAAATTAATTAATGCAACTTATATTTTTTGAATTTTTTAAAATAGACATCATTTTTTAATTCGGAATATCAAATATAGCTTAGGGTGAATTTTTGGTATTTTTTCTGAAAAAACATCAATTTTTGATGAATAGTGAAACCACTAAGTGGTACTTAAAGAAACTGATTTTTCGTTTAAATGAAATTTTACCACCTCTGTGTTTTGAATTTCAAAAATCCGACATACATGGTTGTCATTAAGAAGTAAAATGTGGTTCAATGGGATTAAAATAATTTTTTGGTAAATAGTAACTTTTAAGTTTTTAATCGCGATTAGAGGTAATTAGTGTAGTTTAAGGTAAAAATAATGTTTTAATAATATGAAATGAACTTGACACATGTCCTACCCTTATTGGATGTATCATGACCGACCAATACAATCCATGTGTCAACTTGGGGACCCCATGGAGCCAATTCGGTAGGAAAATGACATTAAAAACTTTTTATTTAATGTTAAAATTAAAATGTCACAAACATGAGTTGTTTTCTTAAAACAATTTTTAAATGGGGTTATACAAGTCATATTTTTGACTATAAATATTCATTATAAAGATAAAACGATTTCCTACATCATGATAATTTTTTTATAATTTTTAGACATTAAATAAATTAAATTATTTATGACACCATGATAATGCAGCGATGACCTCATTATTTAACAATTTAAATAAAATGAAAATATAATGTACAATATAAGACCTAAACATGTCAAAAACCTATTGTATGGGTGGATTTCGAACCCTTATCACCTTATCCTCGAATTATATCAATGTGAGACCTTTTAAACCCGAAACTCATTTTAAAATAAAGTAACATTTCTTTACTTTCCAAGAGTGCCCCTCCTCTCCTCTTATAAAAGGCCCCCACCTCTACCACCTTACCCACACTTCCAAGGCCTTTGGCTCAGCCGAACCCTACCAATTTTGTCTATCCACAAACCTCTATTAATCCTAGATGCCTCACTTTGGGCATAAGTCTTCCCAAGGAAGCCTTTGAGCTCAAATCTAAGAGAGTTACCCGATTTTAAGGTAATGTCTTCACTTGTGGTCTTTTGTTTTATTTTGCTCCTCCAACCCCCTAAACTTATTTTATTCATTTATTTTGTAACAAATACAGTATCTTAAATATACTAGGATGTTTTTATGAGAAGAATTCGAGCTACACTTACACACACCTACATCTAATGGTTAAAGAACATACTGTTTCTGTAAATGGAGAATTTCTGCCTCACGAAACGATGATTGTTCAATATTCTTCTAACACCTTAAAAGGTGGAAATTAAGATGTCACTATATTTATATATGATATATAATATGTTTATGTTTTCCTTAAGCTTCTGTATTTTTCATTTATGTCATACCTTTGTGGCTTCCATTATGGGTATACGCGATATCTTCATTTTAGGAAGTGCGGACTACCGCCCCCTCAAAGTGATTTGATTTGATAATGCCATATGTGGGACATGTAAAGGATGGATTTAAAGTTATTATATATGATGTATGCTACATATAAATGATGAATATAATTCTGGAATTAAAATATACATACCTCTCATTTAGTTTTAATTCCATTAATATGACATAGAAATGAAAGTAGCGTTCATGCGTACGTACGGCTTACCGTCTCCATGAACGGTGCATTTCATTTCTTACCTATAAATGATTATGTAATATTATAATTACATGTATATTTTGGATATATATGATATATATTATATCTAAATCATGAATATCATTCAGGATATAATGAACCTTTGACCACACGAACAACATGTAATTGTAAGAAGTCCACTTTCGACTTAAGAACCAAATATCGACAAAAAAAACATCATTAACTTAAATAGTTACATATTGTTCATAACATGGTAATAAGTGATATAAAAGGAATAATGAACTTGAAAAAGGTTCTTAAGAAAGTAGAAATTAACTCAAGTTTATTATTCAGGACGTTAAAGAACCACTGAGTCAAGTCGGACCCGATGTAAGGGACTTCGTCTCAATCTCCTTTAATTGAGGCATATTTTCGTTTTATACACAACTATATTTTATACGGTGTATAAACCCCTTTTAATTTTACTTTTATACAAAAGGAATATTTTTCTACAAAGCGTTTTACTAAACGAAAAAAAGGAATGTTTCTTTTAACGTACGCGGTGACAACAACCTTTTCCGCCGCCGTGAGTATTATTTGGTATTTGGCTTCCTCAACAAGCTGTAATGTTTTTAAAATGAAATAAATACCATATACTATTTTATGTATTTTGGTATTGGAAATGGTTTTTATAATGGATTTGTTATTTCAATATATTTATGTGATATATTGTGATCAAAGTGTGGAAATGTTTTCTTTCCATTATATTTGTTTTATGTCTTATGATTTTATAATGGTACTTGGACATTTGATGGTTGGTTACGTGATAAACCATATGATGGGTGGTGCCATGAATACCAGGACGGGTGGTTACGTTATAACCTCCAATGCATTAGGTATGGAAGTCAGCCGTATGGCTATTCCATTAAGTGATATGTGTGGAAGTCGACCGTATGGTTATTCCATTTAAGTATGTTTATGTACCAAGTTACCTTTATATGTTATGTGATATTTATATGGTTTTTATGGTAATATTTTCGTTACAAAAGGGTATGTAATGATCTTTTATTCAGTGAAGAGTTTTTACTACTTCATAAAGGTGAAAAGTATTACTTTGATAAAGTGTACATGGTTTACTTGTTGTTTTGATAAACTAACAGTTTTCATTCTTTGTGTATCCCTTACTGAGCTTTTTATGCTCACCCCAAGTTTTTGAAATGTTTTTCATAGGACTTAAAGTGGAATAGGGTTAAGGATGGGGTCAAGGGAAAGTCATGCTATCTAAAACATGGAACTAGATATGTTTCTTTTTAAGAGTTTTTATTTTATGGAAACTTAGTATAAGTTTCTACTTTGTAATATTGTGAGATGTAATAGTTATGTCCCAATTCCCTAAAACTCTAAACCTGAAAAGATCCTCAATGTAAATTATTCATTTAATTCAATATTAAGTAAGGTTTAAGGCCAGGGCCTTATAGTTGGTATCAAATGTCGGTTTACATAACTTTAGGAGTTATAATTCTATTAAATGATTATCCAAAAATATTTTTTATTGTCAAATTGAAATGATATAGCATTTGAAGATTACCATGTTGCTTCACCTAAGATATTTCTTTGTTAAGAATGATTTTTCATAGAGGAAACATAACAGATTTTTTGGGAAGGCATACTGAGGGAAATGACCTTCCAAATCAGCATACTGAGATGGTCAGAATCAGAATTGAACAGTTTGTTGCAGTGATGGCTCAATTGACTCATGTAAAAAATGTTGTTTGTTTTTATTGATGATATTTTGGTGTTTTCTAAAAGTAAGGAGGAGCATGAAAGTCATTTAAGGGTTATCTTGTAAACCTTAAAAGAAAAGAAACTGTATGGAAAGTTCAACAAGTGTGAGTTTTGGATACAAAAAATTTCTTTCCCGGGTCACATTGTTTCAAAAGATGGCATAACTATTGATCCTGCTAAAAAAAAGTTGTTGAAGAATGGCCAAGACCCACAAATGTAACCGAGATCCGTAGTTTCCTTGGTTTTGCAGGTTACTACCGAAGGTTTGTTGAAAATTTTTCACGATTATCTAGTCCAATGACTAAGCTAACTCGAAAGGGTGTTAAGTTTATTTGGAAAAAATAATGTGATGATTGTTTTTAGGAGTTGAAAAGAAGATTGGTGAATGCTCTAGATTTGGCACATCCTTCCAGGAATGGTGAGTTTATTATCTATAGTGATGCTTCATTGAAAGGAATTGGTTGTGTCCTTATGCAAAATGATCAGTTAATTGCTTATTCTTCACGTCAGTTGAAAACTCATGAGGTAAATTACCCTACACATGACTTGGAATTAGCTGCTGTTGTTTTTGCCTTAAAAATTTGGAGGCATCATTTGTATGGAATAAAGTGTAAAATATATAACGATCACAAAATTTTAAAGTATATATTCACTCAGAAATAATTGAACATGAGACAGAGGAGATGGATAGAATTAATCAAGGATTATGATTTTACAATTCATTACCATCCAGGGAAAGCAAATAAAGTGGCTAATGCTTTGAGTCGAAAAAATAATGCTTCATTAACCATGATACATTTGGAACGAGATCCTTTGGTTTTTGATTTGATGAACTTTGGAATAGAAGTTGTTGGTGCAGGATGGACTTCTGTTTTATTTTAGTTATCAGTGAAATCTTCTCTATCAGACAGAATTAAAAAAGCACAGAAGCAAGACAGTGAGTTTCAGAAAAAGGTAGAGCTGGTTCAAAAGGGTAAGTTTCCTGAATTCAACATTGATAATGATTGTGTTTTGAGATTTGGGAAGAGATTGTGTGTGCCTTTTGATTCACAATTTAAGAGAGAGTTGTTATGTGAAGCTCATAGTTCTCCATTTTCAGTTCATCCTGGCAGTACTAATATGTACAGAGATCTGCGGGAGTATTACTGGTGGGATGGAATGAAAAGAGATATTGCTGATTTTACTGTGAAGTGTTTGACTTGTCAGCAGGTTAAAGCAGAGCAGCAGTTACCGAAAGAGATGCTTCATCCATTACCAGTGCCAGATTGGAAATGTGAAAATATATCCATGGACTTTGTTGTGGGATTACCGAGGGCATCTTGAGGTAATAATGCAATCTGGGCTATTGTTGATCGCTTGACTAAATCTGCTCATTTCCTTCCTATTCGAGATACATTCTCTCTAGATCAACTTTCTCGATTCTATCTTAAAGAGATATTCAGGTTGCATGGAGTTCCCCTCTCCATTGTATCTGATCGTGATCCTAGGTTTATTTCTAACTTTTGGAAAGGCCTTCAGAAGTTGTTGGGTACTGAATTAAATTTTAGTACAACTTTTCATCCTCAATCAGATGGGCAGTCAGAACGAACAATTCAGACCTTGGAGGATATGCTACGAGCTTGTTCGATGGATTATCAAGGAATTTGGGACTAACATCTTTCTTTGGTTGAGTTTTCTTATAATAACAGTTTTCATTCCAGTATACAGATGGCACCATTTGAGGCATTATATGGGAAGCGGTGTCGAACTCCAGCTTTTTGGGATGAAGTAGGTGAAAGGAAGCTGATGGGACCAGAATTGGTAGAAGAGATGGCAGAAAATGTTCAGTTGATTCAAAAACACATGAGAACAGCTCAGAGCAGACAGAAAAGTTATGCGGATAACCGGAGGAAGGATCTATCTTTCGAGGTAGGTGATCATGTTTTTCTCAAGGTTTCTCCATGGAAAAGTGTGATGCGATTTGGTAAGAAAAGAAAGCTGAGTGCAAGGTTCATTGGACCATATGAAATTCTGGAGAAAGTTGGATCAGTTGCTTACCGAGTGGCTTTACCTCTGAGTTTATCTCTGGTACACAATGTTTTTAATGTTTCGATGTTGAGAAAGTATATGCCAGATCCATCTCATGTTTTGAGCCCAGAGGTAGTTTAGTTGGAAGATAATCTCTCTTATGAAGAACAACCAGTCCAGATTCTTGACCGAAGAGAGAAAGTGTTGCAAAATAAGGTAATTCACCAGGTAAAGGTTTTGTGGAAAAACCATATGGTTGAAGAGGCAACATGGGAATCTGAAAATTCTATGAGGGATAAATACCCCCACTTATTTTGATAAGTGAATAAAATTGCGAGGACGCAATTCCCAAAAGGGGGGAAGGATGTAACATCCCAGGTAAATAAAGAATAAAGCATTTTCATATTTATTAATATTTACGAATTAAATATTAATTTTACATTAAAGGGGTTGTTATGTTCGATAGCGTACTCGATACATAACAAAGAGGTTCATTGAAATCTTACGTTGCACACTAGTAATAAAATAATATTATTTTAAATGGTAGTTAACACATTGCCGTTGTATTGGCAGGAATGGATAGAAATAACTAAAATATTATTATATATGTTTTTAAATGTTTTTACATTTATCCAACAAAAGATAAAGGATGAAAATATGAAAATAATTCAATTTTAGGCATATATACCCTAATTTTCACTAAAGGTTCACTTATCGCCTTTTGATGGAAAACTGTCATTAAATATAGTTTTGGTCACTTTTATACATTCTATTGGACAAAATAAAACTCTTCTTTAGAATTGGGACATCAAAATTTAATTTGTGTAAATTTTTGGTATTTTTCCGATAAGTTCATTTTTTAATGAATAGTGAAAAATGTTGTATTTTAATTCAAAACCTCTTTTTAATCTAATTTATTTATATGATTAGATTATCTTTTGAATTGGTTTTATATTTTAATTAGAATATATTTTTACCATTTAATCCAATAGTGGTCGTTGGAATTAATTTCACTTTGAAATTGGACTTAAACTAGTGTCAATCTTTTGATACTTATTGTTTCATAAAAACACGCTATTTATTTTGACAGCGGGAATTAATTATTAAATTAATTAATTAAACTTATATGTTTTGAATTTTTTAAAATAGACATCATTTTTGAATTCAGAATATCAAATATAGCTTAGGGTGAATTTTTGGTATTTTTCTGAAAAACTTCAATTTTTGATGAATAGTGAAACCACTAAGTGGTACTTAAAGAAACTGATTTTTCGTTTAAATGAAATTTTACCACATCTGTGTTTTGAATTTCAAAAATCCGACATAAATTCTTGTCATTAAGAAGTAAAATGTGGTTCAATGGGATTAAAATAATTTTTTGGTGAATAGTAACTTTTAAGTTTTTAATCACGATTAGAGGCAATTAGTGTAGTTTAAGGTAAAAATAATGTTTTAATAATATGAAATGAACTTGACACATGTCCTACCCTTATTGGATGTGTCATGGCCGACCAAGAAAATCCATGGGTCAACTTGGGGACCCCATGGAGCCACTTTGGTAGGAAAATGTCATTAAAAACTTTTTTATTTAATGTTAAAATTAAAATGTCACAAACATGAGTTGTTTTACTAAAACAATTTTTAAATAGGGTTATACAAGTCATATTTTTGACTATAAATATTCATTAGAAATCTAAAAATATTTCCTACATCATGATATTTTTTTTATAATTTTTAGACATTAAATAAATTAAATTATTTATGACACCATGATGATGTAGCGATGACCTCATTATTTAACGATTTAAATAAAATGAAAATATAATGTACAACATAAGACCTACACTTGTCAAAAACCTATTGTATGGGTGGATTTAGAACCCTTATCACCTTATCCTCGAATTATATCAATGTGGGACCTTTTAAATCCGAAACTCATTTTAAAATAAAGTAACATTTATTTACTTTCCAAGAGTGCCCCTCCTCTCCTCTTATAAAAGGTTCCCACCTCTACCACCTTGCCCACACTTCAAAAGCCTTTGGATCAGCCAACCCCTGCCCATTTTGTCTCTCCAAATCACTCTCTTACTCCTAGAGGCCTCACTTTGGGCATAAGTCTTCACAAGGAAGCCTTTGAGCTCAAATCTAAGAGAGTTACCCGATTTTAAGGTAATGTCTTCACTTGTGTTCTTTTGTTTTATTTTGCTTCTCCAACCCCCTAAAATCTTTTTATTCATTTATTTTGTAACAAATACAGTATCTTCAATATACTAGGATGTTGTTATGAGAATCATTCTAGCTACACTTATACACACCTATATCTAATGGTTAAAGAACATACTATTTCTGCAGATGGCGAATTTCTGCCTCACGAAACAATGATTGTTCAATATTCTTCTAACACCTTCAAAGGTGGCCATTAAGATGTCACTATATTTATATATGATATATAAAATTTTTATGTTTTCCTTAAGCTTCTGTATTTTTCATTTATTTCATACCTTTGTGGCTTCCATTATGGGTATACGTGATATCTTCATTTTAGGAAGTGCGGACTACCGCCCCCTCAAAGTGATTTGATTCGTTAATGCCATATGTGGGACGTATAAAGGATGTATTTAAAGTTATTATATATGATTTATGCTATATATAAATGATGAATATAATTCTGTAATCAAAATATACATACCTCTCATTTAGTTTTAATTCCATTAATATGACATAGAAATGAAAGTAGCGTTCATGCGTACGTACGGCTTACCGTCTCCATGAATGGTGCATTTCATTTCTTACCTATAAATGATTATGTAATATTATAATTACCTGTATATTATGGATATATATGATATATATGATATCCAAATTATGAATATTATTTTGGATATAATGAACCTTTGACCACACGAACAACATGTAATTGTAAGAAGTCCACTTTCGACTTAAGAACCAAATATCGACAAAACAAACATCATTAACTTAAATAATTACATATTGTTCATAACATGGTAATAAGTGATATAAAAGGAATAATGAACTTAAAAAAGTTTCTTAAGAAAGTAGAAATTAACTCAAGTTTATTATTCAGGATGTTAAAGAACGATTGAGTCAAGTCGGACCCGAGGTAAGGGACTTCATCTCAATCTCCTTTCATTGAGGCATATTTTCGTTTTATACACAACTATATTTTATACGGTGTATAAACCTATTTTACTTTTACTTTTATACAAAAGGAATCTTTTTCTACAAATATTTTTACTAAATGAAAAAAAGGAATGTTTCTTTTAACATACGCAGTGACAACGACCTTTTCTGCCGCCGCAAGTATTATTTGGTATTTGGCTTCCTCAACAAGCTGTAATGTTTTTAAAATGAAATAAATACAATATACTCTTTTATGTATTTTGGTATTGGAAATGGTTTTTATAATGGATTTTTATGTCAATATATTTATGTGATATATTGTGATCAAAGTGTGGAAATGTTTTCTTTCCATTATATTTGTTTTATGTCTTATGATTTTATAATGGTACTTGGACATTTGATGGGTGGTTACGTGATAAACCATATGATGGGTGGTGCCGTGAATACCAGGATGGGTGGTTACGTTATAACCTCCAATGCATTGGGTATGAAAGTCGACTGTATGGCTATTCCATTAAGTGATATGTGTGGAAGTCGACCGTATGGTTATTCCATTTAAGTATGTTTATGTCCCAAGTTACCTTTATATGTTATGTGATCTTTATATGGGTTTTATGGTAATATTTTGGTTACAAAAGGGTAAGTAATGATCTTTTATTCAGTGAAGAGTTTTTACTACTTCATAAAGGTAAAAAGTATTACTTTGATAAAGTATAAATGGTTTACTTGTTGTTTTGATAAACTAACAGTTTTCATTCTTTGTGTATCCCTTACTAAGCTTTTTATTCTCACCCCAAGTTTTTGAAATGTTTTTCACAGGACTTAAAGTGGAATAGGGTCAAGGATGCGATCAAGGGAAAGTCATGCTATCTGAAACATGGAACTAGACATGTTTCTTTTTAAGAGTTTTTATTTTATGGAAACTTAGTAGAAGTTTCTCCTTTATAATCTTGTGAGATGTAATAGTTATGTCCTAATTCTCTAAAACTCTAAACCTGAAAAGATCCTCAATGTGAATTATTCATTTAATTCAATATTAAGTAAGGTTTAAGGCCGGGGCCTTATACCATGGGGTCCAAAAATCGACCCAAAGATTCCCATGGTTAGCCATGTATCAACAAAAATGGTTAGGATACGTTTTAGGGTAATTTAATATGATTATAATATTATTTTTTACCCTAATTTACCGGATTTACCCTTTAACAATGGTAAATAAAATATTTACTGAAGTAATTATTCAAAATGTCTAAAAAAATTTACCTATTTAAACAATTTGGACCACTTGATTATAAATATGGAATCCATTTTTCTAAATTCAAAACACATAAGTGGTAGAAATTAATTTAAAATTAATTCCTATTGTCAAAACAAAAAGCGTGTTTTTAAGAAATAATAAATATAAAAATATTGACACTTGTGTATGTCCAATTTAAATGTGAAATAATGTCCAATGACCAACATTGGATTAAATGGTAAAAATATAATATAATTATACTTTAAAACCACTCAAATGCATAATTTATCACTATTAATTATTTTGATTAAAAAAGTTGTTTTTAATTAAAATTTAGTAATTTTCATTATTCATCAAAATATGAAAGTTATCAGAAAAGTAAAAATAAATTCACCCTAAGATAATTTAGATATTACTAATCCAAAAATGAAGTTCATTTTGAAAGATAAAATGAATAAAATTTCAAAAAAGTGGGTATTAATATTCATAATGGATAGTTTGTTAAGTCATGGTGCGCTTGAACTTGAAGTTGCGGGTAGTGTAAGTTATTGAAATCTTGGGGTGTTACACAAATCATCATATGTTACATGAAACATCTACTTTTCATATGACTTGTCATAAAATACACGCAACACCGACTTAGCATACATCACACGTAACATAGAGTTTCTACGAAACATGGTTTTAAGGATATAATTATTTAAATGAGATATTTATATCTTAGCCATTAAACATAGTAATATTAACAGTAATAAATACTTCTCAAATATTCTTTTATAATTTTTTTATATAAATAAATATATTTACAATGAAATATATGATTTTTGGAAAATTCATTTAATGTTTCAAAATGACCTTTTCTTGAATGAATATATTTTCAAAATAAAATTAATTTTAGACATAGTTTTAAATTTAATTTGATAAAATAAAATCCATTTTTTAATTTAGGATGTAAAAATTATCTTAGTGTGAATTTTAGGGATTTTCTGAGAAACATCATTTTTTGATTAATAGTGAAGAATACTATTTTTAGTAAAAAACATCCCTTTTTAATTAATTATTAATGTTAAATGGTATTATAATTTTTTTAAGATCACATTAGATAAATATTAAATTTATTAATACAAATTAAATCACTAAAATTAATTTCAATTTAAAATTGAATATAAAATCTTAACAAACTCTTGAACTTTTTTTTACTTTAATAACCTGTTATTTCATCCTGTCTATGGGATTCACAGTAATCTTAATTTTTCTAATTATGTGATTTGAATTTTTATAAACTTAAATACACCATTTTATTCATTATATTATTTATATTCTAATAATACTAAGTTATTTTTTGACAAAAAATAATTAGAAAAATTGGTTAAAATTAATCAATGCGATTAAGGCCAAATTAAGATGAATTAGGGAGTAAACCTTAAAATTAAGGGTCCAAATGACCTATAAACTTATCCAACACCCATTTACTATCAATATTTCTGCCATAAAACTTCCATTATAGAGTTTTTTTGGGTTTTTATGACTTTTTTTGGTAATAACATATGTACACATAACTTGTTACTAAAAATTCAAAGTGATCCCTTTTCCTTCCCTAAAAAAATCCATCACATCTATAAATTCCTAAAACCTTTAAAACCTATTAAAATAGGACAATACCTACCCAATAAACTTCCCAAAATATCTATATTCCTCATATAATCCTTACCTTTTCTAGAAGTTAATACAAGGAAGACTTTTGAAATAATCCAAAAGGAGTTACGCGATCAGGAGGTAACATCTTCTCTCTAGTAAATTACATTATTTTCTTTCTCGACCCCATCCACTTTATTTTTTACATGATCGTATAAAAAACTAGTATCCACAAAATAATAGGATGTTTTTATGCTAAGTATTTAACCTAAACATATACACGTATCCATCCAATAGATAACAAACATATTGTTTATGTGTACAATAAACTACCTTCTCACTAAATGACGACTGCTCAATTTTCCATACTGCCCCTCATGGTGTCCATTATGGTGTACAATATGTTTAAATATGTTATATATTATATTTATAGTTTCCTTAAGATTATTTAATCTTTTTTACAACACATACCTTTAACTTTACTTTTGGTGTTAATAAGTTAATCTCTTTTGAGGAAGTGGGGACTACCGCCCCCTCAAAGAAATGTGATTCGTTCACACACCACATGGAATGTATTAAGGATGAGATTAGTGAACTTATATGATATAAATTATATAATAATTATTATTTAATAATGATATATATATATATATATATACATACATATTTCATTTACATACTTTCGTTTAATATGATAATAAAAATGGAAACAACGTTCATGCATATGTACGGCTTATCGTCTCCATGAACAGTGTATTCCATTTCATACTTCTATATTATATATATTGCTATAATATAAATATAAATAATATAAATTATATTTATATCATGATTCAAATTATGTAATTATGATATAATTATAAGGACCAAGGATATAACAAATTAAGACATATGCGAAGAACAAAGCGAATATTACCTGAAGTGAATCCATAACATAAGATCGTTAACAAGCAGGTAATATAAGGGCATAATAAAAAAATATGATGTTAGATATAATTATATGGTTATATAAAATAGGTATAATAAATTTATACTTACTATAAAGGTGGTTTGAATGAGTACGACGAGATTCAAGATACTAGGTAAGGGAACTTCTTCTCACTTTTTATTTTTGTGAGATACGCGCTATGTTTGACACTCTTTCCTTTTATGTGGTGTATGTACTAAATATTAATGTATTATATGTATATTTTATTTAAATATATGGGTATTAACATATCCAATTTACAAAATTTGTTTGATGTTTTTTATGTCTAAAAAGTTACCAAATCGGTAAAAAAATGTTTTGTAAAAAAATTCCTTCTTTGAGACTCTTGTATAGTTATGAACCTAAACTATTTTTTAGAGTTGTATATACTTCAATTTTATTTCATTAATCTAATTATTTTCATGATATTTTAAGCTACATGTAATTCTCTTTTACTACATGAAAAATTTGGTCCCATGTAACCAAGTGTGAAGACTTTATTGAAACAATCTCATCACTTTTCGAGATTGTTAATAACTATGCGTCTTTGATGAAATATTATGATACATATCTCAAGAACACTGATGAGTTTCATTATCCTATGTTTATTCAAGATATCATCATGTGTTAGTACCACCTTTTCTACTATTTTGTACTTAAGACAATGTTTTTAAGTAAAATACGACTGTCTCTCTCTCTTTGGTAAGAATTCTATTGTATTCAAAAACCATGTTTTCAAAAATGTTTTCAAATTTTTTTTTCAAAAGATCAGTGAAGACAATTTTCAAACAAATAGGTTTATAAAAACATTTTATGTTTTTCAATGATTCTTTTATAAGTTTTCAATTATATTTTCAAAGAAAAAGGTTTTCAAAAGGGTTTTAATTTTTAAATAGTGTTTTTAATGAAAAAAGGGAATTTTCCTAAAGAAATGTTTTTAAAAGATCATTCCAAATTATTTACCATCTAAGATAACATAAATTGGTGTTACTAATGATTTTATGGGGAATTAATTTAATATTGTTATTCATATTCTTTCCCTGAATGGATTATGTTTTGATGGAATGTTGTTTATGGAACCCGTTTCACATACACGTGTTATATGATATTGAAACCCACTTCTTTTCTTGGGTTATGTATATAATGATATTATTATGAAACATATCTCTTTCTATAGGTTTGGATATGATTACATGTTTATAATACCCATTTCATTTCATGGGTTATGATATAATTATTTATGATCTTGTGGACTATTAATGTATGATTTAATTATGAGATGGGTTGGACCTATATCTCGCTCCAATGCATTGACTAAAGATTTATAGCTCATGAGATAGAGTAGGATGGTCTTGGGAATGAACCTTGACTTTAATATGGCCATAGGAGTGAACCATGACGACCTATATGGTAGGAGGAGTGAATGTATACTTCCAATATGGTCTTGGCAATGATGCCTTAACTACTATAAAAATCATATTATATGCTTGTGTGTCTTCCACAATTCCATGTTTCATTCCTATGTTAAGATTTCATGGATTATGTTTTTTATTTACTTATTATTTATGTCTTACAAACTTCCATTCTTTATTCCATGATTCATATATGTGATCTTTGATAGGAAGGGTATGAACTTCTCTTTTCATGATCATGTTACCATACCCTTATTCTCATGATTATACTTACATGTCTCCCTTGTTTACCCTTTCTGAGCCTTTGAGATCACCCCTTTTTATGTCTCCTTCCCCAGGTTATGAATATATTTATTATGTTTGATGTTTCTAAGAAGTTTTCTAGTCAATAAGAACCTAGTGGGAGATAATATATCTCATTTATGTACTTGTGTTTATGATTCCATATTTCCAAAGGCACTAGAGTACTACGGTCTTTAAGAGTATGTTTTTGTAATGTTTTATGTATTCCATAGAAGATATGTAATGTTAATGTATGTCGATACTGGGTCATTATAGACCGAACACAGATAGAGTCTTGTTGAAGTTATTACTTCCAATTTAATCTGGCCAGTGACCAGATATTTGGCCATGATAATAATGGTGGGATGAACACATGTGTAGGGATATCTAACCAGTAATAGTAACCTGATGGGAACATGTATTAAAAAAAACCATCCAATGTTATCTCATGATATCTAGTTGAATATAGAATCCCCACTTAATGTAATGGCCTCTTTCCAATTGATACCAGTACATGCCCTTTTTTACATTTTTGAAGTGAGATAGAAAACCCTTCAGCTTCCATATATTGAGCTCATATCCATGGGTATATAAATAGATATTGATAAAATAAATAAATGGAATATATTTATTTATCTATATAGACCTTTTAATATGATATTTTATTAATTCAATAATCCTTTTACCTACTCTTGAGTTCTCTCCTTATTTTCCCAAGAATTCAACGCTAATAGAAACTCATCGTGCATCTCACCCAATTTAGGTATTACACCAATATTTTATATATCACATTGATTGATAGATACAGCTTTATACATCAAGTGTTTGTTTTTGATAGGAAAATAGTGACTAATGTTCTCTAGGATTAATTCAAAATGATGTTAAACAACAATTTAAAGAAAAAAACTACCTTATATATCCGGAAAACCATCCGACACACCTTGAAATCAATACAAGTACCATGAAACTAAAATTTTTTCTCCAAATCACTCATAAAATTTCTTCTAGATTGGTGATCCCAATCAAAAATCCAACCTTTTATTTAAATAGTGATTGAGGATCTTATTATAGTAAAATAATTTGGAGTGGTAGATTCTCAGGCTTGATCCTCATAAGAAATTATTTTAGAATAATAATGAAGATGGCAATTCTCATGAGGAGATTCCTCATCAGTTATATGTATATCAGATAATGAATTTGAATAGGGATGACTTACAAACAACCTAAAAAATATATTCATTTTATTCTTTATGAAAACCAGAATTAACACATTATTAAAAACATCAATTGGATAAAATTGAAGTTCTTATTCAAGGATATTCAACAATATTTGATATCATAGAGGGGAGAAATAGTATAAACTAGTACTAAAATTATATACTATAGTAGTATTTCTTTCAGAAATACTTTTATTAGTTATTACATATGAAATTTTAGTCACTTACAACATTAATGGAATAGAAGATAGGAAACAAGTATTAGAAAAAATGGAATTTTTAAAAATTTAACGATGAATGGAATTTAACTTAAACCAATGAATCCCTATAAAGTAATAAAATACACTTATATAATCACATTTAATTTAATTAACTAGAATAAAAAATCCCAAGTGACATACAATAAACTCATTCTCATGATTGGGAAAGAAGAAAGGTAAATTTAAATGCATGTATGCGAGCATCTTCATGGAAAAAAATATTTTTTCAATAGATCAGTTAGAATGTAGTGGGTTATTTGATATTTTAGAACCATTTATATATAAGGGTAAAAGAGACCTTTAATCTTACAAGTACACAAATAATGTTACAAAATGATCCAAAAATATTCAATTTTACATAGAATGAGATTCTTTTCATGGTGAAAGAATCCAATTATGAGAGGGGTAAGTTTTAGGTATCAAGAAGTTCATAAAACCGAGTTTATTGATTAATGTGATGACCAATAATAATATATAATGAAAATAACAAAATTCACTAAAAATAGAAAGCCTAGTTTATGCATTAAGATATATGGTCACTCAAACTATGGAAATAGATCTATTAGAAGCCACTGGAATTAAGTGGTGCAGACAATATGGAGTGGTTGAATGCCAAGGAACTGACAACCTAATCCTGTGTTGAATATTTAAACATCATTGAAGACCAAGTTTCCTAATTTAACTATAATATAAGTTTTATGTTGTATATATTTAACAATTATAACATAATAAGTGATATTATGAAGAAAAATCTATGTACCATTCTCACAAATATAAAAATCCCACTCATGTGCCACTCACTTCAACATGTGTGATCAATTTCCACTCATATGACTTAAATACAACATACATGGATAAAACATTTAAAAATAATCTAAAGTACCAATAATCATACGGTTGTATCAATTTTAGAAAAATTTATGAAGGATAAGTACTCTATATGATCTAAAATCATCAATCCAGTATTCCCAACACATTAATGTGATCCCCAATATCTAAAATATTTAATTAAGACCCAATCCCCTATAGGTAAATAACATATCTAGAAATAATGTAATCATACATGCTAAGTGATATATTTAGTTTCCAATATTGAGTTTATATACTGAGTTTCTTTGAGAATAAAGTTGACTATGTAAGATCAGACCATCCATTTATCCAAAAAACGAAGGACTTATACAACACATATACTAGTGTAGTCCCTATTGTATAGGAATTCCCATTCCTAAATATCATTCCCCGCACCTATGTTCTAAAACCTGAGAAATCGCAACTTACACCCAGTATTTTCATCTTCCATGGGGACCATGTGAATGAGTGTTATATAAGAATGGATTATCATGAGCGTAAGTCCAAGATCTTATGTGATGGAGGGAAACCTTCACACAATAGGGTATTCCCCTTTATCAATGTGATGCAACTCATACAGGTGGTGACCAAAGATTCACATACATAAATATTACATCATTTTAGATAAATATTCAATACATATCATAATAATACATACCCTAGAACCATATAGGTTTATTATCCTTAGAAACTACATATATAATCATTTTTCTTCATGAATTATCTTCAAAATCTTTCATAAATTTCATCTCACAAAAAAACCTTCTAATACATACCCAACTTAAATCCATTCTTCATAACCTGGGAAAAATTGGAACATACGAAAGGGATAGCTTAGGTAATATGTAAGCGTAAACATGGTAAATATCAATCGATGATCATATGAAATCATACGATAATTATAAGGGTATTATATCATGACCATAACTTAATAATCTCATACACAATCATCCAAAGATTATAAATCATGATTCACTGTGTAAATATTTATTATTTCAAAATACGCGAGTCACAATAGTGAGGAATCATCATTAATTAATAATGAGACATGAAATAATATCATAATCATAAGAACACCTCATAGTAATTGGATAAAAATAATAGGTATATAAAATCATTTCATTAGTCAAGGTTCACTTTCAAGACTATCATAGTGGAAAAAGTCCCAAATTTGATTGGGTTCACTCCCCATTCTATCATTTAATTAGTCAAGGTTCACACTAAATATTATTAAACTAGATAGAGTGATAGGAACACTTCATTATATACTCATCGCTGAGAGGGCTGATGAATCAATGATGAGAATGTTTCACCAATTTAATCTTTTATCCCTTTTAACTCTTAGATCAATTATGATATTGATTCTCTTATTACCTTCTCTTTATTATATGAAAGTAAATTAAAGTAGGTAAAGATGAAACATGCTATATTTATAAGGTTATCTACTAAGAAATAGTATTTAGTCCCTATAATGATTTGGAAATAATCCAATACCACACAACCACTAGAAAAAACAACATTATACATGGTTACAAAAAGTAGGGGATATCCTTTCACTTTTGTTTCACAATAGTCAATCAATAGTTCTTGTGATACTTGTATGTGATTTATAGTACCACTAATTATTTTATCCAAGTTATTAAATATAATTTATAACACCAATAAAGTATTCTATATATTGTGAATTCTAAAAGATTTCATAGGGATTCTTTGTTCTTCTCTTCATTATTCTTCACTTGTTACTTTCAGAGCAGCAGGAAATAAAATTTCCTTCATCATTGTAGTGAACTAAAATATTCTCTATGTTATTATTCTTTTTCTATGATAATAAGAGTGTAAATATCTATATTATTATATTTATTATTCATTGAAAAATAGACTACATTGGATATTTTTATTCTTTAACATGTTCTTCAAATTCCAAATGATAATAAAAGATCTATCCAATCTCTGGTTAAAAAATTCTTCTTCTTGATCATCTTGTACCGGTATGTCTGGTTCTATTGCTCCATCTAATAACTTATTCTCATCTTGGTACCAGTAATTCTGATACATTATTCTTTAAATCTCACTATAATCACAAAATTCCTTCATGATTATCGAAATAATGAATGTTTCTCTCATAATTGTCATAATTACTTCTTATTATTTTGTTCCTTGATAAAAAATATGAAATATTATATTTTAGTGTTATATTCTCAATGAATCTTCTTGAAATAATGTTTTATGTTACATCCATGGTTTCTTATGTAATCCCTAGAAAATATATGATATTCTTATTTAATATTTAATGTTCTATATCTCAAATTGTTCATATGTGTTTCATGAAATATTTAATGCACGAATGCACCAAACTGATCACTATTTTCTTCATGAAACTGTGTATTCAACCTTCTAAAACAACCTATTAATGAAAATAGTATGGTTATATGATATATTATTGAAACTATTTAGTGAAGATATTAAACAGGTATCCTTGAGATCTTTGCACAAGTGTATTTAACTTCCTCATTTATTCTTCACATGATTACGATAGCTCATAAGAAAAATATACCCTTTATTTATTGTGTAACCTAGGTCATTCATGATATATCCTATTATTTATGTAACCAAGTATACAGTATCACAAGGTATTCATGAAAACCAGAAAGGCTTCATATAACTAGTTTATTGTCAATCTCCACGAATGTGTGTGACACAAGAGAAGTACTGTAGGATCTTGAGTTTGTTCAAAAATCTCTTCAACGTAAGAGTTTCACGTCAAGAGGACAAAATTATTCTTCATTAAAGCAGATTGATTCATGGAATAACTCATTAGGAAACCATGTGTCTCATAGAAATCTATGATTTCTTATGTAATAGATAGTGTATACATACTCTATTATTCAAAAATTATAGCTCTTATATAAATCGTGAATGGAAGTAGTTTTTTCATCATCAGCCCATTAGAATTTATATAGAGGTTTCACTGCCTCTCTTATACTCTTCACTGACGTAGAAGACCAAATTTTATATTGCATCAATGCGGAAAAAACCCCGATGATCCCATTATTTAAAATATTTCCTTGAACACATGTTTTCTTATTTTGTGACACCAAAGGTCATGGCATCACTTCCTTCACAATCATATTCTCCATATAGTGATAATTTCACATGAATGTAATAACAATTTCAAAATCCTTTTATCCAAGAATTATAGATGCATTATTATACTATTATAACTCCATATCATCCTTGGTAGTTCAAACTATATTATAAAAACTAGATAGAGATTACATGCATGGTGGTTCTTTGACACATCACCTCAAAATCTCAACCACAAAAAAACCATTGTGCACTTGGGATGGCTCGTTATAGGTTAGGACATTAAATCTAATAAATAGTATACCTAATTGTGGTTGGAGATAGAAGACGGCATTCAGTGGTGATCAGATGGCTCAGATGGATTTAATCATGAAACACTAATATAAACTTAAATTTTTAAGGTTGAACTACAGTGTAGTACCCCTGTGATACCATATTGATCCTTCATTTAGTCAAGCACTACCATATATGTTAAGAATTTCTGTCAATCGCTTGATCAAATAGTGTGTTTCATCACCTTAAATGATATACACCTATGAGATTCGTGGGCTACACCTCACCTGCATTGGCCTACCCACCCACTCCAATGTTCACTCACCTAATCATGCTTCTACAGGTACTATGCATCCATCAACACTCCTCTTATACCATAATGTCTTGTTAAGGGTTAAAACTTACCACCTAATAAATGTTTGTGAGGTCCCCCTAGATAACTAAGTGATTAGTCATGAAAATAAACACTTTCATGTTATTTACCTTGTTGAATATTTTATATAATGTTCCTTCACCCATCAACACTTATCTTTTATTCCTTTGAATATCATCACAATAATTATCACACCTATAAACTAAAAGACTTAAAATTAAACTTTTATAAGATAATAATACTTGAGTTCATTCTTCTTCACCCATTCATCCAAGATACATTCACTTTGTTATGAATCTTGTATATCTTGGATAATTCATTAGAAGTTATAGAAAATTATTCCTTTATATATTATTCACCATATAGAAATCAATGAAATATTTCTATTTCATATACCACCATTCAAAACAATAACAAACATTGAAAAAAAGTAAAACTCATACACATTGTGGCCTCTTCCATCTCACCCTTTTTATTTGTTTGAAATAACTCCAAGGTTCTCTACAAATGAGTCTTTCAATAAGGGAATATCTCCCCTTTAATTTACCAAATATTCATTACACTTTATCTCCCCCTTATTGAAAAGAAATAAAATGTTCATGAAAAAAGGGTACCGGTCTATATGTAATAAATTTTCCATCTATCACTTCACTCTAAGTCTATGTGGTCTATGATCTATGGAGAAAATAAGAGGATTTGATATAGACAATAATCACGTCCTTTACAAACTGATCTTGATACCACATGAAATGATAAATCATATACTTTTATTCAATGGGGTTTCAATTTTATTCAATGCTGAAGATAATATTTTAGATATGATTTTTTAATATAGAATGACCTAAAACTCTTTCACTTAATGAAACAAAGTGATAAAAAATATTCAAGTGCAACTGGAAGGATAAGAGACCTTGGAGAACTTCAATAATTGCACGATTCTTATGTAATTGATTATTTAAATTACATACCCTTTGTATTAAGTTTATTTTTTTTATAAACTAGGATGATAGAATCAGAAAAAATAAGATTGCTAATGACATGGTCTTCATTCAATTTCCAAAATTAGCATATTTGTATGAAAAATATTTTCAGGAAGCTTCATCAGCTTTCTTCATTTATCTCCCCCAAGGTAAACACTTCTCAACATCTTTATAATGGTGAATCTCTTCAAGAATATATTTTAAGATGTTCCAATATGGGTAATAAAACAAAAAAGGTCTTTAAATTTTGACTATGTATATTTGAAAATATTCAAAACTTCACCGAGGATGATCTTCTTCAATACATGTTCTTCAAGATACAAAATATAAGATCAATCCATGATTGTATCTTATTTATCTTTGTTTCTCGGTATATGACCAAAAAATATTAACCTTTTTAAAAATATAATCCTCTATTATATTTTTGTTTGAATACTAATTGATTAATCAATCAAGGATGATGAATTCTTTATCTTTATAATCAAGATTTTACAACACTCAACCTATTAGGTTCTCCCCCTGAGAATATGCTTCAACTTTCTTAAACAACCTATTAGCACAAAAAATATGGGTATATGATATATTATCATATACTCTTATCATACATAGTAAACATGTATCCTCAATTTATTTATGGATATGTATCACACTACCTCATGTCCTCTTCATGATATTAGGATATCCTATAGGAATAAGCACAACTTTCCCTATCATGAAACCTAGTTAAAATAATATATCTTATATTCTTCACATAATCATATGAAAAGTATCATAGTGTCCTTAAACAAACTAGTAAGGATTTATAGAACCAGTTATTTGTGAATCTCTTTGAATGTGTGTTATACAGGAGAAGGCCCATGGGACCTCATGTTTCTTCAATAATCTCTTGAGTATAAGAGTTACATGTCATGAGTCCATATTTATTCTTCATTAAAGGAAAGTGCTTCATGGAACACCTCTTCATGAAATCCAGTAGATCTCCAAACTCTTAACTTCATCATGTAAGAGGTAGTGTGGGGGTACTCTATTTTCAGAAAAAAGAGATATATCATATAAATCATGAATAGTAGTAGTGTTTTTACTTCTCTGTCTCTTCAGTATCTCATCCATAGAACTACCATGGATTAATCTATTTGGATTATCATAGGTTCTTCCATCAACTCTGATGAATAGTATATATCTATAAGGCTATAGTAAGAAGACAATATCTCATCAGAATTGGATAGCTTAGATGGATTTCATCATGCAGAAATAATATAAACATATCTTTTTTAAAATGGAGCTATAATGTAGCACACACCATGATCCTAAATTTATCTTTTTTTCTGTTGATAACTCAATCAGCCTATCGAGCCAACAATGGGGTTTGATACCCACAATGTTATGCAGATATGGGATTCGCGGGCTGCACCTCACATGCACTGGACAACCTTCCCACTCCCATTTTCTCTCACCCAAGAACACTTCTTTGGACACTATGCATCCACTAACACTCCTTTTCCACCACAATGGATGGCTAAGGTTTGATCCTTCCCACCTAAGAAGTGGGTGTGGGGTCCCCTTGGCTAGATAGGTGGTTGGCCATTTTTTTAATATAGGGAAACTAAAATGCATAGCCAATCCAAAAAAATTATATTCTTTATGATATATATATATCACCACCAAATTACAAGAAACTAAAAAACCTTTTTTAAATTCTTCGTGAAAAATAATATATATTTTTAATGGCCTTCTATTTTTGTGTGGATTAATATTTCTTTTTGGAATACACCTCAATTCCACATGAAAGTAAAAATTTCCATGGGCTTTACCATGTTGAATGTCATAGACAATGTTCCTTCACCCATCAACACATATCTTGTAATCCTTTTAAGATCATAACTATAGTTATCAAACTTATAAACATGAAGTATTTAAAATAAAAACCTTAGGATAATAATACTTGAATACTTTCTTCTTCATCCATTCATCCAAGCTATATTGACTTTGTTATCAAGATTGGATATCGTGGATACTTTAGAAAAAATTCTAGAAACTTCTTCTGTTATAACTACTTTAACATATTGAAATAAATGCAATAAATGCAATAAATGAAATAAATTAAATATTTATATTTTATTGACCACCATTGACAACCAATAACAAACATTGAAAATAAATGCAACTCATAAACAAATTGGTATCTTTAATCTCCCTATTTTTATTTGTTTTCAATACCTCCAAGGTTATTTCCAAATGAATATGTCAATATGTGAATCTCTCCACTTTACTTTTCCAAACATCCATTTTCCATTCTATTAAATTTATTGAAAATAAATAAAAAGTTAATGGGAAAAGCGTATAATTATATATATAATAAATGCTGCATCCATCAATTCACTCTAAGTCTATGTGTGCCATGTTGGGTGTATAAAATAAGAGGATTTGATTTGGAAAACAATCATGTACTTTACAAAATGATTTTAATACCACATGAAATGAGAACTCATATACTTGTATTCAAGTGTTGTTAAATTTTATGCCTGGATGAAGATACTAATTGAGATATAAAACATTAACAATATATATAAATTTGAAACTCCTTCACTTACTTAAAAAAACAGCTCAAAAACATTTAAGTGCAAGAAGTAAGATAAGTGGCATTGGAGCACTTCCATAGATAAACTTTTCTTATTTCAATGATTAATTAAATTACACACCTTTGTTTTTATTTTATTATTTTTATAACCCAGAATGATATATTAATAAAAATATAGCTTTTCTAATGACATTTTATTCACAAAATTTACAGAATAATCATATTTGTATGAAACAATGTTTTCTGGAAACTTCTTCATCTTTCTCCAATGTCTCACCTACAAAGTAAACACTCCAAAAAATATTTATAATGATAAATATCTTAAATAATTCATTTTAATATGTTCTAATATGGATAATATACCAAAATGTATCTCCAACTTGTGACTACCCAAATTTGGAAATTTTCACAACTTTAACGAGGATGATCTTCTTCATTACCTATTATTCAAGACACCAGATTTAAAATCAAACCAATATGGTATTTTTTAATAATATTTTTCTATGATATGAAATAAAAATCTTAAAATTCTTCATAGATGATCCTATATCATATTTTTATTTGAATACCAATTTAGTAATCATTCAAGTATGATTACTACTTCATATTTACGACAATAATTGACAGCACTAACTGCTTCTCTAGTTCTCCCCTATGAACTTTTTTCCACTTAAATTTCTTGAATTATAATCACAAATAAAATATACATGGATTAAGAGAATAATGTTGATACTTACTTGATTAGTAATGTAAATAGAACGATTGTGATGACTTTCTCAACTTTGTTTCTCAATTTCCTCCTCCATTCATGCTTGCACATTTGATCTTTAATTTTGGTTGGGGCTACATAGATCTTATACTTCTTCAATTTATTTTTTTGAACCTTTTTTCTAAATGAGATTTTAAATAACTTGTATCAATTTTTGAAGATTTAATTTTCATAAATAATTCTTCTTGTTCTTGAATTATTTCAAAATAATATTAAAGAGTGTGTCCATCCATGTTGCACCTCAAGCAAATAACTACTTTACCTTCATGTGGAATATTTTCCCTTTATTTTACACAAGCCTTATCTTTTGATTATTAAATTTTTTATAGTATTTACAAATATTATTGTTAGATAACTTACATGTTATTAGAAACATTGGAATAATTTTATTTTTTTCACAAGACTTATTCTGAGTGCCGTCATTTTTATTAGTTCTTTCATATGATGTAATTTTCTTGACCTTCTTGGATTTTAAATTCAATTCCTTCTCACCTTTCATGATTGAAGTATTCTTGGGATAATTTTTTTACAATTTATTTTATTAAATCCAAAATATGAATCTTATTTTTTATCCAACATTTCTGGTATTATTTTCTTAAAATCTTTAGATACATGTTGAGATGACCATTTACTATTCATGTGACCACCAACTTTTCCGACATCATTGGTATTGTAAAACATTACAAAACCATTGAATGTTTTTAGATTTTACTTAAACTATGAATGTTTCTTATTAATATATGGATTTATCCCCCTTAACATGGTCTTACTTTATGATTCAATACCTAGAGGATTTTACCAACAATCCAGTGCACAATGCGTGAATTTATTATAGCACCAATATTTACCCACAAACCATTATTTCTTATTTCTCTATATTTTTTTAGGTATTCTTCATATATTTTTTGTGTCTTCATGGGGAACCCTCTTCAACAATATTTTTCCTATCCACAAAATTCATGGTGGTAGGATTCATATCTACATTATTCATCCATACTTGTCTATATTTTTTCAGCATGTATTATTCATGATAATATATTTACAAACATTATTACAAGATAGTACAGATGGTACCTATTTCATTATGGATTCATGAGATAGATCATTGAATGAATTAATGATATTATTATCACATGTTTTAGGTCTTTCAACCTTATAATCCTCTCATGAACATTGTGTAGAAACATAAACTATCACATTATTTTATAGATTCTTAATATGTATCTTTAAAATATTGTCCAACTAAAATTCCAATTATAGGAATTACACACTGAGAATATTTTGATGACATCCAATCATAATCATCTTCTCTTCATAAGCCTTATTAATTATTTAAATTTCTTCTTTATTCAGCTTAACATAGTTTTTTAACAAAGATTCAAGTTACTAGATCATATTAAATTTTACCTAAAATTGTAATTCCTTGACCTCAATGCTATTTTTAAAAATTTTGAAAGTTCATGGATCTTTTATCCCACATTCTTCTTTCCTCCTTCTGTCTAATATACTTCATTACACTGCTTGTATTATAATTATAATAAATTTATTTAATGATCTAATCTTTCTGATTTAAAGGCTCAAAATTTCTTAGAGGGTTTATACATTCTATAATTTTTTCTTACAAGACCTTCTCCATTACTTCTAACTTATCCTCAATCTGAGTGATCTCTTCCTACATTATTTCATATATCCAAAAGATAAAATAGAATAATTCTTTAGTATAACCATACGTCATATCCTTTAATGAATTAATTGAAAAAACAATTGACATGTTATCACTTCCATTAGTTATTGGATTATATTCCAGAAATTTTTTTAGTAACTAAATCATACATCTAGATTACTTGAATATATTGGTCTAATTAAAGTAGATTTACTTTCCATCATCTTGGTTGAAACATTAGACAACTTTTCTTCACATTCCAAGACCGGTCTGTCTTATTTGTTAACATGGAATGAAGAATATGATAAATAATGTTATTTATATAAGTGGGATTTCTTATTCATCTTTATTTTCTATTTATTTCTATTATTAATCCGAATCTTGGTACAAATAGAATTCTACTCAAAGATAACTAAATATTTACTAAAACCTCACTTCAATGTAAATATAGAAAAAACCCAAATCTTCAAAAGAGAATAACTACAATAAAGAGAATCTAATATTGGCGAACCTTCCATTTGATACCAATTATGAGGATCACTTCGGGATATACTCACCAATATGAGGGGGTGAACCAGGGTTATGAAATTTTTCACCAATTATAGCTTATATCCGTTTTACCTCTTAGACATGTTACGATCTTGATTCTCTTTTTCTATTTCCTATGTCGTATGAAAGTATATAAAATTAGGTAAATATGGATCATGATATTTTTACAAGGTTCTCTAATAAATAAGAGTAATTATCCCTTGGAATGGTTTGGAAATAATTCAACACCACACAACCACTAGAAAAAATCCTTTATACATGGTTATAGTAAGAAGGGAATATCCTTTAACTTATGTATCACTATATTCAATCGATAGTGATTATGCTTCTTTAATGTTATTTATACTAGAATTAAAGATAGTCTCCACATTCTGATTGTTTCTTTATAAAAGTAAAAAAAATATTCCACATGTTGAGACTTATAATGAATGTCACGATGCTATTTTGTTTTTTTATTCATTTTTATTCACTTGTTACATGCACCACATCAATCAAGAAACTTTCTTGTTTTATATCTGCAAATAGAAATATTATCTCCCTTCTTTTTTATTAATTTGTGAATATAGATGTGGATAGGTATCTCTTCTAATATTTATTATTTGATGCAGAAAAGACTACACTAGATATCATTCTTCTTTACCCTGTTATTCAGATGCCAAATGATAATAAAAGTTATATCCAATATTTTGTTGATGCTTTCTTCTTCCCGATTATATAGTAATTATATTTCTAATTCTACTACTCCATCTAATAAATTCTTCTCAGTTTAGTACCTATACGTCCAATACATTATTCCTTAAATATCATTAGAGTCAAGAAAAATCTTTCTTTATTTTGGAAATGGTGAATTTTTAGCTCAACATTATCATAATTACTTCTTATTATTAATTTATTATTCGAAAAATAATATTAAATATTAAATTTACGTGTCATATTATGAATGTACCTTCATGAAATCAAGTCATAAGCGGCATTAATGATTTCTCATGTAAACCCTAGAACATATAAGACATTATTATTTAATATTTAATGTGATATATCTCAAATTTTTCAAATGTGTTGCATGAAATCCTCTATTCATACATGCACCACACTATTAAAATTCTTCTTCAAGTAACTGAGTATTCAGACTTCTTAAACAACATTTTCACACAAACATTATGCTTATATGATATATTATTGTGACTACTTAGAATAAAAATTAAAAATTTATCCTTAATTTCTTTTCACAACTATATCAATCCATTGGTTGTCTTTCTCATATGATTAGAATATCCCATGGGAACAAAAACCCATTTCTCTCATGGATAACCTAGTTAGTTTGTGATATCTCCTCTTCTTTGTGTAACCAAATACATGGTATCATAGTGTATTAATGAAAACAAAGAATCATTATTAGATAATTTTATTTATAAATATATTTGAATTTTTTTACATAATAGAAGGCTTATGTGATCTCAAGATTCTTCTTGAATCTATTGATTTTAAGAGATTAAATTCAAATTTCCACAATTCTTCTTCAAAAAAGAAAAGTGTTACACATAACAACTCTTCTTGAAAATGAGTGGATCATGGGTCTCTATTAATTCTTATATATGATAAGTTTTGAAGATATTGTATTTTTTTTAAAATGAGATCTCATAGAAAATCACAAGTGGAAGCATTGTTTTTCCTCCTCAGTCTATTGATATTTATGAAGAGGTTTAACCTCCTTTCTTATACTACCCACAAATATAAAATACATCTTTTTATTCTATTTAAATATTGATATTATAATCTTGAAATATCCTATAATTTTAAATATTTCCAAAAAAAATTCCTTATTCAATTATTCTGAATTTCTGATGGATGTGATAATAATATCATCATCCTTTTATCCATGTATTACAGATGCACTGTAATCCTCTTATGACTCCATAACTTACTAAGATGTTAAAACAAATTTATACAAGTGACTGAGTAAATATTTTAAATTATTTTAATTTTAATTAGAATTTTTTTAATCCCAAAAGGTGTTATTTTAATATCAGTTATCACATTTTATTGTTATAGATTCATTTTGAGCTTAATTTTAAAAATGGACAAATTTTTGTTCTTAACTATTTTAACATTATTATGTATTTAAGAAATAATTTCTTATTAAGTAATTTAATTTATTAAATACATTTTTTAGTATTAATTACATATTTTTATTAATTTAATTCTGTTTGACCCAAACCTCAATCCATCATTTGAAGGCCCAAAAGAAGCTGACAAGTCAAGCCTAAAAATTTGTGTATAGATTAAGAGATTTTTTAAGATGGGCCTATATCATGTAAATGAATGAAAAAATATAGATGAAATTTTACAATGATAACTATAATATTGGGAGTAAGAGATTTTATAACTATTTCCCCGTTTGAATCTGCAAATATCAGTGCCATAAATGCATTGGAAATCAGATTTTATAAATTCAAATATTCTTTCTAGACAGAATAAATGTTTAGAGTAAATAGGATAAAAATTCTTATAAACATAGTATATGAAGCTTAAATTTTATACTAAATTTCACAATAAATCCTTGAATAACATTACAAAAGACTACTATTACAAATTCGTTCATTGAATGGGTCTAACACACTAAAACGATTGAAGAAAAAATTCTAGGGCCTAGATTTCACTCCTTTTGTCTATAAAAATGTATCCCCTCCCCTTCTTAAAATATTGGAAAATATATATGTCCATTTTATATATTTTTTTATTTTATTTTTTGTATAAAATTATTATCAATTTTTAATATATTTTACTCATCCTCTTACTATCATTTTTATATTTTTATCTTTTGTGTTTCCACCTCGTTCTTCTCCACTATGATCACTAATACTCATCACCATGAGTAAATAACATGAGGAAGTCACTGGGGGATCAATATAGTGTTGAACCCAAATCATTTAAAATTTATTTTTATTATTTCTTACTTCCATAGAGTTAGGTAAAGGGCGGTCTTAGTGGTCAAGGCACTCTATGTCTCCATTTTCCACATGAGGCTTAACTTTCTCTTCTGTAATATTTTCCCTATATTAAGGATGTGGATGTGTAGTTTCTCAGTCATCATTTAGAGAATTGTATATCCAAAACCATCGGTAGAATAGGATATTCACACATGTGATATATCATGTTAATTAAGTAAATTTGAAAAAATAATAAAGAGACGATGAAGGTTCACTCTAGGTGTTCTCCTGAGAGGATCTCCATTATTTTTAATACCACTCTGTCTTCATTCATTCTGCTAGAATTATATATTTATATCAACATTTCATAGAACGTTCAAACCCGTGCACTTTATATTATTTATTTCTTTACATTAGTTATAATATAAGTAGTGATAATAGAAATTCGATGTTCTGTGAGTTTCCTCCTTGAGACCGACCCTGGGTGTGAACTATATTGCATGCTTAAGTAAATAAAATATCGATTAAGGATTCATAAAATATACTCACACATCAATTTGGAACCTTTTTCAAGGAAAAAAACACTTGTACAAACATTTTCCATAAAAAATCAAAAACTTAAAATATTTTAGAAAAAATATTTTGATGATGTTTTAAAAGGATTATTTATTTAATTCATGGAATAATTAGCTACAAGTTAAAGAACCAAGGATTAACTCACCCTTTTCCATGGATGATGGAGTTTCTATTTTTTTAGATGGGTGAGGTTATTTTTTCAATCAAATAATAGGGAACATGAATTAAAATAATTCAAAGCTATCCCAAGGGAGTACATGAAAAAAAAATTAAATTAATGGCTCGAGAGATAATTGAGTTCTCCCATTATATTCTAGAATTTTATCAAGTGGATATGGTCCAAGAAGATTCTCCCTTAGTATTTGCTAATTTTTCAAAGGAAATACAAGTGTTTGAGGCCTAACTTGAGGACCATAAATATCTAGACCATTTTAAGAACCCGATCCAAGATTTCCATGATGGGATAGATTGTATTAATGATAAGGAAGAATGCCTACTAAGTTATATGTGGGAGATAAACAGGACCTAGTCAACTTTGAGAAGGAATATGAGGTAAAGAATGATCTACCCATTCCATACACAGTAGAAGAGCAAACACCACTCTACTTGTCTCTAACCATAGGAGATGAGGAATCAAAAAAAGTGATGGAATTTGAAGAAAGGATGGGATGGCTCAACTAAATACCTCAATACACTAAGATACAACTTTAAGAAGAACTTATCACTGAAGAAGTCATTGAACCAAAATCAAACCAGGGAGATGATAATTTCATTAACTCTATATTTTATAATTTCATTCAATTTGATTCAAGTGTCACTATTTATTACTTTCCTTTTTTATATTTGTTCAATACTTTATTTTCTTTATAGGAAGATAAAAAACATGAACTTACTAAGGAACACATGGATATCCCTAATTTTATTGAATATAAATTTAAGGAAGGACCTAAGTAGATATATTCTAAACCTACTTTTGAAATTTTGATATATACAGACCCTATTGAGCCACACAAGCAGAACAAGATGAGGTTTCACACATAAAAAATAAATAAGAGGATAATTTGTACTTAATTTTACCCCCACCATAAAATTTATACTTAATAGTGAATGGGGTGGGGTCTAGTATACTCTATCCATGGATCATTCCTCACCAAGAAGGATGAATCGCAAGCTAGGAAAATCTACATGGGGTGGTTCATGAAAAAGAATATCCACCCACCATTATACTATGGATAATAACTTGTACTTATTTCTAGAGGCAATAAATATTCATAACCCACTTATGGGATCATACCAAGACCTATCCTTTTGTTTTATTTCTAGGAATTTAGATTTTAATTTCAGTCTTAAGAATTAGTCCAACATGAATCCCACTCCCTCTTATCTTTTTTATATTAATTTACATGATACTTATGATTAATTGAGTAATTATATTTTATAGGTTCATGATGGTACAAGTTCGGCCAAAAACAATTGAAGGAATATGATAAATATTCCTTGTAAATGGAGTTTACATTTGTGTTTTTCTTTTAAACTTCATAAATTTTTTCCAAATACATTTTTGTGTTTTACACTAGAAAATTTAATACCCAGGCATGAATTATGATTTACTTGACTTATCTAGGGGTCATGAGTGTCTTGGGAATCATGTGTTTCCATGTTTTAGATTTAAATGTTAACGATATTGAATGAGTAAAATGGATAATAAAATGTTTAATGTGAATAATGGATATTGAAATGATGACATATGATTTCATGGATTTAGTTGATTCATGTAAATGAAATTTACCTAACATTTTCTTCCTTTGAATTTCTAAAATTCATGTGAATTGATTTATTATTATTAATCATTCCCTGAGTTATTGTCAAAAATAATATGACCAATTATCGATATGATTTATATACAAAGTACTTCTTATTTTATAATAAACATATTTCTTCAGTGATCTTGTAACATGTCACCTACCAGAACAAGCATTGAAACTTTACAAATCAATGACTATTCAAAAACACAATTAAAATTATTGAGGTATATTTTGAAAATCCTATATACTTAAAGACCTCATTTAGATTTATCCCTGTTTATACCATAGAAACTATGAATGTCTTTTTTAGAGATAATCCATGTTTCAATCCATTTTATCCATTCCTACCCTCCTCTTAGTATTTGCATGATATTTTAAACTTGAAGTGTGTGGGTGGAGGGAGTCATGGTGGAAGAGATGATATAAATTATAAGTAAGATTTATGGGGGTGATACATATGAATTTTTAGATAGGTTATTGATTCATTCACTGTAATTTATTTATTTTTATCCCTCTTGAACAGAAAAATAAAAAATGAAAAAAATAACCAAAAAATGAAAATAAAGGGTTTTGATTTGGGAAAACCAAAAATAACCATTAATAGATTAATTATTTTTATCCTATGTGGTTAGGTAATGGGTGTAAGTTTTATTTAAAAAACCACATTCAAAAAATAAAAAAATTGAAAAAATTATTTGAAAAAAAATTATAAAATTAGATAAAACATTCAAGTGGGAGAAAAAAAATCATTCCATATGTATTATTTTATCATAAAATTTACTTTTGGTTTTGTAGGAAATGGGAGTTTCAAATTTTAATGGGAGAATATGATTAAACATTATGTTTTTATTATCTAAATTTTAATTAGGAGATTAACCTCCTCTTTGAGCCTTAATTTTTAAATATCAATTCTTATTGACCTTAATCCTCATAATCATTTTAACCTTTAATAAAATCCTTCATGATTTTATGGGCCTTTTTTTTTAAAGTTGATAAAGTAGTTTCTTTATAAACATATGGTTAAGGATCATGTATTCATGATATGATCATAACTCTACTTGAACTAATATCATTAATTATGAATGAAAATATTTAAAAGTGAGGTAAATAATGATTTTTACTATTTAATAATACTGAACTAAGGAACTAGAATGTATGAGAAGAGAATTTCCATCATTTTAAATTAGGAAAAATTAAAAGGTATGAATTGATTTTTCCCTAATATATTGGGAAATTTAATTGATATTTTATATGAATTATTGAAATTTTTATTTTACATTCATAACATTGTAATTTTATTTGTTTTTAATTTGAATCATAGTTATATTGGTTCCCACTAAATTCCATTTTGAAATATAATCCTTGAGGAAAAGCATGGTTTAAGTGTGGGGAATTGACAGAGTAAATATTTTTAATTATTTTAATTTTAATTTAAATGTTCTCAATATAAAAAAAGTATTATTTTAAGATCAATTTTTAAATTTTATGGTTATAGAATAATTTTGAGCTTAATTGAAAAATGGTCAAATTTTGGATTTTAACTGTTTTAATTTTTTTATGTATTTCAGACATAAATTTTTATTAACTGAGTTTATTTATAAAATTCTTTTTTTTAAATTAAATGAATATTTATATTCATTTCATTATTATGCACCCAAAATCAAATCTATCATTTGAAGGCCCAAAATAACCTCACAATTTTGGCATCAAAATCTATATAAATATTTGGAGATTCGTTAATATGGGAATATATATCATAAATGGATGAAAAAGTGGAGCTTAAATTCGAAATTGATAAAGAGAATATTTTGAGAAACAAATCTCATAAATATATCCCCACTTCAATCTAAAAATACCAAATCCATAAAACCATGGGAAATAGGAATTCTTAAATTCAAAGATTCTTCCTATCCATGTTATATTTTTAGAGTAAATGGGATATAAATTCTTCTGTACATGAAGTATGAAGATGAAATTTTGTGGTAATAAATGGAATACAATTTGATTCATCTTTAAAGAATACTATTGTACCAAAATTTATCAATAAATGGTTCTACCACATGAAACTTTATGAGAAAAAATTTTGGATCTAAAAATCAAACCATTTTTCCTAAAAAAATGTATCCCCTCTCTTTCTCAAAATATTAAAAACTCTACATGGCCATTTTCTAATGTTTTTTAATTTATTTTATTTGTAATATTATTATTCATTTTTAATATCATTAAATCATACTCTTCATCTCATTATCATTTTTTTATCTTTTGTGTTTCCATACTATTATTCTCCACTGTGATCTCTAAAACTCATGATCATGATTATATAACCTAAAGAAGTTCCTATGGGATAAAACTATTGTTAAAAAAAGACATTTCACATTTATGTTTATTTTTTCCTATTTTATTAGAGTTAGGTCATGTGTGATCTTAGTGGTAAAGGATCCTTTGTGTATCTACTTTCCACTCGAGGCTTAACTTTCTCTTTTACAAAATTTTCCCTCGATCTAAGAGGTGGATGTGCAGTCTCTTGAAAATCATTGAGTGCAATATATATTCAAAAACATAGGTAGAATTTTATATTCACTCATAATATATATATTGTTTTTATGTAAATTTGAAACTAATACATAGATGATGAAGGTTCACTCTAGGTGTTCTCTAGGGAGGATCTCCATTCTATTTTAACATCATTCTATCGGTATTCATTTTTCATAAATTATATATATATATAAATATTTCTTAGATATTTAAAACGCATACACTTTATATTATCTATTTTTATCTTATGTAGAATATTAATCATGAAAATAGAAATTTTATGTTGTGTGAGCTGCCTCCTTGTGACAGACCCTTTGTGTTAACTATGTTGCATGCTTAGGTAAATAAAATATTGATCAAGGATTCAGGAGAAATCCTCATTCATCAGTATCAAAGATGAATATTTCTTTTATGTAGGTCCATGAATCTTAACCTCAATATCTAAAAAAAAGAACAACCACAAAATCATCAGGTAGGATCAGTGTAGGTTCAAACATGAACTACAATGAACATATCACTCTGTGAGGCTGGAGGAAGAAGATTATGTCTCGTGGAGATCGATTGTCTAAGATAGAATTGATATTTTAGTGTTCATATAAACATTTCTTTTTAATATAGATATATAGTGTATAATTCCCTACCATCCCAGAAATCCTCTATCTCTATGATGGCTGGTTGAGGGTTGACCCTTCCCAACTAAACAGTGGCTCTAGGGTCTCCTTGGATTTCTAGTTTATTGGCCATTATTTTATAATAAATACCTTCAAAAGGACTTATACAATCAAATTATTTTTACTTATTCTATATAAATATCAATATAAAATTACCTGCCACTCAATACCATTCTTCAAATTATTCATGAAAAATAATATGTATTTTCTATGGCCTTCTATTTTTTCATGGACTTCTATTTTTAAATGATATAAACCTCAGTTCCTCATAAAAATTAACATTCTCAAGGTATTCACACTATTAAATGTTGTATAAAATTTTCCTTTAACCATAAAAAACTTGTCATTTGTTCCTTTGAATATCAATACAATAATCATCACACTTATAAACTTAATGTATTTAAAATAACATAATCAAGATAATAAGACTTTGGTACTTTCTTCTTCATCCATTCATCTATTCATCCCTGCTACATTTAATTTTTTTTATCAAGATTAGATATCTTAAATAATTCAGTAGATATTAGAGTGAATTATTCATTTCTAACTTCATCAATATATTTACATCAATTGAATCATAATATTTCATTGAACACGATTTATACGTAATAATAACCATTGAAACCAAATACAACTCATAAAAAAATAGGCACCTCATATAGTCCCTTATTTAACTGGGTTCACTCGCCATTCCAGTCCATATTATATCAAGAGATATCAATAATTACCCAATCAATTGGAGGGCTTTAACAAACCCACCAATCACATAATGAAATCCATACACATATATATTCTCAATAATATTTTAAAAACATTCAGCAATCTATCATAGCATAACCCATGGAAAAGAAATGGATTTTAAACATATTTCAACATCATATAATCATCATACATCTAGACAAAGAATAATGATGGTATCATTAAATCATATCCCTAGTGAATCATAAGAAGCGTCAATATATGTTGAAATATATGAAAGATACCTTTAAAATAACATTCAAATATTTCCTTGAAAACATGAGAAAAATATTCTTCTATTTTGGTAACATTTTAAATGAAAATTACTAGAATATTGAGAAAAGTAGTTTAATGAAAATAAAAATGGAAAAGTATAAATAAATATTTGAATAAATAAATATTTATAATAGAATGAAAAATCATTAATTCAATAAATGATGAAACAAATATTCCTTTCAAAATTTATCTTAAAATTTATAAATAATTTTTTTACAAAACATTATAAAATTTTATTTTTAATCCTACAAAAGGAAATTAAAATATGGTTGAAAATGAATTTAAATGTTAATTGGATCATATAAAATAACATTCTTGAAAACATTTTAAAACACATGTACAGGGAATAAGAATTTCATTGACTAAAGAGAGAATAAGGTCGACCTTCATTAAAAATATTTTCTCAAAAAAAAATTAGTTTTAAAGAGAAGATAATGGGAGGAAAACATAAAAATCATATAGATAATCAATATGAGAATAAAATATATTTTTTAAAAAATATAAATATTATATAATTACCCCAAAGGATATTAAAGTATGAACATCTTGATTAAAAATGAGATTTGAACATAAACCCTTACCTCAGGTCCTAACTCTAATCCTACGCACTCTTAAGATACAATATAATAAATTTAGATTTATTATACTTATGTACCAGAATAATTTTCATAATTGTCTTAATATATCATTCACTCTTAATTTCCCTCTATTTATTTATTAATAATTCTTCATTAAAACCAACATTCTCATGAAATATTGTTGGTTTTCCATGCATGTTTTGGTTTAACGGTTATAGTCCTTTCACCTTGTTCATGGTTACATAATCTACATAATCTTAATCATATTATAAGTATTGTATTTATTTATTTTATACACTTTTATAACCATTCATATAATTTGGTGATGAAATTTGAATTACATAACATCGTGGAGACAATAGTCCATAACTACGCACAAGTAATGTTTTTATTTTCAAATGAGTTGATATAAAGAATGATAAATAATAATATATATCTCCAAAATCATATTAATATCATTAATATAATATATATTCATTAAATAAATCCCCATAACTACCCATTCATGGAGTACATGAAAAAATAATCACATCATTTCATGGAGGTGGTAGTGTACATGTACACACGAACAACATTATCATTTATTATGGGATGGAAAGTAGGTAGAAAATTGTTTCAATATTAACATAAGAAAGGGAAGGTAACAACGCAGACCATCAGCTTGCGGCCTCAGGCCCTTTCGACTCCAACCATCTCTGGCAAGTCAATTTCCCCTCATGGCTTTTCATATATACTTATGCTGATTTTAGTCATTAATACTCCCTATTTTAATAATATATATATATAATATTTTTAAGAGGTTAATGGAGAAATTAAATTAAAATAGATCAATAAAGATAATTACCTCTCTGTTGAGAAAACTCCTTTAGCCTACACCTTAAGCCTTCAAAGGTTGGTCTTTTGGGAAGAAAAAAATATCCAGGATCTAGGGATTTAAGTTAGGTAGGTATTTGTATAGTTATTTATATATATAGATGAATATAATGTAAATAATGAGTTAGTATAAAATTAGATCATTTTATAAGTTAGGGGAGTCACACTCTTTTAAATACTTACAACATTAAAATATAATAATGTCATATTCAAGGGAAAGTGGAACCAAGGAAACCAAAATTAAAAAATAATACAATTTTATGTTTAAATACCATCAACCAATAACATTTATCAATTTTATAGAAATATTTTATGCCTTCTCTATATGTTTAAACCCTCACTAACAGTTTTAATCTTTACTGTTGTAATGAATTCTTTACTCGGTTTCTATTAATTATTGAAAACATGAGGTTTACTTATTTAATAATATTTTGAAATATTTATTCCAAATACTAATTTTTTTATCAAATTATATTCATATACATGTAAAAAAATCATTTTAAAATAAGCACGTAAAGCGTAATGAAAATTGTTTTTAGATAAATTCATTTTTAAGCATTTCATGAAATTTATTCTCATTAATTTCCTAGTAATAAACATTAGATAAGTGTTAAAGTATTTAATTATATATTTTATATTCATATTACTTTAAAATCCTTTAACAATAGTTATTAATCTAATTTTTATTATAAAATTACTTTGCGTGTATAAAAATAGTTCTTAAATAAACATTTTTTTACCATCAAATGATTTTATTTTCATTTCTAACCAACTGAAAACTAGTGAATTATTTTTATTCAAGTGAAAAAAATACTTATTAATAATTTAAATACATTTAATTAATATTAAAATAAAATATATATGACAAAAATAATTCTCTTAAACAAAATACTTTGAAATAGTTCTTTTGGATCAATGGTATTTCCAAAATGAATTAGAAATTATTTTAAAAAATTGTAAACCACATAATGCGATAAATTTTTTAATATATATTCATTACTCACATAATTTTAGTGTTTCATGATTCATAAGATATAAAATTCATTTATTTATTAAATTTAAACATATTCTAAAATCTCGAGGTTTTACATTATACCCCCTTATAAGAATTTCACCATAAAAATTCTATCACTATAGTACAAAAAATTGAGGATGTGATTGCCTCATCACATCCTTAGGTTCCCACATAGATTTTTAAAATTTATGATTTCCCAGACAACCTAAACTAGTTGTGTAGTATTTCTTCCTAGAACATTATCTCTATTATAAAATATTTTTACCTATTTTTCTTTATAAGAATGATCATTATTCGATGGTATAACCAATGAATTTAGTACATGTGAAGTATCAAGTATTTAATTCCTTAAAAGAGATACATTGAACACATCATGAACTTAGTAGAGGTTAAGAGGAGTAACCAAAAATATATATCATCTTGATGTGATCAAGAATCTCATAGGGACATATGAATTTATGGAATAAATTTTCCTTCTTTCCAAATTTCATAACATTCCTCCAAGGATATATTCAAAGGAATAACATATCACTAACTTTGAACTCTAGAACTCATCGATGATTATTATCATAAAATTTATATTTAGTATGAGTTGTATTTATGGGTTACTGAAAGGCTCCAACTTTCCCTATCATTTCTTCAACAAGATGAGGTTCTAATAGTTTTCATTCACTATCATCATCCTGACATGTTAGAGTTATATACATCTTTATATAGAGGTATTTATAATGATCCATGTAAATGACCTTGTGAAATTTATTATTTTAAGAAAATTAAACTAGAGTATGTTTTTTATCCCAACATCCTTCCAAAACCACTAAGAAATGTCTCATCATATATTCTAGAGATTTAATGTTCTTCATATGATATATATCTTTTTGGAGATGATATACAATGTTTCATCTCAACTCTATATTCTAAGCTTGATGAAGACATCTCCATAGCTTTGAGGTAATCCTTAGATCTCATTCAGTTATGATTGATAGTGGAACTATATGAAACAATACCAATTTCTTAAAAAATAACATGAAAAAATAATCAAGATATAAATATTATCTGATAGAAATGTGTTGATTTCATAAATCAACTTACTACAAAATGAATATCATTATTCCATTTAGATGAATTGGGGAGTCCCATGATGCAATTCTAGGTGATGTATTCCCATTTACATTATTTTATGGGAAATGGTTGTAAAATATCCTTAGACATAATTCTCTCATCCTTAACTTATTTACATGCCAAGAAATGATATACATACTCCACAATATCTCTCTTCATGTTGTTCCACCAGAAATTATATTTAACATCTTTATACATCTCTATACTTAATGGATGAATAGAGAATGAGAAATATGAGCTTTATCTAATGGATCCTTCTTCAATGCTAGTATTTATGGGACACATACATGTTTCAAGAATATAATCATTATATTATGATCAAGATTGAACTAAAAAACAATCCTTACATTCTTTTTTAGTTCTAGGTCTTTATTATATGCCTCTTTAATCTTTACAAAAATTTATTTCTAAAAATTAATTTGAGAAAAACATGATCATTCAATTTTATTTAATATTTATGTTTCCACCCACTACAAATACATATTTATTGGATCTATTTAAATCCTCATCTTGGATAAACTAACATGGTCCCTCTGACTTAAAGAATTAACCTCTTTTTATAACTTTCTAGGGTGTTAATATATTGAGAAATCATAATATTTAATCAGTTCCATCCATATCCTTTGGTTCATATTAAACTATTTTTCTTTGAATATATACTTCATGATTTTATGATCGGTATATATGTCACACCTTCCACTATAAAAATAATTCCTTCATATCTTCAAAAAAATACCTTCCAGTTCCAAATCATGATTTAGGTAATTTTTATAATGAACTTTTAATTGGTGAGAGGCATGAGCTACTTCCATGTCATTATACATGAGAAAATAACCCAATCCAAAATTTTATGCATCAATATAAATCGCAATATCTTCTCCATTATAGAATAGTGGGAAAATAGGTATACGAACCAACCTTTTATTTGATTCAATAATTTTTTCCACATTCATCTATCCAAAGGAACTTGGCTCCTATATACGTCAACATGGTTAGTGTATTTTATAGCCATGAAAAAGTTCTCAAATAGCAACAATAGTATCCAAAAAATTTAATAAAACCATAGATTTCGATCCCCATAGTTATTCTTGGACAATGTTCAATAACTTATGTCCTTAAAGTTTCCAGTTATATCCCCTCTATTATGATTACATGACCCAAGAATTATTTTATCTATATCCAAAATACAAATTTACTATATTTGGCATACATATTCTCTTTCCTGAAGGTATTCAACAAAATTATAAAATGATCTTTATGTTCTTCCATACCCTTGGAATATAAAATAATATCATCTATAAATTCTACCAAAAAACTGATCAAGGTAATATCTAAAGATTCTATTCATTTTATCTTTGAATATAGTTGGGGAATTTGTAAGTCCAAATACCATAAATATAAGTTCTTAGTACTTATACCTCATACGGAAGGCTATCATGAATACGTATTCATTCTCGACCATCAACTAATAATATCTTGATTAGAGGTTAATAGTTGAAAACTATTAATCTCACTGAAATTTATAGAACAAATCATTAATAATGGGTATATAATAATTTTTCTTGATTTTAACCTTTTTTATGTTTTCTAAAATCAATGAAAAGATACAATTACCCACATTTCATATTAATAAAAATAAAAGGTTCACCCCAAGGTGACACACTTTTCTGAATGAATCCTTTATTATGATTCTCCTGGAGTTACTTATTCAATTATTGAAACTAATTCAAGTCCATTTTATAACGATTCTTTGAAATAGGTGTATCACCCGGTATAATCTCTATTGAAAACTCAACATAACTATTTAGGGAAAGACTATGAAAATCTTCAGTAAACACATCATAATATTTCCCCAAAATAGGCATACCTTCAATGTTGAGTTTATCCCCAACCATTTGAGATAAATATCCCACAATAATTGATAGTAAGGACCATACAATGGAATTTTTTTCCATTATAACCTTATATTCATCCTTGCCCTAATAAAAAAAATTAGTTCATTCAGAATATGAAATTTGAATTCCTTCCTAAGAAATTGATATTGGATCTATATAAATAAATCTAATCCATGCCCAAAATCACATAAAATCAAACTAGAGAGAGAATCAAAATATTTATAGGAATTGAATTTGCATACAATTATTTCAAAGAAGAGATATATATTTGGGATGCAATCAATGTATCATTATGAGTCTTCATCAATATTTAAATATCTAATCATTGAGAATATTGATTAAAATTTATAGAGACATTTCATAATATAAATTAATTAATATGAATAATATCAAATAAGATACTTAAATATTTGAGTATACCTATCACTAAATCAACTTTATCATTCTATCTTAAACCCCTTACTAAAACTAAAGTGGTTAGCAAGAGAATAAATCATTTTTAATCAAAGTGATAAATCATATAGTCATGAAAATCATTCCAGAGTTGTCCTAAATTAAGATACATTCTTATCGCCATATGAAATTTTTTTTATCACACTATATTAATTTCAATTCATCATAGGTTTTCTTATGTTAGTACTTATATTATTCATAATATAATATTTAAAAATAACTAAACCCTACTTTGATACCAATTGAGGTGACCCAATCATTACAAACATAAATATTACATCCTTTTAGATAAATATTTTATATATCTCATTACAATACACACCCCATAACCATAAAGTTTTAGTGTCTTTAGATACTAGATATATGGTAAAAATATTTCAGGAAAGATATTCAACATCACTGAGAAAGTTTATCTCATATCAAATCTTTCTTATACATACCCTAGTAAAAACCATTCTTCATAACCTGGGGAAATAGAAATATAATAAATTTTGAGCTTAAATACTTATTAAAAGTAAAAACGGGAGATATCAGTTGATGATCATATGGAGGAATAATTTAAGAATTAGGATATGATAGAATAATTATAACTTATGAAGTTTATACCAAATCATAATTAGATCATAAAACATGAGTCATGTAATAAATCTTTAGCTTTTCTAAATACATGAGTCATGGAATAAATCTTTATCTTTTCTAAATACATGAGTCATAAGAGTGAGGAATCATCATTAATCAATCATGAGTCATGAGATAATAACAAAATCATAAGAAAATATCATACGAATGATGGAACAATCTTAATAATAGAAAAAATTTCATTCTTCGAAGTTCACTTCCAAGACTATCATAGTGGAAAAAGTCTCATAATTTATTTGGCTCACTCCTCATTATATCATTTTCTTAATCAAGGTCCCAAGAATTTCATATTTGAAAGAGTACATTACTTACCTAGTTTATATACCAATTACAGTTCATATTATCTCATGAGATATTAATCATTACCTAATTCATTATAGGACATTAACAACCCCACACATAATTTAATAAAAATCATACATATGTTCACCATAATATCATAAAAAGTTTCATCAAATCATCATAACATAACTCAAGGAAATGAAAACGGTTTCATAAATATTTCAAAATAGCATAATAATAATCTATAAATAGAAATAACAAGGATGGTGTGATTAGATCATATCTACAATGAAGCATAATAATCATCAACTTATTTTTACATAGATGAAAAATTCATTTAAAATAACATTAAGACCTTTCTTTAAAAATATTAGAAAAATACCATTCACTTTCGATAAAATTATTATAAAAATCCAAAAAATATTAACAAAATTATTATTTTTTAAAATAACCATGAAAAATTTTAAAATAATATTCAAATAAATTAATATTTTTGATGGTAGGAAACCCCATTAATTCTTTAAATATCAAAAGAAAGATTCATTTCACACTTTATTGTAAAATGTCATAAATAATCTTTCTTGAAAATAATATAAAAATAAATTTTAAATTCTTTGATAAGGAAGTAAAATATGTTGTAAAATGGAATTCAATAACCATTGGATTATATAAAATATCATTCCTGTATATATTGGAAAGATCATGGATATGAAATAAAAAGTTCATCAACCAAAAAGGAAATAAGGTTGACTTTTCTTAAAAACATTTTCTTGATCATTTTAAATAAAAAAGGGAGGATAATAAATTAAAATACGAAAACTCTATAAATAAATATTGGAGAAGAAAATTCAAAGATTTTAACATATAAATATCATATAATTCTCCCAAATGTGATTCAAACATATATAATCCTAATTAAAAATTAGATTACAACATAAACTCTTACCTTAAGTCCAGACACTCTTTATATGTGCTCTTAAGTTCCTATATAATAAATATATATTTTATATAAATATATTAAATAAATTTTTTCATAATTATCTTTGTATATCACCCCCCTATAATTTTCAAATTTTCTATTTATTAACAATTCATCATTAAAATCAACATTCGTGTGAAAACTAGTTTATTTTCCATACATGTTTTGGTTTGATGGTTCAAGTCATTGAACCTTGTACATGGTTAAATAATATATAGGATGTTAATAACGTTATATTTTTCATATTTATTTATTATATATAATTTTATATACATTCATATAAGGTGGTAATGAAAAATTAATTACATCGTGTCATGGAGACGATATTTAGCATATAAGAACAAGTAATGTTTTCATTTTATAGTGAGTGGAAAGAAAGAAATATAAATAATAATATATATTTATAGAATTATATTAATATCATAAATACAATTTATTTTCATTATATTTCCCATATGTAAATTCATTCATTGTGGATATAAAAAACAAATCACATCGCTTTGTGGAGGTGGTTGTCCATAAATACGCATAAATGATGTTATTATTTCTCATATGATAGAAAGAATGTAGAAAATAGTTATACCATAAGAATAAAAAAATCACTATAAAAATGACACTAATATAAACATTTTAATATGGTTATATAATATTTTGGAAAATTTGAGAAAGAAAATCAAAGTAGATCGATAATGATAATTACCTCTTCTTTGGGAAACCTCCTTTGGCTTACACCTTAAGCCTTAAACGGTTGGATTTTTGGAAGAAAACAATATATTGGACATGGGTAAGGAAGTTATAAAGGTATTTTGGTAGTTATTTTATGATATATATGACTCAAAATGTGTGAATAATTGAGGGTGAGAGGAACTCCTTTTATAAGTGAGGGGAGTGGCACTCTTGTAAATACTTAAAATATTAAAATATAATAAATTCATATTCAATTGAAACTATCAAAAAGGAAACCCAAATTAAAATATAAGATAATTTTGGTCCAAATTAACTTTAAAAATAAAATTTATCTAAATTTTAGAGTTCTTTATACCTTATCTCTAAGTTTAATCTCTCTTTTACACTTTTAACTGTTACCGTAGCAATGAATTATTACAACAATTACTATTTACTATGGAAAAAATAAATTAACCTATTTACTAAATATGGAAATGAAGATTCCAAATACAGAAATAATTTTTTTAAATTAAATTCCTATAAGTAGAAGAAATTAATTTTAAAATAAGAGCACAAAACACAACAAAATTTGTGTTTAAAAAAATATATATTTTTAGAATAATAATGAATTTAATCTCATTGTTTTCCTTGTAAAAAACATTAAATGAATGTTAAATTACTTTATTGAGTATATTATCTTCATATATAATTATAATAATTCATAAATTTTGATTATTTTATTTTATTAATTGGAACACTCATTACATGCATAAAACCAGTTTTTCAAAAACAAATACATCAATTTTACCTTGAAATGATTTTATTTTCATTTCTGTGAAATTTATAAAAAATTAATTCATTTTATTTATGTGTAACCAAAAAAATTCATAAGTTAAATAAACTTAATTATTTTTTAATTAAAACATAGATGAATAAAAATAATTCTCTTAAACAAAATTCTTCAAAACAATTCTTTTGGATTAATAGTATTTCCTAAATGAATTAAAATTTATTTTTAAAAATTATATACCATATAATACACTTAATTTTATAATGTATAATAATTATTAACATAGTTTTAGGGTTTTAAACTTCACATTATATCAAAAACATCTATTTATTAAATATAAAGATGTTCTAAATTAAATGGTTGTTATAATACATGATATAAATCTCTCATTATTCCATTTCCTATAGAATAAATAATATTCACAGTCACCTTTAAGAAGGTAACATAAAATTCCCTGATTTAATCCATATTCTAAAATATTTGGGTTGATTTTAGATAATCTACACACATGTTATTTTCCCATCTCAGGTCTCCAGTTACCAACCTCCCCTTTTCACCAGATATCCAATATATATTTGGGATTTTATACATAAGTCCCAATCATGTTACATGGAATTCATATACATAAGTCTCTTTAATAAACACCCAAAAATTTAGAAAATTACATTTAACTTGAATCTGACATACTATAATCCCAACTTCTCTTCCATTAGTTCCCACATCCTATGGGTCTATTCATCTTTACCTATATTTCTTCACTCATGAAAATAATGTTATTAACAATGGGACACCATTTTATATAACCCCTTCATACCATTGTGTTGTTTTTAGAGAAATATAGTTTCAAGGGCCTCTAAATTTAAGTAATACACATTAATTCACCTAACTAATCTCTTATGGAAAGTAATAAAATGACTGTCCGGGCATAAGTCCCACAAAAAAACCCATTAACGAGCCTCTATATCCTTGTGTTCTAAGTCACTTGACATTAAAATACATGCCACAATGGAATTGGATGTACGAACTTAAAAGTCACACCAGTGGTCCTTTTTACATGACCTTAAAATGCATGACATTACCTATCACATGTTTATGAAACTGTAACCTCAAAATACATGGGTTTTGATTACCTTAATAATTATATATAGAAATATCCACAAAGGGACTAATCCTAACCCTATCATACCTTCAAAATATTCATAACATTAAATCCCTCATTAGAGACCATAAATACTAGAATAACCGTTATTACCTAGACCCCCATTCTTGAATCTAGTGTTTATAAACACAAAATTCATGTGATTTATTTGATATCAGTTATAAAATAATAGATATGACCATCCATAATGAAAAAATAAATAATTATTATTAAAACTATTACATATGAATGAACATTAAAGTTTTTTATCTTTAGAGAATTAGGACACATCATAAACTAATAAATCCCATTTTATTTTTATCAAATGGAAAAATTTATCATTATATAAAAAACCAATTAATTCATTACAATTCTTCATGTGTCACACGTATTAGTCTTCTTCATAAACTAGGGAAATGGAAACATAAGTAGGGGTGATACCAAATCATTGGGAAAAGATATAATTTAAGATATAATGGAATAGAAATGGAATAAATATTATGGTGGGAATAAGTAAATAACATGAAGCCATGATCAACATGAAAATGAGAGTTTTTCATATTCATGATAATAAATGAAAACATGGATATCAATCATACTGATCACATACTAAAGGAATTAATAATTCAAGACATTGAAAACCTATAGTCAAGGAATTGTTCCATGAAACTATACTTTTTTTAGTGACCAAAACTATAATGACCCAAAGATTTGAATAATATTTGTTTCCTAATTATTTGTGTTACTTTGTTTTGTACTCAACAAAAATATATCCTTTTAATTAATAAAGTGATTATAATTAAAATGATACCATTGGGTTTCAACTGTTATATGGCCATTGGTCAATATGACTGTTGGTCAATATGACCATTGGAAACTATACTCTTAATGTTATGATTATTGTTTATAAATAAAAATGATCATGGATAATTAATACAGAAAGAAGAGTCAATGGGCTTATCTAGTAGGCTCGGGTCGTACAAAGCCTATCTATCGGATCTTGGGAAATAGGTAGCATCACTGGGATTTACTCTAGACCAAGAACAAGCCAAACTCCAACATGTTAAGATTTAACGAAATTGCTTACATGAGAAGTTCAAGATGATAGAAATCACCACTCATAAAATATTGTCTGAGCCACCCCAAGATTCTATCACCATAGCACACCTTACACTTAGGTCATATTCAGGTGTTATAAGGGGCTATGTAACGAGGCCTTAGTTACTTTGTCTAATCCTTTTGTATAAATAATTTTTTTACTTATTATTATGGTAAAACTTGTGGATTTAAAATGTCAAAATAAATATAGGATGAAGTTATATAAGATTCATATTATTGGTGAATTTTGGAAAAAGGGTATTTTAAAATACTTTTGTATACTTTAAATAAATAAAAATGTGAAATGATTTTCAAAAAACAGTCTTATATAGTTGTGAAAAATAAGAAATTTAGAGTCTAATAAGATCAAATTAATTTTTTGTGAACAGTAAATTATGAATACTAATTTTAACCTTATGAATATTACTTTGGCTAATGGAATATTAACCTCACTTAAGAAACTATAAATATAATGTTGGCATCTTGAATGGTGAAGTTATATAACAGCATAAGTAAATAACTTTTCCAGAAATTATAAGTTAAGTATTAGTATTTTTTTGTTTTGATAATTTTTTTACATAAGAATTAGATATCTCATAATTGGAAAAAAATTTCTTAAAATGAAGTTCATTTTTGAAATTATAGCATCAATATTAGGTTAGGGTGAATTTATTATATTTTTTATCAAGTATTTTGTTTTTTCGATGAATAGTAAAAATACACTTTTGAGTTTCGGTGTGTTTAATGACATCATTAATGAAGTAATAATGATTTAATAATTATGGTAGAATTTTTTATAGTAATATTTGTTACGAGGTTTCCCAAGTGTCCAATAACATGGGAAAGCCCATGGTGTTTCAAATACCACTAATGAGGTGTCCCTTAGAAATTAATAAAATATTCCATCACTTTTGCTATAAATACCTACCAAATCCTTCATTTATTTCATTCCAAAATCCTAAAAAATTATTATATGGTCTTTTTACCTCCCATTTAGTCCTCTCAAGGTTCCCTCAAGCCCCCAAGGTCCCAACCTTCAGGTTTTTTAAGTTAGTCTTCAAGGTAAGGGAACCTTTCACCCTCTTCTTTTAGTCAAAACTTATTTTATGATATGTCTATTAATTTCTATTTTAAAATGGTTGGTTATGATATTATGTATCCCCATTATAGTCCTTTTTATTTCCTTATGATTATTTACCCTTTTTCCTCCCATCAACTAATTTTATGAATTTTTAAGTGACGTTGTTAGGCTGCAAAATTTTTGTAAAAGAAATTACATCTTCTCTTTTCTTTCAAGTTTTCTTGTCGTGTGGAATGTCATTGAAATATTCATATAATGTTCTTATCTTCATGTTATTATGTCATTATACTGTATAATGAATCTCTTAAGAATGGTTGACCCCTGTCCCCTCTCTTTTTAATTTTTCTAAAACCATGTTATATAGCTGTTATGCTACAGAAATTTTCTTCTCAAAATCTCTTTCTTTTTCTAAATAAATTATCTTATTTTATTTATGTGAATACCCAAAACTATTTCATTTATAGGGGTATTTATCATGACATTAAATTTATATATTTTATTGTGGAATTTACATACATATAACCCTCACTCCCTTTCCATTGGTTATAGATGACATAATGTTCTTGTTTTTAAGCACATTTTAAAACGTCACAATTTTGATATAAAACCCATTTTTTTATTCTATCTGGGTTATTTATAAATTTTTCGATTAAGATATATGTGAATCACATGAAAATAATGAAATATTAAGGGTGTGCTTTGATAAATCTCCAATGCATTGGGTAAAGAATTTAATCTCTAGAGATGACAATTTTTACGATACCTTGGTGAATAACCTTGGTAATTTTTATGACACCTTGGGGATGAACAATGGTGATATGTTCCTGAATGTCTAAATTAACCTTTTTATACACTTTTAAAAGCTATTATTCGAGTTATTATTTCTATGATAATCCTCTTTATCATTCTTTTATGATATCCCTCATGTTCTTATTTATATCGCTCATGTTCACATGTAATTTGTTTCACTTGTTTTCCTTACTGGGCCTTCCACTCACCCTTTCCTTTGATGCATGTATATAGGTTATGAGATGTTGTAATTTTACTTAGGATGAACATATGATGAATCCTTACAAGTGTATTAGATTTATTTTTTATTTTTTTAGGTATATTGTACCCGATTTTCAACACACTAGACTTTAAAGATCCTTTGTTTGTAAAATGTAATGAAAAGTTAGGTAAAAAATACAGGATTCCATAGTTTGTATCAAAGTATAGTTTAGTTATTTGTGGAAAATTAAGGTTTGAAAACATATTTAATTACCCTATATTAAAGTATAAATATAGGAAAACTTCCTGGTATTTTGGTGAATTATTAATTAAGTTGTTTCCGAACAAATAAATCCATGTCTGGAAACGATCAACTGGATGTGGCTATGGAACCGGTGTACCTAGGAGTTAAAAATCTGACAAGGAGTTTTGGGATTGACCTGGGGTATCCTGGTACATGAAAAATATCCATGATGCACTCCTTCTTTGACACTCCCAGGGGGATAAGTTTATTTAATCACATGATTTTTATGAATCATTATGAAGGATTTATAGAGAAATGTATTTGTTGTTATTGAATACAGTGTTTAAGCATGATGTTTTATGACATAAAAATAATTTATAGTCAAAAGATTCATAAATGAAATAAGACTCCATCTATTATTTTATTATTTTATAAAATTAATGGAAATAGGAGGAACTATGAAAATGGTGGCCGCAATGGACAATGCGTTGATGGTCCTCCGATAGAATCTGAAATGGAAAGTTTCACGAGAATGATGAACCAACTGACTCAAGTTATGAGAAATAACATGAATAAAGCTGAGAGACTGATATCACCGTGAAGGGAACGACATCTTTCTGAGTCCTTTTTGAGTCAACGATTACCAACCTTCAGTGGATCTACCGACCCATTGATTGCTGAATAGTGGATCAGCTCTATTCAGAAGATATTTTCTATGCTCCACTGTTCGGAACAAGAGAAATTCACCATGTATTTTTACCACTTAAAGGGAGAAGATGATCAATGGTGAGAACTAATTAAAAAAATGAGTTCAATAATGGTTGTTGAAGATATAGAGTTGGAAGAGTTCAGATGGATATTCTTCAATAATAATTTCCCTCATTCCATGACAGAAAAAAATGGAAAAGTTTCTTGAGTGGAAGCAGAAGTAGAATGAATCTATTTAAACTAAGATATATAATTCACAATACTTTCCCATTATACCTAACTATTTGTCATGGATTATAATGGTAAGGTTGATAGATTCATTGATGGACTAAGACCTCATCTGTGGAATAATCTATCCAATCGAGACTATGACAGCTATGAGGAGATCATACAGAGTGTAATGAAAGTCAAAATAGAGTTTGGTGAGACACATTGGTCTTATAAGTCCAATGACAAGAATAGGTCAATTAAGACAAAATCAGGTAGGATATTTGACCAGGTAAGAGTAGGAAAGCAAGTTTAACATCCCATGTGTAATAAATGTTAAAAGAAGCATTCGGGGAACTGCCTGCTCAGAAGCGGGATGTGCTACAAGTGTGGAAGAGATGAACATATTTCATAGAATTATCATAGTGAGGTGAAGCCTCAACTTTCCAAAACCAACGACAAAGGTAATATGGTGTATTCCCCACCTTATTTCCAATTCTATAAGTTTGGACAACTTGGGAACTTTCCCAATCACTATCCAAATCTGAGGGCAGTAGAGGGGAACCACCATCAGCCTCAGAAAAGGCTAAGAGATCAAGGTTGTGCTTTTTCTATCACGACAACTGATATTTAATCTCCAAATCATGTGGTGGAGGGTACTCTTGTTGTTCTATCAAATCTAGCAAGTATTTTTTTTTTAATTCTGGTTCTTCCATTCCTTTATTTCCTCTATGTTTTCAAAGAATTTATAATCAAACCCTGAATTAATAAAAGTAGATTTATCCATTAAAACTTATGGTGGGATTATCCAAGCATCATTAATGTTTATAAAATATAGTATTTACTTTAGTGAGCACAATATTATCGCAATTCTGGTAGTCATTTCCATTTTGTAATTTGACCAACTTCGTGTGGATCAATTCTTCTCCATGACTGATCTTTGGTCTAGTTATCATCAATTGAGGGTGAAGAAAGAAGATATTCCAAAAACAGCCTTCTAATCAAGATATGGGCATTATGAGTTTGTTGTTATTCCCTTTGGACTGACTAATTCACCTGCAATTTTTATGGATTTGATGAATAGGGTATTGAAGAACTACCTTGATAACTTTGTGGTAGTTTTTATTGATGATGTTATGATATATTCCAAAAATCGCGAGGAGCATGAGGATCATCTAAGGGTTATTTTGAAAACTCTACAAAAGGGAAAGATTTTCGTAAAGTTCAAAATATATGAATTTTTCTTACAAAAAATTACTTTCATGGGGCACATTGTAACCAATGAAGGATCCAAAGTTGACCATGAAAATAAAAAGGTTTTAGAGTAGTGGCCTCAACCTACAACAATAAATAATATTCATTGTTTCCTTGGATTAGAGGGATATTATAGGAGGTTTGTGAGAAAATTTTTATGACATTCTAAGACATTAACCAATTAACTCAAAAGGTTTCAAATTCATCTATAAAAAGGTGTGAAGAATGTTTCCAAGAGCTGAAGAAGAGATTGTTTACCGCACCCATGTTAACTCTCCCCTCAAGTGGAGAAGGATTCGTTATTTTTAGCGATGCATCTTTGAAAGGGATGGGGTACGTCCTCATAAAAAATGAAAAAGTAATTTCTTATGCATCTCGACAGTTGAAGACTCATGAGTAGAACTATCTAACACATGATCTTGAGCTTGCTATGGTTGTTTTTTCTCTGAATATATGGAGGCACTATCTTTATGGGGAGAAATGTGATATATACAGAGACCGTCAATGCTTGAAATATATTTTCACACAAAATGAATTGAACATGAGACAGAGGATATGGGTGGAACTTCTTAAAGTCTATGATTTTTCAATTCATTAACTTCTTGGAAGATCAAACAAATTCACTGATGCATTAAGAAAGAAAGACCTAGTTGTTCTGTCCATGATGAGGATTCAAAGAGATTCTTTGATCAATGACCTTGTAAAGCTGGACATAGGAATTATAAGGGTAGGGACATCATCAAACCTATCACTACTAGGAAGCTGGGTTTTCCCAACGCTTGTATGCCAACGGTTCAACAGAACCGTTGGTATAGGGGTATAAAACAAGTATTTCCCAATGGTTTTTACAAACCGTTGGTAAAGGCCATGGGTTAGGAAGGATTTCCCAATGGTTTGTGTAAACCGTTGGTAAAGCTCACCTTTCCCAACGGTTGTTTAAAACCATTGGGAAAGTTTTCCCCTAAAATCCCAGCAAACCCGATATCCCATCCACGTGATTGAACCGCTAAAGATGAGACCTAAGATCTCTCTCTCTTGGAAAATCATTCCACCAGATCCATATTCAATCACAAAGTTGGTTTGTTATACACTTCAAATCTTTAAGTAGTACGTTATGTTTAATGTTTTGCATCTAATTTTTTTCTTTTCTGTTTTTATTTAGCTTAAACCTAAGATTCGTGCAGTTTGGTATACCCAACAATTTCAATTCGATTTTTTATTTGTTTTCTATTTTTGTTCTGGTGTCATGTGTGAATCAATTTTTTGTTCTGTTTTTGTTTTCTGTTTTTTTTTGTTCTGGTGTGAGGTGCTGGGGGTGTAGTAGGTGGGGGGAGGGGGTGTGCTGGTGGGGTGTTGAGGTGGGGGGTTGTACAGGTGGAGGTGGGGGTGGGTTGTGCAGGTGGGGGTGGGGAGAGGGGTGGGTTGTGCAGGTGGGGGTGCAAGTGGAGGGGGGTTGTTGTGCAAGTGGGTGGGGGGGGAGGTGAGTGTGCAGGTTGGGGGTGGGGTGGGCAGGTTTGAGGCTGTTGGGGGGGGGGGTGAGGTGGGGGTTGTATAGGTGGGGGTGGGGGTGGGTTGTGCAGGTGGGGGTGGGGGAGGGGAGGGTTGTTCAAGGGGGGTGAAAGTGGAGGGGGGTACTGGGAAAGTAGGTGGGGGGAGGGGAGTGTGCAGGTTGGGGGGGGGGTGGGCTGGGAAGGTGGGAGTCTGTTGGGGGTGAGGTGGGGGTGGGGTGTACATGTGGTGGTGGGGGGAGGGGGGGTGTGCAGGTGGGGGAGGGGGTAGGGGGGGTTGTGCAAGTGGGGGGGGGGGATGGCTATGCAAGTGGGTGGGGGGGGAGGGTAGTGTGTAGGTTGGGGGTGGGATGGGTAGGTGGGAGTATGTTGGGGGGTGAGGTGGGGGGTGTACAGGTGGGGGTGGGGGTGGGGTGGGGGGGAGGGGGTTGTGCAGGTGGGGGGTGCAGGTGGGGGGGGGGGGTTGTGCAGTCGGTGGATGGGAGGGGAGTTGTGCAGGGGGAGTCTGTTGGGGGTGAGGTAGGGAGGGGGGATGTGCAGGTGGGAAGTCATCACTTCCATAGTTCACCAATAAGCATGGGTAATTCATCACTTCTAGAGATTTTGATAGTTTTGAGGCCTCTATGGTTTTGGTTCTTGTCTAGTCATCTTGATGAGTAAGGCATCACATGATCTAAAAGTGACATCAACTATATAGGATGAATTCCTTCTCCCACAACACATTTTTATAGAAATGATATATCCTTGGAAGGTTGTGGGAGCCTTTTAGAATCCAATGCCCCAACATTTTCCCAATTTCAAACTTGATACCATCATGTTATCAAGTCACTAATCCTACCAAATTGGATTTTCACTAAAAAATACTATTATAATCCTTAACACCCATCTTTTGTTTTTCATAGCATGAATGACAACCCAATTAAATCTCATAGCTCTCAGGCACACCCCTGTGGACAGCTCGCCCACCCCCCTGCACACCCCCTACCCCCTAGATAGCCCTTCCACCCTCGTGGACAGTCCGCCCACCCCCTTGGATACCTTGTACCCCCTGGACAACCCCTCCACCCCTGTGGAAAGCCTTCCCACCCCCTTCCCACCCCCTACTCCCTGAATAGCCCCCCAACCCTGTGGACAGCCTGCCCACCCCCTAGACACTCCCCCCCACCCCCACCCCCCCGAACACCCCCTCCCCCTGGACACCTTGTACCCCCTGGAAAGCCCCCACCCCCACCCCCACCCTCGTGGATAGCCTGCCCACCCCCTGGATAGCCCCTCCTCCCTAGACAGCCCCTCCACCCTCGTGGAAAGCCCGCCCCCGATTACACAAAAGCAAATAACTCTGTATTTCCCCCGATTTCCAGAAGCCCCTGCGCAGGTGAACCCTAACCCGAGGTCTTCCATCTGATCGGTTGCAACTCCCCCATCCAGGTTAGACTCCTTCAACCTTTTCCCAAATACAGACATAAAATCCCTCATTGATGTAATTGACATGGTTGGGGTAGTTGGGTAGGTGGGTTTCCTTTTTTTTAGTGGGCTGATATGGTACTTTCTGTTTACTTTAGTATGGGTGTTATGAAATGTACTAACTTTTCACAATATTTCCATTTTTTAGAATCAATAACTTATTTAAAAAACTCTCTTTACACATTCAGCATCTTTCATGAAAAGACTTCACTTTTTAATATCTTGAACAATGTTTTATCAGGTCTATGGTGTCTTCTTGGTATGTGATAAATGAAAAAATTACAAAACACATCTCACCTCAAATCTAGGCACACATAACTGAATTAATTATTATATCTTTACATTGTTTTAATAGTTCACTACATCAACTAGAAACTCCTTCCTTTATCATTTACTTAAATGTATTTTCTATTAAAGTTCAATCCTATTGAATTGTTTATGACAAAATGACTTATATAAATTCTTTTTACAGAATGGCCAGAAGTTGGATGTATGAAACCGATAGGATCTCAAGCGATTTTCAAAACAATTTGGAGAGATTTATAGATTTTTCATTTCACAATGCTTCAGATAGTGGTCACATACACTGCCCATGTTCCAATTGTGTTGGTAGACCTTGGTTGAGCCATGAAGAAGTCAGCTACCACATAACCAAAAATGGTTTTCAGGAAAACTACTTTTTGTGGTATCACAATGGGGAGAAAATGAAATCTCAAATTGGTGATGATCGAAATGAAAGGACTGGAATGGAGAATTTGTTAGATAGTCAGTTTCTGTTTATTTTTCATCTTGAAAAAGAAATGATTTTGACTCAAGAAGTCTTCGATATGAGGACAGCTAATGCATCTAGTGAAAATGATGATATTGATAGGGTGAAAAAATTGAATGATGCTGCCATGACTCTAGTATATTAACAATGTGATAAAATGAAAAATATGGAATTTTAAATCCGATTGTTTCATGGGAAAACTATGTATGAGATTTCTAATACAGCAATCGATTACATTCTTACCCTCTTGAAGGATTTACTTCTAGATGATGCAGATATTCACTCAAACCACTATATGGCATGGAAGTTAGTTGAGTAACTTGGATTTTCAAGAAACAAAATTCATGCTTGCCCGAAAGATTGTAGTTTATTCTGGGAGGAAACCGCTGAACGAAATGATTATATAAAATGTGGCACATCCACCTGGAAGTCAAAATCTGATGGAACACCATCCCGTGTTCCACCAAAAGTAATGTGGCACTTTCCATTGATCCCCAGACTCCAGAATCATTTTATGTCTGATGACATATCAATAAAAATGAGATGGCATGATACCGAGAGAAAGAAGATTAATGATAAGTTGGTTCATCCTGCAGATGGATTTTCATGGCAGAGATTTGATGCTCGACATCCTGATTTTGTAGCTGACGTGCGTAATGTGAGGTTGGGTCTTTCATGCGACAGTTTTAATCCGTTTGGGCAGATTCTTACTTCACACAGCACGTGACCAATTTTTATACACATTTATAATCTTCCCCCATGGTTGTGTATGAAAAAACCTTTCACTTTCATGAGTATACTCATATCTGGTCCTTCTGATCCCAGCGTTGATATTGATGTCTACATGCAACCTTTAATAAAAGAGTTGAAACTTCTTTGGGATGTGGGTGTGCGCACATACGATGCATGTTCGAAAGACATATTTCAGATGCGTGCAACGCTTATATGGATGATCAATGATTTTCCAGCTTATGCAATGATGTCTGGATGGAGCATAAAGGGAAAATTGTCATGTCCAGTTTGTATAAAAAATACACGATCCAGAAGACTGAAACATCGCTGTAGTTTCAGTTTTATGGGACATCGATGATTCTTTCCAAAGGATCATCCATATAGAATGAATCGTCGAAGATTTGATAATACCATGGATACCGATGATCCACCTCAGCATATGTATGGAACTGACGTGCTTAATGAATTGAAAGATTTCAGTTTTTCGTTCGGGAAGGGTCAAATGAAATCTGGAAAGAGAAAGAATGTTTCCACTGAAACCTGTTAAAATTGGAGGAAGAGGAGTATCTCTTTTGATTTGCCTTATTTGTCAACCAATTTTTTACATCATTGCTTAGACGTAATGCATATTGAAAAGAATATATGTGAAATGTTGCTTTCGGTTCTTCTAAATGTCAAGGGGAATAAAAAAGATGATTTATGATCTCAGCGTGACTTGGTGGATTGGGGCATCAGACCAGAATTACATCCTGTGCGTATTAGTGAAAAGAAGTGGAAACTTCCATGTGCTTCTTATGTGATGACACCTATGAAAAAAAAATTTCTGGAAGTATTAGAGACTATTAGAGTTCCTGATGGCTATTCAAGAAACATATCTAAATGGGTCAACTGAAGAGAGTTGAAGCTAAAATCTTTGAAGACTCATGATTATCACATTCTACTGCATGAGTTGCTTCCAATATCAATCCTTCATCTTTTTTCCAATAATGTAAGGGTGGTTGTTATTCGGTTTTACCGTTTGTTTAGAGATATTTGCGATAAGAAGTTGTCCAAGTATTTCTTGCAAAAAATGTTGACAGATGCCCCATTAATTTTGTGTGAGTTGGAGAAAATGTTTTTTCTATCATTTTTCACATGTATGCTTCATCTGACTGTCCATATTCCCACTGAAATACTTCTTGGAGGACCTGTTTCTTTTCGTTGGATGTATCCAACTGAAAAAAATATGGTCACATTAATGTCTTATGTCGGAAACAGAAATCATCCCGAAGGTTATATCGTGAACGGTTACTTGGCTCAAGAATGTATGGATTTCTGCTCGATGTCTTTTTCTGATCTTACTATAAGATTGAACAGATCAATCAGAAATGAAGAAGAATAGTACGAGAAAATTGAACCCAGTTTTCCATCACTTCCTCAAACAGGAGGAATTCCTAGATCATATACATTGAATACATTAAGACATGAAGAGCGGGAGATGGCACATCACACAATTTTGTTCAACTATGATTTGTTCGATGACTATATTAGGTAACTAAATTTATTATGCATATCTTACATATATATCTGTTAAACTATTCATATTTTTTTATCTATAGGGAACATAAAACAATGATAAATAGGAAGCATCATTCTTTATCTTTGAGAATGAGAGATACTTTTCATAGCAAAGAGTTTTCTGCATGGTTAAAATTGAAGGTATAAAAAAATTAATTTTTTAAAATAATTATATCAATATTTAATTAAGTTTAATAGTCATTTATATTGTAGGTTTTGAGTTTGTCTGCTGACTCTGTCTCTGAGGAAATAAGAGCTTTGGATTTTGGTCCTAATACTATGGTTCATAACTGTAAATCAATTGTTATCAATGGGTACAAATTTATTGTCACTGAATGAGAAAAGAACATGAGAACATAACATGATGGTGTTATGGTTACTGCCACGATAGATTGTTATGCCAGTGCATCAGATAGTAGACCGTGATTTGAAAATGTGGGTTATTATGGAGTTGTTGAGAAAATAATAATATTGGATTATTACTCTCATGGACGAGTCACAATGCTGAAATGTCATTGGTTTGATTCGATGACGAGACATGGCACATTTATTAATGATTGTGGATTTCAAGTAATTAATATGACTTGAACTCTTGATACCAAAGAACTATATGTATTGGCATCAATGGATAAACATGTTTTTTATGTCAAAGACCAACTTCGAACTGAATTTGGTGTCATAGTTGAAGTAATTCCAAGACATATTTTTGATTATGGTGATGATGGAATTGACAATATCCCTAGTTCCATCGAAACCAATCCATTTATTTCTTTTGATGAATTAAATAGCTCAATTGTCAGAGTTGATTGTAAACCTGAAGTTGTGGTTGAAAATATATAGAATAATTCATCCATGTTATCAATTCTTTTGGTTTCCATCGAGTTGGGTTGTTAAGATTGGTAACATTCAAATTGATTTAGTATTTATCACAAATATGTTTTATCTGACTTGACTGTTATTTGAATTTTCAATGTTTATTGGTTGTATTTTTATTTTAATTGCATTTTATAATTTGGAATTGAAATGTATTCAAACATAGTGAAACAATATTTCTAACTTGGTGAACATTACAACTTGTATGATTTATTAAATCCATTCAAGCTCTTTTAAAACAATTGATAGCTGACTTGACCGTTATGTGAATTTTCAATGTTTACTGGTTGCTGTTTTATTTGAATTTCATTTTCTAATTTGGAATTGAACTGTATTCAAACATAGTGAAACAATATTTCTAACTTGGTGAACATTACAACATGTATTATTTATTAAATTCATTCAAGCTCTTCTAAAACAATTGATAGCTGACTTGACAGTTATGTGAATTTTCAATGTTTATTGGTTGTAGTTTTTTTTGAATTTCATTTTATAATTTTGAATTGAACTATATTCAAACATAGTCAAACAATATTTCTAACTTGGTGAACATTACAACTTGTATGATTTATTAAATCCATTCAAGCTCTTCTAAAACAATTGATAGCTGACTTGACCATCATGTGAATTTTCAATATTTATTGGTTGCAGTTTTATTTTAATTACATTTTCTAATTTGGAATTGAACTGTATTCAAACATAGTAAAACAATATTTCTAACTTGGTGAACATTACAACTTGTATGATTTATTAAATCCATTCAAGCTCTTCTAAAACAATTGAAAGCTAAATTACCAATGAATCCCCCTATTCCATTATATATTTAGTTTTTTGGGTTACACATTAGTTTTCTTTTTCTAATTAATTACATATTTGTTTTCAAAAAGTAGGAAATGAAGCCAATTGAAGAGAGATGAAGGAAAAAATGATGGAGAACAATCGTCGAATGACAGAGTTGGGAATTCCATCATTAATGCTTGTAGTGAGTACTTTATTTCAAATTGATACATTTAAAAAATATATAATGTCATGTGATTAATTTTTTTTGAAAACATTTTTGTAGGATCCACCTATACATCGACAATTATTCGACGAGGAGCCTAGTACTTGGTCCTAGTACTCAGGCTGGTGGTACGAGGAGGGTTCATACTAGAGGTGGACGAGTAGCTGCGCGTACCCGACTAGACCCTACCCCTCCCACGGACAAGTCATCGTTCCCACATTCTGATCCCAGTGTGTCATTAGGTACACACGAGATATTTAGGGCCTCCCATTTTTTCGCTACCTTCTGCATCTTCTGGCCCATCATTTTCACATCCCGTGATGATTCCCACTCCCCAGTCAGCATCTGGTCAGACAGCTTGTCCCGTCTTCTTTTCCTTCTACTTATTTCTCTCTGAGCTTCTATATTCCATCATCTTCAACTCCTGTTCCACCACAGGGTGTTCCATCAGTTTCTGTGGATCCAGTAGTGCTCAGCGATCAGACCAACAATGGTATATTTATAGAACCCTAACAAAATTTTATAGAAATATTTATTTTCATTATAACATGTTTTGATAAAATATTTGTTTTTATTTCATGACAGATACATCTACTGATAGGAGGCGTGGGCGGGGGCATACACGCATGCGTTCGGCGTGGAACCGCCACACACAGGTTATGGTGGATTATAATGAAGACAACCAAATGGTTGAGAAAACAGGGCAGCAATGTCGGAGTTTTTTTGGTGACGCTTGCCAAATACTCTGACATCATTCCCGTCAGCCCGCTATCGTGGAGACATTTGCCTCATGAGGTCAAGGATAGAGCTTGGGTAGAGATATAGGTAAAAAAATCTGTTCTATTTAATTCCATGAATTATTTTTGTATTTATATGAATTAATATTTTGATTTCAGCTTCGATTTAATTTTCCTGATGGTGAGGGTGCACGACCGGAACGTCTAAAGGATTTAGGAGAGCTTGGAGAGCCTACAAGCATGATTTGTATATTGGCTGGTTTGCTAGAGTTGGCACTGAGTTAGAGGTGGTACCAGTGGTGGGTGATTTTCCTATAGAGCAGTATTATCAGATGATTACTCATTGTACGAGTACCTAGTTTAAGGTATTAATAAAATTTGAGGTATTTAAATAATAACTTTCATGTTTTTCATTAACATTACCTGTTGCATTTTCGAATTTTATTTAGGAATCATCTGGAAAAAATAAAAAGAACATTCATGAAAAAAACCTCCACACACTAGGAGCACTACGATGTCTGATCATGAGAGGAAGCAGGTATGACAATTGTTTATAAGTTTTCTTTACAACTTACAATTTATTTTGTTTCTTCAATTATTTAATAGTTTTCTAAATTTTTAATATAACTTTAGTTTTCAATGTCATTGTTGAGGCAAATACAAAATATTGAAGGACGTGTGCCTCAAGCAAAACTGTTTTGCTCGAGTAGATGGAAAAAGGATGGAAGTGATGTTAACGAAGCGACTCAGCAGTAGATTGTATGTTTTAATCTGTTGAATTTATATTTTAATATCTATTTTGTAACATAATGATATATTTATATTTGTAAAAGGATACTTTATAGGCCCTCAATGCCCAAGAACCAGACAATTTTGGGCCAACATATCACTTACATCAGGTGTTGGGAGAAGAGCATTATGGTAGAGTACACTACCGACCTAGGATAGACCCAATAAGGTATTGTCCCTCCTCAGGTATGAGATGTAGTTCCACTGAGCTACAAAAAGTTAGGGCACAGGCAGAACAGGCTGAGAAAAGGTCCACAGAGACGGCAGAACAGTCTGCTAGGGAAAACAATGCATTTATGAAATTTATTTAAGTTCTACGTCCTACACTTCCAGTAGAGGCCAGCCCAGATTTTGATGAGTATATGTCGTCTATACGTTCTATATATGGTGCACCAGGTGGCAGTTCTAGTGGTGGTCAAGATGATGTCCATCTTGAAGATGATTATGGCAAGGAGTCTGATGCGGAAGAGGAGGGAGAGGAGGAGGGCGAGGCGGGTGGAAAGGGCGAGGAGGAGGGCGAGAATGAGGAGGAGGGAGAGGGCGAGGAGGGAGAGGACGATGATGGGGATGAGGACGAGGGTGATGATGATGGTGATGATGGTGATGGTGATGTTGGACAAGTTGATCCATTACATTTTTGACTGATATTACTGAGATTTGATATTTAAACTATTCTAGTTGTTGGTTTTATCTAGACTCATCGTATAGTATTGGAGTTGAGTTATTTTTATATATTATCTGTTTTTATGGATGTTGTTGTCTTTTAGTGGTTGTGTGTTTGGGAATCAGCCTCCTTCCTGGACCCTGGACAACCCCCCACCCTCCTCCCTGGACCTCGGACAGCCCCACCGGATAGCCCCCCAGACAGCCCCCACCCTCTTCCTTGGACCCCAGACAACCCCCTGAACATCCCTCGGACAGCCCCCAGATAACCCCCCGAATAGCCCCCCGGATAGCCCCCCCCACCCTCCTCCCTGGACCCCGGACAACACCCTGGACTTCCCCCTAGACAGCCCCCCCGGACAGCCCCCCCACCCTCTTCCATGGACCCCGAACAACCCCCCGAACACCCCCGGACAGCCCCCAGACAGCCCCCCGAACAGCCCCCCGGACAGCCCCCCACCCTCCTCCCTGGACCCCAGACAACCCCCCGGATAGCTCCCCGGACAGCCCCCCACCCTCCTCTTTGGACCCCGGACAACCCCTCGAACACCCCTCGGACAGCCCCCCCACCCTCCTCCTTGGACCCCAGACAGCCCCCCGGACTGCCCCCCAGACAGCCCCCCAAACAGCCCCCCCACCCTCTTCCTTGGACCCCGGACAACCCCCCGCACAGCCCCCACCCACCTCCTTGGTCCCCGGACAGCCCCCCGGACACCCACCAGACAGCCCCCCAGACCGCCCCGCCGGACAGCCCCCCCACCCTCCTTGATTTCATTTAATACTAGAAAATCTATAAAATATATTTTATTTATTTTCATCATGATAATCAACGTAAATCACATTTACACATCTAATCAATATAATAGATTCTTGGTATGTTATAAAAGATATGTATTCATTGGGCATGACATTGTTAGCTCTGAAATGTTTTATAGCATTATAAACTAAAATCTAATCCATACTAAGAATGATAAAAAAAAAATTTATATAAATATCCACAAGATTTTAAGTAAATACCATTCCTCTAATAGACACATGAGGATTCTCATAAAATGGACAACATTTTAAGTACATATAGAAAACTGAACAAACACATTTGGTTTCCATTGAAACTTTAGGAGAACGATCCATGGGTCATATGTGACATGTTTGAATCAACCCCACCTCAATCCGAGGCATGGTATGGCCGCCACAACTCAAAGTGTCTTCCTTTTGTTTCAAAAGGATGTCATTTTAATTGAAAAACATCAACTGGCATACATAAAACTGACCTAACACATTCGGATTATGTCGATACTTTAGCCCAATGATCCATGGGTCATATGTGACATGTACGAGTCAACCCCACCTCAATCAGAGGCACGGTGTGGTCTCCACCACCCAATGTGTCTGTCTTTTGTTTCAAAAGGATGTCATTTTAAGTGAAAAACATCAACTGAGATACAGAAAACCGACCAAACGCATTCGGATTGTGTCGATACTTTAGCACAAGGATCCATGGGTCATATGTGATGTGTGCGAGCTAGCCCCACCTTAATCTGAGGCATAGTGTGGCTGGAATCACTCTAAGTGTCTTTCTTTTGCTTAAAATGGACAACATTTTAAGCACATAATGAAAACCAACCAAACGCATTCAGTTTCCATTGAAACTTTAGGAGAACGATTCATGGGTCATATGTGACGTGTATGAATCAACCCCACCTCAATCTGAGATGCGATGTGGCCGGAACCACTCAAAGGTTCTATCTTCTGTTTCAAAAGGACGTCATTTTAATTGAAAAACATCAACTGGCATACGGACAACTGACCAAATGCATCCGGATTGTGTAGATACATTAGAACAATGATCCATGGGTCATATGTGACATTTACGAGTCAACCCTACCTCAATACGAGGTACGTTGTGGCCACCAACACTCAAAGTGTCTTCCTTTTGTTTCAAAAGGATGTCATTTTAATTGAAAAACATCAATTGGCATACGGAAAACCGACAAACGCATTCGGATTGTGTCGATACTTTAGCACAATGATCCATGGGTCATATGTGACATGAACGAGTCAACCCTGCCTCAATCCAAGGTGCGGTGTGGCCGACACCACTCAAAGTGTCTGTCTTTTGTTTCAAAAGGACGTCATTTTAAGTGAAAAATATCAACCGGCATATGGAAAAGCAACCAAACGCATTAGGATTGTGTCGATACTTTAGAACAACGATCCATGGGTCATATGTGACGTGTAAGAGTCAACCATTCATTAATCTGATGCGCGGTGTGGCCGAAATCACTCTAAGTGCCTCTCTTTTGTTTAAAATGGACAAAAGTTTAAATATATACGGAAAACCGATCAAACACATTAGTTTTGCATTGAAACTTTAGGAGAACTATCCATGGGTCATATGTGACGTGTACGAGTCAACCCCGCCTCAATCCGAGGCATGGTGTGGCCGACACCACTCAAAGTGTCTGCCTTTTGTTTCAAAAGGACGTCATTTTGATTGAAAAGAATCAACTAGCATATGGAAAACCAACCAAACGTATTCAGATTGTGTTGATACATTAGAACAACGATCCATGGGTCATATGTGACGTGTAAGAGTCAACCCCGCCTCAACTGAGGCGCGGTGTGGCCGCCACCACTCAAAGTGTCTGCCTTTTGTTTTAAAAGGGCGTCATTTTAATTGAAAAACATCAACTGGCATACGGAAAACTGACCAAACACATTCATATTATGTCGATACTTTAGCATAACGATCCATGGGTCATATGTGACATGTAAGAGTCAACCCCGCCTCAATCCGAGGCGCAGTTTGGCCACCACCACTCAAAGTGTCTGTCTTTTGTTTCAAAAGGACACCATTTTAAGTGAAAAATATCAACTGGCATACTGAAAACCAACCAAACGCATTCGGATTGTGTCGATACTTTAGAAAAATGATCCATGGATCATATGTGACGTGTACGAGTCAACCACGCCTTAATCTGAGGCACAGTGTGGCCGGAATCACTCTAAGTGTCTCTCTTTTGTTTAAAATAGACAACATTTTAAGTACATACGGAAAACTGACCAGACACATTCATTTTCCATTAAAACATTAGGAGAACGATCCATGGGTCATATGTGACGTGTACGAGTCAACCTCGCCTCAATCCGAGGTGCGGTGCGGCCTCCACCACTCAAAGTGTCTGCCTTTTGTTTCAAAAGGACATCATTTTAATTGAAAAACATAAACTAGCATACAGAAAACTGACAAACGCATTCGGATTGTGTTAATAATTTAGTAAAATGATACATGGGTAATATGTGACATGTACGAGTCAACCTTGTCTCAATCCGAGGCATGGTGTGGCCGCCACCACTCAAAGTGTCTATCTTTTGTTTCAAAAGGACGTCATTTTAAGTGAAAAATATCAACTGGCATACGAAAAAGTGACCAAACACATTCAGATTGTGTCGATACTTTAGAAAAACGATCCATGGGTCATATGTGACGTGTACGAGTCAACCATGGCTTAATATGATGCACGATGTGGCCGAAATCACTCTAAGTGGCTCTCTTTTGTTTAAAATGGACAAAATTTTGAGTACATACGGAAAACCGACCAAACGCATTCGGTTTCCATTGAAACTTTAGGAGAACAGTCCATGGGTCATATGTGACGTGTATGAGTCAACACCACCTCAATCCGAGGCACGGTGTGGCCAGCACCACTCAAAGTGTCTCTCTTCTCTTTCAAAGGACGCCATTTTAATTGAAAAACATCAACTGACATACGGAAAACCGACCAAACGCATTCGGATTGTGTCGATACTTTAGCACAATGTTCCATGGGTCATATGTGACGTGTAAGAGTCAACCCCACCTCAATCTGAGGTGCGTTGTGGCTGCCACCACTCAATGTTTCTGCCTTTTGTTTCAAAAGGACGTCATTTTAATTGAAAAACATCAATTGGTATACAGAAAAGTGACCAAACGCATTTGGATTGTGTCAATACTTTAGAAAAATGATCCATGGGTCATATGTGACGTGTAAGAGTCAACCCCACCTCAATCCGAGGCGCGGTGTGGCTGCCACCACTCAAAGTGTCTCTCTTTTGTTTCAAAAGGACGTCATTTGAAGTGAAAAACATAAACTGGCATACGGAAAACTGATCAAACACATTCGTATTGTGTCGATAATTTAGAAAAACGATCCATGGGTCATATGTGATGTGTAAGAGTCAACCCTGCATCAATCCGAGGTGCGGTGTGGCCGCCACCACTCAAATTGTCTGTCTTTTGTTTCAAAAGGACGTCATTTTAAGTGAAAAATATCAACTGGCATACGGAAAAGTGACCAAACACATTCGGACTATGTTGATACTTTAGCACAACGATCCATGGGTCATATGTGACATTTACGAGTCAACCCTGCCTTAATATGAGGCACGGTGTGGCCGAAATCACTCTAAGTGGCTCTCTTTTGTTTTAAATGGACAACATTTTAAGTACATATGGAAAACTGACCAAACACATTCTTTTTCTATTGAAACTTTAGGATAATGATTCATGGGTCATATGTGACGTGTACGAATCAACCCCTCCTCAATATGATATGCGGTGTGGCCAAAACTAATCAATGTGTCTGCCTTTTGTATCAAAAGGACGTCATTTTAATTGAAAAACATCAACTGGCATACGGAAAACTGACCAAATGCATTCGTATTGTGTCAATAATTTAGCACAATGACCCATGGGTCATATGTGACGTGTACGAGTCAACCCTGCCTCAATCCGAGGCACAGTGTGGCTGCCACCACTCAGAGTGTCTGTCTTTTGTTTCAAAAGGACGTCATTTTAAGTGAAAAACATAAACTGGCATACGAAAAACCGACCAAACACTTTCGGATTGTGTCAATAATTTAGAAAAACGACCCATGGGTCATATGTGACGTGTAAGAGTCAACCCCATATTAATCGGAAGCACGGTTTGGCCAAAATCACTCTTAGTGGCTCTCTTTTGTTTAAAATGGACAACATTTTAAGTACATACGGAAAACCGACCAAACACATTCGGTTTCCATTGAAACTTTTGGATAACTATTCATGGGTCATATGTGACAGGTTAGAATCAACCCCGACTCAATATGAGATGCGGTGTGGCCGGCACCACTCAAAGTGTCTGCCTTTTATTTCAAAAGGACATCATTTTAATTGAAAAACATCAACTGGCATACATAAAACTGACTAAATGCATTCGTATTGTGTAGATACTTTAGCACAATGATTCATGGTCATATGTGATGTGTAAAAGTCAACCCCGCCTCAATCCAAGGCTTGGTGTGGCAGCCACCACTCAAAGTGTCTGTCTTTTGTTTCAAAAGGGCGTCATTTTAAGTAAAAAACATCAAATGACATACAGAAAACCGACCAAATGCATTCAGATTGTGTCAATACTTTAGCACAATGATCCATGGGTCATATGTGACATGTAAAAGTCAACCTCACCTTAATCGGAGGCACAGTGTGATCGGAATCACTCTAAGTGACTCTCTTTTTTTTAAAATGGACAACATTTTAAGTACATACGGAAAACTGACCAAACGCATTCGGTTTCTGTTGGAACTTTTGGAGAACGATCCATGGGTCATATATGACATGCACAAATCAACCCCGCCTCAATCTAAGATGCGGTGTGGCCGACACCCCTCAAAGTGTCTGCCTTTTGTTTCAAAAAGACGTCATTTTAATTGAAAAAAATAAAATGGAATACGAAAAACCGACTAAACACATTTGGATTGTGTCTATACTTTATCACAATGATCCATGGGTCATATGTGACGTGTAAGAGTCAACCCCGCCTCAATACGAGGTGATGTGTGGCTGGTAGCACTCTAGGTGTATGTATTTTATTTAAAATGAACCTCATTTCAGGTAAAAATATATGGTATACAAAAAACTGATCAAATTATGAATTGACATCCAGATTCCACATATAATTGTCATCTAAATTTTAAATTGAATTCTAAAGAAATTATGTATGTTTATAATTACGTTATGAATTATAATTTAATTATGGATGTGTATAGTTCCAACATTATATGTTAAATGTGTATGAATATTTTCTCTATATGTAAGTGTTAGTTGGTTATTACAATTATAATAATTGTATATGTATGTGTTATTTTATTGCAGGAACAATAATTGGATCGAAAATGAGAGGGAACCCACAAAATGAGACCTGGTGGGCAAATTACATACCTGCTGGGAAAATTGTAGAGTTGCTGTGTAATTTTCCCAGTAAAGGCTATGCCAACAGTTTGAAACCTTTGGCATAGCATGTCTGAGTTTTTTTTACCAACGGTTCATAGAACCGTTGGTAAAACACTTTTCCCAACGGTTTCTAACCATTGGGAAATAGGAGAACTTGGGTTTTTCCCAACAGTTTGTCCAAACCGTTGGGAAAAACTTGGTAATTTTCTCCACTCTATCCCAACAGTTGTAAACCCTTGGGAAAAAGCTTTCCCAACGGTTTTCTAGAACCATTGGGATAGGGTATGTTTTATCCACCCTATCCCAACGGTTCACTATAAACCTTTGGGAAAAGACTTTCCCAACAGTTCTAAACCGCTTTGAAATCTTGTATTTCCAGTAGTGTATTCGAAATTATTTCTCAACCGTCAATACTAGAGAAGATAAAAAATCTTAGAAATAAGATCCTTTGTTACAAAATAAGTTTGGGGATGTGAATGATGGGAAGTTTAATGAGTTAAATATTTATCAAGATGGTGTAGTGAAATTTTATACAAGACTATGTCTTCCATATATTCTGGAAATAAAGAAGGAGTTGATGGATGAAGCTCATAGATCTACATTATCTATACATCCTAGGAGTGCAAAAATGTATATAGACCTTCATGATCATTATTGGTGGCATAATATGAAAAGGGATATTACAAACTACACTTCAAGGTGCCTGGTATGTCATCAAGGGAAGGCAGAGAAAAAACTTCATAAAGGGGTATTACAACTACTACCCATACCAGCATGGAAGGTGGACAATATCACTATGGAATTTATCACTGGTCTCCATAGAAAGTCAAAAGGAAACAATTCAATATGGGTTATTGTGGACCATCTCACCAAGAATTCTAATTTTATCTATATTTGGGAATATTTATCTCTTGATTAAATTTCTAGTATTTATGTGAAGGAAGTGGTAAGGCTGTATGGAGTTCCACTTTCTATCATATCTGATCATGATCGAAGGTTCACATAAAATTTTTGGAGAAATATTCAACATGTTTTGAGCACCGAACTGAATTTCAATACATCCTATCATCCCCAAACTAATGGCTAATCTAAAACTACTATTCAAAAACTCGATTAAATTATGATAACATGGTCAATGGAATTTAATGGTGGGTGAGATCAACATCTTCCTTTAGTTGAGTTCTCTTATAACAACAGCTTCCACTCAAGCATTAAAATAGAACCCTATGATGATCTATATGGTAAGAGATGTAAAAATCTTACTTGTTGGGATAAAATGGTGAGAGAAAGCTTCTTGGGCCTGATATTTCACTTGAGATGACAGAAAAAATCTATTTCATCCAATAACACATTAAGGATTCTTAGAGTCGACAAAAGAGCTATGCCAAAAACCGTTTAAGGGACAAGGAGTTTGATGTTGGTGAAAAAGCCTTTATTTTAATTTCACCTTGGAAGAGATTCATGAGGTTTGGAAAAAATGGATGCTCATCCCTAAGTACATTGGCCCCTATGAAATCCTTGATCGCATAGGAGTAGTGGTCTATTGGCTTGCACTTCCTCTAAATCCAGCACAAGTTCATGATGTCTTCCACATATCCCTCTTGAGGAAGTACATACCTGAGCCTTCACATGTACTAAATTCAAAGGTGGTAGAACTGAAACATGACCTCTCTTATGAGGAGCAGCCGATGGAGATCAAGGATCATAGAGACAAGGTTCTACACAACAAGACCACCCACCAAGTTAAGGTGTTGTGGAGGAACCAAAAATGTGAAGAAGCCACGTGGGAACTAGAGGATTCTATGATATAGAAGCACCTACACCTTTTCTATTCAGAGGGTATGAGATGAAATTTCAGGTAAAAAATTTCTAAAGGTGGGAAGAATATAACGACCACGAACTTTTGAATAATATATGTTTCCTAATGTTGTGTGTTATTTTATTTTGTACTCAACAAAACAATATCCTTTTAATTAGTTAATTGAGTATAATTAAAATCAGACCGTTGTGTTTTGACTATTATATGAACGTTGTACAATATAACCACTGCAAACTACACTATTAACATTATGATTATTGTTTATAAATACAAATTATTAGGAATAATTAATACAAAAAGAAGATTTGATGGCCTCACCCAGTAGATTTGGGCCGTACAAATCCCATCTATCAGAGCTTGGGAAGGAGGTATAATCACTCGTCTTTTCTCTAGACCAATCCCAAGCCAAACTCCAACACATTAATCTTGAAAATAATCGCATACGGGAGAAGTTCAAGCTGATAGAAATCACCACTCAAGCCATGTTGTCTAAGCCACCCCAGGATTCTATCACCATAACAATCCTTACACTTAGATCTTATGCATGTGTTATAAGGGGCTATGTAATGAGGTCTTAGTTACTTTGTGTAATCCTTTTGTATAAATAAAATTTTTACTTCTTATTATGGTAACATTTTTGGTTTTCAAATTTAAAAATAAATACAGGATGAATTTATAGAAGTTCTATATTATTGGTGAATTTTTGAAAAAAGGGTATTTTAAAATGTTTTTGAATACTTTAAATAATTAATAATTTGAAATGATTTTTAAAAAATGGTCTTATACAGATGTGGTGAGTAAAATATTTAGAGTTTAATAAGAACAATTAATTTTTGGTGAAAAGTAAATTTTGAATAGTAATATTACCTTTTTGAATAGTAATTTGACCAATGGAATAGTAACCTCACTTAAGAAAGTATAAATATAATTTAGGCATCTTGAATGGTGATGTTATATAATAGCATAAGTAAATAATTGTTTCGAAAATTATTAGTTAAGTATTATTTATTTTGGTAAATAGTGTTTTTAATTAAAAATTAAATATCTCATAATTAGAAAATTATTTTCATAAAATGCATTTGATTTTTGAATTCATAGCATCGATATTATGTTAGGGTGAATTTATGATATTTTTATAAAATGTTTTGTTTTTTTGGTGAATAGTAAAAATACAGTTTTGAGTTTTAGTTTGTTTAATGACATCATTAATGAAGTAATAATGATGTAATAATTCTGGTCGACTTGTGTACAGTAATATATGTTATGAGGAGTCCCAAGTGGCCAATACCATGGGACAATACCATGGGAAAGCCCATTATTTTTCAAATACCACTAATGAGGTATCCCTTGGAAATTAATAAAATATTCCCTCACTTTTGCTATAAATACCAACCCATTTATTAATTTATTTCATTAAAAATTCCTCTTAAATGAATATATGGTCATTTTACCTCCCAATTAGTCCTCCCAAGGTTCCCTCAAGCCCCCCCTAAGGTCCCAACCTTTGATTTTTTGAAATTACTCTTCAAGGTAAGGGAACCGTTCACCCTCATCTTTTAGTCAACACTAATTTTAGGTTATGTCTATGAATATCCTTTTTCATATGTAGGGGTATGATATTATGTACCCGTATTACTATCCTTTTTATTTCCTTTTGATGACTTACTATTTTTTCTCTCATCAACTAATTTTAAGAATCTTTATGTGATGTCGTTAGGCTGCCAAATTTTCATAAAGAAAATTACATATTCTCTTTTCTTTCAAGTTTTCTTTTCATGTGATATATCATTAAAATATCCATACCATGTTATTATATCCATGTTATTATGTACATATACTATGTAATTACTCTCTTATTATTGGGTTAACTATTTACTCTTTCTTTTTAATGTTTTCTAAAACCATGTTATATAGCTGTTATGCTGCAGAAATTTTCGTCTCAAAGTCACTCTCTTTTTCTCAAGAAATTCTCTTATTTTATTTTTGTGAATAACTAAACCTATTTCATTTATAGGTGTATTCATAAATATGTAAAATTTATATATATTATTCTGTAATTTACATACATATAACCCTAACTCCATTTCCATGAGTTATAAATGACATAATGGTCTTGTTTTTCAGCACATTTTAAAACGTCCCAATTTTGATATGAAACCCATTTATTTTATTCTATTTGGGTTATCTATGAAATTTTTGATTATGATCTATGTGGATCACATAAATATAAAGGAATATTAAAGGTTCTCCTGGATATTTCTCCAATGCATTGGGTAAATAATTTAATCTCTAGAGATGACAAGTTCTACGATACCTTAGTGAATAACCTTGGTAATTTTTATGACACCTGGGAATGGAACTTGGGGATATGTTCATGAATTTCTAAATTAACATTTGGATCCAAATTTTAATGGTGTGATTCATTTTATTATTTCTATTATATTCCTCTTTATCATTCCTTTACGACATCCCTCATGTTCTTATTTATATCTCTCATGTTCACATGTAAACTGTTTCACTTGTTTTTCTTACTGGGCCTTCTGGTCACCGTTTCCTTTGATGTATGTCTGTAGGTTATGAGATGTAGTAATTGTAATTAGGATGAAACTATTATGAAGCCTTAAAAGTGTATCAGAATAATTTTTTATGTTTTAATGTATATTGTTCTTGATTTTCATGACACTAGAATTTAAAGATTATCTATTTGTAAAATGTAATGAAAAGTTACGTAATAAAATGGCAGGATGCCATAACCACGAATTCATCTTGCTAATTTGGTAAATCAAACATGAAATACCCAAAAATATTTTTTCTCATGATACCCATCAATGCATAGAGATGATATTTAATTTTGGTCCCCCCTAATCACAAGATCATGTCCAATGCATTCTCCATAGTTGTCTCTAATACCATTCATACCATTACATGAGGAACCACTAACTCAATAAAACTGGTCTATCAAGATAATGATATATACTGAAATAAAATAAATAATCAACTTGTGTTAGTAGTTTATAATCATCAAGTTTTTCAATAATTTTCCTATTTTAATAAAATGGATAACATAATGACAACCCATCAAGAGAAATAAATTGTCTGATCAAACATTACATAGTCAACATTCCAATAATATTCTATATTAGAATAATAATATATTGAATTCTAATACTTCTCCCCATGTCAAAAGGGGTCACATGATCATAACCCATCCAAATGAAGATGGTGGGTGGTTAAACAATTCATGGTCAATATTAAAATAATCATATTTATTGGGATAAAAATATATGGAATTCTAATACTTTTTCCACGTAAATATATTAACATTCTTTCTAGGTGAACATCATCCAATCTAAAATATGTATAACGTGATGTTAACATCATATAGAGTAATGATTATTCAAATAATTAAATAGTAAAATAATCATTATCATAAACCATACATAGAAATAAGTTATTTGGTTTAAAAATAAGATATCCCCAGTGTAAAAAAGAAATTATTGAAGGATGTTATAATAAATGAAAAACATCCTTGAAAAATAATCTTGAATGATACCACCCAAGAAGGGATACCAAATTTGATTCTTTGGTACTATGAGTTCATTTTACCAGAATTATAACATATATATCAGGGGATAAATCATTAAAAATAATCCCTATTTGGGTAAATTATTTTGAAAATGATAAGGAAAATGGAAATGAAAACATAAAATATCATTTTGAAAACATTTTAACATTAACATAAAATAAAAATTTACATGTGTCTTTCAAAGTTAACTTTTGAAAAGGTTACATAAAATCTTTTTGAATGATTTTAATTTTAAAAATAATATTCAATAATAGGGTCTTGAAAATTCATATGCTTTTTCTTGGTTAAATGTGGGGAGGAAGACCGGTCATATTAAAGTTAAAGGAAAAAACCCTTTTTAATATTTTCGAAAATATCTTTTTTTAACACAAATTTTAAAAAGAGTGATAAAACATTTTTTGTATTAAATATTAATTTTACCATATGGGATTACAAAATACCATTAAATATTTGGGTGGGAGGACCCAATAATTTAATAAAAATGTTCAATATAAATCATTATAACTCAAAAAGGGGATTTGAGTTACCAAAAAACAATACTACACGGAAAACGACTATATCAATAGGCACTTCAATAAGGGAACATGATTTCTCTAGAAAATACCTTGAAATAAAATGAGTGTAATAAAAATTTATCATTGGGATGTGAATACACAATACAAAGGAAACATGGTTCAAAACATGTAACATGTCTTAGAGAATCAGAATCAATACCAAGGAAAATATTTCAATCTAACAATCTCTTTAATAAAAACACATTAAAGAATGGGATTATAATTTAACTTAAAATACCATGGTTAAAATATGATTCATGAAATTATATCTCACATTGGTTGTATATACACCATATAAATTAAATTATTTTCATAATATAAAATGTGTATTAGGGGAATTTTATATAAAAACCCTTACCTCATTTCCTAGCTTTGTTGAAGACACTTCAACCTCATGAAAAACAAAAATAACTAACTTAATATCATATTTCATAACCTTAATAAAAAATTTAACCATTATATAATCCTTATTATAATTCTTTATCATGATTAAATTAATTATTCATAGCATATTATGACCAATGGGTGTTAACAACTTTAACTATTTTTTGCATGTTAATAATTTTGAAAAATGAATTAATAACTGATTATTTTGTTAATATTTGTGGTTGAAGATGATTTATTAATAATAAATTATATTATTATATAAATTTTAAAAAAACCTAAAATTGTCTCTATTTTTTAATAATATATAATAATACCAGTATTTAGTTTCATATAATCATCCATGATCAGATTTTAAAACATCATTCGTTTAAGTGGTCAAACTGAGTCAAACAGGAACACACATTAACACCTTGGGTGGGTTTGGTTAATGAGTTTTTATTTTGACATAATATCATTATAATATAATCATAGTGGTATTATGCTTATTTTTTATAATAGGGAACCATATTTTAATATGTTTGGATAAGAAATTAAAAACTATAAAAAAACAAAAAAATGATTTTTCGTCGATGTGGTAGTCCGCACACATGCATGATTGACGTTCCATTTTTTCTCATAGTGGATGTAAATGAGTAAATAAGGTTTTTAAAATTAATATAACAATATATAAATATATTAATGATGCTAAATTAATAATATTATTATGGTGATAATATATTTTTGGGAGTAAGATTAAGAATTAAAATTTTACAAGGAGAAAATAATTATGTTGGAGGCTTGATCTTTTCCTAGAAGTCTCCTTGAAATTAAATGGATTAGGAAAAATATGAGTGGAAAGAGGATTATTTAAATAGTAGTGGATTATATTGAGAGTAAATTGGTATAGTTTCAAGGAGGAATTCCAATGTTGAGTGCATTATTGAATGGTGGAAGTGGTATGTTTTTATAAGTGAAGGTAAGGGAACTTTTTTGGAAACACCTTTAAATTATTCAATAATTTAAAGTCTTTTCCTATGTCACAAGGCCTCGAAATGGAACAAAATGAGATTAAATATGTATTGGTGGATATGACACCCTCTGGGTCACTGGTACATTTTTTTCAAAGTTTTATTTATCTCTTGATGTGTTCTTGGAGTTCCCATGTGTCAGGAGTTGAAACAGGGAGTTTTTGGGAAGACAAGCCAAGGAACTCGATTAGTGAATTGTTTTTATAACTATGTGGATAAACATAAAATATTTCTATAGGTTGAGATATTGGGATTCACACATTTATATCATGTTTTCCCAACAATTAAGAACCTTACAGGTAACTCTGTGGCCCATTTCTGAGTGGATTGTGGCTCCTGCACGGTTGGTGCACTGTTAGCCTACCCGTACAGACAAACCATGTGACCCTATCAAAGTAACATAAAATTTTTCTTTTACCTTTTTACCCATATTTGGTTTTTATTCTTTTGGGGATAATTTTTCCCCCATCCTGCACAACCCCTTCTCCTTGGTGGTGAATATTTCCCTCCCCATTTGTTGTTATTTCATTTTGGAATCATGGTGATTTGGCTTTAGGTAAGCCCCTTTCATCATGGTTTATTCCTCTTTTTTCCATTAACATTTCTTATTCTTCCATTTTTTTGGAATTTAAGAACACTCATTCAGGTTTTTAATAAATATAGTGTATGTAAAGGGGGGGAGATTTGTTTTCTTGTGTCTTAGGTGTGTGAGGCTTTGATTTCCTCTTCCTGGTGGTCATTGTTGAAGGTAATGGTATTTGGACTGAATCTAATGTAGTTGTTCCTATTTGATAGTGTTAAGTATGGAATACCTTTACTTTTCTTATAAACATTGGCTTTAATTTTTTAAATAATATTTTAAATGAGTCATTCTTGGTTTTTATTCTTTGTTTTGTTTTATTCAAAAAAATGGTTGGGCAATTTGTTTGTTTGAATAAGGTTTTTCAAATGGTTGTGTCTTGTATACACACTAAATGTTTGTTAAAATGGATCAAATAAGTTTTTTATAGTATTACAAGGATCTATAAAGTGGATTAATAATTTTTGTTACCTTGAAAAAGGTATTTTGATAGAAATTTCATGGTTGTTCATTAGATTTCTTATATTATAGATTGTTTGATATGGGAACATGTTTGTGATCATGTTGGCATATATTATCTCATAGTTTAATCATGGTGTGAGCATGGGGTTTTTCTGAGGGACGATGTGATGCTTCAAAGGTAAGACTATGTGAGCTTCCATTTTGGTTTGTATGAGAGTTTGTGTGATCCATCAGAGGGAGGACTATGTGAGACTTCATTTTGGTTTCCAAGGTACTGATGGAGACCTTGGGTAGGAAGACCATGAGAGATTCCATGTTGGTTTGAGGGAAGAATGTATGAGAGTTTACCTTATTATCTAGCTAGTATACTTGTTTACTCACTCACATAAGGCCTAATGGTTATGTACCTAGGGGAATAATACTCATGATAGATTGGTTTACATGCTTTCTATATTTGATTAGTGCCATTTTGTTGTGTTGAGATGTGTTATTCCCATTTTCGTTTTATTGGTTAATTGGTGTTATTATTATTCTCATTATTATCATTTCATGTTGCATATATTTATCATGTTGTTCCGCGTTTATTTATTTGATCTATGTAGGAAATTGTTATGGAAAAACAGTTTTATTTGGAAAGGAAACCCCAAATGGATTTCAACGGTTTATTTGAAAATGTATATTTTCAATTTGGTTTAGTTTTGAAAGTGTTTTAAAACTAGATTATCAGGTTTCATGGATAAAATACATAAATATATTCCTGATGTTATCATCTTAATATTCATGCCTCACACCCTACATGGGACTTTTGTCATTTGTTTATTTCATTTTGTAGGATATAAGTAAAGGACAGGGAACCATGTTCAAGGGACTCACTTCTTTATTACAATTATCTATGTTTTGTGGAGGAGACATAGTATCATCAATTTTGGCTCATGTTGAGTCATTTTTTGGTATTTTGTATCCATTTGGATGTATGTATAGGGAAAATTTAACTAGGTTCCCATTATTTTTGAGTATTAGGATTTTTAATTGAGATACAATGTGTATATATGTTCTGTTATAGCATGTTTTATATATGTTATTGGAATATATTATCTGTTTTTGTTGTGAAAATCTTATTTTTTATGTGTATTAGAATTTTATGATAGTGGTGTGGTTTCCCCACTTTATAGATGTGTTATCCCAATTTACCTGTGATGAAGCTATTCCTAAAACAATTTGTGTCTATGTTCGGTGCTTATTGCCTTCTTGTTGAGATTAGGAACGTGTGTTGGGCCATGTAGTTTTCCAATCTTGGTGATGGTTTGTGTCGAACTGGGTTTCTTCAGTAAAAAATGGTATTAGAGTATTTTTTATATGGGAATAAGTGGTAGATTGGATCTTAGACCATCAAGACTCAACAGGTAGGAATGGGGTAGTGCGTGTACAACTCTACTTAATGTCAAACCTCATGTTTACATGGGTGTTCCTAGATTTTGGAAATATTTTAATCTCATTAATGGGTTTTTAGATGATATTTTGAATTATTCTCTTATTGGGGACAAGGGGAAAGGAAAATCTAAGGATTGTTTTGGAGATTTGGTGGTGAAACAAGGAGTTCTAGGGGAGGTACAATGTTAGTGTGAATGGTTAGTAGTAATCATGCATAGCTCATGTAGCGTTTCTAACAAATCTAATTACCCCATAATGATTGGTGAATTGTTTGTCAAATCGTCGAGCCAAACCATGCACAATGAGAAATAGTCCGCATATTTTATGTTTTTCTTCCACTTTTATTTTTATTTTCTTGTGTTTCTAGTTTTTCTTATTGATACCCATTATAGGGTTTTATTTTGGTTCTTCTTTTTGGTTTGAGGTTTAATTATGCTTAATGAAGCTTGTGTTTTGTGTCTAGTAAAAAATTCCTCTCGGAAGGACCTCATCTAGGCTTAGAGAGGGTGGGGAAGAGAGTACCTCATAGGTGAACCCTCCTATTGATATCTATTTGGAATAGTCAGTGATTTATATGATCTAAAACTTGGCTCATATGGGTAGTCGAGAGAAGACCTAGATGGTGGACCATAAAAAATAATTCTTGAGTAATAATCAACCGGTGTTTTGTGGCGATAGGGGACCTAATGAGCCAGAGAAGTTTTTGGATCTCATAGAGTGGATATTTTTTTTTCTTGAATACACCTAAGACCTTTAAAGTGTTTTTTCCATGTATGTGTTGGAAGAGGTGATTAGGAAGTGGTGGGAATTTATGGGGCTCTCAAGGTTAAAATTGGGTCACACATAGACCACTTCCAAGGCGGAGTTTAATTATTTGTTCCACTCAGAAACTTTGAGGGTAGAGAAGGCCCGTGAGCTTCTAAAGTTTGAGAAGGGTGATATTTTAGTGATAGAGTGTGCCGCCAAATTTACTATGTGGGTTCATGTCTCTTTGGATCTCTTTATGAATGATTTCCTCAAGGATTCATGCATTGAGATAGGCTAGAGTCTAGAGATTAGATGTATTCAATTTATTATTTTTTCGTTGATGTATTTAAGGGTCATTGAAAAGGAATATATGGTAGAGTTATATTTGACTAGAAAGATAGGTAAAAATAGTATTCCTTTAGTGGGAAGTATACATAGTTCTTTATTAGAAAACAATTAGAAGCAGGATGAACCTCATATGGGAAATGGAAAGATTGTCCAACTATCTTTAGGTTCATTTCCTATGTCTTATTCGGGGTGTAATCTCATTGTTTTTACAAGTGTGGGAATAAAAGACATGCCAGGACAAATTACATAGAGACTATGAGGATATTTTATCAGCGTGGGAAGTCATGACCTATCCAGTACATTTATTAGTTGTCTTTGTGGGGGAGTACTGTGGGATCCAGATTTTTTGAAGGGATCTCAAGTATATCTATAGGATTCCAATGGTGGAGGATCTCAAAATAATGGTAAGGTATATTCTAACTAGGTAAAAATGGAATAGGGTGGGTATGATCCATGGAATCTCCATGAGGCATAGGCTTTTCTAGAGGAATCATATTTTAGGGTAGCCACTAATAGAGGTATAGTGTTTACTGTTTCTTCCACGACATCAGTTTTATTTGACACTAGTATATCCCACCCTTTAATTTCACTTAAGTTGAATGATGTGTTGGGTATTTGAGCTAAGTTGAGGGTTATGCTATAGATTTTCTAACACTATTGGGTAGGAATAATGAGTTAGGTTTTACGTGCCCTGAGTTCCATATAACGGTAACTAGTGTGGAAGTCACCAGTAATTCCTTGTTTTAGACCTAGATGTTTTTGACTTTATTATCAGCATGGATGGATTTATTAGATTCAAGGTGTCGGTCAACTATTATCATTTTAGGGTCTACTTACTTACTTCTAATAAGAGTACTCTCATCTTTAAAGGTTAGTGGGATCCATGATCAAGGTGGGAAGGACTAGTTCCTTTGAAATTGGGGTTGATCTCATGCTAGTTTTCCAAATTGTTTCTTATGGTTATTTAGTATTGTTCAATTGGTGGGCTTCTAGTGGTTGAAGATAGGTACCCAAATGTGTTTTTAGAGGATTATTCTAGATTTATACCCTAGTGAGAGGTAAATTTGAATATCAATATTCTCTGTAGGATTATACCAATATTTGTTCCTTCATAATAGATGGATCCATCCAAGTTGAAGGAGTTGAATGTCCAGCTCGACGATCTTGAAGGAAAGGGTTTTATCCACCACAGCATGTCACCATGGGCTTTGGTAGTGCAATTTTAAATGAAGGAAAATGGGAGCCTATGAATTCACATATACTGTAATAAGATTAATCAGGTGAATTTGAAGAATAAATACCCTTTCCATAATTTAAGATGATATTTTTTATAGTTGGGGAGCCTGTTGGTTTTTAAAGATCAATACAAGATTAGGTTACCACCAGCTGAGAGTTTAGGAATAGGATTTACAATGATTTCCTTTTAATGATTATATTGACACATTGATTATTTTATTATTCCATTTGGGTTAACTAATTCTCCAATAGTTTTTATGGAACTCATGAACCATACTTTTCATCATTTTTGGGACACTTTCAAAGTCATTTTTTGGATGAATTCTTGGTTTATTTTATGAAAAATGAGGAGAATTATGACCATAAAGAAGTCATTTTGGGTGTTTTTATAGAACATCATCTATATACTACCTTTTTATGTGCTATTTTTGCATTTAGTATGTGAAATTCTCAGGCCACGTGATTTTAGAGGTAAGAGTTTCAATTGGTCTAGAGAAATTTAGAGCATTCATGTCTTGGGAGCACCCCAAGAATGTGTTCGAGATCTGCAACATTCTGGGATTGTTGGGGTATTTTAGAAATTTTCTTCTGGAATTATCTATTATTTATTATTCCATGATGGATTTGACCAGGAATTGGGTGAAATTTGAGTGGGGTGAGAAGTGACATAGTGATTTTGATAAGTTTCATACCCATCTAATATATGTACCTATTTTGATTCTTCATAAGACTAGGAGGACCTATGTTGTGTTTTCAGATGCTTCTAGTGTGGGTTTAGGATGTTTATTGTTGTAGGGAGACCATATGGTGTCTTATGGATCATGGAGTCTATGCCCAAATGATCCAAATTATCCCACCCATGACTTAGAATTAGATTTTGTGATGAATGTGCTAAAGATGGGGTGACATTATCCCTTTATTGTACATTTTACAGTGTATTCACCTCCAAATAATTTTTTAATGTTTTCTTAAAAACACTTTTAAGGATACAGTGGGAACCCATACATCATAAAATCACACAAAATTCAACATCATACATGATTTAGCGTGTAAATTCATAAATCAAAAACCTACAAAAAAATTCAAAATTAAAGTTGCTATAATATCAAATCAATGAGATCAACGAAAATACCATGAGTTTCCAAAGGATCCCTGAAATGATGTGAGAATTATCATGCCCACATGTCAACACCATAATCACATTTCCATCACCATCGTCACCTTCACCAATTTCCACAACCGAAAAGACAAAACCTCTTAACATCATCTTCATTGCCATCACCGGCCATTGAGAAGCCATGAAACCATCATGAACAACACCGATGATAGAAAAAATAACCAGGAATGAAAAATACCTAAAAATTAGGTTTAAAAACACCTATATGAGTTCTAGCATATTATCAGTTCTTTAAATGGTAGGGAGACCTTGGTTGATTTATCTCAGTATCCTGAGGGTTCTCTTCTATTCAGAAAGAATCTAGTTGTTACATTGAACCTGAGGTAGGATGTGATGCATGAGGTGAATCATTATAGATTTGATTTTTAACCCAAGGTTACCAAGATGTTTTATACCCTAAGGAAATGTTATTGGTGGCATGTGATGATATTTTTAGTGATGGTCTTTGTTTCCAGATATTTTTCTTGCATGAGGATCAAAGAAGAGCATCAAATACCCATCAGTTTGTTATGGCCACTTCTGATGCTAGTTTGGAATGTGGATTATATCTACATGGATTTAATGATCATTCAACCTTATACTCTGGGTGGGAAAGATTTCATATGGTTTTTACCTGATATTATAATGAAATAATCCCACTTTCTTCCCATTAGGGAGTCTATAAATGTAAAGGACCTCATATGCATATATGTTAGAGAAGTTTCATGGATTCATGGAGTTATCTTAGTGATAATGTTACTTCATGGTTCCCATTTTACTTTCTGATTTTGGAAAGGACTCTAGTATTATTTGAAAACCCAGCTAATTTTGAGCACCACATATCACCCATAGAGTGGTGGTCAGTCTGAGTAGATCGTCCAGTCTCTCAAGGACATGTTTTGGGCATGTGTACTTGATTTTGGAAATTAATGGGAAACAAACCTTTCATTAGATGAGTTTTTAAACAAAAATATTTATAAATACTTAACTAGGATGGCCCCATTTTAGGAACTATATGGGTAGTTGTGATAATTCCCTTTGTGGCAGGGGTAAGGTTGGAGAGAATTCCTTGGTGGGACCAAGCATCATCTAGGAGACAACTAAGATATTTTGGATAACTTGAAAATAGTTTTTGGTATAATAGAGTGTCTAGATTTCACATGTATACTTTCTTCATCATCCTCTAGAGTTTTAGTTTGGTGGTATGGTGTTTCTATAGGCATTAGTTCGAATGAGACATCATCATTAGGGAAAGAAATGGAAATTGTTGCCACATTTTGTTTTCCCATTTTATATTATAAACAATCATAGGATGGTAGCCTATGTATTGGAGCTACCATCACATATAAACTTTATTCTTAAATTATTTAATGTTTCTCAAAAGAATAACTACCATATATACATATATAATGTTCCATAGTGGGATGATTTGGAGTTAAATCATGATTCCATAATGGTGGAGTATCCTATTCATATTGTGGGTGTTCAGAACAAACTGATCTATAAAAAGTCAATATTATTGGTCTATGTGATTTATAATAGAGGAGGTGATATCCATGAGACTTGGTATCAGGAAGGTTGGTTGAGGGATTAGTGGCCTCAATTGTTCTCCTCTGAGGTTTCCTAAGAAATTTTTAGGGGTAAAAAGTGTAATGGTGGGGAGATTGTGACACTCATCGGGTCATTGGTATGTTTTATTTAGAGTTTTATTTATCTATTATTGTGCTATTGGATTTCTTTGGTATTGTGAGTCAAAACTGGAGTTTTTGGTAAAAAAACCAAGGCAAGCAGTTAAAGTATGATTTTTCGAAATGTGCAGCTAACCATTTGAGGGTGCTATGGGTTAGGACAATATGATTTGTATAGATTGATCAAGGATTCCCAAACTATGTAACTATTTAGGGGTAACTGTGAAGCCAATTTATGGGTGGAAAGTGGAACCCGTAGTGTTGGAACATGGTTCTACTACACTTGTGACCCTATCTAGGTCACTTAAAATATGTATTTTTACCTTTTTACCTCTTTTAGGTTTTTATGTTTTGGGGGATCATTTTACTTCCACATCATTCATAGCGCATTATCCTTGGTGGTGGATCATTCCATCAACTTTTCTTGTTATTTAACCTTGGAATTTTTGTTTTTTTGTCTTGATCTAAGTCTATTTATTCATGTGGTTTTCCTCTCTTTCCCTTATCATTACTTATTATCCCATTTTTTGGATGTGTGTAACCCTAGTGGGGAGAAATTCCAAATATGGGGTATGTAATAGGAAAAATAGTTTGTTTTATTGTGTCTTAGGTGTGTGAGGGTTTGATATTCCTTTTTCGGGTGGTCATCCTCAATGGCGACAAGATTTGGATTGAATCCAAGGTAGGTGTATCTATTTAATAATGTTTTCCATGGAATACATTTAATTCTCTAATTGAATTTGGTTTTTATTATTTAAATCTACTTTGTAATGATCCATGATTGGTTTTTATTCCATGTTTGATGTGATTAATGGATTGGTTGGGAAATTTGGGTGTTTAAAGAAGGTTTTCTAAATGGATGTGGCTTGTATTCACAATAAGTGTTTGCTAAAATGGGTCAAAGTGGTTTTTATGGTCTTAAAAGGATTTTTACTGTGGTTTTAGAAATATTTTACCTTTAAAAAGTTTTTTTGATAAACTAGGAATGGGTTTTTATTAAATATCTAATGTTGTATCTTGTTTGATATAGACACATGTTTGTGATCATGTTGGCATATAGTAGCACATTGGTTAATTAGGGTGTGAGAGAGGAGTTTATATAAGGGACCGTGTGAGCCGTTGATGAGAATACCATGTGAGCATTTATTTTGGTTCATCTAATAGGTCTTGTGAACCATCAAAGGGAGGACATTGTGAGCTGTGATTTTGAATTCCATGGGACCGAGGGTGGCATTGGGTACGAAGACCATGAGAGATTCCATGTTCAGATCAGAGAAGACTGTGAGAGATTCCATCTCCTTATCTAGATAATATACTTGTTTACTCATGAACATTATTCTTTATGGTTAATGTATAAGGTTCAAATTTCTCATTTTTCATTGTTTTATATAATTTATGCATTTTATTAGTTCCATTTTGATGTATTGAGTTGTTTTATTACTATTTTCATTAACATAGTTAATTGTTGTTAGTATTAGGCTCATTATTATTATGAAATGTTGGATATATTAATCTTGTTGTGTGTTATTTATTTATTTAATCCATATTGGAAATATTTTTGGAATACTGGTTTTATTTAGAAAGGAAAAACCCAAAGGGATTTCAAAGGTTTATTTGGAAATGTATGTTTTCAAAGTGATTTAGTTTTAAATGTGCTTTAATACTATTATATTGTTTTTCATTGATAAAATACTTAAAAATATTCATTGTGGTATCCTATTGATCTTTTTTCCTCACACACTGCCTGATAATATGGTTATTTTCATATTTTTGTTCATGAAACTGGTAACGGTGGGGGAATCATGTTCTAGGGTGGGTCTTGTTGATTACCACCATCCATATATTGTGTAGGAGATGTGGTTTCACAGGTTTTGGATAAAGTGGTGTCTTTTTTGCTATTTTTTATCACATTGTATATACTTATAGGCCTTGTTTGTCTATGTTCTTATTATTTTTGAGTTTTTAGATTTTTCATGAGATACCACGAGTATGTATGTTATGTTATGACATTCTTTATATTTTATTATCGTATCTAATCAGTCTTTATTGAACACCCCGTATTTTTCTTATGTGTGGTTTAATTTTATGAAATTGGTGTGGCGATCCCATTTTTTGGATGGGTCATGCTAGTTTACATGTGAAAAAACTGTTCCTAAAGAGATTGTCGATTATGGTCGGTGCTTGTCGCCAACCCGTGGTGATCAAGAATGTGTTTCAAGCTGTGTGGCAGGCTGGCTCGGGTTCAATTTGATTTAACCTATTTTGGTTCATTAAATTATATCTAAATATCAACCATTAAATTCAAGGTACTTTTAAAATGTGTTAATACTTTTATACTAGGTTAAACTCAATTTAACCCTTTTACTATTACTATGAGAATTAATTTTTAACCATAGAAATTAAAATTAAAGAAAAAAAATAAAATTGTCCTTATTACCTAATTTGAATCTTCTGATTTCAATTTTTAAAACAATTTTATCAAATAAATATTCTATGGGTATGAAAAGTTAATTTTCAAATAAAATATCTTAAGTTTGTAAAATAGTGTTTTTGAAAATTGATGTTATTAAGATTTTAAATTTATATATATGATAAAAATATCATGGTTATTTATTTTAAATCCATATATTGATTTATTATTAATTTAATAAGATGTATGATTCTTTTAAGATATTCTAAAACCCAAAATCACCTTGAAAATAAAGGATTTAAAGATATTACTAAAACTAATTTTTATATTAAAGTAATGTTTTACCTTAATTATGAAAATGTTTGGCATATGTTCTATATATATAAAGAATATTTAAAAATTTATAATTTTATTCATTAATTTCATATTTTATTGCTTTAATGGTTTTCAATACTTTTAGGTTATACTTACGTAGTGATAAAATCCTGGAATTTATAATTTCTTAAATACTCCATTTTTGAAATAAAATCAACAACTTTATAAAATTCTCAAAAGTTAATAAAAAGTAAATTTTGGTATGAGGAATTAAAAAACTAAAGTTAATTTTTTTAATTTAAAATTCTAAAATTTATATTTTTTTTAATAAAATCAAAAATTATAATGAAAACTTCTTTTTATTGGAAACCCACTTTTTCATATATTAATCATTATTAGTATTATCACCTATAAATTACCAACTAAATAGGTTTTAACCAATTATTATTATAAAAAATTATTTATCCTTAATTATATTTTTCTTGAAATGGAAATTCGTATCATATAAAATGAAAATTTTAGTGAAATAATTTTTAAACAATAAATGATATTATAAATAATTTTAGGTAAAATGGATTAATTTAATTCATATTAAAGGTATAATTTATTTTATATATACATATAATTAATAAAGTGGTTACTTCTTGTTATTATCATAAATTCAATGGTTGAGTTTTTGATGATCAAAACACATCAAAGTTTCATTTTAGTTTAGTTTTTCATGTAGAGAAAGGTAGAAAACACATTTAATTATTTAAAGTAAATAATATATTATGATTTTGGTGTGTCCCATTATCCCCCTTTAAATAAATTTCATCCTCAAAACTTCACTCATTATATTAGAGTAATTTATGTAGGTAACTTGTAATTAAACTTACAACACTAAATGATCATGGTTTTATTTACAATGTGAAAAAATATTTATTTATATGAAAATTTATTATGATGGTTTTATAAAGATAGATAATACATTCATAATGTCACATTTAATTCTAATAATGGAAGAATATATAGATCCATAAGGAATAACATTCCTCAAAACCTAAAGATTATTTATATGATAATCATGCCTCTATGTGTTTTTATTTAAAACTCAATATCCAATGGTTGGTGAAAACATTCATGATATAAGAAACTAGAAAATATTGAGTGAAAACTCACTATTGGACTCATTCATAATAGTTTTATGGGATTTTCCATGTTCACATGGTTGTTAGTGACTATTACCTTAATTTTTCCTAGGGTTAGGATGTTTAATCTCATAATTACCAACACTATTACAATTGTAGAAATAGATTTTTGTTTCTTCTCAATTTTTCATACACTTGAGAGTTTTATAACCTTAATCTTTATACTTATATCATTTACTAATTCATTTAAGTAAATTTCCTCCATTCTTCTTCATATAAATTTTACGTACAGAAAATTGAATCTTCATTCCTTAATCATATTTATCACTTGATATTTCATGGGACTACATCATTATCTTCCTTGGTGTGTCTCAGACATTTACTATGTTCACATTGTTAATAATATTTATATATATATATTGGAATAATCATAAGGTTTTTTCTCCAACTCTCATTATGATGGGTTTTCCATTTAGGTAATTGTTGTATCGTCCCTCACATATATGGTTTCTTTTAGTTCAATCCATTAATGAAAGTAAAAGAGTTAACATGGGTGACAATAATTATAATATAGTTATCATAAATAATCATATGATAATTTAATCTCAATATGAATCACTTCATAACACAATCATGTTAGCCTATAGTTCTTATAACTCATTTTGTATAATATTTGGTTCAACATAAGTTACTTTAAGTTGGGTTTTCTCATAATTATTAATCTTATCCTTAAATTAGAGATCAAAAATTACAATTAACTTTATTAAAATATTATAATACAGATAATCATAGAAATTTATGCTATCAAAATATAAATTATCCTTCCTCATAAAAAAATTTTAATTTCTAAAATCATAAAACCAAATATTTATACATCCAAATATCATATGTAATGAACCAACCTGGGTTGTCCTAACTCATCTTCTGAGTTAGCATGTGAAATATATGGAATCAAATTCATAATCTTCACAGGCTAGAAAAAATCACCAAGAATAACTAACTAACACTTGGGAATTATTTCACCACTGGTAAACTAGTATGACACATCTATAAAATGGGATGGCCAAAACAATATCGTCACAGTTAACTGCATATCAAAATATGATACCCTAAAAAATGGAATACATCACAACAAAAAACATTTCAAAAATATAAATGTATATTTAATCTCATAACAAACCCATAAAACTTATAATAAGGGGTAAAATTTGACACATGGATGAAACATACATCCCCATGTGTACAAAAACCAAAAAATGACTCCACCTGAGAAAATTCCTATGAGACCATGTCTCCCCAAAACAATGGACAATGGTAATCAAGAATATCTACCCTAGAACATGGTGACCTTGCCTTTACATGAGTCTTACAGAAAGACATCTATAATCACCCAAATTCTCAACTATATTGTGAGGCATGAAGCCCAATAGGATACCACCATGAATCTATTTATTTATTTTACCCATGAAAACCAACAAAATAGTTTTAAAACATTTAAAAATACTAAAACACAATGAAAAAAATACCATTTTAAAATTCTCATTTAAAATCCATTTCGTTTTTCATTTGAAATGAAACCGATTTTCCAAAATAATTTTCAACAAGGATCAAATAATAATACCGGAACAAAATGCTTAGTACTACAAAAAATTAATAACCAAGTGTGATCATAACATCAAAAACATGTAACCACATAATATTAAAATGGGAATAATATATCTCATCACATAAAAATGGCACTAATAAAATTCATAAATAATATATAAACTAATATAGAATGAGTAAATTGCATATAGGGATCTTAATATTATTAATATCATCGGCGAGTAAACAAGTATGGTATCTAGATAAGAAAATAGAAGTTGTCCTGGACTTCCCTAGGAGAAACATGGAAGCTATCATGGTCAACCTACCTAAATTCTCCCTCAATCCCCTAGAAACCAAAATTAATGTTGTTATGAACCTCCCTCTTATATATTACATGGGTCTCAAACAAACCAAAATGGAATATTGCATGATCTACCCTCTATAGGATAACACGATCCCTAAAAAAACCCCTCACTCACACCACATTTCTCCCATGATCTAATCAATGACAACACGATCACAAACATGTGCTCATATATAACAAGAAACAATATTATCCAATTAATAAAAAACCATGTCAATTTTATCAAAACAACTTTCTATATATAAAAAATTTATAAAAAAAATTAATATCCTATGAAAACTATAAATATCTATTTGAAACATTTTAGAAAACACTTGAAATGCATACAAGACACACCCATTTAGAAAACCTTCTTTAATCATCAAAATTTTCCAACCAATCAATGAATCACATGAAACATGGATTGTTCACCAAGCATAAAGCATTTAAATGAAAATTTAGAAAATAAAAACAAAATCTGAATATAAATTTAAATCCAAGACAATGAAATATACAAAAAAACATTATATACCCTATATTTGTCCAACACCCCCACTAAGGTCCCCACCTCCTCAAAAAAAGGAAGAAAAAGTCTTGAAAAAGGGGGAAGAAGAAGAAACAAAGAAGATTTAGACTAAATTCAATCCAAATCACCAAGAATACAAAGAGAAATCACCACTATGGGAGGAGGAAATATCCACCACAAATTTTAAGGGAATGTGCATGATTTGGAAGGAAAATGATCTCCCAATATATAAAAACTTGATAGGGTAAAATTGTAAATGACATATTTTAAGTGAATTGAACCGAGATTCCTAGTTTGGCTGTATAGTTAGGAAAACTATGTACTAAACATTCAGGTGTCACAGTAAACCAAAAATCCATTTCATGATTACCCCTATGAAGATACATGGTTTCGAAGATAATGATCAAACTTTTTGAAGCCCACTATCCCAACTAACATAACCCTTTTATGGATAGCTTCATGGTTAGAAAAACCATACACCTTGGTTATTCTTCCCAAAAACTTTTGGTTTTGTCTCCCGACACCCAAGATCCCCAAGAACGCATCTAGAGATAAACCCCAATGTTAATTTACCAGTAGCTTGAAGGATTTACAACATGTCATTACAAAACCTATTTTAATCTATAAGAAAACAAACCACAATGAGGTTATATTTTCCTTCAAAATATAACTCTATCATTAACCCTAAAATGTTATTAACCACTAGTTCACAAGGTCACACAATAGTCACTACATATCATAATACTAAAAATGAGATGAACTTCTCCAAAAATATAATTAATCAATTATCAATTACCTATAATATCTTACTTACTAATTCAAAATAAAACCACACTTTATTATCTCATCATCATCTATATACTAAATCGAAGAGTTATTCATACCTCAATATCGTGTTCTCCAATAGTTAACCCTGAAAATATAACGTTATCATAAAATAATATTTAAAGGTTATTAATGACATTTAATACATTTTACCATTACTTTATAGTAAAATTATTTAATAATAATCCTTATATGTTTCATATAATCCTCATAGTTTTTAGAGTATATTAGAATATCATCGATTAATATCACTCATTAATGAGAATATATAAGAGATTCAATATAATAAAATATCAATCTTACTACCCTAAGAAAGACTATAAAAGTCACCTTTTTCCATCATAATCAAAAAATAATAACATTCTCAACCATTTAAGTATGTTCCCTTATTCATTTATAAGAAATAGTGGTTTCTAGTAACACAAATTTTTCAATATCATTTTCATGATCCTATTTCAACCAAATACTACAACCAAAATAGTTATGATAATATCCAAACTATGAATATGAAAAAATAAACTTAATATGTATTCCATTATTGAACCTTTGTTTTTAACATATTATACATTCATATCAACCTATGACTCTCCATGTTAAATCATTGGTTATCCATATTAATTTTCCTATTAGGTTTTTTAAACTAAACATATTCAATCCATAATAATGGTTCTTAAGTTTAATGTAATTAACCAAATAATATACCTTGGGATTTTATATCTATTGGTGCAGTAAGGCCTCTCCATCATTAATTAGGTAACGATTGATTTAAAAACCAACACCCCCTCTTCAGGTTTATTACCTCTAGGTAAATCTATGACAGAACCGCATTCACATTGTAGTGTCCAAAAAAGGATTTAGTTTTTAGGAAAAACATATATTCAAGAATTTACCCAACATATATAATAATCATCATCACTCAATATCCTCCAAAAAATAACACTTCTAAAAACATACACTTATTGGTGAATATCCAATAGAAACATATACTGGTTATGAGCCAATAAACCATAATTATACTACTGTTAATCTACAAGCTCCTAAATCTGTTGTTAACCATACAGAAAACTTTAAATACATTAGTGGTGTGTTATTAAGACTAGTACTTCATTAGTGATGTGCAAATAGAGTAATCTTCATGTGAAAACCCAATAATTAATAATAATGATTATGAGAATTTATTATCTCTTAAATGATCTTGTGACTTTCCCTCAAAGATTAGACTTTTTGGTGATGTCCCGGTAAATTTAAATTTTCATTGGTGTTGAGTTAATAAATTAATTCACTAGTAATGATATTGTAATGAAAATTATATATGAATACATTGTGTATGAACAAAAAACCTTTTCACACCTCCTGAAATAGAATCAAATTCAATATTTCTCCCATATATGGATTTAAAAGTTTGATTAATGCACACATACACATCCTTATTCATTAATCATGATATTCTATGTTCCATGAGCATAGGATGATGCACCTTAATTACAACATTCATCCAATGTATCAATTGATAAATCCCTTTCATAATGGGTGTTCTCTCTACTGAGGTAGAAATTCATGTAAACTAAAACAATATTTTTATTGAGGGATATCTTATAAAATTATGATTAAATATATAACAGATTCAAAAACAAGATAATAAGATCCTTAATGAGATTATTCAACCACAAATACTCCCAGTTTTGAAAAACATTCCCACAAAAATAACAAAATGAGCATATAATTCATGAATATTTAAAAAACTTCCTTATACCATTCTTCTCAGGATATAATTTTAAATATTTTCTTGTCTACTCATACCCATTATCGGATAAAATTTTCATGATTATATATCATAAATATTTATAAAATTATTTCTAATAACCATTAAATACTCTTAAATCCCATTATTTAATCAATAAAAATAAAATATAATTCATACAAGTATAATAATTAAACAAAGTTAATAATTACTTATCAATAATGGTATATTTTAAGACATTGATTCCACACATTTCTTGATGAATAAGTTAAAAAACGTTATTGTACTTATTTAAAGTGGATTGTAAATTGCATTCACTATCATTCAATTGGAAAAATCTTCACAGGAATTTTTTTTATTCCCATTGAGGATCAAAATAATTTTGACATCATCATCATATAAATGAAATCTAATGTTATTTTTTCCAAAGTTATCAACTCTTTTAAGTCATAACCCATTCTCATTGAGCATGCTCAAGGTGAAAGATCTCTTCTCATTTGGATTTGGAATAGATCTACTCGATTACATTATCCTCTCATCAAGAAGATTACATATTATAATATTTTAATGAAACTTATTTTTTTTGGAAAATTGATTCATTCCATTTATTGAAAAATTGAGAAACAACTGATAAATTTCATCTCAAGCCATAAAAAATATCTTTTAATGTAAAATTATTCTCATTAATTTTAGTAATTTAAATGCCTTAGATATTTAATAATATATCATAATTAAATGTTAGATCACCTCTATCATATTTTTCAATATACTTAAATAGATTTTTTTATCATATGGGATAAAAAATCATTATCCATGATCTAATACCTTTCACACTTTGATTCTTTGAATGTGACCTAAACTAATATTTACATTTTTTATCATGCCTCTTCTTATAATAAGATATTGAGTAAATATTTTTATTTCAATACATTGAAATAATAGTGGTATAATCACTAGTTTTATTATTTTATTGATTACAACTTCTTCTTTTCTCTTTAAGTACATGAAATTTAATATCAACTATGAATTATTATTTTGATCATTATATTAGATTCTTCATCAAACTATTATATTTTCTCAACCTTGATTAAATACATGTTTTCATCATAGAAAAATACATGTTATTCCCATATGTTTATTATTTATAACCATGAACACCCTAATAGAATCATATTTCTTTAAATGAGAATCCTTCCATAAGCATGTATGATTATATTATGGAATTTTCTTTTTCCATTTTACTAGTTTCAATCTTTATAGTCTATTCATAATTTTCTCATGATAAATCAATCTATCATTCTCAACTTATTTTTCCATGGTATTGGTCTTTAAATCCTTTTCCACAAACAAATAATTTATATTTTTTATTTTTTACCCAATGTTTTTATGAAAAAACATGTGATTAGTTTATGAAATAAGATACAATTATTGTATTTTACATCTTATATAAAATAATTTTATTAAATCTAAGCCCTTGAGTTACCATATTATGTAATATTTTCTAGTTTCAGAATCAATAAAGTATCATTGAAATCTAGAAAGTATTATTTAGTGTTCTATTTGAATCTCCTATTATTGTAACATATTTACCATAATCAAACTAAAATTTCATGATTAAATTTTCAAATTCAAGTACGTTTTATTTGAGTGAGTGAACATATTCCCATATCATAACCAATTGTGTTATTATATAGTGAGAAATATTATTTATTTTGGAAATAATGGAATTAAAATCATTAGTCTTTCGTAATAACTCTCCTTAATTCTCAACATGCTTATTAACATAAAATAATTAAATTTATTTATTTAATTAAATTATGTCATTACCAACATTTTTAATCATATTGATATGGATAATAATCATTACACTCAAAAAATGATAATTTTTTATTTTTTTCTCTTTATCATATTCACCATAATTATCTACATTATAAGAGGAGTTATTATAATTTTTTTATTAATCTATATAATCATTTTTAATTTAAATCGAAAAATTTATTTATTTAGGATTACTTGCCTCATCATAATAAGCATCATCCATCTTAAATAGATTGTTTCTCCCTTCATATTATGTTGAACCCTTTATTCAACCTCAATATAAACTTATTACATTATGGTAATTAGTCACCTTATTGTTTTATATCTTGAATTTCATTTTATATTAAACATCATTATAAAATTTATTGGTTTTCTTTAGACAATTCAAAAAAAATCATATTTTACAACATTTTAAATATTTGAAGAGAATATTACCATTTTACTAACCTTTTCCCTTTTAAAAGATTTTTTATAAAATTGAAATAAAATATTTATAATTCATATCATCCTCGTCATTATTAGAACCTTAATTATGTGATTTATTTTTTTCCTAAATATATAATATTTTGAGAGAATTAAAATTAAACCCCTTCTTTGATCAGAATTTCGTTTCAAAGTTAGAAATATTATAATTTCACATCTATTCAAATTGATGTGAAACTTTTTTATAGACAATTCACTGAATCCTTCATCCTTTAAAGAAACAATATGTGCATTAAATGTCTATTTATGAATGTATATTAATTTTTTTTCAAAAAGGATACAATCTAAATACTATATTCATATATAGTTATAGTGCTGATAATTATATTCACCCATTTAAATAATTTTCTATAGGTTATTTCTCAAAAAATTAAATATCTTCAAATTTAGAAGAGCGTAATTTCAAGTTGGATTGTTTTACCTTTTCATCACCTCCATGAGTTCCATTAATTTTATTTGATATAGATTTATATATTTGAAAATAATTTACCTTAATAAATTATTTATTAGAGGGAGAAAGTAGAGTGATATTATGAGCTCGTCCATTAGATTAACTATTTTACCTATCAATAAAAGTACAATATCAACTACATTAAATTTTAATAAATTGTTCAAGATTATTTTAATTAAAATTTATTCCCAAATAATGAAAGTAATAGATCATCTTCTCCTTCCATCGATGAAATTTATTTCCACCAAACATAAAAAATCAACTTGTTTAAAAAAAACCATATGCTCCAAGAAAAATAAACTATTTGAAAATATGTTCAATATAGTAAAATAATAAACAACCTTAATAAAAAACATATGTATGATAAAAATTTATTTTCACATGATAGATATGGGGAATAATGGTTGGGGTAAATTTGTGTTCATAAGCTTTTACCTTTTTTAAAACACTTTTCTCTCATTAACCATCAACCTATTGAATAATCATGTATGATAAAGTAGTAATAACATGACCACAATAACTAGGATTTTAACAGGATTTATCTACTCTTATCAGTGTATATTTATTGGTGATTAGTGGGTTTTATCCCATATCTCAATGTCATTGTATTTTTATCATTGAATAACATTAGGGGAAATGGTATGTCCATTTTAAAACTATATGTGATGTGTCATGGAAATAAATATATACATTTCTCATGATACATGACATAAAAATTAAAAATCATAAATAATAAGTATATATATATCATAAATACAGAATTTATCTCTCATATAAATATTATCTTGACCTATAAATGAAGTATTTACTAGTTATTTTCTAAAAAAATTTCCTATATTGTCAATAATGATCTAAAAAAGGTTTTAGTTTCTATCTCTTAATTATATCAAAAAATATTATTTTTAAATTTAATTTAAAAAAAAAACTTAGTTTTATTTACAAGGTAGTGGTACTTATAATCAATGATAGAACAAAAAAAATTGCTAATATTTCTTCTTATCATAAAAATACATAAGTTGTTTTAATAATAAATCTCACATATTTGACTATAACTATGGGATATTCTTTTATTAGACAGGATGTAGTTTCATCTTATAGAACATAAATCCATGAAATTTTCTAGAAAACCATGAAATATTTATCCTCATCATCCATTTCAAATAATAACTCATGAAAATATAATCTTTAACAAGACCATCAACCCAATATATTTGGTTTTTATGATAATAAATAGCTCCAACAAAAAAATATCCAAACCATAACATTGAACTATATCATTCTCTTCTAAAATGTGATATGTTTCATAAAAACAAGACGTGTTCCGCACCCCCCTCATGTTGTCTAATGGATTCAATTTAATTCTTCTATAAAAATAAAATTTAAACTATAATGGAAAAATAATATGATACAATTCATGTCATATCATACATTCTAAATCGCATTGTAAAAAATCACAGGTCTATCATATCTTCTATACCTTAAGTAAGGTATAATGTTATCTATATCCACTAACAAGTCTTTTGTGTCTATAGATAAAGTTACCCAACACCACCACTAAATGTATCCGAATAATCTAAAAAATATATAAAGAATGGGTTAGAATATAAATATAATCAGTAATATACTTTTTATAACTCCCATTTATCCATGTGAATTAATCATACCACTATATCTATGCATGGAATAAATAAAAAAAGCAACCAACAAACACCTTCCAAATCCAACCAACTAGTACCTTCAATTTTAGAACATATGACCATCCCACTTCTGAACCAAAGCACTATTACCATCAAATATCATCACACAACTACCACTACATAGAAACCATCACTAAAAACCATATTGGAATAGAGAAATTATACACCCATAGGGACCTTAGTATGAAACTTTCAAATAGTTTCCCTCCCATAATTACCCCACTAATATGACTCCATTATAGAGAAACAATCCACCTATAAGGAACATATTGAATATATGCATCAACATCCACCTGGCTAGGTAGTTATCCACCTATAGGGAACTGAATATAATCTCATCACCACCAAAATGTATTTATACACAGAAAATAAACTCATAATGAATATATATAAATAGTTTTCCATCATTTCATAACTCACTATGATATCCACATTTGTTAGTTAGGCCACTATCCAACTTCTAGGACTGTCGTTTGTTATATGGGTGTCCATTGTTAGGGACTCTCTCCACTAAAAACTGTATTGATTGTTTATATATAGGACCTAGGGGACTCTCCTTATATTACTATATGTCTTCCCTCAAGGAATATACCCTTTATGACCTGTATTAGTTAAGAAGTTGTCCACCCTTTAGGACTCTCACTATATTACCAAGTGTCTGCACTCATGCACTCTTCCCAACTCAACATGCGTCATCAACCCCACATCATATATACACCATGGATATCCATATAACGCACCACCACCACCATAATCATCATTACTACTGCTATAGTACATTTTTAAGAAACTAGTTAGGCCTTCCAAATCACTATTTAATATCACAAGAATTTAGTTATACCACACACACATTTACCATGTCCACAAACTAGTCCATTAAAATCATATCCTATTTAGTATAACAACACCACATCACTAACATTCCTCATAACATGTTAATATAAAATTTCTAAAACCTTATCACTCAGCCAATACTTATCAAGGAGCCCTTTCACCCTGGCCATGACATCCACCATATCATTTCAAATTTACACCTCCATCTATCCACACTAGAGATTTCCTTCAGAAGTTCATATAATATTTGAGTAGCACCATCATTATTATATCATCCTACAATCCTCATATCTCAAAATATTCATGTTTTATGGGATCTTATAGAAATGGCATAGCCTCATGCTAATGCGGTATGACCCTGTATAGTTTACACCACCATATAGGTAACTCACTACCAAAATGATTTTCTAAATACAATATATGGCACAACCCTATGAATATATGACACAAACCCATGTATCTTACTTTCACTGAATATGCTATCCTAAAAAGGACCCATAAGAATAATGAGAATTTTCTAAGAGGGGTGAAGTAGTGAATTTAATTCCTTGTAGGTTTCAATTAGAAAAAATATTTTTCACCTATTAAAGTGAATATTAGATATTTTTCACATAGACCAATGAACACACACAAAATGAAAAAATTATTTCATAAGATTCAATACTCAAAAGAGTAGTTAAACCATATAATAATCCATATCACCTAAGACCAACAGTCCACTAATATCACCATTTTGGATTATAAAATATTTGGTTTTATCAATGAACTCCTATTGCACAATATATATCATATCTGTGTAAAATGACCTCACCCAAAATAAATGATATAGAATTATTTTCTTAGAAAACAAGAGAGTATTAATCTATATCAAACTTCCATCAAGTTACATTTATGTTGTTTTTATTATACCTTCTCTTATTATTATTTCTTTTCTTTTTCTAGTTTCACAGAAGAAGGTGTTATCTTCATTCTCTTCCTCTCTCACTCTCTCTCTTAGATATATTTTTCTATTTCAGTAGATACAATATATTTTTATAGTAGCAGTAAAAATATTTTATTCCAAAAAAAATTTTATTCACATTCAAATTAAAATTTGAACTCCTAAATTCCTTTTATCGCTATTAACTTCATATTAACTTCTCATGATTCTTATTCTTTCTGAAAATATCTATGTTATCACAATGAGACTACATTCATGTTACATCATGATAAACTATAATTCCTATAACTACTTCTCTCTTTCATAGTGTGATGTATTTCATCATGGTTTGAGCCCTTATTTATTTTCTCTATTTCTTCATATCGTGGTGTGACACCATTTAATTTGGAACAATTCTTTATTTCATTCTCAAAATTATGAAATGATTTATTTTTTTAGCTTCTCATCATGATGTGAATACTTTTTAAATAACTAACCAATTCCTTCAATGTGACATGAAAAACATGTTCAAAACATGTCCATATATTCCTCACTTATAGTTTAAAAAATTACATTTGGGATATTAAATCCATAGATGATCAGTTCAAGGATCATCCATTTTAAAATCCTTCAAATTTTTTCTAACTTTCATGAAAAACATTATTCTAGAACTTTGTGATAATTGTTAAAACTACCTACTAACATACATAAGATATCAATATTAACTTCCAAAAACATCACCTTTTTTATATTTCAATAACCCTATCCATAATATATAAATGAATCTTATGTAATCTCGGAATAACTCATATGAATACTAGAAATGAATCTTATGATTGAGGAAATTTTCACATTTCCAATATATATTCCTCAAAAAGTACTCAAATGTATTTCCTCTTCTGTATATTTACCTCTACCTAAAATTTACTTTTACATAGAAATACATTAATTTGATGAATGGTATGTACTTTCCAATATTTATTATATACATTTTGAATTACTCATATGCATTATCAGACTAAATTTTACATATTAAAGGACCTATCCATATCTCCAATCTGATCTCTAGAATGAACCATACATATGAGTAAAAATCACTCTTATATAGACAGGGTACATTTCTAACATTTGAGATTTTTCTATCTTCTTCACAGAATTACTCATATATTTAGAGAATAATTACTCTTACATTTTGAGGACATTGAAATATTTCATACCCAAATCTGCTCAACTTTAAAACACATCAGAATAACCCCAATCACCATCAAACATCTTCAAAATATATTTAAAAACCCCAAACCTTTAAAAATTAATCACCTCATATAATAAACATTAATTAATGTGTGTTTGATATGATTTATGTATTAAAAAAAACTACACAAGAACCACATCCCCTTCATCTTTTTCACATACTTTCTTACCTTTTACGGATATCCCTTAATGATATTTTTATTAAACTGAAAACCACAATAAAAACTTCATCGATTTCAAATTTTTTGATATCTAATAATATTCCTAAAGAAAATCATGGTCTCAACAATCTCCCCTTAAGATTTTATTTTCAATGAGGGAAAATAAATCACTTTTAAACTCATCAAACTTGAAAATGAATCACTATTCAATAATTCTAATTCTATACAGGTAAACTCTATTATAGGAAATAATAATATCAATAAAAAAACTTGTTGTCCATAAATCTGTTTTCCATAAACAAACATCTAGTAAAAACATATGTTCCACTTGATCTTTTCATCTACCTCTCAAAACTATTCATTGAATATCTGAATATCAAGTTACTTCAATCAAGTTTATTAAAAAATTAGAATATTAAATATGATAACTTCTTTGCATACCTATTTTAAAAATTCAATCTAAATACATGCTTACCCTAAATAATAGACCTCTCCCTTATTAGGATAAACACATATATTCATATTATACCAAATATTAATTTTCTCCCCCTTTGTAAACACGTATATAAATAAACAGAAAGATAGATTTATGTTTTTATTTTCCCATCACACAACAATAATCCAAAGATAATTAAGAGATGGGAAAAATACCATACCATAACCATGAGAGGAATGAGGTTGAAATATTATCATCAAACTCAATCTTTGATATAATTCATTAAAAATGGTTTAGTGAATTAATCATCTATTTTATCCTTTATTAGAACAAATTATACCTTTAACACATTTTTCTATATAATTTCCTTGATGAATTGATGTTTTATATAAATTTTATCACGAATTATAAACTAAATTTGCCAAAAAATTGATAGAAATTTGATTATCACAACCCACAAGCCACATAAACATCACTTAAACATCACATAAACCTTAAGATCAACCAATAGAGTCCTCTTCCATATATTTTGGATCATATCTTGAGTTAAAACCATTTATTCCACTTAAATAGTAATAATAGTCACTAATATTTTTTTTTCTTTATGCTCCAATATACACACCTTTCACCTAAAAATAAAAATTCACTAGATACTGTTATTCAAACACCTATATTTCTCACCTTATTAGTATCTATATATACAAATAGATCAATATTTCCATTAATGTTATATTTTAGTGTATATTCCATTGTACAATTAATATAACTAAGAATTCTATTTTTAATAATAAAATAATACATTTTAGGTGTAATTTGATAATTGGACCATAATTTAATATCATATATGATATATGTACTTGAAGTTATTGAGTAAAATAAACTACTAATAAGATTCCTCAATTAAACTGAATAAACTTCCTTACTCTGTCATATTTTAAAATATTTTTTCTGAATAAAATTAGGATAGAAAAGTTCTTTGAATCCACCATTCCAAACATCTTTGGAAGTTCTCTGGCATTCTTATCCTAAGAAATATAAATATGATCTTCTACTTGAGAAATTTGTAAAACCAAAAAAACACATTAAATATTTAATCTTGGAAATCTCAAGAATATTCTTAATTTCTAAATAAAATTCATCAAAAACACCTTCAATATTTCAAGAAAAAATGATATCATCAACATAGACAATAACAATCAATGTTACCTCTTCATCTTATTAGATGCAGGTATTGTTTTCCACTCTTCCATTATTGAATTTTAGCATCTTCAATAATGTTTATAACTTGAAATACAATATCAATGATTATTCTCACCCATATGGAGCCTTCTTTAACCTGAAAAAAATTCCTTATTCTTCACTAAGAAAGAAACCATTAGGGTTCTTAATGTATTCTTCCTCATCTAATTCTCTATTGAGGAAAGTTCACTTCACAACTAATTAGTAGATATTTTCTCACCATTGTGACATAATAAAAATAAATCAACTAATTGTTTTAATCCTATAAATTGATAATTTTTTTTTCATAAAAGTCAATTTCTTCCACGTATGAATACCCTTTGCACACAAGTCTTTACTAATTTCTTACCACTTAATCTCTTTTTTTCATCCTATTATGAAAAACACACATTGTTTTGATAAAATTATTGTTTATTGGATTGGGTACCAACTCCAAGGTTTCATTATTATTGATATAATATAATTATTCATTTATAGTATCGATCAACTCAAGATGATATAATTATTTATTCATATCTATTGGTTTAATAAGACAAAATAGTGTAGTATGTGTTGTTGTCCTAAATGGTCTTCTAGTTCAAACTAATTATCCTTATTATATAATAATATTTTGAACCTAAAATTTATGTTTATTCCTTGGATTATATGAAAAAGTTTGTTCTTAAATACTTAATATTGATGAATTATAATATTCAATATTAACTTCTTATAAACTATCATGTTTTTTAGAAACTCCACTTTACATCTCAATAAAAAATGATTATTTGTCATAACTTTTATAAAATTATTCATGATGTATAATTTCATTATTTTAGTGTTCCAATGACTTTACATCAATAGTATTTATAATATTCCCAATATCTTTATTGAAATAATGGTATACACTTCCATTTGAAGTATAACAAAGGAAGATACCATCAAATCCTTACTACATAGGATTCCCAAGATTTTCACCTTTCATTTTGATACAAGGACTACTAAAAATATATAAATATTTCAACATTTGTGAATTATTATAATACATATTATCTGATTACATTTCAAAATTTTTTTAACATAGAAAATTATTTTGAATATGAATCATTGTTTCAATTACTTGTCTCTAAAAATATCGATAAGTATCATACCCAATTAACATTGCACAATCCATATCCCCAAAAATTTTTCTCTTCCATTTAGAAACACCATTTATGTAGGATTTTAAAGTGTGTATAGTTCAGGTTGAGTACCATATATCTCAAATACTCTTCATGTATTCCAGTATTATATTCAGAACCATTATCTATCTAATTTTTTTTAAAGTAGAAACCACACTCCTTAGTAATTATTTTAAAACTTTGGAATCTTTTCAAAGCCTTTAACTTATTATTCGTGAACATAATACAAGTTATGAGAGTAAATAAATCTCGAAAATAAATAAAATATTTTTATCCATTTATATATTTGTTCTTCATAAACCAAAAAATGTTTGAAATAATGATCTCAATTTGATGTGATATTTGAATCTCATCTTTATTGTATGGAGAATTAATAATATTTCCCTTTTAGAATGTATAGAAAATCTAGTTTTCCTCTCTCTTTAGTGTAGGAACATCTTGAAAATTATCTCCTTAGGTAATATTTCTCTTGTTATTTTTATAAGATCAATAATAATTTTATGAAACAATTGATTTTCCATTATTATAATTTTGTAGTGAAATTTTTAAGCATCACCAACCCGAAACAAGTTGCATCTTGTTCACTGGCCTCTTTTCAATATGAAACCATATTTAAAACTATTCACTAACAACACATATTTTTGAAACACTAATTCATTTACTTCATCATGAAGTTGTGATACACATATTAAAATGTGTTATAGATCATTACCATATAACAGATTCTTAGACATCAATTTATCCTTTCTACTCACTGTCGACCTAACTTCTTTAATTTTAACTAACTCATAAAACAAATTTATTAGGCCTTTACACAACTTTTAAAAAAAATTAAGATCTTTAAATGTCTTATAATATGTAAATAAATCACATTATCTCTAATTCATGGACATGCCCTTTTGATACCTTACGTCAAACTTTAACAAAAAAATAATTCTCTCTTAATTTTTATTTCTTCATCTAAGTATTTAATGTATTGTATTTCATACTAAATTGTGTAGGTTGAATGTTGAGAAATTATTGAGAAAAGTGATTTATATTTTTAAATCCTCCACAAACTTCCTCTAATGGTTAGAATTTATTCTCAACCATCAGTCTAGAATTTTCAGGTTGCTTCTAAATTTTCCTTCCTTAAGAGGAATGATTCACCCTCAAAAATTTATTCATAGACCATATAGACTTATATAAATATTTTTAATTAATCCAATAACTGATTTCATTTAATCTAAATCCTCCATAGTTACCAAATTATCCATAAAAATCACACTTATCATTGAAAATAGTTACTTGTCTAGATGCTGAAACCTGTATTTATTCTACCTTTTGAACCTCATTTTTTAATTCTTTCTAAAAAAAATTATAATCCTGAAAACATCATATTTACACTATAATTATATTTATCCTTTTTTAAATATCCAATTTTAGTAGTTTTTACTTTTAATTTAGTGTTCCTAGAATTTATGATTTTCTAATAATCATCTTATTTTTCTATAAACTCAAATATGTATGCCTGTAACATAGAAATAGTCTTTTTACCAACACTTTGAAGACCTTTTTCAATCATTAAATGTGATATTTTTTGTTATACAAAATTATCTAAGTTCTTTAAAACTTTATCTCTCTCAATAGTAATTTTTTTATGTTTTATCTAACTTCTTGTATAGAATTATAGAATTTTTTTTACTTATCTAATTCATTTTCAAGATCATCAAGTTTAGTAAGAAAATATAATGATCCTTTATTCTTAATTTAACTCACTTTTCAATTTCATTTTTTAAAAACTTCTATATATAAAATAACATCTTCAATTATTCAACCTCTTTCATCAACCTTGACTTTATATCGGCATGAACATAATCATTATTTTATTATTATTGACTATATTTATTCAAATTTTTATATATTTTTCAATTATGAGATATTGTAATGGCACTATTTGAGTTATCACTTAAAAAATTGATTTTTATTTATTATTTACTTATAGAATCACTAATTTAATCACTAGTGAGCACTTCCTCATCCACTTCTAGTTAATAATTTTTATCAACTTCACTAGAACTTTCAACTTTTTTATCATCTTCACAACTATAATAACCCTAAAACATTGATAAGAAACATATATTTTGAAATTTATAGAATTTATTAACTTTACCATTTAATTAATTAATTGACGTATCAATTTTTTAGAATTAGATAAACTTCTTGGTTTCTCAACCATGTCTTTATAATGCTATAATTATTTCAAAATTTTAAAATTCTATGAAAAAAGCTCAATATCACCGTACTTGAAACACTTAAATGGTATATTTAGATTTAAAATTCCTTTACCACTTCTCACTTGTATGTAAATAAGTGACTTTAGTTTTTAAAACATCAATTGAACATTATATTCCATATTATAATCTTCTTATTCCAAAAATTCTTCTTTCTAACACATCTCTTATTTTTTGGATTTAAATGAAATTTACCTTTCATATTTATTATTTATATAGAGTAAACTTAATTTACATGTTTCATAAGAAATTATAATTATATATAAATCATCCAATAGATGTGTACCTAGATTAAAATATTAGAGCATTAAAACTTTTTTATCAAATATTTTTGGTAAAATAAAAAAGTATATTATTGATTGTCATATATTATTCTTGACTCCCCACAAAACCTATAATAGTGACCATAATTTCATTAACCTGAGTGAATAATTGATGTACTATTTTATCATTATACATATTAAGGTCTTCACACTTAAACCTCAAAATATATAGTTTAGTTTAATACTATTTTTCATTACTTTTGAAAATATATTTTACCTTATTCTAGATTCCTTTTATTGTCATTACAACTTACACTTTAACAAACTCTTTTGTTTTAAGATAATAAAAATAGAAATTTAATAATAGACATATCTAAAAAATATACTCATTAAAATTTCATAAATATAATAAAATTACACATAAAATGAAATAAGAAAAAAATTGAGGATACTAAACTTTCATCTATGATTTCCTCTCCCAAGATCTCCTGTTAACACCACCATTCTACCAATGAACTCGCACTAATGGAATAAATCATCCTAGTATGAATTTACCCTTATGATCCTGAATTTACAATAGATAATAAAAAACTTTCATATCATCTTTGATATCAACATTACTCAAATCATTCACATGTTAAATATCCTAATAATTCTTATGAATTTTTGGAACATGAAACAACAAGGAGGTAGAAAAAACTAATAATATTACTCTAAAACCCATTAAAAAAATCAATTAGTCTAATAAATCATGGTGATAACTTTATTCCCTTGCCAAACCTTATATTTACACACCAATGTGAAACTCTTAATAACACATGATCTCCAACCCTAAACTCCAGTAACTTTCTCCTTCGATTCACAGAGGATTTTTTTCTTCTCTGAGTAGTTTTCATGTGATTTGGAAGAGAATTCACATTATTTTAAATATCCTACACCATATCCATCCTAACTAAAATGGAATCCCAAAACTCTACCTAATATAATGTAAAATATAATGTTTTCCTATATAAAACCTTGAATGGTCCTCTACTAATAGAAAAATTAAAACTATAAATATTATTAAACCCCACCAATGATAAAGGGTTTTCTCATGATCCTCAAAAATAAAAGATGTAAGATATCAACATATCCTCTAATGTATGGATTATTGGATCACATTTATTATCAGTCTATGGGTGAAATATTGTGCTAAGGCACAACTATACTGAAGGAATGTTGAAATCCATTCCACATTTATGATGTAAACCATGTATCATGATTAGATATTATTATCCTTGAAACTTCATTAATATTCACCACTTACATCATATAAAGATTCAAGAAACTATCTACTAAGATTAATTTATTAATTGGAAAGAAATGATCAGACTTCATCATTCTATCTATAAAAACAAAATTTCATCAAACCCTCTCGGGGTATGAGGTAAAACTATTAGAAAATCTATAAATATTTCCTCTAACTACCACTAAAAAAATTACATGTAATGTAATAATTACCCTAAAACTTGATGTTATTATTTTACCTACTGCTATATAAGATATTAATAAACAAACATGGACACTACCTTCTTCCTCTCAGAACACCAAAACTGCCTCTTCAAAGTATAATAAATCTTTATAAAACATGGATACACTCCCCAATATGAACCATCGAATTCATTCCTAACAGTTTACAATATACATTGGTGAACATATAACTTTCAATGAAATAACTCCAGATTTTATTCATCCTAGCACCAACTGTCTAATGCATCACCATTCACAATCTAATCTCTCTATAATTCAACCTTAGGTTCTCCCAACTAAGACTCCTCTACTATCCACATAAATGAACATGTAACCTTTTTCTATTAACAAAATGTTCCCCCATTAATGTCTTTATATCCATGGTTACTAGATTATATCAACTCCATCACTTTCCACTTATAACTCTTCCATTGATAATACTCACCATAAGACTTCTAAATAAAGGTGTCATACACCACATTACCCTTCCCAAGGGTATATGTGATTTCAAAATCAAAATCTAAAAATAATTCAACAAAATTTATCTACTAAAAATTAAAATAAATATTAGAAAATATATACCTCAAGATGATATGATTGTTATAATTTATAAATCATTATCTATGAAAATAACTCCTCTAATTATTAATAACAAAGACCACTAAAAAATATCTAAATCATGTGTAAAATAATTATGTTTGTGAGTACATAGTTTCCATGTTCCATAGAAAATAACTATTATTTCATGAATTAAAACACATCAAAAAACCTAATGAGATTCATCATAATATATTTTAAAAGGAACTCCCTCCTTATACGACCAATGAATTTTAGTACTTGTTAACTTCTTTTATAGAATTTAAAAAGTATTTAGACACCCTTATGTGAAAACTAAATCATTTACTTTCATAGTAAAAGGTAATAGTAGGATGAGAAAACTTGATACTGAACCATTTATATTAACTAGTTAATCCTAATAAAATCCTTAATTTTGAATCATACTTTGTTATATTCCATGAAAAAATACCTTAATATTTAGTATGTCTAATACTATACCATGATTCTAAATAACATGACCCATAAAATTCACTATACATGTCCAAAATTGACACATAGGAAACTTCCCATGAAACTGATTCTCTCTTAATAACTCTAAAGACATTTTTGAGATTATCTACAAGATCATCCTCCATCTGTGGATATATAAATATATAATAGATGAAAATAACTATAAAATCATCAAGATAGGGTTGAAACAACATATTCATAAACCCCATAAACATGATCAATGAATTCTTAACTCCAAACATCATCACTAGAAAATCAAAATTACTATACTAACAATAAAAATATTTCTTAGAGATGTATTCATACTTAACTATGATCTAGTGACATAAATATGATAAATCAATCATATAAAACTAACTATCCTCTACAAATAAACAAACAAAACATCTACCCTATTAATTAGACTTGATTTAGTGAATGGTAATTTATCAACAATTTCAATTCCAATCTCATTATTTATGAACAATAATGGTATATTCCATGGATATGTGATCTATTGAAAAATATCACCATTATAATATATCAATATATATTCTCAATTCTATATGTTTTTCAGGCACCACAAGTTAATCATTCATAGTGACATCAAAAACACTAGGATATAACTCAATCAGAAACTCAATATTTTGTATTAGATCTAATCTCGTAAACTAATTTTGGAACACATCAACATAATATATTACAATAAGATAAAACTTCTCCATATTCACATAAATTGAATAAAAAACATCATGATCACCAACTAAAATTCAATTTTATATATATAAATTCATCCCTTCATAAAATAAAAATCTCTTTCCCTAATAAAAAATATAGAATCACCACCTAAACTAGAGAAAATATCACTATGTCAATAGTAATTGAAAAAATCTTACACAAAATGTAGCCAATCCATCACTAGGATAACATCATATGGACATATCTATAGAAATATTATTTTATAGAATAAATTACCTCTCCTCATAACCAATTCACAACAATCCACCCCCATCCGGCCTCTCCTGACCTTCCCTGGAAGATCAATCAATTTTGATGGCCTCTAAAAATTTTCTACTGGAAAATATAACCCATAAAATAGAGAAGGGGTAATAAAAGAAATTAAGGACCTATAATTAATCAAAATAGAAGAAAGAGTGGGGTAAATAAAAATCATACCTTGAACCACCACTAGTAATTCCACTTAGAAAACTTCAAAAACCTAGAATTTACCTCTACCAAATCATCCTCCTCTTCAACCCTCTTACTCATTATTATATCCTCTATAGTTATCCTAATATTGAGATCCTCCATGATTTACTCCTCTAGAACCACCTTATGATAGGGGTATCAATATTCATCTACCCTAATATATATTTTTAATCTATTATAGAAGAGGCTAACATGCTGGTTTATCAACCATCACACTCTACACACATCTCCTGTGCATGCCTTAAAATATGGCCCAATGGCATGATGATATCCTATACCTTCATAAGATCAAAATTGAAATATTTTCCTCCCACTAAATGGTTTTGTACTTTCTACTCTATAGAAATGATATCTCACGAAAATTTGACTCCCTTGGTCTCTTTTAAACCTTTATTTATTTAAAAATAATTAATTTCCATCCCTATCTCTACTCTTAGTCACACCCTTATGGGTTCTCCTGGAAAAATATCACTTTTTAATAAATAAATTTTATTCCATATATTCATTTTCCAATAAATTTGTTACAAAACTAAGAGAAAAGATCCTCAACTGATGCCCTTGTTGTCAGACCATTCATGTGAGACCCCATATATTATTAGACACAAAGGCTCTTCGATGACATGGGATGGTGTCAGTGGATCTCTCAGTCATTAACCCCTTCGAATTGTCCCATTCCATTTTCATTCTAAGGTTTCATGGTTCCTTATCCCTCTTCACCCCTCATTATCTTCCCTTCCTTCCCAACCCATCATGTGGGACCCCATTTTGTTCTTATGTGATGGTGTTTTGTGGTGGATTGGGATTGTGATTAGGAGGCATGTGATGATGGTTCCTCTCTATTTTTGGGTTCTCTTTGTTCAATTTCTTTCACAACTCAACAGATTCAGTTGCTTCTTTATGTTCTCTCTCTAGTGATATAGTTTGGTTTTGTTTCATTTGCGGTGTATTAGAGTTTGGAGAGAAAGGATGATGCATCTTTGGATAGGCCTGTGATGAATGGGTTTATCTCTTTGTTGCTGACATATTTGTTGTTCAGTTTCATATTTTGGTGTTTTCCATTTTTGTAAAGGCTTTTAGGCACAAATTTCTTATTGGATTTCATTTTTTTGGTTATGTGGTTTCTTCTCTCCTGGGTGTGTTTCTATGAAGGGGATGGAGTACCTTTTGAACATCATGGCTTGGTGTCATAGTCCTAGCCACTTCTAACCCTTCTCTTTCTTTATGATCTTTTCTCCCATGCAAAATCAGTTTGGTGCAGTTATTTTCTTAGAGGTTTTGGGATGTGTGGTGTGGATTTGTTATCAGTGATCTAGGAGGTGTGACTGATTTAGGCTTCGTACCTTGATAAAGGTTTATGCGGAGTATATTATGGATTTATTCAATGGTTTCAGATATCAGATTTTAATGGGTTCTCATCGGCAGTTGTTAGTGTCTATAGGTCTCGGGGCATGGATCGAGGCAGATAGAATAATGGGTATCACTATCCAAGGATTTTGTGGTGTTGTGTTCAAGGAACAGATTTATTTTTTAAATTTTTAATTCTTAGTGGTGATGGGTTTTCTAAATTTCAATTGTTGGTGTTTTTGAATTTCATAATGCATCTCTTCACGATCTTTGGATTTTTGAATTGTTTTGGCTTTAACATGAAATAAAAAGTGGTTTTGTATCCATGGTTTTTGTTCAAAAATATTTTGAATTTTGAATTTGTTAATTGAGATATGGCTTCCCAGTACAATTACTAGTAAACCTTAAATATGATTTTACAAAATAAAAAAAAAATGGACTTAGAGTAACTCTTGTATAAACTATTTCTAAAAAATATTTTATCTGGTCATAGAAATACCATGATCTCTCAAGAAAAGTTCCTTCCACTAATATACAAAACCTCACAATAAGCTCATTAGAAAAGTAACATAATGATCATCTCATTTTTAGTTTATCCAAAAAAGCTATCTCAGCCTCATATAAGAAACACTGAGTCTCATGACTAGAAATAGACCTCACATAACTATAGAAACTTATACTTATTGAACACAATAACGGAAATCTTCCAAGACTACCCAGCATCTAGTTCCACTCACCAATGAAATATATCAGGTTCTTTATGAACCTCCTCTTACTAAAATTCACATTAGTATTGTACAACCAATATAGCTATATACCTATAAACCAACTTCAAACAATGTATATATACACACACACACACACACACACACACAAGTAATTTCTAACCACACTACCACATCATCCATGCGTCTAACCACATATCTATATCATTCAACCCCACATGGATAATCCTCCCATAAAAAATATAAACATAATCACTATGAACTAAAACTACATGATTCATATATCTACACCTCTCAAGATACCCTATATTCAATATAGTATTAAATATATTTTGATTCATAGGTTATCGATTCCTCGCATAGATCACAAGCTCCCTTATACTTCAAGATAGTTTTCTTAGTCTAATTTTACATCCCAGTTTTAAGTAATATTATTACCTTATATCCCAGGAAATTATCAACAATTATTAATCCAAATTATATCATATAACACTCACTATAATACCATTTTTTCACAACCCACCATCACTAATACTCTACCTGAGTCATCAATGAGTTAGAATATGACATCCAAATTCTAATTTTAATAAGACAATGCCTAATTCTAGAACCATTGGTTTAATATAACACATATATGGAAGGAATTAATATTTTTTATAAAAAACTCTATGATACATGGATCAATATATATATATATATAACCATCTATCAATATTTAAATAATGTGATACAATGCATGTCCTATCTAACAATACAAACTAAAATGAAAAAGTAATCATAAGAATATAATCTCCCATATAATTTAGGTATGTTATAATGTAATCTATTTATACTGACAAGTATTATGTTATCATTATTTAGTTCACAAAACACCACAACCAACTATATCTTGATAATTTGAAAAACAATTTTATAAAATTGGGGTGAGAAAATAAATATACATAGTGGGTTCCTATATGGAACTCCCATGTTTCCATGTGAATGAATCATAATAATCAATCCATTCATATAATAAATAAATCAAAAAATCAACCAACAAACAACACCAAAATCCAATCATCTAATCTCCACCATTTCATACAATATAATCATCCCACTTTCGAACTAAAACACTTCCCAACACATATATTCATACAACCACCACTACAAAATAACCATAATAAATCCTTATCTAAGAAAAAAGAAATTTCCCACCCAGAAATGCCTTACTTTAATTCTATTAAATAGTTCTCCATCCATAGAGACTCTACTTAAACAACACCACTACCGATGAACTATCTGGGGAACATGATGAATATAAATATCAACAGGCACCACACTAAATATATATATACCCTTAAGGAACTAGATATAATATCTTAAATGATAACAATTAGTTATCCAATCATATTTAACTCTCAAACCATATCCCTATCAAAATGTATCTATTCATCCTCAAGTAACTTGCTATGATATTCACATTTAATGGTTTGGCCACTGTCCGCCTCTAAAGAATCTAACTAGTTCTCATTGTGTTTACCCTTAGGGAATCCCCCCACCATAACCCATATTACTTGTGTAGTAATCCACCACTGGAGACTCTCACTATATTACCATGTATCTACCCTTAGGGACACTCCCCTTCTTAGCTCACATTGGTTGGGTAGTTGTATTCCCTTGGATACTTCAAATGTATAGTCAAATTTTCACTCTTAGGGACCCTCTATTATTCATTTGTTTTCATTAAAACCACATCACATAAATATAATGGATAGAAATATTATCCATTATCGTCACCATTATCATTACTATAGTGAAATACCAGGTAACTAGTCATGATATTCATATTACCATGAAATACTGTAAGAATTTAATCATGCCATAAACCATATTTACAATAACCGTTTTCAGTCTATCATAGTTTAATCCCAGGGAGAATAAACTAACCAAATCATTAAAATTAAAAATATCCTAGTCTTACAAAAAACATTATCCTCACCACATGGTTAGTACATATCAAGAAACCCTTTAACCAAACCATGTCATCCACCACACCATTCCATATTCAAACTCCATCTATCTGCACCATAGTGGTCATATAAGGGTTAATACTATATTCAAGTACCACCAAAAATATCATCTCATCTCAGAATATTAATATCTCAAAATAATTAAGTTTCACTACCTCTACAATAAATGTCATCTCCCCTACTAATATGAAACAACCCGGTAGAATCCACACCACCTTATGTAACTCACTGCCAAAATGGTCGTCTATCTTTAGAATGTGACACAAACATGTGTATATATGGAATTACTATTAATGAATTTATTTCACTTCATCCCATATCCCCATCCCCCATCCCCACCAACACTTATACACTTGTTTTTAGAATGATGCATGGAACTCATGCAATATTATCACCAACCAATCCAGAGTTTATAAATTTCACTCTCCTAACCTCTAAATTATTTTCAACAATTTTATACAATTATATAATATATATTCAACATTGTAACTTAATAAAAAATTTATAAAAAATATATATACCCAATTCTAAATCAATCTCAATCATTTCCAATATATCAAATAATTTACACTTTAATTATAAACACTATTTAACAACAATTCATCATTTCATAATCTTATCCATTTTTAATAATTTCTCCATTTATGTTAATTAAATATTCTATATTAATAGAATTATATTTCCAAAAATTGTAACATATTTTAAAGACCCAGAAATTTCCATTCCATTTTATTTAATTATATGAGAATATTACGAGTCCGCGAATATTCACGGTGTGTGATTCTGAGTCCTGGTGTTCCCATAATGAATTTATGAACTTTTTTTCGGGTATGTTCAGTAAACGTGTGAGTGGGTTTTTGTAACTTTTGAACCAGTTCTCAGAATTGAAATTCGAGGACACTGTTGAACTCGCATCGTCGATATTCGCTTAAGGAGACCTTTACCTCAACTTTAGTAGGTAGAGGGTGGAAGATAATTTTTGTTCTTTTTGTGACAGAATAAAATAAAATAAAAAAGTTTAAAATTTATATTTTTTAAACCCATCAACATGGTTTATGTTTGTGGGGACCACCTAAGCCTAAACCCCCCAATTTTAATTCTTAAAGATGGGGACCACCAGAACCCTCATAATGGGAGAAAACCTCTCAACACCCCATTAATTCACTCCTCCCATTTAATTGAGTAAATTAATTATTTCAACTATCCATTTAATCAATAGTTTCATTTAATTATTGTGTCAAATTAAATTAAACCTATTTTAATTTAAATTGGCATTTCATCTCATGGGATTTTTGGGAGAGTGTTGGTAAAAGCGAGGAGGTTTGGAGAATCATGGAGAAACTCATCCTCCAACAAAGAATGCACTCCATAATTGAAGAACGAGGATGACGTTCGAGCCGACTTTAGAAGCATCTTGCGAAAGTGACGAACATCGACGACACTATCCCCAATGACTTTATATCCTTCCTCATGACCTTTGTCAACAAACCTCCGAGGTAGGGGTTTAATTATGTTAGATTATTGATTCCCATGTTCTTCCCTTCTAAACAAATAATGTGGATCAACTCCCTAACTAGTTGATCCGCTGATGATTTCTTTTTTGTGGGTTTGGGAATAATAATTTCCATAGGTTGTAGGGGTTTAATTATGTTTGATTATTGATTCCCATTTTCTTCCCTTCTAAACAAAGAACGCGGATCAACTCCCTAACTAGTTGATCTGCAGATGATTTCTTTTTGCAGGATTGAGAATAATAATTGCCAGAGGTTGTAGGATTTGATGTATTGAGTACCCCCTTACCTTTATTGACATTCTTCATACAAGATTTATTAAGCCTCTTGCTACCGCCCTAACACAGAGGGTGCGGGCCAAACGAACATGGACCGACCTCTCCGAAATTTTCTTGAGGTTTTTGTTGTTTTCCTCACAATGGAAGAAGGTGGAGACTGGTGCTGGTGAATGGAACCAGTGGGAATCTGATATGGCAGTCGACAAACCGCCGACCACGATGAAGGCAATGGTGCAACCACGCCACCTGATGAAAGAGAATTGCGGCTTATTCCATGGTGGCGAAAGGAGGACGGCTGGCCACCCGGCCAGCCGCGACAGACCGCCGCACCACGACCTCCCCGCTGCATCATGGCCCCCATGGCACACATACCTCCCCGCATCCCCCGCCCCGCACCGCGACCCCTGTGCGGCACCATGGCCCCCGCACCGTCCTATGGCCCCGCAACACATCGTGATCCCTGCGCCTTCATGCGGCCCTCGTGCCATCCTGCGCCGCCCCGCAGCCCCCGCGGCCCCCACACCGCCCCTCGGCCTGCGACCCCCATGCTGCACCGCGGCCTCCGCGCAGTCCAGCGGCCCCCGTGCCGCACCGCGGCCACCCCGCCACACCGCGGGCCACCACCCGATCGGGGCCGCTAAGGCCGGAGGGCCCAGCATGGGCCGGGCAACCTAGCGCAGGCTGGGTTGATCCGAACTAGGATGGGCCGGTTCGGTCTGACCGGGTTGGACTAGACATGGGCCAGCTTCGACCCATATTCTCTTTATCTGCCATAACGTTGGAATTGGGCATCCGTTTGACGAACTGTCTATGGTGTCGAAAACCTTGGAGCAAGACGGTCCTTTTGGTATACCCTAATTGATATTTGGATAAATGTTGGGGTACAATCGTCTTGGACCGAGCACAAATCCAACCGGGCTCTCGGGACTAAAAGGCTAATAACTTACAGACTGAGCATCCGTTTGACGCACCGTCTGTTGTATTGAGACCCTTATGACATGGAAGACCTTTGGGATACTTCTTCATGGGACTTTGTGATAGTTGGAGTATTGACCAGTGGCTTGAGGAGTGGATCCTCTCAGAGAAAATCAAGCTTAGTGCAGGAACCCTGTAGCTGGCTATGACAAGGTACTAGGATCCTGTGTGGGTCTGATGATGTACTAGGATCCTGTGTGTGTCTGATGAGGTACTAGGATTATATGTGGGTCTGACGATGTAATAGGATCCTGTGTGGGTCTCACGAGGTACTAGGATCCTATGTGGGTCGGACGATGTACTAGGATCTTGTGTGAGTCTAATGAGGTACTAGGATTAAGTGAGGGTCTGACGATGTACTGCGCTCCTCTGTGGGTCTGATGATGATTTAGGATCCTACGTGGGTCTGCCTCTTAACAGAGTAAGATGATTCAATAGTTATATCTAATCATCTTTACTATCATACATAAGTTATACCTGCTATGATCTGAGTCTGTACCTGTGTGTTACTTTCCTTCATGGTAATACCTTGGTGGTATTCTTTAGTGCGGCGTACCTGTATGGTACTTAACTTGGTGCAATTACTTCCTTTATGGAATAGTTGAGCTTTGAGATTTTGAGCTGGACTTTGTGTTTCCTCATCATTGAGATGAGATTACAAGATAACTTAGGTATATGTATGGGCATATACCTAAGTAGGTTTGACATTTGTTTACATGCTGTGTGGTTTATCCTTTGTGGATTTTGTGAGACCTTGAGGGTCTCGGGGTCCCTACTGAGTATCATTATACTCACCCCTACACGGGCTATGCCTACACCTTGTTGTGTTTGGTGTAGACGGTGGACAGCGCTGACGGAGGACGAGGGTACCAGGACTGGAGGTAGCTTGAGGTGGGCATTAGATGAGGCATGCTGCAGAGAAGACTATTCGAGAGCTATTCCTAACCTTCAGGTAGGGTCCTAGGCGGGCGTTCGCAGGAGCTGTTCGGTTTACTTGTACTTTCCAGTTTTCTTGTTCCTTCCAGTTGGGCTTGTATTCTATCCCCTTTTACTTATTGTACTCACTCTGTTTACTTTAAGTTTACTTGACTTCATATCTTGTTGTGTGCTTGGTTGCATATATTTACAGGTTATAAAGGCAATGCCTTCCCAATATTTGGGAATACACCTTTGGTGCTAGTCGCCAGCCCCTAGCCTATGGAAGGCGGGCTTGAGGTAGTCACAACACAGGCCCCGAGGGACGGGTCGTGACAAATTGGTATCAGAGGGGTTGGTTCTACTGTAGAACATAGGAATCCAATATTTTTAATGGAAATAGTGTTTAGTGTGGTGAGTGTGGTCATTATTTTAGGGAATCCATTGTTGGTGTGGTGGCCGATGTATCCATACACCAGGACCCTGACATATGATCTCTGACTCAGTACACAAAAACACTAATTTCTTGTGTGTTTTGAAGATTTTTTTTGTGATCTCTTTGATTCATCTCACCAGGTATAGTTTTGACTGTGGATCACCTGTTTCTTTTCAGGATGCCTCCATGCAGACAACCAACTATGGTTCTAGATATAGTACGCACTGATATAACACTGAGTGATGAGGCCTCGGTGTAGGGCCCTCTTCCATTAGATGCACCTGTGGAGGCACAAGTGGTATCGTTCCCCGTTGTACCACCGATGCCACCATCCCCGACAGTAAAGGGTGCACGCTTCTTGAGTGCATTGCACAAGTTCTAGTGCCATAGGCCACCGAGGTTCAGGGGAGAGACAGACCCACAGGTGGATGAGGATTGGATGGAGGCTGTGGTGAGAGTCTTCTGACTGGTAGTGACACCAACTGATCTCATGGTGATCCTGGCCACCAGTCTTCTACAGGAAGAAACAGGCAGATGGCGGATCTTGATGCTCTAGGTTCATGACGAGGTGACACTTCTCTGGGAAGACTTCGAGATCCTGTTTCGGGTAGAGTTTGTTCCAACGAATCTTCACACAGTGCGCATACAGGAACATCTTCATCTGCTGCAGGGAAGCATGACTGTGGATCAGTACTCAACGAGGTTCACCGACCTCTCATGCTACTCCACTGATATGGTACGAGACCCATTATTCAGGGCCCGGATCTTCGATTAGGGACTCAGGAGGGAAATCAGGGCTTCAATGATTTCTCTCAGCATCCTGAAGTAAGCAGGGGTGTTAGAGCGATCCCTCTTAGTGGAGAGTTTTCTTGCTGAATAGTCACCAGCATTGAGACCCACCACTGGATGTCACGTAGTAGAGTCTTCTACAGCTAGCAGCAGCCAGATGTCACAGTGGTCTAAGAGGACCAGACCTATAGGTGGATGACCGCATGACTCAGGATTGGTTGTGCGGGGTACCAGAGACAGAGCTTTTCATGTGAGGAACAAGCAGTGTTTCACATGCGACGGGCAGGGTCACATGGCTTGTGACTGTCTGACCCGCCATATAGATGATCAACAGATGGTCAAGGGACTGCCCAGACAGAGACAGAGGTTCGATTGAGGTGGTCTGTAGGGAGCAGGAAGATGTGGTAGAGGAGCTGGACGTGCAGATGGCAGTGGGAGAAAATTCAATGTGTTACTGATACCACCAAAAGGTGGTCCACCCTAACCACAAGGAGTATATGGACATAGGTGAGCTCAACTCCAGGTGATTGAGGCCTACGACCATGGCACTCTGGAGATGATACGAGGTACGATCTATGTCTATTCCACCTTAGCTACAGTACTTATAGACACAGGTGCCAGTCATTCATTTATTTCCACTACCCTCGTTAGGAGCTTGGAGATTACAATGGAGTCATTGGCTTGATCATTACGTCTAGAGACTCCTATGGGAGCAGATTCGATGATTACACCCTGGTTCCGAAAGTATGAGGTTACTCTAGGAGGTGATATCTTCGGTTGGGATCTCCTAGTATCGACGTCGAGGCCTTATGACGTCATATTGGGTATGGAATAGTTATCCATAGTTCATACTCATATTGATTGTATTAGGAGCAATGTGTGTTGTGTTTACATGGATGTGACCAGGTTTACCTTCATTGGTGAGAAGAGATCCTTTGCACCACATGATGGGATTACCCGGAGGAGAGTGGAGTCGATCACTCATCAGTTGGCTAGCCTTACCCTCGGAGCGTTTGATGTGGAGAGTCTGAGCTATCCTGTAGTGGTGGAACAGTATGCAGATGTCTTCCTTGATGATGTTCTGGGTCTACCTCCTCACATAGAGGTGGAATTTTACATTGACTTGTACCCTGGGACGACACCGATATCTACACCAGTGTATCACATGGCTCCTGTAATTATTTGTGAGCCGCGGTTATAGCTGGAGGAATTATATGGGAAGGTGTTAATATGGCCAAGTGTTTCTCCTTGGGATGCTCCAATTTTGTTCGCTAAGAAGGCGGATGGGAGTTTGAGACTTTTTGATGACTATCGGCGCCTAAATCAGGTGACTGTGAAGAACAAGTACCCACTCCCGATGATTGATTACCACTTTGATCAGCTGAAGGGAGCACGGTGGTTCTCAAAGATAGACCTCAGATCAGGCTATCACCAGCTCAGAGTACGAGATGATGATGTGCAGAAGATGACCTTCATATGTCGGTATGGATATTATGATTTCTTGGTTATTCTGTTCGGCATGACCAATGCTCTAGTAGTGTTCATGGGACTCATGAACAAGATCTTTCATCCATATCTTGATCTCTTTGTGGTGGTATTCATTGATGACTTTCTGATCTACTCGGCTACTGAGGAGAACCATACCTATCATTTGCAGATAGTTCGGGACACACTCTGAGAGCACCATGTAAATACCCGTAAAATTCAAGGGAAATTTTTTCTTAATTTTCTTTGGGATCTTACAAGAACGCAGTTTCTAACGGAACCTGATTCTGAGGCCCGGTGAGCCCGGAATAATTTTCCGAAGATTAGCATGGGTACGTTCAGTGAATGAATGAGTAGGATTTCGTAACTTTTGAACCGGTTCTTGGAATCGAAATCCGAGGACACCGATGGAACCGCAACGCCGGTAATTGCTTAAGAAGACCTTTACTGGAGTTTCATTTGCTCGGGAGGAGTTGTTAAAAAATTAGGGAATTAAATGTTAGGTAAAATAAATTGTGTGCAATTTATTTTATCCTTGGTACTTTAATTCTCTCATGGGAAGTTATTGGTGGGGCCCACAACCACCCAACTTCCCATGTGAGATTATGAGGGCGGTGGGGCCCACACGAGCCCCCATCTTCCAAATTCCCTAACTCCTCACCTCCCACATTAATTCATCCCACCTAAAGACTAATTAATATGATATCTTAAGATCAATTAATTAAGTATGTTAGGTTTTGAATTTTGTAATTTTGAAAAGCATGGCATGAGTAATAAAATAAGGCAACACTTATTTTGTTATCATTGGTTTGGTTGTGCGAGAGGATTTTGGAGAGGATTTCTCTAACTCTTGAAGAACACCTTCTTCCTCGTCGAAGAACGCAAAGAACACCGAGACTTCAACGAAGAACTCCGTCACCACAAAGGGAAGTTCATCGTACCATCTTCTTCCCTCTCCGCAGCCGGTGAGAGACGCCATCCTCGGAGATTAACGATGCGACGCCGTTTACCGTGATGCTGACTATTATCTTTTCCGTGATGCCTTCTTCTGCGACATTCTTTTCTGTGACGAATCAACAACGCTTGAGGTAGGGGTTAATTTCTTTTTCGTGAATACTTTCGTCGTTGTTCATCATTTCCTAATTGAGCCGCCTGTTATCGTAATAACGGGAGGAGGTCGGACTGCACGAACACGGCCGAACCTCCTCCCCCCTTGATGCTTGATTTTGTTGCATCACGAGCAAGGTAGCGCGGTGCCGTTGCACCGCGTGGAGATAATGAAGTATGGGAGGAGAAGCGTGGCACCGTCGCACTGCGCCGTTGAAGTCGAACAAGGCCGCGACGCTATCACGCCGCACCGGAGAACCTCGAAGAGGCCGCGGCCGGAGCGGGGCCACGGGGGAGCGGCGGCAGGCTTTCGGCCGCCAGATCAAGGAGGCAGGACCCGCAGGGGGCTCCCTCGGTGACCCACCGGCCGGTTACCATGAAGGCCGGGGGTCGAAACCCCCGGCGGGCTATAGAAGCGCCCCCCCCCCCCCCACGTGGGGGCTGCGTTTTGTCAATCAGGGGGGCAGCACGCCCCCCTGTTCCGCTCAGCTCAGCCAGACGAGTAGGCCACGCGGCAGGCCAACCGGCCGCCCGGGCCAGGCCGGGCCGGGCCACGCCCAAACGTGCCAGACCCGTACCCGGTTTGGGTCGACCCAGGGGGGTATCGGGCCGGTTCGGACCGGGCCCGAACCCCTTATTTTCGGAAAGATCTGTTTAAACGCCCATAACTTCGGCTAAGGACCTTCAATAGATGCACCGTTAGCTGTGATGCGATCCTTGGATCGAGACAGTCGTTTTGGTATATTACACTCAAGGTTTCGGAGAACTTTGGGTATGGCCAGGTTGGTTCGAACACGAAACCAACCGGGCCCTCGGAGCGGAAACGCTTATAACTTGAGCTCCGGACGTCCGATTGACGTGCCATCGACTTTGTTGGATTCCTCTTAGTGAGAAGGACCTTTTGGATTACTCCACTCAAGGTTTGGATGCATTTGGAGTATGGCCGGGTTGGTTTTGACTTAAAAACCAACTGGGCCCCTAGAACGAAAAATCCAATAACTCTCAGACCCGGCGTCTAATTGACGCGCCTTCTATCACGTTGAGTTCCTTTTGACATTACTGAACTTTTGGATACATCAACTCTGGAATTCGTGTCAGTTTATGTATCAACCCCTCGGCTCGTGGATCAGACCCTCCCGAAACGAGCTTGCTGTGTGCAGGAACCCTAGAGCTGGCTGCGACTGCGACGACGATGAAGACTGCATGGGAATCCTCCATGGGTTTGACAGCGATGACTACAACACTCAGTGATCCTATGTGGATCAGTGCCTACTGATCCTGTGTAGTTCCGATCCTGTGTAGTTCAGTGCTCAGCGGTCCAATGTGGGCCAGTGTATACCGATCCTGTGTGGGTAAGATCCTGTGTGGGTCATTGCGGGGGTTAGTACCTATCGATCATGTGTGGGCCATTACGGGGGTTAGTACCAATTGATCCTGTGTGGGTCCGAAGACTTAGATGAATCAGCGGCTACATCTGATCATCTCTATCGTCTTACGAAGAAGTATTCCTGTGTGAGGTGAGTCTCGACTTTCAATCCTTATCTTCGATAAGATTGACTTGATGTCCAATGTGGATTACGTTATGCTTTTCTGTGTGGATTAGGTTATGATTTCCTGTTTGGACTGGGTTGCACTTGGGCTCGGATGTTGGAGCCGAACGGGAATTGATGACTTAAGTATATGTATGGGCATATACCTAAGTAGCGTCAGATGTTACTTAGTGACTGTATCTTTCCTTTGTGGATTATCCTTTGTGGATTCTGGGAGACCTTCGGGGGTCTTGGGGTCCCTAATGAGTAGCGTATACTCACCCCTGCACAGGATATGCCTACACTACGTTGTGTTGGTTGCAGACAACGGACAGTGCTGATCATGGTTGAGGCTTGCGGAGCAGGTCGGTACCTAGAGGTGGACCACTGGGCGGGATGTACTCGGAGAGGACAACTGGAACCAAGGAGCTGAGGAGGCTATATTTACCCACCCTTCAGGTGGGACTTCCAGTGGAAGGCTCGACGTTGTGGCTTTACTTTTTAGTTGTTGTACTTCCTTTTCTAGTTGTACTTTACTTTCATTTTGGGTTTGTATTCTGGCCCACTTACTTTTCTGCACTTACTATTTTTCCCAGTTTTACTTAGTGTTTACTTCTGCTTGCTTACTCGGTGTGTTTGTTTACTTTATAAAGGAAATGCCTTCCCTTTTTAATGGAAATTATGCCTTAGTGCTAGTCGCCAGCCCCTGGCCTATAGAAGGCGGGCTTGGGGTAGTCACAGAATGGGCCCTGAGGACGGGTCGTGACATATTGGTATCAGAGGAGTCGATTCTACCGTAGAACCTATGAATCTGATATTTTCTTTCTGTGAAGAAATAGTGTTGAGGGTACTAAGTGTGGATTTCAGTTTAGGGAGTCCAGTGTTGGTGCGGTGGCCGACGTATCCATACACCAGGACCCTGACTACTGATTTCTGACTTAGTGCACGAAAACACTGATTGCGTGTGTGTTTCAAAATATTTCTTTAAGTCAGCTTAAACCAGGTCAGCTCACTAGGTATAAATCGTTTGACTGTGTCGCATCTGTTCAGGATGTCTCCACGCAGACAGTCAGTTGGAGTTCTGAGATAGTACACGATGACTTCCCACCGAGCAATGAGGCTCCGGTGTGAGGCCCTTTTTACTATATTGGCACCCTCGGGTGGTGTACCAGCAGCACCACCACCTGTTGGGCAGCAGATGCCACAAGCCATACTAGCGAACTGTGCATGGTGGTAGAGCGCGTTGCACAAGTTCCAGCAGCAGAGGTCCTCAAGGTTATGAGGCGAGGCAGATTCCCAGGCAGCAGAGGACTAGCTGGAGGCAATTACTAGAGTTTTTCACCTTGCTGAGACATCAGTAGAGTGGATGGTGGACTTGGCTACTAGTGTTTTCCAATGAGTGAGCATGAGGATGGTCCTCATAGTGATGAGGCTTCCGTACGTGGACCGATGCCTGAGATAGTGCCTTCGGGTAGTGTGTCAACTATACATCACTACCTGTTGGTCAGCAGTTACAACCGGCGGTATTGGTAGGTGACACATGTAGGCTTACTGCCTTACAAGTGTTCCAACATCAGATACTCTCATGTTCCGAGGTGAGCCCGACTCACAGGCGGCTGAGTACTGGCTTGAGGAAGTGGCTGAGAGTTTTCTAGAGCTTTTACAGCTTTGGAAGGATGACATATTAGTAGGTGAGTATTAATCGAGGTGTACCGATCGTTCTTGGTACTTTATGACTATGATATGATCAGTGCTTAGATCTCAGACCTCAGAGCGAGGTGTGTTTAAAGGATATATGAGTAAGCACTCTTTCCTCTATGCATTCCTACTTATGTTAGGGTGATAGAGAGAACCTTTGTGGTTGAATGTTCTTTGGATGATCGGTTATAGCCTGTGAATGTTAGCAGTGGGAAGATGCGAACTGGCATCAGTATCAGAGACTTGGACGTGTCAAATGTTTAAAGAAGAGGAAGTGTCAAGGAAAGATGAATCTGCAGAGCAGCAAACATGGAAGCAGAGATAGGAGAGCGGCATGGGGTGGTGTACTTTTCTACATGTTACAATTAGCCACCTTTGTAGTCCCCACTAGACTCAGGGAGCTAGAGGGTAGGGGAAGAGAGTAGCTGCATGCGGTCAAGGAGTGTGACCCAATGGCTCTAAGAATGATTCAAGGGACAGTCTGTGCCTACTACTAGCTACCGTAGTAACAGACATAGATATGAATCATTTCTTTCTTCCACGAATCTTTTCCCAGACCTAGAGTTTCCGGTAAGCTGTAGACTTGACCCTCATGTCTGGATATACCTTGGGAGGAGACTCGACAATCACACTTATGCCGACAGTGTGATCTGACCCATGAGGTGAGAGTTTCGGATGGAATCTCTTGGTGGCAGCGTCTAGGCCTTACGATGTTGGTCTGAGTATGGATTGGATCCACAGTTCATACATGAATTAACTGTATTAGGTAAAAAGGTTGTGGTTTATCTACAACGTTGGGATGGGGTATTCCTTAGTCAGTGAAAAGGAAAACCCAGGCAGCACAGGATGGAATCATGCATAGGATGGGTGAACTTTTGGAAAGTTTCCCAGGGTGTGTGTGAGTGAGGACAAAACACACTGAAAGAACATGTGTTGGCTTGTGGGGACAGTCCTTAGTCTGATAATCCCTAGTGAGTAATAGCCTATGGTGTGTTGGGAAGGCAACTAAGGTATTACAAGAGACCCATTGGGGTCAAATGATAAGGTTCATGGCCCGGGGAGGCGGCAAGTTATCTCCGAGGTTCAACGGACCTTTCTAGGTCCTCAGTAGGGTATGCGAGGTGGTTTACCGTTTGACCTTTCCACCTCAGTTGCACCGGGTGCATGATGTCATCCACGTACCTCGGCTGAGGAGGTACGTGCATGATCCTTCACACATCATCGACCTCAGGGAGTTGGACGTTGATGATGGGGTGACTTTTGCGGAGGTCCTAGTGGAGATCTAGGATCGACAGGAGTGGTTCCTACGTGGAAGGTCGATTCCTCGAGTACGCATCAGATGGAAACACGGAAACCTCCAGGAGAGCACTTGGGAGCAGGAGGCTCAGATGCGTGCTCAGTACCCACATTTGTTCCCCTAGTTTATGATGTATCTTTACGGGGACGTAAAGACCTGATGTGGGAGTAATTTAAAGACCCGTAAAATTCAAGGGAAATTTTTTCTTAATTTTCTTTGGGATATTACAAGAATGCAGTTTCTGACGGAACCTGATTCTGAGGCCCGGTGAGCTCGGAATAATTTTCCGAAGTTTAGCTCGGGTACATTCAGTGAACGAACAAGCGGGATTTCCTAACTTTTGAACCGGGGCTCGGAATCGAAATCTGAGGACACTGATGGAACCACAGCGCTGGTAATTGCTTAAGAAGACCTTTACTGGAGTTGCATTTTCTCAAGAGGAGTTGTTAAAAAATTAGGGAATTAAATGTTAGGTAAAATAAATTGTGTGCAATTTATTTTATCCTTGGTTGTTTAATTCTCTTATGGGAAGTTATTGGTGGGGCCCACAACCACCCAACTTCCCATGTGAGGTTATGAGGGCGGTGGGGCCCACACGAGCCCCCATCTTCCAAATTCCCTAACTCCTCACCTCCCACATTAATTCATGCCACTTAAAGACTAATTAATATGATAACTTAAGATCAATTAATTAAGTATGTTAGGTTTTGAATTTTGAAATTTTGAAAAGTATGGAATGAGTAATAAAATAAGGCAACGCTTATTTTATTATCGTTGGTTTGGTTGTGCGAGAGGATTTTGGAGAGGATTTGCTCTAACTCTTGAAGAACACTTTCTTCCTCGTCGAAGAACGCGAAGAACACCGTGCCTTCGACGAAGAACTCCATCACCGCAAAGGGAAGTTCATCATACCATCTTCTTCCCTCTCCGCAGCCGGTGAGAGATGACATCCTCGGAGATCGACGACGTGACGCCGTGTACCGTGACGCCGATGATTCTCTTTTCCACGATGCCTTATTCCACAACGTTCTTTTCCATGAAAAATCAACAATGCTTGAGGTAGGGGTTAATTTATTCTTCATGAATACTTTCGTCTCCGTTCATTGTTTCCTAATTGAGTCGCCTATTATCGTAATAATGGGGGGATATCGGACCGCACGAAAACGGCCGACCCTCCCCCCCCTTGATGATTGATTTTGTTGCAGCACGAGCAAGGCAGCACAGTGCCATTGCACCGCGTGGAAATAATGAAGTATGGGCGGAGAAGCGCGGTGCTGTCGTGTTGTGCCGTTGAAGTCGAACAAGGCCGCGTCGCCGTCGCGCCGCACCGGAGAACCTCGAAGAGGCCGCAGCCGGAGCGGGGCCGCGGCGGAGGGGCACGACGCCGTCGCGCCGCGATGTTCGGACAAGGTTGCGGCCTATGGCCACAATGGTGCGGGGGAGCGGCGGCCGGCTTCCGACCGCCGGAGCAAGGAGGCGGGACCCGCAGGGGGGTCCCGCGGTGACCCATCGGCCGACCAAGCCGGCCGGTTACCATGAATGTCGGGGGTCGAAACCCTCAGATGGCTACAGGAGCGCCCCCCACGTGGGGGCCATGTTTTGTCAATTAGGGGGGCAGCACACCCCCCTGTTCCGCTCAGCTCGGCCAGCCGAGCATGCCGCGCGGGCCGCGCCAGCACGGCAGGCCAACCGGCCGCCGGGTTGGGCCACACCCAGGCCGGGCCAGGCTGAGCTGTGCCCAAACGGGCCGGACCCTGACCTGGTTCGGGTCCACCCGGGGGGGGGGGGGGGTATCGGGCCTGGTCGAACCGGGCCCGAACCCCCTATTTTCGGACAGATCCGTTTAAACGCCCATAACTTGGGCTACGGACCTCCGATCGACGCACTGTCAACTGAGATGCGATCCTTGGATTGATGCGGTCGTTTCGGTATATTACACTCATGGTTTCAAAGAAGTTTGTGTACGGCCGGTTTGGTTCGAACACGAAACCAACCGGGCCCTCAGAGCGGAAACACTTATAACTTGAGCTCCGGACGTCCGATTGACGTGTCGTCAACTTTGTTGGATTCCTCTTAGTGAGACAGACCTTTTGTCTTACTCTGCTCGAGGTTTGGACGCAGTTGGAGTATGGCCGGGTTCGTTTTGACTTAAAAACCAATCGAGCCCCTGGAACAAAAAAGCCAATAACTCTCAGACCGGGCGTCCGATTTACACGCCATCTGTCATGTTGAGTTCCTTTTGACGTTACTGAACTTTTGGATACATCAACTCTGGACTTCGTGTTAGTTGATGTATCAGCCCCTTGGCTCGTGGAGCGGACCCTCCTGAAACGAGCTTGTTGTGTGCGGGAACCCTAGAGCTGGCTGTGACTGTGACGACGATGAAGACTACATGGGAATCCTGCCTGGGTTTGACAGCGACGACTACAGCACTCAGCGATCCTGTGTGGATCAGTGCCTACCGATCCTGTGTGGATCAGATCCTGTGTGGGTCAGTGCTCAGCGGTCCTGTGTGGGCTAGCGCATACCGATCATGTGAGGGACAGATCCTGTGTGGGTCATTGCGGAGGTTAGTACCAATCGATCCTGTGTGGGTCATTGTGGGGGTTAGTACCTATCAATCCTATGTGGGTCCGACGGCTTAGATGAATCAGTGTCTTAATCTGATCATCTCCACTGTCTTACAAAGAAGTATTCCTGTGTGAGATGAGTCTTGACTTTCAATCCTTATCTTCGATAAGATTGACTTGTTATCCTATGTGGATTATGTTATGATTTCCTGTGTGGATTGGGTTATGATTTCCTGTGTGGACTGGGTTGTACTTGGGCTCGAATGTTGGAGTCGAACAGGAATTGATGACTTAGGTATATATATGGGCATATACCTAAGTAGTGTCGGATGTTACTTCGTGATTGTATCATTCCTTTGTGGATTATCCTTTGTGGATTTTGGGAGACCTTCGGGGGTCTCGGTGTCCCTACTGAGTAGTGTATACTCATCCCTTCACGAGCTATGCCCACACTAAGTTGTGTTGGTTGCAGACGACGGACAACACTGATCGTGATTGAGGATTGCAGAGCAGGTCGGTACCTGGAGGTGGACCACTGGGCGGGATGTTCTCGGAGTGGATGGATGGACCCGAGGAGCTAAGGAGGATATCTATACCCACCCTTCAGATGGGACTTCCAGTGGATGGCTCGACATTGCGGCTTTACTTTTCAATTGCTGTACTTCTTTTTCCAGTTGTACTTTACTTTCAGTTTGGGTTTGTATTCTGGCCCACATACTTTTCTGCACTTACTATTGTACCCAGTTTTACTTTGTCTTTACTTCGGATTGCTTACTCTGTGTGTTTGTTTACTTTATAAAGTCAATGCCTTACCTTTTTATCGGGAATTACGCCTTGGTGCTAGTCGCCAGCCCCTGGCCTATGTAAGGCAGGCTTAGGGTAGTCACGGAACGGGCCCCGAGGATGGTTCATGACACACCAATTTTATGGTAATCTCTAGAAGTGCTAGTTCTGGATCCGAGTGGTCCACTTTCTGGGACATGTCACATGGAAGGCTATAGTTCCAGTGGATCTAGTGAAGATTGAGGCGGTACTTTTTTGGGAGCCACCCAGGAGTGTGACAGAGGTACGAAGTTTCTTGGGTTTGGCTGGATACTGCCAAAGATATGTGCCATATTTCTCTAGAGTTGTAGCACCACTTTTATCATTGAAAAATAAGGGGAAACCCTTCATGTGGTTAGAGAGATGCCAGTAGAGTTTTCAGGAGACGAGGCAGAGGCTGACTAGTGCCCTCATCTTGAGGCTTCCAGAGGAGGGTGTAGGGTACATAGTCTACTACGACACATTAGGGACCAGGCTCGGATGTGTCCTGATGAAGGAGTGAGCAGTGATCACATATGGTTCATGACAGCTGATATAGCATGAGGAGAACTATGCAACCCATGACCTATAATTAGCATCATTGGTCTTCACCTTGAATATGTAGCGATATTACTTGATGGGCGAACGTTTTACAGTCTACTCTGATCACAAGAGTTTCAGGTATATTTTCACACCGAATGACATGAACCTGAGATAGCGGAATTGTCTTGAGTTCCTCTAGGACAATTACTTCGAGATAGTCTATAATCCTCGAAATAGGAACGTTGTAGCTGATGCACTTAGCAGGAGATCTTGTATACAACTGATAGGTGAGGCAACATAGCAGCTGGCTGCTTTGCAGATATCCTTTGTGGATCGATATGGAGCATCTTTTCTTTAGTCCCTTACAGTCAGTCCCCCACTTCTTTAGCGAGTCAGGGAGTCACAGTGTGGGGATGATGACTATGAGGCTCGACGTGATCATATATCCACAAGATAGTAACCTGATGAATTTTCTGAAGGTAGGGAGAACATCATCCTCTTCAGAGGAAGTACCATGGTACCAGTGTCACTTCATGAGGAAGTGTTGAAGGAGTTCAACACATCCCCTCAAGTAGTACATCCAAGAGTGGATAAGATGTACCAGGATCTCCGATGACAGCACTAGTGGCCAGGAATGAAGAAAGAAGTAGCAGAGTTTGTCTCTCGGTGCCTCACATGTCAGCAAGTGAAGGAGGACATCAGGTACCAGCAGGCTTGGTTCAGCCTTTAGAGGTCCCAGAGTGGAAGTGGGATGGGATATCCATGGAATTAGTGACAGGACATCCACGTACATCAAGGGGTCGTGATTCTATTTTGTTGATCGTCAACCAACTCACCAAGTCGTCCCACTTCTTACAGATCAGAGAGCAGGGTTCAGTAGAGATATTGAGACGCCTCTATGTGTAGATGATTGTGAGGCTACATGGAGTACCCTCAATGATTTTCTCCGATCGTGATACACATTTTACTTCCTAGCTATGGAAGGGGTTGCTGTAGGCTTTCGGGACGCAACTTCATTTGAGCACCGCCTTCCATCCTCAGATGGATGGCCAGACAGAGAGGACCATTCAGACCCTCGAGGACTTGCTGTGTGCTTCCTTCCTTGACTTTGGTTGCATCTCGGTTGATCACTTGACTTTGGTCGAGTTTGCATAAAACAACATCTATCACTCCACCATTGGGATGACACCGTTTGAGGCATTGTACGGGCAACATTGCAGATCACCTTTGTTCTGGATTGACTGAGGGGAGTTAGAACTTGTGGGACCATATATGGTACGAGATACCATAGAAAAGGTGTAGATCATCCAGGAATGGATGAAGACTGCACAGAGCAGGCAGAAGTCTTATGCCGAAAGGAGACATAGACCTCTGGAGTTCGAGGATGGCAACCACATTTTTCTACGGTTATCACCTCTATGAGGTTTGCAGAGATTTTTCTAGGGCAGCAAGTCATCTCTGAGGTTCATCAGACCCTTTCAGGTCCTCAGCAAAGTTTTTGAGGTGGATTACCTCTTATCTCTTTCACCTCAGTTGCATCGGGTGCACGATGTCTTCCACGTATCCCAGTAGAGGAGATAAGTGCATGACCCATCACATGTCATCAACCAAGGAGAGCTAGACAATGACAATGGGGTGATGGTTACGGAGGTTCCAGTAGAGATTGAGGATCGATAGGATTGGTTCCTTCGTTGGTGGTTGATACATTTGGTGTGTGTATGTTGGAAGCACGAGAACCTACAAGAGATCACATAGGAGAGGGAGGCTCAGATTCATGCTAAGTACCCCCACTTGTTCCCTTATTTTGAGTTGTGGATTATGGGGACGCATAGCCCTGAGGTGGAGAGAATGTAAAGACTCGTAAATTTACATGTAATTTTAATTAATTATATAGAAATTTTATGAGTCCATGAAAATTGACAGCGCGTGATTCCAAGGCTCGGTGTGCCCAAAATGAATTTCTAAACTTTTTTTTCGAGTACGTTCAGTAAACGTGCGAGCGGGTTTTTGTAAGTTTTGAACTGGTGCTCGAAATTGAAATCTGAGGACACCATTGAACTTGCAGCGACGATATTCACTTAAGGATACCTTTACCTCGACTTTAGTAAGTCAAGGGGGAAAGATAATTTTTGTTCTTTTCATGAAAGAATAAAATAAAATAAAAATGTTTAACATTTTTATTTCTAAAACCCATCAACATGGGTTATGGTGGTGGGTAATACCCGAGCCTAAACCCCCCAATTTGAATTCATGATGGTGGGGACCACCCAAACCTTCATAATGGGAGAAAACCTCTCAACTACCCATTAATTCACTCCTCCCATTTAATTGTGTAAATTAATTATACCAACTCTCCATTTAATCAACAGTGTCATTTAATTATTGTGTCAACTTAAATTAAACCTATTTTAATTTAAGTTTTCATTCCATATCTTGGGATTTTTGGGAGAGTGTTGGTAAAATGGAGGATCTTTGGAGAATAATGGAGAAACCCATCCTCCAATGAAGAACACACTCCAGAATTGAAGAACGAGGATGAAATTCGAGCCGACTTCAGAAGCATCTTGCGGAAGCAACGAATGTCGACACCACTATCCCCAACGACTTCGCCTCCTTCCTCATGACCTCTGTCAACAAACATCTGACGTAGAGGTTTAAATATGTTTGATTATTGATTACCATGTTCTTCCCTTCTAAACCAAGAATTCTGATCAACTCTCTAACTATTTGATCCGAGGATGATTTCTTTTGGAAGTTTTGGAAATAATCATTACTGGAGGTTGTAGGGGTTTAATTATTTTTGATTATTTGTTCTCATGATCTTCCCTTATAAACAAAAAACGCGGATCAAATATCTAACTAGTTGATCCGCAGATGATTTTTTTTGCGGGTTTGGGAATAATCATTTTCGGAGGTAGTAGGGTTTTATATTTTGAGAACCCACTTACCGTTCTTGACTTTCTTCATAAAATATTTATTAATCCGCTTTCTACCTCTCTAACGTGGAGGGTGTGGTAAAAACGAACATGACCCAACCTATCCACAATTTTATTGAGGGGTTTGTTGTGTTCCCCGCAATGGAAGAAGGTGGAGACCAGTGTCGGCGGATGGCACTGGTGGGACTTGGATAAGGCATCTAACCCACCCCCGTTCGCGATGAAGGTGACGACACAACCACGCCGCCCGACGGAAGAGAACCGCAGCTTGTGCCGCATTGGTGAAGGGAGGACGGCTGGCCATCCGGCCAGCCGTGGCGAACCGCCCCACCGCATCGTGGACCTTGCGTCGTCCCACTACCCATGCGCGGCCCCATGGCCTCCACGACTCCCGTACCGCACCGCGTACCCCACTTCTTCACGCAGCCCCCGGGTCGTCTAGTGGCCCCCGCTCTGCCCCGCGGCCCCCGCGCCGCACCTTGGCCCCCACATCGTCCCACGACCCCTGCACGGCACCGCAGTCGCACCGCTGCGCCGCGAGCCGCCACCCAGGCTAGGCCACTAAGGCCGGGTCTCCCAGCACCACAGGCTGGGTTGGACCTAGTGGTCCAGGTCGGACCGGGTCAGTACGACCAGGTCAGACTAGACCTGGGCCAGCTTTGACCCATTTTCACTCTATCGGCTATAACTTTGGCACCGGGTTTCCGTTTGACTAATCGTCTGTGGCGCCCGAAACCTTGGAGTAAGAAGGTCTTTTTGGTATACCCCACTTGACATTTGGATAAAATATGGGGTATAGTCGGGTTGGACCGATCACAAATCCAACCGGGCCCTCGGGACTAAAAGGCTAATAACGTACAGATTAGGCATCCGTTTCACATACTGTCTATTGTGTTAAGACCCCTATGATGTGGCGGTACTTTGGGATACTTCTTCATGGGACTTCGTGGTAGTTGGATTATCAACCAATGGCTTGAGGAGAAGACCCTCCTGAAGACAAGAAAGCTTAGTGTGGGAACCCTGTAGCTGGCTGTGACAAGGTACTAGGATCCTGTGTGGGTTTGACGATGTACTAGGATCATGTGTGGGTCTGACGAGGTACTAGGATCCTGTGTGGGTCTGACGATGTAATAGGATTCTGTGTGGCTCTGACGAGGTACTAGGATCTTGTGTGGATCTAATGATGTACTAGGATCTTGTGTGTGTCTAACGAGGTACTTGGATCCTATGTGGGTCTGACGATGTATTGTGATCCTATGTGGGTCTGATGAGGATTTAGGATCTGATGTGGGTCTACCTCTTAATGGAGTAAGTTGATTCAGTAGTTATATCTAATCATCTTTACTAATGTACCTAAGTTATACCTAGTTTGAGCTGAGTCTGTACCTATGTGGTACATTCCCTCATGGTAATACCATGGTGGTATTCTTCAGTGTGGCGTACCTGTGTGGTACTTACCTTCGTGGTATTCCTTCCTTTCTAGAACAGTTGAGATTTGGGCTTTTGAGTTGGACCTTGTGTTTACTCATGATTTAGATGGTATTACTTAATAACTTAAGTATATGTATGGGAATATAACTAAGTATGGTTGATAATTGTTTACATTCTACGTGGTTTATCCTTTGTGGATTTTGTGAGACCTTGAGGGTCTTGGGGTCCCTATTGAGCATCGTTACTCACCCCTACATGGGCTATGCCCGTACCTTGTTGTGTTTAGTGCAGATAATGGATAGTGCTGACTGAGGATGAGGGTACCAGGACTGGAGGTTGCTCGAGGTGGACGTTAGACGAGGCGTGCCACAAAGACGACTGTTCGAGATCTATACCTACCCTTCAGGTGGGGTCCTAGGTGGGAGTTTGCAGGAGCTGTTCAGTTTACTTGTACTTTCTAGTTGGGATTGTATTCTGCCCCCTTTTACTTACTGTACTCACTCTGTTTACCTTCAGTTTACTTGAGATCGTATCTTGAGGTGTTCTTGGTTGGGTATGTTTACAGTTTATAAAGGAAATGCCTCCCCAATATTAGGGAATACGCCTTCGGTGCTAGTCGCCAGCCCCAAACCTATGGAAGGCGGGCTTGGGGTAGTCACAGAACAGGCCCCAGGGGATGGGTCGTGACACAAATAATTTCTATAAATTACCAATTTCAATAATAATACATCAATTTCATAATCTATCTCATTTAAATTATTCAACAAGAATAATTTTTTTTTCAAAACTTCATATTCATTAATCATCTCAAAATAAAATTTAAAATATAATCATTCTTATATATTATTATAAATCATCATCCGAAAATATAATTTCATAATCATAGTATATTCATAAGGATTTTTAAATATATAAGTATTTTGTTCACCTTTCTCAATTCAACAATAAATATAATCCTTGGATCCTTCAATGATCACCGCTAATCATTCACACACAATCTCATTCTTATTTCATTCCCTAATCATCTAATATACCATTCTGTAAAAATTATAGTGGTACTATTTATATAAAAAATAATAGTTTAATTTTACAAAAAATGATAACGGTGGAAAATACATCCTCCCTATTCAATTTCTTTAACCTTTACCATCAATTCCATGTGTAACCACTTGTAAATACTTTAATTGACTTTTATTTCATTTTTCCCCTATTCAATACACTTTCACAACTCCACTAGCTTAACTTAAATTAAATAAAACATTTGACTCACATAACTATATCTCTATGCCACTACTATAACTTTTAATATTACTTATTCATTAAAAATGTCATTTTTGAATTAACTATATAAATAAATAAATAATAATGATATTTTGTTAACACCAAACAGTAATGAGAATGCAAACACTATTTGAAAATTACCAAAGCATTATTAAAGGGTAAAATCACTTCCATAACCCAATGGTGTATTCAAAATTCCATTCTTAGACTAAAATAAATTACAATTTTACACTTCATATCCAAACAACATAAAAATTTATCACACCCAAAATTTATATTTCTGAGTCTCTACAAAAATGTTCATATGATATCATTCCCTTATATTATATTTATATTAGGTTATTTATCATCCTTCTATTTTATGAATTCATGTTATTTATATTGAATAATATGATATATATCAACACAATATTAAGTACGATAATCCCTTTAATAGGTTTTTTATCTCACCATTCCTTTTATGTATGTTCCTAAGATATCCCTTGTATTCATAGGAGTATAATGAGATATAAAATCATATTATGAAGAATGAAATAAATGATAATATTACTTGGTTTAAAATATTATATAATTAACTAATCTACGTAAAATATTTGGCCTTTATATTCTATGTGTGTTTTATTATATGATTTTATATGAAAACTACTGTAATAATATGTTTAAGTTATGTGTGTTTTTATTTTCCCACACTATGCATACTTATTTGAAATATAATCATGAAAATTACCTAAGAGAAAGGTAGGTAAGGATAATTTATATTTTTATGTGGATTTCTAATCAATAAACTCATTGTTTCAATGGGATTAAAAAGATGTAGAATCTTAAGGTGGTCTCAATGAGTTTATAGGGGGTAAAATGAGTGCCTCAAACACTTATAAAAATCTCTAGTACTTCAAAAGTTTTTATATAGAATCCCATATAGTTCTAGTTGTTATTTCACATATCAATACTCTCTTAAGAAAATTATGTTATTGCGATGAATGGTGAAGAAAGGTTAGAATGACTCTCAAATGTATAATATAAGAATTATACAGTAACTCGTTGACATGGATTTAAATAATTAGTCAAAATTAATTTAAATATATGAAAAATAGAATATAATAAATGAAAATATAACATAAATAATTTAAACTTTGAGTATCTAATTTTAATATTTTATCTCAAATTTATTGGATCTTAAAAATGATGTTTTTATTTTCAATTAAGGTCAAATTTTTTGAAAAAAATAAAATACATAAAAAATAAAATGTAAAATAAATAAATCATTAGAAAAAATATATTATCTCTAGTGTAGTTAATTATTGAATTGTACTCAATGTAACTGAATAATAATTATAAAATTTTAACAAAGTAATAAATAAGAAAATAAAAAAATAAGGAATGACTAAATGAGACAATCCGATTACTCTTATTCTCATTGTACAAATTGGAACACTGTAAGTTATGGTCCATATGGGATGTAGTTGTTCTATAATAAAAAACCTATATTAATATTTTTAACTAAAAATTAAAAAATAAAAATGAAAAAAATACACAGAAATATTATAATACATTACATGAAGTGATGTATATACTATCATATCCAAGAAGTCTTTAGGAACTATCCAAAATTAGATGGTGGGTATGGTTTCCTTATTTTGAACCAATAATTTTTTTTATTGATAACAATTGTCTATATGCACATGTTATAAGTATCATATTATCTAAAAAATTGAATTAATGTTCACACCCTCTTATCCTAGTCAATAATATTCTTGTAACCTAGTGGGAGTGTAATCTAAATTTATAGGTAGCTATTTATCAACTATCTATAATTAATTCAATATAGAATAAAAAATGATAATTAAAAATAACTCATTCCTTGATCCATTCAAATCCATCATAGAATATTTAATTAATAAAATGTAAATAATTAAATTATATAAAATTAGGATAATTTAGTTATTTTATCATCATATTTCTTGTGTGAATTGTTAAAACCACAAAATAATCATCAAAAGTTTTTTTGATATCTTGGATTATGGATGCTAGAAACAACCCTTGATCCAGTATGGTATCTTTAAAGAAACTAAAAAAACCTGATTTTAAAATTTCATCACTCATGAATTGATCCATTTAACTCCATTATATGTTTAATAAATCATGAAATTTCTATCTATAATGTAACACCCCAATATTTCATAGTACGTTATTTCTTCAAAGTAATTCAATAACTTGCACTACACACAACACCGAGTTCAAGCGCACCACGACTTACCAAACTAACTGTTCGAAAAATGTTATGAATAGTATTAACTGAATTTTAAATTTTATATAATCCTTATCATTTTAGAATCTATATTATGAGTTTCTTATATATAATATAAGAACAAATTCATTTTTTTCAGATAAGAGAAGTATTTTTCAAAAAATTCAATTTTACCGCCTTTTAATAGAGAACCATTTTTAAATAAAATATTTGAAACTTTTATATATTAAATTTGTCAAAATAAACATCTTATTTATAATCAAGACATAAAAATTTAGTTTTGATAATTTTTTGGTGTTTTTCTGATAACTTTCATATTTGCGTGAATACTGAAAAATACAAACATTTTAACTAAAAACAAATTTTCTAATCAAAATAATTTATAGTGATAAATTATACATTTGAATGGTTTTGAAGTATAATTATATTATATTTTTACCATTTAATCCAATTTTGGTCATTGGATGTAATTTCACTTTGAAATTAAACATAAACAAGTGTCAATCTTTTGATAAATTTTACTTTTTTTTAAAAAAAAAACCCCACTTTTTGGTTTTGACAACGAGAATTAATTTTAAATTAATGAATGAAACTTCTATGTTTTGAATTTGTTAAAAAATAATTCATTTTTTAATTCAGAATATGAAAATTATCTTAGTGTGAATTTTTGGTATTTTTCTGAAAAGTTTCAATTTTTGATGAATAGTGAAAAATACTGCGTTATTGTTTAAAACCGAATTTATATTTAAATGATTAATTGTTTTATTTAAATTTATTTTAGGTCTAAATAGATACATAATAACTATATAAGTTCATTTTAATTCATTGGAGTCATTTTTAATAAGTTTAGATATATAAAATTTTATTGAACTTTTTATTGTCTTTACCCACATTTTAGGAGCATTTGAAAATTTGCATAAAACTTAATTTTACCACTTATGTGAGTTGAATTTCAAAAATCATAGAGACATGGTTAAACTCAGTAAGTAAAATGTGGTTCAATAAGATGGAAATAATTTTTGGTGAATAGTAACTTTTGACTTTTATTTTACCACAGTTTAAAGTAAATAGGGTAATTAAGGGTAAAAATGATATTATAATTACCTTAACACATGTAAAAATTCTATTGGATAAATGAAATTAGACCAAAAACACCTTATGAATAAAATATGACCCTTTAGGTCCACTTGGATTAGATTAGGACATTTATTATTATTTAATTTAAAGAAGAGTTAAAGGTGTTAAATTCCAGTTTTCATAACAAAAGAGTTTTTAATATAGGGTTATGAATAAGATAAATTCAACTATAAATATTCATTAGAAAGATAAAAAAATTTCCTACATAATGGTATTTTATTTATAATTTTTAGACATTAAATAGTTTAATTTATTTATGAAACAATGATGATGCAGTAATTAACTTATTAATGAATGATTAAAATAATTGATATTATAAATATCCAAATAAATGTAATTTGAGACTTTTGAGGAATTACACTAATTTTTTAGGTTAATATGACATTATAGGGTTTATTAGATAATTTTATTTCTAAGTTATAAGGTTGTTATGACTTTCACACACAAAAATACCAAATAGTGTCAAAATTGACATAAATTAGTTTTTTAAAACAAATACTATATTATTGGTTGATATAATATTCCTAAAAATATAAGGTTTATCCAAAAAGATTAAATAATATTATATATGTCATTAATGAACCACTTGAGGTTCTCTTTGATGTTTATAGTAAGTTTATTGACCATACAGTTTAAGAATACAAGAAGACGCCGTAAAGGTTAAATTATTTAACTTAGAGTTAAATAAAAACGATAAGGTTAAAACGGTAACATAAAATTGTATAAAACCTATTGATAAAAATTATTTCGACCCATAAAAACTTTAGATTCTAAATAAATCAATTTTGAGCCATTATAAACTGAATATTATTTTATTATAAAATAATATTTCAATCTTTTCCTAAGGTGCCCCTTACCCCTCTTATAAAAGGTCACTCCCCCTTCTCTCAGTTTCGCACTTTATAGGCCATTTGGATCGGCCAAAACCTGCCCAAATATCCTCTAAAATATCCTCAATTCATCTTATAGGCCTTACTTTGGTCATAAATCCAACCTAAAGAGCCGTTTTGATCAAATCAAAAGGAAGAACCCGAAGAAGAGGTAAATATTTCATCACCTCTTTCAAGTTCTTTTCTTCTTCCACTTCCTATTTATTTGTTGTTTCCATTTTATAATAATAACTCCAGTATATTCTATATACTGTGATGTTATTATTAAAATTTCACAACCATTTTCATTATTCTATCCATCCTATGATTGATAAAGTCACCATGCGTGTGTACGTACGCCTTACCATCTCCACGCCGTGGTGTAATTTGTTATTCGACACAATGTTATTTCGATGGATATAATTATGAGTAATATGTATATAAATAAGGAAAATAACATTATAATGTCTTTTTAAAATTAATAAACCATCCAATTCCACACCTTTTAATCATTAATGAAATGATATTTTTGCTCGTGTTTACGTACGAATTACCGTCTCCACGACGTGATGAGATTCATTTCCACATTCACCGTTCATCGATGATTATAAAAATACATATTATTAATAAGTGTGTAATATATGACATAATAATTCTACTTTAGATATATATATATATTTATATTTATGTATGCACTTACATATATCTTATTCACTTACTTCCATTCAATACGATATGAAAACGGAAACAACATCTATACGTACATACAGTCTACCATCTCAATAAATAGTGTTTATCATTTCATATATATATCTACTATACATATTTATATTCTAAATATATATAATATATAAATCATTTTTTATATTCTATAACTATTTAAATCATGATCTAAATGATACAATTAATAATAACAAGTTTAAACATGTATGATAAAGAAATCGATTATTACCTGAAATGTTAATTTAACATGGAAATCATTAATAAATGGGTAGTATAAAGTCATAAATGAATCATGTATGATATAATAAATATGAATATGGTTCTTATATAATTTAATAACATAATATGGTCATTATACATGAGGTTAAACGTACCCTCGACCAAAATAAAGTGCAAGGTAAGGGTTAATTTCACAATATTTTTTTTAATCCAAGGATGTTTTTACGTAAGTATCTACTGGGAAATATTTATTATCCATGTCCATGTTTCATAAAAGAGTTTTAAAAGGGATTATTTTAAAGGTAATTTTTACTAAAACATCATTTTAAATGTTTTAAATACTTATTCTTCTAAACCATTCTCATTAATGTCCATGTTTTCAAAATGATTTTAAGGATTTATTTATAAAGACATGAATGTTTTAAAATGTTAATTCATCTCAAAAGTTTCAAAGTGGTATGGGACACTTTTATTCATAACTGTGTTTTAAATTAATTCCTTTATAAATTACGTGACTTTTAAATGATTTCATTAAAAAGGGATATTTCTCTCAAAGATTTTTACTAATCATTTTCAACTATGTAAATATCATTTATGGGATATTATTCTTGATTGAGGTTGATTTATTATGATACAAATATTCCATATTTTATTGAAGGTTTTGTGATATGTTTGATTGTGGATGTATAATTTTATACCATTCATGGTTTATGGATAAAGTATTGACATTTTTTATGCTTGTTTTAATACGAATGTTTATGTTATGTTTAAACCTTTTCATATGAGGAATGCATTGGACTTAGTAAGTGACGGGTGGAGCCTGCTATAGCTCCTCGATGCATCGGTAGGTCTCATGAGACAAAATAGTGTCTTGGCACAAGGCCTTGAAAAAATATTATTTGTAGTCTTGGCATAAGGCCTTAACTATGTGGTTATGAAGTTTGGCATTATGCATTCCATAATTATGAAATTGGCTATGGATATTGCATGTGATTATTCGACTAGTAGAATATCTATGTTATTATGTAAATAGAATTATTTGATTTATCTTTCCCATATATGCTTAATTTTATGTTTGAAAGGCTTTTGTTTTAGTTCTATACATTTCATTAAATTTTTAGGCTTATTTGTGAAAGTTTCCACTATATTGTTATCCTTAATGAGTGTTTGAGATCACCCCTTTCTTATGTTTTATTTTACAAGGATTCCTAGAAGTGTATTATTTTTTATAAGTAGGGTTAAGCTAGGGGATTTATGGTGTTATCATAGGATAATTTATGTTGTGTTTTATTTTCTAATGTGTAACGTAATGTTAATGTATGTAATATATTTTCCAAGACTGCTAAACTGATCAGTCAATTAGGACTTGATTCCTTGTAATCATGCTAATGCATTAAAATAATGCACCGACTCTAGGTAGCTGGGTTTGGGTTATTACAGTTGGTATCATAGGAAGTTTAGCAACAACCTTGGAAATAGATTTAGAAAACTCTGATTAGAGAACATTAACCTAAGATATACTTTGAGGATTAGTATAGAAGAACTTCTTAGAATTTTGGTAATGTAGAGATTTTGTGTATTTTCCAAGAAATATATCCCGGTCTAGATACAAGAAGTAGAGGCGTCTCTGGCATAGATGTACCTAGGGTTAAAACCTGAAAACACCTCTTTGATCTAGACTTGAATGGGAACTGGTGCATGACAAAGGGCCTTGTTGCACTCTTAGTTATGACACTCCTGGAGGATATGCTTAGGATAATTCGCGTTTTCATAACAAGAAATTATCAAGTATTTAGGAGTAAATACTTCCTTAAAGAAAAATTTTTATGATTATAGATTATATGCATAATATTTTCAATTTACGTTATGTATTTTACAATTTTGGAATTATGTACTGTGATTCATAACCTAACCTAGTGTATGCAATTGTTTAGAAATGGAACCCAGTAGAAGGAATGAGAACTCCAATAATATGCATGATCCAAATAGTAAGAATGATCATATCGTTCATGGTATTAAGCCAACATTTACAAAGGAAATAGTCTACCACATATTCTCAACATATGAAGAAATAGTATCATGTGTTAATAAGATAAGTAATGAATTCTCTGAGTTTAATGGCTTTGAAGGGAATCAAGAGAAGAAAAGGAGGGAAGAGAGAAAGATAGATAAAGGGAATAGGGGAAGATGGATTTTCCCATATGTGATAACTATGGAAAGAATAATCTTGGTAAATTATTTAAGAAAATGAGAGTTTATTATAAGTGTGGATAAAAAGGACACCAAGTAAATGATTATAAGGGTAAGAAAAAGGTTTCAAGGATGTAATGCTTCATCTGCAAGAAGTTGGGACACTATGCGAATCAATGACCAAATCATCTAAGTATACCCCAAATGATACTATTGGATAATAATCAAGTTATGAGAAAACCACAAATGAAGAGGAATGACTAGTGTTATTATGATTTTATTGATGAATTATTTCATTTGAGTATTTTATCAATGATGTACTTATTATATGAATTATTGAAATAAATAAGGATTGTACTGTAGTACTATTTCATTAAAGATTTGAGATTGTTTGGTACTAAGAAAAGTGACTCAATAGGAAGTTAAACTTTTTGTAAAATACATTGTTGAAGTAAATATAAAACTTAATATGGTCCTGATACTAAGGTAGTGATTTGGAAATTAGAGATGGTTGATTTGGATAAATTATATTGGATATTCTTGACTACCTTGGAACTGATTAATGGTTTGTTTATTTCATCATTGTTGGAGTATTCAAAATATTTGGATATAAGGAGTATATATTTTATTATATAAGGAATAAGGGAGAATGAATATAATCAATAAGGTTTATAGTAATTTAGGGTGTTACCATGTTTTAAAAGAATACATGATAAAGGTATTCACATGTTTTTACGTGAAAAAAAATATCTTCATTGTGTTTACCTTCCCTATAAATTTTGGACTGTGAGTTTGGACATAAGAATTTGGGATAAGTCTAAAGGTTGGAATAGATTATGTTTGAAATTGGATACTATTGTTATGATTAAATAATTTATTAAGATTATTTTTTTATTGTGAAAAAAATGACAACCCAGAGGTCGGGCGACAACCAGTCATGTTCAGCAAGGCCGCAAGACTTGAACCCGCAGCCGAAGGGTGACAAGGGTGCATCACTTACCACTAGACTATGTGATATCCTGGATTGTATAATTTAGTTTTTTCTAAAGTCTTATAGATGAATTATAAATTCATTTTTTTGAAACCCTATATGATTAGGATGAATAGAATATTTTTAAGTTCCATTATCTTTTAGAGTGAAAGATGAGTTTGTTGTAGAAATTAGTTATATGATGTAACTCTACTTCTCATGTAGATATATATATATATATATATATATATATATTTCTTATTCAACGAAGAAAATTAATCCTTAAACTTTAGGGAAGGGATCTTAAAACCAAAAATGTGTTATCCTAATACCTTATGTTTTGTTGAACAGATGGTATTTTAAATCATCATAGATTGATGGCTTTGAGGCCCTTAATTTTACACTTGTTTGTGATTGATGACCTCAATAACTCACTATAAATATTTACTTTTTCCTTCCAATTATGTGTCTATAATTTCCACCAATTTTCTCTTATTGAAAACCCTAATTTTGTGGTGACTTTTTCATTTCCCTTTCCCCCTTATTAAGACAAAATTTTATTAACCCTATTTCGGATGTGGGTTTTCCACAAAGGTATTATCTATTTTCAACCTTTTATTTTCAAAAAACAATTTCAAATTAAAAGGATGCAATTTATGGAAGGAGGGGAGAATGTAATACCCCAAGATTTCATAGTACGTTATTTCTTCAAATTAATTCAATAACTTGCACTACACGCAACACCGAGTTCAAGCGCACCACGACTTACCAAACTAGCCGTTCAAAAAAATTTATGAATAGTATTAACTGAATTTTAAATATTATATAATCATTATAATTTTATAATCCATATTACGAGTTTCTTAGACATAATATAAGAACAAATTCATTTTTTTAGATAAAAGAAGTATTTAAAAAAATGGAATTTTACCACCTTTTCATAGAGAACCATTTTTAATCCAATATTTGAAACTTTTATATACTAAATTTGAAAAAGTAAACATATTCTTTAAAACCAGTACATAAAAATTTAGTTTAGATAATTTTTTGGTGTTTCTCTGATAACTTTCATATTTGGGTGAATAGTGAAAAATACTAAATTTTAACTGAAAACAACTTTTCAAATAAAAATAAGTTATAGTGTTCAATTATACATTTGAATGGTTTTTAAGTAGAATTATATTATATTTTTACCATTTAATCCAATTTTGGTCATTGGAAGTAATTTCACTTTGAAATTGGACATAAACAAGTGTCAATCTTTTGATAGTTTTTACATTTTTTTAAAAAATCCGCTTTTCGGTTTTGACAACGGGAATTAATTTTAAAGTAATAAATGAAACTTATATGTTTTTAATTTGAAAAAATATACTTAATTTTTTAATTCAGAATATCAAAATTAGCATAGGGTGAATTTTTTGTATTTTTATGAAAACATTCAATTTTTGATGAATAGTGAAAAACATTGCGTTATTATTTAAAACCTACTTTTTATTTAAATAATTAATTATTTTATTAAAATTTATTTTACGTAAAAATAGATACATAATACCTATATAATTCTATTGTAATTCATTGGAGTAATTTTATAATAATTTCAGATATATAATATTTTATTGAACTTTTAACCCTCTTTTACACACCTTCTAGGAGCATTTGAAAATTTGCATAAAACTTAATTTTACCACTTCTGTGAGTTGAATTTCAAAAATCCGAGAGACATGTTTAACCATATTAAGTAAAATGTGGTTCAATAAGATGAAAATAATTTTTTGTCAATAATAACTTTTGACTTTTATTTACCACAGTTAAGAGTAAATAGGGTAATTAAGGTTAAAAATGATATTATAATTACCTTAACACATGTACTAATTCTATTGGATAAGTGTAATTCGACCAAAAACAACATTATGAATAAAATATGACCCTTTAGGTCCACTTGGATTAGATTAGGACATTTATTAATATTTAATTTAAAGAAGAGTTAAAAGTGTAAAATTCAAGTTTGCATAACTAAAACATTTTTAATATAGGGTTATAAATAAGATAAATTAGAATATAAATATTAATTAGAAATATAAAAATATTTCCTACATAATGGTATTTTATTTATAATTTTTAGACATTAAATAATTTAATTTATTTATGACACAATGATGATGCCTTAATTACCTTATTAATGAAAGATTAAAATAATTAATATTATAAATATCCAAATAAATGTAATTTGAGACTTTTGATGAATTACAATAATTTTATAGGTTAATATTACATTTTAGGGTTTATTAGATAACTTTTTTTCGCAGTGATAAGGTTGTTCTGACTTTCACCAAAACAAAATACCAAATAGTGTCAAAATTGACATAAATTAATTTTTCAGAACAAATACTATATTATTGGTTGATATAATATTAATAAAAATATAAGGTTTGAACAAAGAGATTAAATAATATTATATATGTCATTAATGAACTACTTGAGGTTCTCTTCAATGTTTATAGTAAGTTTGTTAACCATATAGTGTAGAAATACAAGAAGACACAGTAAAAGATAAATTATTTAACATAGAGTTAAATCTAAATAATAAGGTTAAAATGGTAACCTAAACTTGTCTAAAACCTATTGGTTAAGATTATTTCGTCCCATAACTACTTTATATTCTAAATAAATCAATTTTTAGCCATTATATACCGAATATTATTTTATTATAAAATAATATTTCAATATTTTATTAAGGTCCCCCCACCCCTCTTATAAAAGGTCACTCCCCCTTCTCTCAAATTCACACATTAAAAGCCATTTGACTCGGCCAAAAACGACCCAAATATCCTCCCAAATATCCTCCCATCATCCTAGATTCCTTCTATTGTTCATAAATCCAACTTAAGTATCCCTTTTGATCAAATCAAAAGGAAGAACCCGAAGAAGAGGTAAATATTTCATCACCTCTTTCAAGTTCTTTTCTTCTTCCACTTCCTCTTTCTTTGTTGTTTCCATACTAAAATAATTACTCTAATATAATATATATAATGTAATGTTATTATAAAAAATAAACAACCATATTAATTATTCTATCCATCATATGAATGATAATGTCACCATGCGTGCGTACGTACGGCCTACCGTCTCCACGCCGTGGTGTAATTTGTTATTCGACACAATGTTATTTGGATGGATATAATGATGAGGAATATGTATTTAAATAATGAAAATAAGATTATAATGTCTCTGTAAAATTAATATACCATCCAATTCCAAACCTTTTAATCATTAATAAAATGATATTGTCGCTCGTGCATACGTACAGATTATCATCTCCACGACGCGATGAGATTCATTTCCACATTCACCATTCATTGATGATTATAAAAATATATATTATTAATAAGTATGTAATATATGACATAATAATTATACTGTAGATATATATATATATATTTATATATGTATGTATGTATGTACTTACATATATCTTATTCACTTACTTCCATTCAATACGATATGAAAATGGAAACAACGTTTATGCGTACGTACGACCTACCATCTCCATAAACGGTATTTTCCATTTCATATATCTATCTACTATAAATATTTATATTCCAAATATATATGATATATAAATAAAGTTTTATATTTTGGATGTATTTAATTCATGATCTGAATGATACGATCAAGAATAACAAGTTAAAACATGTACGATAAAGAAATCAATTATTACCCGAAATGTTAATTTAACATGGAGATAATTATTAAATGGGTAGTATAAAGTCATAAATGAATCATTTATGATATAATAAATATGAATATGGTTTTGGTATAATTTAAAAACGTACTATGGTCATTATACAGGAGGTTAAACATACCCTCGACCAAAGGAAAGTGCAAGGTAAGGGTTAATTTCATAATCTATTTTTTATCTGAGGATGTTTTTACGTAAGTATCTACTGGGAAATATTTATTATCCATGTCCATGTTTCATAAAATAGTTTTCAAAGGGATTATTTTTAAGTGAATTTTTACTAAAAAATCATTTTAAATGATTTAAATACTTATTCTTCTAAACCTTTCTCATTAATGTCCATGATTCCAAAATGGTTTTAAGGATTTATTTATATGGACATGAATGTTTTAAAATGTTAATTCATTTCAAAAGTTTCAATGTGGAATGGGAAAATTTTATTCAAAACAATCTTTTAAATGAATTCCTTTATAAATTACGGGACTTTTAAATGATTTCTTGAAAAAGGGATATTTCTCTCAAAGATTTTTACTAATAATGTTCAACTATGTCAACATCCTTTATGGGATATTATTCTTGATTGAGGTTGATTTTTTATGATACAAATATTCCATATTGTATTGAAGGTTTTGTGATATGTTTGACTATGAAAGTGTTATTTTTATAACATTCAAGTTTTATGGATAATGTATTGACATTTCGTATGCTATTTTTATTACGAATGTTTATGTTATGTTTAAACCTTTTCATATGAGGAATGAATTAGACATGTTAAGTGATGGGTGGAGCCTGCTATAGATCCTCGATGCGTCAGTAGGTCTCCTGAGACAAACTAGTGTCTTGGCATAAGGCCTTGACAAAATCTTATTTGTAGTCTTGGCACAAGGCCCTAACTATGTGGTTATGAAGTGTGGAATTTTGCATTCTATCATTATGAAATTGGATATGGATATTGCATGTGATTATTCGACTATTAGAATTTCCATGTGATTATGTAAATGGAATTATTTGATTTATCTTTACCATATATACTAAATTTTAAGTTTAAAAGGCTTTTGTTTTATTTTTATACATTGCCTTAAATGTTTATGCTTATTTGTGAAAGTTTCTACAATATTGTTATCCTTACTGAGCATTTGAGCTCACCCCTTTCTTATGTTTTATTTTCCCAGTATTCCAAGAAGTGTATTTTGATTGATAAGTTGGGTTAAGAAAGGGTATTGATGGTGTTCTCAAAGGATAATTTATGTTGTGTTTTATTTTCTAATGTGTAATGTAACGTTCATGTATGTAATCTATTTTCCAAGACTGCTAAATTGATCAGTCCTTCGGGACTTGATTCCTTGTAATCATGCCAATGCCTTAAAATAATGAATCGACTCTAGGTAGCTGGGGTTGTGGTGTTACATATAAAATTTCATAGAATATGAGAAAAATAGGGTTGCATAATAATAATGAAAATGAAATAATTGATAAATCTTCACTTGGATCACACATTATAAAAACAATGATTAAATAAAAGGAATAAAAGGAATAATAGGAAATATTATAAATATATATCTATAATATAAACTAGAACTTTCCCATTATATCAATGATAGTGGGATAGTTTTCCATTATAGGGGATATAGAGGAATGGTGTAAGTAACATGCTGAGAAAAAAAAATTAATCAATTTTACAAAATCATATACTAGTTTGGAGTATTGTATTTATAGTCAACATATTTTGTCTACCATTAATATTCAAGTTTATATTTTTAATCCATGTTGTTACATTTATATAATTCAATACAATAAGTTGAAGAACATTGAACTCTATTTTTCAACTACAGATTAAAGATATGATGAAGATGTTGATCAAGAACGACCATAATGGCTGATGAATTCTTAGAGAATTAATTTTTCACTTTTGGTTATTGGAGGTTTTTCATAGGATTATTTTATAGGTTTCATGGTTGTTAGTGGTACTACAAATATGTAGTTGGAAATTCACATTCTAAAAGTGCTACACAACATGAATTGGTGGTTCACAGTATGTCTAGCCGGCTAGTTTCATAGATTGTATGTGGTTAATGGGGAACTCATGAAATAAATTCACATCATGAAATTAATTTAAAAATTTTAATTTAATGAAGTCTTAGGTGATGGGATTTTCAATGGATGTTGTAATTTTTGGGAAACTCATGGATTTCATGTCTTGAATGTGATACATGATATTAAAGTATCGAGTTTTGGGTTTTAAATAGGTGTCGTCACTGAAATTTTTATTATTTAGTACTGTATTATCTCTATTATTCCAAAAAAAATACAAGGTGCCTCAGGGAGATATTTTAGACCTCTTCCTCCTACTTTGATTTTTGGTTCTAATGGATACCTATTGGTGATCACTGGTGAGTTATCCTCTCTTTCCAATGGGTTTCATTTTGTTCTTCTTAAATGATTCTACAGTATTAGTGTGGTTATGGTTCGGTATGTGATTTGAGATGTATTTTTATAACCCTTTTATATGGTGTAGGATGATCCATGGGTTTTTTGTCCAGTTGTAATTTATAGGCATTTCTTCTTCTCCCTCTGGTGCGCAGTAAATTTGGAAAGCTTCTTTGATGTAAGGAATCCCTTATTTCCCACTTGTTTTCATCATGTGAAAGGGTTTTAATATTTTTTTTCCATGGAAGTGTTTCAGGATATCCTAAAAAATATAAATAAATCATTTAATTGAGATTTAATGGGAAAGTGAAATTATTCTCATGCTTTTATAACTTTGATATTATTGTGATATTTTGATTGTACTGGTTTAATTCCCCATTAAAAATTATTTTCATTGGGGGGTTTATTGGCACTGGTTTATTATGTGTTGTGCATCCCTTATTATTTAGTTATTGTGATATCACCCTAAATTTTAAACTGGCTAGCCACTTATATTTGGTTCATAAAATTGTTGCTACTGAATTTTTGACTTGTGTGAAAATGCCCATAAAATAAACTAAAATGTGAGAAAATAACTTCTGTTAAATCGATAAAATGTTCATTGATGTGTTTTTGTGTATGGTTTCAATTTTTTGTGGGGCCATGTGTGATTGTTTTGTTGTTCTTATAAGGAAGTGAGGTGATGGTTTATTTGGCCATGATTTTGAGGTGGAAGGGTGGTGGTTTGTTTGGACATGCTTTTATGAAAGTTATGTAATGATACGATATGCATGGTGATCTAATTTTGAGAATGATTACATTATTCTATAATCCCAATTAGTGATTGAATAATTATTTAATAATTATTCAAATGGATGGGGTTTTGTTTGGTTAATGGTATGGAAGAGATTAATGAACAAATAAATGATGGGATGTGTGGTTAAATGCAGTTTCTGGTAAATAATGAAACAAATGGGATGGATAATGGAATTAGATTATGTTGTGAGATGTGGCTTGTGGAATATGTTGTGTTATGAATTTATATTTGGTAGTGAAAGTGGAATTATTTTGAGTTAGTTGGTGTTTTTTTTCACCACATAGGTTGGGATTGTGTTTGGCTATAGGTCTATACTTTAATATTCTTATGATTTCTATATGCCCCCTCCCATGTTGATAACTATGTGTCGACACCTGTATTTTCACACTAGGGTGTTTTACTAAAATTTATACAATGAGGATGGATGGATATATACTCATTATTTTCTACTCTCTCTTCCAGGATACTATATATGCATAGGTTGTGATGGATAGAGGTCTACTAGTGCACTAGGTAATGGCCCAGGTGTGTTCATGTGAGATGTGATGTGACCATGTTGTGGGTGGTGGAAAAAGTATATATGGCAGGGATGTGATATTACCATACTTTGGAGAATATTATAGTATTGTTTTTTCATGATAGAAGGGCATGAGGTTGAATTCCTTCATGTTCACAACACCCTATTACTCTAGTTATGTTAGTGGTTATAATGTGATAGACAAGGTATCTACGGTCATGATGAGATGTGACCATGTTGTGGAGTGGTGTACTAGGTTTCTATGGGTGTGGTGTGATGTAAACATGATTTTTGGGAATGTTTTATGTCATACAAAAGATATGGAAGCACCAGATCATACAAATTTGGGGTGTGAGAGCAGAAAATCAGTGGGAAAGTAGTGTGGGGTATCCTTGATCGATATGATTCATTTTATTTTATTATACTTCACTTATGTTATTTTGTGAGTATGTCTTGATGAGGTTGGGATATATAGTTGACCTATTCAATATCTATTTGTTATTTTTTCTTCTTACAGGTTCATTAGTATGCTTATTTCACATGTGTATGAGAGACTTTGGTTTTCCTATTGACTATACTTGTATGATAACCCTATATATAAAAACCAATTTTTTTGGTTTCCAAGAGGATTATGTGGGTCATGATATATATTACAAGCTCATAAATTTTTGGAAAGTTTTTTTGTCACTTATTTAGCTTTGATTTTGGATATTTACCTTAATATACTTCTATTTGTACCTGTTTTATTTGTATATGCATTTTAGGATGATTTTGGTTTCTTTTTATATTCTTTCATATAGTTTCATGAGTTTGAATCAGAGTATCTATGGATCCAATATTATTATAGAGGGTAATTCCTCCCATTTCATGAGATTTTTATACCCTCAGTTCTATTCACCAACCTAGGTCCTACTACAGGAAAGACTTGGTTGTCATTATCTACCTCCAATTATTGTGATATCTTTAGAGGGATGGAGTCATGACAAAGTGGTATTAAAGGATGATGGTTGAGGTATAGGATGGATTTTGAAGTTATTAATGGTGTGGATTTCATGGGTGGGCATGAAAACAATTCCAGTTAACTTTAGAACATGACATAGGATAGGGAGACTAGCTAGTGCATAAGATTTTAGGGCCCCCTGTCATCCAGTGCATGGACTCTGACCTTATTGAATGACTAATTTAGGTGGAACTATTTTCAGGGTAGATACCTAGGAGTGGTACATTCATCATGATGAATTGTGTTCTTCTTAGAGTTTAGTTATTTTTGGAAGTTTCAAATTAAATAAACTGAATTAAATTGAATCTAAATTAAATTATATTCTATGAGGATTAGAGAATTCTTGTTCATTTAGCTATGGATCCTATATTTTTTCAACATGTGGTTTAGGTAGTTGAAGTTTAATAGGATAATCTATTTTATCACCATAGGGTCATCCAACTGAAGAGGTTGAGTCTTGGTAGAGGATGTTGTGAAATTTCCAGTGGTAGGCTTTGGAGAATTATTAAGTAAGTGTTTTATATGTGGATACAAAGATCTGGTTTGAGGATATGAATATTTTTTGTAGTTTTATCACACTCTCATTGGAGTATTGGGTCACATTGGAAGTTAGTCAGATGCGGGGAGCAACACGTCAGCGGTGGAAACTATTTCTAGGTTAGTAAAATGAGACATATATTTAATGGGTTGAATTTTAGAAAGCGTTTAGAGTAGAGTTCCTTTCGTCGACCATGAAGGTAGTGAAGAGGAAAAAGATTCTTCCTCTTCTTTATGGGAGTACGTCAATGTGGGAGTTATGAATCACGTTCAAGGGCCTTCTGTGTTTTCCCAAGATTTTTTCAGATGATGATTCTCCTGCGAGACATCTTGAGGAGGCACTATGTCCTTCTATCGAGTATTCGGTTACTCATTTTAGTTTTCCATCATATCTAGAGGTTCAGAATAACTAGTAGAAGATCGATAATATGCACTCATGAAGAGTTTTAACATGAGATGGGGATCAATAAGGTTTTTCTAGGATTAAGGTTATCATTGTTAGGTCTCGGGCACAAATACCTTTAATGTTTTAACCCATGGGGATTCAACATTAGCAGTTTCCCTTATGGCCTTCTTGGTTGAGGGGTTTCCCTGATTTTCCTAGAGATATTAGGATACTGTGTTTTGTTTTTGGGGTTCTTTTCCACCACCAAAATAAGTTCCTAGTGGTTCTTTAATAGTAGTTTTTTCATTGGCTGACAGGTTTAGTACCAACCTCAATAGTTGTTTTCCATGAGACCATTTCAGCCACAAGGGTAGTAGGATTATGCTTTTCCAAGGGGAGATAGAGCAGGTTGAGAAAAACCTTAATATGTTCTTCATTATTAGGGACCTTTACCTGAGAATGGTCATGGAGGTGGCTATCAGTAGAGAGGTAGGGGAGGTGGATATGGTCAGTGACAGGAAGTGGACACAGCAACACTAGATTTCCATATATCATTTTAGGTATGATTAGTTTGTTGTTTACCATTGTTTTTTTAATTATTATATTAAAGGTATTCCAAAAACTTGTTGCACCAACTCTATTTCATTATCTAGGAACAAGCTTAGAGAGGCTTCTCGTATCTTTGGCACTGACCACACAAGACAAAGTCTAGACTAGTTTGTTTGATGTCTTTTAGGGGTGTAGACTGATGATGGGGAAACATCTATCCCATTGGAAGATTTTATTTATATAGATATATCCATTCCAATATCATCCTAGAATTATATTGGTTGTGTTTTGTACATGTTTTTATTGAGTGATTTTGGAAGAGAGTTGTGTTCTTAGATGTGGATGGTCAGTGTGTGGTTTTTGTTGGCGAGTGGTGTTATCATGTGGGCAGTCAACATTTAGAGCACCTTCTTTCTTCAATAGATATGTTTTCGGTGAAATCAGTGTACACTAGAATAGTGGGGGTCCCCAGGCTCTTTTTAAAGTTTCTATATGTTTTCTCCGAGGTGGTTGCGACTCTACCGCCTCGATGTGATGTTGAGTTTGGTATAGACTTATTGCCAGATGATTCTATGATTTTGAGGGATCCTCATTGGATGGAACCTTATGAGTTATGTGATTTGAGGATTTAGAAAGGTGATAAGATGTATATTGGTTTTATCTATCCTAATGTGTCACCGTAGGGTGCTATAATGTTGTTCTCCAAGAAGGTGGATATTTGTATGAGGTCATGTATAGATTACAAGAGGTTGAGTTAGGTGACGATCAATAATTTTTACCCTCTTCTGAGGATAGATGAACTTTTTGAATAGATAAGATGGTTGATTTAGATTTTGATGATCAATTTTTGGACTATATATCACTAGTTGAGGGTTAAGAAGGGAGATATCTAGAAGACTACCATCAAATACTGGTATGTGAACTTCGAGTTTGTATGCATGTAGTTTGATCTTAAAAACACACCAGTTGTGTTCATGGGAATCATAAACTCTATGTTCTATGGAATATTAGTTTATTTTTTAGTCATTTTTCCCAATGATATATTGATATACATTAATTCAAAGGAGGATCATGTTGAACAACTCATAGTTGTCTTGTAGTTTATTTTAGACCACTAGCTCTATGTAAAAGTTTTCTAAGTTTATGTTTTGGACACAATAGGTGAATTTCCTTCGGCATGTGGTGTCTCATCAGGGTGTTTCATTAGATCCATCAAAAGATGATTCAGTTTTTTCTTGGTCAAAAACCAATAATGTGTCATAGTTTCATATCATTATTTGTCTTACAGGATATTATTGGATGTTTGTTCTTGATTGTTCATGATTTTTAGCCCCCAAAGATAACATTGACTAGGAAGGACCATGTTTTTGTGTGGACTGACCAATTCCAAGAAGTGTTCTATTAACTAAAGGGGAAGTTTTTCATTTCTATAATGCTTCATTTTCCTAAGGAGGGTGTGATGTTTGAGGTGATTTGTGTTGCTTCTGATTCAGGATTTTGATGTGTGTTGATACAGTAGAGGGTACTGATCTCTTATGGTTCTAGGAATTTGTGTCTCCAAGAGTGTAACTATAAAACCTATGATCTAGATCTAGTATAGATTTTTTTCATTGAATTTGCATTAGGATTACCTCATTGTGGATTGGTTTATCATCTTCACATATCATAAGAGTTTGAGGTATATCATTTCATAGAATGATCTAAATATTTAGTATGGGATATGGATGGGTTTTCTTCAATATTATGATTTTAAAACCACTTATACCTCATGAAAATGTAATTATATGGTTGATTATTTTATGAGTAATTCATGTAAGGATATTGTTTCAGAGTCTAGGGATGTTTGGAAGGGAATGGAGGAGTGGGAAACCTCGCACATAAATTAAAGGGTGGTTGATGGTATAGGTTTCGTGTTGCATATAATAGTGTAGCCTTATTTTATGTTTCAGGTGGAGGAGTCTCAATTGGTAGACTCATAGGAATATGTGATGTGTGATCTTGTTGAACATGGTGATGCTCTAAAATGATGGTTTTAGGATGATCAGAACTGAATGATGTTTCAGGGGAGACTTTTTTTCTAATGGTGATGCCTGAGGTATTTTCTTGTGTGTTTCATATCTCTATATTGGTGGTATACCCAAGAGTATACAATATTTCCAATGGGTGAAGATGATGTTTTGATGGCATGTAATGAAATAGGCAGTGGTGGAGTTTGTGGTGATGTTTTTAGACTTCCAATAGGTAAATGTTAATCATCATGTTCCCAAAATATTTTTTTAGTTTAATATGTTCCTAAGTGAAAATTAGAATAAATATTAATTTATTTTATCATAGGGTTACCCTAATATCAGGGAGGTTGGAATGTTATCTAGGTGATCATGTATTGGTTGATGAAATCATCCCACTTATTAGCAATTAAGCAGTTGGTTGTAGTGGATTCTTTTTATAAAAGGTATGTTAATGAGGTGGTGTGGTTTCATGTAGTTCTGAGTTCCCTTATATCAGATTGAGATTATTGTTTTACCTCGCATGTTTGAAGGGGATTGTTTCATGATTTTTGAACTCATTTATACATCATCACTTCTTGCCACCCTTGTAAGGATAAGATGGTGGAGAAGACCATCCGGACATTGGAGGATATGTTGCAGGCATGCATATTTGACTTCAATGGATTGTGGGAACAATAATTTCCCTCGGTTGATATTTCTTATAATAACAGTTATCACTCAACCATTAGAATGGACCCATTTTATTCCTTTTAAGGGAGGTTGTTTCATTCTCTGTTATTCTAGATGGGGGTGGGGGAGGTAGTTGTTCTTGGTCCTGATATGGTACAGAGCACAACCGAGAAATATTACATTATTCATTGGAGGATTAAAGCAATGAAAGACCAGTAGAAGGCCTATTCCGGTTATAGGAGGAGGACCTTTGATTGTGAGGTTGAGTAATATGTGTTCTTGGAGGTTTCCCATTGACATGGGTAGTGGAGGTTTGGTAGGGGAGTTATCTTTCTATTATATCTTTGGTCCCTTTGAGGTGATGGGGTGAGTTTCCAAGGAGGATTATTGGATTTAATTTCTACTATGGCTAGAGAGAATCCATGATGTCTTACACGTCTCTCAACTCCATCGGTATCTTCCTGATAATTTCTAAGTCATTGACTGGGTATATTTGGATATATAAGATGAAATTATTTTCATGGAGCATCTAGTAGAGATCCAGGAACATTAGGATAAAGTAATTTTAGGACAAGGAATCCTTTTGTTTCGCGTGTTGTAGTGGCATAGAGGCCTGGATGAGAGTACCTTGGAATGCGAGACATAGATGTGTGCCTAGTACACAGATCTATTTTTATATTTTCCTTACTCTGTTATTTTTATGATGTGATGTTTGGATCTTATTTTATTATGATATTTTTTTTTCTTGATGTATGATGTGAAATGAAGTATCAATATTTGAAAATGGGAGGACATAATTCCCAATTGAGATGCATTATACTACAGTTTAATTAAACCGTTAAAGTGAGTTAGTGCCACCGAGATTAGATAGTATCTTGACATTGAGGATGTAATTCTGGGATTCGTTTGTTCTAGGTAGTGTGGTTTATTGTTTATATCAGTTATTTTTTGGGATATGTTGAGGTTTAGATAGTTTAATTGTGGTGTAGTTATTTGAAAAGATGTATTTTTTGACATGCGGTGTGTTTTATGTGTGTTTAAGTTGGTGTGTTTGGTTGGTGCTAGTTTTTAGAATCAATGAGGTCTTTGAGAGGTGTCTCATGAGGTGTTTGTTCATACACGTTTCCTTCTGAGATTGGTTTTGGATTCTTGAGGGCGATAATCATTTTAGAGGTATATAATGTAATAGTTTGTGCCTTATTGGATTGTTACTTTGTTGGTTTTGGGGTTTTAAATTGTTTTATAGTATTATTTAGGAGGTTATGTGGTGGATATAGGTGCAACAGAGTTGTAGTGGAAAATTCACATTGTGAAAGGGGTACAAAATGTGAATTGGTGGTTAATGGCTTGTGTAGACGACCAGTTTTACCGATTGTATATGGATGAGGGGGATTCAATGAAATGAATTCATGTCATGAAATAAATTCATGATGTGTAATTAAATAAAGTCCAAGGAAATTTTAATTTTAGAAGATGTTTCAATTTTTTGGAAACTCGTGGATTTCACTTGGTGAATGGGTTACACGACATGAAATTGTCAATTTCCAGGTTTTAAATAGGTATTTTGGAAAAAAAACCTCCTCATTAAGTTTTGTATTCTCTCCCTCATTCAGGAAAAAACCTTGGTTCCCCAAGGAAATCTTCTTCCCCTTCCTCCTGCTTCAATCCATTGTTTTCAGTGGATTCACATTGGTGATCCAAGGTGAGCTCTCCTCTCTTTCCTATGGGATTACATATGATATTCTTTGGAGATCCTCTATAGTGGTGTGTTTTGGGTTTGGTTTTTTAGTTGAACTACATTTTTGATAACCCTTGATATAGTGTTGGTTGATTTATGGGTTTTTCATGCATTTTTTTTTTCAGACATTTCTTCTTCTCCCAAAAGTGCTCAGTAAGTTAGAAAAACTTTTTTGAGGTAGATAATCCCTCGTTTCTCAATTTTTTTCATCATGTGAGAGGGGTTTACTCCTTTTTAACTATGGGGGTAGTTTGTCCAGGTATAATCAAGATAAATTAATCAATTAACTGAAGTTTAAGGATAATGGGGAATGATCCTCATTCTTTTACATCTTTTTTATTATTGAGATATTGTGATTATACAGGCTAAATGACCTGGAGAATCTTTTTTTCATTTGGGTCTTTGTTTTCTTGAGTTTTTAAGGTATTGTAGATACCTTATTATTTGGTTATTGTGATATCATCCTAAAATGTAAATTGGATAAACACTTATATTTGGTTAATAAAATAGTTTCCCTTAGATTTATGGATTGTGTGACAATACCCCTAAAATAAAGTTAAATGTGATGGAATCCCATTTGTTAAATATATAAAAATATTTTGATGTGTTGTGATGAGTGGTTGAAATGTAGTGTGGGGTGATGTGTGGTTATTTGGTCATGATTATGGGGTGGAGAGATTATTTTTTGTTTGGTTGTGCTTTTGGGGTGGTTAGGTGGTTTTTTTTACAGTGATTTGGGGGAGGATAGATGATGACTCGGTGGGGATGATGTGTTTCTTGTGAGAATGGTTGTGTTGTGATAAAATCTTGGTTAGTGATGGAATAATTATTTAATAATGATTTAAATTGATAGCTTTTAGTTTTTTCAATGGTATGAAACATATTAAAGAACAAATAAATGAAGGGTTGTGTAGTTAAATGCATTTTTTGGTAAATAATGAAATGAATGGGCTAGATAATGGAATTGCTTGTGGTGTGAGATGTGACTTGTGACTTGTTTGGTGTCATGTATTTAGAGTTGGCAGTGAATTTGTAAGTGTTGTGAGTTGGTTAGTGTTTTTTAAACCATAGGTTGGTCTTGTGTGTGGATGTATATATATACTTGTATATTATTGGTGTTTTCTATATGCACCCCAACCGCATTGAGAATTATGTGTCGAAACCCATATTTTCACATGGGGTGTTTTTTGAACATTTTGATGATGATAATGGATGGTGGGATACCTTCACTTTCCAACTCTCTGTTTCATATGAGTAGATATGCACCGTATGTGATGGTCAGATGTATGTTAGTGCACTAAGTGATGGTTAAGATGTATTTTGTAAGGATATTATGTGATCCTGTTTTGGGGAATTAGACTAGGTGTCATCGCGTTTAATGTGATATGAATGTGTTGTGAAGAAGCTTATGGTGGGGGTCACACATTGTAGCATTAAGGAAAAAGGTTGATTTCCTTTATGTTCACAATACCATGATACTCTTTTTAAAGAAGTGGTTATGATTTGATGGCCCATGTGTCTTCAAGGGAGATGAAGTGTGACTGTAATGTGGGGTGATAACCAAGGTGTCTTAGGGTGTGATGTGATATGACCATGTTATAGGGTAGTGGTTTCTGTTAAACAAAAGATATGGAAGTTTCAGGATATACGATTTTGGGTTGAGAGAGTAGAAAATTAGTGGTAATGTGTTGTGGGGTACCCTTGATCGATATGCTTATTATTACTTTATTATAATTGGAATGTGTTATTTGGTGAGAGTTTCTTGGTGAGAATGTGATTGATAGTTGATCTGTTTAGGTGTTGTTGGTTCTGCTATTTACTCACATGTGCATTTTTGTGCTTATTTCATATCCTCATGAGAGAATTTGGTTTTCTTACTGAGTATACATGTATTCTCACTATATATATATAAACTAAATTTTAGATTTCTAGGAGGATTATGTGGATCATTCTATATAGAACTAGCTTGGACCTTTTTAGACAGTTTTTATGTCACTTATTTAGATTTTATTTTGGGTATTTACCCACAGAGACTTTTATATGTACCTATTTTATTTATACATGCATGGTGGGATGATTTTGGTTACTTTTTATATTATTTAATAGAGTTTATTGTGGATGACTAATCTCATATCCCAAACATATATTATTATAGTTAGTAATGCCTCCCATTTCATGATATTTTTATACCAAAAGTTCTAGTCACCAACCCGAGGCCTACTAGATATAGTAATCGAGGGTTCATTATCTCTCTCCCCTCGTTGTAGTATCTTCGGATGGAGGTAGTTGTGAAAATGACATACAATGACATTATGATGATTTATTATATAAAATATTTATATGAAAATATATAATAGTGAGTGAGTGAAGAGAGGTAAAAAATAAGGTAAAAAATATTTTTAAATATTTATATAAATGATATGTATGAATAATAGTGGATGAATAATTATAAACCCGGATATATAAGAAATAAATTGAAGAGGTGAAGGATAAGTTTGTGAAAAGGTGAAGATTAAAATTTATTCTAACATGAAATAGTTTTAATACACTTTATGTGTTGATATTTAATCAATAAATTAAAGAAGATATTCATTAAGTAACATAAAGGATTCATAAAGGATAGTTATCAAAAAAAAATATACATTGGTTGAAAAAATATATACATTGATTAAAATGGTCTTAGAGCATATGGTACTCAAAATTAGAAACTTCTTAAAGCATTTTAATTGTATTAAAGGAAATGTTAACAATAATCCCTATATAAGAGAATGTGTATGGGTACTCTTATTGACATTGTGTTTTCTAAAAAAAATTTGGATGATACACATAGTGCATCTATGTAGAGTTATACTATATCTTTTTAGGATATTGGAGAGTTTTACCAAATTAAGCTAAAAAGTTAGAAAAGTATTGTGCAATAGTTGATCATGGAGAAAAAAATGAAATGCCCATAGTGTTTTTAGAGTTTCACATATAGAAAAATATGAAATTTTGAAGAAATAGTTTATATTAAACCATATAGAATAAAGAAAGTGAATATAAAGGGTTCATAGTCAATTATATAGAACATGTAAGCTATCCATGAAAGAATTTTTAGTAGATTAATTGTATAATTTCAAACTTATAAAACATTAGGTGATAGTGAATGTGAATTGTTAACTATAAAGAATAAACTAAAGTGACTATGAGTTTATTAATTTCTCAAAATTCTAAGATTTCATTTTTATGAAATTATAATATTAATAATATGATATAGTGACTTAAGGTTATTTAACCATGATAGTATGGATTTAAATAGAGATTTAATATTTTCATAATCTTGTCATATACATCACTATTTATTAAGATGTTGAAACATATATATTAAGGAAGAAATACAAATATTTTCCAACTAGGGTTTTAAAAGGATATCCAATAGGTGACTATTAAAGAATAAATACAAATATTTCTATTTACATATTTTTTTACAAAGGTAATATTTTCATTAAGGAATAATTACTATAAATTTAAAGACTAAATATTCTTTACATTTTAAAGATAAGTCAAATTGATATTTAAAGATGTGATTTTGGTGGGAGTTTTATTAATTCAAATGGTTGAATATATATAATAAATAAATAAATTATTTGGGGATGAAAATGTGTGAATACAAAGATATGGAATAACTATTTCATGTGTTTGATGGAATTATGAGAGACAGAAAATTGTAACATTAAATACATAAGGCTCATTAGGTTATAGATTTTGAGATAATTATTCATCGAATAAGATCAAAGTACATCTCTACTATTATTAGAATATAATTATTATAATAATATTTATTCATAAATATTGAAATAATATTAATAATAAAGAATATATTTTTCATTTTACTGAATCATTTATTATAAAAAAGGATGATTGGTTCTTCATTTTTAATAGGTGATTAGTGGATCAATGATGATACATTCACATTAATGTAATAATTTTATTATATTAGGTATATAACTATAAATAATATTTCATTGATCATAGTAAGGACATAGAAACATATATTTGTGGTAAACCTTGTAAAAATATCATGTGTTAGTGTTATTTCATATTTTATTACATGTTATATATGTGAGTTGATTAAGATATATTAAATCCATTAATCCTAATATTTTTAGTTTTTCATGTGATAATAAACCTCTAAAAATTATTCTATATGGATTCACCCACCCTCCCCACTCAGTGTTATTTCACAAATTCCATAGAAAATAAAATTCATATCAAAGCAGTGGATTAATATTTTATTGGGTATTTCAACTTTACAATTCGTTCTCTTTGTAAATATTGCAGTTTATATTTGAAAATATTTATAAAACATATTTGATGGAAATTTTGTTGGTAATAGCCTCCAATACATTGAGTAATAATAAAAAAAATAATAAGAAACGGTAAATAATTTACTATAAAGGATAAAATTATAATTTGATTCACCACTCATTGGATATAAATAGATTAATGGGGTAACTGAAATTTCATTAAAATGTTTCTCTCTAAAATAATTAACAACAAATTTCAAAAGAGTGGGTGACTATAGAATAACATAATGGTTTTTCGAGAACCCTATAGATTAATTAAGTGTTGGAAAGTTGTGTTTTTTGTCAACTGTCCCATTGAAGTGTTTTTGGTAAGATTTGGTCAGATGCAGTTCTTAATGTTGAATTTTATTGAGATGTTTAGAACCTTCAGAAATATTTTTGGAGGTTTTTTTAATGGTTTGAGGTAAATGAATTAATTATAAAGAGGTGTTGAAGCTATTGTATTGAATGTTTTGGTTTACCATATTTACTTATGAGTTTTATATGTAATCAAATATTCGACTATGTGAACACTCACATATGTGTTTTCTCCATGTAAGAAAATATTTAGCTATGTGAAGACTCATGTATGTGAATGCCTATAAGTAATGAAATTCTACGTTAGTTAATTTACCATGTAAATGAATGGCTCCATGTATAAAATTCTTTTCAAAAAAAGTTATATAATATGAAAATTCCTCAATGCATATGATTTTCTACACAAGAAAAGTTCTTACATTAGTAGATTTCACATACCCGATTTCTGCTATGTATGGGAATTCTGACCATGTATGCAAATTCACATAGGAATTTTTTATGTTTCTATTTATGTTCAAAGTATATTATTTTATCATAAATATAAATTTTAGTAGTAATTTTTTTATAGAACTATGTAAGAATGTTTTATCTATATGCATGATGAGTATTTCAAAATTCATGTGTTCAAAATGAATTGAACTCGATGACGTAATAAGTGATCTTTAATGTCCAAAGAATTAAATATAGAATGTGATTCAAGATAATTCATGTGATATTTTGAAAATGATTTCCACTTTTTATATCATTTTTATGTCCTAGTCTGTTTTATCTAAAAATTTAATATGCTACTTGAAGTTAAGGCTATTAATGAAGAATCTACAGATGTTCAATCTTCAAATCCATTATGATGAGGATTTTCTTCATTAGAGTTCAAATAATCACTTGCAGCTAAATTTTCTGTGATTCTTACTACTATTCAAATTGGTAAATATCTAATTTGGTGAGTTACGTTCAAATGTTGTTTTATCCTGAGAGGAGGTTGAATAAGATGATGAGTTTGAGAATTTTTTAGTGTGAGTAAGAATAATGATACTACATGAAATTCAAAAAATGGGATATTTATGAATATTAATACAATATGGATGTTTTATAAGTTTTCATGGCGAAGTGAATTTGTGTAAATCATTCTGAATATGATTTTTAATAATGATATTTTTTTAAATAAGAACATAGAAAATTTTGGTTTTAGAATAGAGTGTTATTATAATGGCCCTTTGGGTGGTAGGAAAAGTAGGACTCATAATTTCTCTAATTGAAAGAAATTAATTCAGTGGGATTAATTTAATTCTCATTAATGATGATATTTTTAGAGATATGGTGTTTTAAAATATTGAGTGAGAAAGAAAATATGGTTGGTTATCACCGATTCTATACAAGAAGTGGAAGCACAGAGAGGGGAAATCGAAAAAAATCATGAGTACTTAGAACTATGGAAGAATTCATATGAAGATCTAGGTTTGGATGAGATCCAAGAGTTATGTTTTTAAGAGAATATAAGGAATCAGTTCTACATCATATCTTCATTAAGTGAGTTTATGTTCTTGAATATTTATAAGGTATCAATTATAGGTAATTGTTTTTACTATTGTTAAACCACCCAATATTTCAAAAATTTCCATCTCTTCTTGGTAACATTTTTTATACACAGGTAGTATGAATATATATATTCTAGTGTGACTCTATTCTAGGATGTTGTGAATCTGTTTCAACACTATATGATGGTAACTTTTTGTTGCTTATAGTGAATAATCCACGGTTGGGGAGACTATCTAACCTTGTAAATGAGTAAGTCTCATGATAAAGGGAATAATGTTGTAAAAATAATTATTCTAGATGTTGATTTGTTTTCATCATACATGAGTGAGGTAAAGACTTAATACTTGAGTGAATCGAATCATAATAGGATGTAGGGGTGGATGGAATATTAAAGAAATTTTAAAAACTAGCTCATACTGATTAATCCCCAACTTCTAAGTGGTGCAATCAGTTACTATGAACATCAATTACTATCATAGATTTTCCCCCCTATTTGATTTATTCATGTTCTTTAAATGGATAATTTGAATTCAATGAAAAATAGTGTTGTTCCAATAGTTGATGGAAAAAATTTCATAGACGGAAGAAATGTGTGTTGTCATATATTTAATCCCTTGGATCTCAGGACAGATATACTGCTATATTTATTTTTTCACCCATTAATGGAAATTATCCAATGAATATATTAGATAAAATAAATTTAGAGAATAATGGAAAATCACAAAATGATATTTTCCAGTCCTTGTTAGAAAACGTATATACAAAACTGATGTGACTTCAATCAACTAAAGGAATCTGGGATTATCTTGAATATAGATATGAAGGAGATGTAAAATTCAAGGATACTAAATTAAATATTTTAAGAATAATGTTTTAATACATCAAGATTGATTAGGAAGAGAGTATCGATGATTATTTCACTCGGGTAAATGAAATTATTAGTAATACTTGGGAGTTTGGTGAAAAACATTAAGACTCTATAGTTATTAAAAATATCAAGAGGAACTCTCTAGAGTATTGAAAATAAAATCTCATATATATAATATATATAGTTTGTTTCATTTAATTAATTGTATAAAATTATCATAGATTATGAAATGATAATAATTCTAGATGTTAAGAAAAAATTAAATAACTAAATGGATTTTGAGTCCATGAGAATGTTGAAAAGTAGAGAACCAATTGAAAATGACTATTAAAGTGACTTGGAAATTAAATAGGATAAAAGAAACTATCAAATAATCATTGATATTATTTAAAATAGATTCAACAAGGGAAATAATAAAAGAAAATTAAAGTATACACCAAGGTGATACAAATTTAATGGAATTGGAAACTTTTCCATTAAATTTCCTAAGAAGAAAGAATCCAATTCTGAATATGAAGATGATGATAAATCCTAAAAATAGAAGTGAAGTATGAGATGAAAAAATCATCCAAATTTATAATAAGTAAGAAGAAATTTTTCCAAGTGGATATTATAATTTTTATGGGAAAAGAATAAGGTTCTAGACACTCATCTAGTAGCGAATCTAAAAGTGAGTTTGGTGATAAATTTATCAATTTTATGGATCAAGTTGAAAAATTATTTGACACTTCAATAAGTAAACAATATGGTTCAAAACCAAATATATTAGAACACATTTTGATGTATGGACATGAATCATGTCAGGAATAGAATAACATGCCCATGAAATAAAAGAGAAAGGCGGTAAAGGATAATAAGAAACTCATTTGTAACACCCCATTGTGAATCACCCAGTCAAGGATAAAGGGTGACATGAACTTAGTGTGACTCCCTATATGAAAGAGGATTCTGACTAGTGGTGAGGTCCTATGTGGAACCAGGGGGAGACTATGCCCTTGGTAATTGATAACAGTCAGATTATGAAATAACATAAACAATAATCAGAGTAATAGTAGAAAAAATGAGGAAGAAATAACAATAATATCATCGCATGATATAACATTATGAAATAAAATAAACAGTTAAATAATAAAATAGATCCCTGCATGAAATAACTCTATACAAAAAAATTAGACAAAATAAATAGATGTGTATTTACAATCGATCATGGAGTCTGTCTCGGTATCACCTTGGTCCACCTTGCTCCACCAACTCAATTGACGTAAGTAGGGCCACTTCCCTCATTTGAAATATAGGTCATAGGAACCTTCATGTGCACCAAGATTACCATGCATGGTGTGAGTGTAAAACCCCGGAGGACACTATAAATATTTCTTTAAAAATAGTTCAAATTTTATAAATAAGTGTATGGGATGACTGGAAATTAACTACACAAGTAAACAATCTTGCGTATGGTCATCGTGTACTAACCAGACTACCACAAATTCCATTACTTCCTATTTCACCTCTATTCCAAAAGAAATACTTTTTGTAGTTTCCATGAATCTCATAATAATCCACAACGGAAAAATAAATCATTGAATATGCCACTAGGCCATGATGCATTGGGTTAGGCCATACAGTTGTTATACCTCCGCCAACTACCTCAGGTCGGGCCACATGGCCATCATTCCTTTCCAAAAATATAAAGTCCAGACACAAGGCCATCATGCCCCATATTCAGTGTTTGGTTAATCCTCAAGGCCATCATTCCCTACCATTTTTCTTTTAAGACCCTATCATAATCATTACACATAATTTCTCCCATGCTCCACCTCTATGAGATTAACCAATCCATGAAGGGCACACTTATCACTTAGATACCAAAAAATATAATTCTATGGGACATACACATATATACATACACAATCCAAATAAAGAAAATTATAGATCTATATAAATGGACAAGCATGTCATATCATGTGAGGTTTCGTTGGACACACACACATGCACAATAAATTCATATCAAGAGAGGTATCATGGGACACACACACATGCACATGAATTTCATATCAAGGGAGGTCCCATAGGCCACACTCACAACCAAAATAATGTCTTATAAAGAGAGGACTCACAGGATACACACACCCACAATCATGTCATATAATTAAAATTTTATATAAATGCAATCTAATTATAATGAATTCCTACACTAAGAGTGTAACACCCCAGGTAAATAAAGAATATGAAATTTTTATATTTATCCCTATTTGTGAATAAAATTTCAATATTAATTTAAAGGTAATGCTATGCTCGATGGCTTACCCAATACCCAACAACGAGCTCCTTTGAAATCATATGTTGCACTCTAATAATAAAGTAATATTATTTTAAATGGTAGTTAACACATAGTCGTTGTATTGTCAGTAATGAAGAGAAATAACTAAAATATGATTATATATGTTTTCTAAATGTTTTTACTTTTATCCAATAAATTTTAGAGGCTTAAAATACAAATGAATCCCATCTTAAGCATTGAATACACTAGTATTTTTAAAAGATTGTTTTTCTACCTTTTGATGGCAAACCATTTTTTTTAAATAAAACTTTTGACAATTTTATAAGCTCTATTTTTCAAAATAAATATATTATTTATTATTGGGACATTGAAATTTACCTTGGGTTAATTTTTGGTATTTTTCTGACAATGTTCATTTTTCAATGAATAGTGAAAAATACCGCATTTTAAATCAAAACTATTTTTTCATATAATTTAATTATATGGTTATATTATCTTTTTAATTTTTTTTAAAGTGTAATTAGAATATATTTTTACCATGTAATTCAATTATTGTCATTGGTATTAATTTCACTTTGGAATTATGCATAAACAAGTGCCAAAATTTTCATAAATATTGTTTCCAAAAAACCCGCTATTTGTTTTGACAACGGGAAGTTTTTTTAAATTAATTATTTCAATTTATGTGTTTGGAATTTGGTAAAATGGATTAAAATTTGGAATCAGAAGGTCCAAATTATGTAATTAAGACTCTTTTGTTTTTGGACATTATGAATAGTAACGACGACAATTATCTTTAATTATCTTGATTAATGAGTAATCAGGTAGTTAAAGATAATAAAATAATATCATAATAATGAAAAATGAACACAAAATGTGCCCTAAGGCTACTGGTTGTCTCATGTCCGACCATGGGATGTCTTGTTCAAAAATTGGGGGCCCCATGTAGTCACTTTTGTGAGGAAGTGACTTTTTATCTTTTTATTTTTAAAGAATGTTAAATGTAACAAAGAAGGTATCATCTAAGTAAAATATTTTTAATTTTGTCTACATAAATGATATTTTGGACTATAAATATTAATTGTAAATCTAAAAAGATTTAATACATAATAGTATTTTTTTATAATTTTTAGACATTAAATAAATTAAATTATTTATGACATCATGATGATGCAGCGATGACCTCATTATTTAACGATTTAAATACAATGGAAAGATAATGTAAATTCTAAGACCTACACATGTCCAAAACCTATTGGATGGGTGGATTTAGAACCCTTATCACCTTATACTCGAAAAAAATCAATGTGGGACCACTAAAATCCGAAACTCATTTGAAAATAATGTTACATTTTATACCTTTCCAAGAGTGCCCCTCCTCTCCTCTTATAAAAGGCCCCCACCTCTACCTCCTTACCCAAACTTCATAAGCCTTTGGCTCGGCCAAACCCTACCCATTTTGTCTCTCCAAATCCCTCTCTTACTCCTTGAAGCCTCACTTTGGGCAGAAGTCTTCCCAAGGAAGCCTTTGAGCTCAAATCTAAGAGAGTTACCCGATTTTAAGGTAATGTCTTCACTTGAGTCCTTTTATTTTATTTTGCTTCTCCAACCCCCTAAACTCTTTTTATTCATTTATTTTGTAATAAATATAGTATCTTCAATATATTAGGATGTTTTTATAAGAAGTATTCGAGCTACACTTACACACACCTACATCTAATGGTTAAAGAACATACTGCTTCCGTGGATGGCGAATTTCTGCCTCCCGAAATGATGATTGTTCAACATTATTTTAACACCTTCAAAGGTGGACATTAAGATGAAAATATACTTATATATGATATATAATATGTTTATGTTTTACTTAATATTCTTTATTTTTTCATTTATGGCATACCTTTATGGTTTCCATTATGGGTAAATGCGATATCTTCATTTAAAGAAGTGTGGACTACCGCCCCCTCAAAGTGGTGTGATTCCTTAATTCCATATGTGGGGCGTATAAAGGATGGATTTAAAGTTATTATATATGATTTTATACTGGAATTATAATATAAATTTATATCATTATTATTTTCTTTCCATTAAAGTATGAGATAGAAATGAAAGTAGTGTTCATGCGTACGTACGGCTTACCGTCTCCATGAACGGTGCATTTCATTTCTTATCCCCAAATGTAATGTATTATTATGAGTACATATATATAATGGATATATATGATGTATGTTACATCTAAATGATTAATATAATTCTGTAATTAAAATATACATACCTCTCATATAGTTTTAATTCCATTAATATGACATAGAAATGAAAGTAGCGTTCATGCGTACGTATGGCTTACCGTCTCCATGAACGGTGCATTTAATTTATTTACTCTAAATGATTATGTGATATTATAAATACATGTATATGCTGGATATATATGATATATATGATATCCAAATCAGGAATTTCATTCTGGATATAAAGAACCTTTGACCCCACGAAAAACATGTAATTGTAAGAAATCCACTTTCGACTTAAGAACCAAATATCGACAAAACAGACATTATTAACTTAATGATTACATAATGTTTATAACATGGAAATAAGTTATATAAAAGGAATAATAAGTTTTAAAAAGGTTCTTAATCAAGTAGAAATTAACTCAAGTTTATTATTCAGGAGATTAAAGAACGATCGAGTCAAGTCGGACCCGAGGTAAGGGATACTACTCCTCTCTTTCTTTTTAAGTACACTCTTTTATGTCATTCATTTTAAAGCTCATCTTTCTTGTTATTGGGATGTTCTTTTATATTAATCTTGCTGAAATTTTTATGTTCATGTGATGAGAGACCCTATTCTCTCTCATAAATCCATTTTGGAAGTTTTGAGTGGCCCCGTTAGGCTGCCGAATTTTCGTAAGAGATCTAACCTCTCTCTTTCTTTTTACGTACTCTCCTTTATGTCACTTATTTTAAGCTCTTCTTTGTTATGTTGGGGGATGTTCTTTTATATTACTCTTTCTATAAACTTTAATTTAATATGATGAGATACCCTATTTGATCTCATCAATCCATTTTTGTAAGTTTTATGTGGCGCCGTTAGGCTGCCGAGTTTTCGTAAGGGATTTTTCATCTCACTTTTATTCCCGTGAGATTTATGCTACATTTGCCACAATTTCCTTTGAGTGGTGTATGTACTTCCCATTATTCTACTCTTTGTGTAATATACTTTCTTTTATGAGTATTTACATCAATGATGTATTGTCCTTCTTTCATGGGGTGTATGTTTTGAAAGATACCCAAGTTGGTAAGGGAACCTTTCACCTTCCTCTTTTTAAAAGACTTCTTTTTTTGGATCTTTTAATTTACATATTGTTATGTTGGGATATGTTCTCATATATCCTTATCGATGTAAATTTTATGTCCATGTGATGAGATACACTTTCTATCTCTCATCAACTCATTTTGATGTGGCGCCGTTAGGCTGTCAAGGGAACTTCTTAACCCAATTTCGATTTCTTTGGGTTCAACATGTAGTTATTGAATATGTCATCCTTTGAATATGTGTGAATGACCTTTGATTATTTTACACTTAATATTCACTTATATTTGGTTTATTCGTTTGTCACACATAATTATGTAATTGATTTATCCTTAAACCAAGGATACCGTCTTTGTATGGGACTTCGTCTCAATCTCCTTTCATTGAGGAATATTTTGTTTTATACACAACCTTCTTTTATACAGTGTATAAACCCCTTTGACTTTTACGTTTATTCAAAAGGAATCTTTTTTATACAAAGTGTTTACTAAATGACAAAAGGGAATGTTTTTGTTGTACGTATGCGACGACAACGACTTCTCCGCCGCCGTGACCATTATTTGAGTTTCGGTTTCCTCTACAAGCCATACGTTTTTTTAAAAGAAAAATAAATACCATGTTTTACTTTTCTTTTATTTTGGTATTGAAAATGGTTTTCATAATATTTTTATATCAATGTGTGGTATTGATATCTTGTGATTGAAAGGTGGAAATGTTATGTTTCCTTTATGCATGTTTTATGTGATACGATTATGTTGAGGTTCTTGGGCATTATTATGAAGACAGGTGGTTCCGTGATAAACTAAGGGTGGGTGAGCCCGATATAGCTCTCTAATGCATTGGGTAATGCGAAGGAGTGAAACTTTAAGGATTCTTCGAAGAGATTTAGGGAATATACTATGATGGGTATTGCAAACGTAACCAAGAGGGTTACTCCCTACGTAAGAATGTTATGAATGCCTCAAGTTACCTTTATGTCTTATGATTTATATGATTTATTCATGATTTGATGAGGTACGTTAAATTACTTATGTTTTATGGGTAAAGTATGATTTCATTCTTATGTATATATGAACTCATGTTTCCTTTCCATATTTATTTATAACCCTTACTGATCTTTTTATTCTCATCCCAAGTTTTTGAAATGTTTTTCACAGGTCAAGGGAAAGGTACATGATGTGATGATAATGTCAAGTATGGTTCAAGAAAGAATCCGTGTTTTATTTTAAATATGTTTCCGTTGATGGGAAGAAGAATACTATCTTTTATGTAACCACTTTGTTTAAATGTGGAATGTAATGCAAGTTTCATAATCTAATTCTCTAAAACTATAAACCTGAAAAGATCATCAATGTGTAATCTTGTAATAACTCAAGATTAAGAAAGGTTTAAGGCTGGGGCCTTATAGTTGGTATCAGAGGTCGGTTTAGATAACTTTAGAGGTTAGGGTATTCTTTAAGCATAAGTGACATTACCATAATGGTTAGGAATTTAGAAAGAGTACTAGTTTTAGCTAAAGTGAATGAGTAAGTATATCTTAGTGTTTGTCTTCCTAATTAGTAAATGATGGTTTTGTTGATATACTCACACTGAACTTTTTGGTTTTAGTAAATGGTTGGATCTAGCAGGCACCAAAGTAACAGTGGATATAAAGGAAACTGTGACAGTTTTTTGAGCAAGAAACTGAATGATATGGGAGCTGCAATGAGAAATCTTGTGATTATCCTCAACCAACTATCTGGAGTCATGATTGACCACCTAAACCTTGGTGATTTCTCTAAGGCATCATATATACAAGAAACAAATCCCTACGGAAGTACAGGTAATAATCATAAAGGTAATTGTGTTCAAAAACCTATGTGTCAAAGATGTGGAAAGAAACACCTAGGAAAATGTTTCAAAGGGACAGAAATATGCTATAGATGTGGAAATGAAGGTCATAAAGCAAGAACCTTCCATGGAAAAAGGAAGCATCCAGTTGACTCGAGGAAAGGGAAAGAAGTTATTTCTGAGGGATCAATTGAATGTTTTAAATGTGGTGTGCATGGTAATTATGAAAACACAAGTCCTATGAAGAAGTTTCATGAATGGGATCACCAAGATTGTACAAATGTTCATTTACCAATACCTAATGCCATTCCGATTGAGGATGAAGAAACTGACAATGACCAATCAAAGGTATGGATTCTTTCATAACTATTGTTTTCCTATTTTGGAATCATAGGATATGATTCATGATTTTGTTTGTAGGAAAGAAGTATTTCAGAATAAGTTGGAAAGGAATGGTTAATGGATCATGAAGAATGTTGAATGAGTAAGAAGTCAACATATAAGGGCTTCAAGAGTTATGGTGAAATTATTAAGAGTATTAAGTCTCTTTTGATAATGGGGTTACATTAGAAGACTTTTTATAGTATGTGTAACCCTGATGTTTAATATATGAAAATTTTATTCAAGTAATAGTTATCTGTTCTTTTGTGGACATATTTATAAAGAACCATTTCGGTTTATATGATCCTTACTTTTGAGGTAATTATGGGTTACTATATGTTATGATGGAAGTGAAAGGCATGAGATTAAATTTTGGTTAAATTATGTTATGGTTATTTTTGATGATTTTATCACTTTTTGGGAATGATTTGAGAATTATATAGTTTTGGAAAAAGGACAACACACAGACCGTGTGACAACCCGTTGCGTCGGACAAAGCTGCAGGAATCGAACCGACAACCAAAGTGCGACTGGTATTTATCGCCTACCACTGGACTACGTGAAGTCCCTGGTTAGTTTGACTGATTCTTTTTAGTTATATGATTTTATGAATTAAGAGTAAGTTTATTTTGGGTTATCTATGGAAATTTATTAACCTATCATTGAGGATATGTGATTAGGTTAATTACTTTTCAATATGAGACATTAAGAGCAACTGATGTTGTTTGGAGATAAATGTTACGATTTAACTTGGAAGACTATATGACTAAATCCTTCAAATATTTGGGTTTAAATCTTAGTTTGGTTTACTTTGAAGAATTTTATGGACAAATTGTTTATCGAATGGTCCTCATTGAACTTTGGGTTTTGTTGGACAAATTTTAGAGATTAAGAATAGATTTTTTTAAGGGCTATCTTTTTCTGGATTATCTGTTCTTGTACTAACCTTTTTGGTTTTGGTTTTGGTTAGAGTATAAAGAGATGGGAAGTATATAGTTCTCTATTTTAGATTAGGTGATTCTCTAGAAATTTATTATAGTACTCTTAATGTGAACAAGTCTTCCTAAATACTCGTCTTTTGGAGAAAATATGAGTTTGTGTAAGGAATCTAATAAAAGTTGAAAGTCAACATGATAAGTGATTATGTTTCCTTATGAATAAATTCACCAATAAAAAGTAACTTAAAACAAAAATGTTGTCTATTAACTTTTCCTACTGGGGAATCGAATACCGTTTAACCCATCACAAGTTTGTGATTTTCTTGTGGTTAATTTTCTCCTAAACATGTTTTCTATCACTCTCCATCAGAACATGACCCTTTTTTTTCCTCCATGTCCATATTTTCATACTTGGAATCCTAGTATGGGTTAACTCGGTTGACCTCTTTACTTATCTTCCTTTATTTTAAAGTTATTTTTTTACCGACTCTTATTCCGATGTGGGACTTTCAAAGATGTTTCCAAGGTCAATTTTAAAATTGTGAGGACGCAATTCCCAAAAGGGGGGAAGGATGTAACACCCCAGGTAAATAAAGAATATGACATTTTTATATTTATCCCTATTTGTGAATAAAATTTCAATATTAATTTAAAGGGAACGCTAAGCTCGACGGCTTACCCAATACCCAACAACGAGTTCCTTTGAAATCATACGTTGCACTCTAATAATAAAGTAATATTATTTTAAATGGTAGTTAACACATAGACGTTGTATTGTCAGTAATGAATAGAAATAACTAAAATATGATTATATATGTTTGCTAAATGTTTTTACTTTTATCCAATAAATTTTAGAGGCTTAAAATACAAATAAATCCCATCTTAAGCATTGAATACACTAGTATTTTTAAAAGATTGTTTTACTAACTTTTGATGGCAAACCATTTTTTTAAATCAAAATTTTGACAATTTTATAAGATCTATTTTTCAAAATAAATATATTATTTATGATTGGGACATTAAAATTTACCTTGGTTTAATTTTTTGTATTTTTCTTACAATGTTAATTTTTCAATGAATAGTGAAAAATACTGCATTTTACATCAAAACTGCTTTTTCATATAATTTAATTATATGGTTATATTATCTTTTTAATTTGTTTTAAAGTGTAATTAGAATATATTGTTACCATTTAATTCAATTATGGTCATTGGGATTAATTTAACTTTGGAATTATGCATAAACAAGTGCCAAACTTTTCATAAATATTGTTTCCAAAAAACCCACTATTTGTTTTGACAACGAGAAGTTTTTTTAAATTAATTATTGCAATTTATGTGTTTGGAATTTGGTAAAATGGATTACATATTTGGAATCATAATTTCCAAATTATTTAATTAAGACTCTTTTGTTTTTGGACATTATGAATAGTAACGACGGTAATTATCTTTAATTATCTTGATTAATGAGTAATCAGGTAGTTAAAGATAATAAAATAATATCATAATAATGAAAAATGACCAAAAAATGTGTCCTAAGGCTACTGGTTGTATCATTTCCGACCATGGGATGTCTTGTGCCAATCTTGGGGGCCCCATGGAATCACTTTTGTGAGGAAGTGACTTTTTATCTTTTTATTTTTAAAGAATGTTAAATGTAACAAAGAAGGTATCACCTAAGTAAAATATTTTTAATTTTGTCTAAATAAATTATATTTTGGACTATAAATATTCATTGGAAAGCTAAGAATATTTCATACATCATAGTATTTTGTTTATAATTTTTAGACATTAAATAAATTAAATTATTTATGACATCATGATGATGCAGCGATGACCTCATTATTTAACAATTTAAATAAAATGGAAAGATAATGTAAATTATAAGACATAAACATGTCCAAAACCTATTGGATGGGTGGATTTAGAACCCTTATCACCTTATCCTTGAAACAAATCAATTTGGGACCACTAAAATCCGAAACTCATTTGCAAATAAAGTTACATTTTATACCTTTCCAAGAGTGCCCCTCCTCTCCTCTTATAAAAGGACCCCACCTCTACCTCCTTACCCACACTTAATAAGCCTTTGTCTCGGCCAACCCCTGCCCATTTTGTCTCTACACATCCCTCTATTACTCCTTCAAGACTCACTTTGGGCATAAGTCTTCCCAAGGAAGCCTTTGAGCTCAAATCTAAGAGAGTTACCCGATTTTAAGGTAATGTCTTCACTTGAGTCCTTTTGTTTTATTTTGCTTCTCCAACCCCATAAACTCTTTTTATTCATTTATTTTGTAAAAAATCCAGTATCTTCAATATACTAGGATGTTTTTATAAGAAGTATTAGAGCTACACTTACACACACCTACATATAATGGTTAAAGAACATACTGTTTTTGTGGATGGCGAATTTCTGCCTCCCGAAATGATGATTGTTCAACATTCTTTTAACACCTTCAAAGGTGGCCATTAAGATGACAATATAATTATATATGATATATGATATGTTTATGTTTTACTTAAGCTTCTGTATTTTTTCATTTATGGAATACCTTTATGGTTTCCATTATGGGTAAACGCGATATCTTCATTTAAAGAAGTGCGAACTACCACCCCCTCAAAGTGATGTGATTCGTTAATGCCATATATGGGACGTATAAAGGATGGATTTAAAGTTATTATATATGATGTTATACTGGAATTATAATATAACTTTATATCATTATTATTTTCTTTCCATTAAAGTATGAGATAGAAATGAAAGTAGCGTTCATGCGTACGTACGGCTTACCGTCTCCATGAACGGTGCATTTCATTTCTTATCCCCAAATGTAATGTATTATTATGAGTACATATATATAATGGATATATATGATGTATGTTACATCTAAATTATTAATATAATTCTGGAATTAAAATATACATACCTCTCATATAGTTTTAATTCCATTAATATGACATAGAAATGAAAGTAGCGTTCATGCGTACGTACGGCTTACCGTCTCCATGAACGGTGCATTTCATTTCTTTCCTCTAAATGATTATGTGATATTATAAATACATGTATATTATGGATATATATTATATATATGATATCCAAATCAGTAATTTCATTCTGGATATAAAGAACCTTTGACCCCACGAACAACATGTAATTGTAAGAAGTCCACTTTCGACTTAAGAACCAAATATCAACAAAACAAACATTATTAACTTAATGATTACATAATGTTTATAACATGGAAATAAGTTATATAAAAGGAATAATAAGCTTGAAAAAGGTTCTTAATCAAGTATAAATTAACTCAAGTTTATTATTCAGGATATTAAAGAACGATCGAGTCAAGTCGGACCCGAGGTAAGGGATCCTACTCCTCTCTTTCTTTTTAAGTACACTCTTTTATGTCATTCCTTTTAAAGCTCATATTTCTTGTTATTGGGATGTTCTTTTATATTAATATTACTTAAATTTTTATGTTCATATGATGAGAGACCCTATTCTCTCTCATCAATCCATTTTGTAAGTTTTGAGTGGCACCGTTAGGCTGCCGAATTTTCGTAAGAGATCTAACCTCTCTCTTTCTTTTTAAGTACTCTCCTTTATGTCACTTCTTTTAAGCTACACTTTCTTATGTTGGGGGATGATTCTTTTATATTAATCTTTCTATAAACGTTATTTTAATATGATGAGATACCCTATTTGATCTCATCAATCCATTTTTGTAAGTTTTATGTGGCGCCGTTAGGCTGCCGAGTTTTCATAAGGGATTTTTCATCTCACTTTTATTCCCATGAGATTTATGCTACATTTTCCACAATTTCCTTTGAGTGGTGTATGTACTGCCCATTATTATACTATTTTTGTAATATACTTTCGTTTATGAGTATTTACATCAATGATGTATTGTCCTTCTTTCACGGGGTGTATGTTTTGAAAGATACCCAAGTCGGTAAGGGAACCTTTCACCTTCCTCTTTTTAAAAGACTTATTTTGTTGGGTCTTTTAATTTACATATTGTTATGTTGGGATATGTTCTCATATATCCTTATTGATGTAAATTGTATGTCCAAGTGATGAGATACACTTTTTATCTCTCATCAACTCATTTTGATGTGGCGTCGTTAGGCTGTCAAGGGAACTTCTTAACCCAATTTCGATTTCTTTGGGTTCAACATGTAGTTATTGAATATGTCATCCTTTGAATATGTGTGAATGACCTTTGATTATTTTACACTTAATATCCACTTATATTTGGTTTATTTTTTTGTCACACATAATTATGTAATTGATTTATCCTTAAACCAAGGATACCGTCTTTGTATGGGACTTCGTCTCAATCTTCTTTCATTGAGGCATATTTTGTTTTATACACAACCTTCTTTTATACGGTGTATAAACCCCTTTGACTTTTATGTTTATTCAAAAGGAATATTTTTTATACGAAGCATTTACTAAACGACAAAAGGGAATGTTTTTGTCATACGTATGCAGCGACAACAACTTATCCGCCGCCGTGACCATTATTTGAGTTTCGGATTCCTCTACAAGCCATACCTTTTTTTTAAAAGAAAAATAAATACCATGTTTTACTTTTATTTTATTTTGGTATTGAAAATGGTTTTCATAATATTTTTATATCAATGTGTGGTATTGATATCTTCTGATTCAAAGGTAAAAATGTTATGTTTCCATTATGCATTTTTTATGTGATACGATTATGTTGAGGTTCTTGGGCATTATTATGAAGACGGGTGGTTCCGTGATAAACTAAGGGCGGGTGAGCCCGATATAGCTCTCCAATGCATTGGGTAAAGCGAAGGAGTGAAACTTTAAGGTTTCTCTGAAGAGATTTAGGGAATATACTGTGATGGGTATTCCAAACATAACCAAGAGGGTTACTTCCTACGTAAGAATGTTATGAATGCCTCAAGTTACCTTTATGTCTTATGATTTCTATGATTTATTCATGATTTGATGAGGTACGTTAAAGTACTTATGTTTTATGGGTAAAGTATGATTTCATTCTTATGTATATATGAACTCATGTTTCCTTTCCATATTTTTTTATAACCCTTACTGAGCTTTTTATGCTCATCCCAAGTTTTTGAAATTTTTTTCACAGGTCAAGGGAAAGGTACATGATGTGATGATAGTGTCAAGGATGGGTAAAGAAAGAATCTGTATTTTATTTTAAATATGTTTCCGTTGATGGGAAGAATGAATACTGACTTTTATGTAACCACTTTGTTTAAATGTGTAATGTAATGCAAGTTTCATGATCTAATTATCTAAAACTCTAAACCTGAAAAGATCCTCAATGTGTAATCTTTTAATAACTCAAGATTAAGTAAGGTTTAAGGCTGGGGCCTTATAAAGAGTATTAAAACTCAATGTCAAGGTTCACCACATAAATCAAGATCTCAAACCAAAAATCCCTAGAACCATCCCTAAATCACCACATGAGTATTCATGATTGAAAATCTAAGAAGAATGAATTTTGAAGTTTTATGACCAATTTAGACTTACCCAATGAGATCCAACATAATAGAAATACCTAGATAAATCCAATAAAGATAATGAAAAAACTATATTTACACCCACTTTTTCTCAACAATATATAAAAAATCACACTAGATCATGTCAGAATTCCTAGAACCAGTAATGAAAATATAAATCTAGAGCCTTCTCTAGAGAGAAGAGAGAATATCTTTTAAGAACAAGAATTATGGAGGAAAAAAAATATCTTAACATGAAATCCCTAGAAAAAATGTCTCTAGATCCAATAGAATTAATTTCTAAAGGGAATAAATTCACCAAGAATATCTGCTAAATTCCATAAGTTTGATATCCCTAGGTATATTAGGAATAAAATGGATTTTAGGGAGTTTCTAGGTCAAAATAATAATTTTGATATTAACTAATTATTTGCACACTATTTGGTCCCACGGTTTACCAAACCATGTGGAAACTATGTGAGTATAACTACCTCTTTATGGTACCCAAAGAATTTTTCCAAATGGTTTGGTAAAAAATGCTGTGAATGTTTTTTTCTTTTCTTCCATGTTACTAAATTGCCTACGAAATGTCACATGGTTGGCTCTAACTATGTGCCAACCCTGAAAAACTCACTTGTCCTATAGAACATGGTACATCACTACCTTGGGAAAATTGCATGGTTTCCCTTAACCATGCTCCCACTTAAAGGTTTCCAAACCCCTCTAAAAGCATCCAAAATATACCTAAGAGTACCCCCAACCAAATCATAACTCAAAAACACTTTTAATAAATGATTAAAATAAGGTATAATGAACCAGAAAAAAATTTGATTCCATTATAATCTCCCCCTATAAAGACTTTTAATCCTTGAGAAGTTCCTATATAGGTCCTTATCATAAATATTGGCCACTAATCCCACACATATAATTACCACTACCATGCTTTTTCTTGAATATGTTTGTTCTGTAATAAAATTAAAACATGAGGCACCCACATCCCTCATAGTACCTTTTCACATCGATCAATAATTTGTACATTTTCACTCGTATCAATCAAATAAGGATGATCTGGATTATAATTTTAAGTTGAGACACAAGGAACACATCAAGAATATATCAATTTTTTTGGAGGAAGATCCAATCAATAAGAAATTATCCTGATCTATTACACTATCTCGAATGGTCCCAAAAACAATAGTGCCTATTTTCCCTACCCTTACAACTTTTGATACTCCAATTGAGGTGATTATCACAAGTAAACTTGGTCACCTATGGTGAACTCCAAATTTCATCATCACCATTCATTATAAGAATGATTCATGCTCTTAGTGGTAACCAAATGCTTATTGATTAAATACAACCACTCATATTTTTCTAGTAATAAACCAGAATTGATCAATCAATTCCCATTCTTGAGTTCCCTTCCAGATAATTCCATGAAACTAAACTCTCATGTGAGAGGTTCAACCTGATCTTGTATACCTTTCCTTGTTCATTCAACAATACTTCTTGGATGCTCCTTAAATGAAAAAGTTGCATCTAACCCATCTTTTCTAATAATGATCCAAACACCAAGTTCTTATCATTCCCACGATCTATGAAAGAAACTTTTCTCACTTCCCAAACATAAATGTCTCAAAAAAATTTCATTAGGATTTCTACATGATTAATCTTATGAATCATGTCACAAACCAAACTATATCCGCAGTTTGAAATCACAAGTTATTTCATAATCACCTATTACCGGTTCTCTTGCACGAGTATATATCATATACCCACACGAATTGGTCACGTACATGCATATAGAAACCCAACTGCCTCCTCCCCTGGGTAAGTTTTACCTTTACACTAATCATGACATTCACTATGAAATTTCAACACTACTAAAACATAAGAAATATATATTCTATTGTCAGCCTAACACCGACACTCATAGTAATTACAAATAACTATCGAATAGTTTCACATCACTGAACCCAATGAAACAAATAAACGACCCCATAAACTCACTTGGGCATGAATCTTATACTCTGGACTTCCATATCTTCACTTGGTTTCATCATTAACCAACAAAATTAGAGGCTTACAAGGTGCCATAATTGAGAACTCCACCAGTCTGATGCTAGTCTTGTTGATCACCTCCACCACCATTTCAATTCCATCAATGAAAATATTTATTTATAATTAAAAATTAACCCTATTTTATTTGAACCATTGTCAAAAACTAACTTCCTAGACAAAATTGATATTACACAAATCAATGTGAAACTCCGTCACTTTTTCTGCATAAGGTCATCATCTAGAAGTCTTTTGTCTACTATGGAACCAACACAACTACTTTGTCAAAACCCTTCCCCTATGATTTATAATTTCAAGGGGGTTAACCTCATGAAATATTTATCCATAAACCCAACCACCTCATCCCAAGGCGTTAAATTTAAATTCTCATAGAACAAATAGATCAACATCCCCTAATTAAGTCACAATGAATTCCACCCAAGGAGACAGGATAAATTGGCACAATAGTCCCTAACTGTTAGTAATCACATCCTAAGGACTCATATAACTAAAACAATGTTCAACCATCGAGGAAATAAAAAATCCTCATCATCATCCAAGTATACCTTGGTTGAGTCATTCCTTTAACCCATCGTCAACCGACAATACTCTTCTCTGGAGGTCTCACTTTCCATTTATGAACCAGTACTATAACCATTGCACTTATAGCAATAAAAAATCTATAATGGTTTATCAAAAACCACCAGTTATGTTATAAAATCCTCCATGAACCAATAAAAAGGACCATGGATACCAAATATAATATTTCCACTCTCCTTTACATGAACACACTTAGAAGAAATCTGGATATCCTAAACATGTTCTCTTATAGGGTAGTTTTCTTGAGCACTACCCATTGGAGACATGTCGAACTACACTTATTATTCTAGAATCATGGATCACCGTTATTTCACAAAAAATATATCCACTCTCATGAAGACCAATCTCTAATGTCCATTTTGAAAATTAAACGTTCCTCGAAACATGTCACCTAAATCCCTGAAGTGTCACCGCATTCTCCTGCATCACACCACCTCTTATCATGATCTTATCCCTTCAGGAGTCCCATGGTTTCTACCACTCCAAGGAACAAATAATAATATTTTACCACTCCAAGTCCTAGGTTTGGATTCCAAGATGATTCCACAATTGAAAACATATACCTAATCCCATACAAACATTCTTAAGAATCTACCCAGGATCCAACTTCATGGCCTTAACACTTCGTTTTCATCATAAACCACTACAGGTCATAGTACCTCAGCTACTGGACAATCCTACTATTTCCAAACTCTTTTTTGAACTTCTTAAGATTCCCTAAGACTATCATTAGGGTCAAACTTTACAACCAATAAATTAACTGACAAATCTAGATACTTTTTCCCATAATGATTGAACACAAACACATTAGGTCTCTACGATTTAAGCCATACACCACTACTCACCTATTCTAAGAATGTCCCTCTCAATTTTAAATCATGGAAAGGAGAAAATCCCACTCACATGACTCACAAGGATTGAGAAACCGGATTATACCTCTAATTGGTAGATATCCAATGCCCGTTGAGTGCATCCATCATCCTTGCACTACTACTAGATCAACTCTCACATGTAGATCCACACCTAAATAGTTCAAGGTGAAAGCACATATAAACCAATCTAACCCACACGTCTCTACCCAAAACAACACCCCACTATATCAACCACTGAAGGGGACCGTATCTCACTCAATGTTTACATATCCACCTAATTTGTATAGACCCCGACCCCAGTAGCTAGGAGTTGGTATTTTACTTTATTACATTAGAACTAAGAACAAGAGACTACATCCTAAAGGACCTAATAGTTTAGTATATTTGAAAAACTAGATAAAAACATCATTGTTACATTAAAACTTGAAAATAAATACAATGTAGAATCTCATTTGGAAACATATCTATTCTACTATATTATATAGAGCCGCTAGACTTTTCGCATAATATTACATGATTTTAAACAAAATTAACTATCAAATTAAAAGCCGATGATTATAAAGTCTAGTGTCTTTGTAACTAGATACATAAACATGAATACTTGGGACTAAATAAAGAATTTATTTATTTATTATCCATTATGAGATCCTAACACCTTTAAGACCTTACATCTTCATAGGATAACCTGAGGATAACATGAATAACGTTATGAGATAAAAAACCCAGTAAGGGAATAAACATCAGAATAAAGCATAGAACATGGGTTAGTGGGCATAATAAGATGACATAAAAGGCATGGATATACATAAAAAACCATAACATTTGTAATCATGGTATCATAGGAGATGTGTACACAACATACAACATGACATAATCATGAGTCAATTCTCATTGAAAATCAAGGAGAATGATTCAAGGTTAACCCCTAACACTGTTGCACATGGATCATGAGTCAAGGATAACCACCAAGACCGTTGGACATGACGTCTCATGAGACTAAACATTTATCAATGCATGAGTGTGCTATCTGGGTGCACCCATCATAACATGTTCATGATTATGTGTTCGACATGAAGAATCATACACAAGGAATACAACATAAACATAATGGTTCGCTATGGGAAAAACGAACTTTTGTGATGGGTTATATGCGACGAAAATAGATTCTGTCACAAATAGTCCGTCAAAAAGATTATTTGTGATGTGGACATCAACCCATCGTAAATAATTACATATTTGCGATGGGAAAAGGGGTACCATCACAAAAGGTTTTGCGTGGTTTGCACGCCAAACTATAGAAAGGATATTTGCAACGGAGGGTGCCTTCCCATCGCAAATACCCGACGACGGTAAATTCTATTTGCGACGGGATATGCCCCTGTCGTAAATAGTGTGTCGGCAGACCACTATTTGTGAAGATTCCCATCACAAATACCATTTTAACAGCTGACAGTAATTAAAGCTGTTGAATGTATTTGTGACGGGAGCCGTCACAAATACTATTATTTGCGACAGGAGTCCCGTCGCAAATAACCTAACATATATATACCTCCATCAGTTTTTTCGTTCTTCCTCTATATTCTTACTTTCTCTCTCTCTCTAAACTCTAATTTTAGAGTTCAAATTTATCTAAGTTAATTTTTTTTAGAAACAGATTTTGAAGTCATCTACACTTATAAGAGATCAGGTTTAAAGGTATTTATATTTTATTTAATTTGATATTTTTTTATATTAATTTTTATTATTGTTAATTAGTTGTAATTAAATTAGATTTAGATAGTTTTGTTATCATTATTTATTTGTAGTAATAAATTGAAATTATTAGTACAAATTATTAATAATTAGTGGTAATTAGGAATTATTAACGTTAATTAGTAATGAATAAAAATAATTAGTGGTAGTTAGTAATTTGTAGCAGTAATTAGTAGTAATTAATAGTAATTTACGCTAATTAGAAATAATTAGCGGTAATTAGTAGTAATTAGGAATAAATTGTAATAATTAGTAAAAAATAGTAATAAATACTAATAATTAGTAATAATTACTAATAATTAGTAATAATTACTAATAATTTGTAAAAAAATAGTAAACATTATTAATAAATAGTGGAAAATACTAATAATTAGAAACATATAATAATAATTAGTAATAATTACTAATAAATAGGAATTAATACTAATAATTAGTAATAATTTGAAATAATTAGTAATGATAAGCAATAATTAGTAAAAATTATCAATAATTAGTAACAATTAGCAATAATTAGTAATAATTAGCAATAATTAGTAATAATTAGCAATATTTAGAATTAATTAGCAATATTTAGAAATAATTAGTAATAAATAGTAACAAATAGAAATAAATAGCTATAAATAGCAATAAATAATAATAATTAGTAGTAATTAGTAATAATTAGGAATAAATAGTAATAATTAGTAAAAAATAAAAATAATTATTAATAATTAGTAATAATTACTAATAATTAGTAATGATTACTAATAAATAGTAATAATTACTAATAATAGTAAAAATAGTAAAAATTAGTAATAATTGCTAATAAATAGTAACAAATGCTAATAATTTGTAACAATTAGAAATAATTAGTAACAATTAGAAATAATTAGAAATAATTAGCAATAATTAGAATAAAATAGTAATAATTAGCAATAATTAATAATAATTAGAAATAATTGGTAATAATTAACAATAATTAGTAATAATTAGCAAAAATTAGTAATAACTAGAAATAATTGGCAGCAAATAGTAAAAATTAGCAACAAATAGTAATAATTAGAACCAAATAGTAATAAGTAGCAACAAATACTAATAATTAGTAACAAATACTACTAATTAGTAAAAAATACTAATAATGAGTATAAAATACTAATAATTAGTAATAAATACTAATAATTAGTAATTAATACTAATAATTAGTAATAAATACAAATAATTAGTAATAAATACTAATAATTAGTAATAAATACTAATAATTAGTAATAATTAGTATTAATTAGTATGAATTAGTATGAATTAGTATTAATTAGTAATAAATAGTAACAATTAGTAACAATTAGTAATAAATACTAATAAATAAGAATAAATACTAATAATTAGTAATAATTTGCAATAATTAGTAATAAAAACTAATAATTAGTTATAAATACTAATGATTAGTAATAAATACTAATAATTTGTAATAATTAGTAATAAATACTACTCGACCGTGCATTCGTACGGTGATATGATTCCAATTCTCTAAAAAATGTTCCACTACTCAATAAAAACTCATGATCCACTGCACAAATAAAATAAATGTTTCAATGCTCATAACAGAATACACTGCTAAAATTAAATACATGATCCTCTACTCATTGAAAGTAAATGATCTAGTGATCTCAATGAAGAGAAAATCCCTCGTCAATATAAATGTAGGCAATTATGAATATGTGAAACATATGGTTTGGTAACCTACAAATAGAAATATAATGTCATGTTTAATTTTTGATCAGAACAAATAAAAATAGCATCACAATGTTACAATTAATATTAAGAAATGTTGTAGTATAAACTCTTAGATGTGGTATGTGTTAAAAAATATGGCATACCATCATGGACAACATTTCCAACTATCTGAAGAGGACCAGAGTGTTTTAAAAATGAATTTGTTGGGGTAAACTATATATGTAGTAGGAGGTGATAGATAGTATATAGTAGGGGTTGAACCAATAATAACCTCAATGAAATAAAGTATATAGTAGGAGTTGAAACAATAGTAAGAGTTGAAACAATACTAAGCTCGAAGTAAGATAGTATATAGCAGGATTTGAACAATCAAAATATTTCTAGAATTATGTAAAATATATGACAAACGCACTTGAAGACTTTCACCCATTGTTTTGAGTTGCTTCGGTTAACAACTAAACTGTAACATGTATATTATATTGTCCTGTATGAAATACTAAAACATCTCCCATGGGATCCTAAATAAGCATATGAAAAGTAAATATGTATGATTACATTTTTAATAAAAATTATTTATATTTGATATGAAATTATGTGATACAACATGAAGAAAATAAGTGTGAATGAAAAGTATTGAAAACAATTCTATAAATTCAAATGAATACCATTTGAAGGATAAATCATTGGTAAGAATATGATCCACTGTTCAAATAAAATAGATGTTTCAAGGATATAAAAAACATCTACCAGTAAAATTAATAAGCTCATCCACATCTCAAATAGAGTACATGATGAATTTTTCAAAAACATGTATCATAAGAAATATATAGTATATGTACAAGAAACAAATATCTGAGACAAAAAAAATGATCTATTGTATTTCTCCAAATTGAAGTTATAGTAATCGTTAAAACTTTTTATTTTGGAAAGAAACCATACATTAACTTAAATTTCAAATAAAAAGTAATAATGAATATAAAAATATGGGATTTCAAACTGTGAATGTCAACATAATAGAAAAATTTTCAAACCGATAGAACATAACAATATGCTTACAATGAAATCTTTCTATTTAAAAAAGAAGCTGAGTATTGTAACATTAGCTTCTAATTTTTCATAATGCCTCGTGTGATCCTAGGAGAATGTCATCATACATCCATGTTAGTAAAATCTCTCCAGTAGAGGTTAGAGTAGTTTTAGTGGAGCCCTTATTCTGGATGTGTTCACTGTGTTATAGAACCTTGCAGTAGAAAATATAGGTGAGAAAAAATACTCTGAAATAATTTATACATAAAAATGTAATAGTAAATACCTCCATTGTCCCATAATCTAAATGAAATGATTTTCTACAGTGATCTACAAGCAGCGAATTGGCCATTGGGACTAGATCAACAATATTAGCCAATGCAAAATGGCATAGGAAAAGAGTCTGCTCATGGATGACCTTGTTTTTACATCTCCAGATGACATACAATAGTTCCAAACATGACAAATTTCTTATATGTTTTGACATTTTAATATTCATAAAAGTAGGTAAAAAGGTTTTAAGAGTGTTTTCCTATGGTGGGTGAGTTTCAAAGATGTCAATGACTGGCAATGAATATAAGGAAAAAGTGAGAAGAAAAGAGGTTCACCATGATGAATAAAAGTGGGTCTGCTGCTTTTTAGCTTACAAAACAATGATTCTACTTCAACAATCAAGGGGTACTAATCGATGAGCAATTGAATACGAACCTTCTAATGATACCTTCTACAGGGGATAGAGATATTGTTCCAGAATAGCACAAACCAAGTGATTATATGCAGTGGCTTCGCAGTGCATACAACAACGCTTCCACGACAATTATATCCTTGACACAGACAGACCCACCGCTATTACCACAACATAGTGAAGAAATTTTGTACATAACAATTGAAAAAATTTGAAATATAAAGTTTAAAAATTTGGATAATTAGCAATGAAATATTACAAAAAAAATTATGTTTCACATCTAAGACTTATTCAGTTGTTATGTACACTTTATAGACAATCAACAATATTTTTACATTAATGTTTAAAATTTAGAATAAATAGCAGTCAAAATTGAAATATGAGTATTGGAAAAAATAAGTTACAGTATGATGAATATTTAATGAACATGTTTACTAAAATATGATTATTATAGGTAAGTAGTCATATAACATATATTAAAATCACAAAATAGTGATACTTAATATTGGACATGATTATTGTAGGTAAATGGTCACCATAGTTAATGAAAATGATTATTACATGTAAATGGAAACATAAAATATATTATAGTATGATGAACATTTAATGAACATGATTATTAAATATTTTGAAAATCAAAAAATAGTGATACTTAATAATGGAATACAATTATAAAAAATATATAGAACTCGTTATGAAAGGTGTACCACATTCACACCGAGAATGTTTCACAACTGTCTCTTGAAAATGAAAAATACGATCCTACAAAGATAAAGTAATGAAAATAGTGAAACCAGAAAATAATGGCCATGTGGAAATCTTGTATTATAACTCCATATAGAACATAAATATGATAATGAGCACATGCATATTTAGGCAACTCATTCTCAAATTGAGTCTAAAAAATGGGGTGATGACTCACATGTTTCTTGTTTAGTCAGAAAATAGGTGTAATCAAGACATAAAACCCAATGGTAAAATGGGAAATCCAATCTATTCAGGATTTCATTCCTAAAACTCATTGGAAAAAAGTACAAAAAAGTGATTGAAATTGATAATTATAATTATGGAAATGATGAATTCAATGGGTTGAATATGGATACCATGTATTTTGTGACATGGCTACACACACACCCATGAACATCCTTGGAAGTTGAAGTATGTTCATTTAATAATGACAACCCAAATATTCATTGTTTAGAAACCTAAAACAGAAAACATCTTCTCTCGTAGATAAACATATAAATCTATTACAGGAAATAAAAAATTGATGTAATAGAAATGTAATAAACTAAATTAACAAAAAAATAACAATTTAGCTATTAATAATAAATTTAAATGGAATATTCAGTTGAAAATCAAGAAATAGAGATGCAAATGGATTCATTAAAAAAATTAACTAAATTTTCAGTTTGAAACAACAAAATCAATACAGAATGCATGTTTGGTATATCAACTAAACAAACTAAAATAGAAAAAATTTTACATCAAAACAAAGTATCAACTATAAAGAGAAGAGTGTTGTAGATGGGTATATTTAGATAACATGTTGTATAAAAAACACATGAAATAAAATATATATACATATAATTAAATTTCATACATCATTTGATATATATACAAATAAATGATAAAAAAATTTAGTTGTAGTTTAAACAAATAAATTAGTTTTTCATACATGAAAGCATATAAAAGAAGAATCACTACTGGACACCCCTCATTTAATTGTATCTTAAAGAAATAAATGATAAAAAAATTTAAAATTTCAAAAAATAGAAGAATTTATATGACCTCTATTTTTGTCATAAAATGCTGGCATGGAAATATGGAATTCAGATACATGTATTCTAAACAAAAAAATATTAATTATTAAATTAAAAGAACACATAATATTACACACAAAAAACTACCAAAAAAATTATTATATGATGTGATCTCAGAGAATATCAATGGAATGAAATGTGATTAGTGTTTATAATCGAAGCAATTAAAATTAGAAAAAATAATTATCAAGGGAAGTTTTTTTTCATACCTGATACCAAAAAGAAGAAGAATAAATTCTTGAGAGAACATATCATAGCATGTGGATCTTAAAATATTTAAATAGGGAAAGAATAAATATATTTTGGGCAGGAAGATATATTTTTGGTAGGAAACATACATTATAAATACAAATAGGAATATGTGTCATAAGATATTTTTTGAAAGTTTTTTCAAATATACCCTTACCTTGTTTATCCATACACGACATTGACATATTGTTCAAATTCAATACATTGATATCCCCGGTTTTATAGTGCCTCTTGAACCCGATCCTAAAATTATGAAAAAAAATCTATGAAATGTGAACTTTTGAGAAGTGTAATTTTACAAAATTCATATAAATTTATGTACCACATAATCATAAGGGGAAGGGGAAATTTCAGCCATGAGGTTATATTGAATGATCTTTAGTAGGCCCCAAATGCCTCTTCACTTGCAAGATGGAAAGTATTATCCCCTGACATCCACAAACAATGATCAGAACACAAATCAATGATAAAACATAAACTATGATTCCATGGAATTAATAATCACTATTAAGAATAATATAGTTATTAGAAGAAAGTAATATATTCTATGAATAAATAATTAAAGTTCAAAAACCTTTATCAGAAAAAAAACAGATTCAAAAAGAGAATCATGTGGACACTAGAAAGTGTCTTAAACCTCTTATAGCACACTTTGTGTACTATTATAAGAGGAAGAAAAAATATTTCCAAGGAATAAAAGTTTGATTTTATCATAAAACATTGTTAAAATGAAGAATATATGTCGACCAATTACAATACATGAATAAATAACTTATGAAACCAATATGATGTATAGAATAATCCAATAACTCTCAAGATCTCAAGGTTCTTAATATCTTAACTAATTTCTACTCTTAACTTGATTAAAGCAATGTTCATTATAAACCAGAAATATGGAGTAAAAAGGAGGCATGTAGAAGGATTTTCCTTTGGAAGGAATTATTGAACTTGGAATTAGATTCAAACACCAAATATTCAATATAAAAACAATATAAATAGCCTACTATTATGCAGCTTTGCATCATCCATGAAAAATATTTTTACAATGTGGTTTTGGTCATTCTGGTGGCTTCCATCCTCTTCCATGTTATGAATGTATCATTACCTTTTACAGCATGGTATTGGTTTTCTTTATATTGAATTGTCAAGGTGTGCAGGGAACCCATTTTACTAATAGTTAAAAATAAATTTAATGTAAAATATGTTGCGAAGGAAAACAAAAAAATGAATAAAGTTGTAATTTATTGGTTTTATACTATCAGAAATTATAGTGAAATTAATTTTGGAACATAGAAACAATGAATTACATGTATTGAATAAAATAAGGTAGGTATACCAGTGTTAGATGATATAATATGGTGTAAAAGTGAGATGTCAAATTTGGTGTTGAAATCAGTTGTATAAAATGTCCGATAGTAATTCACCATTGTTCACAGAGTAACAGTACTGGAAATATATTAGCAGATTTATCGAATGCCAATAGAGATAATGAGTCATAAAAAAGAGTAAGCTATTAATAATCTAAGATTACTAAATTTATATGCAGAATACATAAATGTAGGAGGAGTTATCAGTTGAAATACTTTGGAATGGAAAGTGCGGTGTGATTTCTCAAAAAAAATCGATTTCTCAGAGAAGCAAGGGATGTCATGTATACTGACCTGGCTCAAGGAGAAACTTGAATCTCGATTTTCTAGAGATTTATCTGTATTGTAGATTCCAATGCTATCGTAACTGAAATAGAATATGTTTATCTACAATATCTTACAAAAAATCAGGCTTTATATGTTTGAAAGTGGATTATACCTGGACTTACTCGCTTTGTACTTGAGAGAGTGGGAACCCTAGGTGGATCGGAGGACCCGGTTGTGAAAGAGGTGAAGGTGGAGTAACCAGTTGCAGAGAAGGCATAGGTGGAGGAGCCAAAGAAATAGTGTCGAGTAGCAGCACTGACCCTAGATTTGGGAGGTAGATCTTGGTGAAATTGTTGGATGACAAGAAAGAATAGTCGGACGAGATGAATTCAAAGGAGCCGAAGGCATATCACACGTAGGTGGAGTCGCGACTGGAGAGGGGATTCAGTGAGGGGAGGAAGTGAGAGAGAGGATTTGGGGAGGGGGGAATCGGGGAGGGGTGCGGGAATCCTAGAGCTGGGAGAGTGGAATCGAGGAGTTGAATCAGGGGGAGTGACTGTGGAAAATCTCGATCGGTTTCGGGATGGCGAGAGGTATTTTCAAGTTCGAAGGACTGGATATAGTAATTGTGTTTGACATGGAAGCGTGGTAGGGTGACATGTAAGCAGAAAAAATCATGCTTTAGTATATATATAGATTAGTAATAATTAGTAATAATTGGTAATAATTAGTAACAATTAGTCTTAATTTGTATTAATTAGTAATAATTAGTAATAATTAGTATTAATTAGTACTAATTAGTAACAATTAATAACAATTATTAATAAATACCAATAATTAGTAATAAATAATAATAAATACTAATAATTAGTAATAAATAGAAACAAATAATAATAAAAAATAATAATTAGTAAAAAATAGTAATAATTAGTAAAAATAGTAATAATTAGTAAAAAATAGTAACAAATACTAATAATTAGTAATAATTACTAATAATTAGTAATACATACTACTAATTAGTAATAATTACTAATAATTAGTAATAAATACTACTAATTAGTAATAATTACCAATAAATAGTAATAAATACTAATAATTAGTAATGATTTCTAATAATTAGTAAAAAATACTAATAATTAGTAATAAATACTAGTAATTAGTATTAATTAGTAATAATTAGAAATAATTAGTAATAATTAGAAATAATTAGTAATAATTAGTCATAATTAGTAATAATTATTAATAATTAGTAATTATTAGTAATAAATAATAATAATTAGTAATAAATAGAAATAAATAGTAATAATTAGAAATAAATAGTAATAATTATCAGTAATTAATAATAATTATAAATAATTAGTAATAAATAGAAAAAATTAGTAAAAAATTGAAAACAATTATTAATAAATAGGGATAATTATAATAAATTGTAAGAACTTGCCATAGTTTCCAGTGGATTAGTGACAATCATTTTCCTTAATGACTCCTCTCCTTTCAACTCCCACTCACTAAAAACATTATAAAAATTTGTGCTCCTAAGTATGCATATCCAATCTCATATGAACAAGATTGCATATGCATTTGTAGGACCACATTTTCCAGATTATGTTTTTAGGCTGTGATAGTTGAAAAGAGGATGATTCATCGATGAAAAGGGGGCTCTTTTATCCGATGACTCATTTACTTGCATCTTTCTCACACTGAAATCATAATAAAGAATCTAGTGAGAGGTACGCTTATACATTCTCATATGTATGGGAGTGGATTTGTGGACCTCAAAGAAGATTCTTCATTATAATTTCAGTGTGAGAAAGTTTTAAGTAAATGATCCATCGGAAAAAAGCACAGCCACCAATCCACTTGAAATTATGTCACCCATAATTAATTGTAATTATTAAGAAGTTCCTGCAATTATTTATCTTCCCTTTTTTGTATAGTCTTTTTCATATACCAAATTATTCAAAAACATTAATGATTTTATATTTTGTTGAAAAATATGGAACAAGGAAGTCGACAAAAATCATTATTAGATGATCTTGCTTGGATAAATCAGCGCAAAAATCTAAACAGATCTAGTTTTAATCCTTTATATATTGAGGTTGTTGAATATTTCTTATCCTTTGAATCATAAAAACCAAAAAAAATATCAAAAGGCACAATTAAGTTTCCTCGTAAAAAATGTGCTCTGAGAACATTTGACAACGTTGGGGGACATCACTTGTATTTCGGTTTTCAAACAGATTATCTTTTTTGGTATCAACACGATGAAGGTAGTTCTAGAGAAGATACTAATAATTTTATTCTGAATCCATCATGGTTTTATAATTTATTACATGATGTTGCAGGTCCATCCATTCATCAAACCGAAATTCAGGGTGATATTGATTAAACTTTTGAGTTGGCACCATCTAAATTTTATGAGCTAGTAAGGTCTGTTGAGGATGCATTGTATCCTGTTTTCAAGATAAGAAAATTATAAGTGGTTGAAAAATTTATGGCTATTAAATTGAATAATGGAATTTCAAAAAACTTTTTTTATTAGATATTTTCTTTATTTAAACCATTTTTACCTGAAGGAAATGTTTTTCTTTCAAATTACTATGAGAGAAAGGGGCTTGTTTATAATTTAGGCCTTAGTTATCAAAATATTCATGCATGTTTAAATGGTAGAATCTTGTCTTCTAGTGAAAATGATTTGTTGGATAGTTTTCCCACACATGGACAATTGAGGTATAAATAAGGTCAACTGGAGAAGTCTGGATCAATTACTGTAAAACAATTGAGATATTTCTCACTTAAACCCAGGTTGTAACATTTATTTATATCTCAGAACATACATAAAATGATTTTATGGAACAAAAACAAGATTTAAACTGGTAAAATATTGAATCATCAATATGATGGTGATTTACGGAATCATTTTGACCGAGTGCATCTGTCTTTTACTTTAGAAGCCCGGCACGTGCGATTGGGTCTTTCTACTAATGGTTTCTATCTGTCTGGTTCTTATTGTAGTCAGTATTCATGTAGGAATGTCTTTATAACTCTTTAAAATTTAACTTCATGGATTCTTATTTGAAACCATTGATTGATGAGTTAAATTCATTGTGGAGAATTGGTGTTAGTACATATGATGTTGCTGCGAAACAACATTTCCTACTAAAAGCTGCATTGATGTGGAAAATTAGTGTCTTTCCAGCATATAGCATGTTATCTGGATGGATTACACATGTTCTGAAATCATTTCCTTACTATATGAGAGACAAAAAATCATTTATGTTCATTAATGGAAAAGAACCTTTTTATTTCGACCGTCATCGAATATTTCTTCCAAATGATCATCCTTTTCAGAGGAACACATCTCATTTCAGAAAAGGAACAATTGAAAGGGATAGACCTTTAAAAATGATATCAGGTAAAGAGTTAAAATAAATTGTATTTTCATTACCTCCCATCACATTTGGTCCAAAAATAAACCAATAGAAAATTCATGTCATTAGGAAAAAACACAATTAGATAAAACGAATCATTTTTTGGGATCGACCATATTGGTTTGATTTGTTGGTCTACCACATGTTGAATGTCATGCATACTAAGAAGAACTATTTTGATAATTTATTTCATACAGATTTGGATACACTAGGAAATACCAAAGATAATGCAAATACATGATTAGATCTTGTCCAAATTTGTAGGCAACCATAACATGAACTATTTGAAAATGTCTGATCATAGAGGTTAATGAAGGAAAAATTCGGTTTTAAACTATCCAAATAGAGTCGATTATTATTTGGTCAGTGGATTGTAGATTTGAGACTTCTAGATGCATATGATTCCAATTTAGGAAAATGTGTTAGGAATAGTCATATTACTAGATTAAAAGGTCATGATTGTCATGTTATAGTGGAAAGGCTTATACAGATTGGATTAATATGTTTTTTGAATTCTATGATTTGGGATTCAATAACAGACATATCATATTTTTTATGAGACATTTTTGCAGAAACAACAGAAAAATATGCATTATGAAAACTGGAAGAAGATGTTGTAGTAATTATATGTAAACTATAAAAAATCTTTTTGTCGGATTTCTTTAACTTAATGGAACATTTGATAATAAATTTTCCACATGAAAGAAAAATGTGGAGGTCTGGTAAAGTTTTGATGGATGTACCCATTCGAGAGATTCATGGAGAAATTGATGAAAAAAATATGTAACAAAGCATTAGTAAAAGGATCAATTGTTGAATCTTATTTTAATGGGAAATTACTTTTTTCTACTCTCATTATTTTGAATCTAAATATAACTCAAAATAAAAACGCATGGGATGTAACAAGGGAAATGTTTATGATGAAATAGGAAATCGATTATTAGTTTTTAATCAACCAGAGCTAGGATTCAGTGGAGTTCATTAACGATGGATTTAAGATGATGAACATCACATCGCTCATACATATGTTCTGCTCGACTGTGATGAAATGACATCATTTGTATTGTGAGTGCCTCTATCACCTATTCTATAAATTATGTTAATGTAAGTAAACTTATTTTATTTTAAGTTTATATGATAATCATATCAAGAAAAAAATTACTCAAATTACAACAGCTGCTCTTGAATAATGCTGGAAAAAATTGCTCAATGGTTTCAAAAACTGGTAACATAAATGATTTATGGTTTAACATATCAATTCAGTTGATTTTTTATTATATTGATAATTTTTTTCAAATATTCATTTGTCTCAATATGCTGATAAAATTGATAAGAGATTTTGTATATTGAGTAACCCACCATCGAAAATTATTAAATCTTATAATGCATATGTGGTGAATGTTTTCTGATTTCATACATGTGCATATGAAAAATCAAAAAAAAAAACAATGAACAATTGAGTTTTCTTGAGAGGATCTAATCATGGAGAAACTTAATTTGACTCTTACGGCATGCTGAATGAAATTATTGAACTATTTTATCTATGACAAAATTACATAACAATGTTTAAATTTAGGTGAATGGATACTGATAGAGGCTTGGATGTTCATATGACTCATGGAATCATTGATATTGAATATAAAAGTTATTTTAAGTAAATGAACCATTTTTACTAGCTCAAAAAGCACATCAAATTTATTACGAAAAGTACTGTGAAACATTAAGAGACCTAAGTGATTGGTGAATCATAATAAAAATAAAATTTTGTGAAAATAATTTTACTCAAAGTGAATGTGGTTTCACTGAAGTTGAAGGAATATAAATTTTTCAAGAGACTTCTTAGAATCCATCTTTTTCACAAAGATACATGAATATCAATGATGACCCCCCATAATTAAGGGTTGATGGTGATGATGATGTTAATGATGTTAAAAATGAATTAGAAATGACAAGAGATGATGAAAATGATACTCATATGGATATTAATGATGCTGGGGATGAATATGAAGACATTGACATCATTATATATGAAGATGATGATGAAGGTGAACATTGAAACAGTTAAATTCTGGTTATAATCATAACTAATATATATCTATATATAATAGTTATTTTAAACTATTTGATAACAACAATCATTTTGTGTTTCAGATAGATGATGATCTATTTCTTCAGTTACAGGAGTCTGAGCTACCTTTGGATGAGGAAGATTTAGGATCATCTGACCCATAGCCAACTAGTAGTTCATGGGGTATGCGAAGGGGGTGCGGTCTTGCATGACTAATGATTCCTGACCCTATACCTGAGCGACGTCCACATCTTGGCTTCGATCCACACACGCAGATGTATGGTAACCTTTATATTTCAGGTATATTTCATTAATGTGTTTATATACTAATTGATTGATTATATGTTTTTTTCAATGTTTTGCGCATATATCTATTGGATAGGGGGTGTTATCTTGCGAATTTATTTTCTCAGCAATGGATCACATGGGAACAAATTTCCACTGATGTGCAGCTCAACATGTCTGGTCATTGGCTGGTATACAAATAAATAATATCTATTTTGAAATTTAATTCTTTAATAACATGATATTATAAATTATTTGTAGGGTTTATGGTATCTCATCAATGATAGCATGTGTGACGCTATCCACGCAGCATAGGAGGTGTCTATGTGTGACTGTTTCTGTCATCTTTTTCATAATTTGAGAAGGACAACCATGAAGAAAGCAGGAGTGGCAGTATTTGATGAGTTGGGTAGATCCCACCGAATAGAGTACATTTCATCTAATGTTTGTGATGGATTATGTTCACACTAGTTGGGTAGTGGATTTCAGAGAAGATCTTAATTGGGCTGATAGAACCGGGGGAGACAGGAGCTAACACATTGAGCCGGTAATCATACATTCAGTATGCATAGAGAGAAACTCGTAAGTACTTTTTTTAAATATTTTATATAACATTAAATATAAATAGTTTATTTTATATTCATATAGGAAATCGAGCAACCTGATATTACCGAGTACGACATTTATTTGATGATGTACAATGATCTAGCCACGAGAGAGATTAGAGGTGATCGCCAGTATCAGAATGTGGTTAGTATTATATGTTTTTCAATTTGAAGATTTACTACATATAATATTTTTGCAATTTTAATTTCAAATTGGAATTGAAGGAGTCATATGAGGTTGCGACCTCTCAGACACAGGCTAAGATTCAGGCCGAGATGGCTGATCAGACTAGTTCCCACCATTTTGATGAGGCAACATGGATGTAGGCGACTCAGTATGCCTTAGAAATGGGACAAGTAGTTGGTATCGACTCTCAATTGACTCTAGGGACTTATTTTGGTACCACTGTGATGTCAGTATACAGCTCGAGAGGAGCTCATAGAGAGGCATAATCTTATGGCTCATAGTATCAGGAGCAGTTGTGAGCTTAGAGTGAGCTTTTAGAGAGTTCGCATAAGGAGTACGAGGAGATGCGTCAACAATGGGAGGAGGAGGAGGGGGAGAACTGACGACAGCAGTAACAATACGAGGAGTGGATTCATCGATGACATCAACAGCAACACGAGCAGATGGAGTGCATGCGCCATTTGACTTGTAGTTTAGGGATGGAGTTTCCTCCACCATTTCCTCCACCTACTCCACCTCCTCCTGAAGACCACACTCCCGAGTAATTTTTTTAATGATAAAAACATTTGAATTCAAAGTTTTTTTTGTAATATTAACTATTTACAGTTTTTTCCTTTTATATTGGTGAAAATATTGCATAAATTAATTTTTTTATTTTTTTTTTAATTTTTTTAATTATTAATTTATTATTAGTATTTTTTTAATTTTTGTTTATTTTACTAATATTAATAATGATTTTTTTATTTTTTTATATTTTTTGATAATATTGAGAATTTTAATATTTTTTATTATTTATTATTTTAATAATATTAAAATTATCTTTTCATAAATATTAATAACAAAAATAACCTTATTTTATTTTTAGTATTATTTTATTATTAATATTATAATAATATAAATTTTTTATATTGTTAATATTAGTATTATTATTATATAATATTATGTTATTTATATTAATAGTATAATAATAATAATTATTTTCTAATATTAATGTATCATAATTTAATTGAATATATATATTTTTATTTTATTAAATATTTGCGACGAGACCTTTTGCGATGGGACCCCGTCGTAGATAGTTTATATATTTTTTAAATACCAATTTGTGATAGAAAAACGGGCCCATCTCAAATATTTTTTTTGCAACGGGACCGTCAGAACAAGTTTTTATATATATAAACGGAGAACTATTTGCGACAGGTCCGTCGCAAAAAATACTATTTGTGATGCTGTTTTCTGCAACGGGGCTATTAGCTATGGGACTACTTCACAAAAGCTCATTTGTGATAGGATCCCGTCGCAAATACCTCAAATTCCAATAGTGGTTACCCATGGTAAGAATTGGGTATCATAATCTTTTTGAAAAGGAATAACATAAGGGAATATCTCAATGGTGTCTATGAAAGAAATGATTTAAATCATACATGGGATTTCATAAAGGAAAATATGAATAGATCATGATAAATAATGTAAAAATGAAGTTAAAATATATAAAATTAGTATTTAATAAACTTTAGAATTAAAACATTTAAGTGCAGGTAAAGGAAAATATTAAAGAGAATTTAATGTAAAAAATGGAATAATATTTTATATAAAACCAACAGTAAACCAAGACATTTTTCATAATAAAATGATAGATTTTAGAAAAATAATGGTGGCTCAAAATAGATTACATATTCCACTTGAAAATGGGAATAAATTAAGGAAGTTTCCTTAAATCAAACTTACTTATCAAGAATAATCGAGTAGGTAACCTTTTATAAACACGTATTTACCTAAAAATGGATGAAAGGATCTTGATATATGAGTTTGGAACATATATAAAATATTTATAAGATGTAAATAAAAGTAAAATATAATTTCATTTGGGTAAAAGAGATAAAGAATAACATAAAAGAATAATGGTGGTTTTGGTAGAGTCCCTTACCTTAATCCCAGAGGTGTTCTTCCGTAAATCATAATTTCTTGAATAATCAAATTAGATTAATTAATTAATAATTCTAGAACCCATTATACATTTATTTGAGTTATTATAACTTTATTAAGTTCATTTATGGCCTTTTTTATGGGTTAAGAGATTCAATATCATCATTTGGGGGTGTTGGTTTCCTTGGTTTTCATGATCGGTTTACTTTTATACATGTATGAAAAGTCGTGTAAGGTGGGTGAAATTATCCCAAATTGAACTTATATCATTTGGGTTTATTTTGGTGGTTTTTGATCACAATGAACTCTCTTTTTTTTAATAAATTAATATCATGCATACAAAATGATTCCAAAACATTATATTAGATATAATACATATATTATAATCTAGTTAATCCATAAAAATGGTTTCATGACCAGCCTTGATGATGGTAATGTAAATTGTTATCCTTGTCATCCTTGAATGTGATGAATTAACACATCACAAACAATGTTTTCATTTTTAGTATAAAAGGAGGGGGAAATAGAGATGAAGATGAATAGTTCCATTAGCATAACTACATTCCAGTATTTTTAATGTAATGGAGTTATCATACCATTTAGATGAGGGTAGGTGAGGAAATAAAAATAAAAGAATGGAACTTGAAATGAAATTAATAGAGAAAAGTAAGAGGGTTTTACCACTTGATTCCTTCTTCTTGAGAACATCCTTGGGGGATATATTTTGGTCTTTTTTTAAGAACAACATTTCTTGGACAATGGGGTGGTTCTTGGGAGGACATTTGATCAGAATTCAGACAAGGTGCAAGTCTTGAGAGGTGTGGGGAAAAGTAGTGGCGAGGGTGGTATTTAGAGTGAAGGAGAGGGGTGTTTTCTAATTATTTTAATCATCGGTTTATTATTTTTTCTCAATACTATGAATAGTTTGAGAATCATCATAAAAAATATTTAAATGATGAAAGTAAGTTCAAGATTATTGTTCTTATAGTAGCGCTGACATAAGGAATAGTGTATTTAACTTATAATGTATAGATATAATAAATTATCATGTTTCACTATTCACCAAAAATTCAATTATTTTAGAAAACCCCCAAAAATTAACCCTAATCATTTTTGACAAGTTGAATTCAAAAATAGACTCCATTTTATGAAAATAATTTTCTAAAAATGAGAAATTTAATTTTTTATTGAAATCAAAATTTACTCGAAAAATGCATATTTTAAAATTATAACAGATTTTATAACACTTTGAAAAATTAACTAAGTTATCATAAAATTATTTTATAATCATAAGCAATAGAAATAATAATTTAGGAATAAATTTTTTAAAATTAGTTTTTCTTTTAAATTATTAAATTATTTATAAAATAGCAATTAAAAATTTATAACTTACAAAAATAACGACATTTAATGAATAATTTTTAAAATATTTATTTACTTATACTATGATATAATTATATAATATTTTCACTTATAATATGGATAAATTTTATTTATACTTCCATTGGTGAGGTTACTATTCAATTTTCCGGTTTTCTATTCATAAGGGTCATGTTACTATTCCAAAGGTCAAGTTACCAGTTCTTTGGTATATGTTCCTTAACTTATAGAAATGCCTTTTATTTCATTAATTAATCATTTCTAATGTATGCAATGTGTTCTTAATGTGATTTTATGTGATTATACTATATGATATAATTATAATAATGGAATTTCCAATGATAGAATTCAGGGTCGTTACATTCATCCCCCTTTTGAAATTTCACCCTCAAAATTTCATTTTACATTCTAAGCTAAAAACAAGTGTGGGAACTTTTCCTTCATCATTTCCTCTAGTTCCCATGTTTCGTCTTTATACTTATGGTTCCTCCATAGTACATTGACCATGTGAGTAGTCTTGTTGTGTAGAATGTTATCTCCACAATCTAAGATATTCATTGGATGCTCCTCATAAGAAATATCATTCTCCAACTGTACCACCTCTTAAGTCAGTACATGTGAAGGATCTGGCATGTACTTCCTTAAGAGGGATACATGGAATACATCGTTTACTTTAGACATGGTAGGTGGAAGTTCTAGTTGATATAACACAGATCTAACACAATCCGGAATATTGAAGGAGGCAATGTACCTAGGACTTGGCTTTCCTTTATTCCCAAATATCATGAACTTATTCCATGGAGATATTTAGATAAATACCATGTCTCCAACTTTAAACTCATTGTCTCATTGACGATTATCTACATAACTCTTTTTTGGACATTGGGTTGTCTTGATGTGTTGCTGAATGATTTTTATATTTTCCACCATTTCTTCAACCATTTAAGGTCATAGTAGCTTATTCTCAATGACTTTATCCTAGCATGTCGGTGTTATGAACCTTTTCCAATAAAGCGATTCATAAGAAGTCATTCAGATTATCGAGTGGAAATTGTTATTGTAAGAGAGCTCAACTTGAGGCATATGTTGGTCCCATCCTCCTTTTTATGTTCTTAGAACATGATCTCAATATGTCTTATAGTATATGAATAGTTTTCTTATGATGGCCATCAATTTGAAGATGATATCCTGTACTGAAGTGAAGATGAGTGCATAGATCATGTTGTATACTTTTCCATAAATTTGATGTGAATATCCAATATCGATCAGATATAATTTATAGTAGTACTTTGCAAATACTTACCACCTATTTGATATATATCTGTGTAAGTTGATCCAATTGGAATTCCTCTTGAATTGAGATAAACTGAGCTATCCTTGTAAGACGATCCACAAAAACCCATGAAGCATTGTTCCCTCTGGATGTATTTGGAAGTCCAGTGACTAATTCCATGATGATGTTTTCCTATTTTCATATTGTTATGGGTAATGGTTGTATAATCCCTTTATACTTTTTCATTTCATCCTTCACTTGTAGATATACAAGGCACTTTGATGTATATTCATCAATCTACTTCTTCATATTATCCCACCAAAAGTTCTCTCAAAGATCATGATACATCTTTGTGTTCCTTGGTTGAATTGAAAAGGTTGAGCTATGTGTGTTACTCAGAATCTCTTATTTTATCTCTGGATCATATGATACGCATAATCAAACCCAAATATCATGACTCCTTCTTTACCCATTTGGAAACCTAATTATTTCCCATTTCTGATAGCTTCCACCCCTTTCTGAATTTCCACATCATTTCTTTGAGCATACTTTATTTTCTCCATATGGGACGGTTGAGAAATAATTTGAGAAAGGATCAAGTATGTTCCTACCTTAATTATTCCCATGTCCTTTCTTTATAAGTCTAAGAGGATATTATCCTTCTCAATTCTCATCATTGATAAATATGCTGGATCCTTTCTACTTAGAGAATCTTCCACCTTATTTTCCTTACCAAGATGGTAGTAGATTGATCAGTCGTAATACTTGATTATATCTAACCATAGTCATTGACACATATTAAGCTCATTCTATGTGAATATATATTTGAGACTTTTATTATTAATATATATCTCACACTTCTACACATAGAGATAATGTCGCCAGTTTTTTAACATGAAGATCATAGTTGCGAACTCCAGATCATACTTAAGATAGTTTTTATCATGAATTACAAACTTCCTTGAGGTGTAGACTATCACTTTATAAATTTTCCTCAGTATATAGCCTAATACTTTCTATTAAAAATAATTCTATACCACAAAAATTTATCCACTTATCGGGAGTGTGAGTACTGGTAGAGTGATAATCCTCTTTTTGAGCTCCTTAAATATTTCCTCACATTCATGAGTCCAAAAAAACTACACTCTCTTCCAAATCATCTTGGTTATTAGGTTTTAAAATCATGATAAGTTTTTTTAAAAAATTACATAATACCCAGCTAGGTTAAGGAAACTATGGATCTCAATTACAAATGTTGGACTAAGCCACTCTTTAATTGCCTTTGTCTTGTAAGGGCCCACAAATATTCCTTTTTTGGTGATAACATGCCCCAATAATGCTACTTACTCCATCTAGAACTCAAATTTATTGTAATTTGAATAAATTTTCTCCATTCAAAAATTATTTAAAACAATATTCAAATACTCCTCATGTCCCTCCTTTCTCTTGGAGTATATCAAAATATCATCTATAAAGACTAACAAAATTTTTTCAATGTATTCTCAAAAGACTCTATTCATTAAATCCATGGAAATTTATGGATCATTAGTGAGTACAAAGGTCATCACAATGAACTCATAGTGTGTATACCTTATTCAAAATGTCTTCTTGGGAATATATTCCTTCCCCAACCTTAATTGATGATATCCCGACCGAAGGTCCAACTTAAAGAAATAACTGGCCCCACATAGATGAACGAACAATTCATCTATCTGTGGCAGGGGATACCTGTTCTTTATCCTGATTTTATTGAGCGCGTGATAATCAGTGCAAAGGTGCGTTGATATATCTTTCTTCTTGACAAAGAAGACTGATGCACCCCATGGTGAAGCACTTGGGCATACAAAAACCTTGCCCAAATTCTCTTTTAACTGCTTCTTCAGCTCTTCTATCACTACGACGGCTATTCTATAAGGTGTCTTTGATATAGTTAGTGATCCAGAAACAAGTTCAATTGAGAACTCAACCTCTAGATTAAGAGGAAGACTAGGAAACTCTTGAGTGAATAAATCAGTGTTGTCCCTTACAATGGGCACGTCTTCAAGCATGATTCTATTGTTTTTATGAATTATTTGATCAAGAAATTCTTATTCATATGGGAATAATATCAAAAAATTAGAAAATGATTCTAAATTAGATTCATCATCCTCATTACAATTGTACTTAATTAGAGGATGCTTTGGGATGTGAATAGTGATATCCATTTACTGACAGTTGAAGTTGGCTTTGTATAAAGATAGCCAATCGATGCCCAATATAGCATAGAACTACACCAAAGGAAGTATGAAGAGATTTTTTGGTAGCTTCAGTCCACAAACATTAACTAGGGAGGAGTTATATACTTTGGTTTCACTAATTACCCCATTTTCTAATCTCATAGATAACTAAACCTCCATATTCTGTGGTGGTGTTTGAGTATTTTTACTAAACATACATGATATGAAAGAATGTGGAGAACTAAAATCAAATAGTATATTCTAAATTATTGAATGAATAACCAGTGTACCTGCCACCACATTCTTTTATGGATATAGATCTATAGTAATGAGAGCATATGCCCTTCCGTGTTGCCTTGGAGGTTGTTATTGATTTCCTTTGACAACCCTAGGCTTATGGAATTTGTTTTCAAAATTCCCATGTTCCTTGTAGTTAAAACACTACACTACAGGCTGAGTGTTGATGTAAATGTTCCTTTCTTCTTCCATATTAGTGGAATTATTCATGTCCCTTCGTATTTCTTAGCCAGATTACCCATTCTTCCACATTTTAAGAATTTATTTGTTCCCTTTAGATAGTTCCCAGGATGATTCTTCCCACAATTTTGACACAAGAGATATTTGGTATTCTTTCTGTCTTGTAATTTTTTGTTGTTCCACCCTTATTAGACTCTATTTTTTTCTTTTTTTCACTGAGACCACATGACCATTAAGTGTCACCCATCTCTATTTCAACCTTGAGGACAAAACTTATAATCTCCTAATAACTTTCGAAGTCTCTAATCACCAACATGTTTTATAGACTTGGATTTAGTCTGCTAAAGAAGCGATCCACCTTTCTTTTGGTGCTCATGATAAATCTAGAGGCATATCATTCAATCCTTGTAATGTTTTCTTTATACACCCTGATGGAATTTTCTTCCTTTATTATTAACTCTAAGGAACTCTCTTTTCATCTTGAGGCTGAGGGTTCGGGTAAAATATTTGTTGAAAAACATTTTTTTGAATTCCTCCCAATCCATGGAATCAATTTTATTCTTGGGTTTCTTATTTTTTATTAATTTTCACCACTAATAGTTATCCTATCAAAATGATGGACCACTAGTACAACTTCCTCTTTTTAGGGAACTGCAGGAAAAAGAATATCTTTTAAATTGAGTTAATAAAAGGTTATGAGAGGAGGGTATTAAAAGATCCACATAACATGGGAGTCTATTTCTGTATGAAGGATTATATGGAAAATTTCTCTTTCCTTGGAGAATAAGGGTGTTCCATGTGATTCAAGTTATTATTCATAAATTAAGCCAGGTGAGCAAGTACTGTCATAATGTTTTGAGCACCCATTCCGATCATATTTGGCATATCATTAGGTAAATCATCACATTTCCTATCACATTCATTCTTGGCACATGTTCTTCTATTTACCTCCATAAACAATGAAAAATAAATTACAATTAGGGGGATTTAATACTTAAATAATAATATAATTAAAAGAAAATTTTAAGATAAAAATGTTAAACTTTTTAAAAAAAAGGTAATATTAACTTGTGATTCCAAGTTTTCATTATAGGTTATCCATGGTTTATTTTATGACATATACTCTTATGGGATTTTTTTTGTTCCCTTAATAATGGTTCATAATGATCTTATAAATTTACCAAAGCCTATCCCTCAGGAGTGTCAAACTAGGTGTACAATAAGGCATCTTTTCGTATATGAGGTTACCCTGAGTCAGGCCCAGAACACCTTATCAGAGTTGTTACTCCTATGTATATCTATTCTAGAACCGTGTCCACTTGTAGTATCCAGATAGGGATTTATTTTCTTGATAAACCACATACTCTATACTTACCAAAATTTAGGGATGTTTTCATAGACTTAGTCTTATTCGTATGGTTATTAATAAAGTTATCTATTCCAAATATACAAAATAACTAGACCTTCCTATGATATAGACTATAGTGACCCTAGCTTTTTCATATAATATTAAATGTTTTTAATCATAATTAAATATGAAATTACAAGCCAATTATCGTAATTTCTAGTGTCTTTGGAAGACTAGATACATAAAACTAAAAACATGGGACTGGATAAAACATCTTGTTATTTATCATCCACTATGATATCATAACTTCTTTTGATCCCTTACATTTCATAGGATAACCTAGGGATAACATGAATAAAGGTACTAGCTAAAAATCCCAAAAATGGAATAAACATATGAAAAAATCAAATCACATGGGTTAGTATTCATAATAAGATTACCTAAATGGCATGGATATATATAAGGAAGCATAAAATATGTAATAATGGTATCATAGGATATGTGGAAAAAACATGGAACATGACATAAGCATGATTAAAGGTTCATTTCACATTAAGTATCACGAGTTAAGGTTAACCACCATTATTTTTGCACATGGAGCACAAGTCAAGGCTAACCACCAAGACCGTTTCACATGACCTATCATGAGACTAAACATTACCCAATTCATTAGAGGACTATCTGGGTGAACCCATCATAACATGTTCATGAATATGTGTGTAACATGAAGAATCATACACAAGTAATCAATCATAAACATAAGGGTATCCCATGAAAATAATTGGGTACCATAATCTTGTCAAAAAAGTCATAACATAAGAGAATATATCATTGGTGTCTAGGAAAGAAAGGATTTAAATCACACATGGAAATTTATAAGGTAAAATAGGAATAGATCATGATAATAGATTTCTATCTTAAGTGATAACATGTCAAATAGTATTTAGGAAAATTTAGAATGAAAACATTTTATTGTGGTTTAAAGAAAATATTAAAGACAATTTAAAGAAGAAAATGGCATAATATTTTATATGAATAAAAAAGTGAACCAAGAAAGTTTCCATAATATAATGAGTGTTTTTTAAAAAATAATGGTGTATCCAAATATATTATAGAGTGCACTTGAAAATGGGTAAGAATTCAAGAAGTTCCCTTAAATTGGATTACTTATTGGGAAAAATTGAGTAGGGAACCTTTCAAAAACATGTATATCCCTGAAAAATAAGAATGAAAAGATCTTGATACATGAGTTTAGAACATATGAACAAAATTCATAAGATGTACATAAAACTAAATTAGAATTTTATTGGGTTAAAAAGACAGAAAGAGTAACCCGAAGTAATAATGGAGGCTCGTGTAGAATCATTTACCTTAAGTCTGAAGGTGTTCTTCACTTGAACTTAATATCCTGGATAATCAAATAAGATTCATTAATTAATAAATACAAAAACATTTAAATATTTATTTTATTTATTATAACTTTATAAAGATAATTTGTGGCCTTTTATGGTTTAAGAGACTCAATTTCATCATTTGAGAGCGTTGGTTTCGTTGGTTCTCATGATCAGATTACTTGTATACATGTACGAAAGGTCAGGTAAAGTGAGGGTAATTATCCAAAATTAAAGTTAAATGTTATTAATGATCTTCCTCAGGTTAAATTGTTCTTTTATGTCATTTTTTATGGAATGATGATGAATCATTAGATAAATAGTTAATAATAATCGCTTGGGTTTATTTTGGATATTTTCAATCACAACGTACTCTTTTTATTTTATAAATTAATATCATGTGTACAAAATGACTATATAAAATTACAGAAGATATAATACATATATTATAATCTGTTTCAACTATAAATTTTTTTCATGACCAACCTTGAAGATGGTAATGGAAATTGAAAACTTCATCATCCTTGAATGTTATAAATTAATACATCATAGATGTTGTTTTCATTTTTAGTATAAATGGAGGGGGAAAGAGAGATGATGATGAATTATTCCATTAGAATACCAAAATTATAGTATATTTAAGGAATTGGAGTTATCATACAATTTGAATGAGGTGAGGTGAGGAGAGAAAAACAAAATAAAGGAACATGAAATGAAATTAACAGAAAAGGAATATGGTTTTACCTCTTGATTCCTTCTTGAGAACCTCATTAGAGGATCAGTTTTGGTATTTTATTAAGACCAAAAGATCCTAGAAATTGGGTAAAGGATTAAGAGGATGTTTTATCAGAATTTTGACAAGGATTAATGTTTTATAGGTGTGAGGAGAAGAGGCGGTGATGTGTGGTATTTATAGTGGATGAGAGGGGTGCTTTCTAATTATTTTAATAATTAGTTTATTATTTTATCTCAAGACTATGAATAGTGTGATAATTATAATTAAAATATTAAAATAATTAAGGGATGTTTGATATTACGGTTCCTACATTAGTGATGACTCAAGGAATAGTGTGTTTAACTTATAATATATAAATACCGTAAATGATCGTGTTTCACTATCCACCAAAAAATCACGTATTTTAGAAAAATCCCATAAATTCACTCTAACCATTTTTTAATGTTTATAATTTAAAAATGACCTATATTTTATGAAATTAATTTTCTAAATACAGGAAATTAATTAATTTTTATTAAAATCATAATTTACTCTAAAAATACAAATTTTAAAATTACAACTCATTTTATATCACATTGAATAATTTACTAAGGTCTCGTAAAATTATCTTATAATCATAAGACATAAAAATACTAATTTATGAATACATTTTTTGAAAATAAAATTTATTTTAAATTATTAAATTATTCATGAAATTGTAATTAAATATTTATGACTTACAAAAATACCAACACTTAATTAATAATTTATAAAATATTTAATTACTTATACTATGATATAATTATATCATATATTACCTTATAAAATGGATAAATTTTAGTTAAAATTTCATTTTTGTGGTTATTATTCAATTTTATAGTTTCCTATTCATAAGGGTCAGGTTACTATTCCAAAGGTCATGTTACTATTCCTTTGGTATATGTTCTTTTACTTTGAAAAATTCCATTTATTTCATTAATTATTCTTTTATAAAGTTTGTATTCTATTATTAATGGGATTTTATGTGGTTATACTATATAACATAATTATAAGAAGGTAATTATCATTGATTGAATTCAGGTTCATTACATATTATCCATACATGTCAATCATAATATACATCTTGGAATCCCAGGGAAACATAAAACATAAGAAGGGATGAGCTCAGATGCTCAACAAGGGTACTAAATAATGAGGAATCTAACATAAATATAAATAAACAATAATTCAAGGTGAATAAATAAAAACACATTCCATTAAAACATAATCTTGATCATAATATGGAAAGAATAAAAGATGATAAAAATATGCCCTATATATAATCACATTATAATGATACTTAAACATGGATATTCTACTAGTTTAATAATCAGAGAGATTACCAATAACTAATCTCATAATGAGGGAATTCATAATGTGGGACTCCTAAAACATACCATTAAGGCCTTGTCCAAGATGTCTACAAAAATGGATAATGCCTTGGCCAAAACCCAGTCTAGTTTGTCCCATGAGACCTACTGATGCTTCGAGGGGCTATAGTGGGCCCTTCCCAACACAAACTAAGTCTATTGGATTTATCATATGAATGGGGTGAAACATAATCAACATATACTTTCATATTGAAAAGAGTATATGAAATATAAATAAATTCCCTAATTAGTAAACATAATCATAAATAATCTATAGTAATATAGAGAATGGTATAAAAATAGTACATGCCTATTAAAAATGATCATAAACCATTCAATAAAATATATTAAATGGTACCATAAGAGTTCAACCTCAATTAAAAAAAAATATCTAAAAAATATTATTATTATAGATAAAATAATATAATAAAATTAATTAGACATTCATGATAGAAATACCACTTTACTTTTAAATAATCTTTTTAAAATATACGCAATTATAAAAGAAAACATTTTCTTTGAAAAGGACCTTGTAAACATGTAAATAATTTCCTGAAAATAATACATTATCAAGGAAGTGGAAAACTCTCTCATAAGTTTTTTTAAAAACATTTCTTTTTAATTGAAAAAAATATTTAAAAGGGTGTTTTCAAAAGAGATTCCTTTACAAGTATCGTACCATTGAAGTGAGAGTTAGTCAAATGAATCGATCAACTATAAAACCACATAAAACAAGGGTAAATACAACTTATGATAATAAAAATTCATTTGATGCCTTCTTAATTTTTTATTAATTTTTAATGATCCCCATTTTAAGGGTTAATGGGGAAACCATACATAGATCTTAGGCTTAATGTCATTACAAGACCCGGTAGTCTTAAGTAATTCATCCAAGACAATGACTACTTGAAACTGCCCCTCCCCAGCGGCTTCATCGTGACCAGCACTCCACCTTCGTATGACTGGTTTGCTAGAAATCCTGTGTAGGGATATACAATCTGGGTAATGATGGAAAATCCTTACCCACTCATTGTTTCAAGTCTTATTAGCTCTTCTATGGTGAATAAACCTTCTCTTAATCCTCATCTAGGGCCTTGTTCGTTGTAAGTCAGTCTGGTACATCTGTAATTCATGTGGCATGAAGGCCTTCAGGGGGCCTGAAGTCCTTGAGGTGGACCGAAGGCCTTGAGGTGGCCCTAAAGCCTTACTATCCTAAATTTATTGGGTTACCCAAAGGCCTTAAAGGATTCTATGACTGAACCGGTGGCTTGAAGGCCCAAACAGGAGAATATTTTCGGCTTCTACAATATCAAATAATGACTGCTACAATGCTTACTACAGTACTGATTATTTTACTTGTACAGTAACCTAGAAAAATTACTCTACCGAGATTTCATCTTTGGCCTCTTGGATGATCTTAACGAATTCTCAATAACCAGGATGGGGCTCATGTTCTAAAAATAGAATAGCATAATCAATAGAGTAGAAGTTTAACCCAAATAATGTAAATTGAGTTAAGAATTCCCTTACCACTTTGTAATCAATTGAACCGTATTCCACATTAATTATCATCAAACTAAAAATTTAATAACATAAAGTTAAATAGATTCATAATATGAAATATCAAATCGAATTATACATGCACCACACACAAGAAATACATGGTAAATAAGGAATATCTCATAGAAATAAAAGTGATATGAGTAAACTCTTACCTTATGTCTGAAAGTGTTCTGTAGATATATTTGTTTTCCTAGATAACATAATTAGATTCATTAATTACTTAATTCATAACCTATTAAATATATATATATATAATTTATTACTATTTTATTAAGTTTATTTATGGTCATTTTTATGAGTTATAATGTTTAATTTGTTGTTATGAGATATTTTGTTTCGTGATTTTTTGTTCGATTCCCTTGACTATAAATATGGGAGATCTTTTCAGATCGCAGAAAAACTCCAAAAGTGGAATTGAATGATATTAATATACTTCCAAGATTTTCAATTGTCCTCATATATCATTTTGTTATATGGTATGAGTATTATTCATTATATAAAATGTTAATGAAAAATGTTTAGTTTATTTTGATGGTTTTTAGTACCATCACGATCTAGTATCATTTTATTTAATAATATACTTATATTCTGGTTCTTGAATATTAAATAAGTTTTAATAAACATATTATATTATTTATTAACCATAAAAATTGTTTTATAACCAGAATTTAATGAAGTAATTAAAAACTAAAACTCATATTTCACGAATGCGGTGAATCGACACATCACGAACGATCTTATAATTTTCAGAAAGAAGGGAAGAGAAGAGACTTGATTATGGATATTAAATTAACACAAAAAAATCAAGTATATATTTTTGATACTAGATTTATCATTTTTTTCGAAATTATTGGTGAGAAGAGGATAAGAAAAACAAATTGAAAATGAATGAAGGAGGGTTTTACCTCTTGAGTGTTGTCTCCTTGAGAACCTCCGTAGGGAACATGGAAATGGTCTTTTGGTGACACCATTAAGACCAAAACGTGGGTAAGATGTCTGGGAGAGGAATTAGGCCAAATATAATAAATATAAAATTATTATGAGGTGTTAGGATAATAGGTGGTGAGAGGTGGTATTTATAGTGGATGAGAGGGGTGTTTTTTGATTATTTTATTTATTAGTTTATTATTTTGGGTCAAGGCTATAAATAGTGTTGATTACCATGAATAAATAAAAAAACTAGAGAATTTTAGTTCAAAAAAAAGTTATTACCTCATTCATACATCATACATGAATCAATAATTTATTTATTTAATTATAATGTTAAATACCATAAATTACTATATTTCATTATTCACCAAAAGTTCAACTATTTCAGAAAAATCCCAAAAATTCACCCTATTCATTTTTTGAATTATATATTTCAAAAAATGAAATCCATTTTATGAAAATAATTTTATAGATTTAAGAAATTTCTCTTTTAAATAAAATTATATTTTATTCAAAAAATACCGATTTTTATACTATAATCAATTTCACGACACTTTGAAGAATTTATTATGGAATCATTAAATTATTTTATAATTAAAATGGAACAAATAATTAATTTATAAATCTATTTTATTAAATTTTATTTTATTTTATATTATTATATCAATTATAAAATTGTAATAAACATTTATGTTTCACAATAAATACCAATACCTAATTTATTATTATTTTTAAACATTTATTTACTTATTTAATGATATAAATATATGATATTTTTATTTATGAGATACCTAAATTTTATTTATACTCTAATAGTTTATGTTATTACTCTAGTCTTCATATTACTATTTCTAATGTTTACATCACTATTATAATGGTTATGTTAATATTTAACAGTATATCATGGTTCATCTAAGATCAATTTTGCATGAAATGTAAGATATTGGAGATTTTAAACATAAAAGAGACATAAAATTAAATCTCAGGTTATTATATTCACCCATATTTCAAAAATTTTATTCTCAAAATTTTTATAATGTCACCTCATTAAAGGATTTGGTGTTAACCCCTAGTTTTTGTGAAATATTTTTTTTTCAAATTAATTTATCTTTTTGATATTTTTTCATTTCATGTGACACAGAATATAGTTCTTTATATACATATATATATGTATTAAAAAACTAATTCAAACCTTCCATTCACATGAAATACCTACGTTTCTTGTGCTACATGCAATACCGACTTGGCTTGCGTTGCCCACAACACCGACTTGGCGTACAATACACGCAACACTGATTTTATATGAAATATATTTATATATATATTTAAAATTATATAATTATAACCTAAAATTTAAACAAACTTATATTAATAGTAATAATTTATTTTAAAATATTTTTTTTAATATATTTATATAAATAGAATATATTTATAATGAATGATATTATTTTTGGTAAAGTCTTTTTATGTTAAAAATATTGTTTTCTTCAATGAACAAATTTTAATAAAAAAATTAATTTAGACACATATAGAAATTTAATTTTATAAAATAAACTTCATTTTTGAATTCATAATTTCAAAATTATCCATGTGTGAATTTTTGGGATTTTTCTATGAAACTTCATTTTTTCACATATAGTGAAAAATACTGCTGTTTAGTTAAAAACTACATTTTTTCTAATTAATTATTAATTCTAAATGATATTATAAATAATATTTAAGGTCAAATTTGATAAATATTACATATATTAATACAATTTAATTCATTATAATCAATTTCACTTTGAAATTTAATATAAATTCTTAACAATATTTTGACCTTTTTCCTAATTTAAAACCCCATTATTTCATCCCGTCTACGAGATTAACACTAATCTTAATTTCTAAAATTCTATGAATTGAAATTAAAAAAATATGAAACACACCATTTTCTCAGTCTAATATTTAGTGTCTAATAAAACCAAGTTAACTTTTTACCTAAATGATTTGTAAAAGTGATTAAAATTAATCCTAGAGATTAAGGCCAAATTAAGATTGATTAAGGACTAAACCATAAATTAAGGGCCCAAATGACCAAACCACATTTCCAAAACCCATTTTATTTCAATGGTTCATCCATAAACCTTACATTATTGAGTTTTTTTTGGTTTGGTATGAATTTTTTTAGGTAGGAACATGTGCACACCTATCTTGTTTCTAAAAATTCCAAGTGAGTCCTTTTCATTCCCTATAAAAGGCCACAACCTCTTGTCATTCCTCACACATCTAAAAAAATTTATGTTACCATACTATCTTCCCAAATATCCTCCCTAAAATACTCCCTTTAACCTTGAATCCCGCCTTAGGGAATAAATCCTCTCAAGAAAACCTTTTGGCACAAACCAAAAGGAGTTACCAGATTTAAAGGTAACATCTTATCTTAACATCCTTACATTTATTTTCCATATCCCCCCTCCACTATATTTATTACATTATTGTGTGAAAACACCAGTATCATCCATATTCAATGATTTTTTCATTCAAAGGTCCTGAATTACAGTTACACACACCTTCATCTAATAGATGTTGAACATGCTGTTTTTGTGAACGGCGAACTACTATCCCACAAAACGATGATTGTTCATTTCTCATTTACCACCAATCATGGTGGAAATTATGATGGAAAATCTGTTCATATATGTAATATATTATATTTAATATGTATTTAGGATTATTTATTCCTTTTTCAACACAAATCTCTTTAATTTCCATTTGGTTTTCATATGATAATATTGTTTGAGGAAATGTGGACTACCGCCTCATCATAGCGATGTGATTTGTTCACACACCACAAGGAATATATTAAAAATGGGTTTTGTTAACTTACATGATATATATGATATATTAATTATAATGGAATAATATATATATATATACACACAAACACAAACACACACACACACACACACACATATATATATATATATCATTTGCATACTTTCTTTCAATACAACAATAAAGAAGAAAACAACATTCATGCATACGTAGAGCTTACTATCTCCATGAATAGTGTATTAAATATTTGAACTCCTATATTATATAGATCATAAATAATAATAATATAATTTATATACCTAATATTTATATAATTTTTTGAATTTTGGAATCATGATATAAGTATAAGGACCAAATATGTAGCAAATTAAAACACATGCAAAGAACAAAGGAAATTTTACACGAATTGAAACCTTAACATAGGATCATTAACAGTGGGTAATATAAGGTTATAATAAAACTTTATATGGTAATATATATAAGAATATTCTTATTAAAAATATGTATGATAAACTTATATTTATTATACAGCAAGCTTGCATGAATATCGACAGAATCAAGACACAAGGTAAGGGGATTTCATCTCACTTTTAATTTTTTTGATATACATGTAATGTTTTCCACTCTTTCCTTTTGTGTGATGTATGTTCTAACTATGATTTTAATCTATATATATTAAAATTAAATTTATGGTTATTAACATTTACATTTTAGGATCCTTTTTTCATGGGGTTTAAGTTTTGAAAGTTACCATATTGGTAAAATAGTTTGGTCTCAATTTACCTTCTTTGGGACTCATATTTTGTTATTCACTTAAAATATTTCTCCAATGTGTGTATACATCAATTTTATATGTTATATAATTAATATAAAGATTTTACTGATATTTTATGCTTTATGTAATTTCATTTCTTACATGGAGAGTATGATCTCAATTTACCAAGTTATAAGAGTTTTTTTAGGACAATCTCACTACTTTTATCCATGAAATCTTATGATCTAATTTGATGAAATATTATGATCCATATCTCAATGAAATTTATGAATTTTGTTATCCTATGTTTATCAATGATATAATCATTTATTATTACCATTTTTCTACTCTTTTGTCTAAAATATAGTTAATAAAGTGTTTTTAAGAAATCCTGACTTTACCCTCCCTTCAGTCGGAAATTGATGTTTTCTAAAAAGTGTTTCCAAGAATATTATACCATTATAATATAAGATTTTAAATAATTTTTTTACCCTTTTTTATTTTACCTATATATTCATGGGAATCTTCTTATCACTTTCTAAACAAGGCATTCCTTATAACATTTTTACCGTGAAAAATGGACTATTCTTTTTTTACTTCGTACGACATGTATAGCTTTACCCACCATCATTCTTTTGAATATTCAATTTCAATTTTTAAAAGATTAGTCTTAAAGAAATTGTTTTAAAAGTAATTTTCCAAGAAATAGGTCTTCAAATTGGTTTCAAGTCTTCTTTATATGTTTTCAAGTTATTTTTTGACAGAATAAAGTTTAAATGTTTTTATTTATTAACATTACTTTTTCAAAGAAGAAAGTACATTTTACTAAATAAATGTTTTTAAAAAATATTTCAAAACTATTTTACATCTATGGTGATATCTGTGGATGTTACTTATTCCATTTTTGGATATTCTCAAAAGGTTCCATTCATATCATTTTTATGAATGGGTTATTCTTAACGTCATAGTCATTATGAAACATGTTTCTCTTTCACAGGTTGTATGTTTATGAAATCTGATTCTGTTTCATGGGTTATTTTTGATGAAAAGGTTATGAAACCTATCTCTTTTAAATAATTTATGATGTGATGAAATGTTAGTGATACCCATTTTATTTTGTGGGTTATGATTTTATGTTTATAAGACCTATATATTTTTATGGGTCATGATATAATGAATGTTTTACTAACTTGTAGCACACATATGAATTCTTTTACTATGATATTTTTGGGACCTATATCTCCCTAAAATTAATTAGGTAATTATAAGTTTTATATGAGCTGAAAAGATACACAGGTTTTAGACCAAGCCCAAAAATAAATAGGGTGTATGGGTTGTAGCCCCAGCCCAAAAAGAAAGATGTTGTATGGGTTGTAGCCCAATACTAATTGAATGAGGGATCATGGGTAGTAGACCAATACAAAAAAATAAGGTACATGGGTTTTCACCCAATCCTAAAAGAGAGAGGGTACACTGTTTGTAGCCCAATCAAGAAAATAATAAGGTACATGGGTTGTATCCCAAGCCTAAAAGAAAGTGGGTAAATAGGTTTCTAGCCCAATCCTGAAGTAGGTAATGGGTCGTATTCCTATCCTAACATGTTATAAAGGTATTGGTATGTATCCTTGACATAAAAGTTTTTATTTTTATATTTATACCACAAATCCTATTTCTTATTCCTTAGTTATGATTTCATGGATCATGATGTTTATTTCCTAATGGTTCGTGTCTTATGAACTGCCAATATTTATCCCATAACTCATGTTTATGATCTTTTATATGCAGGGTTTGATCTTATAATGTTACAATCATGTTATCATAACCCTATGTTCATGTTAATGCTAACATGTCTCTCTTGTTTACCCATATTGAGCATCTGAGATAACCCCTTTCTTATGTTTCCTTTCTTCAGGTTATGAATAATTTTTTAGGTAGAAGTACTAAAGGTGGATATATTTATGTGAGATGTTGAAGATATTTCACCAAGATAGAAGATTGTGTTTCCAAGTTAACAAATACACTAAACTATTTAGGTCTTTAGGCATGTATTTTTGTAATGTACTGAATGTTCAACTAAAATGATATAATATCCATGTATGTCAATCCTGGGTCATTATAGTTGGTATCAAAGGAAAGGTTTAATCAACCTTTGGAAACTATGATGAGAAAAATTTAGAGAGATCCCTTAGTATATTTCTAATGATATGTATAGGGATGTCTCTAAGGATAAGTATATGCATGAGTTAATGTTTAGGAAAATGTACTATAATTTTTGGTAAAGGATAGAGTGAGTTGTTTCCTAGAAATACATCCCTTTCTATATTATAAAACTGTATCTGGCTCTAGAATAGATATACCTAGGGGTAAAAACTCTAAAAATATGTTCTGGGCTTGACTTAGGGTAATTTGGTACATGAAAATGGGCATTGCTTCACACCTCGTTTGAAACTCCCTAGGGATATGCTTTGGGAATTTACAAATTCATCATGAACCATTATAAAGGATTTAAATATAAATTGACTATGACTAACCCAGGATAAACCTTGGGTGTCATATATTATGGAAGGTTACATGATTTATATATCCTAAGTAGTTATTTTCATGACTATTTGGTTTTCTTATATGATAAGTAATGCTCACACTATGCTTCTGGTTTTAGTCAATGGAGGGAACCAGAAGGAATTCGATTAACTTTTAATGTAATGGATGATTTTTTGATGAGTAGTAAAGTGGGATGATCATGGGAATGAAATATGTTGTGATAATTCCTAATCAGTTTTCATGGATCATGATTAACAATGTTTACCTTAACCAACTCTCGGATTCTCCAAGGAATAGAAAGGAGTTCGCAAAGAGTTTGAGTAATATGGACCATGGAGGAAAGAGGGATCATTTTCCTTTATGTCATGAATGTGGAAAGAATCACCTAAGTGAATGTCTTAGAGGAAAAATAATATGTTTTGTCTATGGAAAATAAGGACACAAAGCAAGTGACTGTAAGGGAAAAATGAAGTATTTAGTTAATATAATGAAAGGGAATGTTGGCCTTCCTAAGGTATTATCAGTTAATGACTTCTTTATATGTGTAAATTATGGGAATTATAAAAATTAATGTCCAATGTGGAAGGATCATGAAGATAATCAGAAAGCTGGTACATGTGGTGTTTTATAAATGAGGTTGGATTAATGAAGTATTTGTGTTTTCGAATTCAAAGATTATGTTATTTGAATCATGAAATATAAAATTATTTTCACTATAAGTTTTCATTAAATATTTAAAAGGTCATGTTGAACAGTGATGAAGACATTAAAACTAATTTCATTAAAAGGTGATATTTCCGGTTAAGGTAAGGTAACCCTTAATATGTTCTCTGTGTTAAGATAATGTTTTATAGATAAAGATATGTGGCATATGGATAAGTAAATTAGATAGTACAAGTTATCTTGAAACTAAGTAAGGACTTGTTGAGAGGTGGTTTATGCTATCACTGATGAAGTTTACAACATATTTGGATCTAAGGAATAAATCAAATATACTTTATAATGAGGAAGCATGCATGCTAATTTGTGATATACATGGGAATCAATGTTAAGCTGATTTCATGACCTTCTTTATAAAGACTTGAGTTTACATCTTTTGAAGGGGTTATGAGGTTAACAATTTATGCGAATTTTAAGTTAAACATAATATTAAGTCTATAAGATTTATGTGTTATCTTCCATATAAGTATTTATTCATATTGGATAGCATATTCAAACTACCTTTTGTTGATGGTAACTAATGAAAAATGTGTTGGCATATCATGAAACTCATGATCTATTAGTACTTCAAGTATGAAAAACAAACCTTCTTTTTTTATAGAAAAATGTGAAGTGGATAAAAAAATAAAGGGCGACGTTGTCTATAAATCCTGGAAGTATATATTTTAATGAAAATTCCTTAAATTTAGGAAAAAGGATCTTGAAACCAAAAATGTTTTCTTATACTTATGTTTTCGATAAATCAGAAGGTCCCTTAAGTCATTGAAGATTTATGGCTTTGTATTTTTTTAACTTTCTCCTAACCTTGTTCTCTATCACTCTTCATCAGAAATTTATGGTTAGATTTTTCTTCCATATCCATGTTCTCACTTCTCACCTATGTTCTCTTATGTGGGATTCTCATTATGAGTTAATATGGGTAACTTTTATGGTTCCAACTTTCCCTTTCAAAGGGATGTTTTAGCTATAATTTTTACAATGGGGGTTTCTATGAATAAAACATTCAAGTGTTAAACCTTTGATAAACCAGATTAATTTAGAGTGTGAAATTATTTTATGTGGGTAGAATATAACACCCCATGTTTTTTGAAATATTTTTTCCCGATTTAATTTGTCTTCCCGATATTTTTCATTTAACATGACACTGAAAATAGTTCTTTATATATATATATATATATATATTAAAACATGAATTAAAACCTTCCTTTCACATTAAATAGAAACTTGGATCTCACTATTTGCAATGCCGACTTGGAATTCACTACACTCAACACCTATATGGCTTGCACAACCCACAACACCGACTTTGTGTACAACGCACACAACACTTTGTTTCTATTAAATATCATTATATATATATAATTTAAATGAGATAATTATTTCCTAAAAATTAAACTTAGTTATAGTAATAGTAAAAATTACTTGTCAAATATTTTTTATAATTGATATATATAAATAAATCATATTTATAATGAAAGATAATATTTTTGGTAAAGTCATTTTTTGTTAAAAATATTTTTTTTCTTGAAAGAACTTATTTTATAAATAAAATTAATTTTTGACACATTGATAAATTTAATTTTATAATATAAACTTCATTTTTTAATTCAGAATGTTGCAATTATCCTAGTGGAAATTTTTGGGTTTTTTCTATGAAACATCTTTTTTTATTAAATCGTGAAAAATACTACTTTTTAGTTAGAAGATACATTTTTCTCTAATTAATTTATAATGATAAATGATATTATAAATAAGTTTTCAAGTCACATAAGGTAAAAATTACATATATTAATACAAATTAATTCAATAAAATCAATTTGAATTTAAAATTGAATATAAAATCTTAACAAACTTTTGAACTTTTTTCTACTTTAAAACCCCATTATTTCATCTGGTCTGTGGGATTAACACTAATATTAATTTTTCTTCTTATATGAATTTAATTTCAAAAATATGACATAAAATAATTTTTTAATCTAATATTTATATTCAAATAATTCCAAGTTATTTTTTTACCAAAATGATTAGTAAATGTTATTAAAATTAATCACATCGATTAAGGCCAAATTAAGCTTAATTGGGGACCGAACCATAAAATTAGGGGCCCAAATGACCAAACCACATATCCAACACCCAATTTATGTCCATATTTATTCAATAAACCTTAAATTATTGTTATTTTTTTGTTTTTTTATGAAATTTCTTAGGTAAAAACATGTTAAAACCTAACTTGTTTCTAAATATTCCAAGTGAGTCCTTTTTCTTCCCTATAAAAGGCCACCACATATACACATTACTCACACCTCTAAAACCATTTAAGTTAGGCCAAAATATTCCAAAATAGCCTCTCAAAAATCCTACCTTCTGCCTTTAGGCCTCCCATATGGTATAAATCCTCTCATGGAAGACTTCTTCACAAACCAAAAGGAGTTACCCGATTTAAAGGTAATGTATTTTCTCAAGATCCTTCCATTTATTTTCCATTTACACCCCCTACACTATATTTATCCCATTATTGTGTCACAAAAATAGTATCCTCTATATACTAGGATGTTTTTATGTAAATTTTTTGTCCTGTACTTATAGAAACCTCCATCTAATGGATGTTTAACATACTATTTCTGTGATTGGCGAACTACTACCTCATGAAACAATGATTGTTCATTTCTCCTTTACCCCCAAAAATGGTGGCCATTATGATGGAAAATATATTTATATATGTCATTTATTATATTTAATATGTATTTAAGCTTATTTATTCTTTATACAACATGCATCTCTTTACTTTCCATTTTATTTTAATACGATAATCTCATTTGAGGAACAGCGGACTACCACCCCCTCAAAGCGATGTGATTAATTCACACACCACATGTAATTTATTTAGGATGGGATTAATGAAATTATATGATATATATTATAGATTAATTCAACATAAATAATATATATATATATATATATATATATTATTTACCCACTTTCTTTCTATACGATAATAATGATGGAAACAACGTTCATGCATATGTATGACTTAACATCTCCATGAATGGTGTATTCCATTTCACACTCTTATATTATATAGATTATTATAATACACATATAATTTATAAACCTGATATTTATATCATTTTTCCATTTTGGAATCATGAAATAAGTATAAGTACCAAAGAAGTAACAAATTAAGACACATGCGAAGAACAAAGTAAATTTTACTTGAAGTGAAACCTAAAATAGGATCATTAACAATCGAGTAATATAAGGTTATAATAAAAAATATATGGTAATATATATATATATATATGAATATTATTCATTAAAATATTTATAATAATCTTATATTTATTATACAGGAATATTGTACGAGTACGGAGAGAGTCAAGACACAGGGTAAGGGTATTTAATCTCACTTTTAATTTCCAAGAGATACATGTTATGTTCGACACTATTTCATTTTTTGTAGTGTATGTACAGACCATTATTTTATTCTATGTATCTTAAACTTTAATTTAAGGGTATTCACAAGTCCATTTTATGATCCTTCTTTAATGGGATTTTTGTTTCCAAAGTTACCGAATCGATAAAATAGTTTTGTCTCAATTTTCCTTCTTAGAGACTCATGTTTTGTTATGCACATAAAAACATTATTCAATGTGTATATACATCCATTTTAAATGTTATATAATGAATATCAACCTTTTAATAATATTTTAGGCTTCATTTAATTTCATGTATTATATGAAGAGTTCTCAAGTTACCATGTTATAAGAGTTTATTGGGACAATCTCATCCCTTTTCAAGATTTTTTATGTCTATGTTTCATTTGTTGAAATATTATGATCCATATATCAAGTAAATTTATTAATATTATTATTCGTATATAATCTATGACATAATCATGTATTGATACCATTTTTCTAATCATCGGTCCAAAATATAGTTATTTAAGTGTTTTTAATAAATCCCAACTTTACCCTCCCTTCGGTTGAAATTTTATGTTTTCTAAAAAGTGTATCCAATAATATTATACCATTTTACTAAAAGATTTTAAATAAATTTTTACCCTTTTTTTCTTTTACCAATATCCTTAAGGGAATATTATTTTCTCTTTCGGAACAAGTCATTTCTTCTAACATTTTTATCGTGCAAAAGGATTGTTCTTTTTTTTACTTTGTACAACGTGTACGGATTTACCCACCGTCATTCCTTTGAAGATTAATTATTTCTTTTAAAAAGTTTAATCTTTAATAAATTTTCTTAAAATTAATTTTCAAGGAAAATGGTTTCATGTTTTCTAAATATGTTTTCAAGGTATTTTTTGAGAAAATGATTTTGATATGGTTTTATGTGTTAACAAGACTTATTCAAATAATAAAGGATATTTAACTCAATAAAAGTTTTTGAAAGATATTTCAAAACTATTTTCCATCTAAGATGGAATTTTTGGATTTTACTCATTCCCTTTTTTGAATTTATCAAAATTTTCCATTGACAACCTTTTTATGAATGGGTTACACTGAATATCAAGGTCTTTAGGAAACCATTTTCTCATTCACATGTTATATGTTTATGAAATATATTTCTCTTTCATGGATTATTCTTTGATTAAATGTTTATGAAACCTATATATATTTAACTAGGTTTTTATGTGATGAAATGTTAATGATACCCATCTCATTTTATGGGTTATGATTAGATGTTTATAAGACCTATATCTTTTTATGGGTCATGCTATGATGAATATTTTATTATCTTGTGGCACACATCTAAACGATTTTACTATGAGATGGGTGGGACCAATATCTCCACACATTGTATTGGGTAATGATACATTTTATATGAGCTCAAATGGTACATGGGTTGTAGCCCAAGCTTGAAAATAAAGTGGGTATATGGGTTCTATCCCAAGATAGGAAATAAAGATGGTGTATGGGTTATAGCCCAAGCCTAAATTAAAGAGGGTAAATGGTTAGTAACATAATACCAAAAACAAGAAGGTACATGGGTTGTATCCCGATCCTAAAAGAAATAGTATACATAGGTTGTAGCCCACACTCGAAAAAAAGAAGATACATTTCATGTGCCCCAAGCCTAAAATAAAGTGGGTACGCGGTTTTCTAGACTAAGCCTGAAGTACATACATGGGTCGTAGCCCAATCATAAAAGTTATAATGGTATTGGTAGGTATCCATGCATAAAAGTTTCTATTTTTATATGTATGCCAAAAATCCTATATCTTATTCGTTATTATAATTTCAGGTTTCATGATGTTTATTTCCTTATGATTCATGTCTTATGAACTTCCAATCTTTATCCCATAACTCATGTTTAAGATCTTTGATATTAAGGGTATTATCTCCTAATGTTTTGATCAAATTATCATGCCCCTATGTTCTTGTTAATTCTTACATGTATCTCTTTTTTACCCTTAATGAGCATCTTAGCTCACCCCTTTCATATGTTTCCATTCTTCATGTTATGAATAATGGTTTTATGTAGAAGTACTAAAGGTGGAGATATTTTTGTGAGATGTTGAAGATCTTTCACTAGGATAAAATATTTTGTTTCCAATTTTCTAGAGACACTAAAAAATTACAGTCATCAGCCATGTATTTTTGTGATGTACTGAATATTAATCTAAAATGATGTAAAATTCATGTATTTCAAGCCTAGTTTTTTATTTTTTGGTAATTCTTCATCAGGGTTTCATCTATATCACACATTTCCTCTTTAATTTTATTAGTTTTCTAAAGTACCTGTACAATACGAGTAATCTGATTCATCAATACCCATTCTCTAGTGTCTAGAATCTGGATAGGATCTTCACAATAAAATAAATATGGTTTCAATTATATTTCTTACAAAGTGAGAACATGGGGTGGGTTTGGAATGTACTTCCTTAACAAAGATATGTGTAGCTCATCATGAAATTTACAGAGAGTTGGGAGTGTTTCTAAATGATCAGCTATAACTCCAATTATTTCTAGAATTTCAAAAGGACCAATGTACATGGGGGGTTAGTTTCCCTTTACTTCGAAATATTATATCACCATTACATAAAGATACCTTAAAAAATACATGATATTCCACATGAAACAACAAATATTTCCTTTGGTTGTATACATAACTCTTTTTCCTAATTCGAGTTACTTTGATATTGGTTTGAATAGTCTTTACCTTTTATGTTGTTTCCTCTAGAAGATCTGGGCCTAGAAGATACCTTTCACCAACTACATCCCAATATGTTGGAATAAGACATCTATTTCCATATAATGCTTCATATGGTTCTATTTTAATATGTGAATGGAAATTATTATTATATGAAAATTATACCAAAGGTAAATACTAATCCCAAATACCTTGAAAGTCATGTGAGAAAGATCTCAACATTTATTCTAATGTTTGAATATTATTTTTAGAATGTCCATTGATTTGAGGGTGATAAGTAGTACTCAAATAAAGCTTAGTATCCAAATACTTCTAAATAATTTTCCAGAATTGTGATGTAAAATGGGGATCTCTATTAGACACAATCAAAAGTGGTGAATCATGAATTCTTAAAAATTCATTAATATAGAGTATTTCAAGGTACTCTAGTAGAAAATACTACCTTATAGTGGTGAAATGTGAAGATTTGGTAAGTTGATTTTCAATTAACCATATAGAATCATTATTTCTTGGAGTTTTTGGTAATCTAATGAAAATATCCATAGTAATGTCATCCCATTTATATGTAGAAATAGATAGATGTTGTATCAGCTATTAAAAAACTAAACATCTTGATACATATTCAGGAAATTCTCGCTTCAATTATCCCACCACGAATGTTCCTTCAAATATCTATATATCTTAGTGCTAACATGGTGTATGGAGAAATTTGATCTATGAGAATTGTTAAATAATTCCATTTTTATCTTGGGTATAGAAGAAACACAAAACTTATTCTCAAATTTTAAAATTACATCTTCATATCAAGATTCAATCAATTTCCCATAATTCATAGCTTTAATTTTCTTTTTAAAATTCTCATCATCAAACTGAGAACTTTTTATCCTTTACAATAAAGATGGTTTGGAAACCATTTGAAATAGTAGTGACGTGTCACCTTACTTGATAATATCCATATTCATCTTTATAATTTCCATGTACACATAATCCTTATTAATCCTCATTTTGTTTATAACTTAATTTTCCTTCTTGATAAAGGCACCAGCTACCTTATTTTCCTTCCCTGGGTGGTTGTGCATCAAATAATCATGATACTTGTGTATACCAAGCCATCTCTTTTGCAAAATGTTGAGTTATTTATGTGAGAAAATATATTGAAAACTCTTTTTATATTTATATTTCCCACATATTTCACCATATAGATAGTGACTACATATCTTCAGAGAAAAGATTATAGCTGCTAACTCAAGATCATGAGTTGGATAGTTCTGTTCAAGAGTTTTTAACTACCTTTATTCATAGGCAATAACTCTATAATTATACAAAAGAAAAAAACCATTTCCTTTATTTGGTGCATCACTATGAATCACAAATCCTCCATTTCTCAATTATATAGTCAAGATCAGAGAATTCGCTAATCTCCCCATCAATTATTCAAATAATTCCTCGCATTATTTTGTCCATATAAACCTATCCCCTTTACATGTAATCTTGGATAATAGGTTATAAAATTGAGAAAAATTATAAATGAAATTACAATAGTATCCTTCTAAACCAATGAAAATACATATCTCTATTGTTTTCATTGTTGTAAACCATTCTTGGAATGAATTTTTCATCATAGGTCCACTAAGATTCCATCCTTAAAGACAATATGGACATGAAAAAAAATTAATACTAGAATTCACACTTTCTAAACATCCCATATAATTATTTTCTGCTAAGATTCTCCATAACAATCCTCAAGTGGATATCATAGTGATCATAGCTTTTTGGGTACACCAATATATCATTAATAAATACCACAAATAACTATCAAGATATTCATTGAATAATATGATAATTAGATCCATAAAACATATGATGAATTAGTCAATACAAATAGAATTACTATAAACTCATAATGTCTATACCTTGGTAATAATGTTTCCTTTAGAATATCTTCCTTACTCACAAGTAGTTTATGAAATCCAAAACAAATATCAATCTTTGAAAAATATTGAGCACTGTGGATTTGGTAAAATAAGTCATCAATGTGAGGTAGTGAATACAAGTTCTTTATCATAATAGCATTATATCCCTATAGTCAATGGAAAGACTCATAGATCCATATTTATTCTTGATGAAAAGAACAATAACTCCCCAAGGTGAAACACTAGGGAATATAAATCCCTTATCACTCAATCTATCTAGTTGTTTATTTAACTATGTTAACTCCACTGTGACCATTCTATAGTGAGTCTTTTATATAGGTATTACATCTGGGATTAAATCAATAGAAAACTAAAACTCTCACACTCAAGCATATCAAAGTAATTCCTCTCAAAATACATCAATGTATTCTGTACAGTAGGCACATACTCAATTTTAATATCGCCTTTTTCATCAATAGGTTTTGTATACTCTTCTTCTCCAAGAATCTCATTTAGAATAACTATTGGAGGTGGATCCAGATATGACTTAGATGATGAAGTCTCCCCTATAAAGATAATAATTTCCATATATTCATATGAATCATAATTTCATTATCTTTATAATTATTTTTTTCATTATATTTTGAAATCTAGTCCATACTAAGGATTATATCAAAATAAACTATATTTATGATAATAAAATTAGCTATTAGGGCATGTTTATGTTTCATAATAAGAAATTATCAACTCATCTTCATTGTAATAATGTTTCCACAAGGATTTTTAACTTCAAAATCCCTTGTTAAGGTGAATTATAAATCTCAAATTTTTATAGAAAATTGAGATGATATAAAAGAATGCGATGATCCAGAATCAAATAAAGATTTAGCTAAATTTGAGGAGATGATTAAAGTACCTACCACCACATCATTAGAAACTTCAACCTCATATTTTTTGAATTCATAAGCATGGACATGTTCCATTGGAATTTTTAGGGTATGTTACCTTGACATATAAGACATTCATGTGTATAATGTTCGGTATTTTTTATTGTTTAAGAATTTCACATTTCCAACTTATTTCCTACCCTTTCAATCATGGGCCTTATGGAATTTTTCATACACTTATAAAAAATTACCATTCTCAATTGGTATGTTCCATTATTTTCATTCCACATTTATTGCATGTTGGAAATTCTATTTTTACATTCCCGTTTCCATTATTTCTTTTTCTAGGGTAATCATCCTCTCTATTCTTATATCACTTCCATTTGAAGCCCTAAGGCATTCAAAATTATTTCTCCATCTTAATTGAACATGATGTTATATACTAATATGATGAGAATGTTTGGGATACTAGTTGCATTCAAATATTTGGTTGAAGACCATAGAAAAATTATAAATATTACTCCTTGAATTATTTATATAGTTTTTATCATTACTTTCTAACCTTGTGAAGTTGTATTCATACTTAAAAATGTTTTCATCCTCTTCTATATCATACTCAATAATTTTCTCTCTATTTATGGTCTCTATTCATGAGGGAAATATTTTTATAATAAAATTTCCTTAAAATACTACAATTACATATTTTCAATTTCTTTATCCTCTTTTATTTTTTGAATTAATAACCACCATTGATCTGCATCTCCTAAGTGATGATAAATTTAAATGATAACCTTCTCCATTTCATTACATCCCAATGTACGAAATAAATTATCTATGCAGCTTATCCATTTCATAGCTACAATTGGGTTTGAAGTCCCATTTAATGATGGATGTTGTTGTTGCATGAAGTGGTATAATTTTTTTACATTGTTTTGTGGATCAAGATGATCCATTCAAGTAAGTTTATTACTCATAACTAGAGTTAGTTGTCCTAATATATTTATAAGTTATTTAGATCCATTTTGATCTCCATCTCCAGCTCTATCATCATTATCTTGTATAAGAGGGAAATCCTTACCTGGAATACATGCATTGATAAGGTTTTAATTCCTTCGACTAGGTTTCATTTCTAAACAATGGAATACACTAAATTATGTTATGAAAATTTTAAACTAGTGAAACACTTAAAGTATAAAAAATCTCAAAATCATAATCCTTATTACCTTGAGAATATTCTCAAAGTCATTTATAGGGTTATATTTCCAGTAATATATGTTATCTTGAATATAGTTTCCATTTTTTTTGCAAAAACTTCTCTAATAATAACTATAAAGGCCCTGGACCTAGTAGCATGGAGTCATTCCCATAATTTATTATATTGTTACTAACAAAATTCATTCACATCCCAAAGGATCAAATAGTTTAGTAGCTTTATAAAACCACATGAAGTCATAATTTTTACATTATAAATTGAAAATAAATACAACATTGAAACTCATTTTTAAACATTCATATTCTCTTAGATTATCCCTTAATGTCAATCAAAATATATATATTGGCATCCTTGGGAAAAATAAAACATAATAAAGGGGTGATATCAGATTCTCAGTAAGGGTAATAAATATAGTGGAATCTAATAAAAATAAAAATAAACAATATATAATGGTAAATAACAAAAAACACATTCCATTAAAACATAATCTTGATCATATTATGGAAGGAAAAAAATTTGATCAAATATTCCATATAAATAATCACATGAGAATAACACTTAATCATGGATATTATAATAGTCAAATAATCACATAGTTTACTAATAACTAATCTCACAATTAGGGAATTCAAAATTCAATATTTCTAAAACATATAATCAATTCCTTGTCCAAGAAATTGACATAAATGGTTAATCCATGGGCCAAAACCCGATATAGTCTGTCTCATGAGACCTACCGATGCATATAGGGTCTATATCAGGCCCTGAATGACACTTACTAAGTCCAATGTATTCATAATATTAAAGGTTTGAAACATAATAAACATATACATTCATATTTAAACTATAAAATTAAATGTAAATAATTTCCCCAATCAGTAAACGTAATCTTAAACTTTCCAAAGTAATATGGAGAACGGTATGAAAATAGTATATCCCTAGTCAAAAAGATCATAAAAAACTCAATAAAATATGGTACACAGTATCAAAACATATCCACCTCAATTATTAAAAAGATCCAAAAATAGTGTTTGCATAGATAAAAATTCCCCAATAAAATCATTTATAAATTTTTGAGAGAAATACCACTTTACATTGAAATAATTTATTTAAAATCCACACAATTATAAAAGAAATAGTTTTATTTCAAAATAAACCTATAAATATGTACATTATTTCTTTAAAACATTAAGGTATCATGGAAGTGGTAAAATCCTCTCATAGGGTTTAAAAAAAACATTTCTTTTAATTTATATAAACATTTAAAAGGATATTTTTAAAAGAAATTGTTTTACAAATATCATATCAGTGAGGTGAGAGTTAACCAAATGAATTGATCAGATGTAAATCCATATAATTTTTTTTAAAATATAATTAAATATAATAAAATCTCATTTGAAACATAATCATATCATGACATAATCAATTGAGTTGAAGTTTAACATAAAGATATGAAATTGGGTTAAGAATTACCTTACCACTTTATAATCATTAGAACCTTATTCCACATTAATTATAATAAAATGAAACATTTAATTAATTGAATATAGATATATTCATGATATGATATATCAAAGGTTATTATAAATATACCACACATGTGGAATAATTGATGAATAAGTCATATATGATAGAAATAAATGTAAGATTAGAAAACCCTAAACTTATGTCTAAAAGAATTCTGAACTTGTACATAATGTCCTAGATAATAAAATAATATTTATTAATTACTTTATGAAGAAAATATTGAGCATATATTTTATTTATTATAATTTTATTGAGTTAATTTATAACCATTTTTATGAGTTAAAATGTTTAACTTTTTTGTTCTGGGAGCATTTGTTTCGTGGTTCTATGGTTGGTTCCCTTGAGTGTAAATATGGGAATCCTTTTCAAGAGGAAGAAAAAATACAGATGTGGAATGGAATGATATTAATATAAATATGGGATTTTAAATGGCCCTCATATATCATTTGGTTATATTATATGTGTATTATTCATTATATAAAACATTAATGAAAAATGATCAGTTTATTTTTCCGGTTTCTATGACCATCACAAACTAGTATCATTTTATTTAATAATATGCTTATATATTGGTTACATAACATTATATAATTTTTAATACACATATTTTAATATTTTTCTACCATAAAAATGGTTTTATTCCTAGCATTGAAGGAGGTAACGAAAAAATAAAACACTCCATTCATGAATGTGGTGAATCGACACCTCATGAATGATGTTTTCATTTTTAGAAAAAAGAGATGATGAGAGACTTGATTATGGATATTCCATTAATATAATAAAATCATGGTTTATATATGACACTTTATATATCATTATAATTTGGAAATGTTAGTTGAGTATAGGATAATAAAATTAATGAAATTAAATGGGAAAGAAGTATGGTTTTACCTTTTGAGTGTCGTCTCCTTGAGAACCCCCTTAACGAATTTCTAAATGGTCTTTTGGTGAGAATAGAAAGACCAAAAATTGTGGAAGAGGTTTTGGGGAGTAATTTTATAGAATATAATAAATATCCATGACTTATAATGTGTGAGTAGAAGATGTGGTGAGGGGTGGTATTTATAGTCGACGAGAGGGGGTCTTTTTATTATATTCTTTATTTGTTTATTATTTTGTCTCAAGATTATCAATAGTGTTGATTCTCATGAATATATATAGTAAATAGAGGATTTCAGTTTGAACCAATTAGTACTTACTTCATCCATACATCATACATGACTTAATAATTCATTTATTTACCTATAATGTTACAAATGGTAAATTATTGTATTTCACTATTCAAAAAAATTCAACTATTTTTAAAAAAACTCAAAAATTCACCCAAACCATTTTTTGATGTGTAGATTTAAAAAATGGATCTATTTTTTGAAAATAATTTTCTAAATATGAGAAATTTTACTTCTAAATAAAATCATCTTTTGTTTGAAAAATATTGGTTTTAATATTATAACCAATTTTACAAAACTTTGAAGAATAAATTATCATCTCATAAAATTATATTATAATTATAATTTAACAAAATATTAATTTATGAATCTAATTTATGAAAATAATTTTTCTTCTAAGTTATTATATTAATTATAAATTTGTGATAAACATTTATGTTTCACAAAAAACCAATACTTAATTTTTCATTTTTTAAAACATTTATTTATTTATTCCATGATATAAATATATAATATTTTAATTTATAAGAAAAAACTAATTGATTATAATATCATAGGTGAGATTTTTATTATAATGGCCTGATTACTATTTCTAAGGATCAAATCACTATTTTAATGTTCTTTAATATTTAATTGTATATCATGGTTTGTTTAAGTTGGGTGTTACATGAAAGTTAAGATATTGATTGTTGTAAATTTAAAAGATAAATATAAAAAAATATTAGGGTATTACATAATTCCTCTAACTTCACTATACTCACATTAGAGAACGCCACACCGTCATCACATAGAAAAATCACAATCCAAAACACCACTATTGAGGGTCTGCTATTAGAGAATTCTCTAATACAAATTTATCAACCAATTCCAAGGCCATAGGTTAAAGGGAAGCTATTCCACAAACCTCACATATGGAAAAACTCCACTTGGAACAAGATCAAAAAATAAAAAATATTTCCCTACATGTTTATTATAAATGTATACTTTAAAATAGACATAAAAAATATAGTATACTTAAGCATGCTCATCATAAAAAAATCTAGTTTAAAAGTTTTGAATGGCCTACCAAAATCCAATCTCATTGGTACAACCCATGTATGACTTTGATAATTCCATTCCAAACCTATTTTTCAACCAAACCATTTGAGAAACCAAATTCAAACCATTTTATACCACTAAAATAAAAATCACTTTTCATTCCAATAAATTAAATAAAAAAATCATTTTTTAATTTTGAATCAATTTCATAAAAAAAATTAAAAAACAAACTTCACATTATTCATGGACAAAATAAATATAAGTCCCTTTTAAAATCCCAAATCCCATTTCAAAAAAATCCATTGAAAAATTCCCACAACCACATGGAATTCATAAATCCCTTTTGTAACACATGTATTTGAAAAATACATTTAAAATACAAAATATCATAGAAAAAGTTTTAAAATATTTTATTACATGTTAATTTCATTTTACAAAACACTTTATTAACTTAATAAAATAAGTATGTAAAAAATAATACATTCCTATCTACTGATGGATCAAGTATATGATATTAAAACTTATATATTATTCATATTCATGCATAAAAAAATATAACGTATTCAAGATAAATTAGTTCAATATCACCAATAAGGTATTTAGAAAAACATTGAACATATTATTACTAGAATTTAACAAATTTGAATATCTACCCTCATTGAAAAAAAAGTGCATGAAATGTGTACCTACTTGTCTTTCCATGATACATAAACTAACAAAATATTTTTAATCGTCCAAGATAAAATACCATAAATAAAAACATAAAAATCATGTGCCTCACTCGTGGTGTGATGGATCAATAGTAAAAGCACAATCCAAATAGAAATCCCACACCTATAAATGTGGAATTACCTTATAAATGGGTTAGCTACTCCGATGAATTAGTTTTATACCAAGTCCTAACAACAACCTGTCTCATATCTACCATTACAAGATATTAAATCAAAAGAAAACAAGGGCTTTAGTTCAATTTTGTGACACTTTGAATCAAATCACCCAATCTATGTTGGATGATCACATGACCTTATGCACTCACCCCTGTATTTAAGAGGTATCCGACCAGCGGAAATGGCCTAAGAGGAACCATGGGGAGACTATACCCTATGTAATAGATAACAATCACTATATAAAATCATGGAAATAATATCATAGTAATAATGAAACAAATATAAAAGCAATAACAAGAACATCATACCACTCTATAAGAGTATGACATATAATATCCATTTCAAGAAGTCAAGATATCCCTACACGTATAATATATACATAAAATAAATAATAAAAAATAAATATAGTTATCTCTTTAATTGATCCTAGATTCTATCTTAGTTTTTTCTTGGTCCAATAGGCTCCTCCTGCTTAACATCCTGAAATAGGTCCACCACCCTCACAAAAAATCTAGGTTAAAGGATTATGCCCACACACTATGTTTCTCATGCTGGGTGTGAGTATAAAATCCATTATGAAACCACCAATGAGTCCATAACATTAGTGAATAATTTTTATATAGGGAATGAGATGATAGAAAATTAACTACACAAGTAAAAAATCACGTGTTAGGTCATCATGCACGAATCAGGATTCAATAAACCCTTGTCCTGCCTACTTTATCTCTATGCTTGAAGAAAATTTATTTATGGTTTAAATTATTCACAAAAAAATCCACAAGGACAACATAAGTCTAAAAATGGTCCACAAGGCCATCATGCCTATGGTCAGGCCATCAGGTCATCCTGACCCACTAACTATCTCTAGTCAGTCCACAAGTTCATCATTTCCCAATAACTATCTCTGGTCATGCCATAAGGATATTACACCCTGCTGCCAATCTCAGGTGATTCCTCAAGCCCATCACACCCTAAAATTTATCATTCATGACCCAATCATAATCATCATGCATTAAATCACACATAATCCCCCTCTGATGGATTTACCAATCCATGAAGGGTCCACCTATCACTTTGATACAAAATATAAAAATTATATGGGCAATAAATATATATACATACACAAGACAGAGTAAGTAAAGTCTTGAGTTATAAACATCCACATGCATGACATATAAATATAGATCTAACAAGCCACACAAATGCACAAGTTTTTTATATCAAGAGAGGTCTCACATTTCTCACACACACATGCACAAACCTTTCATATCAATATATATATCATAAGACACACATATATTCAAAATCATGTATTAGTATATAATTTTATATAAAGGTAATAAAATATTATGTAATTCCATCCTTAATCATATTGAATCCCAATGTTATGTTTTTCTAACCGAATCAAGCTCTAATTCCAATGATCTATAGAACCATCCCTAAATCACCACATGAAAATTCAAGAGTTATGATTCAAGAAGAATAAAATTTCAAGGGATTAGATTAGTTTAAACTTAACCAGAGATATATAAAATAACAAATGTATCTATATGAATATGATGAAAATCATGATAAAATCAGATTTCAACCGTCCTTTTCCCTGAAAATATAGAAATAATCACATTACATCATGTCAAAATTCCTAGATCTAGTCCTGAAATTCTGGATTTGGAATCTTTTATACGGATAAGAGAAAATATCTAAAAAGAATAAGAATAATAAAGTTAAAAAAATATCTTACCTTGAAATCCCAAGGACCAGCGTCTATAGATAAAATGGGATTACTCTCTAGTGCCCATGAATTTTCTATTAACAGACCTTGGAGTCCTTATGTTTGAGAGACTTATGTGTAGGAGGAAGAATGATGATTTTGGGTGGGGTCAGATAAATATAATTATTTTTTAATTAATTAATTATATTCACATGGTGTGGTCACACAATTTACCAAACCATGCACCAACCATGTGAGGCTCACTACCTCTTCAATAAACCTATATACTTTGGCCACATAGTTTTTTAAACCATGTACCAACCATTATTTTTATTAAATTCCATGTTATATGGTTACCTGAGTAATTTCACATGGTTAGCTATAACAGTATTCCACCCATTTCTCCTCTTTAATAGGTCACACAACTGCATAAGTAAAACCATATGGTTTCTCTAAATCGTGCTCAGACTATTATACTCCTTAAGGGATTCTAAAACCCTTTAAAACCACCCATAAGCTACATGATGTTTGACATAAAAAAATTATAACTAAAAAAAATTATGAAATGATATAAATAAAGAAGAATTCACTTATAAAAATATGAGGTCATTACATTATTGATGAAAAGAAAAAAAATTTAAAAGAAAGAATCTACCAATATTAATGATCATAAAGAATATGTATTCAAATCTACTATAAATGAGAAGATAATAAAATATCTTGAAGAAATGTTTTCTTTGAAAAAAGAAGAACCATCTATGAAATAATTTATTTTTTAAATCTAAAAATCAGCTGATTAAGTTGAATAATTATTTTAAAAATGATGTTCGTGTTAAAATACAAATCCTCTAGTTCAGTTGAGAGGAAATTCACTAAGGAACAGGTTAAATATGTTCCATAAAAATGTATTAATTTTTTTACAATAACAATATAGGTTTAAACTCAAAAAAATTCTAATATTAGGCCAAGAAAATTACAGAGAATGCATATATTATTTTAAAATTATAAAATTGGTATTTTGGACGCTCCTTATCTCCCTAATAAAATAAAGTAAAAAATGAAAATTGAATGAAAAAAAATATTTGGATAGTGTTATATGAAATTTTTTTATGAAACAAGTTAATTTATGTTTCATGGGTATTCCTATTCTAGAGTGTTTGTAAATAGTACCTAGACATGTTAGTACAACATTTCATTACCTTTGATGAGGCATGAACTTATGGGGTTTCATCCTGAAGAGGTAAAACAAAATATGTAGTGAAATTATGATATAAATTAAAATGTTTTATGAATGAAGACTCATAACATATTTTAATTTCATGAGGATGTTTTTGGTAGGTGTGGGTAGTAGGGACACTATATATAAAAATTCATGACAAGATTGTATGTATAGTAAACTTATTCTAAGAAAGGAAATGAAATTCATAAATGAAAGAAATAGATATTATTCTTCATTCATGTAACATTTAACGAAATTAGTAAAAAAAATCATGGATTCTTAATAATGGGTGATTCTACCATGTGACTGGTGATAGAAGGATTTTTATGAATATAGAAAATCATGAAGGTGGAGAAGTTACTTTTGGGAATGATTACTCCTTAAAAATAAAGTGCATTGATTCACATAACATTGAACCACAAAAAATGAATTAAAATGATGTTTTATATGTGTACGAGATGAATAATAAATTCTTAAGTGTTATTTAATTGTGTGATAAAATCCATGAGGTTACTTTCAATAAGGAAATTGGTGCCATTAAATGATCAAAGTATACATGGATCATTTCTAAAGTAAAAAATAACTTATGTAAATATTTTTATGATTGGGTATCCTACCAATTATTGTTAGATTAGTGGAAAACTTGAATTTATCTTTGGAATATAATTCTTGGTCATTTGGCCCAAATTTTTTTAGGTAAAATTGTGAAGAATGATTTTTTGAGATATTTTCCATGTTGAATAGAGAAAAATATGATCTGTATGCGACATTCCAAAAGGGTAAGATGACTCAAAAAACTAATAAGATGGTATAAATTTACTCTAATAAAAAATTTGAGCTTTTACACACTGATTTATATGGTACTATGAGAAAAAATTAAACAATAGGTGATTTATATTTCATAACATTCATAGATGATTTTACTCAAATTTAAAATGTAATGTTCCTCAAGCACAAATCAAATTCAAGTGATATGTTCAATGTTTTTAGAAGACAAGTTGAATATGAGATGATACATAACATTAATAAATTAAGATTTTATCATGAGAATGAGTTCACAGGAGATGCATTTGAAATTTTCCTTCCTAAAATGGAATCAAACATCAATATATGACACCTTATACTCCTCAATAAAATAGAGTCGTATAGATAAATAATAGGAGTGTTTTGGAGATGGAAAGGGTAATGGTTTTTGAAAATAAAATTTCAAATTAATTTTGGAGGAAATGTTTGTTATTTTACATATAAATAATATATATATTTTGAGACCCATGAATCATTTCAATTCTTAAGAAATGTGGAAAAAAATAAACTAACTATAAAGTACTTTAAAGACTTTGGAACTTCATAATTCTTGTAGATCATAGGTAATAAGTGTGGAATATTTAAAGGAATAACTAAAAAATAGATATTTATGGGGTATTTTTCAAATGGTAGTGGGTAAAGGTATTCTAAAAGACATATAAATATAATATTATACTATTAATATATCATGATTATTGAGAATGAAAACAAATTAGAACAATATTCTCAAGTATAATTTGATATTTAATATAAGAATAGAATGTAGATTTTAGATTAGTAGGTTGAAAAAGAAGTTGAGAAAAGAACATTTGTTGATGAGGTTGATTTATAACATACAAATAAGATGTTTTTTTATAACAAGAATTATATTTAGAGGTTAAAAGATCATTTTGATGTAGAGAACATAATTTTAGAACAAGGAGATCATGTTTATACAATAAGAAGGATAATTGTAAGTAATCACACAGAACTCTTATCAAATTTTAATCAATTATTATAATTGAAGTTATAGATCATGTTGAGTGGGTATAATATATGAATGAATAATTTTATTGGATTTAGAAAAAACAACCTGATACCTTTTACCAAGACCAAAAAATAAGAATTTTATTAGAACCAAATGGCTCTTTAGAAACAAACAGAATAAAAAGGGGTAGTGAAAATGAATAAATATTGGCTGGTATGAAAATGATATACTCAAATGGAAGTAATTTAATTCAAAGAAAACATTTCCCCAATAGATCTACATTAAATAGTTAGAATGTTTTTTTTGTGGATGCACACAAGAACCAAAAATTGTGTCAAATGGATGTGAAATTAGAATATTTAAATATTTACCTTCAGGAAGAAGTCTTTATTAAATTATTTTATGGTTTTATTTTTTATGTTGGTGGTAGCATGGTATAAATGCTGAAAAAGGAATTATATAGATTAAAACAGGTTTCTAGAGCCTAGAATTCAATAATTTATGGGTGTATGAAAGAAATGGGTTTCACCAAGGGATAAGTTGATAGTAATCTATATATAAGTGAGTTTTCCATAGGAACACTACTTTTCATGGTGTATGTTTATGATATTATTTTTTCTAGTGACCAAGAGTACCCATGTGAGAAATATTTTTAGAAAATAAATGAATTATTCGAGATATCCATGTTGGAAAAGATAAATTATTTTATAGGATTATAGATTGGGTAAACCAAAAATCATATTATTTTCATAACAAAAAATTTCCAAATAATTGTTGAAAAGGCTTGGAATGGAAGAATCCAAAGTAGTTTAAACACTGATCTTAGTTGGAACCAAATTGTTTAAAGATGAAAGTAGGAGTAATATTGTCCAAAAGTAATTTATAAGACTCATTTTAAGTCTATCATACTTGATTGCTTCAAGACTAGACATGGAATTTATTTTTGACACTTTGTATACAATTTTAAAGTGGCCCAAGGGAGTCACACATGATTTTATCAAAGTGTATATTGATACATATGAAGAGAATATGGAATTATGGTCTATTTTACAAGTGTAGGGTAGATTTGAAGTTTCTTTGTTACATTGATGTAGAATGTGTAGGTGATCATGTATATATAAATTCCATATCTGGTGGAACTTTCTTCATTGAAGAGGTTTTTATGTGATGGTATAGTAAGCAAAATATCTTAGGGAAAGTTATTAAAGATGATTCAGAATATGTGGAAGCCACTCATGAATTTACATAGGTTTTCTAGATGGTTCTGTTGTTGGAAGATCTGAGATTTGAAACTAATAATCCATTACAGATTTTTTGTGATAATAAGAGTGAAATAAATCTATAAAATAACCCTATAAAACACACTATATCAAAAATTATAGACATAAAGTATAATTTCATTAAATAAAAGGTGAGTAATGGATATATCAATCTTGAATACATTTCTACTCAGACTAATATTGCAAATCTCTTCAAAAAATCCACACCAAAAGAGATCTTCTCTAAGTTGTGGCTAAAACTCCTTGTTTAAATCTCTCCACTAACTTAAAGTAAATTATAACTACCCCCATCCCCCATGTTATTTAAATTATATTAACAATGGGGGAGAAAATAGACATAACTCTATGCCCGATGGGAAGATAATTCTTGGTAAAAGTAGGAGTGATCACTCCCTTATCATCTATGTTTTTGTATAATTGTCAAATGGGGGTGTTTTTGTCAGTGATATTTATGGAATTAATGGAGGGTTAGATCATTTAGATTACTAGTTCAAAACATTATTGTCCCAAAGGGATGGAATTCCCTAAAAAAACACTGAATTAAACTATAATGTGGTGTTGAGATAAATATCATAGATATAGGTTGTGGTTTGATGATTCGTGAGTTAATGATGTTGATCATATTTGTGGAATATTCTATAGGATGGTTTCCAATAAATCCAAAGTATGAGATTGAAGAAACCTATTGATTTGTTAAGTGATGAAAAGATATGTTTATTATCAACCATCGTTTAGAAGTGTTTTTTATGATTACATCAAATAATTTTATAGACATTTAAGAGGTCTGATTTGTTTAAAACCTTTATAAATATGATTTGATGTTTTTTATATTTCTATGAGATTTCATGAAGTATGAATATGTATTGAATCTCTTTGAGTGAAGGATGTGTTTTACCATGTTCATGTATGAGTTTTTCTAAATAAAAAATTTGGATATATGTATACTAATATATGTGTTTCCATTCGTAATAAAATATTCATCTACATGAAGGATATTATATGTGAATTCCTCCACATAATTTAATTATATGCAATATAAGTTCCCATGTATGTGAATTCCTCCATGTATCTGATACTCTAGGTAAGAAAAGTTCCCATGTATGTGAATTACTCCACATATCTAGAATTAGGTATAAGAAAATTTCCCATGTTTGTAGATTTCATGTACCTAATTCCTAATATATACATGAATTACGACCTCGTAATCAAATTCATGTTGGAATTTTTTTTCTCAACATGTATTTTCAAGCCAATGTATCCAATTTTTTTAATGCATCCAATTTTTCACATGGTATTTTTTTTAAAGAAACATGTATGATAATTTAAACTATGTAAAAATTTAATTTTTCTGAATTCATGTGTTCTGAAGGAATTAAAATTGATGATGCATGAACCGATCTTCAATTTCCAAAACACCACATCTAAAATGACATTCAACAAATTCATGTGATATTTCTAAAATGGTTACCAATGTTCATATTTGTTTTATGTTATGATATTTTTTATCTAAAAATATATTTTTATACTTGAATATATGGTTTTTAAAAAAGAAGAATTAGATGTTAAATCTGTAGAACCATTGTAATGATGATTTTATACATTTATGTTTATTAAATAACTTTCATCTAAATATGTAGTGATTTATATAGTTGTTTGAATGGATAAATATTTTAGAATCTGGTTTGTATTAAAATATTGTTGTATCATGAGAGGAGGTTGAGTAAGATGATGAGTAAGTAAAAGTTTCATCCTGAGGAAGCAGTATAATATTTTTTGAATTCACAAATGTGATATTTGTGTATAATTATCGATATTAGATTTTTGAGAAGATATAATGTATAATGGAATTGGTGTAAATCAACCTGAATATGCTTTTGAGGATTATATTTCATGAATAAAGTTCACAAAAAGCGAGGTTTCAAAAATAGATACTTTTATAATAACCCTTTGGGATTGAAAGAAAAGTAGTACTCCACACCCCCAATTAAGGGAATTGATTTTGATGGAAGAAATTTTATGCCTATAAATGAAGTTATTTTGAGGATATATGAGGATTTTTAATAGCGAGTGAGAGAGAAAATAATGTTATCACCAATGTTGCACAAGAAGTTAAATCAAACTGAGGAGAAACTAAAAAATATTGGTCACTTAGAATTTTGGAAGCATTCATCAGAATATCTAGTTTTGTCTGATTTCATAATGTTATGTTTTTGAGAGAAAAATAAGATGTATATCTACAATGAATATGAATTAACTTAGTTTTTTTTCTTGAATATTTCTAAAGGCACAATGAGGGATGAATATTTAGGTTATTACTGAATCAACCGAGCTTTAAAGAATATCTATCTCATCTTGGTAATATATTAGTTTATATATGTAGTGAATATCTACAAAGTCCAATGTGACTTTAGACTACCATGGTGTAACTATATGCTAACATTATAATCATGTAACTTATTGTTGATTTTAGTGAAGAATATATGGTTAGGGAGACTAACCAACCATAGAAAGTATTTGTTTACTTGGAAAGGAGTATGACCTTGTAAAAATACTTGTGTTCTTTTTCTATTTTTTATTGCATACATGAGTGAGGTGGAGACTCTATAATTGAGGGAATTAAATCTAAATATGTTATATTGGATGATTTATTATTAAAGTTGTTTTAAAAATTGGTCTTTATTGATTCACCCCCACCCACTTATCAGTAGATTAATTAGTTCTTAACCACTTCAATTTTTAAAATAAAATTAATAAATATATGAAAAATATTCCAAAATAAGTAATTACTATTGTTTATATGTTTATCAAGAAAATGTTAAATTAGAAACAGTTTTATATCGACACAAATGTATTATAAAATTCATTGGATAAGAGGATAATGGAGAAAAAATGTATCATCAATAAGGCAGAGGTCTAGTATAATTATATTTCAGATATTGAAGAAATATAATCTAACAATATGAGATAATTACATGAATAAATTAATTAAAGTATTATACCTAATAAATAACTTGGGGAAATTATCCAGGAATGGGGAAAAGGATCTTCCATTATTGTCAAGAATGTATAACTAAATTAAAATAAAATAAAATAAAAGTTATTGATAGTTTTTCCTAAAATAAATAAAATTCTTAACCATGATGAGTTTCATGATAACATGATCATAATAGAGGATAAATAAAAGATCAAAATTTTTAAAGATGTAAAAAATAATTCGAATCAAAATTTTATTATTTTGAAGTGAATATTTAAATATTGGAAGGATTTCAAGGTAAATCTTCATAGTCTTCTGTGAAAATAGTTGATTCCAAAAAGAAACATGAATAGTTTTCTATCTTTAAAAGACCATCCTTTATGTGAAGGAAAATATTTGGAATATCAAGTGATATATTTACATTAATCTCAAAGAAAAAAGGATAAAATTTTCCTAAAATAAATTTAAAATACTAAAGAATATTTACTGATTATGCCAGTTTAAATACTTTTTCTTGATTAATCCCATTTGAGGTGTTGTATGGATAAAAAATAATAAGGTGAAATGGATGAATAAAATCTCATTCAAAATTAAAAATCAATGTTTAATGGAACTTTTTGGTTTTATGAGATGTTTATGAATAAATAAATTAATTATTATATAATATATCAATTCTTGGAAGACATATATGGATTATATTAAGGGGTAAATTTTTATTTGATATAAATTTTCTCTAATTTGAAGAATATTAAAAAAATAAAACATGTAATAATATATAAATATCAATAAAATTTAAATTATTAATATAATTATATAGAAAATACAATAAAATTTATCATTTTATTGATTAATTTTAGATTAGATTAAACAAGAAAGTAAAAAAAGATGTTAAATAAAAAAGAACAGCTAATAAAGGGAATAAAAAAAGGTATAGTGAAGATGTGTTCACTTTAGGATTTGTTATCATATACATATTGTAACAAAACACGACTCTGAAGATTGAATCTATAATTTCACCAATTTAAATGGAATATTTTTCTCCAAATGAAGAAAAATTATATATCATGGATTATTGAAGTTAAGCCTATGATTTTTTTATAAAGAAAGAAAGAATATTTTATGATAGTATCAGACTAAGAATGAAATCCATTGATTAGTTTAATAAAATAAATTTGTGATAATGACAAATAATATAAAAATAAAAAAATAAAATTTCTATGGTGTTTTTAAAAGAATATAACTTCTTGAATCGTGAGAATTTATGTATAAGGATCAATAAATATAGACACGATGCTAAAAAAATTGTCTTTCTATTTCCCACATTTTTTATGTACTATGAGAGAACAATCAGTCATATGGAAATGGATAATATTTTCTAGAAAAGGTGAAGAAGAAAAATCTATTCATGGAGAAACCTATGATGAATAAAAAGACCTTGATATCCATGAAATTTTTTTATTAGATAAATTAGAAAGATCACGTAAACTTCCAAAACCTCAAAGAATAAAAAATGAATTTTCTAAGTTGAAAAATACGTCTCATCATTGTTACTCTAATTAAAGATGAAAAGGATAATCCATTTTATTCCCAATAATCGTATTATTTTTGGCATAGAATTGAAGGTGATTTGTTAAAGGGAAGTTCAAGAAATAAGATCTCAATAAAAAAATTATGTTCTTCTAAAAACATTATTTGTATCAAAAAAAATATTTATGTTAGGTGGATGAAGAAAAAAATATAATTTGTAATTTATAATTATTCATGAGTTTGTACTCTTTCAATAAGTTGTAATTTATGTTGAGATATATGAGAAAGGAACAAGTATATTTTATAGACAAAGATAAGTTAAATGTTTAAATGCAGTAGTTTTATTCTATTATTTGATGATGAAAACAACCGTCACTAATAGATTATAATGATAATGAGAATAAAAAAATATGTGTACTAACATAAAAAGAAAGCAAAAATATAGAATCATTTGACTTATTGATTTTAAAATTTACAATACCAATGTTTTTTAATAAAATGTGAGAAATTTCATAATATAATTTATTTATTTTTCAATTGGGTTAAACTAAAATAGATCATATATCATACTCATGATGTCAATTTAGGTATGGATTATTTATTAATTGGATTTTTTCCTTATTATATATCTCCTAAAAATTTTCTTTGAAAATATGGATATTGTAAAAATGGAGGGGTTCCACAGTTGGGGTATGATTAAGAAAAACTATGAAGAAATAATACATCATGTTTTTAGTTTTCAACAGCTAAATGTTTCATAGTTGGAACACTATTTTCCAAACAGTGTGTCTATAATTCCCCAGCCTTAAACCTTACTTAATCTTGGGTTATTACAAGATTACACATTGAGGATCTTTTCAGGTTTAGAGTTTTAGATAATTAGATCATAAAACTTGCATTACATTCCACATTTACACAAAGTGGTTACATAAAAGATAGTATTCATTTTTTTTCAATCAACAGAAACATATTTAAAAATAAAGCATGGATTCTTTCTTGACACTTCCTTGACACTATCATCATAACATGTACTTTTCCCTTGACCTGTGAAAAAAATTTCAAAAAAACTTGGGATGAGCATAAAAAGCTCAGTAAGGGTTATAAAAATATGGAAAGGAAACATGAGTTCATATATACATAAGAATGAAATCATACTTTACCCATAAAACATAGGCACTTTAACATACCTCATCAAAACATGAATAAATCATAGAAATCATAAGACATAAAAGGTAACTTGAGGCATTCATAACATTCTTACATAGGGAGTAACCCTCTTGGTTACATTTGGAATACCCACCACAGTATATTCCCTAAATCTCTTCGGAGAAACCTTAACATTTCACTCCTTCGCGTTACCCAATGCATTGGAGAGATATATCAGGCTCACCCGCCCTTAGTTTATCACAGAACCACCAGTCTTCATAAGAATGCCCAAGAACCTCAACATAATCGTATCACATAAAACATGCATAAAGGAAACATAACATTTCCACATTTCAATCACAAGATATCAATAAAACACATTGATATAAAAAAACTTATGAAAACCATTTTCAATACCAAAATAAAAGAAAAGTAAAACATGGTATCTATTTTTCTTTTAAAAAGAAGGTATGTCTTGTAGAGGAAGCCAAAACTCAAATAATGGTCACGGCGGTGGAGAAGTCATTGTCGCCGCATACGTACGACAAAAACATTCCCTTTTTTCGTTTTGTAAACGCTTCATATAAAAATATTCCTTTTGAATAAACATAAAAGTCAAAGGGGTTTATACACCGTATAAAAGAAAGTTGTGTATAAAACAAAATATGCCTCAATGAATGGAGATTGAGATGAAGTCCCATACAAAGACGGTATCCTTGGATTAAGGATAAATCAATTACATAATTATGTGTGACAAATGAATACACGAAATATAAGTGGATATTAAGTGTAAAAAAATAATCGGTTATTCACACATATTCATAGAATGACATATTCAAGGAGTATAAGTTTATTCCAAAGAATCAAATTTCGGTTAAGAAGTTCCCTTGCAAAAATTTGACAGCCTAACGGCGTCACTACAAAATTCAGAAAATAAGTTGATGAGAGATAAAAAGGGTATCTCATCACATGGAAATAAAATTTAAATCAATAAGGATATATAAGAACATATCCCAAAATAATAGTATGTGAATTAAAAGACATAACAAAAGAAGTCTTTTAAAAAGAGGAGGGTGAAAGGTTCCCTTACCGACATGGGTATCTTTCGAGACATGCACCTCGTGAAAGAAGGACAATACAACATTGATGTAAATACTCATAAATGAAAGTATATTACACAATGAGTAAAATAATTTTCAGTACATACACCACTCAAAGGAAATTGTGGAAAATTTAGCATAAATCTCATGGGAATAAAAGTGATATGAAAAATCCCTTACGAAAACTCGGCAGCCTAACGGCGCCACTTAAAACTTACAAAATGGATTGAGGAGAGAAAATAGGGTCTCTCATCATATTAACACAAAGTTTTCAGAAAGAGTAATATAAAAGAAAATCCCCCAACATAACAAATATGAGCTTAAAATAAGTGACATAAAGGAGAGTACTTAAAAAGAAAGAGAGAGGTAGGATCTCTTACGAAATTTCGGCAGCCTAACGGCGCAACTCAAAACTTCCAAAATGGATAGACGAGAGAAAATAGGGTATATCATCATATGAACATAAAAATTACAGTAAGAGTAATATAAAATAACATCCCAATAATAAGAAAGATGAGCTTAAAAGGAATGACATAAAAGAGTGTACTTAAAAAGAAAGAGAGGGGTAGGTTTCCCTTACCTCAAGTCCGAATTGTCTTGTTCGTTTCTTTATATTCCTGAATAATAAACTTTGTTCAATTTATAATTGCCTAAGTACCTCCTTTAAATATTATTATTCAGTTCATATCACATATTATAATGTTATAATAATTGTTTAATAATGTTAGTTCATATCAGACGTTTTTGCCGATGTTTGGTACATGAGTCAAAAATGAACTTATTTGAAAAATGATTGCCCATGTAGTTATAAGTAAATAATTTCCAGAATAGTATTAATGATTAAAATATCATATATATCAAGTAAATATTCATTTTATACTATTCCATATCATTTGGAGATAAATAACTAAAAGCACCGTTCATGGAGACGGTAGGCCGTACGTACGCATGAACACTACTTTCATTTTTTTGGTCATATTAATGGAATTAAAAAAATAAATGATATATATATATATATATATTATAATTCCAGTATAATATATATGTTATATATGTCACATATGTTCATTAATTTCATTCTTTATACATTCCATGTATTGCATGTACGAGTCACATCACTTGAGGGGGCGGTAGTCCACACTTCCTCATATGAAATTATCGCATTTACCCAACATGAAAAGAATAAAGGTATGTTTTAAATATAACATAAAGAAGAATATAGTAAACATAAATACCATATATATCATATATAAAATACAGTGACATCATAATGGCCACCTTTAAAGGTGTTAAAAGAATATTGAACAATCATCGTTTCGTGAGGCAGAAAATCGCCAACCACATAAATAGTATGTTCTTTAACCATTAAACGAAGGTGTGTGTAAGTGTAACTCGAATAATTCTTATAAAAACATCCTAGTATATTGAAGATACTTTATTTGTTACAAAAGATATGAATAAAAAGATTTTAGGGGGTTGTAGAAGCAAAATAAAACAAAAGGACTCAAGTGAAGACATTACCTTAAAATCGGGTAACTCCCTTTGGTTTGAGCTCAAAGGCTTCCTTGGGAAGACTTCTAACCAAATTGAGGCTTAAAGGAGTTAGAAAGGGATGTGTAGAGACAAAATGGGCAGGGTTTTTCTGAGAAAAAGGCTTTGGAAGTGTGGGTAAGAAGGTATAGGTGAGGGCCTTTTATAAGAGGAGGGGAGGGGCACTCTTGGAAAGTAAAGAAATGTTACTTTATTTTAGAATGCGTTTCGGATTTTAATGGTCCCAAATTGATGGGTTTCTAGGATAAGGTTATAAGGGTTCTAAATACACCAATACAATAGGTTTTGGACATGTTTAGGTCTTAGATTTTACATTATCTTTCCATTTTATTTAAATCGTTAAATAATGAGGTCATCGATGCATCATCGTGATGTCATAAATAATTTAATTTATTTAATGTCTAAAAATTATAAAAAAACTACTATGATGTAGGAAATATTTTTATCTTTCCAATTAATATTTATAGTCAAAAATATAACTTGTATAACCCCATGTAAAAATTGTTTTAGTTAAACAACTCATGTTTGTGTCATTTTAATTTTAACATTAAATAAAAAGGTATTTATGTCATTTTCCGACCAAAGTGGCTACATGGGGTCCCCAAGTTGACCCATGGATTGTATTGGTCGGCCATGACTCATCCAATGAGGGTAGGACATGTGTCTAGGTCATTTCATTTTATTAAAACATTATTCTTACCTTAAACTACACTAATTACCTCTAATCGCGATTAAAAACTTAATAAGTTACTATTCACCAAAAAATTATTTTAATCCCATTGAACCACATTTTACTTATTAATGAAAAACATGTATGTCGGATTTTTGAAATTAAAAACACAAATATGGAAAATTTTCATTTAAACGTAAAATCAGTTTTTATAAGTACCACTTAGTGGTTTCACTATTCATCAAAAATTGAAGTTTTTCAGAAAATTACCAAAAATTCACCCTAAGCTATATTTGATATTCCGAATTAAAAAATGATGTATATTTTAAAAAATTCAAAACATATAAGTTGCATTAATTAATTTAATAATTAATTCCCACTGTCAAAACAAATAGCTTGTTTTTATGAAACAAAAAGTATCAAAAGATTGACACTAGTTTAAGTCCGATTTCAAAGTGAAATTAATTCCAACAACCACTATTGGATTAAATGGTAAAAATATATTCTAATTTCACTTTAAAACCAATTCAAAATATAATCTAATCATATAAATAAATTAGATTAAAAATAGGTTTTGAATTAAAATACAACATTTTTCACTATTCATTAAAAATTGAACTTTTTCGGAAAAATACCAAAAATTTACACAAAGTAAATTTTGATGTCCCGATTCTAAAGAAGAATTTTATTTTGTAAAATATAACACATAAGATTGTCAAAAAGTGGATTTAAAAGAGGTTCTCCATCAAAAGGCGGTTAATCAACCTTTTAAAGAATATTAGAATGTTTACGCTTAAAATTGGATTCATTCATATTTTTAATCCTATAACATATATTGTAAAAAGTAAAAATATATGACAAACATATATAATCATTTTGTAGTTAGTTCTGTTCATTCCCGCAATTACAACGACTAGGCGTTAACTACTATTTAAAATAATATTATTTTATTATTAGAGTGCAACATAAGATTCACAAGAAACTCGTTGTTGCGTATTGGGTACGCCATCATGCATAAAATCCCCTTTAAAGTAATATTAATATTTTATACACAAATATGGATAAATATAAAAATGTCATATTCTTTATTTACCTGGGGTGTTACATCCTTCCTCCCTTTTGGGAATTGCGTCCTCACAATTTTAAAATTGAGCTTGGAAACATCCTTGAAAGTCCCACATCGGAACAAGAGTCGGTAAAACAATCACTTTAAAGTAAATAAAGATAAGTACAGAGGTCACCCGAGTTAACCCATACTAGGATTCCATGTAGGAAAACATGGACCCGGAGGAGAAAACATAGGTTCATGTTCTGATGGAGAGTGATAGAAAACATGTTTAGGAGAAAGTTAACCACAAGAAAATCACAAACTTGTGATGGGTTAAATGGTATGCGATTCCCCAGTAAAAAAAGTTAATAGACAACATTTTTTGTTTTAAGTTACTTTTTATTGAGGAATTTATTCATAAGGAAACATAATCACTTATCATGTTGACTTTCAAATTTTATTAGATTCCTTACACAAACTCATATTTTCTCCAAAAGACGAGTATTTAGGAAGACTTGTTCACATTAAGAGTGCTATAATAAACTTCTAGAGAATCACCTAATCCAAAAAATAGAACTATATATTTCCCATGTCTTTAGACAAAATCCAAAACCAAAATTGTTATTATGAGATCAGATAATCCACAAAATTATAATTCTTTATAAAAATAAAATCTATTCTTAATCTCCAAAATATTTCCAACAAAACCCAAAGTTCAACGAGGATCATTCGATAAAAATTTGTCCATAAAATTCTTTAAAGTAAACCAAACTAAGATTGAAACCCAAATATTTAAAGGATTTAGTCACATAGTCTTCCAAGTTAAATCGTAACATTTATCTACAAACAACATCAGTTTCTCCTAAAGTCTCGTATTGAAAAGTAATTAACCAAATCACATATCCTCCATGATAGGTTAATCATTTTCATAAATAACCCAAAATCAACTTACTATTAATTCATAAAATCATCTAACTAGAAAGAATCAGTCAAACTAACCAGGGACTTCACGTAGTCCAGTGGTAGGCGATAAATACCAGTTGAACTTTGGTTGTGGGTTCGATTCCCGCAGCTTTGTCCGACGCGACGGGTTATCACACGGTCTACGTGTTGTTCTTCTTATAAAACTCCAAAAATAACCCTAACAGGTTTTAATCTCAATAGTTTCTTTATACCTCTCATTTTCATCCAAATTTATTACGATCTAAACATCTTAATTCTTGAAGTCTTATTTAACCACCATAAGATAAAATAAAACGATTCCCAAAATTAATAACAGCATACCTTGATCATGGCATCCACTCGGTTTCATCGTCATCTTGCTCACATAGGTATAAGTCCCATGCATTACAACAATGATTTAGAGATCTTTCAAAATCATTTTCTTCCTCCATCCAAATACACCTTGTACAACATGGGTCATATGGGTGTTCACAGAAAAACAGTTTTGGAAAATAATCATGTATGACATATAATTCCAAAACATCTGATAAAACATGATTTCTATAAAATAGTCGGACAGAATTTGAGTTGCAACTTTCTATTTTTGGTCCTTTTAAAATACCATAAGTATGTTCTGAGAGACTATATTTTAAAATCAAATATAAATAGGTTGTGCAAGGGTCTCCTTCCTCAGCACGATTTTTAAAATCATAATATGCTTCAAATTCTTGTGATAAGGTAAAATATTTGAAAATACCTTGATAATATTTACCTTTTTTGAAAATATGAGAATATTATGAAAATAGTATTTGCCTAAAAACAACCCATGATCCACGATGATAACGAGGTATAGTGGAGGTGTTTGATATCTCAAACAACTGCTTGCAAGTGAGTTGTATGCTAGAAAAAGTTTCACAATCATCCGAACATGACTTTGAAATAATTACTGCAAGCATGTCATCAGGAAGAGATAGGAATGTAGTTTGAGATCCTTCTCCTTACATTCGTAACTAACTTTACTTGACCTGAAAAAATTTATAAAACAAAGATTTAACTGAAATAATAAATATAGGGACTAATCATGTGTCTAACAAAAATTCCTAATCCCTAAAGTTGTCTAAACCGACCTTTGATACCAACTATAAGGCCCCAGCCTTAAACCTTACTTAATCTTGAGTTATTACAAGATTACACATTTAGGATCTTTTCAGGTTTAGATTTTTAGAGAATTAGATCATAAAACTTTCATTACATTCCACATTTACACAAAGTTGTTACATAAAAGATAGTATTCATTTTTTTCCATCAACGAAAACATATTTAAAAATAAAGCATGGATTCTTTCTTGACACTTCCTTGACACTATCATCATAACATGTACTTTTCCCTTTACCTGTGAAAAACATTTCAAAAAAACATGGGATGATCATAAAAATATCAGTAAGGGTTATAAAAATATGGAAAGGAAACATGAGTTCATTTATACATAAGAATTAAATCATACTTTACCCATAAAACATAGGCACTTTAACATACCTCATCAAAACATGAATAAATCATAGAAATCATAAGACATAAAAGGTAACTTGAGGCATTCATAACATTCTTACGTAGGGAGTAACCCTCTTGGTTACGTTTGGAATACCCACCACAGTATATTCCTTAAATCTCTTCGGAGAAACCTTAACGTTTCACTCCTTCGTGTTACCCAATGCATTGGAGAGCTATATCGGGCTCACCCGCCCTTAGTTTATCACAGAACCACCAGTCTTCATAACAATTCCCAAGAACCTCAACATAATCGTATGACATAAAACATGCATAAAAGAAACATAACATTTCCACATTTCAATCACAAGATATCAATAAAACACATTGATATAAAAAAACTTATGAAAACCATTTTCAATACCAAAATAAAAGAAAAGTGAAATATGGTATCTATTTTTCTTTTAAAAAGAAGGTATGGCTTGTAGAGGAAGCCGAAACTCAAATAATGGTCACGGCAGCAGAGAAGTCGTTGTCGCCGCATACGTACGACAAAAACATTCCCTTTTTTCGTTTAGTAAACGCTTCATACAAAAATATTCCTTTTGAATAAACGTAAAAGTCAAAGGGGTTTATACACCACATAAAAGAAATTTGTGTATAAAACAAAATACGCCTCAATGAATGGAGATTGAGACGAAGTCCCATACAAAGATGGTATCCTTGGATTAAGGATAAATCAATTACATAATTATGTGTGGCAAATGAATACACGAAATATAAGTGGATATTAAGTGTAAAACAATCAGAGGTTATTCACACATATTCATAGAATGACATATTCAAGGAGTACAAGTTTATCCTACAGAATCAAATTTGGGTTAAGAAGTTCCCTTGCAAAAATTTGACAGCCTAACGGCGTCACTACAAAATTCAGAAAATGAGTTGATGAGAGATAAAAAGGGTATCTCATCACATGGAAATAAAATTTAAATCAATAAGGATATAGAAGGACAGATCCCAACATAATAGTATGTGAATTAAAAGACATAACAAAAGAAGTCTTTTAAAAAGAGGAGGGTGAAAGGTTCCCTTACCGACATGGGTATCTTTCGAGACATGCACCTCGTGAAAGAAGGACAATACAACATTGATGTAAATACTCATAAATGAAAGTATATTACACAATGAGTAAAATAATGGGCAGTACATACACCACTCAAAGGAAATTGTGGAAAATGTAGCATAAATCTCACGAGAATAAAAGTGATATGAAAAATCCCTTACGAAAACTCGGCAGCCTAACGATGCCACTTAAAACTTCCAAAATGGATTGATGAGAGAAAATGGGGTCTCTAATCATATTAACACAAAGTTTACAGAAAGAGTAATATAAAAGGACATCCCCCAACATAACAAATAGGAGCTTAAAAGAAGTGACATAAAGGAGAGTACTTAAAAAGAAAGAGAGAGGTAGGATCTCTTACAAAAATTCGGTAGCCTAACGGTGCCACTCAAAACTTCCAAAATGGATAGACGAGAGAAAATAGGGTCTATCATCATATGAACCTAAAAATTACAGTAAGATTAATATAAAAGAACATACCAATCATAAGAAACATGAGCTTAAAAGGAATGACATAAAAGAGTGTACTTAAAAAGAAAGAGAGGGGTAGGTTTCCCTTACCTCAAGTCCGACTTGTCTTGTTCTTTTCTTTATATTCCTGAATAATAAACTTTGGTCAATTTATAATTGCCTAAGGACCTACTTTAAAGATTATTATTCAGTTCATATCACATATTATAATGTTATAATAATTTTTTAATAATGTTAGTTCATATCAGATGTTTTTGCCGATGTTTGGTACATGAGTCAAAAATGAACTTGTTTGAAAAATGATTTCCCATGTAGTTATAAGTAAATAATTTCCAGAATAGTATTAATGATTAAAATATCATATATATCCAGTACATATTCATATTATACTATTCAATATCATTTGGAGATAAAAAACGAAAAGCACCGTTCATGGAGACGGTAGGCCGTACGTATGCATGAACGCTACTTTCATTTTTTTGTCATAATAATGGAATTAAAAAAATAAATGATATATATATATATATATATATATTATAATTACAGTATAATATATATGTTATATAGGTCACATATGTTCATTAATTTCATTCTTTATACCATCCATGTATTGCATGTACGAGTCACATCACTTGAGGGGGCGGTAGTCCACACTTCCTCATATGAAATTATCGCATTTACCCAACATGAAAAGAATAAAGGTATGTTTTAAATATAAAATACAGAAGCATATAGTAAACATAAATACCATATATATCATATATAAAATATAGTGACATCATAATGGACACCTTTAAAGGTGTTAAAAGAATATTGAACAATCATCGTTTCGTGAGGCAGAAAATCGCCAACCACAGAAACAGTATGTTCTTTAACCATTAGACGAAAGTGTGTGTAAGTGTAGCTCGAATACTTATTATAAAAACATACTAGTATATTTAAGATACTGTAGTTGTTACAAAAGAGATGAATAAAAAGATTTTAGGGGGTTTGAGAAGAAAAATAAAACAAAAGGACTCAAGTGAAGACATTACCTTAAAATAGGGTAACTCCCTTTGGTTTGAGCTCAAAGGCTTCCTTGGGAAGACTTCTTCCCAAAGTGAGGCTTAAAAGAGTTAGAGAGGGATGTTTAGAGACAAAATGGGCAGGTTTTGGCCGAACCAAAGTCTTTGGAAGTGTGGGTAAGGAGGTAGAGGTGGGGGCCTTTTATAAGAGGAGGGGAGGGGCACTCTTGGAAAGTAAAGAAATGTTACTTTATTTTAGAATGCGTTTCTGATTTTAATGGTCCCACATTGATTTCTTTTGAGTATAAGGTGATAAGGGTTAGAAATCCACCCATCCAATAGGTTTTTTACATGTTTAGGTCTTAGATATTACATTATCTTTCCATTTTATTTAAATCGTTAAATAATGAGGTCATCGCTGCATCATCATGATGTCATAAATAATTTAATTTATTTAATGTCTAAAAATTATAAAAAAACTACTATGATGTAGTAAATCCTTTTAGATTTCCAATGAATATTTATAGTCAAAAATCTGACTTTTATAACCCCATGTAAAAATTGTTTTAGTTAAACAACTCATGTTTGTGTCATTTTAATTTTAACATTAAATAAAAAGGTATTTATGTCATTTTCCAACCAAAGTGGCTCCATGGGGTCCCCAAGTTGACCCATGGATTGTCTTGGTCAGAAATGACTCATCCAATGAGGGTAGGACATGTGTCTAGGTCATTTCATTTTATTAAAACATTATTCTTACCTTAAACTACACTAATTAGCTCTAATCGCGATTAAAAACATAATAAGTTACTATTCACCAAAAAATTATTTTAATCCCATTGAACCACATTTTACTTCTTAATTAAAACTATGTATGTCAGATTTTTGAAATTCAAAACACAAAGATGACAAAATTTCATTTAAACGGAAAATCAGTTTTTATAAGTACCACTTAGTGGTTTCACTATTCATCAAAAATTGACGTTTTTCAGAAAATTAACAAAAATTCACCCTAAGATATATTTGATATTACAAATTCAAAAATGATTTCTATTTTAAAAAATTCAAAACATATAAGTTGCATTAATTAATTTAATAATTAATTCCCGCTGTCAATAGCGTGTTTTTATGAAACAAAAAGTATCAAAAGATTGACATTAGTTTAAGTCCGATTTCAAAGTGAAATTAATTCAAACGACCACTATTGGATTAAATGGTAAAAATATAATCTAATTTCACTTTAAAACCAATTCAAAATATAATATAATAATATAAATAAATTAGATTAAAAATAGGTTTTGAATTAAAATACAACATTTTTCACTATTCATTAAAAATTGAACTTTTTCGGAAAAATACCAAAAATTTACACAAAGTAAATTTTGATGTCCCGATTCTAAAGAAGAATTTTATTTTTTCAAATATAACACATAGGATTGTCAAATAGTGGATTTAAAAGAGGTTCGCCATCAAAAGGCAGTTAATCGACCTTTTAAAGAATATTAGAATGTTTACTCTTAAAATTGGATTCATTCACATTTTTAATCCTCTAACATTTATTGTAAAAAGTAAAAATATTAGACAAACATATATAATCATTTTGTAGTTAGTTCTGTTCATTCCCACAATTACAACGGCTAGGCGTTAACTACTATTTAAAATAATATTATTTTATTATTAGAGTGCAACGTAAGATTCCCAAGAAACTCGTTGTTACGTATTGGGTACTCAATCGAGCATAGAATCCCCTTTAAAGTAATATTAATATTTTATTCACAAATATGGATAAATATAAAAATGTCGTATTCTTTATTTACCTGGGGTGTTACAGTGTCCCAACTGAGCGAGTACCTACATGATCCAGTGCTGAATCGCACAATTGCTGCGCAATTTAGAAAATTTTATGTACAAACCATGAGTTCTACCAAGGTGTTAAAAAGGGTAAAATGTCTCAATTTTCTTGGGATAAATTAAACCATCTAACCCCATATTTCTTACCCTATTCGACTCTGTCCCCCGTCACATGTATGAGCCACTCTCCCCTCTCATATAAGAATGATTTTGGGTAAACCAATTCAATATTATCCAATGGAAAATCCATGTGAGAGATACTTCTTAGTCTTATCGGTTATTTTCCTCTCTTTTTCATGGATTTTTCTTTACAATAAGGTCATATAAACCAATAGATCTTACTAATTGATTTTATAGGTGTTTTTTTAGGTATAGGGCGTATTCTTACCATCAAAGGATCATTATTCACCTTTTCAAGATGATTCATTTGAGTTTCTTATGATTTCATCACAAAAAAAAAGGTTTTTCCCTATCATTTCCTTTGTCTAATTAACTATTCATTATTAGATTTTCCAATTAATTTCATAAATGTTATGTAATATATTATATGTTAATTTAATATGATTTATAGAGCATGTTGTGATTAAAATGTTCCATTATATGATTTGAAAATTGAAATAAGATGTTTTATGTTGAAATTGGAACAACATATATAATTGTTAATGAAAAATAAATGTTTTGTTGGGACCATGTTGGATGGATAAGGAAGTAAGAAGAGTTTTCTGTTACAGAGTGTTGTTTTTTTTGTCAAAGAAGCTAAATCATTTCACTTTGTAAAGGACTTGTAAACAAGATGATGCTTTGCTGATATGTATTTCACATATATCATAAGTTAGGAGAACTTGTGATGCCAGCCTTATGAAGGAAATGGGGAGGAATGATGATTCTAGTCATATACTTTTTGATTAGAAGGAATGATGCTACTAGAAGATAGGGAAGTTTCATTACTTCCCATTTTAACTCTGACGATGCTAAATCTGATCGATAAAAGGATATATATCCTGATATTGGAGTTCATGACGAAAGCTGAAGAATGGTTATGGGAATTAGTGAAGAGATAAATGACAAAGAAACAGAAAATATAGAGGTGGCACAAAAGAACAGTTTAAGGTGGAGACGTTTTCCAGTGTTTGCCAAATTTTAGGGCCTGAAAATCGGGAGATGAAGAAATGTGTTTTTGACAATCGATATTGCATGAAAGATTGAAGATGGTTTATATTTTTGCGCTCAAGGAATGATTTAAGGTTAGAACATAGAAAAATTGAAAAGGCATGGAGTGCATGAAAATTTAGGCAAGTTGTGTGAGAAAAATAAAGTGGTGCACAAAATAGTAGCGGGCTGCGCGAAATATCAATAGGATGCGTGAAATAGTATCCGAATGCGCAAAATATCAACAGGATGTGCGAAAAATAAATATTTCACAAAATATTAGCGGGATACGTGAAAAATAAAGTGGTGCACGAAATATTGGCACGGTGCGTGAAATAGAGTAATGAAGTTTTTCGTGCAAAAAGATGTTTTGAGATCAGAAGATTGAAAATTGGAAAAGGCATGAGGTGCACGAAATATTGGAGCAATGCGTGAAATATAATGTTGCGTAAAAGAGTTTTTACGCACACGAAGGGGATTTTATGCATGAATTAGTATTTTTCACGCGGAGATAAAACGGCCTATAAATATGAGGTGACCCCATCTCATTGTGTGTTGCTCGACACTTAGAAGAAATTCCGAGCTCTGGTGCATGTATAATTTTACACTAAGTGAGTTGCGGAAAAAGAAAGAGGTTTGCACAGAAAGCGGAAGGGTGCATGAAAAAGTTGGAAGCTGCGCGAAAAGTGGAAAGTTGCGCAAAAAAAAGAAGTTGCACGAAAAAGTTTTTTCGCGCCAAAAGGGAATTTTTACATGCAAGCCATTTGAATTGCTCGTAAGGTACCCTAAGGGATGCGCGCAAAATATGTGGTCTTCTCACGTATTCGGCTGTGCGTAAGATAGTTCTTATTGGCTTCTGGGTAAGAAAGTGAAGATTTGTACTTCAAAGAATACACGTGTTCAATTGTAAAGAAGTACTGAAATACTGTAATTACCTATTTGTGCTAAGAGGGAGCACACACACTTGTGGATTGTTTTCCAAGTGTTACACGAGTGTAATGGTATATCCTACTCATTGTATTCCACATCAAAGGATTTTTTTTCTAGTGGATTTTGTGGTACTAGATTGTTTCTGTACCATACCAAGGACGTAACAACTCTTATTTAGTAGTGAACCTTGTAAATCTTGTGTTCCCGTGGTTGTGTGTGTTCAGCAAGGAAGAAAATCTTTAGTAGGAGGTGAAGGTTGTTTTAAAAAAAGGGAAACCTAAAAAGAAAAATATATCACTGATTCACCCCCTCCTCCTCTCAGTGATACTTAGATCCTGACTGGTAACCTCATGTTTAGTGACTGATTTCGTATTTACTAAACCTCGTGTGAAATCTCATGTACATGGGTAGGTTAACCTAGATGGTATGAGGTCCCATGCCGCTAGTTGTGCTAGTAAAGTAGTTTATGGGGTTCCATAACTAGCTAATGATATAGTTCTATGTCCATTCCACTAATTTTGAGAAATAACTTAATTATTGACATATAATCTCTTGGTAACATAAACGTAGTGATCATAGGGTGTAATATTGTGATGTTACTTATAAAATTAATTTTAAAGGTTTCTTCTGAAATCATTATTTTAGTGGTAGTAATATACCTTGTTCTTAATTTTAATAAAAATTTCAAAATATATTTTCATTTTTCTATTCTCGAACTATAATGTTTACTTTTTCAAATAAAGGATTGATTTAGATAATTTTGTGGGATTGTGGTGGTTCTGTTATGCTCAGACAACGTATACACCCATTGAGTGTGTGAAATATTTTTTTATGCCGATGTAGATAAGGTAAAGGCATAACATATAGGTGGATTATGTTCATTGATAACTTTATTTGGGTTAGTATAGGTGACATAGTGGGATGACCCATCATGTCACATAGTGATGGGTAAATATTTTTATTGTTTATTTTTTAGTTGGTAGTATGTATTTTCTGGATGATGTATCTCTGTACCAGCTTCCCATCCCATCATTGTTCATGTTATGAAATCTCATGCGTATCTTTTATTTTATTTAGTCATGATTATGATTTTTTTATTGATTTTCCTTTGATGTTATGTTATATTATGATGATGATTATTAATTCCACTTATACAGATTCATGAATTTCCAAAAAATGAAGGAATTATTTTAGGTTCTCAAATAGGGACCATTGTTTTCTTTATTGGGAGAAATATTTTCCAAAGAGTATTCTCGATTCCCTTGAACTAGTTTTTCTCCCATGAGGATTGGGAAAACACTCTATACCTTTCCATAAATATGCATGAGTGCATGGGTTAGATATAACCCATGTTGGTTCATGTCAAAATGATATCAGAGATCTAAAATTTTGATTTTTGATATTTGGGATTTTTTATAGACATTAGATAAGACTTTAAAGACTTCAAGACTAGGTAAAAAGGAAATTGTGACCAATATTTTTCATATGAAACCTTAATTATCTAAGGATATTAGGATTTTATGGATTTTATTTTGAGATTAAATTATTTTTTCCTATATGGAATGGATGTGCGGGTTGAAGACCATGAACTTTGTCTGCACATTATAAAAAGATACAAATGGTTTTATTCATTCTCTATGATTTATGTAGTTTGTTTATGTGTTCTTTGTGATTTGGAAATTTATAGGTTATTTTAATGTTTTTTCTATTTTATTTTATTTTAATGTATTATTGTGCCTCTTCAAAAATCCCCAGTGAACCATTAAGAGTGAGGTGTGGATAATTTTCTATAGACAAACCATCCCACTGATCAAAATCATATTTAGGCTATAATGAGAATATTCTGAGCTATGGACCAATAAGTAGGTGTAGGTACAACTAAGCCTCATGGAGAAATTCCATGTACAAGTCCGGAAAAGGATCATTCTTAGGAGTCTCGTGAATATAATCCATCAACATTACAGTGAACTAATGACCCTCAGGTAGTAGATAACTAGTTATAGAAAATAGATAGAATCATTAAATATCTTAAAAATCATGAGGAATTTATACTTAAGTGAACATCTTTTATATTGTAGGGTCCCATCCAAAAGATTTGGGAATCCATGGTCTAGGTGAAACATTATTAAAATATTTATTAAAAAGGATTAAAAGTGATATTCTACCATTATTTTTTTCTATATATGACAACTCTTTCTATATCCTAGGAATTTTTGAACTTTTATCAAGGGGAACAAACCTTGGTGGAGAATTTGAATTTGTTCAGGGATTTGATCCACTTTTCTCTAGATCTAATATCTAATGAAGGGATAATGGGGTATCAATTTTAAATATGTCTCTATCTAAAAATTAAATTAGATTTATTACTATTGAATCATAAGACCACCACAAAAGTGGTAGATCAAGCTATGATAGTGTAGATATAACAATTTAGGATGTTTGGTTTTATTGACACTAATAAAAGGTTTAGTGGTGGTGAGAATGGAGTTTCTAAGAGAAATATAAATCAGGAAAAGTCTAGAAGGGGAAGTGGAAGTGGTTTTGGATCTCCTTCTCAACAAAAATATTCTTTCCCTATGGGGAGTAGGTCTCCCACATTCCACCAATGTATCATGGTTGGTCACATGAATCTTTTATGTTTAAAAATTCCTAAGGAGTTTCATTCCTATGGGAAATTAGGATACATCCATAGATTTTGTAAAAATAATCCTCTGTAAAGTAGTGGCATTGGTTATTCAAATCTAATTGGATTTAAAGAACTATTAGATTCATCAAAATCCATAGGGTCAAAACCTTGAGGCTGGGGAGGTATAATTGGATCATATTATGTGAAAATTCAGTTGAGTACTAATCCCTAAGTTAGTGGAAGGCCCTATAAATAGGTTGAGAGAAGACATATACACACTCCATTAATAGATCATGTTAAATCAAAAATTGGAGAAATCATAGTGAGAGTTTCCGTACTTATTACCCCATCTATGAATATTTTATTATTCAATACTAGTGCTTCTCACTAATTTATATCTACACATGCATTGTCTTTTTTGAATCTTACAAGATTATTCCCTATTTTATGGATATATTGACACCTCTTGAGAAAAATATGGAGTTTGGCCATGGATTACCCTCTTATATAGTCTTATTATCTGACACAGAGCTATCCTAGGATTTCATATTCCTTAAGAAGGATAATTTTTATAGAATATTAAGGATATATTTGATGAAAACTTTCAGATGTCATATCAATTGTTATAATTGGAGAGTAAGTTTCACTACCTCTAATGGAAATTTTTTCCTGTTCTATGGGGAGCAGGATCCTCATTAAATTTGAGCACTGCCACTTATTTCTGAATTTGGTAGTCTTTCATTCCAAACATCTCATCCTCTCATACAGGATAATGAATAAGGATTAGGGAGTGAGTTACAACCCATGGTAAATGATTTTCTTTATGTGTTTCCAAATTATTTCTTAGGGTTCGCCCCAGAGCAAGAATTCAATTTTTTATCAATCTGATTCCATAGATGTATCTTGAATCTATACCCTTAAATCTCATGGCTTCATCTAAATTGAAATAGTTGAATAAATATATTGATAATCTAGAATAAAAGGGATTTATCTGACCCAATGTTTCATTGTGAGATGATTAAGTTATATTTGATAAAAAAAGTCTTATGGAACTCTCTGATTATGAATCAATTATCAAAAGATGAAATGGGTCATTATTATGAGTAATTAACCCTTGTTTCATATTTATGATTTAATCAATCAGTTAAAGGGGATGATGCATTTCATAAAAATTAATCTTCAATCAGGTTTCTAAAATCTTGGATAAAGGAGTCTAATCTCCAAAAATGAGATTTTTGATCTATATATGGGCATTTTGAGTATCTCTTGATGCCTTCTCCAATGAAAAATTCTCTAATGGTGTTCATGGAATTTATTAAAAAGATATTTCATTAATACGTAGATTATTTATTTATCGTTTTCATAGAAGATATTATTAGTCTATTCTAAGACCAAGGAGGATCATGCACCACATTTGGGAATCATCCATGAGAATCTTTTGTATCACATTAACTATGAAAAGTTGTCTAAATGTAAATTTTGAATTAGGGAAGTTAAGTTTATAGAACATGTAGATTCCAAACAAGGAATTTTTATTGATCTTGGGAAGGTGAAAGTTGTTATGTTATGGTAGGAGCCATGAAATGTCATTGAGAAACAAATATTCCTAGTATTATTATGTTATTTCCTTAATTTCATCAAATAATTTTGTGAAATTTTATCCCCATTGACCATAATCACCCGTAAGGGTGTCATGTTTTTATAAAACCTGAAATTTGAATATTAATTTTTGGAATTAAATCAGTGTATAAGATTTTCCCCTATCATTATTCTACTATAGGCCAATTGGTATGCTTAGGTTATGGTCTTAAGCTATGTCCAGGTATAAGATATTCATTTAGTAGAGTATGGATAATATTGTATTTTACCTCATAAAAGGAATTATTCTACTCATGAATTTTATCTGGAAGCTATGATGACACGCTTAAACCACTTCCCATCTATTCTTGGAAGTGGTATGTGTTATCCATGGATTTCATTATTGGACTATCTCATACACATCAGCAAAAGAAATTTATTTGGGTTTTCATTGATTAGATAATTAAGTCTTCTCATTTTATACTGATCAACAACAACACTATGGAAATGGATCTCAAAAGGCTTTCGGTGAAATATATCATAAGTCTACATGGTGTTACTTATTCCATTTTGTCTATAATTGATCCTTGATTTTCTTCTTGGTTGTGAAAATCACTCAAGAAGGTGATGGGATCTCATGTTAAACTATGTAGGAGATAAAATCCCCAAAAAGATTGTCATACAGAGTGATCGAATCAAATTCAAGAAGATATACTCTAATATTTTGTTTTAGACTTTGTTGGATCATGGGATTCACATCAAGAATTGGTTGAATTCCCCTATAATAACAGCTATCAGTCCTCTATTTTATTGGTCCCTTTCAAAGATCTCTATGGTTGGTCATGACACTCTCCCTTGTGTTAGACAAAGGTAAGTGGAACATCCATAATAGAACCGAGCCAAATCCAATAGATGATTGAAAAGATTTAGGTTTTCATGAAGCATCTGGAAATCGATCAAAGTTATTATAAATCCTATTTCGATCATCGTATTGATCCCTTTGATTTTTTAGTCGGTGAATAGGTGTTTCTAAGGGTGTCACCTTAGCTAGGTTTCTGATGATTTGAAAACAAATGTAAGCTCAACCAAAGATTTTTAGTTCCCTTTAATATCTTGGGAAAATATAGGAAGGTGGAGTGTCAATTGGGATTTAAAACTCAATAGAAAATTCATGATGTGTTTTATGTCTCTTAATTACAGAATTATCATCCAAACCCTTTGCATGCACTAAATTGGGTGGAACTCAAATTGGCACCTGACATTTTGATAACTGAGAACATAGTCTAGACAGTTTACTCTAAAGTTAAGGTTCACCATGGAAAATTGATTCTGTTGGTTTTGATTTTATGATGGAACATGAGTGACTCCACCAAGACATGGGTGTGAGAGTCTCTTGTAGGAAAGCAATGGACTCATCTTCTTAATAATCAAGCATCGAGTAGACTTCCTTAAGGAAGGAAATTATATAGTGTCAAGAATTATAACACCCATGATGTCATTTAATGTATGAATTACTTAGTTATTATATTTTATCCTTATTACATATATCCCATGAATTTTTCTTCAAAAAATATGAAATTTTGGAAAACTGAAGGTGCCACATGGTCGGAACTTAGTTAAGGAAAACCATATTGAAATAGCCCATCAGTTTTTTAGTTTTTAATAGAGTTGTTTTTCACATTTGGTGGATATATTTTTAAAATGTATATCCTAGCCAAGAAAATTACTAGGCAATCTAGTGTTGACCCATATGGTTAGAACAAAATTTGGAAAACCATGCAACTAAACCATGTGGTGAGACCCAGTTCTAAAAAGTATAAAATTTATAAACATACACTTGGGAAATAAAACCCTCAAGCCCCATTTTTGTATCCCCATGCACTCAATTCCCCTTCCCATTCATGTTTCACTCTCTCATATCCTTTAGGGTTGATTTTGGGCAGTATTATATTCAATATTCTCCACTAAAAACTCCATGTATGTTATTCCACTTTGTCTTATTGGTTATTTTCTTCTCTTTTTCATATATTTCATTCTAACCTAAGGTCATAGTGGCCTAGGGTTCCTACTTATTTATTTTATAGGTGTGGGTTTTGATGTATAGGGTTTTTTCTTTCCCTCTAAGGATCACCCTTCTCATTTTCAAGTGTTTTTTCCTAGTTTCATTTGATTTCATCACTAAAGGTAGGTGGTTCTATATCCCTTCATTTGTTATCTAAAATTTTCATTCTTGGATTTTATAATTTACTTAATAAATGTTATGGAAGATAAGATATGATACTTTTAAACTATGTTATGGAGAACTTTGTGATTAAAATGTCCCCTTTTATGATTTGAAAATGGAAATGACATGTTATATGTTGAAATTTGAACTACATGTAAATTTTTTTTATTGAAAATAACATGTTTAGTGATTGATGTGGTATTAAAAAACCACATGGGAAACCATGGGTACTTTGGTAGGTTAACTTGGATGTGACAAGATCCTATTCCACAATTTATACTAGTAAAGTAGTTTTTGTGGTTCCCCCTCTATCTAGTGATGTAGTTATATATCAATTCCACTAATTAAGTGTATTACCCTAATTAGTGGGATAGTATCTCTAGATTACTTGGCTATAGTGACCATATGTTATAATCCCATGATGTTACTTATAAAATTATCTTTAATGGTTTATTTTGAAATATTGATTCTAGTAGTAGTAATATAAATTCTTCTTGTTTTCAATAAAAAATTTAAAATATATTTTAATTTTATGATTTTCACACTATAATTCTTAGTTTTTTTAAAAAATGACTGATATAGTGAAATTTGTGAGTTCCCACTAGGGTTTTATGATCACACCTTGAATACACACATTGGGTGTATGTAGACATTGTTTATGTTGATATGGTTAAGGGCGTAGAACCAAATAGAGTGGGTAGACGTTATACATAGATTTATCTAGGCTAATATAGGTGACATGGTTGTATGATCCCTCTTATAACATGGTAATAGATAGATATCTATTTTGGTTATTTTTTTTTAGTTTGTAACATGTATTATTTTGGTGATGCATCCCCATAAAAGCTTCTTATCTTGTCTTTGTTTATCGTTTTAAGGAACAAGTTGTGTCTTTGATTTTATTTAGTCATTAATATGATGTTTTATTTTTCATATAAGTTTATTTTTCTATTATGTTATATTGGGATGATTATTATTGTTTCCACTTATACAGATGCATAACGTTCCAAAAAAATGAAAATTCATGTTGGGTTATCATATTAGATGTTTTGTTTTAATTATTGGGATAAAAAATTCCCAAAGAGTATGCACGATGCTTGGGAACTAGTTTCCATCCCATGGGGATTGGTAATTACCTTTGGGCCTTTACATGGAACATTATGGGGTCCTAGGTTAGGGGAAACCTCAGTTGGTTCATGACATATTAAGTGGTAGCTAATAATATTTGAGGATCATATTTCATCAAAAATATTGTCTTATTTATAAAGTATTTAAATCATTTTTTCAAATAATAAAGATAAATTTTACCTACTTAAGTACCATGAGCTATGATTAGTATAACTCATCTCTATTTGTGATAAATTAATGCCTGTAATACCCCTAAGGAAATGTGATAAAATTTAAGAGTCAAATGTTGTACTAAGATCCCTTCTTTAAGAGGTACATTTTGGTAAGTGATTAAATATGTGAGAAGTATCTCTATAACATTGTTAATAGTTTTGGTATAACATTCATGTTTCTCATATTAATTTTAAAATTAATAAGTTAAATTTTCAAGAGGGGGAAAATAGATAAAAAATTGAGTGTCGAAGAAGGGATTTTGAGTTAATGGAGACTACATTTCTACTATGGAAAACATTTCAAAATAAATTAATCAACAATTTTTATACATCATCCTTACTCAAGTAGTAATATAGTTCATTAATTGATAAATAAATAAAAACATTCTTGGTATTTATTATATATAAGTGGGAGAACAATTTTTGGAAACCCAAATGGAGATAATTTGAGAGAAAAGAAAAGAAAAAAGAAGGAATTTACTTTGATTTTTGACATAAATTCCAATGGGGGATATTGTTAATCCAAATATTAGGATAGTTTGTAGTATTATATTTATTGTAAATATATGTATCCTATTATCATTATTCATGATGTAGATTTTATATCTATTTCAATGAAGTTAGAAAAGTCAATACAATGAGTTGAATCACATTTAAGATTGTTTTATTATTATGGAACAAAGAGATGATGAAAAATTTTATTGAGTAAGATCTCCAATTTTATTAATGTGATTAATCATATGAAAGATATCTACAAAAATTCTTCATAGTCATTCATAAAATAATGAAAAGAATAATAAAGTAAAGAAGAATTTATAGGCTTTGTGTAAATTAGAAGATTGAATTTCAAAGGCTATGTATTTATGTATTGGAATACATAATTAAGAAAAAAGGTGATGGTGTAACAACATGTATTTTTTCATGTATCATTTTTTAATTTGGTATTGATTACTTTTTCGTCTTGGAGTTGAGATGACATGTGATTCTGAGGACCAGTGAGCCCAAAATAAATTTTTGAAATATATTTAATATATTAAATGAACGTGCATGAATTTTCCCTGAAAAAGAAGAATATATTATAAATAAAATCTTGGATATGAAATATAATAATGGTTTTGAGTTCATAGAATGAGTTTTACCCAAGTCATGAAATATCCTTGGAACACATTGGTTGTTTGGGAGGAGGTGTGATCAGGGACTGATGTTTAAAATAAATAATTTTATTAAATTCTCCCAACCTGATTGATCTATATATAATAACTCTTATGAAAAAGTTAAATATTTATCCACATAAACCTTAACATAAATGAGATCCACTATAAATCCATATAATGGGATTACATTGGTGAAAAATAACTAGATCTAAGATCGAAAAACGGTGTGCAATGTAATTCAAGGATATCGCTAATAAAAACAATGTGAATTCATTATTTGTTAGTGATCAATCAAAATTGAGGTAGGATGTTGTCTTTTTTGGATTTATCCCCATTTTTTTATTCTTATGATGAATGTGAATCAATCAACTAATTAATTTATTCATGGATCATGCTTATTGCGGGTACAATTTTCATTTATCCAGGAATTTCGGAATTGGTTCGTGATTATCATATTATCTCTTTAGTCATCCTTCTAATGGAAAAAAATTGATGCCAAGATTTATTACTCATTTTTCTAGTTTATGATTTTCTTCCCCATTTTTCAATCATCATGGGAAAATCCCTAAGACCATGGTTTGAGAACAACCAATAAATCAACTCTAGTGCATATTATTCTTAGTGAAATGGTTTGATATTGTATATTCAAACTCGTTATGACATGGTAACCATAAGAAGATGGAAATGGTAGTGGATCAGATATATTTGGGGATACCTGGTCTCTATGTTCTTTGGGATACGATGATGGATGATGTATGAGGGAAATTTATTAATGGATTTGAAGGTTGTAACCTGGTGATTAGGGATAAAAAGGGTCATCCCACTAAAAATTCATGTTTTCTGATGAGATATGTGTACAAATCAATAGCCAAAGGAGAAGATTCTTTTGGGAAAAATGAATATAGGATTTTAGAAAATATTTCAACTCACATCATGTAATATGGGATTACATGGCATGTGGTACCCCTGGTGCAATTCTAGGGTTTCCATGGAATATTAAGTATCACACGACATGTGACCCATGTCACACAGTGTGTTACCCAACCTAACATCAAGGAATGTTCCTTGAAGGGTACATGGACATAGCTATAAGTACATAGGCATGGACACACTATGTACTCCGACATGGACATGATCAGGGTAGTTTAACATGGGAAGAGTCATGTACTTGGACATGGTCATAAGTAAAGGAACTCATAAACATCATGTACTTTGAAACTGATGTGGACATGGACATGGGAATGGGTCGTAATACATGGGTAAAACCCATTACTAAAGGGATACTTAATTTACTCATTCAAATAATTCTTGGATCCCTTGTCCTCTTCATCTTGGAAATGTTTCATTAGCGAGTTTTCACTTGATCCTTTCCCTGAGGGTTGATATGGAATGGCATCCTACATACCGGATAGGGATCCCTTCAGTGAAACTTCTTGAATAGAGTTTTTGGAATCCTTCTTTGAGGTTTGGAGTCATATCCACTATCATAAGTTTTACCTATGTTGATTTCTTGGTATTTTCATGACCAACACTATGTGGGCGTCAATACTCTACATAGAAGGTTATTCCAGATTAAGTTGTTACTATACACCATAGACAATAGTGTGGTCCTCATCTATGTATATTTATCTTTAGACTTCTATCTTATACTAATAATGGTGAGGCCTAATCTGCAGTACATCTCATATGGACACCATCAGTGTTATCTAACTTGTGGAGTGTGTTATCTTAGATGGGTGATATGTAGAATCTGTGAGCATGACCCCTAAACTGGAATTATGGTTGTGTACTTACTTTGAGACTTTGTGAATTTGTTGAGTATATCTGGATATTCTTATTATATGTGTTGTTGACAAATTCCTATATAGATATTATTGTAATTCCAATTATTATATGCTTAGTGATTTCGGGGTGTCCTTTTGGGTATTTTTATACTCCCACGTGCGTGAGATTTCCCACATGTGTCATTCCTTATACAGATGATTGACCATTTGATGGAGTCCTAGAGGGACATGGACTAGGTGGTGATTCATGAGCTAGACAGACTGAGGTGTGTTCCTATGTTTACCTTTATAGTACTTCTCATCTATACTTTTAGGTTAGAATTTTTTTCAGACTCTTTTTGGTGGGATTGTATTTGGAACGTTTTCTTTCTAGCACATTTTTTAGTACTCTGGTTTTCTAATTTTGATGTATTCATTCAAAATTTATCATCTATTTTAAATTTCATCATTGTATATTCTTAGTGATCTATGCATATATACATGTAAATTAGGATATAGTCTCCTGTATAAGTTATATAATTTTCGAACTAAGTATTTTCATAGCTTTGAATATAGGATGGTCTGTGTTTGTTGTCAATCCACACTAGGGTTGTTCAGGGAGTTTAAAAGTTAAGTGGTGTTACAATGAATATGGCTTCAGTGTTGAAGGTAGATCCATTCCCCAATGTTTTCCAAATATTTTGAGCTCAATATTTAGAGGAAGGAACAAGAATCATGAAATATGGTTTTCTAGGAATTTATCTTTATCTATATGGAGAAGGAATAGGTTTCATGAAGGTTGGAGTTTTGAAAAGATAAAGAGCTTCATGAAAGATGGAGTTCTAGGTTTTTCTCTTCATGATATAGTAAAGGTATGAGTTTTTTAATGTTTGGGTTTCAGAAAGGTTTGGATCATTGGGAATGCACAATGGAAGGACGGTGTTCTCACAACTACAAGAAGCATCTTCAAAGCTTGTTTAGAAGTAAGTATCTATGTGAAAAATAGAAACTTTGCGAATGAGAAATTATTATAGGGTAATTTTTAATAAAGTAGATTCACAAATAGAACAAAAGAGGTTTGTGAAATTTTTTTTGGGAGGTTGGGATATTCACAAAGGGATACATACGTACATACATACATAAACACACACACACACACACACACACACACACACACACATATATATATATATATATAGGAAACCACCCATCATTTGGAAACACATTGAGTTTTTCATAAAAGGCTGAATCTCTATAAATTCATGAAGGATGTGAGATTATAAAATCAAGAATTCTTTGTAATATTGAGAATTGTGAAAATATAGGTTAAGACTTAACTAATGCTGAGGATTTTATAAAAATAAAGTTTTATGAATATTGGGAGTTTCATGAAGACCTGGCATTATACAAATGTTATAATCCTATTCATGGTTGGGAGATTCGTAAAGGTGTGTGGGTTCATGAACATTGATATTTCTTTGAAAAAAAGTCATTTTTTCAAAGGTAGAGAATTTTGTGAACAATAGTATTAAACATATGGTTTAAGTGAACAATACTTTCAAGTGCATCAACTCAAGACTATTGGGAAATTAGAGTCTCATGATAATCAAGGACAATAACTTAACTGTTCAATATACTAATGTGGACTTCAAGTCATTAAATTGAGTAATAGTTCACCCAATGCAGTGTTCTATGGGGTGTCGATAGAATTTTTTCATGGGAGGAATTGTTCTACCCCTAAAATTCTTGTAAATATAGTATTCTTGGAATCGATTGACTATGTATGATCTTTTGTACTCCACAAAACTGATGAAGTTTATTGTATTTTGGTATGACCGACAGATTTTTAGTGTATTCTCCTTGGACTATCCTTTAGTGGTGAACCGAGTAAAAATATTTTTTTCATTATCTATATATGAATATCTAATAATTGCATGATTCCCTTAGATGGGTTTGACAAGTTTCTACCAATGTGGGAACAAGATCTGTTTCTTCAAAAGAAAAATTTGACACCTTGATTCACCCCCTCCATCTCAAGGTGTTCTAGGGTCCCACAATCGGTATCAGAGGATATATGTTATTGGTTTCAAATCTGTCATCTATTGTTTTTATAAAAAATTAATTCAATGTTTGGCTATTTTTCTTCTTGGATGGAAGGAACTTCTATAATTGGAATATTTGAATGATATCTCATTTATGATTCCTTGGGATGGAATTTATCTTTTCCACATCTCAATAGAATCATGATAGTGTTTCAATAGTTCTTTCTATGACTAAAAAAGTTTGCAAAATTCTTAATGAAGATTACAAATCTCAAGATTCCCTTACTACAGCTCTATCTAATCAAATCTATTTTAAGGTGATGAGTTTCACTTCATCCAAGTCCACATAGGAGAAACTAGAAAATATATATGAATAAATAAAAAAGTGAAGGTCGAAAAACTACATGTTTTTCAAAAAAAAATTGATGATCTAAAAATGTATCCAGATGAAAATATAGATAATTTCTTCAATTTAATTACTAAATTTGTTATTGAAATTCGAGGACTAAGTGAATAAATTAAAAATATTAACATTGTGAAGAAAATATTGGGATTTAATCCACCTTAATACAATCAAAAAGTGTTATACCTTGAGAAAAGAGATATGTCTAAACTTTCTCTTGATGATTTGCTAATCATTTTTATGTATTATAAAATGATAGTCAAACCAGAAGAAAAAAAATCACGAAAGAAAGGAAATGACTTTCAAAACCATGGAAAATCTTGAACTTTATAAATGTAGTGATGATAGAGATGATGTGAATGATTAATTTCTATCTATTTTTTCCATAAAATTAAATAGTGGGAAATGGAGATTTGAAGTAAAGATTCCCTTAGTATGCTTTAGGTGTGGCAAAGTAGGTAATATTACTACATGATTCCCAATAAAATTTTATGATACAGAAAGTGAATCAAAAAATATTACAGAAACTTCAAAATATGATCCCTAATGAGGGATACTTCATGTCATGAAAGAAACTATAGATAAATATCTTCATCTAAAAGTAAGTACAAGATGATAATGACTTTTTGGAGGATGTAGAACTATAGTTTAAATCTGAACCTAAAGCATCCATGATGGTTATACTTGAAAAGGTAGAACCTAAGAAGGATAAATATAATCATTTGATTGGTTTTTTATCTCAATGTGGAAATTTAAGGTCCTCCTAATGAGATTTACATTCAAAAAATTAAAAAAAAGAAATGTTGGAAATGTGTTAATAGATTCATCAGAGTACGTTGATCAGATTTAAGTAGATATTGATCGACTAGAAGGAGAGGAAAAATAACATTTAAAAACTCTTGAATGATCAGAATAGGTTGTGAAAATTAAACTTTAGAATTATTAGCATGAAAAATTCATCAATGAACATACATAAATATTGGAATAAAAAGCTAATAAAGTTGAGGTACTTGAAGAAGAAGTTGTTACTTTAATGAGTAAACTGAAAACTGAATCAAAATTAAGAGAAACAAAGAATAAATTATAGTTTGGAAGATTCTCATATGCATAGATGTTAAAAAGAGCTAAACACGATTCTAAATGAGTATAAAATGAATTTATTGATTATAGATCCACATTTACGGGAAAAGTGGAATTGGATGTGATGAAAAAACATCAAAGGATTGAAATGGGATAATCTAAAATAAAGGGATGTAGAAAGTTTCAAATATCACAAAGTCACCTGATGTCCCAACAAAGAATTTATTTAACCAAACCAAAAAGAGTGCCAAAAATAATCCTCCAGTATCCAGAGAGTATCTTCAATAAAATACCTTTACAAAATAAGGGTACATGTGGAGGAATGGAAGTGAGAAGATATTTCCCCTTATGTAATGTCAATTCTTTGGCTTTCTTTGTCATATTGTGTCTTACTGTGAAGAGGTAATGAGAAATCTGAATGGGGAAGCACCTGGAAGTCAAAAAAGGATAATGAGACCATATCCTTCATCATATATAAGAAATACTTTCTATGGATTTTTTTCACAATTTTAACTATGAACATAAAGCTATTTATTAAAGACAAAGTAAAGGTGGAAAAAATAACTATATAACTCTGAGATAAGTTGATACTCATCAACCAATCATAGTTACACTTGAAAATTTGTATTATACTATGGAATAATAATGTTAGTATCTCATGGAAGGAAAAGAAAATTATCCATAAATCCAATATTATAGGAATAGATCTTAAAGATACAAAAAACATTAACACCTATATTCTTGAAAGCGGATGATCATATCACATGATAGGAAATTTAGATTTGTTGAATACTAGTATGAAAAGGGTTGATGGAATAATGAGATTCAAAAAATACGTTTCTTTAGAGATAAAATGTATTAGAAATACTGAACTAGAAAATGAAAAGCTAAGGAGAATTGAAGTTCTCTATGTAAACGGTTTGTGTCATAATCTCTTAAGTTTTATTCACCACTATGAATCAAGAATATTAGTGATATTTAATAGTAAGGGGTGAAATATCAAGGAATGATTGTTAATTCAATCATGAAAGGATACAAAACAAATGGAAACTTATACTAAGTTGACAACAAAGAGAACACTTGTTTTTTTACAATTTTAGAAGCAAACAACTTTTGGCACTGTAGTTTGGGTCCCATTAATCAAAAGAGCATGGAATACATATCTAATCATAAGATTTTTTTTGAAATTAATAATCTAAATCGTGATAGGGAAAATAAATGGGATGCATTCATGTGAGTAAAAATAGTTTGGAGTTCATATCGAGTAAAGATCCAAAGGGAATCAGATCTACTTGATCTCATCCACATAGATGTATGTGGTCCAATAAATGTGGCTGACACATACATATTGGGGTACTTTATTATTTTTATTGATGATTATAGTATAATGTCTTGTGTGATTTTTATGCAGATGAAATGAAAAGTACGTGATTTCATGAAGAGTTATCATCAAAGAGATGAGAATGAAACTTTCCACACGATCGAGATTCTATGATTTGATAATGGAGGAGAATACATATCCATTGAATTTCAAAATTACCTTAAAAAACATGGGATAAAGAATGATGTGTTTGTATTGACAACCCCTCAATAAAATGGGGTCTTTGAATGTATAAATTTATAGGTGAATAATATGGATATAATAATGATAATTGAGTGTTCTGTTTATAATCATTAGTGGAAAGAGGATATTTAAGTAGTATTGTACACTCAAAATCAAACGAGGGTTTTTATAGGAGATAACAGGACACCATATGAGATATGATATAGAATGAATTCATCTATGAAGTATTTTCAAGTTTTTGAATGTAAATTCTTAATCCAAAATAAATAAGGAAATCAATGAAAGTGTGGTGATGTTACAGATGAGGGAATATTCCTTGGATATTCAATAAAGAGTAAAGCCTACAAATGTTACAAAAATCTTATTAGAAAGATTGTGGAAAGAAATTATTTCAGTATCATTGAGTATAAAACCATAAATACCTTAAGGAGCATGTATATTGATATTATTTCAGATAAAGAAGAAAGTGTAAAAGGGAGAAATTCAAAAGAAGAAAAGGTGAAAGACTTGAAAAATATTCCTGGATCACAAATTTTGATGATTTACCGTTACTGAACAAAATTTATTAGGACCTCCTAGGAGAAATAGAATAGAATAAATTGATCAATCCAACATCATTGGAGATTGGACCACACCTATATGGACAAGGATAATTAGGAATGAAGCACATTCTGTCTTTCTATCAATTATGGAACCATCCTCATTCGAAGAATTAGTGAAGGATGAATCATGGCCTAATTCAATGGGTGGATAAATGGATTATATTGGCCGGAACTAGACATGGGATCTTGTTTAGAGACCAAAAAATAAAAATGTTATTGGAACAAAGTGGATCTTTAAAAAAAATTGATGATCATGGAAATGTGATCATAAATAATTCATGCTTGGTGTGTAAAGGCTATGCCCATATTTAAGTCTTTGGTGTTGAAGAAACATTTTCTTCATTATCTAGAATGGATTCTATCAAGATCCTCTTTTACATGTAAATTCAAAAAGGGTAATACATTTATCAAATAGATGTCAAAGTGGAATTCATAAATAGATTTCTTGAAGAATAATTCAACATTGAACAACTAGTGGTATTTATTTTTTGAAATTACAAGACAAATTTTTTTAGATTAAAGTAGGTTCTCTATGATCTGAAACAATCACTACGAGTGTGGTATTTTTGGCGGGATTATTATTTAAAAATAATATAATTTAAAACTAGAGGTTTTGAACATAATATCTACGTGAATAATTCTCATAAAGATTAATTTATGGTGCTTTTTTATGTGGATGATATTATTTTTAGCGAATACAAGAAAGGATTAGAGGATGAATTTTCTAATTACGTGAAATATGAATATTAAATTTCTAGGAATGGTGAACTTACATAATTTTTAAGGATTTATGTGGTTCAAAATAAGGATTAAACCTTCATTTCTCAGGAAAAGTATATAGGAGAGATTTTGAGTAAATTCAACATGCATGAATCCAAACCAATGTCAACTCCAATTATGGTTGGGAAAAACAAAATAAGCATGAGGATGGGAAATCTGTGGATCTCAAATTTGTTTTTGAAAAAGAGGTACTATTAATGATGAAGATCCGCAGCCATACATAAGCAGAGCCATGAAGGGAAATTGTCCAGCCATAGCCGGTTAACATCGAAGGGGCCTGAGGCCGAAAGTTGGTGGGCTGTATTGTTTCCTTCACTTTTTGTGAAGGAGAACGTGTAGGAAGAGAAGCCTTGGTAAAGTGAGTGTATTCTCCTGATGATGAGGCCAAAAGGATGGAGTCCGGCGTCATGGGGGTTAATAGCATTGATAACAGTAAGGCAGCCAGACTCAATGATGATATCAGCCCATCCACATTCCAAAGCGAGCGTCATCCCCGCAAGGATAGCAAAGTCTTCCGCAACTGTAGGTTCCCATAGGGCATTATGTAATTCATATTTTGCTGTAATGATCTACTCCAGATGATTACGAGCCAGAAGGCCGAGAGTAACTGGCCCATCTTTGGGAAGAGAATCATCCACGTTAAGGCCGAGAGCAACTGGCCCATCATTATAATCTTAGTATACTATACTACAACAGAGGAAGATATCATATTTTGAAACATGATTAGCTACACTTTTTGAATGTAATTTGATGGAAGTTCATTTTGTAGGCCTTAAAATAATCATGAGGTATATTAAATGTAATCTCAATTTTGGATTACACATTGATTCAGGAAGAGATAACGAATTATCTATATTTTTATGCTGAATGAGATGAATATGTGGTAGGAAGAAATTCTAAAAATGGTGGAACATTATTCATTGAAAAAAAATGTTTAGTCTTGTTGAATAAGAAATAAGAAAACACTTTCTCTTCTATAAGGGAATGCACTCTGCTATTGTGTATGAAGTAACAACTATAATGAACCAATGTTTTTCAATGGAAATTCCTTTATTATAAATATGTCATAAAATCACATTAAAACACTACATAATGAAATACTATGTTATAATTGACTTTTAAACATAATTTTGTCACTTCAGTATTTGGAATTTTAAAAATCCGATGAACACGGTTGCAATCAGTAAGTTATTTGGAGTCCGATAAGAAAAACTAAATTTTTGGTGAATAGTATCCTACCCTTATGAATATTAACATACCCTTATGAATAGTGATATTTCCTAATGAATAGTAACCTCACCTACGATAATATATAAATATTATTCAAGTAGAAAGTACAATATACATATATTTTAGAATAAGTAAATGAATGTTTTAAAACTGGTTTTTGATAATAAATTATGATTTTAATTAAATATTAAAATAATAATATTTTGAATTTTTTTTGAAAAATGTTCTATATTTTTGGATTCTACACGTTGAAAAATGGTTAGGATGAATTTTTGGGATTTTTCTGAAATACTTTAATTTTAAGTGAATAGTAAAATACGTTAATTTACAGTATAAATACATTATAATTCAAATTCACTATTCCTAACATCAAAAGTGATATATGAAACGAAATCTCAAACTCACATGAATTTATTAATATTATTGGTCAAGTAAGACTCACTATTCCATGTCTTATGGGGAAATAATAAATTAATGAATTTTATAATAAGAAATCCCCTCTCTCCTCCACTATAAAACGCCCCTCACTCCCCCTTCTCTTCACTCCTCTAAAGCCTTGTTCCATGCCAATATTATTCCCAAATCTCTCTCCAAGATCATCCCCCATGTCCAAAATACTCTATCCTCTTCAAAATACCAAAACCTCTCCCCTTAAGAGGTTCTCAAAGGAGGAAGTCCCAAGAGGTAAATTCCTCTTTCCAATTCCTTCATTTCTTTTAAGTTCTTTTCTTTTTGTTTCTTTCCTCACCTCCCTTCACCCAAATAGTATGATAAATCCAGTAAAATACTTATAATGGAATTTGTTCTTGTGGATGGGATATTTCATTATCTTCTCTCCTTTCCCCGCCTTTTATTTGAATGAAATGAAAGCACCGTTTGAGATGTGCTAATTTAGCACATTCAAGGACAATGATTTATCAATTTCTATTATAATCATTAATTATGGTCATAAAAACATTTGTGTTATGGTTGAACCAGATTATTATATATGTAGTATGTCCTACTTTTAGTTCATTAATCCTTTTGTACAAATGGTATTAAATTATAAATCAAAACATGTTCTTTATAATCAAACCCACCGATTAATAAAAACAGTTGTCACAATGGTTTTATATAACAGTTTGACTTAAATCTAAGTAACCAAAATAAATTTAAAACCATTTAATATCTTGGATGTTAACTAATAGAATATAAATTCATTTCTATACAACTACTACCATCTTTCATGTTTATCCAAACATGAATATAAGTGAACCGATCTTTTAAAACCAAGTAAACAAACGAGCCCAGACAACGAAATTGAACCTAATAACCAATCAAAAAGTTTATAAATAAATTTAAAATGATTATAATAAACCGATAACATTAGAATAGGTTCTTTAATTATTAATTAATAATCCAAATTTGTTTATTGAGGTCTTTAATAACACGTGGAGAACACAAATGGATTTAATGTAAGGGATCCTCTCCTTTTCACTCTTCATCATGATTTTCCTCTATGCTATGACTTTTAAATGTATTCCCAAATTATGGGGTATGTTTTTCCACCACCCACATACTTTCTTACTGATTTATAAGGGATAAGAGACCCCTTTAATCTCTCATCAATCCCTCTTTGGTACACCCGACACCATGCTGATAAAACTATAACAAATTCTACCCGAACCTTCTTTGTTCATTCAGGTTGCCTTATATTTCTTTCAAAATGGTGTTATATTCTCTATTTAAGTGTATATTTTAAATTATGTTTATTTGTACAAAATTATTATATCAATACCCTTACTTCACTTTATTTTATGGATATACATGTTTTTAAAAGATTCCCTCCTTAGAACATTCTGATAAGCAAACCTGTATTAAGGGGACTTCCCAAATTTTTACCCTAATTTCAAGTGCACTGTATCATCTATTTTAACACACCATTGTCTTTATAAAATAAATATTTTTATTATGAAAAATTTATTGGTTAAATTCTGGTTTTATATAATAGAATTCCCTCTTTTCTATTTTAAAAGCTCTATAGTATTTTCCTTAAAACCGGAGAAAAATGTTTAAATGCTAATGATTCTCAAATACATATATTATATATTTTCACTTCTGTTTGACACCACTTAACATGTTATATGACTATTTTAACTTATGAACATCCATATATGTTCTAATCCTTTCCTTTTGTGGACACTTTCGTGATACACCCATTGGTTATGATTTATGTCATGATTGTGGTACCCAATTATTTCCATGGGTACCTTTATGTTTATGTATGATTGATTATGTATGATTATCTATGTGGTAAGAATATTTATTTGGTGAGAATATTCATGAAAATGTTGAGGTGGGTGTTCCCAAATAGCGCTCCAATGTATTGGGTAAGGTTAAGTATCATGAGATGCGATGTGAAATGGGATTGGCGGTTAGCCTTGAACCGTACTAAAATGGGAAACGGGATTAGCGGTTATCCTTGAACCATACCAAAGAAATGTTTTATGATTTTTACTCATTCATATGATTCCATGTCAATATGATTCCATTTTTATTTTATCTCATGCTTATACGATATGATTTCATATGTTCCATGCTTTGGATATGATTATGTCATGCCTCCTAACTCATGTGCTTAAGATGTGTCTTTATGGTCTTTCCCTTACTGGGCTTTTTAGCTCATCCCTTTTTTCATGTGTTCCCCAGGGTACCCTATACAAATGTAAGGGATGAAAGGAAGTTATGATCTCTTTATGGAGATTAAATAATGAAGTGTTTTTAGCCCCTTGTTTTATGTTATATGTACCTAGTCATTCAAGACACTGGACTTAACGATCCTTGGATTGTACTCTGATGATTAATTATGCTAAAAATAATGTAATGTTAAATGTAAAAGGCTTGGGTCACTATAGATGGTATCAGAGGATGGTCTAGTTATTTTTGGAGATTAGGAATAAAGCACCTTAGTGAGAAACTTAAGGATGATACTAAGTATTAAAAAAATTCCTAAAGTTTGGTGAGTATTGAGTAAGTGGTTTATCAACAGAATACATCCCTGTCTAGATACGAGCATGTAGAGGTGGCTCTTGCACAGATGTATCTAGGGGTAAAACCCAAAAACACTGCTTTGAGCTAGAATCGAACGAGAACTGGTGCACGAAAACGGGCCTTTCCGCACTGTTGGTTACGACACTCATGGGGGATATGATTTGGTAAATTAATGAGATTATTACAAACCATTATTAAGGGAAAAAAATCCCATAAGGATATAAGTTATGAAATATATTGAGGATAACCTAGATTTAAACCTATGGAATCACAAGTTAGGATACAATTCTTCCTTATAATTTTATACTTTTATGTTCAAAGTTTCCTTTTTATGTTCAAAGTTTCCTTTTTATGCTCAATAGCTAAGTGTTCAAGACCTCCAATTATATATTCTTTTTCTTAGTTAATTGTGGGAAATAGAAGAACATGTTTCAACAAACAATGTGATAGGAAATGAAAATATTTCCCTAATGATATTCCTGATATGACAGGAGTAGGTGCTCAAAACTTCATGATGGTACTTGCTCAGCTGGATCGAGTTATGAATAATAACTTGAATCATGTGCAACATCCTCATCCTCCAAGGAAAGAGCATGTTGTCGTAGAACAATTCATGTGGAAAAGGCCTCCCATGTTTAGAGGATCTTATCATCCCCTCCTCGCAGAGAAATAGATTAACTCCATTGAGAAGATATTCTCCGTCCTCCAATGCTCTGAAGAAGAGAAGGTTGTACTGGCGGTCTATCGTTTTGATGGGGAAGCTAATTAGTGGTGGTCACTGATCAATAATACAAAGTCCCAAGAGGAAATTGATTCCATGGATTGGGATGAATTCAAGAGTATTTTTTCAATAAATATTTTCCTCAAACCCTCCATCTCAAGATGGAAAGAGAGTTCCTTGGAATCAAGCAGAAGGAAGATGAGTCCATCGGGAGCGTATGAAGAAAACATTAAAAGGATTGCAAGGTACACCTTTGGATTTTTCATGGACATTGAAAGTAGAGTGGATCACTTCTTTAGCGGACTAAATCCAATTCTATGAAAATCATTGGAAATTCGAGACTTCCACAGTTATGATAAGATTTTATGTTGCACCCTCAAGGTTGAAATGGATATTGGAGATTCTCAGTGGTCTCATGGGCCTATTGACAAGAAGTGGAAAATAGATAACAACACGGGTGGTTCATCAATCAAATACCATGATGGAAAGATGCCTGACTTTTCCCCTTACAAAAATTTTGGGAAAGAAGCATCCTGGTAACTGTTTTAATGGAACCAAGAATTGATTCAAATGTGGAAATTTTGGTCATCTGGCCAAGAACTATTTCCGAGATATGAATAAACCCCTAATGTGAAAGAAGAATGGAAGTTTCAAATCAACACTCAGCCTTTAGTGCAGTGTTACAACTGCAAGGAGTATGGGCATTATGCGAACAATTTCCCTAAGCCGAGGGTTATCAGAGGCAATCAGCAAAAACCTCCAAGGAAACAAGGAAGGGATTATGCTATTACTACTACTAAGGTGGAGTTGGAAAATGATGTGGTGATAGGTACACTATTTATTCATTCAATAATAGTGAACGTTCTATTTGATTATGGTTCTACGCATTCTTTTATATCTTTAAGGTTTAGTATAACTATTCAAACACCACCTCAAAATTTAGAGGAAAAGTGATCTATGAGAACAGAGAATGGGGAAATTATTGGATCCATGGTTTATAACTCATCCTGGGTTAACGTTTGTGGACTGAACCTCCCAAAAAATCTCTTCATACTTCCTTTAGTGCATCTTGATGCTATCTTGGTCATGGATTGGCTATCTTTATACAAATAAAACATCAACTATCGAGAAAGGGAGTTAAATTTTCACATCCCGAAGCATCCTCCTATTCTTTACAAGTGCAACGAGGAAGATGAATCTCCTATAGAATCTTCCTCTCAAGTATGGATATTGTTGTGTTATGTGAAAGAATATCTATCTCAAATGACTAAGACAAATGAGAGAATAATTCTTGAATACATTCCCATAATGAGGGATTACACTACTGTATTCCCTGAAGAGTTGCTTGGTCTTCCTCCTGACTGAGAGGTTGAGTCTTAACTGATGCTAAGGCATTTCTGAAAATGGAGTTCTATGAAGACTGGGAGTTTCAGGAAGACATTGTATTCCATGCATGTTGTATGTTGTATAAAGGCTGGGAGATTTTCTAAGGTGTGTGGTTTTTCGAATTCGGATAATGATTTAAGAAAAGAGGTTTTCTAGAAGTTTGGGAGCTTCATGATTCAAAGTGTTGAAAATATGGTTTATGTGAATGGTTCTTTCAGGTGAATTAACTCAAGAAATATGGTGAATTTAAACTATTGTTCTAATAAAGGAAAAATAATTAAATCCCCAATAAATTGAGGTGACCATCAAGTTGTTAAATTGAGTAAGACTTTACCCAATTAAGTGATCTTTGGGGAGTAGACAGAAGTGTTCTGAGGTAGACAGTTTTCTATCCCCAAAATTCTTGTAAAAGTTGTGTTCTTGGAACAAATTTACTATGTATGACCTTATATACTCCACAAAAACTAGTAAATATTTATGGATTCTAGTATGAAAGAAACACTATTGATTTATTCTCCTTGGACTAGCTCTTATTGGTTAACTACTTAAAACTTATTTATTGTATCTCTGTATATGAATGTTTAATAATTACATGATTCTATCAGGAATGTTTTGAAAGTTCCTACCAACATGGGAACAAGATCCATAACTTAAAAAAAAATTTGACATCATAATGAACGTATCCCCTCTCAAAGTTTTCTATAGTCCCAAAAATTCATAGTCGATACTTTTCACCAACCCTTGACCTATTGGAAGTGGGCTTGGGGAGTCACAAAATGTGACCCATTATGATGGGTTTTGATAGAGTTGTACCATAGAAGTTAGTTCTAACATAGGACTATATTCTATGAGATTGGTTTAGGGCAATAGTGTTAAGTGTTTCAAGTTCGTCTTTCAGGCCAAGGACTCTAGTTTTGGTGCGGAGGCTGATGTATCCATACACCAAGACTCTGATCACCAGCCTTTCGACTCGGTACATGTAGATACTGGTTGTGGGGATAATTATGGTTACATACATCATATATTAATGGGATGTAGTTTCCATGTCCTTCTTGATTCATCTTTATAGATATAATCATTGACTATGGTACATCTTGTTTATTTTTGGATGCCACCATGATGTTTTCCAGTTAGGATTTAGCATCAGGATCATGAGTATGATCACCACTTTGATAAGCAACTGATACATGGGTTTGTTCCTTAGGTTTTACCTCCAAGTGGTGCACATTTCTTACCACCAATGGATATGTACATGGTACCCATAGTACCAATAGATGAGGAATCAAGGATGAGAATTATTCATAAGTTCTAGGGATAGTAACCCCTTAGGTTCCGAGGTGAGACAGACCCACAGGCGGTTGAGGAGTAGTTTGAGGCGGTGGTGATATTGTTTCACCTTTTTAGGACACCGACTGATTTGATGGTGATTCTGGTAGTGAGACTTCTTCATGTATCTATAGAGTGATAGTGTTGTTTAGTGACCCAGACATATGAAAAGGTCACTCTTTCATGGTCAATGTTTGAGAACCTTTTTATAGAGGAGTTCTCTCTAGATACCTTGAGGGATTTATGCATCCATGAGCTTCTAAATATTAGGCTAGGAAGTATGATAATAGTTATGTATCCATCGAGGTTCATCAAACTTTTTAGGATATGGTTCATGAACGGTTATTCTGGGACCAGACCTCAGAGAAAGGACTATGAAGAGAAATTTGTGTCATCATTATACCACTGTGCATTCCTACATATGTTTTGGTTTTTGATAAATATTTTGTAGTGGGGAGTTTCTTGTATGATAAGACGCAAGAAATTGTTTCTGGTAGTGGACACTTAGGAGTAAAGACATTTGTAGTAGACAGAGGATGAGGTCTATCCATAATAATGGGACTAAGGTTTCATTTGTGCGTGAAAAGGAATCCAAAATAGTGTAGGATGGACTCATGAAAATAAGGCTGCATCTGATTACTCATCATTTGGATAGAATGACCCTTGGTGTAGTTGATGTATTGAGTTTTCAGTTCCCTATAGTGGTGCCAGAGTATGAGGAAATATTTCATAAGGACATTCTAGGCTTACCTCCCTACCAAGAGATATACTTAGGTATTTATCTGTACCCCGAAGAGACCCCAATATCAGTGCCATCATATTGGATGGTTCCCATATAGATTTCCAAGATGAGGGTGTAGTTGGAGTGATTTTAGAGGTGGGTCTTTGTCAGACCTAGTGTTCCACCCTAGGCAACCCTAGTATCATTCACTAAGAAGCTACATGGAAGTTTTAGGTTATGCATATACTACCTGTGCTTGAACTAGGTGACCATGAATAACAATTATCCACTACCAAGGATCAATGACCTCTTTGATCAGTTGAGAGGGGTTTGAAGGTTCCCAAAGATTGACCTCATATCAGGATATAACGAACTATGACTACGAGATGAAAATATACCAAATGTGACATTTATATATCATTAGAATCACTATGAGTACTCGAGGATGCCCTTTTGTGCGAAAAATTCCCTTGTAATGTTTATGGGACTCAGAAATGTGGTCTTTCAACTGTTCTTAGACTGGTTCATGGTAGTCTTCATTGATGATATACCTATGTACTCAACATCTGAGGGGAGCACATGAGACACTATAGAATAGATATAGATGTGATACGAGAGCATCAAAATTATGGGTAGATCTTAATGTTCCAATTATAGATTCAGGAGGTACAATTTATTATACATGATATCTTAGAAGATGGTGTGGACATGAACCTTGTGAAGGTTAAGGAAATGTTAGATTGGGATCCACCCAAGAATGTGACAGAGGCGTAGAGGTTCCTTGGGTTGGAAGGATACTATCAAGGATTCATACCTATTTTCTCTTGGATATCAGATCCCCTGATTGCTTTAACCTAAATGGGGAAGCCTTTCATGTAGATGGATATGTGACATTAGGGTTTCCAGGAGATGAGGAAGATATTTATGATAACTTTTGTCTTGATATTTCTATATGAGGGTGTCAAGTACATATTATTTTATGATGCATCAGTTAGTACCACATGAGAAGAACTAAACAAAACAAAATATTGAGTTAGAACTGTAAAGTATATCTCCACTCAGAAGGATCTTAACTTGAGAGAGAGATAATTCCTATAGTTCCTCCAGGATTATGACTTTGAGATTCTCTATACTCATGGGAATGTGAATGTAGTAATATATTTTCTTAGTAGGAGTTATTGTTTACAGTTACTGATCAAGGAATCAGAGTAGTTGTCCACATTTCAGTTATCATTTTTGGATGGGTATAGATTGATTACCTTCATTCTATAGTAGTTACTAGATATCTGTATTTCATTCATTTAATTTATGGTATTTTGACACCTTGATTTATGTATTTAATTGATTATTCATTCCCATATTTTAATTGTTTAACTTGTTTTGGGTTTTACGATAGGATACATAGGATTGTTTGAAAAGGGGAAAAAAGAGACTTTGCATGAAGAGAGATGTGAAGTGACATGAAATTATATTTTTAAGGACAATCTTGCAGCACATCTAATTCATAAAACTAAAGAAACAAGAAAAATGAGTATTTTGAAGTAGAAAAATGACGTTACACAACATGTAAATCATTACACATCATGAATAATTATAATCCATTAAATAGGAAAATATCATAAATTAACGAAATGTGCAATGTAAATTTACACATGTTGTAATAATTTACCCATTGCGCAAATTTTCGGGATTGGATTTAAGTTCCTAGATTAAAAGTATCTTCAATTTTTGTTAAAATCTATGACATTGGACCCACCTTAGACCACCTTAGTACAATATCTTAATGATATTAATTAATATCAAAGCCTACATGGATCCTATAAGTGGATGTCTATCCTACTACATTTTAAGAGATCCATATACCAAATCTTGGATCAAGAAGTTGCGTTGTAGAGGTCCCACCCCGAGTTCATCTCCCTTTTCATTATGCTTTCATTTTCTTTTCTCCTTACTTATAATCCTCTCTTCACTAGGATGAGGAGGTATTACCAAGTTATGTTGGGGTTATGTAATAGAATGGGGAAGGTTTGTTGGATTAATTTCATTTTATTTTATTCATGTATCTGGTTTTCTGCAATTTAATCTTTCAATTAAAATCCCTTTGTTTTCCATTTATCATTCCCATTGATAATTAATTTGTTTCATCTATTGGGTTTTTATAAATTTTTATTTTGTATAGACCCGTAGGGAATTAATAATGCCTTATGGGCATGCCATTACCAGTGCTATTTTATAGAGAATCAGAGAGGCACAACTTGGGGGTACCAACTGTGATAATCTATGTACTCATATATCCACTGGACATGCTCTTATTGTATTTTCTGAAGGTGGGGAGCATATTGTTTTTTCAAAGGATGCATGATGTTGTCGGTGATATTGCAGGAAGAGGTTATGATATAGTTCCATACATATCCTCTGTAGGTACATATAGACGTGGGAACAATATACCGAGACCTTCGACATTAGTTTTGGTGACCAAGGATGAAGAAGGGATTTATAGAGTTAGTCTCTCGATACATTTGTGCACCAACTTCCAGTGTGTTTCACTCAATCCCTTAAGGTGCCAAAATAGAAGTGGGATGGGATATCCAAGGAATTCATGATGGGGTTACCAAGTACATCCATAGGATATGATTCCATATGTGTTATTTTAGGACAAACCATCAAGTTGTCCCACTTCCTAGCTATTTCAGAGAAGAGTTTAATATATATATTTATATGCCTTTATGTGTAGAATAATGTCTGGCTCCATGGATTTCCCGTGACGATTGTTTCTTACTACGATTCTCGCTTCAAATCTCAATTATAAATGGGATTGCAGGAAGGTTTTGGAACTCATCTACATTTTAGCACATATTTTCACCCCCATACTAATTGTCAAACTTATTAGACCATTCAGATCATAGAGGACATATTGTAGTCTTTCATGGTGTACTTTTCCCATAGTTGGGAGGATCATCTACCCTTGGTGGAGTTTTCAATCAATAAAATCTATCATTCTGCCATTAGTATGGAACCATTCGAGGCCTTGTATTGGTGAACCTGTAGGTGACCACGGTGCTAGACCAACCCAAGAGAGTTAGCACTTCTAGGACCAGAGTTAGTTAAAGCCACTACAGAGAAGGAGCATATCATCCAGGAGCATATGTGGTTTGTGCATAGCCATCATAAGTCTTATCCTAGTCAGCTACGAGGGCCTTTGGAGTTATAGGATGGAGTCTTCATGTTCTTATAGGTTTCAAGTCAATGTGGATTATGGATATTTGTCTGTATATTAGGGTATCTCCAAGATTCATTTGTCATTTCTAGATACTATGTAGAGTTAGTGAGGTGGTGTACCGCTTATCTATATCAATGTAGTTAGATCAGGTACACGATGTCTTCCACTTGTCATAGTTAAGGAGGTAAGTGTAAAATCCATCACATGTTATCAATTGGGGAGAGATGGGCATCAACGATGGAGATACATTCATTGAGTACCCAATAGATATCAAGGATCAATAGGATATGATCCTTATTGAGTGATAAATTCCCCTAGCGTGTGTCTAGTGGAAATACGAGAATCATCCGGAGAGCATCTAGAAGAGGGATAATCAGATGCATGCTCATTACCCACATATTTTTGTGTAGCCATTTGTTTTGGTATTTTAGGATGTAAATCCAAAAGGTGGGGAGAATGTAGTAACTCATATTTTTCTATAAATTATTTTAGGATATTGTATGAATTATTTTTTATTCCAATAGCTGAAAAGGTGTGTTATTACGAGTCCCATGATCCTGAAATAAATTCTTGAAATATATTAAATATATTAAATGTACAAATGTGCATTTTTTCTGAAAAAGTTTAATATCATATAAATGGAGGCTCAAATCGGATGCATGATACCATTTTTGAGTTTAGAGTGTGGGTTTTACACTAGGTTTGAGATAAACTTCAAACATGTCAGACATTTAGGTTGAGGCACGTTCATGGGTGAATGTTTAAAAAAAATAATTTATGAAACTAATTTAATTAAATTCCCAGACATGATTGATCTCTATATAATCATGCTTATGAAAAAAAGAGGGTTAACTACATAACCCTTCAAATCGAGGAGATCCATTTAAGAGCCCTTGGAGGATCTTCCGTTAGAAAATAAAAATCAAATCGATGATAGAAAACTGATGTCCAATGGAATTCAAGGATCTTCCAATGATAATGTTTCAATTTGTGCTTCATTAGTGATCAGTCCAAATCAAAGTAGGATTATTATTTTTTATCTCTATTTTTTTATTCCTATAATAAACATGAATCAATCAACTAATGAATTGATTCATAGATCATGTGAGTTGCGGGTACGGGTAAGATTTATCTGGTAATTAGGGAATTTATTTGTAATTATCTTATTATCTCTTCATTCATCATTCTAATTAAAATTAATCAATGAAAAAAGTAACATTGGAATAGTTTTATTACTCATGTTTGTATTTTTTTTCTTTTCTTATCCATTTATTTGTTCATCGCGGGAAAATTCCCTGGCCCGTGGTTTAAAAAATATAATGAAAACAAATATTTATCATTATATTATTGGCCCAATGGTTCAATATTATAGATTCAGACTTGTTATGACATTGGAATCATATGACGATAGAATTGGCTACATATTATATGGATTTGGGGATACATATTATTCAATGCATGATGATGGATGATGCACGAGGGAAATTTTTGAACAGATTTGAAGTCCAAAACTCGATGATAGGTGATGGAAAAGGTCATTCGAATATAGATTCATGTTTTTCAGCGATGTGCTTGGTTAAATAAATAGAAGGAGAGAATTCTAATTCACCAAATGGATCTATAATTATGGAAAACTTCGTTACACAGGGTGTGTAATATGGGATTACACGACATGTTGGACCCCTAGTGTGGTGCTAGGGTTTCTGTAGAAATTTAAGTATCACTTGATGTGTGACTTGAACTATAAGCTCCGCGTGTAACTAGGAGGGTACAAAAACATGGGAATAAGTACAAAAGCATGGAAACTCCAGGTACTCTAATACATACATGGACAAGCAATTTGTATATGAGAAGAGATGGTTACTTGGGCATGGTAAAAAGTACATAGGCTCATACACATCATGTACTTTGATACAAACATAAACATGGATACATGAACAGGTCATGATACATTAGAAAAGCCTGGTTCGAAAGGAACACAACTTGTACTCCCAATACACACAGTGTACTCCTTCAAAGAAGGATTAGATCCCTTTTCCTCTTTTTCTTGTACAATTTTCATTAGGGAGTGTTCCCCTAATAATTTCCTTGAGGGTTAGCATGGAATCACATCCTACACATAGGATAATAATACATTTAGTGGGACTTCTTGGATATAGTTGTTGGAATCCTTATGTGAGGCCTACAGTGTGATCCTCTGTCATCATATTTCTTTAGGTAGAGTTCTTTATGTCATCGTGAAAACACTACACGGGTGTTGATCCCCTACATAGTGGGTTATTCCAGATTGACTTGTTAGAATACCCCCTGGCCTTGGGTGTGATCCTCATCTGTGTGTCATTCCCTTCAGACTTTCAGTGTATAAATCTAATAGAGAGACCCAATGAGAAGTAAATCTAGAACTAATTCCATCAGCGTTATCTTACTCATGAAGTGTGTTATCTAACTTGTGGAGTGTGTTATCCAAGATGGGTGCTATCTGAAATCTATAAATAGAACACCTAAACTAGAATTATAGTTGTTGATTTACTTTGATACTATGTGTCTTTGTTTAGTATATCAGGACATTCTTCTTATATGTTTTGTAGAAATATAATTGTGAAAACATGATTTTTATTACTGTTGTTACATGCTTAGTGATTTTGGGGTGTCATACTGGGTATTGTTATACTCACCTCTATATGAGATTTTCCTGTACATTTTTGTCTGATGAAGATGATCGACCTTTTGATAGAGTCATAGAGGGACTAAGATTAGGTAGTGCTTAGTAATCTGAAAAAACCAAGGTGTGTTCATGTGGTCACCTTGACATCAGTCCACAATAATTTCTTCAGTATGGAATTGATTTTAGAAACTTTATAGTGGGATTTTATTTTTCCCATTTTCATTCCAATACTTGTTGTTGTTCTCTAGTTGTGGGATGTAGATGTATGCATGCATGGTTTATCATTTTTTTTACATTTCATCAATTTCTGGGCTTAGATATGTGTGCGTGTGTACATGAACATTCAGATAAGACTCCCATGTTAGTGATATTCCTACTCGGCACTAGTCTCCAACCCCTATCCTATTGGGGTGGTCTTGGGGAGTCACAGCACAGTCCCCATTAGGATGGGTCATGATAGAATTCCAAAAATGTATAAAGTTATAGATATAAAATTATAGTAACATGGAATAAATTAGATACACTATTGACCTATGATTTAAGTTATGGATTAAAGAATATCTTCATTGAAAAATGTAATGGATTTATAAAAGATAATTATGATATAAAAGTATAAAACTTAAAGATATATCTGTATAGATTAAAATAGTCCTCAAGAACCTAGTAATTAAAATTATATAGGGAAAAATGTATTTAATTGATACTTAAATTTTCTATAAATTGATATGTGATATAAATGGGTAAAAGTACTCTTATTTTCATTATTTATGTTCACAAAATTATTTTTATAAGAGACAAAACATGCATCTATGAGAAATTTTTAGGATATATGGAATGCAATTTTAAAATGTAAATTCTTATAGAAATTATTTATAAACACTAAAAATGTGCTTTTGTAATTTTTTTATGAATTGGAAATTATTTATAATAATTTTAAAGGTTTATAAAGTGTTTGAGTATTTTTCCTAAATATAATACGAATTTAGAGAAGTCATGAGTCATAATTAACCATGTTGAACAAATGAAGTGAACACAAAGAGTTAGAATTCAACCCGATATAGGAAATAGAATCAAGGATAAGTAGTTTATACTTTATCATGTAAAATAAATGAAGTTTCCATGAAGGTATTACTGTCTACCATATATAATAATGAGAAAATTATGAATAAATTTTTAAAAAATATTACATTTATTATCATTCATGAAAAGCTAATAAGGTGATCAAGAATGGTCGGAGTCATCCATCCTAAATAAACAATAAATTTTCAATATTATAAGATATTTATATTTATGATATAGAAAAAATAATAATAAAATATAGTAATGTGTTTTTTATTTAATATTATATAAATATTTATTGAATGTTTTTATGCGATTTGGGAGAAATGACATAGAATTGACCAACATTTCCTAAGGTAATTTTATGAATATTATTTTAAAGAGATTTTTTTCAATTTAAATAAATATTTATATTTTTAAATTATAGTCAATACATGGTTGTTTCTTTATTTTTATAAAATGAAGATATTATAGAAAAAAATACTAGAGATTCATGGGAGATTTTAAAAATATATTCGGCCTTTATTTTTTAAGGAATAAATATACATATTCATATTTTCATATATTTGAGCTAAATAATATATTTTTATTCTCAGGGATTTATAATTAATTTAAAATTATAATTTTCTACATATATTGCAAGTGATTCAAAGTGAAATTTAAAGATGCAATTTTAGTGGCAATTAATTTAATTCAAATTATAAAATATTTCTACTATAATTTATGGATTATTTGAGGGTGAAATAATATGAATAGAATAACGTAGAATAATTACTACATGTGGGTAATGGAATTTTGACGGACAGAAAATTCAAATCACAATGATTTTGAGGATGTGATGTTACTATATTTCATATAATTATTCACCAAGTATTTTTGAAGTACTTATTTTCTACTACTAGACTGTTGTTACATGAAGAAGATCTCACCATTGATTTTGTGAAATTTTGATCAATAAATAATTTCATTTTTATTCTATTGAATCATTAATTGTAAATAAGAGGAATTCATGTGTCACTACTAAGAGACTCTGGTGGATCATGGATGATACCCTATGATTCTTAAAATAATTGTTTGAAATTAGTGATATATCTTTGAATTAGATTTCACTAATCATATAAAAGATGTATTCACACACATTAGGGTACAAAATTATAAAAAATACTATTTGTTATTATTTTTCGATTGATCAGAAAACATGTATATGAGTCAGTAAAAATATAGGATATCTATTTTTCTAAATAGGTTCAAATATTTGAGTAAAAAAGAAATTGTTAAAAACATTCCCACATGATTCACTTTCTTCTTAGTATATCTACACACATCCCTTAGGAATCATACATTCTAAAAAAGTCAATAAAACTAGTACTATACTCCTCTTCTCAAATATATCTATCATTAATTTATATTGATCTCCAATATCCTCCTCAGATTATACCCTTTTATATGAGATGCATCAATGTGTATTACATAATTTTTTGATTCATCCACATGGGTTTGGATCCTTCAAAACCATTTCACATTTCTAAATCATATTATATCTTCACTAACATGATCAAATCCTCACCAGAATAACTATATATTATATTTCCTTGTTTGGGGGACATCTATATACTTTTTATACATTATAAATTATAGTTATAAAATCTAAACATAGAATGTTCAATCTCCTTCGATCTCTTTTATACTTTTTACAAGTGGCCCACATGTATCATCTTATTTTTCCATGGATGGGATAGATTATATCATGAGTCAATAATGATTATTATAGAATGATATGTAGATTTGAGAATAGAAGGCAATATAAGCTTCATTTTCTATCTTATGACCTGCTATGATTTGTTTTACAATTAAAACTAGGCCATTATGATATATTATATCATAACTCATAATATAATATTCTTTAGTACATTATATTATTGATGCTTAATGATATATGAGTTTCATAAATGGAATTTTGATGTTTTATCTTTTCACTACTTGTGAGATTTCCAAGTCACTATTTGTGACAATAGACCAGGTTAAAATATGTTCCTATTATTTATTATGGCATTCTTCTTCTTTATGGTTTTGAGTTATATCATTCCATGATATCATAAATTATTATATATGACAATGTTATAAATGATGATACCCATTATAATTTTCTCAAATAATGGTATTGTCCTTGGATTCAAACTCCAATATTTATATCATAGCATCTAACTCCCTATATCATAATCGATAATATAATACAAGTGTTTTTTCACTCAATATAGAGTATTCAGGATATTTAATGATTGATTTATATCTTATGAAATCCCTAAATCATTGTTGAAAACATATAATTTTGTTAAAATATTATTTCTACCACTTGATGATATGTTATATCATATCAAAAAACTCTATCATGGGTATCGACATTCCATTTTCATTTATTCATTAGGTTAGTTCCAGATTTAAAGAATAAACCCATTTTATATCTAAATAGGGAACCTGGTGTCCTATTACATGGCCTGAGGGGCATCCCTAATCCACATGGACCAATGACAAGTGCCTAGGCATCAATATTCCATCATTCAGAATGATTTTTCTTGATGATAAAGTATAAGAAAAAGGATTTACACCTATAAAATCTTCCATGACCAATCCATATGTTGGATTTTCATTCTATAGAATAAGAAATATTAATAATGAATTAAAAACCAATATGCATAAATAGGATAACAAAAAATATTAATATAAACCAAATATGTAAGAACATTGATACATCTCAACAAGAACTAAATAAGACCCAAATATTTTTCCATATCTACCAATTGAAGCTGAATTAAAAGTTTGATGATAATAGAGAGGCCAAAGTTTTTGAAACATCAATGAAACCAAAATAAATAAAAAATAATTTACCACATCTACTAATATTCATGAAGAATTAAAACATCTCAACATTATGACTTCATCAAACTCAAACCAAGAATCTTATAATTAGCTTTTTCATCCATGAAAAAACCAGCTAACCCTATAATATGATAAGAATGAGCATAAAATTCTAAATAGGTATCCTCCCTAAATCTCATGCACACCCTTTAAAAATAAAATCATTTCATTTCAGTTTGATAAACATATAAAATTATTTATTTATGTTATTTTTTATAAACAATTACCATACTAATCATTAAAAATTATACTTTAAAAAAGAAAATGTGAATTTTTTTATAAAATAATTTTCTTTAAAAATGAATAAAATTTAAAACCACTAGTCTTTTGAAAAACACACCAATAATGGATTGCATGAAATCCTAGAAGAAAATGTATATAAAATTTCATAGAAAAAAATCATATGAATATCATATAATCATAACCATCATGATAATCTAGGAGATCTAGGGACAATATAAGAAAATTCTAATGTAAACAATATAAATAATTAACAGTGATAGTTACCAAAAAAAACCTTCCCTAAAACATGATGTTTCCCTAACTGGACTTAATAAAAGTGGAAATTCCATAAGTAGTGAAAATTTTATCTCAGGTCCACTAGCCATAGAATGATCATGAACAAGTTCAACAAGTATACCATGAATTCCCACCTAACTACCCATGGATTTATATGACATTTAAATGGTGGTGAGTTCAAAGGATAATCACATTAAACTATATAATACAAATAAAAAACAAGTCACACCCTCACATCCAACTACCTCATAAGAAATATCACCAATTTCATCCAAAGAAATATATAATGGTAAAAAATATCCTACACCGAGCACTATCCACATACATATCATCAAGAAAAAATGTTTTTTTTAAAACATTAGGAATGTTTCATGGTTTTTTTATTTTTAGAAAACTACGTCAAAATTTACAACCAAACCTCATGAGTATTCCTTATGAAAATGGGTTATAAAAGATCTTTGAAAACCAAATACACAAACATCATAAAATAACTTAATCATTTGAGTGGTTCATGAAGCTTAAAATACTAAGAACACTATTATTTTTTGAGGAGAACCTTTTGAAAAAGAAGTTTCATGATAAAAAAACTAATTTAAATTGATGACTTACTTTTTTAAATTCGTACAACAATAACAATGAATACATGGTGAGTATTTTATTTGAAAATAGTTTGAAAAATTATGTTTCATGATAAAAACCCATTCTCAACCATTGGTAATCATAGGGAAACTATATATATTTAATAAAAAAATATTTTAAAAATATTAGACAGGTTTTACAAAACATCAAAAACAAAAGTTATAAAACAAAAGTATTCAAGGTTTTGAGTTCAAAGATCAATTCATGGAGTGACCTACCTTAGTTTTAATTTCTTTTACAAATAGTAGTGTTAATCCATATTGAGAAATTTTAAGAAGCCCTAGAATCTAAGGAGAACCCTAAAAAATATAAATCCCAAATAAAATTGAGATATGGTAAAACCCTAGTTTTCCATGACATTTATTCAGTATGAAATAAGAAAAAAAAAGAGGATAATGGAATAGGAAGAAACTATAAGGAGTTTACCTTTAATATTCATCCTTAAATACTGAATAAATCCATATAGAATCACCATAGAAGAGAGAAAATGAAGGAAAATGTATACTTGTTCCATTTGAGAAAAAAAAGAAAAAATGGGTGTTTTAAGGGTCAAATTCAAAGAGGCGTACTATGGTCATTTAAATTTTTTAATAAAACTAGGTGACCAACACAATTTGGTAGAAAAGTTAAGGAAAATCATGTGCCAACCATACAGATGGCCCAGACTAACATGGAGTACTATTAATGGTTAGGTTACATGTTTTGACTAACCGTGTAACATCCTTGCAATTTTTCATTAGCATAAACTTTAGACATGACACGTAATTGTATCATAGTTAGCGTGAACCATGTGATAACCACAAAACATGTGAATCACACCCAAAATCTCCAAATTACAAGTAAACTCAACCATAAAGGAAATATGAAAAATAAATACGTAATTTAAAAAAACAATATAGTGATGTGAGGTAAAGGTGTGATAATTATCCACACAATAACATTTTATTCTGCCAGGTAGTCCAAATGATATATTGATTCAAGGATCAGAATAGAACTTGTCCCATGTGTTCAAGACATGAGTGAAAATCCCAAGAAATAAAAATAAAATTTACACCACTATAAAAACATGATAATTCCGATAAAACCTAGACAAATCGAGAGTACCTAAATCCTAAAATGCATCAGTAACTGTAGAATGATTCCAATCAAATTACTAAAAGGTCGAAACGGCTAGACAACAACTTCAGAGGTGAAATAAGTGAGATTAACAGTCTATGCATGCAATCCTATAACTAAGGAACAACCATGGCCTAATGACAACTACAAAAATAAAATCTAGGTGTTTCTTTATATCATTCCCATAGAAAATAATTAAGGGTCAATGATCCTCAATGGGTAGGGTTGGGTTAGTCTAAATCCACCAAAGGATTCTACTCACTCACAATATAGGCACACCCATTGATGATTAAGAAAACTAAACTATCCCATGATATTGAACTAGATCGAACACACCACCTAAAATAAAGACACCCTTTTATCATAATATCTTTTCATATGGTGTTCTCCCCTCTATATTATCAACCTTCTTATAATCTAACCTTTTAAAATTTAACCTTCCCTTGAAATACAACTAGAAATGTATTTTATTAAAAGTTATCATTATGAAAATCCATCATTAACAAAAAAAATATTCCCAAAAATTAACATCAAATTCCAAGTTAACCTTAATAAAATATCACTACACTAGTTCAATAAAATAAACAAATTAATCCAAATAAAAGCTCTAAATAGTCACTGAATTAACACTAGGTTCAGTAAGTTGAAACCAAGGGTCTTTCAAATAGGTGGGTTTGGATCCACCTCTCATACAATAAACTCCCTTGTAGAATATTTATATATGGCCCTAAAATTCATAGATATAGAAGGTATTAAGAGTTTCCTAGAATTAAAGATTCTTGTTCCCTGACTCTCCACACTAATGGAATGCCAAAAACTGACTATAATAGACAAATTATTTGAAAAACTATGATGACCTCTTGATACTACTACCCTACTTCCCAGACAAGGATTATTTACCCTTTCCTTCACTTGATCTTCCTTCACCACCCCCAAGAATAAGGGATATATCAATTTCCTCTGGCATCCCACCCATAATAACCTCTAATATAATATCCTGATTTATTATTATTCTATAAGTGTTGAGGTTAAGAGAAGAAACTACCAATAGAAGATCTGGTCAAATACATATTTCAAAATATTGAGCCTTTTGGTGGTATCAGGGCCCGTAGAAAAATCTGGTGAGCTAGGGATTTAAAAAAATTCAACACTAGGGTGATGAAACTTCATCATCTCTATTTATTTGAGTCCCGGTATGGTCTAAAGATCTCATGTGGTTTAGTTAAAACACATAAAATAAAAGAATTTGTACCTCATTCTATTTTGAAGCATGCAAATTTTTATATGTCTTTAGTGTCTGTTTCTAGAAGGATCCACTATTTAACCCTAATAAAGATTCCACACATGCTTCTTGAATTTTCACATATGCTTTTTTCCATATCTTGTGTGCTAGCGCAGAGCTCTGATGATCACTTAGGTGTCTAAATGATCACCACGATCATCTACTTTCAATCCATTAAGGTGAACATAGATAGTATGCTTAGATTTCGTGATTATCTCTCAAGGAACCAGTAGGAGAGAGGATATCATAATTCCATATAATGAATATTCACATGGAACAATATTCTCTCTAACTTATATAGAGAAAGTTTAAAATACTCAATTAGGGTTCCCCATCCCTCTTATATTTAATGTGAGGACCCCGACTCCAGGAACCCAAGAGCCGGTGCCTTCTGAATGTGATGTTTTGTTTTTTAAATAAAACATGCACTGATAAACTACACATCATGTCACGTACAGAGGATCATGGGCGGTTTCGGTTCTGGGAAACCAGAAACTTCTGAAATGATTCATCTTTTAAAAGTTGATACCTGAAAATTTTTAAATCAAAACGTATGGTGAGCATTGAAATACTCGGTAAGGGGGTTTTAAAAAACCAATGTAACTTTTTGAAAACATTTTTTTAAAATTATCCGTAGAACTTTCTATTTAGAAAAGCAGTAACATATAACATCAAAATGCTCAATCAATATTTTCAAGAAATATATGAAACACTTATGACATTTCTCAAAGGAGTAATAATGGTTATCATAAATAAGTATGACATGTGATTACTTAAGCAAGAAATTAAATAGTTAAGAGTAATGCATAATCAGAGCTGCACATAAAGGAAACAACTTCAATTTTATTTGCTGGTTACTATCTTACTAAGTGCTAAACACAAATAATGCTCCAAACTTATACTAGTGAAAAAAGGAAATTTATAAAAACATAAAGGTAATGGTTGTGAAAGAATGGGCATTTTATAATTAAAAGAACTTGTAACATAACATGAATTATGCGGCTTCAAAATTTAACTTAGACAATAATTTCCATATCACCAAGGTCCATCCCCAAGGTGTCATGAAAAATTACCAAGGTCCATCCCCAAGGTATCGTTAAAATTGTAATCTCTAGGGGTTACATCTTTACCCAATTCATTGGATCGCTATCAGGGCACACCCTAAAATTTTTCATTATCATCATGTGAGCCACATCGTTCATACTTTACTTAAACGGTTTGTATATTCATGATGTCCCATACCACCTTGAATAACTCATTTATTTTCATTTTACCCAAGGTTTCCCATACCACTTTGGGTAATCTAATTTCTTAGTTCATTATCATGACATGTCATGGGAATGAAATATGTACAATAATAATTAAAATAAATAATGAACCATTACACATTTTACTAATACATGATACGACAGTTAACATTGTAAAATATGTCAATAACTAATCAAAGGCATACATAGTTTAGTAAACATTCTTTGCACACAAGCTAATTATTAAAGAATAAAAATGTATGATATAATAAATGATGGATCTTTAAAAATTATTATTTCATGGAAATGAAATGCTTAAAGAAAACACTTTCCATTTTTTATGGTGATAAACATGTCATTAAACCATAGCTTGATTAGCTAATAACATTCACCAAGCAGGTTCTTTGGAAAATAAGATAATAAATTGACACAACATGATAACACGGTCCCAAAATTCCTAAATCCTCTAACATATTTTAATCAAGCCAAAATACACCCTTTATCGTAAAACACATCATGGGTGATGTCAAATAAGCTTCTTTAATAAAACATGATTCACATAAAAGAAGAATTTACTTAAAGGTTGATACCCATCCCTTAAAATCATAAATTTGATTTCATTTGGTCTTCATGTATATGAGTACATAGATATATATATATATACAAAGTTTACAAAGAGGGGGTTTTCATGGTAAAACAGTTCAAACAACCCTCATTAATATATAATTCTTAGTATAACATACTGGATCATTTTGTAAATCCAAAAATAGCTTGAGTTTGGGTTATAAATATATTTATATACATATAAAAAACTATATATTTCGAATATTTATATATGTATAGGTTTTATGAAATAAAATAGAAAGAAAAATAATCAAAACTTAACGTACCTGAAGGTCCTTCCTTTTTAAAGAGACAGAGGTTTATCAAAAGCTAAAAAATAATAATCGACGTAAAATTATATATATAAAAATTGTATAAACACGTTATACATACATATAGGTTTTAGATTCTATAAAACGGTATTGTTACGGTATTGTTTTTTTTAAAGGAATATCCTCCCATATTATCCCTACCGAAAACCTAATGGCGAAAACCCCCTGAAGACCACACAAACCGACGGGTTCGTATCAAAATTATATGTACAAATATAAACTCTATATATCGTGGATGCAAAACGAAAACTAATCATGCAAGAACCCTTACCTTGCATGAGGGGGAAGTTCGGACTAGAGGTACGTCGCTGGCTTGCTGGGAGTTCGAGGGAGGGAAGGAGGAGGAGAAGCCACCAGACTTCATGAGGTAGTAGGGTTTAATTAGGGCTTTGGTGAAACATGGTGACTTGGCCAAAGGGTAGGCCGGTGTGGGGAAGGCTAAGAAACAGTGGGCTAGGAGGGGGGTGTGTGGGGGTCAAGAGGAGCAGTGCAAAGGAGAAGCTGAGGTGTCCTTGGGTGTATGCCTACTAGTGCGGGACCCCAACGTGAGGAAGAAGACGTTGGAGAGGTCGGCACAGGAGAGAAGAGGACGGTCCAGATTAGGTCCTGGCATGATTGGACGGTTGGAGGGGTGCAAGAGATGGGTTTTGCGATTTTAAAGAACCAATGGCCGAGATTAGATCTCATGAGAGATTGGACAGTCACGGGAAAAATAAATGGGGTGATCGCGTGGATAAGGAACGGATGGATGAGATTGAAGCGGAAATCGATCAGACAATTCTAATCGCGTGGAACGCATCCCACATCGAAATGAACCGCAGATGAGGCGTGGTTTAAAATACAGAGTGTGCTGCCTTCAGAGCAATAACACCAAGACACACACACTAGGGCCTTATACACGGGCCCCATGCAGGCCTTGGCCCAACACTACGCAACGCGCGCCGCGAGCCTTATACATGGGCCCGCGTGCGACTGAACGGAGCTATTCTCGGCTCAAGATCCAATTGGCGGTACCTCGGGTCCCTAGGGGCTTGGTATCATCCTTGAGGGCTTGTCCCCAAGGGATGCCCTCAGCTTGCCTGGGTCCCAACCTAAATTTTTTATATAAAAAAAATTTAGATATATAAAATAAATAGAATAAGCATACTTAGTTTCAATATAGTGTGAAATATGAATATTGGTAAAAATTGAATTTTTATACAATGAAATAAACAGTTTAAAAATTTTCAAATCTAAAATCACATTTTGGGCTATGTATAATACTTTACACTTTCATATAACCCTTTTAAAGTATATAAATATATTTCATCATTAACATGCCAATCCTTTGTAAATAGCCCTAAAAAAATAAAAAAACCAAATTATAATATACTCTACTATTTGGTTCTTAAAATTCTTTTTAAAAGACCAATAGTTTTCCCCATTTTAAAATACATAGTTTTAGATATCCAATAAGATATATTTTTTCAATTATCACAGATACCCTTTAAACATAACTTTAATAACATTTTAGAGTACTAAGTTTTCAACCATATAGGTATCCATCAGGATTTTGTAAAAAAAACTAGATTTATTTTCAAGAATATTCTTTTTATTTTACAACTATGATTTTTTGAAAAAAAACATCTTAGAAATATTATAATATTTGAAATATGAAAAGATTATAAGAGAATTACAAAAGAACAATCTTTCATATAAAGATAAACGTTATTAACAGAAACCCAAAGGTTATTTTGAAAACCCCAACAGTTATATATATAACGGTCAAAATTTCTTAAAGGACAATTATAAAAACAGGGGTGTAGGGTTTTTAACAAAATCAAAACACTTAACCCTATGTGGATGTATCTCCTCATACCATTGGTGCTGAGTACGTGTTTCATGGCTCTGGTTATTATATTTTTCACATTGATGGACCCAGAATACGACAACTATCTAATTACTCGAGTTGTGATTCTTAGTAGTCTTGCTAAGGCCATGTTAAGTCTTGCACATGGTGTTCTTGGTTAATTTGGGTCTTTGTAGCAATGTAACATTTTAATGTATAATAGTTCTCTTTATTACCCTTTTTTCATCTAGTTAGTTTCAACCCCTTTATTGGTACCAAACACAAACCATGTAAAACAAGAAACATCACTATAATACATAACATTGTTCACTTAGACAAGTTCACAAATCCTGGGGCGTCACATTCTCCCCCCCTTTAGAAAATTGTGTCCTCTCAATTTATTTCACAAAAACACAAAGGTTCTGTGATGTTCTCACAATCTCCACCATCGTAGAGGATCAACAGGTGCATTTAGCGGAATCCCTATAGCGATGCTCAACTCCTCCAGTTCCCTAACCCAGATACACTTAGGACAGGAGGGGTTGAACTCATGTAATGGACATTCAGGCTTCCAGAGGGAGGCTCGAACAGTAAAAAGTTTAGAAATGTCAATGTGGACCAACGTACTAAGAACTCACTGAATTATGTCTCGATCGAGAATATCCAAGTCATAGATGTTGTCGTACAGGCTAACGTTGAGGAGTTGGTACATATATGTCACATAAACGTTTCCTTCTAAAGAACCCTCTTGAAATTTTACCCTGGTCGTGTAGTTCTGTCCTAGGGTGAAACACAGGAAGAGCCCTTAGTGGTAAATTTCTCACCGCTCATGCCCAGCCAGTTGTGATGAGCCTATGCGATAGTAGATGGAGGAATTCCCCTGGAAGATATGGAGAATCTCTGGACTGTTTGTAACCTCAAACCATTGCATGCACGTTTTTTGAAAATTTGCAAATGGGTCATACTTGTCCTCATAAGTTTTGATTGCAATGATTTCCAGGATCTATGTGGGAAGAGATAACAGGTGGGTTTGTCCTTCCATCTGAATGTTTAAGATGGGATATCAATCACTTGAAAACCATTCAAAGGTATAAACAAAGATAAGATGGAAAGGGAAAGGCAACATATCAGTAAACCAAAGTTTATTATTACACGTCAGTGGTTGAGTTTCCCCTAATGATTTACTACACGAACTCCACACAAAGAGGAAAAAATCCCTATATCCTCAAACCAAACACAGGCTGAGCATTTAGGGTTAAACTCATGGGGGAACCTGTGACGTCTCCTGAGTCTAGGATGAGGGGTATGAAGTTGGGAGAAGTCAGAATACTGTTTTTGTATACAAGACAGTCGGGTAGATTCATCTTATAGCATTCCAAAGTTCAACAACTCGCCCTAAAAGCTGAAGTTAAAGATTTGACAGAGGTAGGCTGCTCGAAGGTCATCAGCAGCCACAACCTCTTGAAAAGCATCGAGGGTCATAAAACCAAATTCCTCACCTGCCGTGAACACCCAGAAAAGTCCCTCATGGTACCTTCCCTGATTCACATAGGAGGGAAACTGGGTCATCGTCATAAAGAGGTAAATCACTTCTAACCCCCGGTGTAACTGAAGTACCCATGGTGAGTTGGACATGTCGTAAAGTTGTTTGCATGTCATGCTGAAATGGGAATAGTTTAGAAAATCCTCACGGGTAGCAAAAGACACAATGGTATCTAGTGATTTAGCGGGGAGAGACAAAAGATTAGTACCTTCATTTTCCATCTAAAAATTTAAGAAAGCTCATCATTTTTTGGATACTAAAGTATATATATATGTATATATGTTATTATTATTATTATTTTTCCTTTGTTTCAGTTCTGGTTTTTTAAAGTTATCCAAAACGAACCTCTGATACCAACTGTGAGGACCCTGACTCCAGGAACCCAGGATCCGGTGCCTTCTGAACATGATGGGTTATTTTTTTAAATAAAACATGCACTGATAAACTACACATCGTGTCCCATACAGAGGATCGTGTGCGGTTCAGGTTCTGGGAAACCGTAAAATTCTGAAATGATTCATCTTTTAAAAGCTGATACCTGAAATTTTTTAAATCAAAACATAGGGTGAGCATTGAAATACTCGGTAAGGGTGTTTTAAGAAACAGTGTAACTTTTTGAAAACATTTGTTTAAAATTATCCGTAGAACATTCTCTTAAGAAAAATCGAAACACATAACATCAAAATTCTCAATCAATATTTCCATGAAATATATGACACACTTATGACATTTCTCAAAGGAGTAATAATGGTCATCATAAACAAGTACGACATGTGATTACTTAAGCATAAAATTAAACAGTTAAGAGTAATGCATAATCAGAGCTGCACATTAAGGAAATAACTTCAATTTTATTTGCTGGTTACTATCTTACTAAGTGCTAAACACAAATCATGCTCTAAACATATACTTGTGAAAAAAAGGAACTTTATAAAAACAATAAGGCAATGGTCATGAAAGAATGTGCATTTTATCTTGAAAAGAACTTGTAACATAACTTGAATTATGTGGCATTAACATTTAACTTAGACAATCATTTTCGTATCACCAAGGTCCATCCCCAAGGTGTCATTAAAATTTACCAAGGTCCATTCCCAATGTATCTTTAAAATTTTAATCTCTAGTGGTTGCATCTTTAACCAATGCATTGGAGAGCTATCAGGGAGCACCCAAATTTTTTTCATTATCATCATGTGAGCCACATCGTTCATAATTTACTTAAACGGTTTGTATATTCAAGATGTCCCATACCGCCTTGAATAAATCATATATTTTCATTTTACCCAAGGTGTCCCATACAACTTTGGGTAATCTAATTTCTTAGTTCATTATCGTGACATGTCATAGGCATGAAATATGTACAATAATAATTAAAATAAATAATGAACCATTACACATTTTACTAATACATGATACGATAGTTAACATTGTAAAATATGTCAGTAACTAATCAAAGGCATACATAGTTTAGTAAACAATATTTTCACACAAGATAATTATTAAAGCATATAAAAGGATGATATAATAAATGATGGGTCATTAAAAACTATTATTTCATGGAAATTAAATTCTTAAAGAAAACACTTGCCATTTGTTATGGTGATAAACAGGTCATTAAACCATATCTTGATTAGCTAATAAAATTCACCAAAGCAGGTTCTTTTCATAATAAGATAACAAATGGACACAACATGATAACATGGTCCCAAAATTCTTAAATACTCTAACATATTTTAATCAAGCCAAAATACACCCTTTATCGTAAAACACATCATGGGCGATGTCAAATAAGCTTCTTTAATAAAACATCATTCACATAAAAGAAGAATTTACTTAAATGTTGATACCCATCCCATAAAATCATAAATTTGATTTGTTTCTTTCTTCATGTATATGAGTACATAGATATATATATATACAAAGTTTACAAAGAGGGGGTTTTCATGGTAAAACAGTTTCAAACAACCCTCATTAATATATAATTCCTAGTATAACATACTGGATCATTTTGGAAATCCGAAAATAGCTAGAGTATGGGTTATAAATATATTTATATACATATACAAAACTATATATTTCGAATATTTATATATGTATAGTTTTTATGAAATAAAACCTAAAGAAAAATAATCAAAACTTAACGTACCCGAAGGTCCTGTATTTTAAAAGAGACATAGGTTGATCAAAAGCTAAAAAAAATAATCTATGTAAAATTATATATATATAAACTGTATATACACGTTATACATACATATAGGTTTTAGATTCTTTAAAACTGTATTGTTTTTTTAAAGGAAGATCCACCCATATGATCCGTACCGAAAACCTGATGGAAAAAACCCCTTGAAGACCATACAAACTGAGGGGTTCGTATCATGTTTATATGTACATATATAAACTGTATATAGTGTGGATAAAAAATTAAATCTAAGCATGTAAGAACCCTTACCTTGCTTGAGGGGGAAGTTCAGACTGGAGGTACGTCACTGGATTGCTGGGAGTTCGAGGGAGGGAAGGAGGAGGAGAAGCTGCCAGACTTCATGAGGCAGGAGGGTTTAAGTAGGGATTTGGTGCAACATGGTGACTCAGCCAATGGGTGGGCCAGCATGGGGAAGATTAAGAAATAGTGGCCTGGGAGGGGGGTGTGCAGGGGTCAAGGGGAGTAGTGCAAAGGAGAAGCTGAGGCGTCCTCAGGTGCAGGCCTACTGGTGCGGGACCCCAACACGAGGAAGAAGACGCTGGAGAGGTCGACGCGGGAGAGAAGCGGACGACCTAGATTAGGTCCAGGCATGATCGGATGGCTGGAGGGGCCCGAGAGATGGGTTGTGAGATTTTAAAGAACCAATGGCCGAGATTAGATATCATGAGAGATCGGACGGTCATGGGAAAAACAAAGGGGCGATCATGCAGCTAAGGAATGGACGGATGAGATTGAAGCAGAAATCGATCGGACGGTACTGATCGCATGAAACACTTCCCACATCGAAACGAACCGCAGATGAGGCGTGTTTTATAATATAGAGCGCACTTCCTTCAGAGAAATAACACCAACACACACACACTGAGGCCTTATACACGTGCCCCATGCAGGCCTTGGCCCAACCCTACACAATGTGCACCGCGAGCCTTATACACGGGCCCGCGTGCAACTGAACGGAGCTATGCTCGGCTCAGGATTCGATTGGTGGTACCTCGGGTCCCTAGGGGCCCGGTCTCGGCCTTGAGGTCTTGTCCCCAAGGGATGCCCTTGGCTTGGATGGGTCCCAACCTAAATTTTTTATATAAAAAAATTAGATATTCAAAATAAATAGAATAAGCATACTTAGTTTCAATATAGTGTTAAATATGAATATTGGTAAAAATTGAATTTTTATACAATGAAATAAATAGTTTAAAAATTTTCAAATCTAAAATCACATTTTAGGCTATGTATAATACTTTATAATTTCATATAACCCTTTTAAAGTATATAAATATATTTCATCATTAACATGACAAACCTTTGTAAATAACCCTGAAGAAATAAAAAAAACAAATTATAATATACTCTACTATTTGATTTATAAAATTCTTTTTAAAAGACCAATAGTTTTCCCCAATTTAAAATACATATTTTTAGAGATCCAAAAAGATATATTTTTTCAATTATCACAGATACCCTTTAAACATAACTTTCATAACATTTTAAAGTACTATGTTTTCAACCATATAGGTATCCATCGGGATTTTGTAAAAACAACTAGATTTATTTTCAAGAATATTTTTTTTATTTTATAACTATGATTTAAAAAAAAACATCTTAGACATATTATAATATTTGAAATATCAAAAGATTATAAGAGCATTACAAAAACCAAGCTTTTATATAAAGATAAACGTTATCAACGGAAACCCAAAGGTTATTTTGAAAACCCCAACATTTATATATATAACGGTCATAATTTCTTGAAGGACCATTATAAAAATAGAGGTTTAGGGTTTTTCACAAAATCAAAACACTTAAACCTAGGTGGATGGATCTCCTCATACCATTGGTGCTGACTACGTGTGTCATGGCTCTGGATATTATATTTTTCACACTGATGGACCCAAAAGACGACAAATATCTGATTACTCGAGTTTTGATTCTTAGTAGTCTTGTTGTGTCCATGTTAAGTCTTGCACATGGTGTTCTTTGTTAATTTGGGTCTTTGTAGCAATGTAACATTTTAATGTATCATAGTTCTCTTTATTCCAATTGTTTTTCAACTATTTAGTTTCAATCCCTTTATTGGTACCAAAAACAAACCATGTAAAACAAGAAACATCACTATAATACATAACATTGTTCACTTAGACAAGTTCATAAATCCTAGGGCATCACATTATCCCCCCTTTAGAAAATTGCATCCTCGAAATTTATTTCAAAAAACCACAAAGATTCTGTGACGTTCTCACCATCTCCACCATCGTTGAGGATCAACAGGTGCATTTAGAATAATCCACGTAGCGATGCTCAACACCTCCAGTTCCCTAACCCAGATACACTTAGGGTAGGAGCGGTTGAACTCATGGACTGGATATTCATTCTTCCATAGGGAGGCTCGAACAGTAAATTTTTTAGAAATGTCGATGTGGACCAACGTACGAATAACTCACTGAATTATGTCTCTGTCGAGAATATCCAAGACATAGATTTTGTTGTACAGGATAACGCTGAGGATTTGGTACATATATGTCACATAAACGTTTCCTTATAAAGAACCATCTTGAAATTTTACCCTGGCCATGTAGTTCTGGCCTAGGGTGAAACACAGGTAGAGCCATTCATGGTAACTTCCTTGTCATTCCTGCCCGGACAGCTGTGCTGAGCCTATTCGGTAGTAGATGGAGGCATTCCCCTGGCAGGTGCGGAGAATCTACAGACTGTTTTTCACCTCAAACTATTGCATGCACATTTTTTGCAAATTTGCGAAGGGGCCATACTCATCCTCACAAGTTTTGATTTCAATGATTTCCAGGATCTCTGTGGGAAGAGATAATAGGTGGGTTTTTCCTTCCATCTAAAAGATTAAGATGGGTGTTCAATCACTTGAAAACCATTCAAAGGTATAAACAAAGCTAATACGGAAAGGGAAAGGCAAAATATTAGTAAAAAAAAGTTTATTATTACACTTCAGTGCTTGAGTTTCCCATAATGATTTACTACATGAACTCCACACAAAGAGGAAAAACTCCCTATCTCCTCAAACCAAACACAGGCTGAGCATTCAGGGTTAAACTCATGCGGGCACCTGTGACGTCTCCTGAGTCTAGAATGAGGGGTATAAAGTTGGGAGATGTCAGAATACACTTGTAGTCTACAAGAAAGTCAGGTGGATTCATCTTCTATCATTCTGAAGTTCAACAACTCACCCCAGAAGCCGAAGTTCAAGATTTGACAGAGGTAGGCTGCTCGGAGGTCACCAGCAGCCGCAACCTCTTGAAAAGCGTTGAGGGTCATAAAACCAAAGTCCTCACTGGTCGTGAACACCCGGAGAAGTCCCTCATGGTACCTTCCTCGACGCACATAAGAGGGAAACTGAGTCATCATCATCAGGAGGTAATCCACTCCTAACCCCCGGTGTAACTGAAGTACCCATGGTGAGTTGGACATGTCGTAAAGGTGTTTTCATGTCATGCTGATATGGGAATAGTTTAGAAAATCCTCATGGATATCTAAAGACACAATGGTCTCTAGGGCTTCGGTGGGGAGAGACAAAAGATTAGTACCTTCGTTTTCCATCTGAAAATTTAAGAAAACTCATCATTTTTTTGATACCTAAGTATATATATATGTATATGTTATTATTATTATTATTATTTTCTTTATTTCAGTTCTGGTTTTCCAGAGTTAGCCAAACCAAACCTCTGATACTAAATGTGAGGACCCCGACTCTAGGAACCTAGAAGTCGGTGCCTTCTGAACATGATGTGTTCTTTTTTTAAATAAAACATGCACTGAAAACTACACATCATGTGCCATACATAGGATTGTGTGCGGTTCGGGTTCTAGGAAACCGACAAATTCTGAAACGATTCATCATTTAAAAGCTGATACCTGAAAAATTTTAAATCAAAATATGCGGTGAGTATTGAAAAACTAAGTAAGGGGGTTTAAAAAAAATAGTGTAACTTTTTGAAAACATTTGTTTAAAATTATCCATAGAACATTCTCTTAAGGAAAACTGTAACACATAACATCAAAATGCTCAATAAAGTTTTCAAGAAATATATGAAACACTTATGAAATTTCTCAAAGGAGTAATAATGGTCATTATAAACAAGTACGACATGTGATTACTTAAGCATAAAATTAAACAGTTAAGAGTAATGCATAATCAGAGCTACGCATAAAGGAAACAACTTCAATTTTATTTGATGGTTACTATATTACTAAGTGCTAAACACAAATCATGCTCCAAACTTATACTAGTGAAAAAAAGGAACTTTATAAAAACATAAAGGGAATGGTCATGAAATAATTGGAATTTTATCTTGAAAAGAACTTGTAAAATAACTTGAATTATGTGGCTTCCACATTTAACTTAGGCCATTGTTTCTGTATCACCAAGGTCCATCCCCAAGCTATCATTAAAAATTACCAAGGTCCACCCCCAAGGTATCATTAAAATTGTAATCTCTAGTGGTTACATCTTTACCCAATGCATTGGAGTGTTATCAGGGCCCACCCTAAAATTTTCCTTTATCATCATGTGAGCCACATCGTTCATACTTTACTAAAATGGTTTCTATATTCAAGATGTCCCATACCACCTTGAATAACTCATTTATTTTCATTTTACCCAAGGTGTCCCATACCACTTTGGGTAATCTAATATCTTAGTTCATTATCGTGACATGTCATAGGAATGCAATATGTACAATAATAATTATAATAAATAATGAACCATTACACATTTTACTAATACATGATATTATAGTTAACATTGTAAAATATGTCAATAACTAATCAAAGGAATATGTAGTTTAGTAAAAATTCTTTACACATAAGCTAATTATTAAATCATATAAAATGATGATATAATAAATAACGGATATTTAAAAATTATTATTTCATGGAAATGAAATGCTTAAAGAAAACACTTTACATTTGTTATGGTGATAAACATGTCATTAAACCATAGCTTGATTAGCTAATAACATTCACCAAAGCAGGTTCTTTACATAATAAGATAATAAATGGACACAACATGATAACACAGTCCCAAAATTCCTAAATCCCCTAACATATTTTAATCAATCCAAAATACACCTTTTATCGTAAAACACATCATGGGTGATGTCAAATAATCTTCTTTAATAAAACATGATTCGCATAAAAGAATAATTTACATAAAGGTTGATACCCATCCCTTAAAATCATAAATTTGATTTGTTTTGGTCTTCATGTATATGAGTACATATATATATATATATATATACAAAGTTTACAAAGTGGGGATTTTCATGGTAAAACAGTTTCAAACAACCCTCATTAATATATAATGCCTAGTATAACATACTGGATCATTTTGGAAATCCGAAAATAGCTCGAGTTTGGGTTATAAATATATTTATATACATATAAAAAACTGTATATTTCGAATATTTATATATGTATAGGTTTTATGAAATAAAACCGAAAGAAAAATAATCAAAAATTAACGTACCCAAAGGTCCTATCTTTTAAAAAAGACATAGGTTGATCAAAAGCTAAAAAAATAATCGATGTAAAATTATATATATAAAAACTGTATATACATGTTATACATACATATAGGTTTTAGGTTCTGTAAAACTGTATTGTTTTTTAAAAAAAGGATGAAGATCCTCCCATATGATCCCTACCGAAAACTTGATGGAAAAAACCCCTTAAAGACCATAGAAACTGAGGGGTTCGTATCAAGTTTATATGTACATATATAAAATGTATATACCATGGATGAAAAATCAAAACTAAGCATCCAAGAACCCTTACCTTCCTTGAGGGGGAAGTTCAGACCGGAGGTACGTCGCTGGCTTCCCGGGAGTTCGAGGGAGGGAAGGAGGAGGAGAAGCCGTCAGACTTCATGAGGTAGGAGGGTTTAATTACAGATTTGGTGCAACATGGTGACTCGGCCAAAGGGTAGGCCGGCGTGGGGAAGATGAAGAAACAGTGGCCTAGGAGGGGGTGTGCGGGGATCAAGAGGATCAGTTCAAAGAAGAAGTCGAGGTATCCTCGGGTGCAGGCCTACTGGTGTGGGACCCCAACGCGAGGAAGAAGACGCTGGAGAGGTCGACGCGGGAGAGAAGTGGATGACCTAGATTAGGTCCATGCATGATCGGATGACAAGAGGGGCGCGAGAGACAGGTTTTGAGATTTTAATGAACCAATGTCTGAGATTAGATCTCGCGAGAGATCGGACGGTCATGGGAAAAACAAACGGGGCGATCACACGGCTAAGGAACGAATGGGCGAGATTGAAGCGGAAATCGATCAGACAGTTCTGATCGCGTGGAACACGTCCCACATCGAAACAAACCGCATATGAGGCATGGTTTATAATACAGAGAACGCTGCCTTCGGAGAAATAACACCAACACACACACACCAAGGCCTTATACACAGGCCCCATGAGGGCCTTGGCCTAATCCTAAGCAACGCACGCCACATGCCTTATACACGGGCCCGCGTGCGACTGAACGGAGCTATGCTCAACTCGGGATCTGATTGGTGGTACATCGGGTCCCTAGGGGCTCGGTCTCGGCCTTAAGGGCTTGTCCCCAAGGGATGCCCTCGGCTTGGCCGAGTCCCAACCTAAATTTTTTATATAAAAAAAATTAGATATACAAAATATATAGAATAATCATACTTAGTTTCATTATAGTGTGAAATGTGAATATTGGTAAAAATTGAATTTTTATACGATGAAATAAACAGTTTAAAAATTTTCAAATCTAAAATCACATTTTAGGTTATATATAATACTTTACACTTTCATATAACCCTTTTAAAGGATATTAATATATTTCATTATTAACATGCCAAACCTTGCTAAATAGCCCTAAAAAATAAAAAAATCCAAATTATAATATACTCTACTATTTAATTCATAAAATTGTTTTTAAAAGACCAATATTTTTCCCCAATTTAAAATACATAGTTTTAGAGACCCAATAAGATATATTTTTTCAATTATCATGGATACCCATTAAACATAACTTTAATAAAATTTTAAAGTACTAAGTTTTCAACCATATAGGTATCCATCGGGATTTTGTAAAAACAACTAGATTTATTTTCAAGAATATTCTTTTTATTTTACATATATGATTTCTTGAAAAAAAACATCTTAGACAGATTATAATATGTGAAATATCAAAAGATTATAAGAGCATTAGAAAACCAAGATTTTATATAAAGATAATTTTTATCAACGGAAACCCAAAGGTTATTTTGAAAACCCCAACGATTATATATATAACGGTCATAATTTCTTAAAGGACCATTATAAAAATTGGGGTGTAGGGTTTTTCACAAAATTAAAACACATAACCCTAGGTGGATGGCTCTCCTCATACCATTGGTGCTGAGTACGTGTGTCATGGCTCTGGATATTATATTTTTCACAATCATGGACCCAGAAGACGACAACTATCTAATTACTCGAGTTGTGATTCTTAGTAGTCTTGATGTGGCCATGCTAAGTCTTTCACATGGTGTTCTTGGTTAATTTGGGTCTTTGTAGCAATGTAACATTTTAATGTATAATAGTTCTCTTTATTCCCCTTGTTTTTCATCTATTTAGTTTCAATCCCTTTATTGGTACCAAAAACAAACCATGTAAGACAAGAAACATCACTATAATACATAACATTGTTCACTTAGACAAGTTCATAAATCCTGGGGCGTCACATTTAATGACCACTAAATAAGTAATAATTAATTAATTATGAATAAGAGACCATATCATAAATTTTATTTATTTTTTATCACATATGTATAATATATTTTAATTATATTATGTGATAAATCTGAGTTATTAACTAAACTCGTAACTCCTGATAATATTAAAAGGAGAATAAATATTAAAATAATATTTGATCATATAATATTAATATTTGTATTTACTTAAACACTTGTAAATAATTTTGACAAATAAGTTCAAACTAATTATTATTTAATTGAATAATAATTTTTTTTTTATTTTTCAGTGATCGATAAAAATTGAAGAATACTCAGACCCCATGGTGGGGTCCACCGTTTCCTATATACCTATTCACCCAAATAGGAAAGATTATTGAATGTGTTATTGTGTGTTACCCTATAGGACCTTATCTAGATAGTATTGAATAGTAGTCCCATACCAAGAGTGGAGTCTAGAACCCCATCAAGGCCTCTAAAGAGACCAAGAATAGTTATAGCAACGACAACTAGCCTATGAACACACACTCTGAAATATGATATTTTATTCATATGATATCTCATAAAACAGGATACACACTTGTGTCATCGTCCTTTATTTCTTTATTATTTGTTAATATCTTTGGTTGGATTAACCTTTGACTACTATAGCCATGGATTTATGATGGTACTACCATCCTGATCAACTCAACCAGAGATATCACTTCCTCAACTGAGAAGCCACAAATTCTATCTTAACCATTCAACAATTGTCATAGTAGTGATGATGCTATAAAAAATACCTCACCGGGACTTTATTGTCATTTTTTTCACCATGTATCAAAGTATGTTATCAAATGGTAAAAATTAATAATGATCTCAATTCAGAATAGCAATACACATGTCCATAGATAGGAACAACCAATGACACCTGAAACTTGTGGTGTTCCTATTGGTGTGCATTTCCTCATGATCTAAACTACTTGAGATAGTGAATTGAGAACTTAATGAGAAGAATTCTCAAAACTTATGATCCCCCAACACCTGATAGTCGCACATCATCTGTGTCCCGTAAGAATGATCTATCTAAACCATATAAAATTTCTTTAATATTGTTTTCATGGTATCTCTAAGTTCTCATTATAGCCTAGTAACTGATATAACCCTTTAATATGACACATAATCTAAGGATGTTACCATAAATATAGTGGATGCAGAAGTATATATATTATTAAAGTATGATAAACACATGTATATATATATAACTACATACATGTAGTGGTAATCAAAGTACATCACAAGTTGGGTCTAGGGAACCCACTTTCAACACTCCCACTTCCACTAGATCCAACTTCTAACAAGTCTCAATCCACTATATCTCACATGTGAATCATGATTATGATAATATATGGCTTTACTGAGAGTTGGACCACGTTATCCACTTTCAATACTCAACTAACTGTGACTTCACCTCTTTGAGTAAAATACCTTAAGAGATGAAAATTTATAAGTATATTTATTGTTCTCTGGTTTGACTTGGGCTCCTTGTAAGGAACTAATACTATAGTATTATTACAATAATCTATAATAGTGTATAAACTACTAGGAACAACACCTGAAGGACCTAAGAATGCCCAAAGATGGGAGAGGTGAATCAAGGTGTCATATTTTTCTTGTAAAGTTATGTATCTTTTTTCCACAATGGTATGAACTAGTTAAACATGTCTTATGAAAACCTTTAGAAAACACACAATCACAAGCAAAAAAGACAACAAAGCAATTTTACATGGTACACCATTAAGGGCTAGTATAAAAAGGATACACCGATAGTGTGTCGGTCATACCAATATACACTAATATTTACTATTTTTGGAATGAATAAGTTCATACATAGTCAAATTGTTCCAGGAACACTACCTTTATATGATTTTAAAGACAGAACACTTCCTACCTAGGAACACTTCCATAGACTCCCCCTAGCTCACTGCTTTGAGAGAATTATTTCTTAGTTTAAGAACACGAATGCCACATTAGTAGATAGGAATTGAATACTTTTTCCCTATCTAGCCCAAGACTCTTCATGAACTGATGTCCGGAATTTATACAGTTGAAACTTCTAGTCAAACTAACCAGATATTCAAAACATGAAAGTAACTCAACTCTATACTTATGTGTAACACCTTTTCTTCTGCGCAAGTTTTGGTATTGTTGCAAAAATTTCTTTCACACAACCATTCTATTCCATGAAATACAGCCTTAAAATTCACTTGGTCTAGATATAATCAATTATCATTCTGTGCTTATAATTTACTACATGTAAGTATTCTAGGCACATCTCTTTCATGTGGAAGAGACACTGAATCTTCATTGCAAAAGGTTCTAAGTCTGGAATAGGGGTAGTTTGTAGACCTGGATAACCCTATACACATGTTACTTGTGCACCAAACCCCATGAATGTAGTCCTGAATATGATGTCGAATATATAATTTAAGAGCCTTTCACACATCCCATTCTTTTTCCATATTTTTCAACAATTAACCCGAAACTACACTTGTATGAAACTCAGTTTTGACATCACATTTGGCGTGTAATATTATTCCGTGAAAAAAAAACTAATCTTTCACATGATTTTTTCCATCACTGTGTTGTGATGATACAATCCTGAAACACACCTTGCGCACAACACTCATATGCTTCTTTAACCTTGAATGAAACTTCCTTTGAAATAAAAACCCTTTCTACATTATCCAAATTTTGGGCCCAAAAATTTGGAAAACACTGGGAAATGATTCCACTTTAAATGTTATTTTTTACCTTTTATCGTAAGACCACTTTCCTTGAAATATCTGTGATTAACCCATTTTGGATTGACAATAAACACAAACTAGTCTCCATTTTATCTATTAAAATACTTGGTTTCAATAATATCCCCCTTTGGGTTTGTTGGAAATATTCAAATAAATTCAATAAATCACCAACCACTTATCAAAACCTGAAATGAGAGAGATGAGTAATCTAACAATCTAAGTATGCATAAGCAAAGCTCGGTGTATAAAATAAGAGGGGAACCATGAACTGGGTTATCATGTTTTAAAATGATCAAATAGGTCCAAGATAATATCTAACTATTTATTTATAACACAAAATTCTCATCATTTCACAGAAGCGTTGCATCGTTTATAATTATTAATGATGTCCAAGATAAGCTCGGATTTTTTCCTCATAAAATTGAATTCTGATCAAGTCATAGAATCATTGAAAGGTTTTCCAAAAACCGGAAAGTCATCAAACCATAAAAGCACTGAATTTATCATTCTCCCCCTTTGGAAATAAACCCAAAGAACCTATATTTTCACTAATAGAGGTCAGGACCACACTCCCCCGAGATCGTATCTCTCCCAAAAACCTGCATCACTTTAAAAAACATATCAAAATAGTTAACATAGATGGGGATATGGGACTACTCTTAACCTCCTCATGCACTGGGAGGTGGCTGAACACTGAGGTTCAACCAATGCTTCTCAAACACATTTCCTTCCAACGGATTAGTCAAAATGTCATTCACTTGGTCATCAGTTCGAGCATGCACCATTTTAATCCCACATTTTCCAAATTTTCCATGATGAAGTGATATATGTTCTCAATATGTTTTGTATGAGAGTGATGAACTAGGTTCTTTGTTAGATCAATTGCACTCTTATTATCACTATTAATTACCATCTATTGTTTAACCTCATCACTAATGTCCATTAGTTTTTTCTTCATCCATAAAAGTTGAGTGCAAGGATTTATATCAGATATATACTCTAATTCAGCTATGTTATGAGAAGTGATTTATTATTTTTTCCCAATAACCCAACACATTTTTTTCCAATAAAGAAGGATCCAGCACTTGTGGAATTTCTACCCACAACACCTCCAGCCTAGTCAACATTAGAAAACACTGATAGTTTATTATCTCTCCCTTTAGAAAAGTATAAACAAAAATAGATTGTACCTTTAATACACCCTGTGATTCTTTTAACTGCTAAAAAATTCTCTTCATTAAGATTACTTTGAAACCAGGTCACTAATCTTGTTGTAAAGATGATATCTGTCCATGTTTCAGTCGGGTATAATAGTCTTCCAGTGATTCTATTGTATATTGTGGGGTCCATTGAACACCCATCATCATGTGTTCCATGTTATTTCCCAACCACAATCGAAGTAAACATTGGTTTGGAGTCATGAATATTGAATTTATTCAGTAAAACTCTTGAATATTTTTCTTGAGAATTGAAATTGTAATCCCTCTTATAAATAACCTGCATCCCCATGAATTATGTGAGTTTACCAATCATAGACATTTCAAATTTTTATTTCATGTGATTGGAAAATTCATTCTCTAATTTTTGCCTACTTATGCCAAATATAATATCATCCTTGTACACCAGCACCATAAATTGTTCTTACTTTGAATTCTTCACATAGAGAATTATTTCAAAACCTCCTATTTTAAATTTGATCTTCTTCAAATAAGAATCTAGATGAGAATACAATTCTCGGGGTTCCTACTTCAGACCATAGAGAGCCTTTTTCAATCAAAAATCCTTCATTTCATCATTTCTAATTAGAAAACACACTACTTGTTCAATGTAGACTTATTCTTAAAGAGAACCATTTATGAATGTTGTTTTGACATCCATCTGATAAACTTTATATCCACTTTGAATTGATATTGTAGGGAAATATTGATTGACTCCGGTCTCACCACTAGAAAAAATGTTTCTTCGACTTCAATTCCTTGAATATGTGAATTGTATTTACACACTAGGTATTTCCTTATTTCTAATAACATTTCTGTGATCATCCTATTTTTTTAAATATCCATTTTATTTTATTTACATTGTGATTTTCAGGTCTATTTATAGGATCCCATGTCTGGTTATTATCAATATGATCTAGTTATTCATTCATTATTTTAACCCATGATTCATTCTTCACATCTTCTTCAAATTGTGTTGGTTTTACAATTTATAAGAAGTCAGGATGAACATAATTCCTTATTCTCCTTGTCATTGTGGGTGTGGTATAACCCCAAATGATGTTGGATTGATCAATTTATGCTCTTCTATTTCTCCTGTGAGGTTCTGAATAAGTTTCTTCATCTATGGTTTCCTCTTCTAATTACTCTAATGATTCATAATTGTTTTGTTACCCAAAAACGTTTTGAACACCTTTCTATACATCTACATTTTCATTTGTTCTATTTCCACATTCTTCGTCATCTTATATCATATCCGCACAAGAGATCCTTGAGGTATTTGTAGTTTTGTCTTCAATGATATTTATATCACTTATTTCCAAAATTCTTCAAATATTATTATTGAAACATTTGTAGGATTTACTATTTATTTAATATCCAAGTAATAATCCCTCATCTACAGCATATCCATACTTCCCTTAATTTCATTCTTTATTTCAAATAAAATATTTACATTAAAAAACATGAAAATACTTCAAATAAGGATTCCTTCCATGCCACAACTCGTATGGTGTCTTGGTTTCTCCCATATAAATCCCTCTTTGATTCTGAGTATACACTGCTCCATGAACTACCTATTTCCAATAATGACAAGAAATGTGACTCTAAATTAGTATAGTTCTAGCCATATTCTTCACATATCAATTTCTGTACTCAACAAATCCATTTTTTATAGTGTTATCACTACATCCATGCATTATTCGATGTTTCTCTAGGTAATTTTTAAACTCAATGGATGTGTATTCCCCTACATTGTCATATCTATGAAATTTGATGGTACGACCTGTATCATTTTCAGTTACCCAATGATGACCTTTTATGTAATCAAGCACTTTTTTTCCTATGTATAATCATTACACAATCCATTATAGTATAATGATCAATAAAAAGAATGAATTACCTCTCTTTATATGTTTTTACAATATTTTTTAGACCACATACATCTATTTGGATGAGATCAAGAAGATTTGATTTCCTTTTCTTCTTTACACGAAATGAAATGTAGACCAACATTCCTCGTATGTATGAATCAAACATATTTTCATGTTCATACTTCAGATTGGGGATATCCATGAATATCTTCAACTCATATATATTTTACATTCCTTTTTTATTAATGTGAACCAATATCTGGTTGCACAAGTTGTTTTATTCTAAAACTATCAATTATAAAATGTTCTCTCTAATATCAACTTGATATAATTGTTCATCTGTTATACATCATTTTATGAGATAATTCCTTGTATTTACTTTCATGGTTTATCCCTTTTTATTAAATGTCAGTATTAGTCTCAAGTCATAGATTTGTCTCACAATTATATGATTGTAATGTAGACCATCCACATAGATAACTTCAGTTTTATTTAACTTTTTATTTTCCATTTTTGAACTTCCACTTCATTTGATCTTTAAAGAACCATCATTTCCGAAACATACAGTTCCATAAACCCTTTTCTTAACATTATTAAATAAATCTAAATTCCTTAAAAAATGGGATGATCATCCACTATCAAGAATCAAGTGATACTATTCTTTGTATCTTTGAGAGCTATTTCTACAAGTTTGGATTTCTCAATTTTATTATTTTCATTCCATGAAATATTTGATTAACTGGAGGATAATGATGGTTTTTTATAATATATTTTCCATTTTAATTGGTTCTTTATACTCATATTGTTATTCAAGAGGATACTACCAATTTACAATAGAAATTCATCTGGTTGGCGGGTATTGACTTTTCTATTAGTTATGTATATAAAACTCTAACCTTTCCTCTGAATGCAATCAATAGTTTTATGAACATAGTTAATGTAGTGAAAAAAAATCCATAAAATACATTTCTTCTATATGATATAGGATATGAATTCATCTTCCTTTGTTGACTTCCTAGATCTTCTCCATTCAAATAGAACCTTGTATCTTCATAGTATGATATGGTATGGCCCAAATAGTACCATAATTGATATTTCATAGAAACAAATTCCGTCTCGCTTATATTCCTCCTCATGTATCCTTCATGGTGAAAAGTGTTTGACTATTGATCATTTCTGGATACTTTTGGATAGTTTTCAGCTTGATTATAGGATTTCTTTTTTAGGACTTCAGTTGACTTTATGATATGTCCAACTTTATGTTTCCCATTATTTTGTCATATCTTGTTTCCAACTTTTGATGTTTCAGCATCACAACCAATTCAACTTTTTCCAATGAATGTGGATCTTTGATCATTCAAAGTATTATATACTCTTTTGAAACCATGATTATCTCTCTCTAAAATCTCTAAATCTGAGAATATTCCAAACTATAATTTCTTTTTTTTCCATGAATTTAAATAAGTTTCAAGTTTACACCTTAGAGTAAAAAATTATTCTTCAAGACTCTAAACATTTTTAGATTTATCCTCCATTATGGATGTAAAATCCTTGATGAAATTTTTCTACTCTTTTATACAGAGCTAAAATTCCACAACATCTTCTGATCAGGAAAGATCTATTGAATTTTCTTTTGATTTTTCTTTCATTCGATCAATTTCTTCTTCAAGTTGATCAATATTCATTGATGACACTTACAGAATAGATCTCATCTTTCTACTTCCATTTCTATGATTTTTTATCTTATCACGAGCATACTTAAGTTCCACCTTGAGATAAACAACATTAATCAAATGATTATCTTTATCATTATATTTTAAAGTTTTGGAAATTTCAACCAAATCCATCATGGATTCTTGGGTTCCAGATTTAATCTTTTGTTCTTCATCCTCAAAAAATTCATCAACACCTTGTTCTTATTTACAAAAGAAACTCTTTCTCTATAATTTATTTTTTGACTTGAAGTCTACCTTTTTGGGAAACCTTTTTTGAAGCTTTTGTATGTTTCCAATTTCACTTTCTTCATCATTGAACTTCTTTGAGCGTCAAGATGAAATGTTCCCAACTATACCACCTCAGAAATGGACTAGAGGAAGCTTCCCTTTAAATGTCTCTTTTCCTCCCTTGAATTTCTTAGCAAAAAGAAAAATAAGTTCATCTTCCACATTTAATTCATTAACACTATCACTAGAAATATCAATTTTCCATGGATTTTATTATGATTTCCTTAATTAATAAACTTGTGGAATCTTCTATTTTAACTCTTATTTCATATGCCACTGGACTTCTCAACATATCATCTAGAGAATGTTTATAAAGATTCATTTCCTCAAGGATTTACACTTTAGGATTGTACAGAGGTGGAATCCTTCTCAATATTTTCTTCACAACGTCAATATCTTTTATTTCTTCACCAAGTCCACAAATTTCACCAAAAACATCAGTAATTTGATTAAAAAAAGTATCTACATTTTCATCAGGATGCATTTTTAGATCATCAAAACTATTGTAAACAATATGGAGTTTCACCTCCTTCACTTTGTTGTTTCCTTCGTATATATTCTCCATATTTTCCAACATAGACTTTGTTGAAGTAAAAATCATCACCTTCAGATAGATTTGATTAAAAAGAGTAGCATTAAGGGAATTATGTTCTTTGGAATCAGCCTCAAAAATTTTCCTATATGTATTATTCATAGATAGTCTTATTGCATCAGTGACATAAATCCACTGTGAAGTGACAAAAAGAACCTTCATCATAAGAGAGATGAGATATCATCCTATTCTTCCAGATCTGGAAGTTACTTCATCAAAGAGGGGGAATCCCCTGAAATTTATTGAATTATCCATGACAACAAATGATGATAGATTTAACACTAGTAACTTGTTCACTCTGATACCACTTAATGGAACCCGGAACACCCTGAGAGGGGATGGGTGAATCAGGGTGTCAACATTTTCTTCTACAATGATAGATATTATTCCCATGTTGGAAATAACCAGTTAAACTTGACTTATGGAAACCTGTAGAAAACACACAATCACAAGAAAAGAGACAACACAAATATTTTACTTGGTTCACCACTAAGGGATGGTCTAAGGATCATACACCAATAGTGTGTTGGTCATACCTAAATCCACTAATTTTCACTATTTTTGGAATATAGAAGCCCATTAAAGTAAATATATTCTAGGAATAGTACCTTTACAGGATTTTTGAGATGATACATTGCCTCCATCAGAACACTTCCATCGACTCCCCCTATATCAATGCATTGAGAGAAGTATTTCTTAATTTAAGTACTTGAAGGAAATTTCAGTATATTGTCATTGAAGACTTTTTCCCTATCTAGCACAAGAATCTACTAGCAACGAAGTCCTAAATTGATGCACTTGAAAGGACTAATCAAACAAACCGGATATTCAAGACTTGAATGAATCTCAACTATGTACTTGCGTGTAACACCTGTTCTGACAATCAAGTTTTGGGGTTGTTGTGCAAGATTCCATTTCTCACATACCTTATCATTCATGAAATACTTCCATCAAATTCACTTGGTCATGATATACTCAAGTATCATTCTGTACATAAGATATATTGTGCATAAGTCTTCTACACGCAACTCTTTCACATGGAAGAGACACTGAATCATCATTGGAAATGGTTATATGTCTTAAATAGATGTAGCCACATATTTATAGATCTGGATGACCCTATTTTCAAGTTCATTTTGTGCCAACCCCCATGCGCGTAAGCCTGAATTTGATGTCGCGTCTAGCATGTAAGAGCCTATCGTGCATCCCATTCCTTTTCCAATTTAGTACTGAATTATATAATTTATAAGTTATTTAGAGATTATAGAAAATTGTATTTTAGGATATTTATTTAATTTATAATATATTTATAAATTAATAAATTATAAATTGTTCATAATTAATTAATTAAATTTTTATCAAACACTGAATAAATTAAAAAATCATAATATTAAATATTAATATTAAAGAACATTTGAACTCATACGAAATATCTATTAATTTGTGTTACAAAAAAGTAGGGATAAATAAACGTTAGAACAATTCATAGAATACTAAAATGGAAAATAATTAGAATAATATTAAAAGATACATAGATTTACATGGTTTTGGAAATGATCCATACATCCACGGAGAGGTAGAATAACTTCACTAATTCAGGAGCACAATTACATAGAGAGTTTTAGAGTCTCAGGCACAGATAAACCCTAACTCGAATGACCTAATTAAGAATACAATTAAATTTTCTACCAACTACTTAGTAATTACATTTTGTACAATTACATATTTTGGAGAATTATTTAAACAATGTAATAAATGATTTTTGATAATTGATATGATCAAAATTTACAAAAATAATTAATAATTCTAATTACCCATCCTAGGTAATTTTGATTTTCCATGTACATGGATTAGCTAAGCCCCTGAAAAGCATCAATACCAAATTTCAAATCCTCATAGTCTCTTTTATAATACCAAAATAGTAATACAAATGAAAAATTTGCTCCGATACCATTTTGTAACGTCCCAACTCAGCATCCACTCAATTGGGGCCCCAAGCCGGTAGGTCCCATGGCCCCAAACGCACCTCCCCATATGCCAGAGGCTACCAACTAGAAATGAGGGTGTAAATTTAGTATATTGGTGATATTATACCCTCATATCAAATTAATAAAATAGATACAATAAATAAAAAACAGTAGTAGAAGCATAATATAAGAAGACACTAAAAGATTGGACTAGTAACTCATTGTAGGGGAATCACATACAAAATATATATTAATGAATTTCAAAAGTGTAAATAACTGAGAAACAAGATAATAATCAAAATAAACTAGGAAATGTTATATACATGATTTCATGGAATGTTGATATACAACCAGGGAACATGGGATAGACATATACAACATGATATACAAAACTAAAAAAAGAAAAAAGGTTGCTCCAATAACATCTCAAGCATATGATCGGTCCTATTCTCCTATGATCCTTTTTTAAGTAAAGAATATCAAATATCTACAGTAGGGAACTTTCCATTATCCATACATATTGGATTGGTGTAGCCCAATCCTTTTTGAATGATGTTTGAGTCGAATGCTTGTAGCCTGTAATGTGCACCAGGCCACAACCCTCATGGGTCAAGCTCCATAGTGAGCTCATTGGGGGTTGTAGGGGAAACAGACCCTTGCTCTGGGGGCCTAGGGGCCAAAGGTCACTGAGCTCCAAATTTTGGGTAACTGTAGAAACTCTGACCACTGTAGATGATCTGGCTGACTGACACTGATCGGTCACTATAGTAATTCAGACTTTAGTGTCAATAGCACTATAGCTCCATGGACTACCATCTACCGACCACTGTAGTAAGTTTTGACATGGGTGGATATGGTACTATAGAGACATGGACTTCCATCCACCTTTCACTATAGCGATGACGAATTCCTATGTAGTTATTGGAATAGTGGATCTTCTTTCTCATTATGTAGCCTATTTCAGGCTAGGGTTTTCTTATTAGAAACTCTAAGATACTCCCTGTTCATTGTGCACTAGTTTTTGTAGTGAAGTTAGTCTCCTTATCCGTGGACATATGGATAATTTTCCAAACCATGTGAATCTTTGTGTCTCATGTGTTTCTTTTTTATGACTTTTCTTCTTTTTCAAGACATTTATTTCCTTATGACTCCCATCATTTCCACATCAATACCTTCAGACAAGTAATCTACTTAGGTAACAAAGGAATCCCATGTAGGTTTTGAGATAAAATCCCAGTTGGACACCAACGTCTTTTCCTATAAGTAATCTGATTAGTGTACATAGAAATAGAATTGTGCATGTATAAATGAATAATCAACAGGGATGAATAAATAAGCACCAGCCTGCTTAGGTTCCTAAAGGATAGATGGAGGCTCTACCTATTTTGGCTCATGGTTGATATAATATTTTAGTTAGTAAAAATATTTATAATAACATTATATATATAGTACATCTATATTCTAAATCCACCTATATAGACTAAGTACGTGCGGATGTATGTATCCATATACCTAGAATACTAGGTGTTGGATGGACATGGGTGAAACACAATCATCTATAACCAGTCTAAACGAGACTATAAGCTCAAGAAAGGGTATAATCCCTACATCTCATGATAAATGATAGACATCATGCTCATCACTCGAGATAGTGGGTGATTCGTTGTGTCAACACTTAGAGAAAGGGATGTGGTGCATCATGCCCACCCTCCAAATAGTGTCAATGGTGTGACATGTCATGCTCAACACCCGGTTTAAGGGAGAGTTAAATTTCATGCTCAACAATTCCCTTAACAATACCTTTATCTATGTCTTAATCATATTAATATTAAAAAATGATTGATTACATAATAACCATTATAATCCACAAGCCCAATATTCAAATGGTGTCAGAATTAATTTAGTCAATTCATTAAGCATGAAAATATTGGTGTGGCATTACCACCCATTAGAATTTTATTAATTGGTCCATTTAATTCAATTAGTCAAAGAAAAACATCATGAATCGATAATTTCAATTAATAAAATCCATTCATCACAAATCAATTACAAGGTTCAACAAAGAACCTAAGATGTGCTATTATTAATTGGGCTATTACCTATAAGGATAAATTCTATATATAAGTCAATCCAATCACTTGGGATGTCCTATGGATCTATAAAAATTTGTATATCAAAGGGAAACTCCTATAATCTGTGATGAACTCTTAGAAGGTGTTCTATTTATTTAATGCATTAATTAAAAAGGGGAATTTCAAGCCGACACACCCAAGGGGTGTCCATGATCGAGGTTGACATCCTCTATTTACATAACAATGATCAATATGAGTATAAAAAGGTGTGTATATAAACATAGTATGATTAAAATACTTTTAAGGTAATGCGCATAAAAGGTTCTCATTCTTCACAAATACATGACTATTAAAACTCCAAAACTTTTGTAGAAAACAACGAGACCACCTACCTTTGGGCCATTGATTACTCATCATCTATTGGAAGCCTTATATTCAATGTATAATTGAAGAAATAGAATAACTGGTCTAACTCCATGAAAATAGGGATAACAAGATCACAACAAAATAGTGAAACATATCTGAATATAAATTTATATAGGAATCATGAGGAATATGGATCTTACCTAGAGTTATTCAATTCTTCTGATAGATCTTGATTACGAGTCCATATGTGTGATTGGAATGAAATCCTAATTTAGGTAAAATGGAGATCCATAAGAGGAGAAAGAATCTTGGTCTACTTGAAATGAAGAGGGAGGATAGGAACTAGGGTTTTAAGTTTAATGAAGGAAAAATTGGAAAATTCACCATAAAAAAGGGTTCACGGTTTGTCCACATGGTTGGCCAAACTGTGTGCCAACTATGCGAATGGACTCTTTCAAAGAGGTTAGAAATCATGAACGGTCACGCTCATGGGGTATCACTATTTTAAAAAACTATGGGGCCCCGAAATCTCTTTTGTCTCAACCCACATGGTTAGGAGAGAACTTGCAGGTTGGGATTCACAGTTTCTCCTAACAGCGTAGCCTAGGTTATTTTCAAATTTCTTTAGGTTTCAGGATCCTAAAAAGCCTTGAACACCATCATAACCTCTGTGAATCCATTAGGAAATTTTTAAAGGAATTTAATCCCAAAAAAATGGGCCTTACCTTCATAAAAAAGGGGTCATTTCAATTTAGAAATCTATTTCAAATTAAGAAATAAACAATGGTTTCAATATATAGAGTTTCCTTACTAAACCACTTACCTCAATCAGGGTATCAAAAATAACGAACATTATATTTTCAATTGGAAGGGGAATATGGGCTAGAAAAATAAAGAACTGATCATATAAATGCAAATCTCAAATAAAAACTCAAATTCAAAAATATCATAAGATTACGTAGCCCTTAGTGAAGAAGAACACATGGGAAAAGAGAATTCATCAAAATATCTGGAATACACTCACCGGAAGAGAATAAAAACATCAACCAAAAATTCAATATGTGAAGAAAAATTTTTGTAAGGGACAAATTTTCCTCTATCGAGTCTCTAAAGTCCTTTGGGTTGAAGTAAATTTGAGGGAGAAGTGTTTATAATTTAAAAAGAGATTATGATGAATAAAAGTTCCATAATTCCCTGGTGTTTGTCACCCTAAACAAAATCATCAGCTATCCACTGGTTCCCACCATCTAGCCAAAGGTGCCTAAAAGAAATCATGTTCCACTAGATGTCCCAATGGCTGGTTTGTGGGATTCCTATAGGGAAAAACTTCTACCAGTAATCCACCAGCAAACCATTGGATCTCACTAGCTAGATGGTGGACTTACCATATGAGACCCCACTATAAGGATTCCATTGGATGGCAAGTGGACCTCACTGGCTAGTTAGTGGACCTCATATATCCCCATTATCCACTCTCACACCAAAACTCTCGAATGACTCCTGAACACTCATACATGGATCAAAACCACATCCCCCAACCCCTCAAAAGTTCCAATAAAAAATAATTAAGAATAAATGAAAAAAACCATAGATCAACATGAGAAATAACAAGATCCAAAAACAAACCAATGATCATACCTAAAAGATGGTGTTAGGATATTACATTAACACTATTAATCTATATTTTTTATAAGATGAGGGGTATAAATTCATCGTTTAAAACAAACATTAGATTTGGTATATTATTAGTTCCTTTTCTTTTATATAGTGTTGGGAGAGAGTTGAGTTTTGTTAAGCATGATCCCTTGGATTCTCTAGGATGTATTAAGAATAAAATAATTTCCAATAACCAAAAATTGAATGAAATATAAAGAAAAAAACAAAACATAACATTGGTTTGGTTTCATTGGAGGAGAGGTAATGGTTAGGTTTCCTAAAGTGGTAATGATGGTTAGTTTTTTAACATTAATATATATTGACAGATATTAATTTAGATGAAATCTATTCATTTATAAATTTCCTTTTAATATTATGTTTTAAACATAAATATTAATCTCAAGGTGGAATTTTCAATATGATTCTAGTATGTTTTGGTGGTTGATTTTCCCATAATTGTTTTCTTGTTTGGATTGCCACTATTATTAATTTATTGTTTCCCATGTCAAGTATTATATTATGTTAATCTTACTACTATTATTCTTTGATTTTTTACCATGTCATGTCTTACATTATGGTTGGATTTCCAATAGTATGCATTGATTGTTTCCAATGAAATTTCTTATACTATATTTGGTATTCTACAAATATGTATTGACTATTACCTATGTCATTCTTATACTGTGTTTGGATTATGAATTTTACTCCATAATTTCCTTTCTGTTTCACTCAATCTATTTATCAATTTAATATTTATTTTCAATGTACTTGTGGAATTAAATTGAATCATTTTGGGGTTATTCCTTCTGTTCAATTCAAGTTTTTATTTTTTATCTTGTTATATTGATCATGTGAAATGGGGTATATTTTATTATTATATAATGATTAAGTAGGTCCTAGATGGATAGGTTCTTGACCAAAAACATATGGGCGTATGTTACCTTACTAACATATGGGAAGTGATTAATGGTTCTCAGACCCTACTAAAATTTCCCCTTTCCACATTCTTAAAGGGTTAAACTGCAAGATTTTACTAACTATGTATAGAATATCCCCTTTCCCATTGGATGTTAATTTCACCCTACCTATATTTTCAATAAGTCTGAAAGGTATAACCACAAGGTGTACCATCCACAATTTTTAAATGCTCTAAAACCCATTTTTTATTTTATAAGTTCTTTTGTGAAAAATTAAAAAAAATCACCTTTGTTTTTACCCTTACGTATGGCCTAGGGCATGCATAAATGTAAAAAGGCTTCTTCCTATATACAGGAGTTATTTTTAATGTTACATTAAGGTATCCCTTGTTTTTCATTGGTTGTGTAAGGGTAAAATAGCTACTGCATAAGGGTAGATGGTGGTTCTACATGCTTCATAAGAGTAGCTCCATGTTTACTTGGGATATATAAAATTTCCCATGGAGTTATATAAAGGTAAGGTGTAAATCCATGCACTACATAAGGGACTTCGTAGCTTCATGTAAGGGTAGCCTTATATTTACTTAAGTTGTGTAAGGGTAACCTATATGCTGTGTAAGGGTAGCCTATAGTTTTCAAAGGGTACGTAAGGGTATGGTTGCATTGTATAAGGTTAAGTTCATTGAAAGGGTTGTGTAAGGGTAACTAGGTACCCTCAAGAAACCCATTGGATCTACATAAGGGTAAAACCATGTTACCCTTATGAAACACCCTTTTGGGAAAAATATTTTAAAAATCCCTATTTATTGTTTTCCTTCCCCAGTATGCTCTTATAACATGTTTTCATATTTTTAAAGGAAAAAAATTATGGAAATTAATTCCTAGACTTGTTTAAATATCATTACTCATATTATGGAATAATTTAAACACTCTACAATTAAGAAGTGATTAAAATAAAAATTAATTGATGAATTTAATTTTTGGTTTTTAATGTTGTGGACCAGTATGTGGTTGGATTTCTTGAATGTATTTGGACCTTATTGCCTCTAACTTTTGGATGTTATCTTGAGTTCCGATAGTCTAGGAATTACCTTTTTCAATAATGTCGACGCATTATTGGAACAATATGAATTCTTCATCTAGTTTCCAATAACATCATGTTATTTTCACTCATTTATTCTTGGGTGTTGCATTTTGAAGGGATAACTCTACTAATCGTTGGAGAGCAGTTTAGATGGATTAATATACAAACATGGTTCAAGTGATGATTACCTGATAGAATTTGATGTTTATATCATAATCCTTTAGGTAAGAATATACTTACCATGTTGAGTTCATCTTATGATTGTTAGCATGATATTATGACCCATGTTTATGTGCTTTAGACAATCTTGAGTTTGTTCACATGTGTGCATTTTTTGGATTTTTTTTCACACTTAAGATATGATATGCATTACCTGATATAATTACACTATTTTTCAATGTTATATTTTGGTATATGATATGTTTATTTTGTTTTATTCATGGTACCAAGGTAACAAGTGGTCTCATTGTGGATTGGTATCCCTAGAGGGGGAGTGTGTTTAGATGTCACATGTGACTTGATGATACGACTAAGATAGATGAAGGGGCAAGATAGCCTTGTGTGTATTAACCTAGTGGCTTGAAAATAATATGTGATCAAACTCATGAGATGAAAATAGGTCATGATAATCTCTGTGACTTGACTTGTGTGGTATTAGTGGTGCATGATGGTCTATGTGACCTGACCTATAGGACAAAAAATGGGGTATGATGATATATGTGTCTAGAACTAAGAGGTAAAAACATGTTATAATAGACTTTTTTGTTCTGAACTAGAGTCATAGGGCATACCCAACTATTGACCAACATCAGACCTAGGTCTCTCATTGCAACATTTCCAGGACCTTTATGATATTTTTCCATTAAGGAGAGGAAGCAAGTACAACTGGGGTTTTTTGTGAATTTTTTAGCACGCAAACAATTTTTATGGTTTTCTGATTATGTGAACATTTATTTATTATCATTTACTACACTCCTATTAATTTCCACTCAGGTAAATGATTCAATGGTGGTGGCATACTGAGTTTTATTACTCACACCCTGCACAGGAATCTCAATGTGTGTGAAAAATTCAAGTATAGGGAACCGCGAAAGGGTAAGGGGCTTGTGGAATATGATTGATCCACAGAGTATGGAGTTGGAGGTGGGACTAGGATAGAATCTATGGGTTACTATGGTTTTATTTATTTATTCACTTATTTCACTTTTATAATCTGGTTTGGATTTCCACTTTGGAAGTCGTTTATTGTTGTATGACATGTATGTCATCTATTAGTTTCTTCATGATTATTCTGATTTTTATTATATTATTTATTATTTATTATTATTTAATGGAAATGATACTAAGGGTATAATAAACCCATCAATGAACTTATACCCTTGTTGCTAGTCTCCAAACTCTTGCATACAAGGTGGTACCCATGAGGTCATGTGACACTCTGGTTCAGACCCAGTGGTTTGGGTCAGGGTGTTTTAAAATGGTATCAAAGGGAGTTTATTATTTTCTTTTTGTAATAAACTGGGACATAGTATAAAGGAGAGAGTTTTGTGAGACTCAGGTAAGTATTTTCCATGTTCCTGGCCAGCACATGGGTAATGGACCATCAAGATACCATGGACGTGATTTTTGTTTCTATTTTTATGAGATTTAAAATGTGTTCATGCATCATAATTAGTAATTTAGGTTCATATTACATATATAAACCTATTTTTTATTTCATATTAGATCATAAATTTAGTTCCTTGATGTGTTCTATCTATTCAGAATAGTTTCTCTATTGTGTGATATATATGTTTTTCCCCACTGTTGTGTTATAACTTTGTTGAAATTAATAAGTATAACTTGAGAATGTTTTTGGGCATGTGTATATATGACTATGAATAATGTGCAAGTATGGATACCTTGTTTAGTGTTTGGATGGATCTACCTTGTTTACGATCCCATAGACTGATTAGGATATTTCATAACGGCTTCAGTTTTTTAGTGTTTCCTTCTCTTTGTAGAAGAAAACGTTTTGATGCAGACTTATGGGACTACTTTTGAAGTGTGTTTAGAATGTTCCCATAAGGGAGGATTCTTATACTATATCACCAAACATTTAATAGTATAAAATTCATAATTCTTTGGTTCCTTCTCTATAGTTTAGGCATCGGGGCCACTTCTGCTTGAAGACTTTCTCTTAGTGAATGTCATGGCCATAGGTGTTCAGAACCATGGTAAAATGTGTTTTTAATTTCAACTCCAACATTATTCATCCTTAAAAGGAACCGGAGGCCCTGAGGATGATTATGAATGGGTTAAAATCATTGTGTGAATATTTGACCTAGTAGAGGCCTAGAAGGGTCAGTATGTTAAGTTAGAATCTTTCTTATTGCCGATGCTACCCATTCTTTATTATCCACACAAGTTGTGATTGGAATTAACTTACAAGTCAAGTTATCCTCTATTTTTCTTTTCCTTGATACATCATTGGGAATAAAAATTTACCTTCTTCAACAATGAAAAATGTTTCTAATATTTGTTACTGGTTATGGACATATGTGGGACTTCATGATAAGAGAGATGATGAGTTTTGATGTGATTCTTGGTATGGACTAGCTAACTAGATTCTGATCATACATTGGCTGCTATTAGAGATGGGTATCTTTTACTTCACATAAAGGAGAGAGGTATGTGAAAAATGAATAATGGGAACTGGGAACAGGAATATTTGGTGCAGAATTGAGCCATCATGGAACCATCACAATGAATATGGAGGGCTTGGCTATTTCAGAAGGACAATTAGTAGTTCCCTTGAATTTTCTTCTAGTCATGTATCTTTATCATGATTCATTACTTGATGAAGTTTACTTTAAGATAGATATTATTCTAGGTGTGAATCTTTTTTCTATACCCCCATATCATATGGCACTAGCCAAGTTGAAGTAGATCAAGCTTCATCTTGAGGACTTGAAGTAGAAAGACTTTATCAGGTAGAGTACTTCATCATGAGGTGTAGTTATCTTGTTCACCAAGAAAGAAGATATTAGTATTTGACTTTTCATTAATTACTGAAATATAAACATAGTTATGGTTAATAAAAAATATCATTTTCTTAGGATTGATGATCTTTTCGGTAAGTTCTAGGGATCCAGTGATTTTTCAGGATTGATCATCGAACAAGCTATCAGCAGTTACAAGACAGAGAGGAGGACTTCCCAAAGACGACATTTCAGAGAATGTATGGGTTCTATGAGTATTCAATGATTACATTTGTTTTTAACAATGAACTAGTAGTTTTCATGGAACTCATGAATAAGATCTTGCATCTATATTTGAAATCTTTTGTCATGGTATTAATTGGTGACATCCTCATATACTCATTGATTCCAATGAAACATGCTTGACACCTCATGATAGTCTTGAGTACACTTCGAGCACATCGGCTTTACGCCAAGATGAAAAAGTGTAACTTATGGATTTTGGAGGTCATGTTCTTAGGTAATGTGGTGTTTGAGACATGTATATTGATAAACTGAGAGAAAGTGGAGGTAATTTTGTCTTGGATAGGTTCTCAGAATGTGATTAAGATTAGAGGCTTCTTTGGTTTAACAGGATATATAAGATGTTTAGTCAAGGACTTTACTTTTCTATCAGTACCAATGATTGTGATGAAAAATGAGTAAATTTCTAATGGACATACCAGTATGAAGAGATGTTTCTTGAGCTAAAGAGTTGGTCAACCACAACTCTAGTGCTGATACTTCTTGATCTAGAGATTAGATATGTTGTGCATTAAGATGCATCAGGAATTGGTTTGGGAATAATTCTGATGTAGAGGGAGAAATTAGTTTCTTATGATTCACATAATCTACAACCCCATGAACAAAACTACCCAAATATCAACTTGGAGTTAGCAATCATGGTTCACACTCTGAAGTGTTTGAGACACTATATATTATGTGCTAGGTTTGATTCCAACATTTATCTTAATAGCCTTCATTAAAAATTTACAAAACATGACCTAAATCTGAGGTAGAGGCATTGGGTTGGGTACCTACAGATGTTTTACTTTGAGATTCCATATACACCCAAAAAAGGTAACATTATAATATATGATCTTATTCATAAGATATTGGTAGCGTAGGATATTTATGACCCACCTTCAGAGGAGAAATTATGCTTGATGAGTTTTTCAATTGATTAGAGGATGTCTTCTTATGAGGATCAAGGATTGATGACTTGTTATCCATTGGTGGTCACATATTCTTTAGTAAACTAGGTGAAGTTTGGATAAGACAATGGTCCAAAGTGTTTTGTGATGCAAGAAAAATTGGCTAGGGGTGACCCAATAACCAGGTGGTCATTTGGAAATGATGATGTGATCCATGTGCATGGGAGATTTGTATTCCATTATTCCATCAAAGTGGAGGTGATGAGGGACTTATATACCTCTAGTTGTATGGTACTTCCTGGCGAGACAAAGATATACCATGACTTCAGTTGATAGTTCAAGGGTCCATGGATAAATAGAGACATTGATGGGTTTGTTTCCTAATGCATTACTTTACAGACAGTAAAGGATAAACACAGATTTCCTAGTTATTTCCCCAACCCCTTCTAGTTCCCATGTGTAAGTGATAGGATGTCATAATAAACTTTATAATTGGGTTACCCAGGACCCTGAGAATATGCAATGTTGTTTGTGTGATTGTTGACTATCTGATGAAAGTTTTTCATTTATTACCAATATATGAGACTCAATGATAATATAACCTTGTAAATCTATATATCTGTTAGATATTATGCTTACACGGAGTTCCCTTGAGAATTTTTTTTGATAGGTACACACAATTCATGTCGTTCCTTTGGCAGGATTTACAAAAAACACTAGGTACTCCGCTTCATTTTGAGCACATCGTACCATCCTTAGAGAAATGAAAATTCAAAATAAATGATTCAAATACATGAAGATATTCACTGATATTGTGATCCAAACTTGGGTGGAACTTGGGATGTGAATCTAGACTTGGAGGAGTTCTCTAACAATAACAGTTCCATGCATTTATAAAGATGGCATCATTTGAGGGTCTCTATGGACTGTCATGCCTCTCATCGCAGAATTGGCACGAAACGGGTGAGACAATATATTTTGAGACAAATATGGCACAGAATACCTCATATAGGGTGGAGTTAATTAGAAAGTGGATGCTAACTACTCAAAATAGGTAATGATCATATGAAAACCAAAGGAGATGACCTTTGATGTTTTCTGTTGGTGAAAGTGTTTTCTTGAGAGTGTCACCTCGGTAAGCAAATCATCATTTTTGGAAGAAAGGAAAACTAACCTTGAGGTTTTTTGTACACTTCACAATCATCAAATGAGTTGAGATAGTGGCATACCATGTGGACCTTTCTCCATGTTATTGAGGAATGCATGATGTGTTCCACATTTCACAGCTTCAGAGTTACACACCTGATACTGAACATGTTATAGACTATGAGGACATTAAGATGGATCCATATGAATCTTATGAGGAGAACCTAGTCTAGATCATATAATGGATCAATAAATTCTTTCTAGGGAAGACGATACCACTTGTCTGGATCTTATGGAAGCACGGACAGATCCAAGAGGATATGTGGGAGTGTGACATAGATGTTTGAGCTCAATGTCCTGAGTTGATCAATCGAGGATGCTAGAAACACTTCTCAAGGCAAAAAAGTTATTATAGGGGGATAATTTTAAAATCATAAATTTTTAAATTCTCTAACCCCCCTTATTGTTTTATTTTATAAGTCTTTTTTTGTAAAATTAAAAAAATCAACATTGTTTTTACCCTTATATAGATTCTAGGGCCTATATAAAGGTAAAAAGGATTATACCGATAAATAGAAGGGATATTGGTTGTTATGTGAAGGTAACCATTATTTTTAAGGGGTTGAATAAGGGTTAAATAACCACTTCATAAGGGAAGCTAGAGTTTATTCATGCTGCGTAAGGGAAGCTCCATATTTACAAGGGACGTGTAATGGTATCCGTCTTTTTGAGTGAAGGTAAGGAAGGATTTCATGTGATGTGTAAGGGTCTTCCCACCACCACATATGGTAATCATGGATTCATGTAATGGTAACCCCCTGTTGACTTAAGTTTCATAAGGGTTACCTATGCGTTGCGTAAGGGTATCTCAGAGTTTTCAAAGGGTGCATAAGGGTTGGTATATGTTGGGTAAGAATAATTTCTTGGTTCAAAGGGATGAAAAAGGGTAACTTGATACCCTCACATGATACCTAAGAGATTTATAAGGGTAAAACCATGTTACCAATACATAACACCTTTTTTGGGAAACATATTTTAAAAATCCCTATTTATGCTTTTCCTTCACCAACACACTCCTATAACTTGTTTTCACATTTTTAGAGGCCGAAAATTTTGGTAATTAATTCCTTAAACAATTTAATGTTCATGACTCAAATTATAGAATAATATAAACACTCCCCAGATATTAAAATAATAAAAGAAAACTTAAATGATTAATTTAATTAGTGGTTCTTTATTCCACTGACCAGTAAATAATTTTATTTCTTGAAAATATTTGATCCTTATTGCCACTAGCTTTTGGAAGTTATCTTAATTTTGGATAGTCCAAGAATTCCCTTGATCGAGATTAGTGATTACTTATTTGAATAATAAAAATTATTAATCTGGCTTCCAATCACATCAGAACATTCTCTTTCTTTTATTCTTGGGTTATACATTTTGAAGGGATAACTCTAGGAATCCTTGGTGAACAGTTTACACCAACTTATATGTGGATTTGGATTGAGTGATAATTCCTTAATGAAACTTGAAATTGAAAAATAAAACCTTGGGGTAGGTATATCCTTATCATGTTGAGGTCATGTTATAATTGTTTGCATGGTATGATGACGTGTCTTGATGTTCTTTAGACCATTGTGAATTTTTTTACATGTGTGTGTGTTTTGGATTTTGTCCACACTCATGATATGATTTGTTAACCTTGAAATGATAAAAAAATTTCCTTGTGTTATATTTTGGTATATTATATGTTATTTTTGTTCTATGCATGCTAATAAAGTAACATGTGGACCCATCGTGGCATAGTATCCCTAGAGGGGGAGCATGTTCAGGCCCCGCATATGACTTGATGATAATACCATGATAGACGATAATTATTGATGGCATTGTATGGTTTGACCTAAGGGTATGATTATCATGTGTGACCGGTCTATGAGATAATAGCGGGGCATGCTAGTCTATGTGACTTGAAATTTGTGTTAGTGGTGGCACATGATGGTTTATTTGACTTGACCTCTATGGAAGCAACATGGCATGATGGTCTTTGTTACCTTACTAGAGAGAAAATAACAAGGTATGATGACCTATTGTATTCTATCTTAGAGGAATATTAAATGTAAAAATATTGAGTGTATTTGGGGCTAGATCCTTCATTTTTTGTGTTTCCAAGATCTTTCCAATATTATTTTAGTAAAGAGATGAAGTAGGTACTATAAGGGTTTCTAGTGAATTGGTTAGTGCACAAATTATTAGTATGGTTGTTTAGTTTTTTGAACATTTATTTATAATCATGGATTATAATATTATGTCTGTTCACACTTGATAAGGAAACATTGATGGTGTCCTATGGGGTTTTATTACTCACACTCTACATGGGAATCTTGATGCATGTGTAGAATTCATGTATAGGTACTTGAGAAAGGTAAAGTGGCTCATGGAAAATTGTTGAGTTGTAGATCATGGAGCTAGAGGTGTGATAGGGATAGACACTAGGGGTTACCATATTTTTTTTATTTATTTACCTATCAAACATTTATACTATGGTTTTATTTTCCATTTTGGAAGTCACTTATTATTGTATAACATGTGTTCCATATATTAGTTTCAAAATGATTACTATGATTTTTTATTATATTATTTTATATTTTTTATATTTTATATGATTGGATACTAAGAGTACAATCACCCCATTTAAGGAAATACACCCTCATTGTAAGTCAGCAGTCTCTTGCATATGAGTAGGTGTGCATGAGGTTTTGTGGCACTTCATATCAGACCCGTTGGTTTAGGTTGGGGAATTAGAAAAGGTTTCCTATTTGAGTCATTTTATGTATTACTAAGATTTGGGAATATAGAGTTATTGGTTATGGTTATTATTGAAGTTTAATATTACCTTATTGCAATTTGTTGGTATGATTTAATGTTTGTCTGTGAAAACTATTTTTTTTGTTTGTGGGTGGGTGGGTGGGTGGGTGTAAATGTGTATACACACCCTATTGTGAAAAAATGACTTTCCCAATGAGAGTATAGATATTTGGTTGTGCTTATTAAGTCTTTGTAGTCATGCCCTATATATTCACTTTGGTGGACATGTATCTTCATTGTTGTCATTAGAGGTGTGAATAGTCATTCTATTAGAAATTGTATGCTTATAGACTAGTTAGGATTAATGTTACATGTGTGTGTTCTATCTCCATGAGGGGATTTATATATTTGGAGGCCATGTTTGGAAAGATTTTTTTGGTACATCACCACTTTGTTTAGTTTATTAGTCTGTATTTCAGTCTATGGTCAGTAATATGGTTGTGTTCTTGGACTATTGTTTCACTTTTTATTTCATACATTTAGTGTTCTATATATATAGAGTGATCATATAAAAAAATTTCAGAACAGGACACACACATAGGTTACGATATATTTTCTATAGAATAAGGCATTGAATAATGTTAATATTATATGAAATAAAATTATTTTTCAATGATAAACCAACACCCTAAATACTAGTCACCAACCCATAGAGATTGAGAAATTCTCTTGGGGTCTGTGATGATCTAGTGCGGGTCAATAGAGGATCAGTAATGGGTTATTAAAAATGGAATTATAAAAGAGGTTTATGTTTTTTTATTTTATCAACAAGTGATGGGATTGTTGAGGATTTATAAATAATCCATCAAATTCCTTTTAAACCTATTTATTGTAAAACACTTATGTTACTTGGTAATTTTGAGGTATTGAGTAGGCACCATAGCTATAGGTTAGGATTTTGATTAAATATATCATGTACAACATAATGAGAATCAAGAAATGTTTTAGGGATCATCTTAGGGCCAAATTATACATCAATCCATGGATCATATATCCAGTGGAATATTATTAAATGTATATATTTTATTATTTTAAATTTTTTATATGTGAATAAATTTAATTAATGATTAGAAATTAATATTATATTTAAAATTTTCTTGAATACTTAATTAATGGTGATGTAATTAATTAAATTCATTCACATAGGGTTTATTGGTATTTATGATTTTATATATATTAAGTGTTGTTATGGGGATTATTCATTGAAAATTTGATTTTTATAATTTTAATAGACCATTATTATAGTTTAAAAAAATTGGTAAAAATAATTCTTACAAATTTGATTAATTTTTATTAATGACTTTTTCTCTACATAGATAGATATTGTTTGTTTCATTTTTTAACATGATGTTTAAACTACTAGTAAAATACTTTGGTTTTGAAAATTAAATAAATTGATTTGATTATGAAATTTCATAAATGAAAGGGGTTTTTACTATATATTTGAAATTTTAAAATGGCTATTTATTACAAAGTAAATTATAAATGTTTTTATCAAATTGGATTTGAAATTTTTTGGTTTTATAATATTGGGAATTTTGAAAATGAAAATATGTTATCATTTTAGAAATGAAATAGAACCTTTTAAAAATTTTATAATGTTTTTTTAAATTAGATATTAAGTGATAATGTAGAAAAAGTTAAACCTTAGGTGTTGTATATACTGGGCACATTGAGGCTTGGATTATCATGGTTACTCATATTTTGGGAATCATAGGTGTTTCATCATGCCTTTTTTGGTATTTGAAACATGGGTATTTGGTAAAATGTCTTGATTTTGGGAGTTTCACAATAAAATAGTGGAAATCATCTTGAGATATAAATTAGATTTTGAGTAGTGAATTGATGATTAGGTGATTTATAAAATCATGGGTTAGACACTAGTTTGAATTATCAGTGATGAAAAGTTTCATGGAGATGATTTTTTAGTGACTCATTCTCTAAAATATCTGTGTAAATGGTTTTAATTGGCCTTGAGTTATTCTAGAGTAATATTCATTTTCATTTTGGGTTATTTTCAATAATATCAGAGTTAAATGTTGAAATTTTATGCATTTTTATATATAGTTATAGGTTTTATTAGTAGTTTTATGGTTTGGGTGATTTATATAGGATTAGTGGCGTGGAGTTTTAAATTAAAAAATCCATTAGGTACCTAGTAGTGGATCAACTGCTGCTCAGTGAGGTGAGAAACATAGGGGGTGCTCTAGGTGGACCACCAGTTACCCATTAGAGTGGTATCAATTTCTTAGTATCCTAATATAATTTTTTAAAAAAATTGGTGGGTAGAAGTTCATTTCCTTATTCATTAATTTAACCCTAATTAGGATCCCTCAACCCCATTTTCCCCCATCCATCTACATCAGTGGATAAGGACACTCTTTGGTTTTCATTATCTCACAACCTTTTCTTCTTGAATATGGTATCTTATAATGAGTTATAATATTCCAAATCAAGGTAAATCCTCTCATGGTCTTCTCCTCTTATCTCTTCCTTACTTATCTTAGTTATTAATTGAAGGTGATAGGGATTTTGAGTCAAGATTTCAAAAATTCATGGTGAAGTCAAATCATGTCTTAGGTATTTTCCACATCTTAGTTAGTGGAATTCAATGGAGTGTTTTTTCACACCAGTCATTTCTTTTTTTATTCCAAGTGGTCATAGGATGAATAATTCATAGGATTAAATGATTTTATATTTCAATTTAATGTTATTGAGGTTATTAAAATTATAATTTTGTCTATTTTGGTATTGGGATTCCTTTTTAAATTGTTTGCATGGGTCCCCCTTGGGTATTTTTTATTTTTTTTAATAGAATGTGGTCATTTGGGTTTAGTCATCTCTAAAAGTTTTTGTGGGATCTAGGATGTTTCTTACTAGTTATAATACAAGTTTAAGATTTATGGTGGTCAAATATAGTCAGATATCTCAACCCTACTTTTCCATTTTAATTATATTACTCCCAAAACATGTTTTCCAATATTTTTTGAACAATAATAATATTTTGAAAATGTTTTTGGAAACCATAAAATAGAGTTTTTTATAATTTTTTTTTCAAAACCATTACTTGTTTTTTTATGAATTCATATAAAATAAATTTTGATTCTTAGTGAAGATGAGTAACTTAGTTAAATTATATTATTGGTTGTTAATTTATTATTTAATGGATGTGTTGTTAATAATTCATAATTAGTTCACATTTCACATTCCATAAACTTGAATTAAATTTTCAATGAATTTTAGTTTAAACATATTATTTATATGATTTAATATATGCATAGATTTTATTTGATGAAATTTAAAAAGGTGTAATGTTATAAATAAAGGGATGTCTTGGAATATATTAATTTTTGTGACACTTATAACATCTCATACTAGGTTATTTGAATAGGGATCAACCCAGTGACAATACATGACCTCAGGTGTGCCTCCCTATATACCAATAGTTATTGAATTGATGTGAAATTTGAATAATAACAATACCAGGACAATATTCTCAATATCCAAATATATGATAAAAAATAAATAATAGAACCATCATATAACATCAGAGTAATTGCAAGGAATTATAGATAATAACTAACCATCAATAATATACGACATCAAAATGTTATAACAATTTTAACCCATGTTGAACATAAATACATACATCAAAAGGATCTCCCAAAAGGTGAATAAAGTTTAAAAGTATTGTTCAAAAATATGAAATGATAAATAACTATAACTATGGAGTCTCTCCACAAACCTCTCTCACAAAAACCATCAAGTTACTCCATCTTGATCTCTTGTAAAACCAATGAATATTCTTGAAAGACAGATATAGGGTTTGTTGGGTACACGTGCAAAGTGTGAGCACAAAACATAGTTAGGAACCACCAATATGGTCCCTTATATATGAGATGAACAAACCATAAATATAAGGATTCAACATAAGATATCAACAATACTCAAGTTAATGATATTAATACTTGAAAACAACATGTTCTAGAGTCAGTGGAGCATAACCTTGGTAGGATCCCAACATCTATAGAACAAGAGACTTCCTCAGAAGTTTTCTTCAAAAATCATTTCAAAATTATAATTGAAGTTTCCATGGGACCTAATGAGGCTGATGTATGGGAATTTATTATCCCCATAAAGAAGACGAAGCAGGCCAGGGCCTATTGATCTGGAAAAGGTTTTGGGAAATTACTTATATAGGGACCTGTAAATTCCAATGAAGAATATAAGGGGTTGATATAAATTCTATAACATCCTCTAAAAATGGGGATAATAGGGAACCGGTGTAATTCCGTAAGAATGACATAAATAAAGGTAGTTTTGACATAGGGGTTATCTAATAAACAATGTTAAAAAAACTATGAATAAAAACGATTACACCAACTTCCGAAAACCAACATCCACTAGGTTAAAGTGTAAGGTTATTGGATTCAGTATACAAGGAAGTACAATAAGGAAAAGGGATATTGTACAAAGGTGACTCAAAAAGTTAGAGTAGAGTGAAAGGAGGAAGGAGTAGCTGCCTTTGAAACTCATGTATATAAAACCATGGAATTATACTCGATATGTGAGGAGAAAGACAAAGTAGACACTGAGGGACTAACCAAATAAGATCTTGTAGAAAAATATAGTTTAAAAAAAGATTCAACCTTGCTTAAAAATAGACCTTTGGAGACCACCCCTTGGAGAAGGAGCTATTAAGTACTTACCTAAAATTTCTAACAAGGTTGAAGTAGGGAAAGGTAAATATGGAGAATAAAAGAAGGTTCCATGTGGTATTACAAAGCATCCAAAAAATCAAAGAGGAGATCGGTGGTAAGTCCATATAGTTTAAAAGAGTTGGGGGAGTAAGGAGGACAAATTTGAACCTATTAACACACTAAAAGGATGAAATAAAGGGGAAAATACACATCAATGCCACAATGGAAGAATATGATAGAATGTAAGATAGATTAGTTAGAGTTGATACCAACCAAGAATAATCAGAATTGATTGACATTTAGAATCGTATTCTTCTTTGGGATTTTAATATGGGGAATATCAATATAGAGGATTTCATCAGGACATGGGACATGATGGCTACATTATTCGAGGATATTGTACATGGGGATATATAACCAAATAATGTTGCATAAATATAAGCATATAAAATCAAAACTTATTTCAAGGTTAACCAATAAGAAAATCATTTCCATTACCCCTCCCATCAAAGGTACCCTCCAAGATTGAAAATAGATAAAGAAAGATAGTGAAACCTAAACCAACCTATAATAGCCCATGGGTTGGTGACAATAAATGAGGGTATATAATCAAACACATAAGAAAAATGGGTCTCATAAAAATATGATAAGTAAGAGATAATATGAGAATAACCCCAAAACAACTCCTTATCATAATAAATAAATAATAAATCATAATACATGATGCGATTTTATACATAACTGGATGCAACTGAAATAAATAAAATACAAAAGAGATAAATCCTTGGTAAGAACCATGAAGCTCCAATAGCTCCACAAAAAAACAATGAATTGCTCAAATAAAAAATATTTTATATGAGTGGAATGATTATAACTTGTATACTTAGTAGGATTCTCTTCGAAACCTCTCATGAGAAATTTGAAAGAAGCATACTAAATCCTGATGAGTCAATAAGTAAAACCAACTCATCCACTAAACATTTATACTATTCATTTCCCATACTCACCAAGGATAACTCACTAAATTACACAAAGAATTATAATTAAATATTAAGAATATATATATATATATATATAAATGAGTACCTTGTATCTAGTTCCCCACTAGGTTTCTGATCATGCCCCTACTTCACACATCTCAAGACGCCATCTCTTCCATAAGTAATCATTCTTGAAAACATCTGATCAACCATATCATACCATGAACCCTTTACAACACATACTCATATATATACCCTCTATATAATAATCAGTTTATTTACAGAAGCCACAAAAACATGTGTATTATTTGATATACCTTAATCCATCACAGCCCATATATAACACACATGTAATAATACTTCATATACTACATCTAAAATAAATTAATTTCAAAAAAACTCAAGTTATCACATCTGGAAACTCAAATGTATGTGAAATCGCACTCATGAATACCCATATGTAATACTACAATTGAAGAGAGAGTGGGGGAGAAGGAGTAGTCATCCATACATATCCTCAACAACCTAGATATTGGGGAAAACACCCCCTAAACCTCTGGTTGTCAGTTTCCCTTCGAAGATGGGTAGGGTTCATATGAAATAACAAAACATTGATAATAGATATAGCTCTCAACTATACTAATGGCAACTACAAAACCTTAGACTCGTCTACCTCTATCGTCACTCAAAAAACCCATCTTCCACCTCTAAGGTCTAGATATCAAATAAAAAAAATCATCAAGTTCAATATTAATTAATTTATTTTACATTATTTAATATTATTCCATTTTCATTTCCATGAATAATAATTTAATAGTCTCATATAAGTTCCAAAAACACTATTAATTTTTTTCTTGTATTATCAAGTAGGTCATCATCATAATCAATCATTAAGAACCAATCCCATTATTTAGTTAACTCTTTATAATTTAGTAAATATCCAAGTACCCTAGGACTTAGAATAGGCAACCACTTTAAAAGATTCACTCATTGTGTATAGAATCAAACTACATCGTTCAGTTTGAAACTGATCATATAAATAAGAATATTCCGTTAGACATAAAGTAAGAATCAATCTAGAAGTAATGATCGATGAGAAATACCAACACTAAACTTGTCTTAACCAACCTAGTGTCATCCCAAACACTATTTCACATCATATAACACTCGACATCCCAGGTCAATATCTTTACATTTGGCACCATATTCCACCATTATCATTATAACCAAACATATTAGGTTATGAAAACAATCACATCATGGTTCTAAATCCATATAGAATAAATAAATATTTTTTTTCTTACACACATGATTCTAAAGGTAATTATGGCCATAACGACAAGTCATTCAAGCCTCCCACAGTCAAAAATAGGATTTCTCAACCCCATTCAATTCATCTTTAATAGAAAAAAAATTTAATTTAATCTTGAATTAAGTAGTTCATTATGAAAAGGTTTTCCATATTAAGAAACCTATAACAGTAGTTATAAGTAGCTACAATAATCGTAATATGATTCAAGAATTAACACATTTTTTAAACAATTCCAAGATGGTTAATACGTACTATACTCATGCCTCTTTGATTTAATTAAAAATACCATTCAACTTTACATTGTTTATCCATTTCTACCATAAAACCATTCTAAATGACAATAAAAAACATCCATGTAACTATCTATTAAGTATCAAGATGCAATAGTAAATGCATCTATCATAGAGCCCCAACCAATACTTTAATTCACAAAAAATGAAATATTATATTATTTAAACATGTGATAATTCCCATTTCAATTTTCTAATATCCGGAATTTTAAAAAAATATCATCATAATTTATTAATAATTATAACATTGTTTCATGCTTTTATTTGATATTAACAAATAATTATACAATGTAATGATATTATCTATCTATATCTATTTGATAATTTCTATAATAATCACAATTATTATACAACATTAAATTATTTATTTTCAATTTACCCTGATAATACTATATATTATCAAATGATATTATCTAATATATTTGATAAATCATTATATACCATTATTGAATTTTTGATCAATAATATTAAATGTATATTTCAACATGAAATTTTCTAGATCCTTAAGATAATCATAATTATATACATCTTGTAATATTATTCCTAAGTTAGTTCTAGAAAAATATAAAATTATATTAACAATATTCTACCACATGCGATAACATTATGGAAAGTATTATTTTGATTTCCATGTTGAAAACATAGTAATAAACAAACAATATATGATAATAATTGTCTATTGAAAAATTTATATTAAGAAAATACAGACAATCTACAGGAAATAATTCTAAAACATGAACTATGTTTATATTTCAATTCATGAAATATCAAGGGAATATATTATGAATATTTTATAGAATGCTATTATCCTTGATATTAAATATTGTTAAGAAACATGACAATTATAGTTTATTAATAAAAGGAATAACATACTATTTCCTTTAATTCTTCCATGTAAATTTCCTTATTCAAATTTATTGAATAACAATAATAGTCACTTCATGTGATGAACTTTTTCCTCTTCCAGTCAAATTCATAAATAAAGAATCTCATTTAACTACCACATGTAATAAATATGAGAAATAAATAATTTAGACAACAACATGAAATGATATTCATTTTTCTATATTTAATTATTTTTAGATTTTTATATAATCATTTTTTATATCTACAACATGCAAAGGTGTTGTACCAAAAATATATTAATATCCTAATAAAATATATTTATTCCAAAAATTAAATTAAGTAGTAGTATGCAATAACAATTCTTCTTATTCATTTTATATCTTTATATTATTCAATAATCATCCACATGTTGTACTAATTATTATCTTCTCAAGTTTAGTCTCACCCATTTAAATAAAAAAACATAAAAATGATTGATTCACCCTTTAAATTTAAAATAAAGAGAAGTAATAAATCACCTACTTAAAGAAGAAGGATTCACACAACTGCTACTAAAAATAGGAGAGAGTAGGATATATATATTTAGTCTAGAAATTAAATGTCTTTCATGTGAGGATGAAACTTGGATCAATTAAATATGGCTAATACGACTCAAAGATGAGTCTTTTGGATCACCCGAACTTGAGAAATTAATAAAGACTCAAGTGGGGAAATTATGGTATTCAAAAATATATATAGATATTGGTTCCACATGGATATTTAACATGCGTTAAGTTAATAATAAAATCATCTCCATTTTACTTATCAATACTCATTTTAATATTTTGAAATTTAATAAAGGTAAAATATTTCATTCTAAAACCCTTAACATATTTAAAAACATGTGATTTCCATATTTAATTCCCAAATTTACATTAATAATACATTACAGGTTGAAAGGGGAAGAGAAAATCATTTTTTTAGTAAAATATGCTACCCCTACACAACCCATACAACATGAGTAAGGGTAAAAGGGTTTTAAAAATACACAGCTAGCGACCTTTACATGGAAATGAAAGAATCTAGGATATCCTTAAACGAAATACTTATAACCCTTATGTAGCCTGTTTAAAATTTGAATTACACTTATGTACCAAGAATAAAAACAAGATGAATTTTACATAGCCTAGGAGAAACTAAAACTACCCTTACACGAGACTAAGGTTACCATTATATTAGTAAGAAAAGGGTGAACTACCTTTATGTAGTTTTTAGAAACTTACAAACACCCTTATGTGAGGTAACCATTTCTTTTATGCAAGAAGAAGGGTTATCAGCAAAATATTATGAGAGATATAACAATGACAAGTTACCTTTACATAAATTTATCCCTAAATTATTAAAAGATGAAGAAAAAGGATATCTACCTTTATACAAGGTTTGAAATGGACTGCCAACCCTTACACTGCTAAAGGAAAACACCACTTACCCTTCTACTAGTGTAGGGACCTTCCTATGGGTAAAAGTCTTGTTAAATAAAATAAAATTTTAAATTTAACAAACTAATAAATAAAAATGTAAGAGATTTATTATTAATTATAAAATTCCAAAACACCTCAAAATTTAATTAAATCAATTTCAAAACTCCAAAATTAATTTCCAAATAAACTTTTAATATTTTAAAATTCCTTTGATAATCTACAAATAAAATTAAAAACTCAATTTAAAATATAAAAAAAAAATTAAATAATAAACACTTTAAAATATAAAATGAAGGGTTGGGTGTAATATACAGAGATTTTAAAAGAACACCATGTTTGATAGCATATACGACATGCAACACAGAGTTTAAATGAACCATGAAATATTATTATTTTTTTACCATTGTAACCTAGCCATTGGTAGGTATAAATTGTAGTAACTATATTATGAAATATGTATAAAGGTCCTAATAAAAAAATTTATTTCTAAAGGCATAGTAAATAAACCCTCATTTTTAGTGAAGTCATTTTGTTCTTAAAAAATATATTTTCTTTAAACAAATTATTACTTCATGTGAGAGAATACTATAATTAATATTTGGATATTTTAAAATTTTTATTTGATAAAAAGATGTAATTTTTAATTTATCATATAAAATTTATATTAATATCATTTTTTTGTATTTTTTAATGATATTTATTTTCCAATGAATAGTGAAAATATGGATTTTTATAAAACTATGATTTCTTTTTATTAAGTAAAATAATTAAAAAGTAACATTATGAAATGAAATTGATCTCAAAGTAACATAAGTATTATATATTTTGATATAATAATATTAATTACATTTGAATCATGATTATACTCGATTTTAGTATAAGTTTATTTTTTGTCTTAAAAATGCATTTTTTCTAAAAAAACTGTTTTCATCGTGTTTTGTGTTTTTATCTAAAATTAATTTCATACAATTATATAAATTGTATATTGAAAAATATATTTCAAATTTGGAATTATGAGGTCCAATTTTTTTATAAATATTTCCCATTTTATTTTTTCATCATTAATAGTAACCATAGTAAATTTTCATTCCAAAGTACTGGTAAAATAAGTTAATTTGGGTTAAAAATGACGTAACAAAGATTCAATTTCATTAAAACACTTACCTAAATTTTATTTTATGAATATATTTCATATATAATCATCCAAACGTCTAAAATATTACATGTTTCCATTTATCATTGATTTTGACCTTTATAATATTTTAAGTAAAGGTAAAGAAAAAATGTCAATTTCTTACTTTTAATAATTATAATATTTTTAGAAATAGATGAAAATACCTATGTTAGATTATAAATTTTTTCTTGAACGTTAAATTATTTGTTATCATTATACTTTATTTTTAATTTTTTTTGATGAAATAATTAACTTAATTATTTACAGAACATCGACATAATACTTTTGTAAGAAGTATAAAAATAACGAAATTTATTTTAAGAACTCTAAAAGTGATATTTTTTTGGGTGGTTTAAAATTTTATATAAATTTCATAGATACAAAAAAATATTACCGATGTTTGAATGATTTATATTTTAAATCCATGAATATATTCTTATCTCTCAATTTAAACTAAATGAATAGTGTCAAAATTACATTAAATAAATTTTATGTTAAATAATAATTTTTAAAAATATTTAAAAAACATATCAATTATTAAGGTGGAAAAAGGATGTGAAATAGTAATTTTTTTATAAATTTTCCATTTATGATAAAAGTTTCATGTTATAATTAAAATTATATCCCTTTATTATTGAAAAATTCATTACTATGGTTAAAATTAAAATTTGGAAACCATGTAGTTAAACGAAAAGATAAGGTTTATAATAACATTTAAACTTATAATTTTTTTTTGGTGTGATTATATTAATACCATATCCTCTTTATATTTGAACCCATATCGTTATGGAACCATTTTATATGAAATAGACACATATTATATTATAATATTTCATGTATTTCCAAAAATGACATTAATGATATTTTATAATAAACAATGTTTTATTAAATGATTTAAAATTTATAAAAATATTATATTCATCTAGGTGAATGAGATATGGTTTAAAATATCAAAAAATGGTCCATTTGTGAGTAATTTTTCTTTCTATATCAACTTCTTTAACCCCTACAGAGTATAAACCATTGATATCATGGTAATTACCAAAAGGCTCAACGAGAGTTAAAATAAAGAGATAAGGGTGAAGATATCTCCTGAACTTGTACAATTTTTATTATATGATAGGATTTAGATTTATACTCATATTATCTTTTAATTATGTCAATTTAGATCCATTTTAACATGAAACTTAATTTATATTAATTTAATACTTTAAGAAATTTCCATAATGTCCCGTCCCCCACTTAGAAAAGGGAACCCTATCTCTTCTTCTCTCTATAATTAAAGAGATATTTGGTTTATCAAGTACCTACCCAAATACATTCATAACATCCCCAAATTATTTAGGTCTTAATTCTGGTATAATACCATCTTTATAGGGCATACGGTGTAAAGAAAAGTAGGTTTTATAAAGAAGAGGTATAACTTTTAACTAAATGATATAGTTTTATTTCTTCTTCTACCTCTATTAAATATTTTTCAACCTTTATAAAATTATAACAATGGTATCTTAAATATAATTATTTGTTATTATGTTAATGGGATAACCTGTATATATCTCCTCTATTATCAAATGGGAAGTGTCAACATCATTTGTGTGTACGAAGGATTACCACCTCGGGAACTGATACAATTAATTTTCCAACATTTCATCTCACAAATGGTAATATTTATGGATATAATGTATATATATGATATTAATTAAATATATGTCATTATGTAAAGTTAATACATCATCTAATTTATAACATTTCCATCCATTTAAAAATGATAACGTCCTTCATGCGTATATCTGGATTACAATAACCACAAAGCGATGCAATTTATTTTTATGAACACATCAAATAGATGATATATATAAAAATATTTTGACATAATATGATATTTATGATATAATAATAATCCAGTAAATAGGAAATTTATATTCTTTCCATCATTCTCTTATAAATATGAAAAGGTTACACATGCGTACGTACAACCTACCATTTCCATGATTGTAATGTAATTCATTTTTCATAACCATCATCAATGGTTACTTTTAATATTATAATTTATATTTAAAAATTATAATTATTTCATGATTATTATTATATATATAATAAAATAATTTCCTCACTAACCATAGTCGACTTACTAAAGTTATTTTGAACATATGAGTTGAATATAATCAAAACATCTGACGCGGACTTAATTGATTAAGTAACTATATATAAAATGGTAATAAATAAAATAAAAGGTATAATAAACATGAAATGGTTCTTAATTAAGTAATTAATTAACATAATTTTATTATTCCTGAGGATAAATAATTTAAATAATGAGTTGGACTCTAGGTGAGAGACCCATTACCTCGAAAACATCATTTAAAATGTTTTCAGGATTTATTTTCTAAATCATTTTCTTTCATATAAATATTCTTAAAATTATATTATGTATGTATTTATATTTAAATAAATTAATTATAAAATAAATATTATATAATTTCAACCTTATTTTAATGGTTTTCAAGAGGAATATTTTTATGTATTTTATACGTAATGTTTTGATAAAAATGAAAAAAAATATTCGATTTTAACATATACAACATTAATGTTTTTTCCCTCCACCATAAAAATTATTTTTTGTTTAGATTCCTCAATAATATTTCATTTTTTATTTGATAAAAAAACCTCTTCCACTTTTTTCTAAGTATTTTCAGAATGGGTTTTAAATAGAATGTAAATTTCAAAATGTTTTTCTTATGGTTAAAAAGAATATTATCATGGAAATGAAATATTTCATGTGTTATGATTATGTAATGGTTATTGGGAATTGTTTAGTATGATGAGTGGTTTCATTATAAACTAAATATTTCTAGTTCCAGTATAAACCATGAAAACATGGTTCCATTATATACCAGGAATGGGTGAGCTTGATATAGATATGCAATACATTAGTTAAAGGGACAGAGTTAACAAGTTTGGTTTATCCTATGAGATTATTTATATTTATTGGGATGATTATTCCATTTTTAATAATGACATGTAAATTATTTCTCAAGTTACCTACATGAATTTCCTATTATTTATAATGAATTTTTATAGAAATTTATTTATTTAAAATGAAAAACGTATAATATTTTGTTTCAAAGGAATGGTTACACCGTTTTAGTGTAAAAAGGTATGTTATTAAGAAATATTTTTCATGGGTTCTCATGTTTTCTAAAATAAACCTATGATCATGGTTGTTATTTTATATTTTTTATATAGTGTTTTATGAAAAATGTTGGATAGTAAAGATGATTTCATGTGTAAATAAGTCATTATTAGTTCTCAATGTTTTTTTATGTTAAAGTAAAACTATCTTTTATGATTTTGAAAAGGTATAATGGGTTTATTTATTAATTTATATATGGCTAAGAAATATTTTTGTTCTCATCCCATGTTTAAAATATTTTTTATAGGGTTTAAGGATGAGTGGGAATAAGGATGAATACTTATTATGAGAAAATAAAATCTAGGCATAGTGGGAATATTACTCAATTAAAGACATGTGTATTATTATGTAAGAGTTTTTAATAATTATTTAAAAATCTAAACATAAAAGGTTCTTGGGTATGAAAGTGATTCCATTTTTCATTTGGATGTTGTATGTTTTGGATTGTTTAAATTGGGTCACATTTATTGGCATTAAATCCATAAATGTAAGGTTTATATTTTCAACATCAGATCCAGGAGTGCGGGACTAGGGTTATCAGATTTGGTATCATAGAAAATATTTATACAACTTTTTAGATTATGATTTTTCATGTGAGGATTCCTTAATATTTGTGGATACCATCACGGTTTAATAATTCTAAGGTTGATTATAAGTTTAAAGGCATAAATACCCCTTTTTAGGTTTCATGAGATGGTAGTTTAAGATGATTAAGGGTATTTTGGGAGACATTTATGGTAGTAAATCTCTTGGGATTATCATGAGTTTTAGTGAAAATGATATTTGAGGAATAATTCTTTTATATCCAATTGAAATAAGTTGAAAGTTCTTGATAACCATTAGGGCTAAGATGATCTCTTATGATTAGGTAATTATGGTCAATTTGGATAAAAGGGTTAATACATATTTATAATATATGATATACCTCAAATATAGCCATGTTATTTAAAATTTATTTGATGACTATGGGACTAAATTTATTTTTGAATAGGTTCACTATTTTTGGGATACTATACGATTATGGTAAATATAAATACTTTTGGATAAGATCATATTTTTATTTTAGGAATAAAGGTTGAATTATCTTTTAAAAGTAAATATAATTTTATTTTGGATTTGTGTTTATTCATATTATTTATCAAAATGATTATAATACTGTGGAAATTATTTTATTAGATCATATACATTTTGGGTATATGACTTTATGAGCGACTAATGTTGACATAAATGTTAAATTAATATCAGAAGAATATGTGATCAAATCCTTTTTATTTTTGGGTTACAAACATGTTATGGGATATTTTAATGAATTTCAAGGTTATTTATTTATAATTTTATATAATCTGAACATTTTGGATTATTTTTGTCCCTTTTGTAATTAATGTTGTATTTTTTCATATTAAGATATATTAATTTTGGGAATTATATTACTATGTTTTGGTTTTGGATAATGTATAAAGATAGGTAGAATATCTTGTTATCCTTTTGTGGAAATATTTTATCCATTAGAATTTTATTTTAGTGCATCAGGAATCAAAATTTCATCTTTAATACTCATCATTTGGAGTAAAAGATGATATAATAGTGATAACTAACCAAAACATTCAACAAAAAGATGGAAACATAATTTATGGATTCAAATAAAATCAAGGACATTTCTTTATATTAATATTATATATGGTAAAATAATTCATTAGCATTAGGAATAGGATTTTTAATTTTTTTTTATCATATTACCTTCATTTATGATGAATCGGTAGTCTTTTTCATATCTATTTATTTTATTTCTTTCTAGTTATTAAATTTATCATGATCATTCCCTTTATTATGATCAACTATCACTCTCCATAATTATTTAGACATTAAATTTTTTATCCATGTCCATATTTTCACTTATAAGTAATGTTATACTATTTGAAAACCTTTTTATGTGTTATTCTATATAATATTTGTTTTTTCTTTTCCCCACTTCCAGAGGAAGTTTTGTTAACCTTTTTTATGATGCGAGTTTTCAAAAAAGGAATTTTTAAATATAAATACCTTTATTACCTAGATCACATTCAAATTTTGACAATGAAATTTATTATTGGGTGGATAATATAATATCCCAATATTTTAAAAGAACAATATACTCAATAGTGTATATAACACACAACATCGAGCATAAACAAACCATGAAAAATTATTATTTTATGACTGTTATAACTTAACAGTTTAATTGGTGGGTATGAATAGTAGTAAACACATTATGAAATATATGTAATGGGCCTAACAAATAAAAAATCCAAATAAATTCTTAGGAAATAAGAACTCATTTTTAGTAATGTAATTTTATTCTTCAAAAATATGTTTTCTTAAAAAAGGATATTTATTACTTCTTATGGGAAAATAAAATAATTAATTTCTTGAAATTTTATAAATTTTATTTGATAAAAATAATATCATTTCTTAATTAATAATTTTAAATTTATCTTTATTTAAATTATAGTTATTTTTATAAAAGGACTTATTTTTCAGTGAATGGTGAAAAATACTGATTTTAGTAAAACTGCTAATAATTTTCATAAAATAAAGTAATTTAAAAGTTAAAATATGATTTGAAGTTTGTATCAAAGTAAAATAAGTATTATTTGTCTAGATATAATCTAATTAATTACATTAAAATAATCATTATACCTAATTTTGGTATAAGTTCATTTTTTGGGCATAAAAATGCTTTTTTCTAACAAAACTCGTTGTGTTCTGCATTTTTATATAAAATTAATTTATTTTTCCTCCACAAATTTAATCCTAAGAAATTGGTTCTATATTTAAATTAATGACATCCAAAATTTTAAAATAGTTCCCTTTAATTTTTGTTCATTATAAGTAGTAATCATTATAAATTTTTCATACCATGGTAAAGGTAAATTGGGTTAATTAGGGTTCAATGTAAAGTGATAAGGCTTAAAATTCATTAAAAAACATAAAATAATTTTATTAAATGAGTATAATTTTTCCAAAATCATCAAAAATTCTAGAAAAAATACCTTTTTTCTATTTATACTTCATTTTTACCTTTAAAATTTTATTAAGTAAAGGTAAAGTCAAAACTTTCACTTTCATGCAATATTTATAATGTTTTTTAAAATGTACTAAACAAGTAATTTTTGGTTATAAAATGTTATTTTAAATTTAGTTTTATTCATTATGATTTTTTTTTTAAATTTTAGTGATGAAATAATTTCTTTAATTGTTTACGCAACATCGACACAGGGCTTGCACAAATTGTAGAAAAATAAAAAAAATGATTTTAAAAACACAAAAAATAGTATTTTGGGGTGATTTATAGGGTCTCATAGGCTTCATAGATCAATATAAAATATTAATTAGGTTTAAAAGGGTTGTATTTAAAATAAATTAGTATATTTTTTTCTTTAATGTCGAACTAAATTAATAGCATAAAAAATAGAATTAATGGTATTTTAACTTAAATAATATTTTATAAAACAATTTAAAAATAATAAAAATAATTCAGGATGATAATAAAGGTATTTAATGGTTGAAAATTTTATTCGTTTTCCATTTGTGATCCAATTTTCACCTTATAAGTAAAATTATTACCCTTTAATATTGAAAAATCAGTTCCATAGTTAAGGATAAAATGGGTTAAGAAAGGGGTTAAACCAAAATATAAGGTTTAAAATGAAGTTTAAACTTGTAAAAATTTTTTAGGTAATTATATTAAGACCATATAATTCTAATATTTGAATCCATGTTATTTAGGGACTATTTTTCTTGAGTTAGATGCATATTATATTATAATGTTTCATGTATTTTGAAAAATGAAATTAATGATATTTTACAATAAAGAATATTTTATTAAATGAATTAAGAATCCTAATAATCCTATCATCACCCATGGGAATATGATATGGTTTAATATAAAAATATGATCCATTTATGGGTCACATGTCTTTATATATTAACTTTCTTGACCCATAAAATGTAAAAAACTTTGATATCACGGTATTTCTCAAAAGGGTTAACAGGGGTGAAAAAAAGAGATAATCATGAAAAAATAACTTAAAGTCATAAAAATTTTATTTAATGAAATCAGTTCAACAGATACTCATATTATCTCGGATTTATATTAATTTGGATCCATTGGAATAAGAAAACTAATATATATTAATTTAATACTTTATGAAATTCAAAAATTTCCCCTTCCATTACTTATAAAAGGGAAGCACCTATTATATTCTCTCCTATCATGAACTAGCCTAGGCACCCTAGTAATACAATAACTATGTTGATCTCGACATAGGCTGAAGGGCGTTTCCGATCCACATGGGTTAGTGACTAGTGCATGTCATCATACATAATGAAACTGGGAACTAAGTTTCCAGAAACATTTCGGAAACATGATAAAAAATCAGTATACATAAAAAAGAAAATTCACTGGGAGATGTGTAACATAATTTAAACAGGTATATAAAATCTAAAGTAGTACATGAATATACTACTAAAATAGTAAGTAAAATAGCCCAAATCCAATAAAGAGAAGTCTCCAAGTCCATGGATCAACAGTATGATCCACCTCTAAGTGGTGCTTTACAAACGATTGAACCTGTAATGAGATAATCTAAAAACACCAAACGGAATAGGTCGGTTGTGATCTAAAATCCTCGTAAGGTCTCACTAAGGATTCCATAATTATATTCCAATATTTAATTAACCAAATAAATTGATTTTAATTTTCAAATGAATAGTTTTGGTATTTCAAAAGAATATTTTAACAAATCATGATTTAAATTTCAAATGTTGGAAATACATTTCAAACAATATAAACACTTTTAAAAAAAATGGTGATTTACATAAATTTATTAAATAAGAATTTTTATATAAAACATTTTATTTAAATCAAAATACATATAAAATAGTTTAAAAACATTGTTATACATCTATATCTCATGTATAAACAAGTGAGAAACATTGTTATATTTCAAAAGGTATGATGGTATCAAGTTATGGGATCCTCACACTCTCATTTAATAAACTATAATGTGTACACACATTCCTCTTCACTGGAAAGAGTGGACTCATCTATGTCCCATTGGGGAAATAACATGTGCTAACTAATGTTTTTCTAGTGTTGTAAAATATCAATCTAGTAATAGAGCATTCTCATCCTATTTTGTTTTTTCCAGTTACTCACTAACTACCTAGGCTTGCATATGCTCTAGTAAAATTCAATTATGGTAAATTTATTTTAATAAACCTTATAATACATTTAAATAACATTCCTTCCTTTTCAAAAATTCCAATTTCCATTTAAAAACTCATACGAGTTTTTAATAAAAAACATGTCTTTTCTAAGATAAAATCCTAAAATTTCTATCAAAACCATTTTTAATCCATTTTTCACAAATATGAATTTCAAATAAATTCACAATATAATTTCACAATTCTCTTTCATAATTAAATTCAACAATTTAATTTCAAATAATTTCCATCAATTTCAAAACAAACACCCAATTCAATGGAATTGGTGTTTTTCAAAAATTTCCCATCAAACCCATTCCATAATTTAAATTAAACAATTTAAATTTCATCAATTTCCATAAACACACCCCAATTCATAGTAAATGGGGGTTTTCTCAAATTTATGCCAAAATCCCATTTTTAGAATCGCAATTCAATGGAATTAGTTTTTTTTCCAACATACTAATTCAAGGAAATTTAATTGAAATTGAGAAATTTTATTTAATTCAAACAATTGAAATGAAATAAATATATTTAGGGTTAACAAAAATTGTACATCATGACATAACCACCAAACTCAGGATCAACGGATCTCGATTCACCGAACCCTAATCGAAATTTTCCAATGAAGATTGATGATCATGGAATCCGGGAAACAATGATCAAACCAAACTTTATGTTCCCAAAACAGTGTTTATTAGATCTTTAATGCAACACAGGTATCTCTAGAACCCTTGAGAGGATAAGGGAGATAGTGGGAGATAGATACTGGGGTGAGGAAACTAATTTGTAGGAGATAAAATGCCATTCTTCAAGCATCGATTCACTTTCATGAGGGTGTGGAGGGGCTAAAATCACATCTTCGGTGCTCTTGAGGAATAAGAGATTGTATGGGGTTGTGCTAGGTATATCTTTCACCAAAAGTTAGGGTTTAAGGATATTAATTTTATATTTTAGAATTAATTAAATACAGTGCATGGTTAGTTGGGAAGATTCTCATGGTTAATCCAAACCTTGTGGTTTGGTCATGCACCCCTTTAAATGGGCTACATAGTTTCTTCTAGGGGGTGAACGGTATAAAAAACGATGCACCAAATATTCAAAATCACACTTCATGGGTTTTCATGGTTTTCCTTGAGTGAGTGCATGGTTTGGGAAAATTGTGTGCCAACAATACACTAGCTCACAATTTTCAAAACTTTTAAACTTTCAACCTGAAACAACCCCAAACAAAACCCAACCAAATAATGATTAAAAATAGGGGTTTAAAAATACCTAAAAACTTTAACAGGATGTTGCAACCTCCCCACCATAGAAACCATCTATCCCTAGAAATCCTACCATGATGCTTTCTTTCAAAAAATATGAGGCCACTTCTCTCTCATCATTGCCTCCCTCTCCCACATCTCATGATTATTAGAATTGTACTACCATAGAACTCAAACCAAAGGTATCATCCTCCAATTAAGTACCTTGGTTTCCGAATCAATTATCCTGACATGTTGTTCGGTCACAAATAAATCAGGTTCTTCCTCAATGCCATGTCAGCTTAGAACATGAGATGAATCAGATAGATACTTTCATAGTTGTGATACATGGAACATGTTATGTATCTATGTTATCCATGGTGGAAGTTATAAACTATAAGAAATTTTTCCAACCCTCTCAATAACCTCAAAAGGCCCCACAAAATATGGAGAAATATTCTATTTCCTCCCAAGATATTGATGATCCAAATGAGGTGAAACTTTCAAGAAAACCTTATCACCAACTAAAAACTCCAACAGACTATGACGATGATTACCATAAGACTTATATCGATTTGATTCCATCAACATTATCTGATTAATCAACTGAATCTTTTTTGTAATCTTCTAAAATAGGCTTGTTCAACCAATGAACTTTCACCATTCTCTGACCAACATGACAAAGATCTACAAGGCCGACCATACAAGGCCTCAAAAGGATACATTATGATCATGGGATAGTAACTATTGTTGTAAGAAAACTCAACTAGCTCCAAATAATTTTCCCATTCCCCACCAAATTCATGAATAGGAGGACAAAGTATATCCTCAAGAATCTTTATAGTTCTCTCTATTCGACCATCCAACTGTAGATGGTATGCTATACTCAAAGAGTAGTGAGATACCATTGCCTCTTGAAGGACTCTAAAAAAACGAGAAGTGAACCAGGAACCATATCAGAGACTATGGTAGATGGAACTCCACACAATCAAACAATCTCTTTCATATAGAGAGTTATCAACTCTTTAAATTTGGTTGTATCACGAATGGGTATGAAGTGAGTTGACTTGGTCATCATGTCGATCACGAATCATATCACATTATTATTTCTCTGGGTATGTTCTAACCTAACCAAAAAGTCCATAGAGATCTCATCCCACTTCCAAGTAGGCACAGAAAGTGTCTAGAGAAAACCCAATGGTTTTTGGGGCTCATCTATAACCTGTTGTCCCTTATAATAATGAGATAAAAATTTAGAAATGATCTATCTCATACCTGGACACCATAATCGATGAATTGTGTCATAGAAAATCTTCATCGTTACTAGGTGAACTACCCAATAAAAATTATTCAAATCCCTATCACATATTTCCTTACTTCAAACATCACAACAATGATATTCTGATAGAATAAAATGCCCTTTTAGGAGAACGTCCACTCTGGAACTATCTCCCTACCATACACAGAGTCTCTAATGTAATGAAATTCATAATCAATATGTTGTTCCTAATGAATCATATTTAGAAGAGCATATTTCAACTATTCACATACCAAAGTAAACTCAGCCCCTGATTCTTAGACTCCAATATGAAACTATGAAAAGAGATCCATCAAGTTCTACTCTTTTGAAGATTTTTTCCTGACTTGGGTTGGAAGTTTCATGATCAAAGAATCTATGATGAAATTCTCTTTCTTTGGGGTAAAGTAAAATACAAAGTTGAATCATTGTAGGTATTCCACCCAATTCCACTGGTGGATATTCATATATTTTTTAGGTAAGATATAACTCAATCACTTATGGTATGAAAACATGGTAAAACTTTCTATAAAAAGGTAGCACTGCCAACTCTTAAGCATGTGCATGACAACTGCGAGTTCAAGGTTATGGGTTAAATAATTCTTATCACGTCACCTAAACTGAATAGAGCCATAAGAAATGACATGATCAGCTTGTATAATAACTAAACCCAAACCTCAACCCGATGCATCTCGAAATACCAAATAGACCAGCCCGGCCTTACTGAGAGTCAATACCAACATAGTCATCAATAGTAATTTCAACTATTCAAAATAACTATGATATTTTAAATTCCAAGAAAACATTACTCCCATATGAGTTAGAGCAGTCATTGGAGAATCCAACTTTGAGAAGTCTATAATGAACTGAAGATAATGCCCAGCTAGTCCCAAATATTTCTAAGTCTTGAAAACATTTTATGGTTATTCCCATATCATAATAGATTTTACCTTCCCAGGATCAACTAGTATCCCTTGTTCTAAAACCACATATCCCATGAAATTCACTTCTCGAATCCATAAATCACATTTTGAAAGCTTGGTATAATGTTTGTGATTTCTCAACAAACTCAGAACTATTATCAGATAATGCACATGATCCTCCTCAACCCTAGAGTAAATAAGGATTCCATCCATAAATAATGATATTAAGGCATCAAGATAATCATGTAAAATCCTATTACTCAAATCCATAAAGGCTATAGGGGCATTAGTTAGACCAAAGGGCATGCATAGGCACTCATAATTGTCACACCTGGTCCATAAGGCAGTTTACTTAATGTTAGATTCTTTTCACTCAATTTATGGTAACTAGGTCAACGATCAATCTTTGAGAACCACTTTTCCCCTTTCAATTGGTCAAAGAGATCATCAAACCATAAAAACATATTCTTTTCTTTACCATGACTTTGTTGAGTTTTCGATAATCAACAAATAGGGATAATGAACCATCACCTTTCTTAGAAAATAGAACTGGTAAAACCCAAGGTGACACACCCAGGTGTATAAATCTTATATCTAGAAGATAATCCAACTGATTATTCAACTCTTTTATTTCTGCAATTTCCATCAAATAAGAAGGACTAGAAACTGTTTGAGTACTAGGATCTAATTCAATAGAAAACTCTTTCTCACTTTCCTAGGGTAAACCAAATAATATAGAAAAGAAACATGTCAAGAAACATGATGACAACTTTGGGGAGATCACCACTCAAAGATTCCAACTCTAGATAAAAAGAAAACACTGGTATTACTTCCCCCAAATCCAGATAAGAATATATGACTCTTCTTGAGCTTGGGTCCCATTATTCATGAAAGAAACAACACAAACATGTTAAATAATAAAAATGGAGGTGGTAACATTTCCCTAAAACTTGACATTAGTAAAGGCTTTTACACGATGGATTGGGATTTCATCTTTAAAGTTATTCTTGGATTTGGATTCAACAATACCTTTATCCCTAGAATTTAAACCCTTTTCAATTCATCCTACATTTACATCCTGGTCAATGGTTCTCCTAGAGGATACTTCAATTGAAACAAAGGTTTCAGAAAAGGTTATCCCCTATCAGTAATCCTTTTTTCTATTGTAGAGGACTATTTAAGTCGTCTGCTCAGTCATCTGGTTGATCAAAATAAGCTTAAACCTATTCATGCTTACAGAAATGTGAATGCTCTCACTAAATTCCTATATAAAGATGAGATCATTCTGTTTCTAAAAGTTGATAAAAGAAACCTTAGAAATCTCAAAAGTACTCTCACTCACTATGAGAAGGTCTCCGGTCAAGTGATTGGCTATAAAAAATCCTCCATATACTTTGGAAAAAACATTCCGTATAACAGAAAAAGGTGTATCATCAATGATATTGGCATAAAATAAGGAACTATTCCCTTCAAGTACCATGGGTTTACCATATTTTTGGGTAGGCCCAAAGCATGCTATTTCTATAATATTGCTGATCAAATCCTTAATCATCTTTCCACTTGGAAAGGAAAATATTTTTCCATGGCGGGGAGAGTCTGTCTTTTAAAGTCGTTTATTGTCTCCAAATTGGTCTACTCTATGATGGTCTACAATTGGTAGGTTGGTCTTATTAAAAAATGAATGTTTACATCAATTTTTTTTTGTACTGGTAGCACCTTGGAGAGGAAACGTGTGACTATTCCTTGGGCTACTTGTTGTAAGTGTTTAGACAATGGTGGTCTTGGTACTAAAACATTAAAACTCATTTATGAGGCCCTTCAAGATAAATTAACTTGGAACCTGATTCACTATGATTCTCCCTCAATTTCTATCATCAAAAATAGGTTCCTTGATATATTTAAGAAAGGTAACAATAAATTCCTGAATTCTTCCATTTCGCCCTCTATTAGAAATACGTATTCCAATGTTATAACTAATTATAGATGGATGGTTTCTAGAAACTCCACCATGAACTTATTTTCAGACAATTGGATAGGTAATCATCTTTTCTCAATGATCCCTCTTGAATATACTCCTAAAAATATCAATAACACTATTAGAAATGTTTTTAATTCTCATATTGTTTCTCTTCATGAAATTGTTGTTCAAATTATTGATAAATATCCCTTTTCTATCTCGGATGATATTTTAATTTAGAAAACTTCTCACAATGATTTTCTAAATTCATAAAATTTATATAATCACTCTTCTCATAACTTTAAAAATGAATATGAATGGATCAAATTCTTTGATACGTCTTGGATTAAACCTTCAAGACTCACTCTTATTTGGCATATTTCCTACAATAGTGTTCCCAATGATACTTGTTTTCAAATTTTTGGGATCCATATTTTCTCAAATTATCATACATGTAATCAACATAGAGAGTATACTAACCATTTATTTCTGTCTTGTGTTACAAATACTGCTCTTTGGAACTATATTTTTAACATATTTGATTGTAAATGGATGATTCTTGACTCTATCAATGCCCAACTAAAACATTGTGTAGATATAGATAACTCCCAAAAAAATAAAGAAATTGTTTATTGATCAGTTTTCAGAGCTTATTAATGTGATTTGGTATGATAGAAATACAATTATTCCCAATAATTTCTCACATAACATTAATTCAAGTAGAATGTGGATCCTCATCGCTATTCATGAAGTTGTATTGATTTCGAAAGGGTGATACAACAAATCAATGGCAGATTTTATGATTCTAATATGTATACAGATTGATTGCATATTCAAGAAGCTAAGATGCACATTTTAAGTTTTCTAGAGACCACCGCTCCTTGTGTGGATTAAAATCAATGTGGATAGAACCTCTAAAAGAAATATGGGTCATGTAGGGTGTGGAGCCATCTTCAAAAATCATATTGGTCAGATTATTGGGTGATTTTTTTTGAGGTTGTGGTATTTCAACCTCTCTGGAAGCCAAAATGTTGAGTGTGATTCATGCCATCTCTTTCTCTAAGAGCCAAGGTTGGAAAAACTTATGGATTGAAAGTGATTTAACTACTATAGTTCATGCCATTTTGAATGGGGTGATTCATCTAGCTTGGCCGCTTACTACATGTTAGATAAATTGTATTTGTTCTCTCCAAGTCATTAACTATATTCCAACACATACCTACTGAGAGGTGAATATGGTTGTCGATGGTCTCTCCAGTAAAGGGGTCGAGTAGGACATGACCTAGCTAGAGGAGCTTCAAGAAAACTTGCTTCCCCTTTGTGTGAAAGATTGTAATATGATCCCCTATTTTATACTCATGTAATATCTACGTTTTTAAATAAAGTTACATTGGTCATTTGAAAAAAGCACCAAATTCTAAAAAAAAGCTATAGTATTGGTACCTCTCACGGTCGCCGGACTAGTATCTACTTACTCCGAAGACTCTTCCATTGCGTGAAGAAGCTTTGTTCTGGATGCCTATGGATGGAACCCTTTTATCCTTGATCAATCTAATTTCCCCATAGTTTTAGAAGGGTATAATGATCATGTTCTACTACGCGGTGTGAAATAAATAGGGAATAAATTCTATAGGTGACCTAAGTGACCACTGGAGCCACATATCTTGTGTGCCTCAATGCAAACCCTCTTTTAATTCCATATTTTCCCAAACTAGTAGCAAATACATGGGCCTCTTCAATGTACTCAAGGAGTTATAGAATGAACCTAATATCAATAACCTCCACGAGAATCATTATTCTTCCTCTTTATTTTAAAGGAACTCACACTTCCACTAGGAGAGGAAGAAACTCTCGATAACCCTAAATTACCAGTCAGGTCTATTTCGACCATCCACTCTCTATCTAACACATCAGATTAAGAGGGAATCTTTGAAAAGAAAAACTAAGAATGAATATAATTTTTTCCCAACTCGAACCATAATGAATTCATTTTCTCATTCAATACTATATTAGGTGAAAACTACACTAGCTTAGTAAAATGGTTTTCATACTCTATCATGGTCATGTTAGCATGCTCAAGTTTGAAAAACTCTATAGCCTTGGACAAAAATATAAAATCTGGACAGAACAGGTCTGTGAAAAGAACATTGAAGTCTCTCTACTATAATCCCTCATACTTATTCTCTATAATCATAGTGTCCCACCATCTCATGATCAGTCCTTTTAGCATGAATATGGAACACTTCACCTTGATTTAGCTAGGTGTCTCCAAGAATCTAGAAAAATGTTCCAATCTTCTAAATCATTCCTTAGCCTCTTAAGTATCAATTTATCCTTAGAAGAGTGTTAGATTCTAACGAATAATTACTGAGAATATTTTTAGATATAATCCCTTTGAGGTTCCATAGTTGGAGCCTGAATGGGAACACGTGGTGGTGCCTACCCCTAAGCTTAGATAGTACGCACAATCACCTCAACCATATTTTGGTCCACAAGAGGATTTGATCGCTATGGTTCAATAGTAGCTTCTTCTTGGATCCTATTCACACATCTTGTAGAGGTATGATGCTATAAAACATCTGTATACAAAAATAATGATATCATTTTAACACTCAAATAGATAAATAAGGGGAAATTAATCCCCACTGATAATAATATTTGTATTTCCCTCTATCCAAATCAAAAGTAGTGAAAATACTAGAACTAATTATAAATATTTCTTTCCCTAACCACCCCTAGTGACTTAAAGTTCATTATGGTTATAGATGTCTATGAATTGAATAATAACTACATCAAAAGTCCCAAATAGGTTACACAAATGTATACTGATTTCAAGAAAATAAGATCAACGTAGTTCTCTAATTCCACTTCATCACGAACTGGCCTGGGTACCCTTGTAACTGAATAACCAATCTGATCTTGACATTTCATGATGGGAATTCCCAATCACCATAGGTTGGAAGCTAGAACTTGTCATCATAAAAAATGAAAGTGGGAAATAATTTTCCACAAAAAATTGCAAACTAAAGATAAAGCATCAGTATGCATACAAAGGAAACTCCATAGGGAGATGTGTACTAGAATTTAAATAGGTATAAAAATCATAGAGTACCACAGAAATGTATGAGTAAAAAAAGAAGTAAAACAACCCATTTCCCAATAGATGAAACTCTCAAACTCCACAAATCAACTTCTAGAACAACCTTTAAGTTGTTATTTACCCCTGCTCAAACCTGGAAAGAGATAATTTATAAAAACCAGAAGGCACAGTTAGGGTGTGATCTAAAATCCCAATAGGGTCTCACCAAGGATTCCATAATAAGATTCTAACATTTCATTAAAAAAATAAATTTCTTTCAATTTTCAAATGAACTGGTTTTGAATTTCAAAAGCTTGTTTTAAAAAATCATGTTTTACATTTCAAATTATGGAAATACATTTCAAATGATGGAAATACTTTTAAAAAAATGGTTCTTTACACAAACGGAAAAAATAAACACCTTTATATAAAATAGTTTATACAAATCATAAGGTATGTAAAATAATTTTCAAACATTTTCATGCATTTATATCTCACATAGAAACAAGTGAGAAATATGGCCATCTTCTAAAAGGTACGATAGTTCCATGTTATGGGATCCCCACACTCTCATGTGATAAAATGAAATGTGTACACACATCCCTTGACACTAGAAATAGAGGTCTCATAAATGTCCCAGTATGGAAATAATATGTGCTAACTAAAGTTTTTTTTAGTGTTTTAAAACTTCACTTTTGTGCTTTAGCATTCCCATACTAGAATATTTGTCCCAATAACTCACTAAATATCTAGGATTTCATGTGATCTAATCTAGTTCAATAATGTGAAAAAAAATTTAAGCAACCTTAATATACAATTAAATCACATTCCCCAAATTTCAAAAATTCCAATTTCTAATTAAAAACTAATATGAGTTTTTGATAAAAAAATGAATTTTTATAAGATAAGACCCCAAGGTTTCTATTAAAACCATTATGATCCATTTTTTCACAAATAGGAATTTGAAATCAATTCAAAATTAATTTTCATAATTCTATTTTATAATTAAATTAAACAATTTAATTTCAACTGATTTCCCTAAATTTCATAACAAACCCCTAATTCAATGAGATTCGGTTTTTTCACAATTTATCCATCAAACCCATTCCACAATTTCAATTAAATAATTTACATTTTATCAATTCCAACAAACACACCCCAATTCAATATAATTGGGGATTTTCTCAATTTAATGCCAAAATCCCATTTTTAAAACCACAATTTATTGGATTTGGGTTTTGTAAAGACCCAGAAATTTCAAGGAAATATTTTTTTTCTTAATTTTCTTTGGGATTTTACAAGAACGCAGTTTCTGACGGTGCCTGATTCCGAGGCCCGGTGTGCCCGAAGTCTTTTTCCGAAGTTTAGCTCAGGTATGTTCAGTGAACGAACGAGCGGGGTTTTCTAAATTTTGAACCGGTGATCGGGATCGAATTCTGAGGGAACCGATATATGGAATCGTAGCGCCGGTATTTTATTAGAAACTCCTTTTCTGGAGTTGCATTTGCTCGGGTGTGGGTTTTAGTTTTTGGGGTTAAGTTAAGAAATAAAATAAAGTGGTGCGACAACTTTATTTTATTTCACTTTAAGCCACTTAAAGCCACTTAAGCTAAGTTAAGCGGATAGGGTGGAACCCAAAATATCCTACCCTCTTGGTAGGATATTTGTGAGGTGGGGCCCGCATGAACCCCACCGTTTCTTTCCTCCTAAGTAACGCACCCACAACCCCCTCTCTTAATTGACAGTCAACCATGCGTTTATTCTGGTTAATAAACACCTCATTAATTGGGCGGTTTTAAACTCCTCAATTAATTGATCATTTCTTTTCTTTTTGATTTTCAAACGTTGTCTTGTGCGTTAATAAAATAAGACTGTTCTTATTTTATTGGAGTTGGAACTTGTTGCGTGGAGAGGATTTGGAGGAAAGCATTCTTCTTCGACGAAGAACGCGAAGAATGCGAAGAACACACCGATCTCTGACGAAGAACGCCAAATCCTCGGAAATCAACGATGCCCCTTCCGCGACGCTCCTTCCGCGACGTGACGATCCCCCTTCAGCGACGTCTTCTTCTACGACGTCCCTTTCCGTGACAAATCTCGTTTGACGGCAACGCTTGAGGTAGGGAATTATTTGAGAATGATTTTATTCCCTCGTTTCATTCATTCTAAAGAAAAAAAGGAAACACGTATCAACTTATTATCTAGTTGATCCGCAAATGTTTTCCTTGTGGGTAGGGAATTTCTGTTGTAGGAAGTTTTGAGGGTTTTTTTTTATTGTTGACCGTGATCTCATCTGTCGCCTTTCTTGGTTTCAATTGGGCCCCTGTTATCGTAATAATGGGAGGAGGTCGGACCACACGAACATGGTCGACCCTCCTCCCACCCTTGTTTGTTGAGTTTGTTGCAGCACGTGAAAGGAAGTGCAGTGTTGTTGCACTGCACGGAAACGAGAATAAAGAACGTGGCGAAGAAGCGCAGCGCCGTTGCGCCGCGCCGTTGGGGCCGAACGAAACCGCGGGCGGAGTCGGGGCCGAGGAGCCGATTTGAAGACCCCGCTTTTTGTTGTCGAAGTGCAGATCGACGGACGATGGTGAGGCGGGCCGTGAAGGTGTTTTGAAGGCTTTACAGTGAAGGTCGGGTCCCGGGATGGTCACTGTCGAAGACCGCAGGCGAATCGAACCACTGGAGCGCGTCCGGTGGTCCGCGGAAGCCCCCACCGGCGCGCCGCGCCGGTGCGGCGGCGCCGGCGGTCGGGGGTGGCGGCGCCCGGTGCGCCGCCGGAAGAATCTTCCGCCGCTGAAGCCCCAGCGGCGAGCGAGGTTCCCGCATCCGCGTGGGACCAGGGAACACGGGACGCGGCAGCGCGCCGCGTCCGGTGACACGAAGTGGCCCCTGTGCGGGGGGGGGGGGGGGCTCCTTGGGCGCGACCGCTCGGCCAGCGCTGAGCCACCCAGGCCGGGCCGGGCCGCTCAGGCCGCGCCAGGCCGCGCCAGCCGGGCTGGGCCACTCAGGCCGGGCCGGGCCGACCCAGGGGGGGGGGGGGGTGGGTCGGGTCAGTCCGGGCCCAGACCCCCCGTTTTCGGACCCCTCACGGTTTTTCGCCCATATCTTGAGCTATAGACCTCCGATCGACGCACCGTCAGAGGAAATGTGACCCTTGGATCGAGACGGTTGTTTTGGTTTATTACACTCAAGGTTTCGGAGTACATTAGGTTCGACCGGGTTGGTTCGTACATGAAACCAACCGGGCCCTCGGAGCGGAAACGCTTATATCTTGAGCTCCGGACGTCCGATTGACGTGACATCGACTTTGTTGGATTCCTATTGATGAGACGGAACTTTTGGAATACTTCTCCTGAGTTTTGATTTCATTTGGATAGTGTCCGGGTTGGATTGTACTCGAAATCCAACCGGACCCCTGGAACAGAAAAGCTGATATCTTTCAGACCGGACGTCCGTTTGACGAACCGTCAGCGGCGTTGGTGATCATGTTGAGAAATGGTCCCTATGAGAATACCCTATGAGAGTTCGGGGTACATTTGAGATACAACAGGGTTGGTTCGCTCACGAAACCAACCGGGCCCCTAAGACAAAAAGGCTAGTAACTCACAGACCGGGCGTCCGATTGACGCGCTGTCTGTTGCGTTGAGACCCCTATGACGAGGCGGTCCTTTGAGATACTTTTTCGTGGTACTTTGAGATACTTGGAGTATCGACCTGTAGCTCGTGGAGCGGACGCTCCCAGAGACGAGTGTGCGGAGTACGGAGACCGTGTAGCCGACTGAGACCTGACGACTGCTTGACCGACTTGACTTGGAGTGAGTCGACTAGCCCAGTGGACGGAGCACTACTTTGTTTTGGTGCAGACCCATGGCGGACGGAGCACTACCTGTGTGACAGTGAAGACCCGCGGTACTCGTCCGGAGAGTACCTCTGCAGGCTACTAGGGGGTGTGCACTACTTTGTTAGGGTGGCATACCCCAGCGGGAAGAACTACTGTGTTTGGGTGGCTGACATGCGGTACTCGACAGGAGGAGTACCTCAGCAGTCTTAGGTTAGTGAGCAGTAACTCGGAGTCGTGATAGTACCACTGTACACTCTAGAGACGGGGCTCTTCAGTAGTTACGGTTTCGATAATGAAAATCCTGGTTTGAGCTGAGTCTATGACCTTTGTGTTTACCTCATTATTGAGATGGGTCACTTGATAACTTAGGTATATGTATGGGCATATACCTGGGTGGTGGTTATCCGTTGATTTCAAAATCTTTGTGTTACCTCATGTTTGAGATGGGTTACTTGATAACTTAGGTATATGTATGGGCATATACCTAAGTAAAGGTTATCTGTTGAGATCTTCTTTGTGGTTATCCATGTTGGTGTTAGTGAGACCTTGAGGGTCTCGGGGTCCTTACTGAGTATCGTTATACTCACCCATGTACGGGCTATTCCCGCACCTCGTTGTGTTGGTTACAGACGAAGGGCAGAGCTGACGGAGGCCGAGTGTTCGAGGACTAGATGGTACCCGGAGGTGGACCACACGACGAGTCAGTATCCGGAGGTGGACTTCACGGTGAGATGACACTCGGAGGGGGTTTATGGGAGAGAACATTGAGGAGTTGCGCTATCTATACCTACCCTTCAGGTAGGATCTGTGGTGGATGATCCTAGAGCTGCGCTATCTGTACCTACCCTTCAGGTAGGATCCGTGGTGGACGATCCAGGAGTTGCGCTATCTGTACCTACCCTTCAGGTAGGATCTGAGGAGGATGACCCAGGAGCTACTTTCATTCTTCCAGCTGTTTGTCTTTTTCTGTTGTACTTTTGTTTAGTTGTAGCTGTACTTTTAGTTGGGTTTGTATTCTGGCCCATTTACTTTTCATCACTTTCTTTTTTACTTAGTGTTTTACTTATACTTATACTCTGTGGGGTTTTGTTTAATTTTATAAAGGAAATGCCTTCCCAGTTATCAGGATTTACGCCTTTGGTGCTAGTCGCCAGCCCCTGGCCTATGGAAGGCGGGCTTGGGGTAGTCACGACATGGGCCCCGAGGACGGGTCGTGACAAATTGGTATCAAAGGAGTCGGTTCTACCGCAGAACTTATAACTCTGATATTTTCTTTCTGTGAAGCAATAGTGTTAAGAGTAACAAGTGTGGTTTTCAGTTTAGGGAGTCCAGTGTTGGTGCGGGCGGTCGACGTATCCATACACCAGGACCCTGACAACTGATTTACGACTTTGTGCATGAAAACATTGATTGCGTGTGTGTTTCCATAAGTTTTTAAATGTCATCTAAAACCAGGTCAGCTCACCAGGTATAATCATTTGACTGTGTCATGTTGTTCCTTTCACGATGCCTTTTTACGGATGACCAGCCAGAGCCTAGAGGGATGTGCGTATTGACAGACTGCCGAGTGACGAGGCTTCGGTACAGGTCCCTCTTGCAGTTGAGGCACCAGCGGAGGCACCAACGGTACTACCATACGTTGGGCCACTGATGCCACCAGCCCCAGTAGTCAGTAATGCACGCCACTTGAGGACGCTGCACGAGTTCCAGCGCCAGAGGCCACCAAGGTTCCGGGGAGAGACGGACCCACAGGCGGCTGAGGATTGGCTGGGGGCAGTGGTGAGATTCTTCAGGCTAGTGGGGACGCCTGCAGACTTCATGGTGATCTTTTCTACTAGCCTTCTTCAGGAAGCAGCAGGCAGGTGGTGGAGCCACTTGTTCTAGTTTTGCGATGGGATGGCCTTCACATGGGAATACTTCGATACCTTCTTCAGGGTGGAGTTTGTGCCAGTAGCTCTACACCCTGAGCGTGTACAGGAGCTGCTGCCTTTGCCGCGTGTTTTTCGATCAGTAGCCGAGTCATATGTGGGAAGTAGACAGATGATGCAGAGGTCCAGGAGGACCAGACCAGCAGTTGGGCGATCTCGGGTTTTAGGATCGGTGGTGCGGGGCACCTGGGGTGGGGTCAGAGCTAGGCATGCCCGAAACAGACAATGTTACTCATGCAGCAGGAAGGGTCACCTGGCACGTGACTGTCCGACCCCCCGCATAGTCGATCCGCAGGCATTGGAGGAGCCACCGAGCCAGAATTTGCGGCAAGTGCTTGAGCAACAGCCAGACAGTGGACAAGGCAGTAGAGCTCCAGGAGCAAGTGGACAGGAGCGGAACTAGTGGATACGTCCCTTGTACTTCTAGTTCCATGTTGTTATTGTATTCGTGTCTTTTTACTATGAGCTGCAATAATAAAAAGACACTTATCTTTGTGATGTTTTCTTTCCTGTCCTTTTGTTTGGTTGATACTGAGTGGTCCCAGTTAAAATTGTTGACTTGACCCTCACTTTTGAGATTTCTACTAGAGGAGACCCAGTGACCTCACACTGATGCCGACAGTGTGACTCAACCCTTGGAGGCAAGAGTGACAGTTGGATCTCTTGGTAGTTACGTCGAGGCCTTACGACATCATCCATGGCATGAATGCATCCTTCATGTCAAGATTGACTGTATTAGGCAACGAGTGTGGTTCATCCAGGGGATGAGACCGAGTTTCTCTTTTCGGCAAAGGATAAATTTTAGCAGCTCTTCCACATCATAGGCAAAGAAGGTGAAAATAATCCAAGAGAGGATGAAGACTGCACAGTGCTGTAAGAAACAGGAAACCGACGCCAGTCTTAGAGACTCGGGCGTGTTAAATGTTTCAAGAAGAGGAAGATTTAAGGAGAGATGAGTCTGCGAAGCAGCAGACGTAGAGGCAGAGCTAGGAGAGCAGCATGAGGTGGTGTACATCTTAACATGCTACAAGCACCCGCCTTAGTTATCCCTACCAGGCTCAGGGAGCTGGAGGGCGGAGGAAGAGTGCGGCTGCATGTGGTCAAGGAGTGTGACCCAATGGCTCTAAAAATTATTCAAGGGACAGTCTGTGTCCACTACTAGCTGCTGTAGTAACAGACGTTGATATGAATCATTCCTTGCTTTCAAAAATCTTGTCCCAGACCTGGAGTTTCCGGTAAGACGTGGACTTGACCCTCACATCAGGAGATACCTTGGGAGGAGACTCGATAATCACACTTACGCCGATGGTGTGGTTAGACCCTCGAGGCGAGAGTTTCGGTTGGAATCTCTTGGTGGAAGCGTTGAGGCCTTATGACGTTGGTTTGAGTATGGACTGGGCAATCATAGTTCATCCACAAATTGACGGTATTAGGCAAAAAGGTTGTGGTTTAAGTATGACGTCGGGATGGGTTTTCCTTGGTCGGTGAAAAGGAAACACCAGGTAGCACAGGAAAACTCATGCACGGGAGGGTGCGACCGATCACTCTTGAGTCGGTCGATCTTACCCTCGTGGCAGCATGAGTTTTGAGTTTCTATTCTAAACAGGAATTGGAGGCCTCTTGAGTTTGAGGATGATGATCACGTCCTTATACGGGTCTCACCTCGATGAGGTTTATAGAGATGTGGCCAAGGCGGCAAGTTATCTTCGAGGTCCAGTAGACCTTCTTAGGTCCTCAGGTGGGTAGGCGTGGTGGTTTACCGCTTGACCCATCCACCTCGGTTACACCAGGTGCACGAAGATTTCTACTTATCTCAACTGAGGAGATATGTGCATGACCCTTCACACATCATCAACCTCAGGGGGTTGGATGTTGATGACAGGGCGACTTACGCTGAGATTATAGTGGGGATCGAGGATCGACAGGGGTGGTCCTATGAGGACGGTCGATTCCTCTTGTGTACTTTCTTGGGAAGTACGGGAACCTCCAGGTGAGCACATGGGAGAAGAAGGCTCATATGCGTGCTCAGTACTGCTTTTGTAACCCTAGTTTATGTTAAAGCTTTACGAGTACGTAAAGCCCTGAGGTGGGAGTAATGTAAAGACCCAGAAATTTCAAGGAATTTTTTTTTCTTAATTTTCTTTGGTATTTTACAAAAACGCAGTTTTTGACGGCGCCTGATTCCGAGGCCCAGTGTGCCCGGAGTCTTTTTCTGAAGTTTAGCTTGGGTACGTTTAGTGAACGAACGAGCGGGGTTTTCTAACTTTGAACTCGTGATCGGGATCGAACTCCGAGGGCACCGATGGAATCACAGCGCCGGTATTTGCTTAGAAATGCCTTTTCCGGAGTTGCGTTTGCTCGGGTGTGGGTTTTAGTTTTTGGGGTAAAGTTAAGAAATAAAATAAAGTGGTGCGACAACTTTATTTTATTTCACTTTAAGCCACTTAAAGCCACTTAAGCTAAGTTAAGAAGATAGGGTGGAACCCAAAATATCCTACCCTCTTGGTAGGATATTTGTGAGGTGGGGCCCACATGATCCCCACCGTTTCTTTCCTCTTAAGTAATGCACCCGCAACCCCCCTATTAATTGAAAGTCAACCGTGCTTTTATTTTGGTTAATAAACGCCTCATTAATTGGGCGGTTTTAAACTCCTCAATTAATTGATCGTTTCTTTTCTTTTTGTTTTTCAAACGTTGGATTGTGCGTTAATAAAATAAGACTGTTCTTATTTTATTGGAGTTGGAACTTGTTGCGTGGAGAGGATTTGGAGGAAAGCGTTCTTCTTCGACGAAGAACGCGAAGAACACAAAGAACACACCGATCTCCGATGAAGAACGCAAAATCCTCGGAAATCAACGATGCCCCTTCCGCAACACTCCTTCCATGACGCGACGATCCCCCTTCTGCGACGTCTTCTTCCGTGATGTCCCTTTCCATGAAAAATCTCATTCGACGACAATGCTTGAGGTAGGGAATTATTTGAGAATTATTTTATTCCCTAGTTTCATTCATTCTAAAGAAAACAAGGAAACACAGATCAACTTATTATCTAGTTGATCCGCTAACATTTTCCTTGCGGGTTGGGAATTTCTATTGCAGGAAGTTATGGGGGTTTATTTTTTTATTGTTGACCGTGATATCATCTATCGCCTTTCTTGGTTTCAATTGGGCCGCCTGTTATCATAATAATGGTAGGAGGTCAGACCGCACGAACATGGCCGACCCTCCTCCCCCCCTTGTTTGTTGAGTTTTTTGTGGCACGTGAAAGGCAGTGCAGTGTCGTTGCACCGCGCGGAAATGAGAAGAAAGAACGCGGCGAAGAAGCGCGGCTCCATCGCGCCGCGCCGTTGGGGCCGAACGAAACTGCGGGCGGAGTCGGGGTCGAGGATGCAATTTGAAGACCCCGCTTTTTGATGTCGAAGTGCGGATCAACGGACGATGGTGAGGTGGGTCGTGAAGGAGTTTTGAAGGCTTTGCAGTGAAGTTCGGGTCCCGAGATGATCACTGGCGAAGACCGCAGGGAAATCAGACCACCGGAGCGCGTCTGGTGGTCCACGGAAGCCCCCGCCGGTGCGGCGGCACCAGCGGTCGGGGGGCGGCGGCGCCTGGTGCGCCACCAGAAGAATCCACCGTGGTTGAAGCCACGGCGGCGAGTGAGGGTCCCATAGCCGCGCCGCGTCCGGTGACACGAAGCGGCCCCCGCGCGGGGGGGGGGGGGGGGGGGGGTTGGTGCAGCTCCTTGGGCTCGACCGCTCGGCCAGCGCCGAGCCGTCCATGCCGGCCGGGCTGCCCAGGGCGGGTCGGGCCGCTCAGGCCGGGCCACGCCGCGCCAGCCTGGCCAGGCCGCACCCAGCCGGGTCGGACCCGGACCCGGTTCGTGCCGACCCGGGGGGGGGGGGGCCAGGTCGGTCCGGGCCCAGACCCCCCGTTTTAGACCCCTCATGGTTTTTCGCCCATATCTTGAGCTGTAGACCTCCGATCGACGCACCGTTAGCGGCGATGAAACCCTTAGAATGAGACGGTCGTTTCCGTTTATTACACTAAAGGTTTCGGAGTACTTTGGGTTTGGCCGGGTTGGTTCGTACCAGAAACAAACCGGGCCCTCGGAGCGGAAACGCTTATATCATGAGCTCCGGACGTCCGATTGACGTGTCGTAGACTTTGTAGGATTCCTCTTGATGAGAAGGAACTTTTGGAATACTTTTCCTGAGTTTTGGTTGCTGTTGGATAGTGGTCGGGTTGGATTGTACCAGAAATCCAATCGGGTCCCTAGAACAGAAAAGCGGATATCTTTTAGACCAGATGTCTGTTTGACGAACCGTCAGCGGCGTTGGTGATCATGTTGAGAAAAGGTCCCTATGAGAATACCCTATGAGAGTTCAAGGTACATTTGAGATACGTCCTGGTTGGTTCGCTCACGAAACCAACCGGGCTCCTGGGACGAAAGGGCTAGTAACTCACAGATCGGGCGTCCGATTGACGCGTCGTCTGTTGCATTGAGACCCCTATGACGAGGTGGTCCTTTGAGATACTTCTTCGTGGGACTTTGAGATAATTATAGTATCGACCTGTAGCTTGTGGAGTGGACCCTCCCAGAGACGAGAATGCGGAGTACAGAGACCGTGTAGCTGGCTGAGACCTGACGACTGCTTGACCGACTCGACTTGGAGTGAGTCGACTAGCCCAGTGGACGGAGCACTACTTTGTTTGGGTGCAGACCCATGGCGGAGGGAGCACTACCTATGTGACAGTGCAGAACCGCGGTACTCGTCCAGAGAGTACCTCTGCAGGCTACTAGGGGGTGTTCACTACTGTGTTTGGGTGGCATACCCTGGCAGGAAGCACTACTGTGTTTGGGTGCCTGACCCACGATACTCGACAGGAGGAGTACCTCAGCAGTCTTAGGTTAGTGAGCAGTACCTCAGAGTCGTGATAGGACCACTGTACACTCCAGAGACAGGGCTCTTCAGCAGTTACGGTTTCGATAATGAAAATCCTGGTTTGAGCTGAGTCTATGACCTTTGTGTTTACCTCATGATTGAGATGGGTCACTTGATAACTTAGGTATATTTATGGGCATATACCCGGGTGGTGGTTATCCTTTGATTTCATAATCTTTGTGTTACCTCATGTTTGAGATGGGTTACTTGATAACTTAGGTATATGTATGGGCATATACCTAAGTAGATGTTATCTGTTGAGATCTTCTTTGTGGTTATCCATGTTGGTTTTAGTGAGACCTTGAGGGTCTCGGGGTCCTTACTGAGTATCGTTATACTCACCCCTACACGGGCTATGCCTGCACCTCGTTGTGTTGGTTGCAGACGACGGGAAGAGATGACGGAGGCCGAGTGTTCGAGGACTAGACGGTACCCGGAGGTGGACCACACAATGAGTCAGTATCCGTAGGTGGACTTCATGGAAAGAAGACACTCAGAGGGGGTTGATGAGAGAGAACATTGAGGATCTGTGCTATCTGTACCTACCCTTCAGGTAGGATCCGTGGTGGATGATCCAGGAGCTGCGCTATCTGTACCTACCCTTCAGGTAGGATCCGTGGTGGATGATCCCAGAGCTGTGCTATCTGTACCTACCCTTCAGGTAGGATCCAAGGAGGACGACCTAGGAGCTTCTTCCGTTCTTCCAGCTGTTTGCCTTTTTCTGTTGTAATTTCATTCAGTTGTAGCTGTACTTTCAGTTGGGTTTGTCTTCTGGCCCATTTACTTTTCAGCACTTTCTTTTGTACTTAGTGTTTTACTTCCGCTTATACTCTGTGGTGTTTTGTTTACTTTTATAAAGGCAATTCCTTCCTAGTTATCGGTATTTACGCCTTTGGTGCTAGTCACTAGCCCCTAGCCTATGGAAGGTGGGCTTGGGGTAGTCACGACACGGGCCCCGAGGACGGGTCATGACAGGTTTTTACAACAAACCAATTGAAATAAATTTCATTGAAAACAAGAAATTGAATTTAATTAAAAGAATTGAAATTAAATAAATAAATTTACATTTAATAAAAATTAGGAATCATGAAAGAACCACCTACCTTGGGATCAATAGATCTTGATTCACAAAACACTAATTGGGATTTTCCAATAAAGAATGATGATCTTGGGATTTGGGAAACAAGGATGAAAAAAAGGTTTAGTATTGCAAAAAAGAGGGTATTAGATCCACAAGGAAACACATGGATCCACAGAACCCTAAGGAGGATAAAAGAGATAAAGGAATATAAGGGACTAAGTGAGGAAACTAACGAGGAGAAGATTGAATGACCTTTATCAATATTTAATGTACTTACAGGAGGGTGTAGTGGGGCTAAAATTGCCTCTTGGGTGCTCTTGAGGAAGAGGAAATCATCTAGGGGCATGTTAGGTCCATTTGGAACCTAAAGTGAGGGTTTTGGGATTTTAAAGTTATATTGTTTGATTAATTAAAAGCTAAGCATGACTAGCTATGCAGATCCACATGGTTAGAATAAACTTTGACGCCGAGCCATGTAAACCTTTAAATGGACCACATAGTTTCAAATAAGAGGGCTGAAATTATGACAAATAGCATTCCAACTATTCAAAACCCCAATGTCTAGGTTATAATGGTTTGTCTTTAGAGGGTTCATGGTTTGGAAAAATTGTGTTCCCACCATGAAGTAGCCCATAATTTTAAAAAAATTTAAAATATCAACACGAAACATCCTAAAACTAAACCCAACCAAAGAGAGACTATATAGTAGGGGTTTAGGAATACCTAAAAATAGTAACAAGATGTTACATCTCTCCACTTAAAGAGTCATTTTGTTATTCCGAGCCCTGACCAAATACTATTTTAAAATCCCTCCCCCATTATAGTGGTATTATTTTTGGCAGAATACCTTCCCTAGAGGAGATATAGTGTAATATAAATGAGGTTTTCTGAATAAGAGGTATATATTTTAACATAATTTTTTAATTTTATTTCATTTTCTACCTCCATCATAACTTTTTCAAAAATGAAAAATGAATAACAACATTTTATTCAATATATTGAGATTTTATATTGTTAATGGCATAACCGATATCCATATCCTCTACCATAAAATGGAAAATGAAACCATTGTTCATGCTTACGGAGGAGTGCTATAACAACCCAGGTACTTATAAAATAATTTCATTTCATTCTATAATTAAATAGTCAAATTCATTATAAATGTATAATGAAGTCAGTTGTATTTATAGCAATTAAGTATTTTAAACTGATGGAATTGTAAATTGACCATATAAATAGTAATATGGACAATAGAATAATAACTTCACCTATGAAACTATTAATAAAATAAATGTATCTTAAAAATGAAAAAATGATATATTTATATCATGGAATAAGTAAATATATGTTTTAAAAGTGATAAATTAAGTGTTGGTATTTTTGGGAAATATAAATGTTTATTGATAATTTCATAATTAACATAAATATTTAACAAAAAATATATTTTCATAAAATAGATTCATAAATTAATATTTAATTGTCTTATTATTATAAGATAATTTTATGATATTTTATTTAATTTTTCAAAGTTTTAAAAATTTAAATATAATTTTAAAATTGGTACTTTTAGAATAAGTTATGGTTTTAATTAAAAATAAGTTTTATCATATTTAGAAAATTATTTTCATAAAATGGAGTTCATTCTTAAATTATACACATCAAAACATGGTTAGTTTGACTTTTTTGTATTTTTTTGAATACTTTAATTGTTGGTGAATAGAGAAATATAGTAATTTACAGTATAAGATAAATACATAAGTTATAGAGTCATAGATGTTGTAAGGATGATTCAAGACCAAACTCTCGAAATATCATTAATTAATTTAATATATTTATGGATAATACTCAAACTATTAATAGTCTTGATCCAATATAATAAACTAATGAATATAATAATTAGAAAACACCCCTCTCCTCCACTATAAATAGCACCCCTCACCACCTCTTCTATTCAAACCTCAAAGCCTTGTATCTTTTTCAATTTCTATCCAATTCTGTTCCCAAGCTTCTTACCCACATCCAAGAACTATTTATTTCAACAAAATTCCAAAACCAAGGGCCTTAAGGAATTTCTCAAGAAGAAGAATTCAAGAGGTAAAATCCTCTTTCATTTTGTTTCATTTTCTTTTCAACTCTTTTTCCTTTCTTATAATCTCTTAACCTACCCATATCCAAGTGGAATGAAAACAATATTATCTTATATATAATGGAATTTTTTCATGTTTACATCATTAGGTTGTCATGGGGGTTACATTGTAAGGTGGCTGTGAGGGTTACAAATCTTACATTAGTCATGAGCGTTTTAATATTAAGTAATTAATTCACCAATTTACCTTTATCATATTATTTATGTTTTCTATGTTTTATGGAAATCTCATGTTTTCACAAAGTAACTATATGAAACTTATTAGGTGAGAAGTCTGTCTTTGTGAAAATGATTTCATATGTTTATAAGTATTCATGTAATAATGGTTTCTACCCTTCTTTTTATATATCTAACTAAGAATTTTTTTTCTCATACTATGCTTTAAAATGGTGTTAAAACGGTTTAGGGATTGGTTAGAGAAAAGTAGAATCTAATATGAAAGGTGTAAGTATTTTTCATGAAAATATTTCATGTTTTCATTATAAACTATTGTATTGTGAAAAAATGGATATTGTTTTAGTAGTACGCAATTTGTATTCTTTTGGGTTAATATTTATGAATTATATACTATTTTTTTAAAACTCTGAACCAAAAATATCTTTTTGGAATGTATAGAATTGAATTCTAAAAGAATTTACTATATTATGTAATGTTTAAGGTCGAGTCCTTAGAGTTTGTATCAGATCATGGTTTAGATAACATTAAGAGTTAGGATGATGTTAATAGAATACCATAAATTATTTTTACCTTATGTATATGTTTAAATGATATATCATTTTAAGCTTACCATGTTTCTTCATCTTTGATATGTCTATTCAGAATGGGTTTCCCCAGAAGAAACAGGGAAGATTAAGTAGGAAGACACCAATAGGATGATATCTTTCGAAATCCACAATTAGGAATGGTGGGAATTTGAATTGAACGGTTTTTTATATTAATGAATTAGTCGATTCATGTTATAAATGGTGGTGGAATCCATGAAAGAGAAAAACCTGAGCTACCACAATGGATCATAATTATAATGGAATATTTTATGAGGCAACACCCAATTTCATTGAGTGGATCTTCTGAACTAGTGGCAGCTAAAGGATGGATTAAATCCCTCCAAAAGATATTTGATGTTATGTGGTGTTCAAATAATCAAATTGTTAGTCTTTCCAATTATCATTTTAAAGGTGAAGTTGACCAATGGTTTTTAATGACAAAAAAAATCAGGGATAGTGAGGACATTGATGCCTTGAAATGGGATGAATTTAAAAATATTTTCCTTGAAAAATATTTTCCTAAGGTGGTTTGACTTAGGATGGAAAATAAATTCCTTGAATTAAAACAAAATGAGGATGTTTCAGTGGTTGTTTATAAAGAAAACATAACCCAATTGGAAAGGTACAGTAAAATTTTATTTGGGATCTTAATAGAAAAATCAATCATTTTTAATCAATATTGAATCCAAGATATTGAAAGGCATTGGAATCTTGTGAATTAAAAATTTATGATAATATTTTATGATGTGCTGAGAGGGTAGAAATAGAGTTTTTTGTGATCATGTGTACTTTTAAAATAATAAGAAGAAGATATATATATCGAAAGGGATGGGTAAGAATCAATCAATGAAATATGAATGAATGAAATTCTAGTTTCTAGTTTGTGAAATCTGTGGAAAAAAGAACCCCAGGGAATTCCTTAGAAAAATAGGGATTTTTTTCAATGTGGTAAGTTTGAAAATATGTCCTGAGATTGTAATGAAAATTATCTTAAGATTAATTCTGATAAGAAAAGTATAAATTGTTTTAAATGTGGTGATATGGGTCATTATGAAAATACATGCCCAAAAAAAGATCCAAATAATGGAAAGTAGCTACATTATAAGAAGAAAGGTGTAGTGATGTCTTTTGAGACTACATTAATAGATGTTGGGGCATACAATTAAGTGGTATCATGTACTTTGTTTGTTTACTTATATTTTTCTAATGTCTTGTTTGATATGGGGTCTACACATTCTTTTATTTATGATAAATTTTCTTGTAAAATGGAAATTTCTCTTCACGAAATGAAACTGTAACTTATGGTTAAATTAAAAAAGGTAAATATTATAGAAAAAGGTATTATAAGAATCTTCATGTTCTTTTCTATGGAAATACATTACCTGTAAACCTTTTTATTCTTCTATTAGTAGATTTTGATGTTATTCTAGGTATGAATTGACTTTCTGTTTATCATGCTAAGATAGATTATAGATAAAAAGATGTTGTTTTTTAGAAAGATTTTAAATTTATATACAAGAATGAACCTATATAATTGATTACATATCAGGAGGTTGAGAAACTGCTAAAATATGTAAATGAAACTTTTCTTGCTTATATTGTTGAAAATAGAGAACTGTTCAGATTAAGTATGTGTTAGTGGTAAATGAATACATGGATGTTTTTCCTAATGATTTTCCCAGTGTTATACCTAATTAGAAATCTGAATTTACTACTGACTTGGTTCATGATGCTAAGCCAATTTCAAAACCCCCTTACTAAATGGCTCAATTGAAACTTCCTGAATTGAAAAATTAGTTGCAAGAGTATCTTTATAAATTCTTCATTTGTCCTATAACATCACAATGGGTTCCCACTTTTTTGTTCATTAAATAAAAACATGTTTCCATGAAACTTTTAACTAATTATAGATATTTTAATAACATTAATGTTAAGAATATGTATCCTTTTACTCATATCGATGATTTTTTTATCATCTCCAGCGAGCTTAGTATTTTTCCAAGATTGACTTGAGATCTGAGTACCATCAGTTAAAGGTGAAGGAGGATGACATCTAGAAAAAATATTTTTGTACTAGATAAGTGTATTATGAGTTTGTTTTTATTCCCTTTGGTTTGAAAAATTCCTCTATTTTATTCATAGATCTTATTAATAAAATATTCTTTTAATATTTAGATAAGTTTGTTGTTGTTTTTAGTGATGATATATTTTTCTATTAAAGAATTATTGAGAATCATGAAAAACATTTAAGGATGGCGTGGAAATCTCTCAAAGAAAATAATTTAAATAGAAAATTTAGAAAATGTGATTTTTGGATACAACATATTTATTTTCTTTGGATACATTATAAATAAATATGGAATAATAGTTGATCCCACCAAAAAAGTAGTTAATGAATGGAAATACCTAAAAATGATACAAATTTTTTTTTTGATGGATTAGAATGTTATTTCCAATGGTTTGTTAAAAACATTATATAATTATCTTTCTCGATAACTTAGTTTTGCATGAAAAGGGGTTAAATTTATTTGGACTAAATACTGCTATGTCTATTTTCAAGAAATGATGAACAAATTGTTGAATTTTATAATTTTGGACCTACCTTCCAAAAATAGATAATTTGTTATCTATAATGATTATTTATTGAAGGGAATTTTTTGTGTTATAATGTAGAAAGATCATGTAATTTCTTATGCTTCAAGACAACTCAAACCTTATGAGTTAAATTATCCCACACGTGATTTGGAATTTGCAGTTGTGGTTTTCACTTTGAAAATTTGGAGGAGTTATTTATACAGATCCAAATGTGAAATATAAACTAACCATAAAAGTCTCAAGTAAATATTTACTCTGAATGAATTAAACATGAGGAAGAGTAGATGGCTCAAATAGATAAAGGATTATGATTTCAAGATCAATTACTATCATGGAAAATCAAACAATATGGTGGATGTATTGAGTCCAAGACATCATGCAACATTAAACATGTTATATTTGGAACAAGACCCCATGATTAATGATTTGATGAATTTTGGTTTGAAATTTGTTGGTGCATGAAATTCCTCTATTTTGTTTTAGGTTTTAGTGCAGTCATCTCTGTCAGACAGAATTAAGAAATCACAAAAGGAAGATGATGAGTTAAAGAAAAAGGTAGAATTGGAAAAAATGATAAGTTTATAGAATTTATTGTTGATAAAGACTATATTTTGAGATATGGGAAGAGATTATGTGTTCCATGTGATTCACAGTTGAAGAAATATCTTTTAAGTGAATCTCATAGTTCTCCATTTTTATTTCATCTTAACAGCATAATGATGTACATTGAAATTGTAAAGTATTACCAGTGAGAGGGAATAAACAGATATATTACATATTTTTCCATGAAATGTTTGACTTTTCAATAGGTTAAAGTAGAGATAAAATTACCAAATGGGTGACTTCATACTTTTCCAATGATATCATGGAAATGGGAAAATATATCCATGAAATTATTCTTGGAACTACCAAAATCTTCTCAAGGTAACATTGTGATTTGGGATATTGTTGAAGAACTAACTAAATCATCACATTTACTTACTATTTGAGATACTATCTATTTGGATCAACTTTCTCAACTATACCTCAATGAGATTGTTAGGTTACATGGAGCTCCTCTTTCCATTATATTTAAACATGATATTGAGTTCACTTATAACTTTTGGGAAGGACTTTCGAATTCATTGGTCACAAAATTAAATTTCAACACTGATTTTAATCCTCAATCTGATGGAAAGACTGAGCAAAAAATTCAGACATTCGAGAATATGCTTCAAGCATGTTCAATGGACTACCAAGGAAGTTGAGATCGACATGTTTCTTTAGTTGAGTTTTCTTATAATAAAAAACTTTCATTCTAGTATACAAATGGAACCTATTGAGGCATTATTTAGAAAGTGGTCCCGAACTCAATTTTATTAGGATAATGTTTGGGAAAAGAAGTTTATGGGGTCATAATTAGTAGAGGAAGTGGGTGAGAAAGTGAATATGATCTAGCAACACATGAAAATAGCTCAGAGCAGGAAGAAAAGTTATAGAAATAATAGGATGAAATGGTTTTATTTCAAGGTAGGTGATCATGTTTTCTATATAATCGCATCATGGAATAGTTTTATGCATTTTGGTAATAATGGAATGGTAAGTCCAAAGTTCATTAGACCTCATAAAATCCTAGAGAAATTTGGACCAGTTTCTTACCAAGTATATTTTTCTCCGATTTTATCTCAGGTACATAATATTTTTCATGTTTCAAGGTTGGGAAAGTATATTCCAGATTCATCTCATGTTTTGATAATATAATTAGTTTATCTATAAGAGAAAATTTCTTATGAAGAGAAAACTATTTATATTCTTGATCGTAGAGAGAAATTATTATGGAATAATTTAATTCATTAGGTTATGTTTTTGTGTATAAACTACATAGTTGAAGAAAATACATGGTAATGTGAAAATGATATGAGGGAAGGGTACCCTTAATTTTTTAATAAGTAATTAAAAATTATGAGGATGCAATTTCCAGAAGGTGGGAAGAATTTAACAAACTAAGCACTTATAAAATAATTTATTTCCATTCCATAAATAAATAGTCAAATTCATTATAAATGTATAATGAAGTATATGTTATTTATAGAAATTAAGGATTTTATACTGATGGAATAGTAACTTGACCTTAGGAATAGTAATCTAGCCTATAGAACAATAACTTCACCTATGAAACTATAAATAAAATTCATTTATCTTAAAAGTGAAAATATGATATATTTATATCCTGGAAGAAGAAAATAAATATTTTGAAACTGATAAATTAAGTTTTGTTATTTTTGAGAAACATAAATGTTTATTTATAAAATTATAATTAATATAATGATTTAAAATAAAATATATTTTTATAAAATAGATTTATAAAGTAAAATTTTATTGTATTATGATTATAATATTATTTTATGATACCTTTATTAAATTTTCAATGCGCTAAAAATTGAGTTATAGTTTTAAAGTTGGTATTTTTCGAATAAATTATTATTTTAATTAAAAATTATTTTTATCATATTTATAAAATTATTTTTATTAAATGAAGTTCATTTTATAATTCTAGGCATTTTAAAATGTTTTGGGTGATTTTTTTTATTTTTCTAAAATACTTGAATTTTTAGTGAATAGTGAAATACATCAATTTTTGGTATAAGCTAAATACATGAATTATTGGTTCATAGATGATTTAAGGATGATTTAATCCCAAAATACCATAATATCATTCATTATTTTAATATATTTAGTGATAATTCTAAAAATATTCATTGTTTTGAGCCAAAATAATAAATAGATAAATATAATAATGAGAAAACACCCCTCTCCTCCACTATAAATACAACCACTCACCACCTCTTTTATTCCCACCTCAAAGCATTGTAACTTTTTAAATTTCAAACCAATTACCTTCCCAACAATCATTCCCAAATCTGAGGCATTCTGGTCTAATCAAAAGGCCAAAACCAATGGCTTTAAAGAGGTTCTCAAGTGTGATGATTCTAGAGGTAAAATCCTGTTTCATTTCATTTTATTTTATTTTCAATTATTTTTTTTATTTTATAATAATATTTTTACCTAACCTTATCAAAGTAGAATGAAAACTATATTATATTATATATACTGGAATTCTATCATGTTTATGGAAATATTAATCATCAAACTTCTTCTCCTCTCCATTTTATTACAAATATGAGAACATCGTTCGTGATGTGTCGATTTACCGCCATCGTGGATGATACACTTTCATTTTTCAATAGATTCTTTAAGGTAGGTCATAAAACCATTATTATAGTTAAATAATATTATATTATTCATATTATAATCTATTTAATGTTTTGGAACCAATATATAAATGTGATATTGAATAAAATGATATAAGTTTGTGATGATCATAAAAATTTCCAAAATAAACTAAATCACTCTCATTAATGTTTTATCTAATGATTCATCCTAATATTATAAAAAAAATTATATATGGTACCATTTAAAATTATAGAAACATATTATAACCATTTCATTCCACTTTGGTATTTTTATCTTCAATTTTATAAGAAAATCCATAATGAAGAAACCATGGAAACAATGACATAAATGCACTCAAAACAGTGAAAACAAAAAAATATTATTAATAAATGGCTGAAAAGATTTTATAATAATATAATATAAGTAATTATAAATATGAATATGGTTATTTAATATATTAATAAAACTATTTAAATCATTATACAGGAGGTTTTAACATGTTTGAAGTAAGACGGACCTGAGGTAAGGGAATTCTTAACCCAATTTCCATTCTTTGGGTTAACCTTCTACATCATTGATTATGTGGTACTAAGATTATTTATGGAATGAATTTTTTTTATAATATTTTTTATTAATATTATTAATAGTTTATACACATATTTAAATCATTTTATTAATTATCACTTTAATTATATGATATTTTCAAGGGACTTTTCTTTAAATATCCTCTTTTAAATTTCCAGTTTTACAAAATTCAAAAGGAATGTTTTTGTGAAAGTATTATTATTTTTTTATTATGGTTCTTGGGAATTTTTTATTATGATGGTTAAGACTTATATCTCCATCAAATTAATTTGTTATGTTTAGGTTGGAGGTCAACCGTATGGTTACTCAAAGTGTAACTATGAGGGTTACACCATAAGGTAGTCATGAGGGTTACATCATAAGTCGTGAGGGTTACATTGTAAGGTATTCATGAGGGTTAAAAATCATATGATATCCATCAGGGTTAAGATACTAATTAATTAAATTATTACCCAATTTACCTTTATTGTGTAATTTATTTTTTCAATTTTTTATAGAAATCTCATGTTTTCACAAATTAACTATACGATACTTATTGGTGATAAGTATGCCCTTTTGAAAATGATTTCATATATTTATAAGTATTCATGTACTAACATTTTATCTCCTACTTTTTATATCACTTACTAATATTTTTAAATCGTAACTTCTTTAAAAATGTTTTTCATAGGTTTTAAGGAAGGGTAATATAAAAAGAGAAGCCAAAATGAATGGTGTGGAGAATTTTCATGAAATTATTTCAAGTTTTTATTAAAAACATTTGTATTATGATAAAATGGATATTGTTTCATTAGTACCCAAATTTTATTCTTATGGGTTGATATTTATAAATTTTTTACTAATTTTATAAAACTATAAACCGAAAAAAAATATTTGGGAATGTAGAGAAGTGAATTCTAAAGTAATTTAATAGATTATGTAATGTTTAAGGTTAGGTCCTTATAACTACCATCTCAAGAATCGATGTAATTTGTTTTCCATAACCTACAATAATGAATGGTTATAATGATGTATTTAATGTTTATATATGAAATTAATTTCAATTTATAATTCAATAAATATAATATATCATCTAATTTTTTTTCTTTCCATGCATTGAAAAACGATAACATTATCCGTACATACACATGGATTAGCACCTCCATGAAGCGATGAGATTCATTTTTCACCACAAAATCACGTGGATAATATATATAAATATATTTTGAAATAATATGATACATATGATATAATAATAATCCTTAAATTATTAAATTAAAATTACTTGCGTTTTGTCATTCTTTTTTAGAAATGAAAATGTTACTCATGTGTATATACGACCTACTATCCCCGTGATTGTAACATAGTTTAGTTTTCATAAACAATAAACAAGATTAGTTTTAAAAGTATAATTGATGAATAAAAATGAAAATTATTTCATGATTATTATTATATATCTAATTTAATAATTACCACTTCATCTGTAGTCAGCTTACCAAAGTCATTTTGGATATGGGAGCCTAATATCATCAAAACATCTGAATTGAACTTAATAGATTAAGTAATTGTATATAATATGGTAATAAATGAAAAAAGGGAAAAACTAAACATTAAATTTTTATTAATAAAGTAAAAAAATTATACTAGTTTTATATTTTTGGATGATAAAGAACATATGTGACGTGTTATAATTGAAGAAAGGGCTACTTTAACTTTAAAACCTCATTTTTAATGTTTTCAAGGTTTGTTTTCTAAATAATTTTCTTCCATTTCCATATTCTTAAAATTATTTTATGGATGTATTTATATGGAAATAAAAAAGATTATAAAGGAAATTTTATGTTATATTTTACTCTATTTTAAAGGTCTTGGAATGGAATATTTTTATGTATTTTATATGAAATATTTTGACAAAATGGAAAAAGGAATTTTAATTTTAATATATATGATGTCAATGGTTTTTCTTATTTTCATAACCATTATTTAATTTTTTGGATTCCTCTATAATATTTCTCATTTTTTATAAATATAATTTCTCTTTACATTTGTTCTGAGTATTTTTAAAAAGTGTTTTAAATGGAATAGATATTTAGATATCCAGAAATGTTTTTCTTTTGTGTGAAAAGAATATTTTGATAGAATTGAAATATTTCAAGTGTTGTGTTATGTTATGATAATTAGAAATTTTTTACGATGATAGGAGGTTTTGTTATAAACCATGTATGGATGGTTTCCTTATAAACCAATGATAGGTGGTTCTATTATAAACCAATAATGGGTGATGCTGATATAGATCTCCAAGGCATTTGGTAAAGGGATAGAGTTAACTAGTTAGGTTTATCCTTGTAAATTATTAGAATTCACTGAGTAAGTTATTCCATTTATAAGAGTAATACTTAATTGATTTCCCAAGTACCTATACGATTTTTCCATTCATGTTAATTAATTTTCAAGGAAATCATTTAATTTCAAAAGGATAACTGATGATGTTTTGTTTTAAAGGAATGATTACACCCTTTAAGGTAAAATGTATGTTTTTAAGAAAATGTTCTTCATGGGTTATAATATTTTTCAAAAAAATCCTTATGATTATTATTTCCCTTTATGGTTTCTTATAATTATTTTATGAATAAAATTTGGAAGTAAAGCTAATTTCATGTGTAAGTAAGTGATTATTAGAGCTCAAAGTTTATAATGTTAATAGAAAACACTATTTTGTTATTTTAAAATGGTCTAAATGGATTCTTTATTCAGTTATATTCCCAATAATTATAATTTTGTGCTCAAACAATGGTTTTAAATTTTTTTCATATGTTTTAATCATGATTAGGTATAATGATTCATATTTATTGTGGAAAAATAAAACATAGTTATAGTTGGTATAATTCCCACTTAAAGAAACAATTATTTTTATGTAATAATTTGTCCTAATTATCTAAAAATATAATCCTAAAAGGCCCTTGGGTATATAACTGACCCCATATTTCCATTTTTATGTTGTATTTTTGGATAGATGAAATTGGGTCACAATTATTGGTATCAAATCCAAAAATGTAAAGTTCATGTTTTTAGCACCAGATTTGGTAGTGCTGGTTCAGGGATGTTACAATGGGAATATTCCAGACATTTACACTAAAAACCACTTAAACAATTCTCATCCTTGAGATTTAAAATAGAATCAGTAATGAGAGAGAAATGACAGGGAGTAATTTAACCACCCCATGAGATACCTATCAAGAATCTCTATATATTTAGAATTAAACCAACACACTGGAGAAACACAGTTCATAACCATGAAACAATTTTAAACCAATATCAAAATAGTTTATCAGGGAATATACCTATCAAACAAAAAAAATTCCATTACCAAAATATTTCATCAATAGGGAGAATCAATCCCAAATATCAACATGATATTAGAAACTTCATCCCAATAGAATCAAGCATTAAACAATGTAGGATATTGGGAAAGTATCTCTGAATATTATTACCATGTAAGGAAAAATAAACAACCACAATAACCCTATAAATTAATTCATATCAATCAAAAAATCATTATAACAAAAAACACTACATAATTTAACACCTTAGAAAACAACTACTTTAGATTGATTTAAATAGAAATCATGGAACTTCATTTATAAGAAAACATAATTATATACATATCTTAAATATCATTACTTCGCCATGTAATCAAAAGAAAATATTTATATGTTTTATTAATATTTGTCATCCTTAAAAATTTAATTCCTAACATTCATATCTTACCATTCTTAACATGTCACAAACACTAATGATTAACATTATTTTATGATAATTTATTAACAAACATAGATAATATACTTACAAAAATTCATTATGTATTATTGCTTATAGAGTTCAATATATAAACCTATTTTTTCAATGATTCTTCAATTTCTATAGATGTGTCACAACATTTCAAATGAAAAATTATTAAATTTTAAAAGCATACTGATAGAAACTTTTCACTAATTTTCTTTAATTAAAAATTTGAATTGTTAGGAAACCTTTAAATGAAAACCTTTATCATCCTTCTTTATAATAATAAATTTATTAAAAATAAGCTTTATTAAAATGATTCCATTGCTACTTATAAAAAAATATTTTAAATTGAATGAAATTTTCATGGATGGACATAAATTTTTTATTTAAGAAGACTTGTTACCAAAAAATTATTTTTTTCAAAAAAAATATTTTATTACTAATAAAAGATAAAATCCAGCCTATAAATCAACCAATTTAATTCATCATCCATAAAAAAAATTAAATAATCCATACACAACTATTATTTAAAATTGAAAATTTTTTTATATTAAACTAGATGATATTTTTTAAAATTTTAAAACAATACGGGATTGATATATTACTTTCACTATTTAACATGCTTTCTATGATAACTCAAATATAGAGCAATGTTACATGCTTTCATCATATTATTTTTATTAAAAAACCCTTTCTCTACCATGCCCCTTAACATGTTATTATCAATATAGAAAACATTAAAATTGAACAATCCAATTTAATATATGACATGCATCATAAACAAAACATGAGGTTAGAACAATCCAATTTATCCAACTGAATTTTTTTCCAAGTTTTTTTTTACAAAAATGTATTTTTCTTGAACACACTCATTTAAAAACTACAATGGATTTAAAATCCAAATTACTATTTACTACTAGTTCATTCTGTTAGTTTTAAAAATTTTAAATTTACACCACATAATATTCATCAACCAATTAAAGCACCTAGATCAATATAAAAAGATTTATCACAAACATACAACTCAAAGGAACTCATCCATTGTACCATGATATTTTCCATTTTGGGTGGAACTAAACACCCACATAGTTTTAAAATACAACAAGAAAAATAACTCACCATGATGGGTGCAGTGCCTCCTATATTCATATTCTTGAGGCCATAAGACACCTTAACATTACTAGAGAAATTTCATGTGGGGTTGTAAGTACACAAGAACACATACACATCATAAACAAAGTCATATTCCCAACCCATAACATAAAAAAAATTAAATTAAAAATATATATAAATATTAATCTAATACCAGGAATAAAATAAATTAAATACAAAACATACATTATTCCATTTCCTTGAACCAAGGCCCTTATCACCTGGACCAAGTGAATAGTATATTGATTAAAATAATTTAATACATATAAGAACCCCTCTCCCTAGACTAAACCCCCACCATAATATGCCTGAGAGAGGAGTATAGGATGTATATGATAATATTGATCCCTCCTCTCAGACCAATCCCCATATTGCCAAGACCAATGAGAGATATAGATAAAGGTATGAACAAGGTTAGAGAAACCCTTTCCCTAGACCATATATCCACATCAATGTTGAGTTAGAAGTTAAAATTCATACATTTACATTCCTTTAGTTTTGTAAATAACAAACACATTATTAAAACCATATTTACTAAAATTTTATATCCAAAGTTTTGTAGTTTGTTTTTGTCAAAAACATTACTTATTACTATACTTAGAAATGATTATATTGTATTAAAAAATAAAATTTTATTATTACTCAATATGACCCATTAGACTAATGGTGCATCCAATCCATTGGACTGACCTATGTTTTGATCAGTGGTTGGACTTATGTATTACTAAAAAAGGTTGTAACCATCAGAAAAATCTTGGTACTGATACAATAGACTACCACTCATTATGATTATTAGATTGAAAATCATTAAGGAAGTATATTTGACTATTCAAATGTTTATAATTGGGGTATATAGATTTGTTTATATTGTAAAAAAATACAATTTATCTTTGTAATGGTGCTAAATAAAATGACATCATACATTTAGTTATTTCTAGGATGTCAAGTTAAAGTTGTTTGAGGTCATTTAAACTAACTCAGAAATATGACCATTGAGATTTTGCTTATAAATAGGTGGTTATTTCAAGAGTTAGGAGCTGATACATTTTAAAAACTGAATTATTATAAATATTTCTTATCATGAACCACTCGTATTAGTATTTTTCATACTTTAGAGGGTTTTCATTCTTAGGAATCCTCGTCATAGTTGTTTCGTTTAGAACAAATTTTCATTTTCATTCTACATATAATCATTTTACAAATTAAGGGATTATTAGGATAGGAATATGTTTAATATCATCCATCACATCAAGGGATTCTGGGTCTAGGAAGATAAACATTGATCATCATATTAAGGTATTTCAAGTATAAGAAGAAAATGCTTATTTAGATCATTGTATCATGGGATTTCCTAGTAAAGAAATACATCCTTTACATGAGGAATAGATTTATAGATACCTTTAGACTGTATTTCTGAATACCTTAGTTATTAAGTTTAAAATATTAAATTCTTTTAAAATATCTTGTAATTCATTATTACCTTTATTAGAAGTTTATTTCTTGTTTTCACAATATCTATTTTTCTATTGTGCATTATCTTAGAAAGTTATTTTTTTTACATATCCTTCCAACACAAATTTTTATCAGTGAAACTATAGTACTGATAAATAATAATCTGATGTAATTAGACAATTTTTTATGTCGATTTGACACTCTGATAATCAAGAAATTTTTTATCCTAATCATTTTACTTAAATATGTACTGTGTATTGTGTTATGTTTAAATTTATTAAACTATAATTCACCACTATTATATTCTATAGTAAACTCTTTCAATCCAAAAATTGGTATCATATCTAGTTATACTACATATACTTTGTGAGTTTTTAAATTATTTTATAAACTACACATTTTATTAAGTTTATTTCTAAATTACTTGTGTATATTTTTCTACATACATGTTTATATAAAATGAGTTTTCTTTTTTTATGAATGTTTAGTTAAATGTTGGAACCCTTGAAAATATAAATCATATTATACCTCCTATATTTGGTGGTATTGACAATAAATACTATATATATATAGGATGAAAACTTTTTTATCAACATTGGAGTTAATAGTTTTTTATTCTTATTGTAAATTACAATATTCTTGATAAGGATGTTACTACTTTACAAATATTGAGAAGTTAGAATATCTATTCAAATATTGAGTAAAGAATACTCTTTTATGCTTAATGACTATAATTATATATAGTCATATTTCATCTTGTAATGCTTATAATTGTATTTTCAAGAAGTTATAATATACACATTTTGGTACTTCCAAAGTTGTTGAAACAAGAAGAGAAATGTGATGTGCTGATTATCAAGACTTAGATTTTTCTATAGATAAAGAAAGATTACAAGATAAACCAAAGGTTTATGAATATTATAAATAGTTTATAATGTCTTGGAGAGAATGTTCTTGAAGATAATATTCTAGTTGAAAATATTATATAGATAATTTTGAATGAATGGGAATCCAAAAGAACCACTTTGGATGACTCAAATAATATTACTTATCTCACTCTTGATGTTTTTATTGGTAACATAATGAAATATGAAGGAATTATTAAGATAGATTATTAGAAGATAAAAAATAATAATGAAGGTTTTTCATTTTCAACAACATCTATTATTCCCACTAAATTTATGTTAGCTAAAAAGTAGGGAAATTTTTATTGAAGAGAAAGTTATTATTTAGACTTATTATAGTCCATAAGAACATTTATATAATGAATTGGAAAATATATCTAGAATTTTGAATAAGATAGTGGGGAAATAGATTTTTCATATCGATACAAAAAGGTTCATAATGATACAAATGACAAGATGGATTCTGAGTTTACTTGTTATGAATGTAAGAAAAATGGACACATTTGACCTGATTTTCATAAGTTGAAGAGAAAATATAAGAATGAAATAAATTCAGATAAAAATGAAAAAAATATTATCAGTATAATGTAAATAATGTTCTGAAATCTTCTGACACTTGCAGTGCTAGAAATGGAGATACTTCCCTATATATTTTTTCAGACAACAATAATTCCAGGAAGATGAATATTGGACTTTTTTCCAAAATACATTTGGTAAAAATAATGTTTAATAAATAAGGTGAACATGGTCAAATACCTTAATAATATGTGTTTAAATGAAAACTAACCTTCTGAGTAAAATTATTCATCATCTAAGGAATAATCTTTCTCAGTAGAAGAAGATGATACCCTACTTAGTTACAAGGAAGTATCTAGATTTAAAAAGCTTTTAGAAAATGAAAATTGTAATGTTTGTAAAAAAATTATAATTATCTATATAAAAATGCAATGGTAGATTCAATAATAACACTTTTAACTAAAAAATATCATAATTTTTTAAATATCGTGATAAACAAAAATCAATAAAGTTACTTTTCTAAAGGATCTTGAAAAAATAATTACTAAGAAACATATATTACAAAATTATTTTGATAAACATAGTTCTAGTGTTATTTTCAATGAGAAAAAAACGTAGTTATCAAACTAAAATCTTAAATATCTAGTTTGAAGAAACTTCTTTCTAAGTTTACCACTATTATAGAAAACATTGAAAAAATATCCAAACAAATAAAACCTATAATAATTCTCGAATGGGTTATACAAATCAAAAACATATTTTTAGTAATAATTATTGTGTTCCTAAAAGTGATCCATTTTTTCACGAAACGAAAAATGGGTGGAAATTGGAAGATAAATTGTTCTTCAAATAGAGTTCAGTGTCTTGGTTTTCATAAAGATTATTTTTATAAGTAAATAAAATTTTCTGAATGAAATAGTGTTGGTCAAATTTGGATTCATAAAATTTTATTTTTTGATTATAATAGACCCATGAAGTTTCGGGATCTGAAAAACTAATTAATTTATTTTCAAGAAAATATATATTTTACCAACCCGAAGAATATTTTTTATATGAATAGTGGTTTCTCTAGATGCATGACTGGAAAATAATACTTCTTTAAGATGATTATCTAGATTAAAGGTGGAATAATAACTTTCAAAGATAATCCTCAAGGATAAATCATTAGTATTGGTGACATTGTTATTCTTGGAAAACCTTTAATTTCAAATGTTTATGTTTTGTATGAATTAAGTACAAAAATATAAGCATACATCAATTATGTGATGAAGTTTATCTTGTGAAATTTATAAATGATAAATGTATAGTATATAGTGCAAAATATGAATTTATTTTTTCTTCCAATCAGCATGAAAATGTTTACACTATAAAATTAAGTGACCATATGAGATAAGATATACCTTTCCTTAGTTCTATGGGAGATCAATCATGGTTGTGGAATATAAGTTAAGGAAACATTTACCTTAGAAACTTATATAAATTGAATAAGAAACAAATATTAAAAGATCTACCAAATGATATGTTTGATTCTTAAATTTTTTTCACCCATGTTAATATGGTAAGAAACGTAATTCATGTTTTAAAAATATTATTGAAGTATCAACGTATATTTATTTATATTTAGGGTACATAGACTTATTTTTCCCTATAATAAATGAAATTATTAGTGAAAAATACTATGTATATGTTTTAGTTGATGACTACACTAGATACACATGGGTCCATTTTCTAATAAGGAAATTCAAAGCCTTTAGTTATTCTGAATCTTTTATAGCCAAATTTAAAAATGAGAAAAACCTATTGTTTATAACTATTCATAGTTATCATGGCTGAGAATTTTTAAATTATGATTTTTAAACTTTTTGTAGTATTAAAGGTATTGAACACAACTTTTCATCACCTAAAACTCCACAATAAAAAGGTGTAGTTAAAAGAATAAATAGAGTTCTTCAAGAGATTACTTGAACCATGATATGTGAATACCCAGTTGATAATTTTTTTGGGATGAAGAAGTTAGTCTAACCGACTATACTATAAATTGAGTTTTAATTAGACCATTTATTAATTTGGCTCATTATGAATTTTGGGCATAAAGAAATCTAAATTATTCATACTTCAATGTTTTTGGATATGAAGTATTTATCCTGAATACTAGAGATAATTTAAATAAATTTTCTCCAAAATCAGATGAAGGAATATTTTTATGTTATTCAACTATTAGTATGTCTTATATATTTTATAATAAAAAATAATTTACTATTGTGAAAACAATTCATGTTATGTTCAATGAAGTTGGTCCTTTATTTTCTTACAACCCCAACAAACATCTTCATATTTTAATTCTGACAATGATTTTCAATATATATTATAAATTTCATATCATAAGTAAATAATTTAAGAATATTTTTTTGAAGTAATTCCTCAGGAATATGTTCAACCTATTGTTGAGGAACATAATTTTTCAAATCTATGAAATTAGTTGTTTCATAGGAATCATACTAGTGATAATATCATTGGTGATGTAGATAGACCAGTTTGGACCAGATGTTCTTTGAGAAATAAAATTAAGCATCTAGTATTTTTATCTCAATTTGAACTTATGAATCCTGATAAGGATTTAGGTGATGATGATTGGATTAAAGTTATGATATATGAAGTCAAGGAGTTTGAAAGGAACAAAGTGTGGACATTAGTTGAACAACCTGAAGAAACTTCTATAATTGGAGTAAAATGATATTTTAGGAATAAATGTGATGAAAATGGAATAATAGTTATAAATGAATATAGAATTGTTGCGATAGGATGTAACCAAAAAGAGGTAATAGAAAATGAAGAAACCTATACTCCGATATCAAGACATGAATATATTCGAATACTTCTAGGCATTACAGGATTCTTTAATTTCTAATTATATTAAATGGATATGAAATGTTATTTTACAAATTGATATGTTAAAGAGGGATGTTATGTTGAACAACCCCTAGTTTGGAAAATAAAAAACATTTAAAACAAATTTATAAACTTACAAAATCACATTATAGACTTATATAAGCCCATATATCTTGGTATGATATATTAACTGATTTTGTATTACAAAAAAATTTGGTTAAGGGAGTTGTGGATCCAATATTTTCTATAAAATAATTTAAAAAAACATTATTATTTTAAAAATATATGATGATTACATTATATTTTCTTCAACTCAAAAATCATTAAAATATTCCTTTACAGATCTTATGAAATATGTCTTTGAGAAGAGTATGATGTGTGGGTTAAAATATTTTCTTAGTTTTCAAATATCACAAAATTATAAGGTAATTTTATATCACAACATAATTATAAATTATTTACTTAATAAATTTGGATCTGAAAATAGTAGGAGTATTAGTAATCCGATTGTTACCTCTAATACTTTAGATCTTGATGAGTTTAGAAAACCAATTGATCAGGAAACATTTAGAGGTATGATTGGAAGCTTACTTTAATTAATATCTAGTTATCCAAATTTAATGTTTTAATTATGATTAAGTGATTGATATTATTCCAATACAAAAGAATCTCATTTTAATACTATTAAAAAAATCCTTCATTACCTTAAGGGAACTATGTATTTTGTCTTATTCTATTCTTTTAGAAATAATTTTGTACTAATTTTTTTTTCACATACTGACTTTGGTGGATGTATAATTGATAGAAAATGTTCATTTGGATCTTTTTATTTCTTAGGAAACTCTTTAGTCACTTGTTCATGTAAGAAACAACACTCATTAGCACCTTCCACTGCTGAAGTATAATATGTGGCAACTAGAAATTGTTGTGATAAAGTGTTGTGGATGTAACACACACTCACTTAATATAGAATCAGTTTAAAAAAAACTAAATTACTATGTGAAAAAACAAGTTCCATTACTCTAATTAAAAAATAATCACATCACTCACATTATAAACACATAGATATTAGACACCACTTTCTTTAGTATCACACACATAAATGATATATAATTTTAAAATTCATCGGAATATAATAACAACTTGCTAATATTTTAACAAAACCCCTTAGTTATAATAGATTTTAATATATTAAGTATAATATAGGAATGATCAATGTTAAGTGATTATTTATATCTACTTCTTATTTACTAACAAAATTACTTAAATATAAACCTTTTCATAGGGGGGGGGGTACATATGTTTCTGTATTCAAAAACATTTTTATTTCTAAAAACATTTAGTATTCTAAAAATTTAAGTTTTATAAAAGTTATTATCTTAATCAATTATCTGGACTCAAATTTATATTAATAATATTTTTCAGACAATTATTTATCTATATAAATAATTTCTAAACTAAAAAATATCTAAACTCAAAAATTTTTATAAAAATTTCATATTAATATTTTTATTATAAAACTATTTTAATATGTTTTTATAGTGAAACTATTTTAATTTAATTTTGTTATAAAACTATCATAATCTATTTATGTTATAAAAACCAAGAACCGATTATTTATACTGATGAAACTTTCTACTTATAGTTTCTTCACTTATCCTTTACTTTAGATTATAATTATTATTGTTTACATATTCTTTTATTTTTTTTAAATCATTTATTTGATTTTCAAACATAATATTTGTTGTAATTAGATTAATTTTCTCTCTCATGAAATTTTTTCCTAAAACTTTGAGAGTTCAGAATTACTTTTAAAACATTATTTGATTAAATCATGGTTGTTAGATCAATTAAGGATTTTATCTCAACCATTAAAATTATTTGGAATATGAACCATAACTTCTCCATGACTATATAAAGGTGGTTCACCATGTTGTCCCAAATCAGTTCTCAGGTTATTTTCTATTTACTATCATCCCTACTTAAAGCAGCCAGTCCGATTGTTTTGGAATCCATCTGATATCAAATTCAAGTCTCATTAAAATGATGAATATGGAAGATTATGGAAACATTCAAGTTTTTAAATAATTTATTAATTATAGAAAGTGGTTCTACAAGTACGATTATATTCTAAAAATAATTATCTATTTATAAGGATAAGAAATTGTATGTATAGAGAACCCAGACAAAGAATTTTATTTGTACTACTGTAAAATATTCAGATTGTTTTATCCATATAATTATTTTTTAAAATAATATGGTAAGAAACTAGTTTCCTTCACTTTGTTAACAAATAAACATAATATTTATTACAAAATATTCTCATATTTAGTAAGTGTTCCATCTAGTGGTGAAGCTTATCTACCTTTGTAAAAACATCTTGATAAAAATGGTTCTTTTGAAAAGGGTAAGGAATAATCATATTTATTCCTAAGTTATGAGAATTTTAGAAAGGTTTCTCATTTATCACCAGACACTAGGGTGGTAGATTTTTGGATTAAAGGGTATTTAATACCCAGGAATTCTTATATGAACACCCTTATGGTATCAAACTTTTTTTTTCTTTGTTTACTTGGTTGACATGAGGAAAATTAACTTGGTTAATTTTTTTTATTACAGTAGAAGAGATCAAGAGTTCTTTGATAAAGTCAAAGATTATTGGGTTTTCTTATTTCATAAACAAGTTACTTGTAAAGGTTGTGAAACTTTTTAATGTTGATAACCAAACTTACATGATGAGAGAAAAGATATAATTTATTGGAGAAGATACAGTTTCATGAATGAAATTGTGTTTTGGATCAAAGAAAAATAAGTTCATTGATAAGGAGGATGGTACTGCATTTAAAGCACAACCTTACAAGAAATTATAAGATATTAAGATGAAAATAAAATCTTAATCATCCCCTTTGTAGAATAAATAAAATAATGAAAATTTAATTTGCAAGGATCATTTTAAAAATATGATAGAACATAAGGAAAACAAGAATCATGTAGTTCCAGAATATGGAATTGATGTTCATGTGGGATTTTCCTTAAAATCAAATACAGAAGAAGTTTTTAATAAGGTAGAGAAGAAAAGGAAATAGAATAAGAATTTTTATACAGAAAAATTTGTTGAATATTTGGTAATTGATGTTGAGAGAGCTTCTGAAAATAAAAATCTACAAGTTTCTCATAATAATAAAATCATTCCTGATGCTAGACTTGATCATGCTGTAATTTCATATATTCTAGATGATTCCACTTTAGTTTCTTATAAGGTAAATGGAAAACAATTTGAAGAAGAATCGGCACCAGAAAAAGAATCAGTCTCTAGAATGGTAGGAAAAGGATATATCAGAATAGTAAGGAAATTAGAAAAAGAGAACGAGGAAGTTAAAGAAGAAGAATAATGAGGATGAGAAGAAGTAAAAAGATAAAAATATAAATATTAAAAGAAGGAATAGATAAAGAAGAATCTAAATAATAATCAGAAGGTGATAATGAAGAAAAAAAGTGAGATAAATAGGTAAAAGAAAAGAAATCATCAAGATAATATTTATCATCATTGGCCTTACCTAATTTATCCAATGAGGATATAGGCTTATAATGGATTAAATATGGAAATATTCATCAAAAGAGGAACAGTATTCTTCAATGAAATAAGTAGAATAAACATCCTCAAAGGATGCTGAAGGGAACTATCAACAATTATAGAAAATATTTTCATAAAATATTGAGTCACATAAGAAAGAGTAAGTTGTAGTAGTCTTAGATGATAATAAATTTTTAAGGAAAGGAAAATATAATTTAGGGGAAGTATTGAAACCTGATGATGAATCATCATGACCAAAACCTCCCAAAACATCATCAGAATCATCAAATTCAGAGGAAATTATTACTCAAAAATGTTTTCATTTCATTGTGAAATCTTTGAGGATATTAAATACTACTATTACATATTTTCCAAACATGAGGTAAGATGTAAACTTATTCATAATACCCACAATGTGAAATCAGATCCATTAAAAGTTTTAATTGAATCAGTTATTCAGATTAAGGTAGAGTTTCAAAACTTTCAAGAAACGTTTTGGACATAGAAAAGGCCATACAATCAAATGGTAAAGTGGTCCAATAAATTGGAAAGTGATATCAAGTATCATGATGACCACTTTTTTGAAGTAATTAAACTTTTATTAGAAATGGTTGGTTCTTTTAAAAAAAATTATGCCAATATATCCTATCGGGTGAAGTTCATAGAAGAGTTCAGTGATATTACTAATAATTGAACTGAAGAAGTGAAATTAATAAAAGAAAAGGTTCATATTTTAGAGTTGGATAATAGAATGCACATATTTTTTGAAGATTAATTTGTCCTTATGAAGGAAGAGAACAAAAATATTTATGAGTATGTTCGAAGATTTAATTTAGAAGTCTAAAGCAAGGAGTGATGGAAGAAAAAATCATTAATCTTGAGAAAGATAATGAAGAGCTCAAGAAGATGAATTCCTTTTTCAAGAAATTTATAGGGAAATAATGAATACCTTTAATTTTTAACTCTCAATGTATTTTTATCAAACAATTTAATGGGTTTTTAATGTGATTATATTTTTATCCGACACATTGTGTTTGAAAGTCTTACAATACTTTTGGTTTTATATTATATCTATTAGTTCTAGGAATCCTAGTTAGCTCACAAATAATTGTTTCACATATTATTATTCTTATAACATTTTAGAAAACTTTGGTTACATTCCAATTTTTTTGAAAATCACAAAGGGGGAGAAACCTTGGGGAGAAGCTTTGGAAGAAAAATTATAAGGAGAATTTGTTTAAGGGTAAGTATACTAAAAATGGTATTTATTGTATTAAGGTGGATAAGTATTAATACTTTCCATCATATCATAAATTAATTACAAACTTATGGGGAGTTATGAAGTATATATTGAATGTTCCTAAAATAATATAGGGTTGTATGTATTTAAAAAAAATTATTTAAGTATTTTTTGTGCTTTCTAAATATTTGGATTTTGTTGTGTCAGAAGTATTAATTATTAATTTTCCACTCCCGTAGTTTTTGAAATCACAAACACCTTCTTAAAACCATGTTTACTAACTTTTTATATCCAATGTTCTTTAGTATGTTTTTCATTGAAGACATTACTTTTTAAAATACATTGAAATGTTTTCATTGTGTTATGAAATAATTTTTTTATTACTATATCTCAACCATCTGAGTGAAGGTGTGCCTGATCTATCAGACTAACATACGTTATGATCACCAGCTAGGATTATGTCTTACTTAAAAAATTTATAATGATCATAATGATCTTGGTACTGATAAATTAGACTAACATTCATTATGATTATTTGATTTACATTAAATAAGAAAGTCTATATGAATATTCAAAAGTTTATAATCAGATTACTTGGATTTTTTTCTATCGAACGGAATAAAATTTATCATTATAATGGTACTAAACAAAATGACATCTGGCATTTAGTTATTTTAGGCTGTTAAGTGAATGTTATCTATGGTCGTTGCAACTAACTCAGACATATGACCATATGAATATTTCCTATAAATAGTTGGTCATTTTAAGACTTAGGAGATGATAAATTTTTGAAACTCAATTATTCTAATGATTTCTTATCATTAAATTCTCATTCGTAGTATTTTTAATACTTTAGTTTTTTTTCATTCTAATAAATCCATATCTGGGTTGTTTCCTTTAAAATTAATTTTCTTTAGTGTTTTTCATCTGATCATTGTTCCAATTAAAAGATTATAGGGATAGGAAGATGATGAATATGATCAATCAGATTGAGGGATTATGGGTCTAAGAAGACATACACTAGTCATCATATCGAGGTATTTTGTGGACTGGAAGAAAAAGATTATTCAAATCATCCCACTGAAGTCTTACCTAGTAAATAAATACAGACCTTTACAGGAGGTATAAAACTATGAATACCTTTAGTCATGGTTTCTCAATACTGTATCTCTTAATGTTAAAAAATTAAACTATCTTAATAAATATTATATGTTATTATTACTTTTATAATATATGTTTTTATTGTTTGTACAAGATCGATTTTTCCACAATACATTTTTTTTATAATGTTATTTTTTTTACATATCAGTCTAACAAAATTTTTTATCAATGAAACTATAATAATAATAAAACATAATATGATATAACCAGACAATCTTTGATCGAAATTATAACACTATGATCATCCAACTGTCTATGAGTTTGATCATTTTACTTAAGGAGTTATTATTAATTGTGTTAAGTTTAAAATTTTTAAACTAGAATTTACCCCCTCTTGTATTCCATAGTAAACACTTTTGATATAACACTCAACACATATCCTAATAAATTATTTATACTTACCATCTATCATGAAAATTTGTGTGGGTTGGAAACTAAAGTTTTTAATGGTGAAAACAATCATGGATCAAGGATTTAATAAGTGGATTAAAATTGAGAAATTTGGGAATTTCCCTACCCTGATTACGAAGGCCTCAAAATCAAATAATGATGAAAATACAATTCATTCACTACAAGGGTCTAATAATCTAAGAATTTCTAGATCAATAAAGAAATTCAAAGGAATCACTATATAACAAGATTAGGGATTATAAATTTACAATATAAGGGAGAACATCACCAGCTAAGAAGACACCCATTATGGTCAAAGTAAGAAACTCATCCTGAAAACTGATCTCAAAACTTCCCCCACAAAATAATCATTTCCTTACAAACCCTAAGTAATAAGGACCAATACTATTGGGTATTCCAATACCACATCATCACATTCAATGAAACCCCATGCTCTAATCAAGTATGGTTTAAATCAAATGTTATCAATCCCTTCTCTAACCAAACCACTATACCCTGATCTGAAATGGATCCCTCATACTTATACATACTCTAGAATTGTAATTATCAGAGTTTCATCCTCTAAGATTTATCATATTTATTCTCCAATAGATGGAGATTTTTTTGGAACACCTTACTGATAGTGAAATCGACCTAGAGTCACTACTATAAACATTAAAATATCAAGGTCACCTAATCCAAGATACAAAGTATTTAAGGTTAAATAATTTATCAATTTTAATATATTTCCCATTTTACATCCATTTAAAATATCGGAACTTACTAGTATTATGCATGATCCTTTCCTATGTTACAACCCCATAAGAAATAACAGTTTTCTTAAAATGTCCAATAAACATGAATTTCATTGAATTGGATTTTATAGGTGCCTATAATATCATGTCCTAGATGGTCTCCCTTATTTATTGCACATAATAATCCAATGAGATGTTGTGTCCCTACCAACCCATGCATCCTATCAAGGTTTTAACTATAAAATCCAGCCTATATCTTAACCATAAAGTTTTATACCACTCTATCGTGACCCCCTTATCCCAAAGGCACACCTCATATGATGGAAATGGAGAAAGAGAGTTAATAAAAACCAAATACCACCTCAAATATACTATATTTTGGAGACAAGTACTGATGGTATATAATTACACACATGGGAAGCATCATCATTATAATGATTTGATAATTAAGATATACGATGAGAAAAAACACCAATAAAATCTTGACCATATTAAATAAATAAGAAATCCCAATACATTAGGTGATGTCATAAATAATCAGATACAACTGAAATGAAAAAAATACAAAAGAGGTAAATCCTCGATAGTTTCCACGAAGATCCAACATCTCTTGAACAGCTCCTAGAACTAGTTATGTCTAGTTATATCAAAAACCATATCCCACTAGCCTAAATAATAGTTCATATACATACGGTCATCATAACATATATACTCAATTGGATCCTCTTTGAAACCTCTTAGTCAAAATGTGAAAGAATCATACTACAACATAGTGAGTAAATAAGTGAAACTAACACATTAACTAAATAGATATACTATTATTTTCCCATCATTACCATGTATCACTCACCAAATAATGAATATAATTATAAAAATAATATCAAGAACATAAAAACATATATATAATTGGGTACCCCTCATCAAATTCCCCACTACTTTTCCACTCCCACACCCCAATATTGTATGTCTTGATCCATCATCTCTTCCATAATTAATCCCCCTAAAAAACATGGGATACCATATCATACCATTCACCATGATCATCACATCATTACAGATATATATTCTATATAGTAACAAAGTTATTTTTCGAATCCACCACAACCTATATATTATTTATTATACTTCAATAAATCACAACCCATACATAAAAAAATAATTAATAATCCTTCAAATACTATATCAAGAATACATTCATAAAAAATAATCCCAATACATCATATCCCACAGTACATATATAGTAAATTACGCTTGTGCATACTTTCTTGTAAAACTGTAACTGAAGAGATAGTAGGGGAGAGGGGGTAGTAAACCATTCATATCATCAAAAACCATGATGTTGGGGGAAATTCCTTAGAACCTCAGGTTGTCTATTTTTCTTTCAACATCGGTGGGGTGTGTCTAAAATAAAAAATCATATAGAATAGATATATCTCACAAAAACACCAAGGGAAACCAAATAATCTTAGATTCATCTACTACAATCATCACAAATAACTCCCAACTATCACAAAAAAGTTCTAGATATAAAATAATTATGAAAGAATAAATTTCAATATTAATTAATTAATTATCCATTAATTAATATTATTATATTTTAATTTCAAATATCACCATTTTATTTTTCTAATAAAATTTCAAAAAACAATATAAAATATCTAATTATATTCTCAAGTATTTCATTATCGTAAAATTCATCAAGAATAAACCCTATTATTTCATTCACTCACTATCATTTCATAAACATTAGGATACCCTAGGTCTCACCCTAATATAATAATTTAAAAGATGAATTTATTGTGCATAGCATCAAATTGTGTCCCATAGTTGGAAGATGAACATATAAATAATAAACGATATTTTTCTATAAAGTAAGAATTAAGATATAAGTAAGCATTGATGAGAAATCCTAGCTATTAACTCATCATTAATAACCCTATTTCATACTTTACAACACAACACATCATATAAAATCATGCATCCCATGCCAATATCTTCATATCTAGCACCCCATGACACCATCGTCATTATAACAAGCACATTGTGCCACCATTATCATTGAGGTGACACTAAATTTACATAAATGAATATCATATCATTTTATATGAATATTAAATACATTTTAAAATAATTCAAACCCCATAACCATAAGGGTTTTGTTTATTGGGATACTAGATACATAAACATCTTATTTCCTGAATGATTTCCAATAACACCTACGAAATTCTTCTCACAAAGAACAATTCTTACACATAACCTAATTAGAAAATTTCATCACAACTTGGGGAAAGGATACATAATAAAGGTAGATCTTAGATTAACAATAAGGGTAAACATGAGATATATTATTCAATAACTACATATAACAGTAGAATGAGCATAAGGGTAGAATAATATGATCTTGACATTTGAAAATAGTACCCAAAACTTTTTAGATCATAATCATGTAATAATTATTTAGAATTTCCTAAGACATGAATCATACAATAACAAAATATTATGATCCACGAGATCATATCATAAGCATAAGAAAATTTAATAGATAGCGGAATAAGATGTGGTATAATCATAATCATAGAAGTAATTTTTCAAGGAAATCTACCAAGACATTCATAATATGTTGGGCTTCAAATAACCTCCCATATACCCTCTTTCATGAATGGGATAACTTCCCATGTACCATTTGAACATGTAATCATTAAACATTACCAAATGAATTGGAAATATATAATGGAAAAACATTTAAAATAATCCAAATCCATTTATATGTATGCTAAAATATCATTAAAATATTTATCATTTCACCATAGCTTAACCCATGGAAAATAAAATGAGTTTCATCAATATTTCATCATCATAATAAATATCCATCTAGAGAAAGAATAAATATAGCAAAATTAGATCATATCCCTAGCAAATCATAATAAATATAAAATTATTTTTTATAGATGAAAATATCATTAAAAGATTATAGAAACATTTCTTGAGGAAAATATCTTTTTTATTTTAAAATCAATTATTTAAAATATAAGAAGTCAAAAATATTAAGAATTTTTTTTAAAATAACCTTGATAAATTTTAAAATAAACTTCAAGGAAAATAATATTCATATTGGTGGTAAAAGGATGTTATGTAGTAAATGTAAAAACAAATTCTCATTTACACCATTAGTAAAAATTAGCTTGTTCAGAAATCGATAAAAAGATTTCTTGAAAACATTTTATAGAAATTAAAAAATGGGTAAAAATGATTTTAATCAGTCCCTAGAGAATATTAAAAACATTATTCAATACATTTTAACAAATATGGATGTTTAATAAAAATATTATTGACTAATTTGAAAAACAAAGATGGTTTTCCTTAAAAACATTATTTTATACTTTTGAGTACTTAGAGAGATGAGATTTAAAGGAAAACAATTAATTTATATAAATAATTATATTCGGATAAAATGAAAATATTTTATAGATATTGATCATATAATTTCATCATAAAATATTTAAGCATAAACAATCCACGAAAAATGTGAGATTTTAACATTAAACCCTTACCACAAGTCTGAATTTCTTCATAAGTGATTTTAATCTAATTTATAATAAATTTAATATTATTATACTTATATAGTAGAAAAATATTCATACATATAATATCATACATGGGTTACTTATAACATCCTATAACTCATTCATTAGCAATCCTTCATAATCATTATTTCGGGTGTTAACTGCTTCATTTTTTATGTATGTTTTTGATTCCATAGTTATAGTACTTTGATATTGATCATGGTTACATAATTTAAAAAATATTAATAAAGATATAAATATAATATATTTTCATTATATTTATATTTTTAATATTCCATAAATGGAATATATAGAAAAATGAATTACACCATTCTTGGATATGTTAGTCCATACGTGTGCATTATTGATGTTTTCATTTTCAAATATAAAGAAGAAAATAAATATAAATGCTATTTTATCACAAAAAAATATAATTATATCATATATATCACATATATTAATTAAATCTATAATTATATCCATTAATGTGAGTTGATGATAGATAATGATACATATTACTACATGGAGGTGGTAGTCTACACATATACATGAACGACACTTTCATTTTTCATTTGATGCAAAGGAAGTGTAAAATGATTATACCACACTCATAATTATATATTGGTATATTTTTATTCTATATTTTTTATGTTATTATGGATACAAAAAGTTTATAGGAATTATAAGAAGAAATAAAATGTGAGAGAATCATGTATGATGATTACCTCTTCTTTGAGAGACCTCTTTTGGCATACACCTTAAGCCTTTTCAGGATGGTCTTAGGGTAAAACCAAGAGATCAAGAATGGATAGAAGGAAACTAGAAAGGTTTCTAGGTATTTATATTCAAATATATATTTATAAATGTTTTGTAATAGATAATTATAATAGGTTCCCTTTTCTATGTTAGGTGAGGGACACACATGGAATTACGTAAAATATTAAACTAATATTCAATCATTTTCTTGGAAAAGTGGAACCAAATGGCCCAGATTTAGAAGGTAAGATAATATAAGGTTTAAATTTTTTCAAAAAAAATATATTTATACATGTTTAAGTGGAATTTTTACCCTTATCTCTTAGTTAAACCCCTTGTAAGCTCTTTTAACATTAACCGTGGTAATAAATTTTGAATGTTTTTACTGTTTATTATGACAAAAAATGAAAGTGGGAACATTAAAATTTTTTGAAACTATGATTCCAAGTATGGAATGCATTTTATAAAATTCTTTCTCTATATGTTGTATAAATAAAATTTAATATAATCACATAAAACACAACAAAGAACAGTTTTTAAAAAAAAAATCATTTTAAGCATAAAACTAAATTTATTCTCATTACATTATAATTAAAAAGAATTATATTAATGTTAATATATTTTATTGAATATAAACTTTATAAATTATTTACGAATATTCCATAGTAATGATTAATCTAATTTATTAAGATAAAAGCATATTGTGCACATAAAAATAGTTTTATGAAAATAACCCTTTTTTACCTTCAAATGATTTTATCTTTATTACTAACCATTAGATAAATAATATAAAAAATATTATTCATAACTTAATAATAAAATTAATTAAAATCACTTTTCAATATTTATTTATATATTTGTTTATATAAAAATACAAAACACCTAGAAAAATACATATCATAAAAAATAGGTCTTTTAATCATAAAAGGGTTTTATTAAAATTTAATAACTATTTATTAGTAATTAATAAATACGTTTGAATTAAAGAAATTAAACACACACCAAGATAAACATATTTCATAATGTGTTTAATCATTTTCAAACCTCCCAATCCAATATCTAGGTAATATATTTTATAACATCTTCATGTTCCCAAGTAGATTTCTTGAATTTAATTTTCCTATAGAGAACTCTAACCATGTGAGTATCCTTTTTTGAAGAACTATATATCTATGGTTCATATTTTTACTGGATATTCTTCACAATAAAGATCATAATCCAGTTTTATAACCTCTAAGTTCATTACATGTGAAGGATTAGTTATTTACTTCCCCAAAATATATACATGAAACACATCATGAAATCAAGAGAGGTTCATTATAATTTTCAAGAAAGATTATATCATCTTTACTCAATAAAAAAATCTCAAAGGATCCAATATACCTAGGCCTTACCTTCTCCTTCTTTCCAAATCTCATAATCTTATTCCATAGTGAAATTCATAGGAATACATTCTCATAACCTTTTAATTTTGGATCTCACCAATTATTTTAAACATAACACTTTTGTCCACTCTAAGGTTCATTGATGTACTATTGAGTGGATCTAACCTTCCCTTACATTTCTTTATTTATCTCATGTCTTGATAATTTTTTTTTGAATTCATCCAATAATGTATGAGTTCATCACTTATTTCCATATAAGTATTCATTAGGATCTATTTAAATTCTCAAGTGAAAGATCTTGTTATAAGATAATTTGACTAGAGTATTGTGTTTATACCAAAAACATTTTAAATCCTTAGACTAAGATATTAGTATATACTATAGGGGTTGAATGGTTATCTCATACTGAACATATGTCTGATCATGATTGGAAGTAATAAAAAATAACTCTTTATCCAGAGCATTCCAAATACATCTTTATAACTTCTAGGTAAACCTAGAATTTTGATCAGTAGCAATAGAATGTGGTACTCCATATAGCCTTAACATTTCATTAATTTATATCTACAAAATATGATCAAGATAAAAGTATTCAATAATAGAAATTAAATATACAGAATTCATAAGGTTATCGATGATAACCTATATAGTATTATTCCCTTTACATATCTTATGGATTCTTATGATGAAATTACCGGTAACTTTTTCCCATTTTTATTTAGGTATAGGTAATGGTTGTAACATTACCTCGTATTTATGATAGATAACAATAACTTTTTGACATACTAAGCACTGAGATAAATAATTCACAATATCTATCTTTATGTTATCTTTCACGACCCATCCTCGGGGCCCGTGTTGTGACTACCCCAAGCCCGTCTTCCATAGGTCAGGGGCTGGCGACTAGCACCAAAGGCGTAAATCCCGATAAATGGGAAAACATTTCCTTTATAAAAGTAAACAAAACATCAAAGAGTACAAGAGGAAGTAATACACTAAGTACAAAAGAATGTGATGAAAATTAAGTGGGCCAGAATACAAACCCAACTGAAAGTACAGCTACAACTGAACGAAAGTACAACAGAAAAGACAAACAGCGGGAAGAAAGGAAGAAGCTCATGGGTCGTCCTCCTCAGATCCTACCTGAAGGGTAGGTACAAATAGCGCAGCTCCTAGATCGTCCACCACGGATCCTACCTGAAGGGTAGGTACATATATCCTCCACAACGTTCTCGCCCGCCAACCTCCTTTGAGTGTCGTCTCATCGTGAATTCCACCTCCGGATACTAACTCGTCAAGAGGTCCACCTCCGGGTACCGTCCAGTCCTCAAACACTCGGCCTCTGTCAGCGCTGCCCGTCGTCTGCAACTAACACAACGAGGTACGGGCATAGCCCGTGCAGGGGTGAGTATACGATACTCAGTAGGGACCCCGAGACCCTCAAGGTCTCACTAAATCCAACAAAGATAACCACAAAGAAGGATCTCAACAGATAAACCTTACTTAGGTGTAAGCCCATACTTATACCTAAGTTATCAAGTAACCCATCTCAATCATGAGGAAACACAAAGGTTATGAAATCAAAGGATAACCACTACCTAGTTGTATGCCCATACATATACCTAAGTTATCAAGTGACCCATCTCAATCATGAGGTAAAGACAAAGGTCATAGACTGAGATCAAACCAGGATTTTCATTAACCAAACTGTAACTGCTGAAGAGATCTGTCTCTGGAGAGTATAGTGCTCCTGTCACGACTCCGAGGTACTGCTCACTAACCTAAGATTGTTGAGGTACTCTTCCGGTCGAGTACTGCTGGTCTGCCACCTCACAAAGTAGTGCTCCTCCACCATGGGTCTGCCACCTCACACAGTAGTGCTCGCCCTCATAGCCTATAGAGTTACTCCTCCTATCGAGTACCGCGGGTCTGCCACCTCAAAAAGTAGTTCTCTTCTGCCATGGGTCTGCCACCTCACAAATTAGTGCTCCCCACTGGGCTACGCAAATCACTCCGAATCGAATCGGACAAGCAGTCATCAGGTCTCAGCCAGCTACACGGTATCCGTACTCCGTACGCTCGTCTTTGGGAGGGTCCACTCCACGAGCTACAGGTCTATACTCCAAGTATCTCAAAGTCCCACGAATAAGTATATCAATGGACCACCTCATCAAAGGGGTCTCAACGCAACAGATGGTGCGTCAATCGGACGCCCGGTCTGTGAGTTATTAGCCTTTTTGTCCCAAGGGCCCGGTTGGTTTCGTGTGCGAACCAACCCGTCCATATCTCAACAGTACCCCAAACTCTGATAGGGTAAACTCATAGGGTCCGTTTCTCAACGGGATCACCAACACCGCTAATGGTTCGTCAAACGGATGTCCGGTCTGAAAGTTATTAGCTTTTCTGTTCCATGGGCCCGGTTGGATTTCGGGTTCAATCCAACCTGGACACTATTCAACTGCATCAAAACCTCAGGAGAAGAATGCCAAAAGTTCCGTCTCATCAAGAGGAATCCAACAAAGTCGATGGCACGTCAATCGGACGTCCGGAGCTCAAGTTATAAGCGTTTCTACTCCGAGGTCCCGGTTAGTTTCATGTTTGAACCAACTCGGCCAAACCCAAAGTTCTACAAAACCTTGAGTGTAAAATACTGAACCGACCGTCTCGATTCAAGGATCGTATCACAACTGACGGTGCATCGATCAGAGGTTCGTAGCCCATGTTATGGGTGTTTGAACGAAACCTACCGAAAATAGGGGGTTTGGGCCTGGTCCGACCCGGCCCGATACCCCCCCCCCCCCCCCGGGTCGGCCCGAACCGGGTCTGAGTCTGGCCCATTAGGGTGCGGCCCGGCCCGATGGGCGCGGCCCGGCCCAGCCGGTGCGGCCCGGCCCGGCCTGGGCGCGGCCCGACTGGCCTGGCGCTGGGGTGGCGCCCGCGTGACAAGGCGGCTCGGCCGAGCAAGGGGGGGGGGGGGGCGTTGCCCCCCTGTTTGACAACCTGAACCCCCCCCCCCTATGTGGGGGCTAGTCTGCTTCCAGTCGGGGGTTACGAACCCCCGGTGTCCCCCTAAAACGGCCGTCCGGTTGCTACCGCCGCAGGACCGCCGCGGTCTCGCCCTCCTGCTCAGGCGGCCGGCGGTTCCGGCCGCCGCTTCCCACACCCCCACGGCCATAGGCCGCGGCCCTGTCCGATCGGCGCTGCGTGACGGCACCGCGACTTGTTCGACCCCAACGGCGCGGCGCGATGGTGCCACGCTTCTTTGCCCATTCTTCATTGTTTTCGCACGGTGCAACAGCACCGCACTGCCTTTGCTCGTGCCGCAACGATTTCAAACATCAAGGGGGGAGGAGAGTCGGCCGTGTTCGTGCGGTCCGACCTCCTCCCGTTATTGCGATAATAGGCGGCCCAATTTTGGAAAGGAGGAATGGTGACGAAAGTATTCCCGAACACAAAACAATTAACCCCTACCTCGAAATTGACATCGCACATCGTCGAGTCGTGAAAGTCGAACGTCGCGGAAGAACGGTATCGATTCCGTCGACGTCGGAAGAATAAGAAGAACGTTGTTGTTGGCGATGATCATCGCGGTCGGCGACTTCTCCCTTATCGCGGAGGAAGAAGATGACGAAGAACCGTTCTTCGCTGGAGAATGAAGTTCTTCAACGAAGGAGATGAAGTGCTCTTCGCAACTCCAGAGATTTTCCCCCCAAAATCTCCACACAACCCAACCAAAAATAAAGTAAGGTTTCTCCCTTATTTTATTTTATCCATGACATGCATAAAAAGTTCAAAATTTCAAACACTTTATTGATTAAGAGTTTCAATAACTTAATTAAAGTTTGAGTTGGCATGAGTTATGAGGGAGATAGGGAGAGGAGGAGTTACCCAAATAATGGGGGAGTTAGGAAGTTATACAATTAAACCCAAGGGGTGTTAAATGGGTAAAAGCTCATGGGAGTTAAAGGGAAGGTGAAGGGTTGGCGTTTCGTGCGGACCCCACCACCCTTGGTCATACCCTCTCTTGGGAAGTTAGGTGGGGTGCGGCCCCACCTCCAACTTCTCTATGGAGAAAATAACTTCTACTAGAAATAAATTGTAACACTACAATTTAGTTAAGACTTATCGAATCCCCAAAATTAACTACCTCATGCGAAAAAACACAATTGTGCTTAAGGTCCCCTTAAGCAATTACCGGCACTGCGAGTTCATCGGTGCCCTCAGATTTCAATTCTGAGCACTGGTTCAAAAGTTTAAAAACCCCGCTCATTCGTTCACTAAACGTACCCGAGCTAAACTTCGGAAATTTATTCCGGGCACACCGGGCCTCGGAATTAGGTGTCGTCAGAAACTGTGTTTTTGTAAAATCCCAAAGAAATTATGAAAAAAAATTCCTTGAAATTTATGTGTCTTTACATTACTCCCACCTCAGGGCTTTACGTCCCCGTAAAGCTTTAACACAAAATAAGGATACAAAAGTGGTACTGAGCACGCATCTGAGCCTTCCGCTCCCATGTGCTCACCTAAGGGTTCTCGTGATACCAGCGAAAGCGCACAAGAAGAATCGACCATCCTCGTAGGACCCACTCCTGTCGATCCTCAACCCCTACTGGATCCCTATTGAAGTCGTCCAGTCATCGATGTCCAAATACCTAAGAGAAATGATGTGTGAATGATCATGCATGTATCTCTTCAGCTGAGGTACGTGGATGATATTATGCACCCGGTGCAACTGAGGTGGAAAGTTCAAGCGGTAAACCACCTCGCATGCCCTGATGAGGACCTAGAAAGGTTCATTGAACCTCGGGGATAACTTGTCACCTCGGCCACATCTCCGTAAACCTCATCGAGGTGAGACCCGTATAAGGACGTGATCGTCATCCTCGAACTCTGGAGGTCTCCCTTTCTTGATTAGAACTAAAACTCAAAAACCCCTGCTGCCACATGGGTGAAGTTGGCCGACTCAAGAGTGATCGGCTACACCTTTCTATGCATGATTCCATCCTATGCTGCCTGGGATTTCCTTTTCACCGACCAAGGAAAACCCCATCCCAATGTTGTAGATAAACCACAACCTTTTTTCCTAATACATTCAATCTGTGTATGAACTGTGGATCCAATCCATACTCAGACCAACATCGTAAGGCCTCGACGCTGCCACCAAGAGATTCCAACCGAAACTCTCGCCTTGTGGGTCAGATCACACTGTCAGTGTAAATGTGATTATCGAGTCTCCTCCCAAGGTATCTCTAGATGTGAGGGTCAAGTCTACGGCTTACCAGAAACTCTAGGTCTGGGACAAGATTCGTGGAAGGAAGGAATGATTCATATCTATGTCTGTTACTACGGTAGCTAGTAGTGGACATAGACGGTCCCTTGAATCATTCTTAGATCCATTGGGTCACACTCCTTGACCGCATGCAGCTACTCTCTTCCCCTGCCCTCCAGCTCCCTGAGCCTAGCAGGGACTATAAAGGCGGGTGATTGTAACATGTTGAAAAGTACACCACCCCATGCTGCTCTCCTAGATCTGCTTCCACGTCTGCTGCTCTACAGATTCATATTTCCTTGACACTTCCTCTTCATGAAACATTTGACATGTCCAAGTCTCTGAGACTGACGCCAGTTCACATCTTCCCACTGCTAACATTCACTGGCTATAACCGATCATCCAAAGAACATTCAACCACAAAGGTTCTCTCTAGCACCCTAACATAAGTAGGAATTCATAGAGGAAAGAGTTCTTACTCGGATATCCTTTAAACACACCTCGCTCTGAGGTCCGAGCTCTAAGAACTGATCATATCGTAGTCATCAAGTACCAAGAACGATCGGTATTCCTTGATGAATACTCAGCTACCGATATGTCGTCCTGCCGAAGCTGTAAAATCTCTATAAAACTCTCATCAACCTCCCTATGATACCAATTTGTCACGACCCATCCTTGGGGCTCGTGTCGTGACTACCCCAAGTCCGCCTTCCATAGGCCAGGGGCTGGTGACTAGCACCAAAGGCGTAAATCCTGATAACTGGGAAGGCATTGCCTTTATAAAAGTAAACAAAACATCACAGAGTACAAGCGGAAGTAATACACTAAGTAAAAAAAGAAAGTGCTGAAAAGTAAGTGGGCCAGAATACAAATCCAACTGAAAGTACAGCTACAACTGAATGAAAGTACAACAGAAAAGACAAACAGCTAGAAGAAAGGAAGCATCTCCTAGGTCATCCTCCTCGGATCCTACCTGAAGGGTCGGTACAGATAGTCTCCACAACGCTCTCACCCATCAACCTCCTTCGAGTGTCATCTCGTTGTGAAGTCCACCTCCAGATACTGACTCGTTGTGTGGTCCACCTCCGGGTACCATCCAGTCCTCATCCGCCTATGAGTCGGGCTCGCCTCGGAACATGAGGGTCTCTGATGTTGGAACACGTGTAAGTAAGTAAGCCTACATGTGTCACCTACCAGTACCACCAGTTGTAACTGCTGACCAATAGGTAGTGATGTATAACTAACACACTACCCGAAGGCACTATCTCAGGCATCGGTCCACATACCGAAGCCTCATCACTATGAAGACCATCCTCATGGTCACTCACTGGAAAACACTAGTAGCCAAGTCCACCATCCACTCTACTGATGTCTCAGCTAGGCGGAAAACTCTAGCAATCGCCTCCAGCCAGTCCTCTGCTTTCTGGGAATCTGCCTCGCCTCGTAACCTCGGAGGCCTATGCTACTGGAACTTGTGCAACACACTCTTCTAGTGTGCACAGTTCTCTAGTATGGATGGTGGCATCTGTTGACCAACAGGTGGTGGTGTTGCTGGTACACCACCTGAGGGTTCCAACATAGTAAAAAGGGCCCCGCACCGAAGCCTCGTCGCTCAGTGGGTCGTCATCGTGTACTATCTCAGAACTCTGACTGACTATCTGCGTGGAGACATCCTGAACAGATGCGACATGGTCAAACTATTTAAACCTGGTGATCTGACCTGGTTTGAGCTGACTTAAAGAAAACTTTTGAAACACACATGCAATCAGTTCTTTCATGCACCATGTCAGAAATCAGTAGACAGGGTCCTGTGGTACGGATACGTCGGTCGCTGCACCAACACTGGACTCCCTGAAATTAAATCCAAACTTAGTACCCTTAACACTATTGGTTCACAGAATGAAAATATCAGAGTCCTTAGTTCTGCGGTAGAACCAACTCCTCTGATACCAATTTGTAATGACCCGTCCTCGGGGCCCATGCCATGACTACCCCAAGACCGCCTTCCATAGGCCAGGGGATGGCGACTAGCACCAAAAGCGTAAATCCTGATAAATGGGAAGACATTGCCTTTATAAAAGTAAACAAAACATCATAGAGTACAAGCAGAAGTAATACACTAAGTACAAAAGAAAGTGCTAAAAAGTAAGTGGGCCAGAATACAAATACAACTGAAAGTACAACTACAACTGAATGAAAGTACAACAGAAAAGACAAACATCTAGAAGAAAGGAAGCAGCTCCTGGGTCCTCCTCCTCGGATCCTACCTGAAGGGTAGGAACAGATAGCGCAGCTCCTGGATCGTCCACCACAAATCCTACCTGAAGGGTAGGTACAGATATCCTCTACAACGCTCTCGCCCGTCAACCTCCTTCAAGTGTCGTCTCATCGTGAAGTCCACCTCCGGATACTGACTCGTCGTGAGGTCCACCTCCGGGTACCATCTAGTCCTCAAACACTCGGCCTCTGTCAGCGCTGCCTGTCGTATGTAACCAACACAATGAGGTGAGGGCATATCCTGTGCAGGGATTAGTATACGATACTCAGTAGGGACCCCGAGACCCTCAAGGTATCACTAAATCCAACAAGGATAACCACAAAGAAAGATCTCAACAGATAACCCTTACTTAGGTGTAAGCCCATACTTATACCTAAGTTATCAAGTAACCCATCCCAATCATGATGAAACACAAAGGTTATGAAATCAAAAGATAACCACTACCTAGTATATGCCCATACATATACCTAAGTTATAAAGTGACCCATCTCAATCATGAGGTAAACAAAAAGGTCATAGACTCAGATCAAACCAGGATTTTCATTAACGAAACCGTAACTGCTGAAGAGCTCCGTCTCTGGAGAGTACAGTGATCCTGTCATGACTCTGAGGTACTGATCACTAACCTAAGACTGCTGAGGTACTCCTCCTGTCGAGTACCGCAGGTCTGCCACCTCACAAAGTAGTGCTCCTCCGCCATGGGTCTGCCACCTCACACAGTAGTGCTCCCCCTCATAGCCTACAGAGGTACCCCACCTGTCGAGTACCGCGGGTCTTCCACCTCACAAAGTATTTCTCCTCCACCATGGTTCTTCCACCTCACAAATTAGTGCTCCCCAGTGGGCTACGCAAGTCACTCCGAATCAAATCGGACAAGCAGTCATCAGGTCTCAGCCAGCTACATGGTCTCAGTACTCCGTACGCTCGTCTCCGGGAGGGTCCGCTCCACGATCTATAGGTTGATACTCGAAATATCTCAAATTCCCATGAAGAATTATCTCAAAGGACCACCTCGTCATAGGGGTCTCAACGCAATAGACGGCGCGTCAATCGGACACCCGGTCTGTGAGTTATTAGCCTTTTCATCCCAGGGGCCCGGTTGGTTTCGGGTGCGAACCAACCCGGCCGTATCTCAAATGTGCCTCGAACTCTCCTAGGGTAAACTCATATGGACATTTTCTCAACGTGATCATCAACGCCGCTGATGGTTCGTCAAACAGAAGTCTGGTCTGAAACTTATCAGCCTTTTCATTCCATGGCCCCAGTTGGATTTCGGGTTCAATCCAACCTGGCCACTATCCTACTGCATCCAAACCTCAGGAAAAAAATTCCAAAAGTTCTGTCTCATCAAGAGGAATCCAACAAAGTCGACAGCACGTTAATCGGACGTCCGGAGCTCAAGTTATAAGTGTTTCCGCTCCGAGGGCCCGGTTGGTTTCGTGTTCGAACCAACTCGGCTGAACCCAAAGTTCTCTGAAACCTTAAGTGTAAAATACCGGAACAACCATCTCGATCCAAGGACCGCATCGCAACTGACGGTGTGTCGATCGGAGGTCCGTAGCCCAAGTTATGGGCATTTGAATGAAACCTGCCGAAAATAGGGGGTTCGGGCCCGGTCCGACCCGGCTCGATACCCCCCCCCCCCCCACCCCGGGTCGGCCCAAACTAGGTTCAGTTCCATCCCATTAGGGCGTGGCCCGGCCCAATGGGCGCGGCCCGACCCGGCCTGGGCGCGGCCCGGCTGGCCTGGTGCTGGGGTGGCTCCCGCGTGACCAGGTGGCTCGGCCGAAACGGCCGAGTGGAAGGGGGGGCGTGTTGCCCCCCTATTTGACAACCCCCCCCCCCACGTTGGGGGCCACTCTCCTTCCATCCGGGGGTTACGAACCCCTGGTCTCCCCCTGAAATGGTCGGCCCGGTCCTGCCGGCCGGTTGCTGCCGCCGCGGGACCGTCGCGGTCCCGCCCTCCTGCTCCGGCGGCCGACGGTTCCGGCCGCCGCTTTTCGCACCACCGCGGCCTTTTCTGATCAGTGTGGCGCGACGGCGCTACGCCCCTCCACCACAACCCCGCTCTGGCCTTGGCCTCTTTGAGGTTCTCCGGCGCGGCGCGATGGCGCCACGGCTTGTTCGACGTCAACGGCGCCGCGCGACGGCGCCGCGCTTCTTCGCCCATTCTTCATTGTTTCCGCGCAGTGCAACGGCACTGCGCTGCCTTTTCTCGTGCCACAACAAATTCAAACACCAAGGGGGAGGAGAGTCAGTTGTGTTCGTGCGGTCTGACCTCCTCCCGTTATTACGATAACAGGTGGTCCAATTTAGGAAATGATGAATGGTGAAGAAAGTATTCACGAACACAAAACAATTAACCCCTACCTCGAAATTGACATCGCACATCGTCGAGTCACGAAAGTCGAACGATGTGGAATAACGATATCGATTCTGTCGACGTTGGAAGAAGAATAAGAACGTTGTTGTTGGCGATTATCACTGCAGTCGGCGACTTCTCCCTTGTCGCAGAGGAAGAAGAGGATGAAGAACCGTTCTTCGCTGGAGAATGAAGTTCTTCAACAAAGGAGATGAGGTGCTCTTTGCAACTCAAGAGCTTTTTCCCCCAAAATCTCTACACAACCCAACCAAAAACAAAATAAGGTTTCTCCCTTATTTTATTTTTACCATGCCATGCATAAAAAGTTCAAAATTTCAAACACTTTATTGATTAAGAGTTTCAATAACTTAATTAAAGTGTGAGTTGGCATGAGTTATGAGGGAGAGAGGGAGAGGAGTAGTTACCCAAATAATGGGGGAGTTAGGGAGTTATACAATTAAACACAAGGGGTGTTAAATGGGGAAAAGCTCATGGGAGTTAAAGGGAAGGTGAAGGGTTGGGGTTTCATGCGGACCCCACCACCCTTGGTCATACCCTCTCTTGGGAAGTTAGGTGGGGTGTGGCCCCACCTCCAACTTCTGTATGGATAAAATAACTTCCACTAGAAATAAATTGTAACACTACAATTTAGTTAAGACTTATCGAATCCCAAAAATTAACTACCTCATGTGACAAAACGCAACTGCGCTTAAGGTTCCCTTAAGCAATTACCAGCGCTGTGAGTTCATCGGTGCCCTCATATTTCAATTACGAGCACCGGTTCAAAAGTTAGAAAAACCTGCTCGTTCGTTCACTAAACGTACATGAGATAAACTTCAGAAATTTATTCCGGACACACCGGACCTAAGAATCAGGTGCCGTCAGAAACTGCATTCTTGTAAAATCCCAAAGAAATTAAGAAAAAAATTTCCTTGATATTTCTGGGTCTTTAAATTATCCCACCATAAATTCTTCTTAAGGTATTTCTACATCTATTTACTTCCATGGTAAATATAGAATGATGATTTATGAGATTCATACAACTTATCCTTCATCAATTCTAGTAAAATAGGGACGCATACTCTATTCTTGAAACATACCATTCCATCCCAATTGAGGTTGATCTCCATAACATTTCTTTAATTCTTTTAAAAATATACATATTTATTTTGTGCCTATTTAGTATTCACATGGATATATGTATTGACACTCATTTTATCAAGATAATATTTTTTCATTTCTTTAAGGTTTCAAAGTCTATACTTTTCCAAATCCATAAATATTGTATCTTTTGTGATCCTCATCATAGATATACTATCATGATCCTTTCAAAACCTCATTTTCATTCCTAGGTTGGTAATATATTGAGAAGTCATAATATTTAATTAACTCAAACCATATTCTCTAGTACATATTAAACTATTTATGTTTAAATATAACTATTTAACATTTATGATTAGTATATACATCAAACCATTCTCTATAAAGATAATTCCTTCATATTTTCAATGAAAATAGAATTGTAGCTAAATCCAAATAATTAGTTAGGTAATTTTTCTCAGAAACCATCAATTATAATGAGGAATAAGATATCACCATATCATTTTGAATAAGAACACCTCCTAATCCCTTATTTGATGCAAAACTAAAAATCACAAACCCTTCTCCACTGTAAAGTAGTGTGAGTACAATTGCACTGACCAAACTTCTCTTCTGTAACTTGAAATTTTATTTACATTCATCAATCCAAAGAAACTTGAATACCTTATGAGTTAACTTGGTGAGTGGATTATACATTCATGAGAAATTATATACAAAGATTCCATAATATCCATCAAATCTAAGAAAAATATGGATCTCATTCATAGTGGTTAGTATTTTTTAATGTTTAATGACATCTATATTAGAAGGATATACTGATATACCCTTGATAGTGATCACATGTCCCAAAAATGATACTTTTTATAACCATAATTCCCACATTATGATTTTAGCATATAATTTATGATTCCTGATGGTCTCAAACACATTTATAATGTCATATTCATGATCTTCATTAGTTTTGTAGTATATAAGAATATAATCTATATAGAATACCACAAATTGATCATGGTAATTTATGAAGACAATATTCATTAAATCCATGAAGGTATTAGGGAAATTAATAACTCCACATGGCATAAATACAAATTTATAGTGTCCATATCTCATATAGAATTATATCTTAGGTAGTTGTTTAGTTTTGAACCTCAATTAATAAAATACAAAATAAAGTTAATCTTAGAAAAGTATGATATCCTCTAAGTTGATCAAAGAATCAATAATATGGGACAGGTTGATATTTATTCTTGACCATTATCTTGTTAATTTACTGACAATCAATGTAGATTCATATTGATCCACATTTCTTCTATATAAAAAAGAATAGGTGCATCCCATGGTGATATACTTGGTTGAATGAATCCCTTATCAAGATTCTCCTAGAGTTACTTATGTAATTCTTGCAACTCAATCATGTCTATTTTATATATCATATTTGAATTTTTTTTAGCACAAGGTATGAGTTCTATTGATAATGTAACTTCACAATTTAAAGGAATACTAAAAAAATATTACATAAATACATCAATACACTCTTGTTATATAGGAATATATTCTAGGTTTAGTTTCACCCCAACCATCCAAGATTAATAACCCCATGAATAGTAATCAAGGCCTCTAAAATTTCTATCAGAAGTTCATATTCATTATTGAACTGATGTAAAATCATATTTTGAATTATAATATAAAATGTGATTTCCTTATTCTTAAAATTTAATTTGAATTTATATATAGGAGTTAATAAATGCTAAGAATCACATCAAATTACAATAAATGATGAAAAATAAGATATCCAAAGCGAACATTCTTACAAACTTTAAAATTAAATCCCTAACTCTAGAGTGGATTATAAGTGTTTCATAACCATCATGATTAATTTTAGTGATTAACATAGCATGAATCCTTCCTTGGTGTATGAGTTAACCCTTGTATTAGGGAATTAATTAGATAATTCCCAAGTTTCTAAAATATGATACATTAAACTATAATTGTAACTTTAAGAAGTGTGTTATTTACCTCCATGGAACTATTCATTTTTCCTCAAACATTAATTTTACTAGGTCCTTATTTTCAATACAAAAAAAAACTTCGCTTTCCTTTGAATCATATCACTGGGTGCATATTACAGCATTCTTAACATCTAGTAGGTTGAGTATTATTCCCTCTATGGTATTTATCAAATAATCATTCTGAAAACACCATTTTCTCTTATTTAGTGAGTTAAGAAACTCACCCATGCTTATGTTGTTAATCTTAATTAAATATAACTAATTATAAATAACCATAATATTTAATATTCTAGTTCCTACGTCATTTTTTTCTCATGAGTACTACCACTGCATTGGCCATCACACTCCATGTTCACATGATTCCTATTAGTTATAACCATTAACTAAAACAAACAATCATATGTGAGAAAAAATAATCATAGAGGTAAATAATTTATTCATGAAAAACCATTCATAGGATGTCTAAATCATGAAACATTCATTTCAATCTGTGACACCTTAGGTTTAACCTTGGTCCTCCATAATCATTATATTTTAAAATCTTTCGTACATATTCATAGAGAAGATGCGAATTAAACCAATAATATCCCCTAAGAGTGTCTATATTTGTGTGAAGTATTAGTCTCACTCATCATGCACTAGGTACAATTGAGTTAATACCCTATCTGACCCTTTCAGAGTTGTTACCCCTAGGTGAATCTATGAAAAATACAAATCCAATTTCTAGTATCAATAAAAGGATTCATTTTATAGAAAAAAATACATTATATACAATAACTTAAGATTCTCTCATATAATTAGGATTATTGAAAGTATTCTCACTAAATTTTTCTAATCATAATCTCTAAAAATTACTAAAACCTTATCTAATACCAACTTAGGTGTCCCAAAAATTTCATACATAAGTATTGAATCATTTTAGATGAATATTAAATACATTTCACAATAATACATTCCCTAGAATAGTAAATTTTTACTATCTTTGGAGACTATTTTCATAAACATATTATATCCTAAAAGATTTTAAATATCTCCCACAAAGTTATTCTCTCATAGCACACTACTTACACAAACCCTACTAAGAATCTTTCTTTTTTAACCTGAGGAATGGAAATATAAAAAAGGTGAGTTATGATTCATAGTAAGTGTAAACATGGGAGATATCATTTATTGACCATATATAAGAATAAAATATGTATCATGATTTTATAATATTAGATTAAAATTTAAAAATCATACCCAAAAATTCAAATATCATAATCATGGAATAAGGATTTGATAGTTCATAAAACATAAATCATAGAATAATCAAAGATAATGATACATGATATCACTTAATAATCATATAAACAAGTCATAGAGAGTTTCATAAGATATGGAATAATCATAATCATTGAAATAATTTTTCAAGGACATCCACTATAGGGACCCAATCTTTATTCAACCCATAATTTCATTTTTACATAATAATTCATTTTCATATTTTACTGAAGATCATTTTAGGTTTAGTGTTTTGGATAATTTTTCCATAAAAATAATATAAAAAACCATATATTATAAATTGAATAGTTCCTATTAGTGTCTATTTTTATCATAATAAAAAACTTTTAAAATGAAATATGTTTTCTTTTCAAGACATTTCTTCATGATTTTCAATTAGAATTTATCATTATTCATACTCATCCATAAAACTAATGAAAAAATTATTTCAAATTTGGAATGATAACAGAAATCTTAGTAAGAGACATATAAAAAAGAATAAAGATACTCTTTAGTCTATTTCAAAACAATTTGACCATATAGGAGATTTTTCCTTTAATATAATAAATTTGAGCTCAAATAATTGTTTAATTAAACATGAAATCGGCGTCACTACCCCAAATTCATCATAAATAACTTCATAATAAAACATAATGTAAAAAATAAAAATCAAGAGGTATTATTAGAGATCATGATAACCCATGAAAATCATTTCCATAAAAATATACCTTTTACCCTTAAAGGGCATAATCATTCCTTTGAACTAAAGATAAATACCTTTCCATATGAAATAAAAATATTTCAATGAAAACTCATTTAATTCATAGAAAATTCAGGTTTATTCCTTATGACATCATATTCATATAACCCTTACAAGAACCCTTACAAATGGAATAACCTACTTAGTTAAATTCAAAATAATTTGTCAGAGGAGATAATTATTACCCATTGCATTGGACAACTATATTGGGATCCCCCATAATCATAAAATTTTAAAAGGAAACAAAATACATAAAACATATATACTCTTGCATTTATATCATAAAAACTCATAAAATATTCTTTTCAACCTAATGAAAAGAATTTTCATTATTCACATAAAATAAATAAAATATCATTTTCTTTTCATAACATTTAATAAAACATACCAAAATATTAGGAAAATTATTTTATTTGAAAATAAATATGTAAATATATAATTTAAATTTCTTAAAGAATAATATCTATGGTATTAGGAAAATACGTTCATGCCATATATGTTACAAAACATTTTTTCATATCTTCGGTAAAAAATTACCATGTAGGGAAAATGACAAAAAGATTCCTTTTTAACCATTGTAAATAAATTAAAAGGTAATTAAGAAAGAATTTTATAAACCATTTATGATTAAATAATAACTTTCCTAAAAAATTAATAATATATATATATATATATTAAAAACAATTTAGAAATAAAATCCTTAAAAAATTGAAATGAGGTTTTAATGTAAAGTGCCCCTTACCTCAAGTCTAACTTTTTATATAAATTATTTATCTTTCTAAATAATAAAAATATTTTAATTATTTACTTTTTTAATAACCTTTTTAATTTTTTTATTCATTTTATGTCTCTTATGTCCATGTTATATTTAATTATGTAATTTATTAATATTAACTTGAATATTTTGAGGATGGTTGGTTCATAAGTCTGAAATTGCTTAGATATGATGAATTTGGTCAAATGAATCAAGATTATATCATTTATAGAATCTTTTTTAGGTAATAATTGTCATTTTTATAAATTAATTATACTTTTAGAACCAAGTATGTACGAGAGTTACAAAAAATGAATTATGTTATAATCATAGAGACGGTAGGCGGAACAAACACACGAATAACCTTTCTATTTTTCAACGAACATGAGGGAATAAAGGTATAAATAATTTTATCTTTTCAAAATGATGAATATATAACAAATATCATATCATTTCTTTAAAACCATGTATATATACAATCCATGTGAGGTAGTATTGAAAAATAAAATACATCGGTTCATGAGGCCATCATCCAAATGTACCCACTAATGACGTTTTTATTTTTGGATGGGTGTTAAATAAAGAAGTTGAATATTATTTACCATTAAAAAATTAATTTTATATAATATATATCATATTATTTAATTTGGATCCATCGTTATGACCAACCATAATACTCAGTGATGAAAAATGAAATACATCATCTCACGAGGAGGTAGTCCACACATACGCACGAGCGATGTTTTTATTATTCATTAGATAGATAAGTAAAATAAAAAGGGTTATAACATAAACATAATAAAATAAAATATATGTAATATTTCTTTGTTCTTATTTTATCATGGTTGAAGAATATTTTAATGAGGTAGAAGAAGAAATAAAATGAAAATTCTTAATTAGTACCTATACATATTCTTTAAAAACCCATATTAGGTTTATACCCTAAAGCCTTACTAGGAACGTATTTTAATAAAAATAGTACCTATATGAGTTTGGGAAGATAATATGATCTTGAAGTGTGGAGAATCTAGGACATGAGGTGTCCTTTCATAAGTAGCTGAGATGACACCCTCATAATTTTTCAAAATATTAAAATATGTTAATGTATTACTCAAGCCAAATAGATCCTAAATGAACCATATTCAAAGAAGAGATAGTATAATCTATACATATGACCATAAAATTATATGTATACAAATATATTTTTCATTTTAACCCTTATCTTTTTATTTTAACCCTTTTAATCCATTTTAACTCTTACTATGGTCACTATCTTTTTTACCGAAGTTACTATTAATAATAGCTAGAAATTAAAGTGGAATCAATACCAAATTTATACATGATGATTCAAAATATATAGTAAATTTTATAAAATTCAATTTTATAATTTTTCTAAATTATTTTATAAAAAAATCGCAAAATGTGATGAAAATTGGTTATTAAGAAAAAAAATGTATTTTTAAGTATAAAAATGTTTTTATACGAAATTAAAGTATAATATTGATTAAAATGTCATTTATTGGATTATTTTTAATAAAATATAACTAATTATATTTTTAAACAAATTAAAAATATAATTTTTCCTTTTAAAATATATTAAAATAAAATATTGTTTTCTCAAAATTGATATTTTATATTATTCACCCGAAAGCCAAATTTTTCAAAAAATTAAAAAAAATCAAAAAAATATAATTTTGAATTGATAATAAGTATTTATTTTTTATCAAAAAAATTAAAAAATTATATATTACTCTCTTAATAAAAATAATATAATAAATATAAACAAATTTTGTAAGAATACAACTATTTCATTTTTGATTGATTTATTACATTATAGTAATTTAATAAATATATCCCTATAAAATACTATTAATGAATATTAATATGGCATGAAATTGATTTACTAATAAATTTACATTAGTAGTTACATTCTTCCACTCTTTTAGAAATTTCATCCTCACAATTTTATTTATTACTTAAAAAAGTGGGGATGTTTAATTATATCATTTTCTGAATCTCATGTTGCTTCTTAAATCGTATGGTTTTTACAAAAAAATTAACCCCATGAATCACATAATTCCATAACACATTCTCTCTATGGTTAATAATTTGAACTAGTGTTTTCTCATATGAATTATTCTCTTCAAATTGTACTACTTCAGGGATCAAAAATGAGATGCATCTGGAACATACTTCCTTAATAATGATACATGAAACCCATCATGTGCCTATGATAAAATCGGAGGTAAGACAATTCAGTAAGAAAATTATCAAACCTTATCTATGATTTTATATATTCCAATGAATCACAAACTTAACATCCCCTTTTTAACAAAATGTATAAAAATTTTCCATTGAGATACTTTAAGAAAAACATGATCACCTACCTCATAGAAAAGATATTTCCTCCATTTATCTACATAAATTTTCCTCTCCAAGACATCCTCATATGTTTCTAAATCATGTTAACTTTCTCAAATATTTATTATACTTATTATAGACCCAATAAATTTATTTCACCTAATTTATCCAAACAAGGTGTTTCCTACAAGAAATTTCTTTATAATTCATCACAAGGTGTCATCTATATATTAGATTGAAAATTGTTATTATAAGAGAATTAATCAAATTAAATATGTTGGTCCCAAATTCCATGGTAATCCATTGATAAATACTAAATAATATCTTCAAATTTCTAAATTTTTCACTTAGAATATCCATCAAAATGAGGATATAAATTTTCACTAAAATATAGTTCAGCACCCATAGAATTCTGATGGTCTTTCCAAAAATTAGAAGTAAAAGCAAGATCATGGTCAAATATAATGGATAGAGGAACTCCTCAAAACCTGAATATCATTTTGAGGTTTAGTTGGTAAATCTTATCTAAATACATATTGTATCCATCTGTAAGGAAACACACTTATTTATTTAAATGATCAATAAGAACCCAAATTATAATATTACACCAAGACGACTTTGGAAATACCACCAAGAAATTCCTAGATATATTTTAACATTTACACTCTTGTACTGGAAAAGGGAGAAGCATCCCCTTTATTAATTTTCATTTGTATTTAATTTTTTGACATGTAAACTATTTCATGGTAAATTTTTCAATCTCTATTTTCATTCCATCCAAATAAAAATTTTCTTGAAGGTCTTTATACATCTTAGTTCTGTTAGGATTAATAGATAATAAATAGATATGATCTTCACTCAACAATTATATATTCAACTAGGAATCATAGGAAATGTAAAACCTCTTTAAAAATATAATAAAACATTCTTTATCAAAATTAAACATACACAACCCAATCTTCTTGACTGATTCTTCTCTTATCTAAAACCATTCTCTTCCTTTTTATCTTGCTTAATTATTTAATACAATGATTATTTCACTAAAACATGAATTAAAAAAGTCGAAGTTACTGCATGCAAAATTTCTACACCAAAATTAACTATATCATTTACCAATGGATCATGATCCAGATTTGTCACAGTTAATGGGGAATTATATTTCCATATTAAATCATCGTTTTCACCATTATCTTTTAATAAATTGTAATGAATTGTGTAATCATAATCCTTAATCAGTTCTAGAAAAATTTTCTTCCATGTTAAACTATTTCAGACTAAATATATACTTCAAACATTTATAATCAATATATATTTCACTCTTTACCTCATATAAATGATGTATCTATATTTTTTAATAAAATATTATATCCTCTGGTTCAATTTCATGTGTACGATATTTATCTCTTGAGTTTCCAATTTATGTGAAGCATAAGCAATTACATGATCATTCTGCATTAGAACGCAACCTAGGCCCTTCAAATAAGTGTCACTATAGATAATAAAGTCACTATTTCTAGATGGAAGGGACAAAATTATATCATTCACTAATCTTATTTTCAATTCTTGGAAACACTCATCACATTCATTTATCCATTTGAGTTTACATCCTTTTTAAGTTAATTTAGTTAGTGGGATAGATAATCATGCAATTGTTTCAAAAACAATTTGGCAGTAACCTCCTAATATGGGAAAACTATGAATATCTATGGAATTTTTAGGTCATGGACACTCTTTAACAACTTTAATTTTAGCTGGATTAGTAGTTATTCCATATTTATTTATAATATGTCTAAGAAAATAAATTTATTGGAACCATAATTTACATTACTAAACATTCCATATAACTTATTTTATTTTAAGTTTTATAGAAGAACCCTCAAATGTTTCTCATGATCATCATTACATTTAAAATATATTATAAATACATCAATAAATACAAACAAAAATTTATCAAACAATTAACATAAATATATATTAATGAGTTCCATAAATACAGTTGGAGCACTATTTTAATCTATAGGTAATAACCACAAAATGATAATACCCATACCGAGTCTAAAATATTGTATTTGGAATATAATCCACCTTCACCTTCAACTAATGGTAGCCAGACTTGATATCAACCTTGGTAAAATACTACACTCACTGGAGTTGATCAAATAAGTCATATATGTGTGGGAATGAAAAATTATTCTTAATTGTGATGTTACTAAATGCTCTAATAATCAATTAAAATCTTCATCAAACCATATTTATTTTTAACAAACAAAATTGTAGAATTCTATGGTGAAATTCTATAATTAATTAATCCCTTATCAAGAAACTCTTACAATTTATTTTTCAATTCCCAAATTTCTACTTGATCTATTGGAAATGGAGGTGTTGATATTGGCTTACCATAAGACACAAATTCAAGAGTAAAATCAATCTCATTATTAGGTATAATAATATAAAATTCATCTAGAAATACTTCTATATATTCATTTTCTACATAAGCATTACTAATTTGAACAATTTCCTTCTTCTTAAGAATATGTGCATGAAAAGTTTCTTTCCCATATTTAACCAATTTCTTATCTTCTTGATATGTTATCAAAGTTATGAGTTAATTTTTGTATAAAAACTAAAACCCATTCTAGAAAAAATATCTTTATCTCTACAATCTATCTTACCATGATAAAAAAAATCCAATCCATACCCATAAAAACATCAAATTCTATAAGAGTAGAGGCAAAAATCATTTCTGGTAAATTCTTTCTACATACAATACCATGAATATTCTTATAAATTCTTTTTGCCTTAACACTACACCCCATGTGATTTTATCAATAGTTTTAGCTTCATTTTTTGAGGTGAAATTTCAAAATTACATGAAGATTTCTCAAAAATTAAATAATTTGTAAACACTGAATAAGAAAAGATAGTAGAATAATATGAATAAACAAGTACTATAACTGATACCACATTAATGGATGGTACAAGATAAGTTGAACTAGTCTTAAAGAATTTTACCACGACTTTATTCTTGTGATCTTGAAAACTTTTTCTTTGACTTCTATCTCCAAAAAAGTACTCGAATAATGACCCAATTGATTACAATTAAAAAATATTAATCATGACCTTTCAATATTTATTGGATCATTAATGTTATCCTTTTGTTTAATACCTTAAACCAAAAGTCCAAACATAACACAATTAAAATGCATCCGATATTTTAAAAAGAAATTATCTAGGGTGATATTTAACAAACTTATCACAATATGGAAACTTTATTTTCTTACCTTCGGATTTCCCCGATGGATGCTTCCAATTTTCCTACCACCTAGACCACTTTTTCATCTTGTTGTCCTAGGTCACATGATCATTGGTAAAATCCATTTCTAACTTCTTGGAACATCCTAAAAGTTTCTCATAAATTTTAAATTCATGAGAAGATAATGAGATTCAACATATTGTCTTCGATCCTGAGTAAAACAAATAAATTTTACCATAAATATCCAAAATATAATTTGGTGTATATCTTTCCAAGTGGGTGAAGTTTTCTTCATACGTAGCCAATAAATATTCCTTTTTATACATAAATTATAAGAATTTATTTCCCATATTATATTAAATAGTATTATAAAAATATTTTTCAAGGAAAATATTCTTAAATTTAACCCATAAAAAGGAATAAAACTCTTCTCTTTCTATGATATTCTTAACCATTGACCAGCACTGATCATTTTCACCTTTAGAATGGTAAATAACAAGAGTTGACTTTTGATGTTATGAACAACCCATGAATTTTAATATCATATTTGAGGATTTATATCATCCTTATACTATTATAGGTTCATATGATCCAATAAATGTTGGAGGGAATAATTTCAGGAATTTCACTACAATGTATATATTCCATTGTGGTGAATATGGCTTCTGTCTTGCATGAATACAACCAAAATTTTTATCCCATTTCAATTGATCCATCAAAATAAAAAACTAATCTATTCCAATTATAACCATTCCAAGATGTTTATTTAAAAGTATATTGTCCTCTTGGTTTATTCCAAATTAATCTTACCTATTTTCTCTATAGAAAACCATTCTAAATAAATAGTTTAGATAAAGAAAAATGGTAATATTCAAATTCTATATCATGGAAGCCATAAATAAAAATCTCTTAAGGGTACTTACTTATATTATCCTAACCTCTATAATTATCTAAAAACTTCTCTAATATTAATTATAAGGACCTGATCCTTATTCAATCTACATTTTCATTTTAAATAAGAATTCATTTATTTTCATTCCCAAAGATGTTTTTTGATTTAGAGTTTTATATAATTGGTTCATAACTATTATGTAACAAAATTATACATTATATAGTGGATATTTCATATTAGTATTCATTTTTATCACAATACAAAACTTTCAAAATAAATTGTAACAACCCGATATTTTATGATAAGTATTCTCTTTAATTTATTTTATGTCATGTGTTTTATGTTACAACAAGATTATCTTATGCTATACACCACACTGTATTAGCTTGAAGTATACACAACACTATTCTTAGATTGTGCTACACACAATTTCAAGTTTGTTTTAAAATAGTCATTCTACGCAACATTGAGTGTATATATATATATATATTAAATGTATAAATAAAATATGGTTGGATTCTGTTATACAAAACAATTAAGGATTCTTTCACAACACGCAACCCTGACTTGGCTTGCATTACACGCAATCGCGACCTTCCTCGATAGCGTGTGTTGTACGCAATACCGGGTTTTACTAAACAAGGATATATTATTATAATATTATTATGAACTAGCCGTTATGAATAGTATTAACTAAATTTTAAATTTTATAACAATATTATTTATCTTACACATTTTCTAGAACATTGTATAAGAACAAAATAAATTTTTCGGGTAAAATAAGTATTTTTTAAAAAAATGCAGTTTTATCGCCTTTTGATGGCGCACCCACTTTAAATCTATTTTTTGACATGTTTATAAGTTCAATTTGACAAAATAAAATTATTATTTGGAATCAAGAAATAAAAATTTACTTTGGATAAATTTTTCAAATTATTCTAGTAACTTTCATATTTTGATGAATAGTAAAAACACGCTATATTTTAATTAAAAACAAATTTTTTCATCGCAATAATTTATATGGTTAAATTATAATATTGAATGGTTTTAAAGTATAAATAGAATATATTTTTACCATTTAATATAATGTATGTCATTAGCATTGATTTTACATTGAATTGATAGGTTAAATCAATTCAATCTTTTGCAATGTTTTAAACAAAAACCCATTTTCATTCGACAACGGGATTAATTTTAATTTAATTTCTGCAACTTCTGTGTATTGAATTTGAAAAAATTGATTCCATATTTGGAATCAGTGGGTCCAAATTATGTTAATAGGCTACTTTTTATTTTTGGTAATTATGAATAGTAACTACGGTAAATTTTATTTACCATAGTTAAAGGTAAATCGAGTAATTAAGGGTAAATATAATATTATAAAATTACCCTAACACTTGCCAAAATTCTATTGGATGGCTAAAAGTTGACCCATATCACCTAAGAGTCATATTAGAATAATTTAATGGACTTTGTTTCCATGAAAATAACTTAATTATTATTAAAACCAAAGAAAGTGACAACATGTCACTCTCTTAAATCTTAAAAGTATATTAATTTTAATTTAGTGATAAACTTCATGAAACTTCGAAACTGAATAGTCTCCAAAACGATAATAAAATTATCTACATTATGATAATTTATTTATAATTTTTAGGGATTAAATAATTATCATTAATGGTGATACATTAATGATGCAGAAATTATTTATTAAGTGAAAAATCAGTAATATAGTTTTTATTGAAATAATAATACCTATTAAAAGTTACAAAAACCTGAAAAAAAATTATTGGTAGTATATATATACACCATAAGCATACAAGTACCTAATATATAACCGTTTGGAGTGTTATAATAGTGATTATGACACTTATATTATTTTATTTTAAATGATGCCAAAGTTGTCACCTTCATAATTTAATAAATATAACAATTTAAATATTGTGATTTTAAGATGATAAATTAGAGTAAAAGTATTATTGTGAAGTTTAATATATTTATCTTCATCATAGGATTTTATTTTTAATTTTTATGTAACAAATAAGTATATTAAATAATTATACAAAAATGTTGTTGTAATTATTTTATTAAGAGATAAACCAAATAAATGGTTTTAGAAATAATAAAATAAATATTATATGAACTATTTAATGTTCTCCACTAATTTTCTAGATACATATTACCTTTTATGAATCTATTAAATATTTTAGTTCGAAAAATATATTTGGTATTTATTTTATTTAAATTCAAATAAATGAATAGTGTCAAAATTGACAATATTGTTATTTTATAAAAATAACATATTTTAAAATTGTTTAAAAATCACAAAAAACTATAAAAATTATAAATTTATATTTATATGGTATATAATGTTATAAAGTATCCAATTATGTATAATTCACAACAAAAAAGTAATTTTTTGTTATAATTTAAAATTTAGAATGTTATTACCACAAATAAAATTAAATTGATTAAGTAAGGATAAATCAAGTTGATAATGTTTATAATAATTTCCTAACTTGTCTAAATTTTATTGGATGATGAGATTACAACCCTATATCATATTATATTCGAATATGAGTCATTTTTGGTGGTTTTTAAGTGGGGTTAGATTTATTATAAATTAATATTTTTAATATTTCCAAAGGTGCCCCTCTCCTTCCTTATAAAATGGAACCTCCTCCCTCTCTTACTCACACAAATTTGAGCCTTAAATCTCGTCCAAACCCTTCCAAATTCACTTCTCCACTTCCCTAGAAACATCCTAGAGGTCCTGGTATTCTTCAAAGACCAATTTTAGTTCCCTAAGAGGAGGTCTCAAAGAGGCCCTTCAAAGAAGAGGTAATGTCTGTTACCAATTCTTTCAAATTTATTTCTTCTTCTACTTCTTCTTATTTATTTGTTTCATTATGAAGTAATAACATCAGTATCACTCATATACTGATATGTTATTATAAGTATTAAATAACCCTATTTCACCATCTATCCATCCTACGGAAAATGAAATCACCGCACGTGCGTACGTACGAAATACCGTCTCCACGCCATGGTGTAATCTATTTTACACCACCACCTTACTTGGATGGGTATAATGGTGTACATAATAACTATATATGATTATTGTAAAGTGATATTGATTCTGAAATAGTATACATACACTCCAATACAATTCCACGATCATGAGAACGATATCATCGCTCGTGCGTACGTACGGACTACCATCTCCACGACGCGATGAGATTCATTCTCCACATTAACCATTCATGAATGATCATAAAGTATATATAATATGTAATCATGAAATATATGACATAATGATGATACTGTATTTATGTGTATATATATGTATGTCATCTACTTAATTCCATTCAACTCAATAAGAAAACAAAAATAGTGTTCATGCGTACGTACGGCCAACCGTCTCCATGAACGGTGTATTTCTTTCCATCTACTAATATATTATATATATGTATATTCTGAATATATATTATATATAAATCATGTTTTATATTCTGGAATTAATTAATCATGATCTAAGTAATCATATGAATAATTACAAGTCAAAACACGGACAACAAATGAAACGATTTTACCCAAAACGCTGCTTTAACATGGAATCTACAAAAGAACGGGTAATATAAAGTCATAAGTGAAACATATATGATATCATAACAATGAATATGATTCTTTAATAAGTCAATGACATTATTTAAATCATTATATAGGAGGTTCGGATACGTACGAAGCATATCGGACCTAAGGTAAGGGATAATTGTGCAAATTTCATTTTTATCCGAGATTACTTATTCGTAAGTATTTACTGGGGTTATTTCTATCATCCATGTCCATGTTTTATAAAAGTTTATTCATGTATGTTTAAAGTACTTTTATACCCATTTTGACTTTTACCCCATGGTATAGAAGGAATCATTCTTTTGTTTACCCTACGAGGTACTTTTTTAACTTTTCCGACAAAAGTACAAGAAGAATGTTTTCTTAACTTATACGGCACGAATAGATTTTTACAGTTTTATAAAGACTTATTTTCATGATGCTTCCTAAAAATATTTCATTACTATTTTCAACAAAATCTATTTCTTTTAAAATTTCATGACGTTTAGTGAAAAGAAATTGATTTTGAATAAGAAAGGATATTTTCCTCAAGAATTCATTTCAAGTATTTTATCAAAACCATTTTTCATCTAAGATGACATTATTTAATATGTGTATGTTTAAAGTATCATGTCTCTATTATTTAAATGGTTTCAGTTTTCTTATTATGAAATGATATCCATTTCTTTTATATATATTATGTGATGATGGAAAGATGTTTATGAAACCCATTTTGTTTATTGGGTTATTATGAATGATGTATGTTTTTTTTGTGGCACAAGTAAGAATGATTCCATTATGAGATGGGTGGGACCTATATCTCCCTCCAATGCATTGGGTAAAGATTTTATATCTCATGAGATAGACATGGCTGGAACAGTAAGTTAATCCGGTTTAGTGTTACAGGACTGAAACAAGGAGTGAACTCGAGTCAGAATGGGACTTTGTCCACTAAGATGGTATTGGCAGCAATGCCTTGGCTACTATGGAAATCATTACATGTTCTTAATGGATGCCACAATTACATGTTTTATTCCCATGCTATTTTATCATAATTTATGTTCCATTATGATCTATGCCTTATGTACTTTCATGTTTTATGTCGTTGCTCAAGATTTTAATGTTTAAACTTTATGTTCATGTTTTTAAGTTCCAATATATATGGTATGTTCTATTTTATCCATGCTTACCCTTACTGAGAATTTGAGCTCACCCTTTTTATGTTTTATTTTCTCCCAGGATCAAAAGAAAGGTTTTAGGTCAGGAAACAAAAAGTGAAAGATATTTATGGGAGATGTTGAATATCTTTCACCACGATTAGAAGATTACGTTCCAAGTTTCCAAAGACACTAAACTATTACGGTCCTTGTGTGTCTGTTTTTGTTATGTATTAAGTATTCCGCAAAAGTAATGTAATTTCCATGTACGTCAAGCTTAGGGTCTCTATAGTTGGTATCAGAGAAAAAGTTTAGTCAACCTTTGGAAACTAGGATACGCAAACGTTAGTGAGATCCCTAGAGATATTTCTAAGGTATGTCTAGGGATATCCCTAAAGATAAGTATACGTATAGGATATAGTCCTAGAACTATGGTAACGATATTAGATTAAACCAAAGATGTTAGATATTGAAGTTACTCCCCCTTTATTATGATTTTTTCCTCTCACACTATTCTTTTTGGGTTTTAGAAAATGGCTGGAAACAAGATGATTCACGATAATGGAGGATATGATGGACAATGGAATGATATTCTTCATGAGAAACCAAATGAAATGGGATTTGGAATTCCAAACATCATTTTTATGCTGAATCAGAAATCTTATAATATGACCAGTAAAGTAAAATTTGGTAAGTTTCCTGACTCGGCTAATAAGAGAAAGATGGAGTTTCATGGTGATCGTAGAGGAAAGAAAGTTCAATTTCCCCTATGTAAATCATGTGGGAAGAGGCATCAAGGAGAATGTTTCAAAGGAACTGGAAGATTCTTTGGGTGTGGAAAAGAAGGACACAAAGCTAGTAAGTGCAAAGGAAAAGGTTCAGTTAACACCAGGGATGAGGATAATGGTATTGCTACGACATCAACAATGGTTAAATGTTTTAAATGTGGAATGTACGGGCATTATGCAAACCAATTCCCTAAGGGAAAGTCTCAGGAAGAGAATTATTATGGTCTTATGGGTAGTATTTATGTTGATGATGATGAAGAGACTACAAATGATATGTGAGATGAAAGTATTGTTGAAGCTCGGTCAATGGTTTAAGAATGTAGTGGAATGATTACATGTTTATCATGTGTAATTTTGTATAAGTAATCTCATGGTACTATGGAATAAAGAGACATCTAAGGATTGTTACACTACTGTATTTCCTTACGTTTTGAAAGTGTGTGATGAATGGTACCAGTATTTTTAGAAAGTAGATGATATGCGCATAATGAAGGAATAAAGAGAAAATTAAATGTTTGATAGTATTAATGAGATCATGACTGATATAAGGAGAAGGTTATATCATGGTTTGAGTATATAGAATTTTTGGATTTTGGTATGTGGAAAGAGTTAACTTTTGACAGTATTCATGTTTTCACTAAGTTTTAATGGGTATTCATTTTTCAAGAGAATACATGATTAAGGTATTCACATGATTGGAATGTGACCAACAAGATATATGGGGGGATAAATGATGGTATTTACATGCTTGGTTGATGACATTTCAAGTAATCGTTTTCTTTATACTATGAGCTTGGACCGAAGTATTTTAGATAAGCCTAAAGATTGGAATGTATTATGTTGGACATAAGTTAGTATTGTTTAAGGATAGAACTTTTTTTTTGATATTATTTATGGGATGTTATAGTAATGTAGTTTTAGAAAAAGAACAACCTGCAGGACGGGAAACAACCCATCTCATGGGACAAGGATGTGGGAATCAAACCCACAACTGAAGTGTGACTGGCCTTTATCACCTACCACTAGCCTATAGGAAGTCCCTGGTTAGTAGAAACTAGTTTTATTTTATTAAGCGGTATGATATATGAAGTATAAGTTCATTTTTGGAACTATATATGATTAATCTCACCATAGATGAACTTATTTATATTTGATAACTTTTTCAAACCTTTTGTTTGAAATAGATGGAATGACCCATAATTCTATCACATGATCTGTTAACACTTCACGAATAACAAATTCAACTTCATTTCTTTAAGAGATGAAGTGGAAATTGTTCAAAGCATGAACAATAGTGAGATTGTACCAAAATCAAGCAAGTATTTCTTCTAATTCAAAATTTTCAACTTTAGGGAAATGATATTGAAAACCAAAAATGTTTTCCTAGTGCTCTTATATCCGATAAATCAGGTGGTACCTTAGATCATCACAAATTTATGGCTTTGTGATTGATGGATTTTTCATAGCCATGTTCTCTACCACTCTCCATCAGAACTTGATGGTTAGATTTTTCTTCCATATCCATATTTTCACCTATGTTCTCCTATATGGAAACCCAGTGATGAGTTAATTTGGGTAATAGTTACATTTCATTCATTATTTTTCAAAATTATGTTTCAGTATTCCTTTTTACGATGTGGGTTTCTATGAATAGTAAACTATTTATAACCCCAACGAATTTCGAGGGCGAAATTCATTTTAAGGGGGGTAGAATGTAACAACCCGATATTTTATGATAACTATTCTCTTTAATTTATTTGATGTCATGTGTTTTATTCTACAACAAGATTATATTATGCTATACGCCACACTGTATTAGATTGAAGTATACACAACACTATTCTTAGATTGTATTACACACAATTTCAAGTTTGTTTTATAATAGTCATTCTACGCAACATTGAGTGTGTGTATATATATATATATATTCAATTTATAAATAAAATATGGTTGGATTATGTTATACGAAACAGCGAAGGATTCTTTCACAACACGCAACTCTGACTTGGCTTGCATTACACGCAATCGCGACCTTCCTCGATAGCGTGTGTTGTACGCAATACCAGGTTTTACTAAACAAGGATATATTATTATAATATTATTATGAACTAGCCATTATGAATAGTATTAACTAAATTTTGAATTTTATAACATTATTATTCATCTTACACATTTTCTAGAACATGGTATAAGAACAAAATAAATTTTTCGGGTAAAATAAGTATTTTTTAAAAAAATGCAGTTTTGTCGCCTTTTGATGGAGCACCCACTTTAAATCTAGTTTTTGACATGTTTATAAGTTCAATTTAACAAAATAAAATTCTTCTTTGGAATCAAGAAATAAAAATTTACTTTGGATAAATTTTTCATATTATTCTGGTAACTTTCATATTTTGATGAATAGTAAAAACACGCTATATTTTAATTAAAAACTTTTTTCATCGCAATAATTTATAAGGTTAAATTATAATATTGAATGGTTTTAAAGTATAAATAGAATATATTTTTACCATTTAATATAATTTATGTCATTATCATTGATTTTACATTGAATTCATAGGTTAAATCAATTCAATCTTTTGCAATGTTTTAAACAAAAACCCTTTTCATTCGACAACGGGATTAATTTTAATTTAATTTCTGAAACTTCTGTGTATTGAATTTGAAAAAATGGATTCCATATTTGGAATCAGTGGGTCCAAATTATGTTAATAGGATACTTTTTTTTGGGAATTATGAATAGTAACTACGGTAAATTTTATTTACCATAGTTAAAGGTAAATCGGGTAATTAAGGGTAAATATAATATTATAAAATTACCCTAACACATGCCAAAATTCTATTGGATTGCTAAAAGGCGACCCATATCACCTAAGGGTCATATTATAATAATTTAATGGACTTTTGTTTCATGAAAATAACTTAATTATTATTAAAACCAAAGAAAGCGACAACATGTCACTCTCTTAAATCTTATAAGTATATTAATTTTAATTTAGTGATAAACTTCATGAAAATTCGAACATGAATAGTATCCAGAAAGATAATAAAATTATCTATATCATGATAATTTATTTATAATTTTTAGGGATTAAATAATTATCATTAATGGTGATACATTAAAGATGCAGAAATTATTTATTAAGTGAAAAATCAGTAATATAGTTTTTATTGAAATAATAATACCTATTAAAAGTTCCACAAACCTGACCAAAACTACTTTTTAGTATATATATACACCATAATCATCCAATGACCTAATATATAACCGTTTGGAGTCTTATAATAGTGATTATGACACTTATATTATTTTATTTTAAATGATGCCAAAGTTGTCACCTTCATAATTTAATAAATATAACAATTTAAATATTGTTATTTTAAGATGATAAATTCGAGAAAAAAGTATTATTGTGAAGGTTAATAGATTTATCTTCATCATAGGATTTTATTTTTAATTTTTATGCAACAAATAACTATTTAATGTTCTACACTAATTTTATAGATACATATGACATTTATGAATCTATTAAATCTTTTAGTTAGAACATATCTTTTGTATTTATTTTATTTAAATTCAAATAAGTGAATAGTGTCAAAATTGACAATATTGTTATTTTATAAAAATAACATATTTTAAAATTGTTTAAAAATCACAAAAAAATATAAAAATTATAAATTTAAATTTATATGGTCTATAATGTTATAAAGTATCCAATTATGGACAATTAACAACAAAAAAGTAATTTTTTGTTATAATTTAAAATTTATAATGTTATTACCACAAATAAAATTAAATTGATTAAGTAAGGATAAATCAAGTTGATAATGTTTAAAATAATTTCCTAACATGTCTAAATTTTATTGTCTGATGATATTACAACCCTATATCATCTTATATTCTAATATGAGTCATTTTTGGAGGTTTTTAAGTGGGGTTAGATTTATTATAAATTAATATTTTTAAGATTTCCAAAGGTTCCCCTCTCCTCCCTTATAAAAGGGCACCTCCTCCCTCTCTTCCTCACACTAATTTGAGCCTTCAAGCTCGGCCAACCCCTGACAAATTCTCTTCTCCACTTCCCTAGGAACATCCTAGAGGTCATGGTCTTCTTAAAAGACCAATTTTAGTGCCCTAAGAAGAGGTCTCAAAGAGGCCCTTCAAAGAAGAGGTAATGTCCGTTACCGATTCTTTCAACTTTATTTCTTCTTCTACTTATTCTTCTTTAGTTGTTTCATTATGAAGTAATAACATCAGTATCACTCATATAATGATATGTTATTATAATTATGAGATAACCCTATTTCACCATCTATCCATCCTACGGAAAATGAAATCACCGCGCGTGTGTACGTACGGAATACCGTCTCCACGCCGTGGTGTAATCTATTTTCCACCACCACCTTACTTGGATGGGTATAATGGTGTACATAATAACTATATATGATTATTGTAAAGTGATATTGATTCTTAAATAGTATGCATACAATCCAATACAATTCCACGATCATGAGAACAATATCATCGCTCGTGCGTACGTACTGACTACCGTCTCCATGACACGATGAGATTCATTCTCCACATTAACCATTCATGAATGATTATAAAGTATATATAATATGTAATCATGAAATATATGACATAATAATGATACTAGATTTATGTGTATATATATGTATGTCATCTACTTAATTCCATTCAACTCAATAAGAAAACAAAAATAGCGTTCATGCGTACGTACAGCCTACCGTCTCCATGAATGGTGTATTTCTTTCCATCAACTAATCTATTATATATATTTATATTCTGAATATATATTATATATAAGTCATGTTTTATATTCTGGAATTAAGTAATCATGATCTAATTAATCATATGAATCATTACAAGTCAAAACACGGGCGACAAATGAAACGATTTTACCCAAAACGATGCTTTAACATGGAATCTACAAAAGAACGGGTAATATAAAGTCATAATTGAAACATATATGATATAATAAAAATGAATATGATTATGTAATAAGTCAATGACATTATTTAAATCATTATACAGGAGGTTCGGATACGTACACAACATATCAGACCTAAGGTAAGGGATAATTGTGCAAATCTCATTTTTATCCGAGATTACTTATTCGTAAGTATTTAATGGGGTTATTTCTATCATCCATGTCCATGTTTTATAAAAGTGTATTAATGTATGTTTAAAGTCCTTTTATACCCATTTTTACTTTTACCCCATGGTATGGAAGGAATCATTCTTTTGTTTACCCTACGAGGTACTTTTTTAACTTTTCCGACAAAAGTACAAGAAGAATGTTTTTTTAACTTATACGGCACGAATAAATTTTTACAGTTTTATAAAGACTCATTTTCATGATGATTCCTAAAAAGATTTCATTACTGTTTTCAAAAAAATATCTTTCTTTTAAAATTGCATGACGTTTTGTGAAAAGAAATTGATTTTGAAGAATAAAGGATATTTTCCTCAAGAATTCATTTCAAGTATTTTATCAAAACCATTTTTCATATAAGATGAAATTATTTCATATGTGTATGTTTCAAGTATCATTTCTATATGATTTAAATGGTTTCACTTTTCTTATTATGTAATTATATTCATTTCTTTTATATGGATTATGTGATGATGGAAATATGTTTATGAAACCCATTTTGTTTATTGGGTTATTATGAATGATGTATGTTTTTTTTGTGGCACAAGTAAGAATGATTCCATTATGAGATGGGTGGGACCTATATCTCCCTCCAATGCATTGGGTAAGGATTTTATATCTCATGATATAGACATGGATGGAACGGTAAGTTAATCTGGTTCAGTGTTACAGGACTGAAACGAGGAGTGAACTCGATTCAGAATGGGACTTTTTCCACTAAGATGGTTTATGTTCCATTATGATCTATGCCTTATGTACTTCCATGTTTTATGTCATTGCTCAAGATTTTAATGTTTAAACATTATGTTAATGTTTTTAAGTTCCAATGTATATGGTATGTTTTATTTTATCTATGCTTACCCTTATTGAGCATTTGAGCTCACCCTTTTTATGTTTTATTTTCCCCCAGGATCAAAAGAAAGGTTTTAGGTCAGGAAAAAAAAGTGAAAGATCTTTATGGGAGATATTGAAGATCTTTCACCGCGATTAGAAGATTACGTTCCAAGTTTCCAAAGACACTAAACTATTATGGTCCTTGTGTGTCTGTTTTTGTTATGTATTAAGTATTCCGCAAAAGTAATGTAATGTCCATGTACTTCAAGCTTAGGGTCTCTACATAAATCATGCTTTCTCCTCATGACATATCTTTATGATTTTCATCTTGACATTATCATTGTTCCTAACCATCCTCAAAAACTAATATTTGTTTTGAAAACATGGGATGATCACAATTATCATAGAAAGGGACATATAAAAAATGATAAATAAATCCATTAGTACATTTCAAAACCATGAGATCATATAATAGATTTTTTCATTAAAATAATAATTTTATGCTCCAATAATCGTTTATTTACACATAAAGATAGCATTATTACCAAAAAAAATTTATTCAATACTTTATATGAAAACATAAATGAAAAATCATAATCATTAGGTTTTTTTATAAAATAAGATAACCCATTAAAAAAATTTCTTAAAAATAATCATTTTTACTCTTAAAGGGAATAATCATTCTTTTAAACATATGATCATTATCTTGCCTTATAGAATGAAAATATGTACATGAAAATTATTAAAAAGAATAAAAAAATTCATGTAGGTTCCCTAAGACATCATCTTTATAGAACCCTTACAAGAACCCTTAAAAATGGAATGACCTACTCAGTTAATTAAAACATAATTATTCATAGAACTTAATCATTTCCAAATGCATTGGTGAGCTATATTGGGTTCAACCATCCTCATAAAAAATTTCCTAGGACCATAACATACATAAATCACCTATATTATATCATATAAATCATAAAAACTAACAAAATATTATTTTGAACCCATAAGTAAAATCATTTTTCAGTCTTTACATAAAATAAAGAAAATATATCTTTTGATAATATTTAATAAAAATTCCAAAAATATTGAGAAAAATATTTTCTCTGAAAATTAAAATGAAAAATTTTAGTGTAAACTTATTAAATAATAATTCGCATCATGAAAGTAAAATCCATTCATGTTGTATTTGTTAAAAAATATTTTTTAGTCCTTCAGTAAAAAATGTACTTTGTTTGGAAAATATAAATATTTTTTTTTATAAAATATAAATATAATAAAAGGTAATAGATAAATTATTCTTCAAACAATTTATGATTAAATAATATATTTTATAAAAAAATTATTAAAAATATGCATATGGAAGAAAAATATTTAGAAATTATATCTTTAAAACATTTAAAATTGTGTTTTATGGTAGTGTCCCTTACCTTGAGTCCAAATTTTCATTTACACCATTTAACTTCAAAAACAATAATAATATGTTAATTATTTACATTATTAATAAAATTTTAAATGTTAATTATTAAATTTTATATCACTCATATCCATGTTATAATTATTTACTTAATTGATTAGGTACACATCAGATGTTTTGATGGTGTTTGATTCACAAGTCCAAAATAACTTCAGAACGTTAATTTTGGATTAATCAATCATGATTAAATCATTTCTACAGTCTTAATCATGTTTTAATTATTATTTTAATTAATTAGTTATAATTTTATTATTAACTATAAATATGGTTATAAAAAATGAATTATGTTACAGTCATGGAGATGGTATTTCATACGTACACGTGAGTAACATTTCCATTTTTCAATGAACATGAGGGAAAGAAGGTAAGTATAATTTTATATTTCCATATACTATAAATATAATATTTTTTTTAAATCAACCTATATATACAATCCAGGTGATTCATTTATGAAAAATAAAATGCATCGGTTCATGAGACGGTAGTTCGCATGTACACAAGAGTGATGTTTTTGTTTTTCATTGAATAGTAAAAAAATAAGTAGAATATTTATTTAAAATTAAAGAATGAAATTTATATAATATATATTATTTTATTTCATTTTGATCCATCATTATTACCAAATATAAGATTTGATGGCGAAAAATGAAATACAACCTCTTACGAGGTGGTAGTAGACATGTATGCATGAGCGAGGTTTTAATTTCCCATTAGATGTACAAATATATAAAAAAGGGTAATAAAATACACATAATAAAATTAAAATATTTTTGAGATACAAATTTTATTTTTTTTCATCATTTTTAATATTATTTTAATGAGGTAAAACAATAAATAAAACAATATTACTAAGTTAATAATTACACCTCTCTCTTTTGAAAACCTCCTTAGGGTTACACCTAAAGCCTTCCAAGGATGGTATTATAATCAAACTAGGACCTCTCGGACATGTAGAGGAACTCTAGGAAGTGATTTTTTTGATTTTGGATAAGATAAGAGGTTATTTAATTTTTAATAATAGAGTATAGGAGGTGTCCTTTTATAAGTGGGGGAGGGGGAATACTTGAATTTTTTTGAAATAATAAAATATTTTAATGCATTACTCAAAAAAAAGATCCAAAATGACTTATATTTTAATAATAGATAAGACTGGTTAAAAACATATCTATAAAATAGTATTTATACAAGTATTTAGGTCATTTTAATGCTTTTATTTTTATTTTTAACACATTTAACCATTATAAATCTTACTATGGTAACTATCCTTTTTACCAAATTTACTATTCATAATGATAAAAAATGAAAGTGTCCACATTAATTTTTTTTGACATGGTGATTAAAAATATAGAGTCTATTTTATCATATTCAATTTCTATAATTTCTTCTTCATAATTTTATTCATTACTCAAACAAGTGGGGATATTTTTCCCTCATTGTATTTTTTGATTTCCATGTTTCTTCTTAAATCATATGGTTTTCCTCAGAAAATCAAATTATTCCATAAAATAATCTTTTAAAACCCATAATCTAAATAGACTATTCCACATATAAAATATTCCCTTCCAAATATATTACTTTATATATCAAAACATGAGATGCATCGGGAACGTACTTCTTTAACAATGAAACATGAAACACATCACACACCTCAAATAAAATCATAAGAAAGGACACTTAGTAGGAAATTGTTCCAACCTTCTCTAGTATTTCATATGTTCCAATGATCTGGAGACTTAACTTTCCCATTTTAAGAAAACTCATAAAACTTTATCTTGTAGATAATTTAAGAAAAACAAGATCACCTACCATAAATGAATTATATTTACTTTAGTTATTTTCATAAATTTTTTACCTTCTCTAATCCATCCTAATTTGTTTCTGAATCATATAAACATTCTCAACCATTTCTCCTACCAATTCTGGTCCCACTATATTTCTATCACATACTTCATCTCGATAATCTATAGTTTGACATCGATTTCCATATAATGCCTATAAAGGTGAAATCTATATACCAAAATGAAAACGGTTATTATAAGAAAATGTAAATAAGGAAATTTACTTATCCTAACATCCTTGGTAATCTGCTGAGAAAGATATAATATTATCTTCTAATGTCTAAATCGTTCACTCTAACTATCTATCATATTCAGGATGAAAATATGTAATCAAATTTGATTCAGTACCCAATGAATATTTATGGCCTTTTCAAAAATTAGAAGTAAACCTGAGATCACGGTCGGATACAATAGGAAGAAGAACTTTATTAAACCTAAATATCTCCTTGAGACATTTTTAAGAAATATTTTCTAAATATATAGTATCTTTAATAGGAAGTAAATTCATATATTTATTTAAATGATCAACAATAACCCAGATTTAATTATTACCTCATGATATCTTTGGTAATTCCACCCTGAAATTAATATATTTATTTCCCAAATTTCCAATTTAGTATTGGAAAAGGATGATTCACCCCCTTCAAAAATTTTCATTCTAATTTATCCTGTTGACAATTCAAATATTTCATTGTAAATTATGAAATGTATCTTTTCATTCCATCCTAGTAGAAATTTTTCTGAATGTCTCTATACATTTAAGTGTTTTTTGGATAAATATAAAATAGAGAGATATAAGTTTCACTCAACTATTCACTCCTTAATTAGGAATCACCATAAGCACAAACCAATTTCCAAATATGATATAACATTCTTTATCAACATTAAAGTCATCAAACATACCATTCTTTAATAATTCAACCCATTCTTTCAAACCAATATATTCCTTCTGTAATTTTTTAATTCTATCTAACAATAACGATTACACTGATCCCTGAAACCAAATAGAGGAAGTTCTTTCATTCATAATTTATAGACAAAAATTCATTAAATCATTTACTAATAGATCTTGTTTCATGTTTTTCATAGTTAATGAGGAATTATCTTTTCAAATTAAATCATTAGATGCTCTATTTTCTTTTCTAGGATAGTAATAAATCTTGCCTTTATAATTCTTAATCAGTTCCTTCCATCTTCCGAACCTTATGTTTAACTCTTTCAGAGTAAATATATTTTTTAAACATCTATGATCAATATATATTTCACACATTACTTTGTAAAAATTATGTATCAATATTTTAAAAAAAACAATGCAACCACTAGTTCTAGTCCATGTGTAGCCTAATTTATCTCATGAAGTGTTGATTGAAGTTGTTTTGTCCTATTTTTTAGCATGGAATGGGTTTCAGTCATTGGGATACCATTGACACTTTTCCCAGAAACTCCCAATGGTCCCCATATCTGTATATGGGTATAGACCTACATTCCAAATGCCAGTGGTCACCTATTATTTTAGGCCCAACAACTCTTGGGGACTCTCATTGGTCGATAGGATGGGAGGTCGGTCTCATCACACCCTTTTGTGGGGAAACTATTCCCTACTTCTAGACTCTCTTATAGATTTAAGATATGCTCATATATCTCTTCCTAATCCCTATATGGGACCATTTACCCTGATAAAACAATTTATTGGTTAGTTCTATCCTTAAACAAAGATAGGGAGTCTAATTTATGAACTTAGGGGAGTTCAGTCTCATTGGTGAATCCATCTATATGTATCCAAGGTTCTTCATCCATCCCCTTAATGGTGAATAACTGCTTTTTATGCTTAAGTCATATGACCAAATGCTTTGGAATGTGATGCCACATGAGGAGGTGGTTAATATTTTGAGTAGGGGATTGATCCATTATGAGGAGTCCTATGTATCTTGGTTAATACAGAAATCAAAACCCATGTAGTTCATTAATCCCATACAGTTTAGTATTATGTTAAGAGTTCATATGTGTGGGTATTGTGACACTAAATTTTTGAGCTCAAGTGTCAAGGATACGTCCTATGTATCCTTGTTATGGTAGGAATCAGAGTCCTCATAGTTCAATCACGACCTTGGGAATAATCCCAAGGTATATTCCCTTATGTGAGGGTTGTTCATACAATTCCACTCATTGGGGATTATATAGTGGGATTTCCCTAGTGAGTGGAGATTCATGATCCTCAATGAGGTGTTCATTTCATATCCCTAAAGCCACATGAGCTATAGTGTGAGAAACAAGATGGAACAGATGATTAGTCTCATGGTGTATATATATGGGAAATTCATACTGGGACAGTCCTTGGGGTCTTTGGTATAGAGATCGGGCCTTGAGAAGGCATCCTACTTATCTTGAGTATGACAGGAATCAGAGTCATCATAGTTCAGTTATCTAATAACTAGCTGATAGGATTTGTTGGATGATCACCCTCGGAGATATGATTACTCTCCTCTAGGTCTTAGGAATTCTTAGGGTTTATAAAAATATGGATTCCCAATTGATCGCGGGCATATCAGCTGAGGTCAGTAGTTTGGGATTATACACTAATTTTTCCCTTTTAACCCCAGGGTGTATAGCGTAGATGATATGAATATTGAAACTCCCTAATCCCACATGATCTATGCTTGTTGTGAGAAAAAAGGGTTGGAAAGTAATTAATTTCATTTCTTTGGATAGGGGACAAAGATATTGAGATTTCCCCTGGTAATCAATATGGATCTTGAACCTCAAAGAGGGGTGGCCTACATATCCTGAATATGGCTAGAATCATAGTCATCATAGTTCCCTTTATATTGGGGATTACACACTTAGGTCGACCTATTTATTGGGGATTAAACTCTAAGTTTTACCTTGTATTTTGGGATTACACACTGAGGATTTATAGAGATATCAAATCCTGGGATACCCTTGTGACATGGCTTACTCGTCTGGAGGGTGTCTCATGACCCAGTCGACTTTTCTGAGAGACATTTCATGACCTGGTTGGTTTTTTCCTGGAATCCATCACATGACAGGTTTGGAAATATATGGGAGGTGTCTCAAGAGTTAGTTTGAAATGGATTTATTAATGTCACATATCTTGTATAATATACATGTGGGTCATCTAAAGACCTGGCCGGCATTTTTTGAGGGTGTCATGGGTCTCAACTGACTTTTCCAGAGAGTGTCGTAAGACCTAGACGACATGCCCAGATGCAGCAGTGATACTTGATTAATATAAGATAATTTTGTTACATGAGTCAATAAATATATCCCAAGGACATATCAAGGCACATTTGATAGACCTAGAGGGCATCATGAGACCTTAGTGGTGTGCCTAGGTGGATCGTATGACTTGCTTTGACATGTCTGAAGAACTTTGCAGGTCCCAAATAACATGCTGAAGGAACGTTGAAAGAACTGGGTGACATTTCTTAGTGTTGTTGTGTGTCCTTGTATGACTCATGTGAAATTCATGGGGGCCAGCAAGCACGTCTTTTGTTTAAGTCATCCACTTTTGATCTTAGTTCTTGCCCTTTTATTTTTAATTCCTTAGGTTTGTTTAGTATCGGTTTATTTTAAGTCTGGCATGATCTAGTGGGTTGAAGGGATACTAGAGGTACTTTTCATGATCTATGAATGATCATGTGAAGTGACTTATGCTTATCTTATGACTACTTCAACTGCCTATCGGTATATTACCTAATAGAAGTCTATTCAGTCGCATGATGGGTTTCTCCAAGAAGTTTGATTTGATGATTCAAACTTTTTTTATCAAGAGTTTCCTTTGTGAATTATCTGGTTCATTTTCCATGATGGGTTCATAAATTTATAGGCCTATACACCTCAGGTACTCATCAGTTTTCACAGCATATTTGGCATGGATCGAGTCTAGAATTCATGAAAGGCTCTAGAACCACGTGGTTTCGTGAGTCTCTGTCATAGACCATTATGAGTGCATTGCTTTATTTTTAGTGGTTGTGAGTTAATTTTATCATTTCTCCCTTTATTGGATTATATCTAATTAATAGGTACTTGTTTGATCATGATAACATGTCGAAGGAATTTACATCTTGTTCTATGGACATGTTCAAGGGCCTTCATGAGACCCAAGGTGCTTTTTGAATAAGGTTTTCAAGATGCTTGGTGACTTGTCTGGGGCCTTCTGTGAGACAAGGAAGGTTTTCCCAGGGGTCTCCTAGGATCACGCTATGGAATTACTCAACATGATGTAATATTTTTAAGATCATGAGTACCTTCCTCCTCATCCCTATTTTATCTCCTTTGTTTTATGTGATATATTTTGGGAGTCACGTGAGATTTCCTAAGTAATTTCAAGGAAAACTACTCTATTTTTTGGTGAATTTTTTGTGATTGATATCGATCATATAGGGTTGTGCAAGAATTTTGTGGAAACTTTTATCCATTTTCCCTTAGAACACCAAAGGGGAAAGTGCATAGTTGTTTTTAGATGCATGAGTACTTCTGTGCAGCTCAGATGACAAGCCAAAGAGATTTTGTGAGATGAGGTGAATGTGTCAATATGGTCTTGCAGTGTCTTGCGGTTCTCCAAGGGCATGCTTCATTTCCTTAAGTGACTGTGAGAACCTATCACCTCCTCTCCATTATCCCTTTTTTTATTTTACAAAGGTTTGATAGTTATACAAATTTTCATGAATAATTTCAAATAAATTTACACGATTTTCTGATTATGCCTCATGTGACCAATATGGGTCATATGGGGCTACAAAATATGTTTGTTGGAAAATATATCCATTTTTACTTAGGGTGACAAAGGGGAGTCATGAATTCACCTAGACATACTTGAGGAATTCTATGTGGTGAGACTAAAAAGACAAAATTCATTCATGAGGTGAGGTAGACATGTCGCTCAGGTCTCATGGTGTCTTGCAGATCATGAGGTGTTCACCACATGTCCTTCAGTGACTATGAGCACCTCTCGCCTCCTCTCCTTTATTTCCATTGTTTAATTTTTACAAGGTTTAGGAGTTATGTTAATTATCATATATATCATCAAATAATTTTATCATTTTTAATGATGATATGGTGCATGAGATTTATGACCACTAGGGGTCACTCCCTTTGGATATCATTCCTCTTTATTCTTGAGGTAATTTTGGATAGTTTTTTAGGAACTTTCCAATGACATACCAAGTAGCCTGGGGTTCTCATTTGATCATCATCACATGCCCATTAGTTGTCTAGAGAGCCTTCATAAGAGAAGGAAAGATCATTGAAGTGAACTCCATGGGATTCACCATGGGTTATGCACTACCTGTGGAGTCTTCATGTGACCTTGAAATGGTCACACGATCATGAGTCCCTTGGAGGCTCATGTGATCCGCAACTCATGGTCCCTTAAATTTTATGGGGAAAATAATTCTCATATCCAGGTATTCTTTCACTGGAAAATTTTCTGATGCTTATTTTCCAAGATTAAACAAATACCCCCATTGGAAGCGACATCCATAGGGACAAGGACTAAATTCTGAGGAAAACTAATGCTCTCATGAGTCTTTGGAGGTGTCTCAAACCAGTATCTGAGGTTAATTTTGATATATCAGGTGATGTTTGGTATTCCAGAAAACATACCATATATAGGGGTGGAGGAAAATTTATTATTTTAATCCCCCCTTCTTCAGAGTGCTATTTTTTTATATCCATCGAGTTCCTCTATCATGAGACTATTTTGTAAACCCCAATCGTGAGCTTTGTATGCAAGTATGCATTGAAAGTTTGTTTCATTTTAACTCACCCACAATATTTTCTCATTCTCATATTATTATCAGATAAAATTTCAAATTATACATAATTAATTTCTCATGCTTTTGTTGCGAGGGTTTCGCAAGATCTACTGGTGTGATCATTTGCTCATTTTTGACTCATGTGACCATATTCAGGTCACATGGTTGCATGTCTCCAATGGGTCCATTCCATTCGCATGATTCCCTATAGGGGTTATGCACCTCACGAGATCTTTGGAGGTCAGGAGATCTGTGAACTCCTTATGTGGTTCGTTAATCTCTTGCTAAGTCATGTGATGCGTAAGATGCCACCAGAACATCATCATACTTTGAAAATATTTATTTTATTTATATAAAATGTTTGAATTACTTGTTTTTATATGGATTCTAGTTCTCATAATGTTTTTTAAACTGTGACTAATCAATGGGTTGTGATCACTATAAATCATAATATTGATCCCTAATACCATGTGTATACTGATAATGAGAACCTGGAGAGGTTCCTTTCCCCCGAAATCCAAAATTATCCCTTATCTCATTAACTTCCTTTATACAGGTTTGGTTTAGTGGATGATGCTACCATTCCTCCTCTAGATTTTAATTTTCCATCATGCTAGGTGTCTGGTTCTCTTAACTACATTCAAACAACAATTTATGAGGATAGTTGACTGGTTATATCTCGATCCCAGGGTTTTTCTTATCTATTTGACCAACTATCCTCTAATTCAAGATTGTATTGATTTCATCCAACAACCTATCACTCAGATCTATTCAAGTATATTTTCTTCTTCTTTAAATAATTTTGGAAGTTTATGGTATTCGAAATGGGATATTCATCTCGATGACAATTTCTCTGATGAGTGGGCATGGCCTTTCTGGGTTAGACAAATCTACTTGGAGTTCAATGATTATTTATACAGGGTTCAGCATTATTAGTTTGTATGGATTTATTAGTTCATTGTCTATTGCTATCCTAACCTCCTTCAAGAGATGATCAGCCTTTGGTGCCTCAATACCAACACATTTTACTTGTCCTGTGGTGAATTGGGCATCATCCTATATTACATCTATCAGTTGGGTGAGATTCTTCCCCATAGAGAAATGTTTTATGAATTCCTCCATTCTACGGATGTCTAGGATGATCCTTAGTATACCCCAATTTTGGAGAGGGAGATGATCTTTATTTTAAGGGATAAATTGAAGAAGGATCTGACAATGATCTTTCTTATTTATTTTAAGGATTGGATTAATATTTTTCTCTATAAAAGCGGAGTTAGACCATCAGCTATTCTCCCTCATAGGTGACCCTCCAAGTAAGTCTGTGATAGTGATTGCTCATATTGGTACATCTTAGAGGCTGGGGATTATAACTCATGGGGATATTGTGAGAACTATAAGATCTCTCCAAACAAGAGACTGGTAAGTTTTATAGCCATGTTCTTGAATGGGTGGCTCTTTTTAGTTGGGGTCACATGTTCCGGAATCTATGTTAGAAAATTGGTGATGGTAGCCTGACTTACAGAATGGTGGAACCATAACATGGAAGTACTAGTCCTTGCCCGTATTTATCAAATGTTGGGTTATATTCAAAAATCTAAAACCCCTTATAGGATCAGTGGTCCACTCTAGTTCCTATTTTGTTGGATATGGTAGCATTAAATTGTTATGAATATTACAACGCTTCCAGGATCTCTGATTCCATATCCCATTCAACATTACATTTAATTTATGGGGTTGAGGCCATGTCCTAAATCCATGCTGAGGTTAATGGAATTCTATTCCATCCTAACTACTTCAACTTTATCCCATTTTATGAACTGGTTGGGACAATCATTGATGATGGTAGCTTCTCCCTTGGAGAAAGATCTTATATGATCTCCCTTCAAGACTGGGTTCTCTCAGCCAGGGTAGACGGGCTGATCTTCTATGAGATATACACACCATATCGGGTTTCTAAATAGTTTTTATTTATTCATAGGGTCTCCCCTCTTAATTTGGTTGGTGTTTGATGGGATCGATGTCTCAAAGTTATCTGCCAATTTTGGTGGATGTGGACATGTGAAGACACCAAGGATGAGATTATGCTTACACCCACTTATACTTCTTCTTCTTTCCTTACCTAGGATTATTTCCTGGCTTGGTTAATATCTTATCCCAATGGTGTGTTGGTTAAATTATTCAATCATGTAGACATGTCTTTTTCATCACCAATTCCTTTTTTATATGTAACATTGGAGTTGATCAAAGATATGGACAAGACATTGGGAAAGCTACCTCATATGGGTGATGACCACTCAGAAGGTGAAACAAATTCTATTGAGAAGGTTAATCCTCCATCATAGGATATGGATGATGAGTTTTTTGTGATTAGGTCACATGCGACTTCTTCTCCTATTTCGACACTGATATGACTGGTCGGTCATCCTTATGTCACATCTACCTCATTGTCTATAGAGGCTCAATCACATCATATAATGATCTGGGAATGGATTCAGACCCTAATTACTAATACCCCTTGTAAATATTCTGTAACCAAGGGGAACACCTTCACCATTTATTTCATGACTTATGGGAAGATGGATTTGACCAACAACCTTTGTATGATATAATGCAGTAAATCATATTGAACTAAAGAAACTTTTCCATGGATGAAAGGGGTTTGCATGATCTTTTTAATGAGGCTTCCCATAATAAGAAAATTAGGTATACATTGGAGGAATTATAGTAGGGTCTCCAGTTGTTATATAAACTGCATGTTTAGATGGATGCTTGGATCATGAAGATATGTATAGATAAAGAGATAATTGCTCATCTGAGTTCTAACCTTTCGACAACATCATCCTCATTGGTAACTACTCAGAGGAGGGTTAAAGAGTTGACTACTTTGGTTGAAGATCTCCGTCTTGGGGAAGAAGTGGAAGAAGTCGGGAGAGTGGAACATCAACACTCAATTTATGCCTCTTTCCTAACTCTTATGAATACTTCCATTGCAGTCGACTATCTTTTACTGAAACTCAACTTTTTTATGAAACTTTGTTCCCCTATTTTTATGAAGCCTTTGAGAGGCTCCAAAATGTGTAAATTTCTCCCTCTATTTCATACTTTGAATGGATTAATTTTCTAAATTCATTATAATGCTATACATCTTTCTTCCTTTTATGATGTGTATCAAATCTGGTTACTCTGACATTATAAGAATTGCCGAAGATACCCATCATTTTCATAAAATCAAGAAAAATTGAATGCTTGGATATAGATATTTGGATCAAAATAGACTCTTTTTTGAAGAGTTCTCATGAATTCCCTTCAACATGAGATTTTCTACTAATGGTTTGTTCCAATTATATTGAGATCACCTAATTTGGAGAATGATAAATGAGTATAATATATATCCCAGAGGAAGACTGCTCCATTATTTTCCAAATCTAATATTCTTGGTTACCATAGATTGATTTTTCTAAGTTCATATAGAGATCCTCACAATCTCTTGTAGACTAGATATTTATCATGCTTTAATTTAGAGTCTTTTAAATTGGACCTTATATTTCTTTAGTTTAAGGTCATTTAACTCGAACCTAATGTTTATTTAGTTTATGGTATTTTAGCTCAGACATTATATCTCATTAATTTAAGGTCTTTTAGTTCATAACTTCTATTTCTATAGATTAAGTTCTTTTAGCTTGGTCCATCTATTTCTTTAGTTTAACGTCTATTAGCTCAAACTTTCTATTTCCTTAGTTTATGGACTTTTATGTTGGACCTTCTATTTATTTAGTTTATGATCACTTATATTGTACATTTACTTGCTTTATTTTAAGGTATTTTACCACATACCATCTATTTATTTAGTTTATGGTCTTTATCTCATACCTTATATTACTTTAGTTTGAGGTATTTTAGTTCATACCTAATATTGCGTTAGTTTAGGATATTTTATCTCGGACGTAATATCGATTTAGTTTAGGGTATTTTAGTTTAGACCTTATATTTCTTTAGATTAAGGTATTTTATCTCATAACTTATATGTTTTTTAGTTTAAGTTCCTTTATATTGGACCTTATATTTCTTTATTTTAAGGCCTTTTAGCTCGGGCCTAATATCACTTTAGTTTAGGGCCTTTTTTCTCAGATATCATATATTGATTTAGTTTAGGGTCTTTTAGCTCATAAATCCTATTTATTTATATTAAGTTCTTTTATCTAAACCCTTTTATTACATTAGTTTAATGTATTCTATCTCATACCTTATATTTATCTAGTTTACGGTCTTTTAGATCATACCTAATATCAAATCAGTTTAGGGTCTTTTAGCTGAGACCTAATGTCGCTTTTATTTAGTGTCCTTTAGCTCAGACCATATATTACTTTAGTTTAATGTCTTTTAGCTCAAATCCTATATATGATATTAATATATGGTGTATACATGCTAGGAATGACCAAAAACACACTTAGATGTTGGGTTTTCTCCATGGTTTTGATGGGGCTCATAAGGATTATAAACCCCTTTTTTAGAGTGACACATTTGGTTGATAGGTATAGGCGCATATGAAGGAGCCATAAGAATACATGAATAGTCAGGAAAAGGTTCCTCAAAGTAGGGTATCCTTTCTAGGAGCTATATAAGATTTATGAAGGTGATATTGGTTCAGGGAGAAATATTAGGGAAGCTAGATCTGCATGGATAGGTGGAATAAGAGTGATGTAAATCATAATCTAAAAGTCTGAGTCCATGAATATGAGATGATACAGACATACTGGGTATGTCCCATGACATTTTGAGGTTCCAGGTTCTATAGTGGTGTTTTTAGGACTCACAAGGGTTGAGGCTCTTTTTTGAAAAGAATAAGATTCCTTTAGTTGGTTGGTCAAGGCCCTTGTTTTTCAATAGCATGCTATGAAAAATATGATCACCACCTCTCTTAGAGGGACATGAAATGTTTATGGAGACTAAAAAATCAAGATGATGAAGTTAGGTATGGTGAGAAGGATACCCAGGAAGATTTATGGCACCCTAGAGAAATTAGATTTTAAGTAATAAAGCTCGATCCCTATTTCTTGTAGCTTAGAATCACAAGGCATGAGCTATCGAAGGCTAGGGAATGAAGTGCCACAGTCCTTCCTTGAGAAAGGGTACGAAACATAGTGATATAAAATTGATGATATTGAATCCTCTTATATAGTTTTGTGTGGGCATTTTCAATCATGACCCAGAGCACTCAAATTAGGGGAATGATATGGGATAGTCATACAAGGAGTAGTTCAGACACACTGAGTTGTTGACTGATGCAACAATGATGTCAGGTCTCACGAGGATTGGAATGTCCTTTTTCATAGTGGTTAATTTGGTTGATGTCCATAAGCACATATGCATGAGTCATAGGCAAGTATTCATATTGAAGAAAAGGTCCCTTGAAGCTAGATATACTTCCAAAGGTCCATAGAGGGTTATGATGATCCGAGACTCCCCATATCACAATTTTTGATCTATGTAAAGTGTAAAATCCAAGGAGGGTGTGAGGACCCTAAAAGTTGTTCCACCACCTAAAGAACATATTCTTTTGGAGATGAGATGTGAAAAAAAATTACTCTATATTTTTCGTAAACCATGGGGTCCAGTGAGCATAGACAGTATTTTACTATGGTGACAAGGTAAACTCTATGAGATTTATGTCTTATATGTTTTCACCCAAATTTTTTCCTAAACATTGAGAATGAGGATTTTAGAAAGTGAAGACTTGAATTTTTCTCAAGTCTTCCTTTGTGGGGTTTTTTAACTAACAAGTTTTGTGTCTCTTTTATTAGTTATTTAAGATCTTGTAATTTGGTCCATTATGGGCTAGAGTTTAAGGTTGTATAGCTTTGGCTAAATTTCAAGTAGTTTAGGGTCAATACTCACATGGACCTATTATGAGAGATGTTACACAAGAGATTAATTAGGATACCTATGGTCAAGATCACCCCAACATCCGTATAAGTGGAAGATGGAAATGTTGTAAATCATAGATCAAAGTTCTTGGGTCATGAGTAATGATATGGGATAGTCATAACAGGAGTAGTTCAGACATGTTGAGGTGTTGAGTTCTGCCACAGTGATGTAAGGGCTCATAAGGATTAGAATTTCCTTTTTCAGAGTGACATATTTGGTTGATGGACATAGGCACATATGTAAGATTCATAGGCATATATGCATAAGAAATATAGGGGTTCTTGAATAAAGATATAATTTCTAAGGGCCATAGAAATTTTTGGAGATCTGATACACCCAGGGCATGATGTGTGGCTTATGGATTGAGGTTATTTAAAAGATGGTGGAAGAACCCCGTACTCTGGATGACCAGGGTAAGTCTCATATGGTCCTTTGATTAGGAAGGATGAATGGGTAATGGTTTTCCTAGTATAATGTCATATAGTGGGGACACATATTCCTTCGTGTAGTTTAACATCATGTGGTAAGGTCATACCTCCATGTAGTTTAACTCCATGTAGTAAGGACATACTTCCTTGCAGTTTTAATGTCATGCGATAAGGACGTTCTTCCATACAGTTTAATGTTATGTGGTGAGGACATGGAAACCAACGTGAAAGTGTGGAAATTTCATATATGGACCCAAAGGTGGATACTTGGTATTCACTATGTATCTCATGAGGATGATAATTAAGCCATGCATAGTTCGGAATGATGTCTCATGTGCAGGTCTAACCAATATGTAAGGAGGGGGGACTTTTATATTTGTTTGTTGTGACTGGGCTCGGAGTTGGAAATTATGGCATCACTATGTATCCTATGAGGGAATGAATCAAGTCACACATATTTCTCAAATGGTAAATAATCTATGTTGGTCTGAACCATACATAGAGTTGGGAGTTATTTCTATTCACCATTGCAGCTAGGCCCAGGATTTGAGATCCAAGCATCACTACATATTTTGTGATTACAAGAATCAAGATACACATAGTTATGGAGGTTATATGTAGTTTAACATCATTCTGTAAATACGACGATGAACTCACATGAATAAATGTAAATTTTGTGGTTGGGCCCAAATATTAAAGTCAATGAATCATTATGTATCTCATGAGAGTGGGAATCAAACCACACGTAGTTCTTAAAATCCCATGAAGTTTATCGTCATGTGATGAGGACAGAGGGAAACTAACATAAATCAATGAGAATGTATTGGTTGGGCCCAAAGGTGGATTTCTAGACATCACTACATATCTCATGAGAATTATAATCAAACCACACATAGTTATGAAGAACCATGCAATTTAGATTCATGTGGAATTGAAATTGACCATGTAGTTTAACATATTGTGGTGAAGACTAAATGTATGCCTTTTATACTCTCACATTCACGACTACAATGAACCTGTTGTGTACTTTCATGTATTTATTTTAAGGGTACATCTCTTTAATAATTCCTAAGCTCACATGATCTATGCTCAGTGTGATAAATAAAAAATGGATAGGGTTTCCCTACAATGTAGAGACAATTGAGGGAACAATGTGGGAATTTTGTATCATATAGTAGCTAGAAAAAAGATATAAAATTGAGGTATCACTACATATCTCACAAGTATGAGAATTAATACCTATATAGTTCTAGAAGAACCATAAAGTTTAACATCATCCAGAAAAGACATAGGTGACTTGATGTGAATAGAGATGGACATTACGGCTTCGTGCAGTTTTATGCCATGTGGTAAGGACATTGGCCTTGCATTTTAATGCCTTATGGTCAAGAAGAAATATTCCATTAAGTTTAATGGATTTATACCATAAATAATTCCATACAATTTAACATCATGTGTTTAGGATGAGAAATGGGACTTACACTGATGTGGACGCCCTTCTGCTGATAGCTATGAAAAGTATTTCTTGAGAAATATGGCATTGGTAGGAGGTATAAAATGCTCCCCATCTATTGTGTCCAGTGAGTAAGCTCTGTTTTGGTAGACCATATGTATGGCATAAGGTCCCTCCCATTTGGGTTCCATATTCGGGGGATTCTTATCTAGTATCATTCGAGTTCTGAGGACCATCACCAATTTCTCATGGAGGAATGAGATGAGGCAAACCTTTTTATTGAAGGCTCATGAAATCAGATTCTGCTGGACCTAAAGGTTGTGCAGTGCGTGAAACCTAATCTCTTCATGCCATTCTAACTCATATAATCTATTTTGTGATTTCTATTCATCTAATAGTTTCCCGTAGATAGATACTCAAAGTGATGGATGTTGTACTTCCATGGGTAACACTACCTTGGTCCCTTACACCAATGAGTATGGTGTTGGTTGTGTATTAGTATGTGTCATAGTACAGTAGGACCACAAATCATGGAGGAGATTTTCTATACAAGACTTCTTATCCCGACTCAACATCTTCTGAAGTATATTTTAGAGTCGTATTTAAGGCTTATATCTATCCATTTGTGGCAGCATGAAAGCGAGATGAGTTATTGGACATGATATGTACTCTTGGTACAACTTCTTCAACTCCATAGAACATAAATTGGTGTCATTGTCTATCAATATTATATGAGGGACCTCTAACCTATAGATGATCTGGGACTTTAAAAAGTTGATGATGTTCTTCATCCTGACTTCCTTAAGGGGTATCTCTTCATCCCATTTGGAAAGGAAGTTGGTAGAAATAATGATGTACTTGAACTGCTTAGCGGTGCCTGGGGGATATGACCCCACAATGTCCATCCCCCAAATGAAAAATGGCTAGCAATATCTAGATGTATGTATCAATTCTAGTGGTTGATGGATGAAGTTCTCATGGATTTGGAATGCATGACATTTCTTGGTGAATTTTACACAACCCTATATTATGGTTTTACTGTAATATTATAACCTCCTGATCTAGCAGGAGAGGCCAGTCCTAGCTTGATGGGCTCCATAAGAGACCGTATAGACTTCTTCCATGATAGTAGAAACCTCTACTTATACCATATATCTAAGTAGGATCATATTGAATCCATGCTTATAGAGGGTTTTATTCTCATTTGGGACATCCTATAGGGTAATGTTTTTTGCATGATGTAGAATATGTTCCCTTATGGATCTTTTGATTGGTAGAGTCCAATTTTTCATATAGATTATTATGGGATCCATCCATATATGGGTGATTATTGGTGCATCACACTCTAGGGTGGTGTTGACCGAATTAATCTCTTTTATATTGTAGAAAAAGATTACCAAGACCATTCTCTGATGCATGATACAGAAGATTTATTTCTCCTTATCGGGATTGGCCAAGACAGTGGAAGCATTGTCTAATGCGTCAGCATGCAGATTCTATGTTTGAGAAACATGATGCAACATGGGATTGAAAGGTAACTTTCCCATTAGTCCCCTAACATAGCTAGTGAGGGGTAAAGTTCTTCCCTTTTGATGGTGTATTCTACATCAACCTACTTTATCACTAGATTTTAATACCCTTTCATGTTTTGGTAGTCTATTTGTAGCTGTAGGGATAGTTTCAAGCTAGTGAAGAGGGATTTATATTCTTCCTCATTATTTGTGAAACCATCATATAGTGAGAAATAGTAGGGTATAACTACCATGTAAGGAGAGACACACATGATCCCTAAGCCAACCTCATTGATCTTTGAGTTCTCCATCATTGTTCCCATAGGACTAATGAGGAACCACCGAAATACATCTCCCATGTCTTAGGAGCTTCATTGGCATATAAGATCTCTTCATCTAGGATCTCCATATCTTCTGGTATATTTGTCAGGGTAGGATGTTCCTTGAAGAAATCAGCAAGGGATTTTCCTTTTACTGAATTCTATGATACAAAATGGATGTCATATTACTAAAGAATGACCACCCATCAGGCCAAGTGCCCAGTCATCGTCAGATTGTCAAGGATGCACTTGAGATGATGGATGTGAGAGACTAATTGGATCCTGTGGTTCTATAAGTAATTTCTTATATTTTTCACTAGGAATATGAGTGAATGTAATTTCTTTTCGGCATCAGAGTATTAGGTCTCAATACTTATTATATTTTTGATTAGGTAATAGAGACTATTTTCTCTTCCCACAACATTCTTTTGTGTGAGGAGGGTGCCTAGTGAGCATTCCATGGCAGCCACAAATAAGATGAGTGGACTCCCTTCCACTGATGGCATCATATCTGGTGGATGCAATAGGTAATTCATGAGACTTTTGTAGGATTTTTTGCAATCATCATCCCATTGGTAGAATATTACCTTTTTCATTATCCTAGTGAAGGGTAGATCTTTGTTGTCCAGGTTGGCAATGAATTGCTGGATTTAAGTATATTGTTTTTGGACCCCCCCCCCTTAATTATTTGATATTTTTGGGGGTGAAATTGCTAATATTGCACTAGTATACTCCAATTCGACCTTGATTCCATGATGTCATACCACAAAATCAATGAATTTCTCTGATGATACCGCAAATGTTAATTTTAGCAGATTCATCCTTACACTGTGTTTTCATGGCATGTCGAAAATTGTTTAAAGGTATTTGAAGTGATCACATAGATGGTCGGATTTAACCACTAGGTCATCCACATAACATTAATATATCTTTCTCAAGAACATCTTAAATATATGGTACATGTCATATTGATATGTGGTGCCAGCATTCTTTAAGAAAAAGGGAATAACCTGATGGAAAAAGATCCCCTAAGGAACTCTAAAGTTAGTGGATTCTCCATCCTCAGGGGACATATTTAGCTAATTATACCCAAAGTACCCATCTATAAAATAAAGGGATTGGAAACTAGTAGTTGTACTGATCAAGATTATTGTGATTAGAAATGGGAAATCATCCTTTGGAAAATTCCGGTTGAGGTCTCTAAAATCAATTTAGACCCTAATTTTCCCATTCTTCTTCTTTATACAAATGATGTTGGTCAGCCACCTTGGGTATTTTACTTCTCAGACAAACTTTTATTTGATCAACTTGTCGACCTATTCCTCTATATTGGTGGCATGAGGGGGGTACATCCTCCTGGATACCTGCTTGAAGCCTTGATGCTCATTTGTTAGCCTAAGATGGTGTGTAGCCACATCTGGGTTCAGTATGGGAGTTTATGTGTAGTTCCACATGAACACATATCGGTGCTGCTTTAGAAATTCCACATAAATATCTTACTCTTTGAGGGGAATTTAAGCACTAATCAGTGTAGGCATGTATTCCTCTGTTACCAGATTTATCTGGATGATTTTATAAGTGGTGGTGGAGACACCTTCCTCTAATGCTGGAGTGGTGTTCCTGAGTTCAACTTCATATTCTTCCATCTCTAAGTCTGTAGAGGCATATTTAGACAGATATAGAAATATAGGGGATTTATTATCATTATTTGGGTGAGAGAGGCCATGAGAAGATACATCATCATCCCCTGTTGACTGAGTCATTATAGAGAGATGTCAGAGCTTATAGTCTTCGATTTTCTCACTGGGGACCGGAGAGGCTTATACCTTAGGGGTTATATATATGTATTTGACCATTTTTATGGGGATAACATAGTCATCATCAAGTATACTCTAGGGATTCATAGGGGCAATCCCCTAAACATTGGTAGTGGAAACCTCTATATCATCATCTACCATTGGTTGTTTTCCTCCCTTTTATAGAAATTTGCTTCAGTATATGTGGCCCTGCAATTCTTGAAGGGAGTGATATCACCATGTAGTATGCTGAATTTTCCATTAATGGGATACTTCAAAGATTTGTGAAATGGTGAAGGTATCACCAAGTGGATATGAAGCCAGGGCCTTCCGAGCAGGGTGTTATATGTTGTGTCTTGGCAGATTACCATAAACTCGGAATCTAACATGAGATCCCCAAATCGGGCATCGATCTTGATCTTCCCAAGAGGTATTTACCCACCCTTAACAAGTCATTTTATGTTTATCTTAGTGGAATACAAATAACCTTCTCCATATCCCAAATGTTGTCGGTTTTGGACTGGGATATGATTGATCCTAGAACCATTATCAATTATAGCCCATTGGATGTTGACATTATTGAGTCTAATTGAGATATATAGGGGATTGAAGTGTCCTTGAAGGGACTCTTCCTAATATTAATCAGTGAATGAGATGGGGATGTTAGATTCTGAGGACATGTTCTCCACTCAATAGACCTTGACTGTAATGATTTTTCTCTTGAAATCTTATTTCTCCAAAGGGATTCAAGAAGTTCATCCCTGAGTTATTTTAAAATATGGATAGAATCATGGATTTAGAGCTTTGTTGAGACTATCACCACCTATTAAAAAACATTTTATTTTTTGTGACAGAGGTTTGTGATTCCCAATATGGGGTTTCACTTAGACGTGCAGATGAGGATACGAGGCATTTGGGCTGGATGAACCTAGTTTTTTTGTAGAGATTGACGGAGTATCTGCTGCTAGTGGGGTATTTTTCAACAACCTTCTTCATTTTTAGGGTTGATTGGATTGGACCCCTGATAAGTGGTCATGCAATACAATCAGATGTGGGTGACTGCTGGAGGGGTCTAAGGAACCCTCATTTCCTCTTTTGATAATTCTAGATCACTTTTCAAGGAGTCTTAGCTGCATATATGCCATCCATGGAGATATAAACAAAATATCTGGTCTGACCAAATTTGTGTTGTCCCCTGTGTCCTTGGATCCAACACATATGACCTCTCATTCTTTAGTTATGTGTGGGAAACTAAATCTATGGGGAAAACTCATCATCAGAGAAGGGGTCTGAATAGTTTATTGTGTTGATAGAACCAAATATGAGTTCTTTATTCGATGAGGGTTCCATTTGGTGGGGTGGTTCCCATGTTTTGGATGTTATAGGGAAGAAATAAATGAGATTTAAGGATCAATTTTGATGAGAAAATGACTCTTCATCTTCTATTTCTTCAAACTTCTGGTGGTCTCACCCACCTCTAAGAGGTATATTTGATGTTCCCTCCTTGGGTGGTGGAGCTATCATGGGTCTGCGCACCTGTGCTTTCAGAGTAGCGTGGACTCGATCAACTTCTATTATAGTTATCCAGTTGTTGAAGTTTAGTGAACATCTAGATGAGACATTCTTCAAATCACCGTCTTCTTCAGGTTGGATCATGGTTATGCAAGCCACCTGCTCTAGGGAGTTATCTAGCACCACATATCTAGATTTGATCATGCCTTGAATGAATTCTTTAAAGATGATGTAGTTATATATATTATGACCTATCCTTATGTGGAAAGGAAATTATTTGGGATAGTTGGTGAGTTCGACCTCATCAGGGTTCTTAGTTTTTGGAAGTGTGAGTATATGTAATCCCACCTTTTTATTACAAAACATTTCATTACATTTTACAAACAGAGTATATTTAATGTTTAGTGTCTTGGAAATATGGTACATAATACATGAAAACATATAACATTATTATAATACACTTGAAAGTATTCATAATTTTTTTCATCCTAAGTAAAATTTCTCCTACTCATAACATAGGGACATGCGTCAAAGGAATGGGTGTGCAGAAGGCCCAGTAAGAGAAAAACAAGAGAAACAGTTTATATGTGAACTTGAGCGATATCTATAAGAATGTGAGGAATATCATAAAATAATGATAAATAAGTATATCATAAAAATAATAACTTGAATAATAACTTGAAAATGTGTCTAAAAAATTTAATTGATACATTCATAATCATATCACCGAGGTCCATCCCCAAGGTGTTATAAAAAATAGTAAGGTTATTCACCAAGGTATCGTAAAACTTATCATCTCTAGAGATTAATTTATTTTCCCAATGTATTTGAGTAATATCATGGAAAAAAATTAATATGTATTTATTTTCATGTGATACACATATATCATAATCAAACACTTCATAAATACCCCATATAGAATAAAATAAATGGGTTTCATATCAAAACCACGTCGAATAAAAAGTTCTTAAAAATAATTTTATTTTTGTCATTTTAATACCACTGAAAAGGAAAATGGGTTTGATGTATGTTAATATCCAAATTAAAATATATAATTTTTAAATCCATTTGAATACCCCTAGAGAAGATATAGGTTTGGGTATTCACAGAATAAAATAAAATAATTTCTTGATAAAAAGAGTGAAATTTTGAGAGAAAAATGTTGCAGCATAACAGGTATGAAATGCGGATTTAAAAAACAATAAAAAGAGAGGGGAAAAGGGTCTCTAATTCATAAAAGACTCATAATAAAGTATAGGGATATAATAAAATGTACATAAGAACATGAGATAAAAATTTGAAATACATATAACATAAAGAAAACATGAACGAAAAAAAGAAAAGTTGATATTTCCCTTACCTTGAAGAGTAACTTCTAAAACTCTAGGATCGGGACCTTAAGGGATTTTGGACACCTTGAAAGAATTCCTTTGGAGTTAATACTATCAGAACTTCAAGGGGGATGATTTTTTAATAAAATTAAATGAAGGAATGGCTTGGTATTTATTGTAAAAGAGAGGGAGTTTTTTATTAATTTCTGGGGACACCTCATTTGTGGTATTTTCAAAACCATGGGCTTGCCCATGATATTTTTCCATAGTTTTGGAAACTCGGGAAACCTAATATAATATTTTATTCAAAATGAGTTGACCAGAATTTTAAATTACATATTACATCATTATGATTTTACAAAACACAACTAAAACTCAAAAACAGTATTTTTTACTATTCACTGAAAAAAAAACATTTTATAAAAATCTCATAAATTCACCCTAACCTAATATCAATGTTATGAATTCAAAAATGAACTCCATATTATGAAATTAATTTTATAAATATGACAAAATTAATTTTTATGTAAAATCACTATTTAATCTAAAAATACTAATACTTAACTAATAATTTCTAAAAAAATATTTACTTATACAATTATATCACATTACCCTTCAAGATGACTAAATTAAATTTATACTTCCTTATGTGAGGTTACAATTCCATTGGCCATATCACTATTCATAAGGGTAATATTACTATTCTAAAGTTACTATTCACCAAAAAATTAAGTTAATCTTAACAGACTCTATATTTCTTGTTGATCATAACCATATATGTCCATTTTCTCAAAAATCATTTCACAGTATCAATTATTAAAAGTATAAAACTTATTTTAAAATAATCTTTTTTTAATATTCATCAAAAATATGAATATTATTATAAAAATACAAAAAATTCACTGTATATTAATTTTGACATTTGAAATTCAATAATGATGGTTATTTTACCATAATAATAAAAAAAATTAATTTATTCAAATGCATTATACAAAGTAACTAAGGCATCATTACATAACCCCTTATAACACCTATATATGACCTAAGAGTAAGGTATTCAATGGTGATAGAATCTTGGGGTAGCATAGAAAACATTTCCCAAGTGGTTATTTCTATCAAATTGATCTTCTCTTGTAGGAAATTTCATTCAAAATTAACATATTGAAGCTTAGCTTGGTCTTGGTCTAGGGAAATGTCTAGTGACGCTACCTCCTTCTTAAGCTTTGAAAAATGGGCTTTGTATAGAATGGTTCTTCTTGTAGAGGCCATGGACTCTTCTTTTTTGAATTAATTATCCATTATAATATATATTTATAAACAATAATTATAACATTAAAAAATTGTTGTTGTTTCCAACGGTCATATTAACCAATGGTCATATAATGGTTAAAACATGATGGTTACATTTCAATTATACTTATATGGTTTTATTTATTATGACATAGTAAACCACACATTTTTATGAAACAAAATATTATTCAAAATTTCGAGTCATTACATTATTCCCTCCTTAAGAAATTTCAGCCCTGAAATTTCAACTCGTACCCTCAAAAGGGTAAAGGTGTGGGTACTTTTACCTCATAGTATCCTTTGGTTCCCATGTGGCTTCAACATATTTCTGGTTAGGACACAACACTTTAACAAGGTGGGTAGTCTTATTCCAGTTGTGCAACCTCTAGATTTAGTATATCTGAAGGTTCAAGTATATACTTCCTCAAGAGGGATACGTTGAATACATCATGAAATTTTGATAGATTTGGTGTAAGTGCAAGCTGATAGGCCACTACTCCTACACGATCAAGGATTTTGTAGGGGCCAATGTACCTAGGGTTGAGCTTCCCTTTCTTCCCAAAACTCATGGATCTCTTCCAAGGATAAATTCAAAGGAAGACCTTGTCACTAACATAAAACTCCAAGTCCCTTCGATAGTTTTTGGCATAGCTCTTTTTCCGACTCTGACTAGCCTTAATGGGTTGCTGGATGGAATGATCCTTTTCTATCATCTCTTGCACAAGATCAGCCCCAATAATCCTTATATCACCTGATTCATCCCAACAAGTAGGAGTTCTATATCACTTCCCATATAGAGCTTTATAGGGTTCCATTTTAATGCTTGAGTGTAATCTGTTGTTGTATGATAACTCAACTAATGGGAGGTGTTGATCTCATCCACCTTTAAATTTCATTGATCATGTTCTCAGCATTTCCTCAAGTGTCTAAATAGTCCTTTTAGATTAGACATCAGTTTGGGAGTGATAAGCTGTAGTAAAATTTAATTATGTATACATATAATGTTAAAGACTTATCCATAATTTTGATATAAACCTTAGATCACAATCAGATATGATAGAAAGTGGAACTCCATGCATCCTTACCACTTCTTTCACATAAATCCTATCAAGTTTATCAAGAGATAAATCATCCTAAATAGGGATAAAATGGGAAGTCTTGGTGAGACGGTCCACTATAACCCATGTAGCATTTTTTTCCTTTGAATATTCTCAAGAGACCAGTGATAAAGTCTATAGTGATATTGTCCCACTTCCATGCTAGTATAGGTAGTGGTTGTAATACCCCTTTAGGAAATTTTTCACTCTGCCTTCACTTATTGACATACCAGGCACCTTGTAGTGTATTCAGCAATCTCCCATTTCATATTATCCCACCAATAATGATCAGAAAGGTCCATACACATTTTTGTGCTTCTGGAATGTATAAAGAATGTAGAGATATGAGATTCATCCATCATCTCCTTCTTTATTTTCATAATATATGGAACGCATAGTCTTATATAAAATTTCATTACACCTTCTTGATCAATATTGATCTCGGGAAACATCTGATCCTTTATATCCTCAAACTTCTTCAATAAAAAAGGATATTTTTTTCAATCCTTCTTAATCTTCTCTAGTAATGACAGTTGAGAAATCATTTGGGATAGGGTTAATGATGTCCCTCCCCTTACAATTTCCATGTATATTTTTACTAGTTCTTTTATAAAGGTATCTCCTTGAATCCTCACCATTTTCTCCAATAGGGTCTTTCCTACTAAATGCATCGACAACATTGTTTTCTCTTCCAGGGTGAAAATGAGTTGAACAATCATAGTCTTTAAGAAGTTCCAACCATCTCCTATGTCTCATGTTCAATTCCTTTTGTTTAAAAATATACTTCAAAATTTGATGGTATGTGTATATATCACATTTCTTCCCATAATGATAGTGCCTCTATATCTTTAGAGAAAAAAACCATACCCAACTCAAGATCATTTGTAGGATAGTTCTGATCATGAGGCTTCAATAGTCAGGATGCATAAGCAATGACTTTGTCATTTTTTAGGAGGATTCACCCAATCCCTTTCAGAGATACATCACTAAAAATAACGAATCCCTCTCTGATTGTGGGTATAGTTTACATAGGTGTAGTAACCAATCTCTTCTTCAGCTCTTAGAAACATTCCCTACACTCAAATTTCTAGATAAACATAACCCCTTTTCTATTTAACATGGTTAATGGATTATAAAGTCATGAAAAGTTTTTCAAAATCCTCCTATAATATCCTAATAACCCAAGGAAACTATGAAACTTAATTATTTTTGTTGGACGAGGTCACTCCTATAAAACATTTCTCTTTGCAGGGTTAATTAATATTCCTTCATTGGTTACAATGTGCCCCACGAAAGAAACTTATTGTAACCAAAATTCACATTTGATGATATCTCCAAAAAGCCTCTACTTCCATATATTTTAAAAAATAACCATTATATAATCCTCATTCTCCTCATGACGTTTATAATATATTATAATATCATCAATAAAAACTATAAAAAATATCAAGGTAGTCCTTCAAGACTCTATTCGTCAAATCCATAAAAATAGCACGTGTGTTAGTCATTCCGAAGGGAATAACAACAAAATCATAATTCACATATCTTGATAAAAAGGAGGTTTTTAGAATATCTTCTTTCTTCACCCTCAATTAATGTTCTCTAAATCAAAGATAAATCTTAGAGAAGAATTGATCCCCACGAAATTGGTCAAATAAGTAATCAATTATTGGTAGAGGATATTTTTTCATCCCTATTATCCCATTTATTTCTCTACAATCAATGCATAACCACATTGATATATCCTTTTACTTCACAAAGAGAACAGGTGGTCCCTATGGAGACAAACTCGGTCGAATAAACCCATTCTCTATAAGATCTTGGAGTTGTTTCTCTAATTCCTCCAGCTCCACATTTTCTATCCTATACAGGGTCTTTGATATCGAATGAGATCCGGGTACGAGTTCAATAAAGGACTATACCTCTCTTTCTGGGGGGAGGTCTAGGTATCTCATAAGGAAATATGTCTATGTATTCTTGGACGATGGGGAAATTTTCTATCCTTATAATCTCATTTACTTCTTCATCCTCACCGATCAACTCCATAGAGAAGGATATAAAAGGTTCTTCTTGACAAAACTCTTGTTGGGAAATCTCTCCTTGGAAGATAACTGTAGGTTTCTCATTCAAGACAACTGATATTTCCTTTCTTCTATATTTGACATTAGAATTATACATTGAGATCTAGTCCAAGCCTACTATAATTTCGAATTCAAACATGGAAATAGATACTAGATTAAGGATAATATTGTGCTCACTAAAGTAAATACTAGATTTTCTAAACCTTGGTGATGCTTGGATAATTCCTCCAGGAGTCTTGACTAATAACTCTACTTTTAGAAATTCTGGGTTTGATTCTAAATTCTTTGCAAACTTTGAGGAAGTAATAGAATGTGTAGAACCATAATCAAACAAGTTACTTACTAGATTTGAGAGAATAATAATATTACCTTCCAGCACATAATTTGGGGCTTTAACTTTAGCTGTCGTGATAGAAAAAGCACAACCTTTCTCCCTTAATCTTTTTCGAGGGTGATGGTGTTTCTCCTCTACTGCCTTTGGATTTGGGCAGTGATTGGAAAAGTACGCAATATATCCACACATAAAGCGTAGCACTTTAGGTAGGTCATGCACCATCTTACATTTTTTAGTGTTGGAAAGTTGAGGCTTCACCTCACTACAATAATTCCACGTGATATTTCCCTCTCTTCCACACTTGTAACACTTCCCGCTCTTGAGCATGCGGTTCCCTGAATGATTCTTCCCACACTTATTACACTTGGTAAGTTACACTTGCTTTCATGCACTTCCCTAATCAATGCTCCTCCCCAAGATTTTCCCCATTGATATTTTCTTCTCATTAGATTAGTGAGACCAATATGTCTCATCAAACTCTAGTTCAACATTCATAGCACTCCACACAATCTCCACATAGCTATCATAGTCATTTGGTTGGATTCTTCCATATATGAGGTCTTAGTACACAAAATAATATATCAACCTTCCCATTAGGGTCCATGAGAAATATATATGTGTAACGTGAAAGCCTTGTGAAGCTCATATCGTAGCTTCCCATAGATTAATTCTTCTTGTTCTTCAAGTTGAGAAATTCCTTCTCTATTTTTGTTCTCATTGAATAAGGGAAATACTTATTGAAGAAGATTACTATGAAATCTTCCCAATCCATAGATTCAATCTCCCCTCTCGGCCTCATGTATTTAATCAGTTATCACTACTGATCAGATTCTCTCTCCAAGAAGTAAACAATCAAGGAGACTTTTTCTTTTTCAAAACTATGAAGTACAAAAAAAATTCGAAAGAGTTGGTCAACTCTTCAGAAATCAATGGGTTTGTAGATACACTGAACGTTAGTGGTAGTTAATGCATAAAGGACTCAACAAAAAGTTTTTCCCTTTATTGTGAAATCATTCTCTCAACTTCATTCATGTTATTTCCCATAACTTGAGTCAATTAGTTCATCACTCCCATGAAATATTCCATTCCATCCTTCATTAGAGGTTCGTCATCACATGGTCCATTACGGTAACCATTTTCAAGTTTCCTAATATTTTATTCCATTTTATATAAGAATAAAACCTTAGAAAAAACTTATTTAATTTATGAATCTTTTATTTGTATAGTATTTTTGTCTTAAAAATTCATTGTAAAACAACAATTGCATTTCACTATAAATCCTTCACAATAATTCATAAAAATATTGTGATTAACCAAGAATATCCCTTGGGAGTGTCAAACCAAGAGTACATCAAGGACCATTGTTGTGCACCATTTCCTATTCGATTCTAGATCAAATAGGTGTTTTTAGGTTTTACCTTTTAATTCATCCATGCGAGAGCCATATCCACTTGTTCGTATCTAGATAGGGATTTATTTGTTCGGAAACCACTTACTTAATATTTCACCAAAATAGCAGGAATATTTACTATATTTAAACTCTTATATAGGGTTTTTTCTAATGTTTTAATATCCTAATTTCTACAAATAACTAAACTATACTTTTATACTGACTATGGAATCCCTCCTTTTTATTACATAACTTTTCATTACATTTTACAAATAGAGGATCTTTAATGTTTAGTGTCTTGGAAATAAGGAACATAATTCAGGAAAACATATAAAATTATTATAATCCACTTAAAAGGCTTATTAATTTGTTCATACTAAGTAAAAGTACTCGAAATCATAACCCGGGAACATACATCAAAGGAAAGGGTGAGCAGAAGGCTCAGTAAGGGAAAAACAGGAGAAACAGTTTACATGCGAACTTGAGCGATATCTATAGAAACATGAGGTATATCATAAATGAATGATAAATAAGAATATAATAATAATAATAACTTGAAAACTAACTTGAAAATTTTTCTACAATATTAAATTTAGACATTAATAAGTATATCACCATGTTCTATCCCCAAGGTGCCATAAAATTTACAAAGGTTATTCACCAAGGTATTGTAAAACATGTCATCTCTCGAGATTAATTTTTTTACCCAATGCATTAGATCTTTATCAGGTAAAAAAAATTAATATGTATTTAATTTCATTTTATCCACATATATCATAATCAAAATTTTCATAAATAACCAATATAGAATAAAAGAAATGGGTTTCATATCAAAATCACGGTGTTTTAAAAAGTGATTAAAAACAAGTTCCATTTTTTATTTAAATCCCATAGAAAATGAAGGTGGGTTTCATGTATGTGAATCCTAGAAATAAAATATTTCATTTGTAAATCCATTTTAATACCCATGTAGAACATATAGGTTTTCTTATTCACAAAATAAAATAAATGAATTTCTTGATAAAAAGAGAGAAATTTCGAGATGAAAATCTGGTAGCATAACGAGTATGAAACATGGATTTAGAAAACATTAAAAAGAGATGGTACAAGAGAATAAAATTTATATAATACTCATAATATTTTATATTGATATAACTAAATGGATATAAGAACATGATATTGAAATTTTAAATACATATATCATAAAGAGAACATAAAAGGAAAAGCAATGTTGAGATTTCCCTTACCTTGAAGAGTAACATTTAAAACTCTTGGATCAGGACATTGATGGATTCATGACCCCTTGGTAGGACTAATTTGGAGTTAATACTATCATATATTCAAGGGGCTGATTTTTTAATGAACTAAAATGAAGGAATGGTTTGGTATTTATAGTAAAAGAAATGGAGTTTTTTTATTAATTTCTGAGGACACCTCATAAGTGGTATTTGAAAAACTATGGGCTTTCACATTGTATTTTAACATGGTTTTGTCCAAATGGGAAAACACATATAATATTTTAATTCACCTAATTCGGCCATAATTTTAAATTACATGTTACATCTTTATGATGTCATAAAACACACTGAAAACTTAAAAACTGTATTTTTATTGTTCATTGAAAAAAAAACATTTTATAAAAATATCATACATTAATCCTAACCTAATATTAATGATATGAATTAAAAAATGAACTCCATTTTAAGAAAATAATTTTCTAAATATGATAAATTTAATATTTAAGTAAAATCACTATTTAATCGAAAAAATACGAATACTTAACTAATAATTTATAAAACAGGTTTTTACTTATACCATTATATCACATTACCATTCATGATGCCTAAATTAGATTTATACTTCCTTAGGTGAGGTTACTATTCTATTGGTCATATTACAATTCATGAGGGAAAAATTACTATTTATAAGTTACTGTTCACCAAAAACTACGTTGATCTTGTTAGACTCTAAATTTGTTATTGATGAAAACTGTGTATGTCCGTTTTTCAAAAATCATTTCACAGTATCAATTTTTTAAAGTATAAAAAGTATTTGAAAATATATTTTTTTAATATTCATCAATAATATAAAACTTCCTATAAAAATATTAAAAAATCGTCAGAGATTAATTCTGACACTTTATATTCAAAAATGATGGTTATTTTACCTTAATAAGAAATAAAAAATTTATTTATAAAAATTGATTACACAAAATAACGGAGTCCTCATTAAATAACCCCTTATAACACCAACAAAGTACCTAGGGGTAATTCGTGTAATGGTGATATAATCTTTGGGTTCCTCAGACAACATTGTCCGAGTGGTTATTTCTATCAACTTAAACTTCTCTCATAGGTGATTTTGTTAAAACTTAACATGTTGAATCTTGGCTTGGGATTGGTACAAAGAAAATACTAGTGATGATACCTCCTTTCCATGATCTGAAAAATGAGCTTCGTATGGAAAAATTCTACTGGTATAGGTCATCGACTCTTCTTTCTACATTAATTATCCATTATCATTTCTATTTATAAAAAATAATTATAACATTAAAAATTATCATTATTTCTAACGGTCATATTAACCAATGGTCATATAATGGTCAAAACTCAATGGTAACATTTCAATTATAATTATATAGTTTTATTTATTATGACATAGTAAACCATACATTTTATGAAACAAAATATTATTCAAAAATTTGGGTCGTTACAGATTAGTTTATTATCTATGGATGCCAAGAAATAATTGGGGACTTGTTCATTCTGGAAAGAATATTTCTTATTCAACAATTATTAAAATATTAGACAACCCTAATTTCTCTATGCTTCTAGATGATGGAGATTCTATAGTTTTCATCACTTGATAGGAGGCCTTGGGTGGTTTGGAACCTACCTAGGTATTTGGGAAGGCACTACCATTGGCTTGAGAGTTACAGTCACAGCTTCTACTATAGATGACCTTTTTCCCTATTCTTTGAGCATGAGTCAAGTTACGGATCGAGTCCACTAGATGGATTCTTCCAAATGTTGTTCCCTTTTAGAGAACTCATGAAATCCACCAGGATATTTCTTTTGAATTAGAGTAATCTTCAAATCATCCCTATGATTTTCATCATAGACTTCCACTGGATGATTTGGTGAGAGAGGGATGTTGACTGAGTAGGTCAAACCCTTCTATGTTCCTATGAAGTCAGAAACCTTCTCTTTCTCGTTTTGTTTTCTGTTTTTCAGGACGATGATCATCATCTTTCTCAGTGTAGAACTGAATTGATAAAGGAATTGATGAAGAAGGTATTCCCATCCTGACATGGATCCTACTGATAGACTATTATACCAAAAAAAGTATAGACCTGTTAGATTTTGTACAAAAAACCTCATATTTTTTTCCTTCTATTGATCTTGAGGTCCCATCATCATCCCACATCAGGATATTAAGTATGTGATATATTTTTTGGGGTAACTTGTACCATCAAATGTGGATAATATATGATTATCAAAATTTGGGTGGAGGAAAAGTTTCATCCACCCAATCGGTATATGTCTTCCTCTCAGGCTGCATAGGTGTGCTTCACGCTTCCATGGCTTCTATTTGAGTATAAATATAAGGCCCTAGCCTTAAACCTTACTTAATCTTGAGTTATTACAAGATTACACATTGAGGATCTTTTCAGGTTTAGAGTTTTAGAGAATTAGATCGTAAAACTTGCATTACATTCCACATTTAAACAAAGTGGTTACATAAAAGATATTATTCATTTTTCCCATCAACGAAAACATATTTAAAATAAAACATGGATTATTTCTTGACACTTCCTTAACATTATCATCATATCATGTACCCTTCCCTTAACCTGTGAAAAACATTTCAAAAACTTGGGATGAGCATAAAAAGCTCAGTAAGGGATATAAAAATATGGAAAGGAAACATGAGTACATGTATACATAAGAATGAAATCATACTTTACCCATAAAACATAATCACTTTAACATACCTCAAAAATCATGAATAAATCATAGAAATCATAAGACATAAAGGTAACTTGAGGATTTCATAACATTCTTACGTAGGGAGTAACCCTCTTGGTTACGTTTGGAATACCCATCACAGTATATTCCCTAAATCTCTTCGGAGAAACCTTAACGTTTAACTCCTTCGCATTACCCAATGCATTGGAGAGCTATATCGGGCTCACCCGCCCTTAGTTTATCACGGAACCACCCATCTTCATAATAATTCCTAAGAACCATAACATAATCGTATCACATAAAAAATGCATAAAGGAAACATAACATTTCCACTTTTCAATCACAAGATATCAATACAACACATTGATATAAAAACATTATGAAAACCATTTTTAATACCAAAATAAAGGAAAAGTAAAACATGGTATTTATTTTTCTTTTTAAAAAAAGGTATGGCTTGTATAGGAAGCCGAAACTCAAATAATGGTCACGGCGGCGGAGAAGTCGTTGTCGCCGCATACATACGACAAAAACATTCCCTTTTTTCGTTTAGTAAAATGATTTGTATAAAAAATATTTTTTTCAGATAAATGTAAAAGTCGAAGGGGTTTATACACCGTATAAAATGAGGTTGTGTATAAAACAAAATATGCCTCAATGAAAGCAGATTGAGACGAAGTCCCATACAAAGATGGTATCCTTGGATTAAGGATAAATCAATTACATAGTTATGTGTGACAAACTAATACACCAAATATAAGTGGATATTAAGTGTAAAAAAATCAGAGGTTAGTCACACATATTCATAAGACGACATATTCAAGGAGTACAATCTTATCCCAAAGAATCAAAATTGGGTTAAGAAGTTCCCTTGCAAAAAATTGACAGCCTAACGGTATCACTACAAAATTCAGAAAATGATTTGATGAGAGATAAAAAGGGTATCTCATCACTTGGGAATAAAATTTAAATCACTAAGGATATAGAATAACATATCCCAACATAATGTTATGTGAATTAAAAGACATAACAAAATAAGTCTTTTAAAAAGAGGAGGGTGAAAGGTTCCCTTACCGACATGGGTATCTTTTGAAACATACACCCCGTGAAAGAAGGACAATACAACATTGATGTAAATACTCATAAATGAAAGTATATTACACAATGAGTAAAATATTGGTCAGTACATACACAACTCAAAGGAAATTGTATAAAATGTAGCATAAATCTCACGGGAATAAAAGTGAGATGAAAAATCCCTTACGAAAACTCGGTAGCCTAACGGCGCCACTTAAAACTTCCAAAAATGGATTGATGATATCAAATAGGGTCTCTCATCATATTACAATAAAATGTATAGAAAGAGGAATACAAAAGAACATCCCCCATCATAACAAAGAGGAGCTTAAAAGAAGTGACATAAAGGAGAGTACTTAAAGAGAAAGAGATAGGTTAGATCTCTTACAAAAATTCGGCAGCCTAACGGTGCCACTCAAAACATCCAAAATGGATTGACGAGAGAGAATAGGGTCTCTCATCATATGAACATAAAAATTACAGTAAGAGTAATATAAAAGAACATCCCAATCACAAGAAATATGAGCTTAAAAGTAATGACATAAAAGAGTGTACTTAAAAAGAAATAGAGGAGTAGGATCCCTTACCTCGGGTCCGACTTCACTCGATCGTTCTTTAACATCCTGAATAATAAACTTGAGTTAATTTCTACTTGCTTAATAACCTTTTTCAAGTTCATTATTACTTTTATATCACTTATTTCCATGTTATAAGCATTATTTAATCATTTAATTTAATAAACATATTATATATCATATATAAATATAGTGACATCTTAATGGCCACCTTTTAAGATGTTATATGAGTGTTGAACAATCATCGTTTCGTGAGGCAGAAATTTGCCATCCACAGAAACAGTATGTTCTTTAACCATTTGATGTAGGTGTGTGTAAGTGTATCTCAAATGATTCTTATAAAAACATCCTAGTATATTGAAGATACTGGAGTTGTTACAAAAGAAATTAATAAAAAGAGTTTAGAGGGTTGGAGAAGCAAAATAAAACAAAAGAACACAAGTGAAGACATTACCTTAAAATCGAGTAACTATTTTTGATTTGAGCTCAAAGGCTTCCTTGGGAAGACTTCTACACAAATTGAGGATTCTAGGAGTAAGAGAGGGATGTGGAGAGGCAAAATGAGCAGGGGTTGGCCGATCCAAAGGCTTGAGAGGTGTGGGTAAGGTGGTAGAGGTGGGGGCCTTTTATAAGAGGGGAGGAGGGGTACTCTTGTAAAGTTACAAAATGTTACTTTATTTTCAAATGAGTTTCAGATTTTAAAGGTCCCACATTGATGTATTTCGAGGATAAGGTGGTAAGGGTTCGAAATATACTCATCCAATATGTTTTTGACAAGTGTATGTTATATTTTTAACATTATCTTTTCATTTTATTTAAATCCTTTATTAATGAGGTAATCGCTGCGTCATCATGATTTCATAAATAATTTAATTTATTTAATGTATAAAAATTATAAAAAAAATATCATGATATAGTAAATCTTTTTATATTTCTAATGAATATTTATAGTTAAACATATTACTTGTATAACCCCATTTAAAATCTTTTTTAGTGAAACATCTCATGCTTGTGACATTTTTATTTTAACTTTAAATAAAAAGTTATTTATGTCATTTTCCAAACAAAGTGGCTCCATGGGGTCCCCAAGTTGACCCATGGATTTTCTTGGTCGGCCATGACACATAAAATGAGTGTAGGACATGTGTCTAGGTCATTTTACATTATTAAAACATTATTTTTACCTTAAATTACACTAATTACCTCTAATCGCGATTAAGAACATAAAAGTTACTATTCACCAAAAATTATTTTAATCCCATTGAACCAAATTTTACTTAATAATTACAACCATGTATGTCAGATTTTTGAAATTCAAAACACAAAGGTGGCAAATGTTTAATTAAACGAAAAATCAGTTTCTTTAACTACCACTTAGTGGTTTCACTATTCATCAAAAATTGAAGTTTTTCAGAAAAATACCAAAAATTCACCCTAAGCTGTATTTGATATTCCGAACTCAAAAATGATGTCTATTTTACAAAATTCAAAACATATAAGTTGCATTAATTAATTTAATAATTAATTCCTACTGTCAAAACAAATAGCGTGTTTTTATGAAACAATATCTATTAAAAGATTGACACTGGTTTAAGTCCAATTTCAAAGTGAAATTAATTCCAATGAACACTATTAGATTAAATGGTAAAAATATATTCTAATTTTACTTTAAAAACAATTCAAAAGATAATCTAATCATATAAATAAATTAGATTAAAAAGAGGTTTTGAATTGAAATACAACATTTTTCACTATTCATTAAAAATGAACTTTATCAGAAAAATACCAAAAATTTACACAAAGTAAATTTTGATGTCTCTATTCTAAAGAAGAATTTTATTTTGTCAAATATAACACATAAAATTTTCAAAAAGTGGATTTAAAAGAGGTTCGCCATCAAAAGGCGGTTAATCGACCTTCTAAAGAACATTAGAATGTTTACGCTTAAAAATTGAATTCATTCACATTTTTAATCCTCTAACATTTATTTTAAAAAGTAAAAATATTTGACAAACATATATAATCATTTTTTAGTTAGTTCTGTTCATTCCCGCCATTACAACAGCTAGGCGTTAACTACCATTTAAAATAATATTATTTTATTATTAGAGTGCAACGTAAGATTCCCAAGAAACTCGTTGTTGCATATTGGGTACGCCATCGAGCAAAGTGACCCCTTTAAAGTAATATTAATATTTTATTCATAAATATGGATAAATATAAAAATTTCATATTCTTTATTTACCTGGGGTGTTACATCCTTCCCTCCTTTTGGGAATTGCGTCCTCGCAATTTTAAAATTGGGCTCGGAAACATCCTTGAAAGTCCCACATTGGGACAAGAGTCGGTAAAACAATCACTTTAAAATAAATAATGAGAAGTACAGAGGTCACCCGAGTTAACCCATACTAGTATTCCATGTAGGAAAACATGGACATGGAGGAGAAAACATAGGGTCATGTTCTTATGGAGATTGATAGAAAACATGTTTAGGAGAAAGTTAACCATAAGAAAATCAAAAACTTGTGATGGGTTAAACAGTATTCGATTCACCAGTAGGAAAAGTTAATAGACAACATTTTTGTTTTTTTTATTGATGAATTTATTCATAAGGAAACATAATTACTTATCATGTTGACTTTCAACTTTTATTAGATTTCTTACACAAACTCATATTTTCTCCAAAAGACGAGTATTTAGGAAGACTTGTTCACTATAATCAACTTCTAGAGAATCACCTAATCCAAAAAAGAAAACTATATACTTCCCATGTCTTTATACTTTAACCAAAACCAAAACGAAAATGGTTAGTACAAGATCAGATAATCCAGAAAAGGATAACCCTTTATAAAAAAAATCTATTCTTAATCTCCAAAATTTGTCCAACAAAACCCAAAGTTCAACGAGGACCATTTGATAAACAATTTGTCTATAAAATTCTTCAAAGTAAACCAAACTAAGATTGAAACCCAAATATTTGAAGGATTTAGTCACATAGTCTTCCAAGGTACAAATTAACTTTTATCTCCAAATAACCTCAGTTGCTCTTAAATTCTCATATTGAAAAGTAATTAACCTAATCACATATCCTCGATGATAGGTTAATCATTTCCATAGATAACCCAAAATAAACTTACTCTTGATTCATAAAATCATCTAACTAAAAAGAATTAGTCAAACTAACCAGGGACTTCACGTAGTCCAGTGGTAGGCAATAAATATCCGTCGCACTTTGGTTGTGGGTTTGATTCCCACAGCTTTGTCCGACGCGACGGGTTGTCACACGGTCTGCGTGTTTTCCTTTTTCCAAAACTATATAATTCTTAAAACATTCCCCAAAATGAGACAAAATATTCAAAAATGATCATAACATATTTTAACCTCAAGTTTATCTCATGCCTTTTATTTTCCATCATAACATATAATAACCCATAATTACCTCAAAAGTAAGGATCATATAAACTCTAATGGTTACCTTTATAATTATTACCTAAACTTCCACATCAATTGGTCATCACGTACATGATGCATTACAAATAATACCAAGGTTCAATTGGTTGATCATGACTCCTTGATAGTTGGTTTAGAACAACCACGAGTTTCCTCATTGAATCCCCCATTTTATCTTGTATCTTAATCAGAGAACCACCACAGTTTCCTTCAAACCTGTTGTCTCTTTGGTGCCTGCTAGATCCATCCATTCACTAAAAACAAAAATGGCAGTGTGAGTATATCAACAAAACCATCATGTACTAATGAGGAAGGTAAACACAAATATATACTTACTCATTCACTTTATCTAAAACTAGGACTCTTTCTGAAATCCTAACCATTATGGTAATGTCACTTGTGCTTAGAGAATACCCTAACCTATAAAGTTATCTAAACCGACCTTCGATACCAACTATAAGGCCCCAGCCTTAAACCTTACTTAATCTTGAGTTATTACAAGATTACACATTGAGGATCTTTTCAGGTTTAGAGTTTTAGATAATTAGATCGTAAAACTTGCATTACATTCCACATTAAAACAAAGTGGTTATATAAAAGATAGTATTCATTTTTCCCATCAACGGAAACATATTTAAAATAAAACATGGATTCTTTCTCGACACTTACTTGACACTATCATCATATCATGTACCCTTCCCTTGACCTATGAAAAACATTTCAAAAACTTGGGATGAGCATAAAAAGCTCAGTAAGGGATATAAAAATATGGAAAGGAAACATGAGTACATATATACATAATAATGAAATCATACTTTACCCATAAAACATAAGAACTTTAACATACTTCAAAAATCATGAATAAATCATAGAAATCATAAGACATAAAGGTAACTTGAGGCATTCATAACATTCTTATATAGAGATTAACCCTCTTGGTTACGTTTGGAATACCCATCACAATATATTCCCTAAATCTCTTTGGAGAAACCCTAACGTTTAACCCCTTCGCGTTACCCAATGAATTGGAGAGCTATATCGGGCTCACCCGCCCTTAGTTTATCACAGAACCACCCATCTTCATAATAATTCCCAAGAACCATAACATAATCTTATCACATAAAACATGCATAAAGGAAACATAACATTTCCACTTTTCAATCACAAGATATCAATACAACACATTGATATTAAAACATTATGAAAACCATTTTTAATACCAAAATAAAGGAAAATTAAAACATGGTATTTTTTTTATTTTTTTTTAAAAAGGTATGGCTTGTAGAGGAAGCCGAAACTCAAATAATGGTCACGACGGAGGAGAAGTCATTGTCGCCGCATACATACGACAAAAACATTCCCTTTTGTTGTTTAGTAAAACGCTTTGTATAAAAATGATTCCTTTCGGATAAACGTAAAAGTAAAAGGGGTTTATACACCATATAAAAGAAGGTTGTGTATAAAAAAAAATATGCCTCAATGAAAGGAGATTGAGAAAAAGTTCCATACGAAGACGATATCCTTGGATTAGGGATAAATCAATTACATAATTTTGTGTGACAAACTAATACACCAAATATAAGTGGATATTAAGTGTAAAACAATCAGAGGTTATTCACACATATTCATAGAACGACATATTCAAGGATTAAAAGCTTATCCCAAAGAATCAAAATTGGGTTAAGAAGTTCCCTTGCAAAAATTTGACAGCCTAATGGCATCACTACAAAATTCAGAAAATGAGTTGATGAGAGATAAAAAGGGTATCTCATCACTTGGACATAAAATTCAAATCACTAAGGATATAGAAGAACATATCCCAACATAATGTTATGTGAATTAAAAGACATAACAAAAGAAGTCTTTTAAAAAGAGGAGGGTGAAAGGTTCCCTTACCGACATGGGTATCTTTCGAAACATACACCCTGTGAAAGAAGGACAATACAACATTGATATAAATACTCATAAATGAAATTATATTACAAAATGAGTAAAATAATGGTCATCACATACACTAATCAAAGTAAATTGTGGCAAATGTATCATAAATATCACGGGAATAAAAGTGTGATGAAAAATCCCTTACGAAAACTCGGCAGCCTAACGGTGCAACTTAAAACTTCCAAAAATGGATTGATGAGATCAAATAGGGTCTCTCATCATATTACAATAAAATGTACAGAAAGAGGAATATAAAATAACATCCCCAATCATAACAAATAGGATCTTAAAATAAGTGACATAAAGGAGAGTACTTAAAGAGAAAGAGATAGGTTAGATCTCTTACGAAAATTCGGCAGCCTAACGGCACCACTCAAAACTTCCAAAATGAATTGATGAGAGAGAATAGGGTCTCTCATAATATGAAAATAAAAATTACACTAAGATTAATATAAAAGAACATCCCAATCACAAGAAATATCAGCTTAAAAGTAATGACATAAAAGAGTGTACTTAAAAAGAAAGAGAGGAGTAGGATCCCTTATCTCAGGTCCGACTTGACTCGATCGTTCTTTAACGTCCTGAATAATAAACTTGAGTTAATTTCTAATTTCTTAAGAACCTTTTTCAAGTTCATTATTCCTTTTATATCACTTATTTCCATGTTATAAACATTATGTAATCATTTAAGTTAATAATGTTTGTTTTGTCGATATTTGGTTCTTAAGTCGAAAGTGGACTTCTTACAATTACATGTTGTTCGTGTGGTCAAAGGTTCATTATATCCAGAATGATATTCATGATTTGGATATCATATATATCATATATATCCAGAATATAAATTTATTTATAATATTACATAATAATTTAGAGGTAAGAAATGAAATGCACCGTTCATGGAGACGGTAAGCCGTAAGTACGCATGAACGCTACTTTCATTTCTATGTCATATTAATGGAATTAAAACTAAATGAGAGGTATGTATATTTTAATTCCAGAATTATATTCATCATTTATATGTAACATACATAATATATAATAACTTTAAATAAATACTTTATACATCCCACATATGGCATCAAAGAATCAAATCACTTTGAGGGGGTGGTAGTCCGCACTTCCTAAAATGAAATTATCATGTTTACCCACAATGGAAACCAAAAAGGTATGACAAAAAATAAAAATTCAGAAGATTAAGTAAAACATAAACATATTATATATCATATATAAATATAGTGACATCTAAATGGCCACCTTTTAAGGTGTTATATGAGTGTTGAACAATCATCGTTTCGTGAGGCAAAAATTCGCCATCCACAGAAACAGTATGTTATTTAACCATTTGATGTAGGTGTGTGTAAGTGTAGATCGAATGATTCTTATAAAAACATCCTAGTATATTTAATATACTGTATTTGTTAGAAAAGAAATTAATAAAAATAGTTTAGAGGGTTGGAGAAGCAAAATAAAACAAAAGAACACAAGTGAAGACATTGCCTTAAAATCGGGTAACTCTTTTTGATTTGAGCTCAAAGGCTTCCTTGGAAAGACTTCTGCCCAAAGTGAGACTTCTAGTAGTAATAAAGGGATGTTTAGAGGAAAAATGAGTAGGTTTTGGCCGAGAAAAAGTCTTGAGAGGTGTGGGTAAGGTGGTAGAGGTGGGGGCCTTTTATAAGAGGAGAGGAGGGGCACTCTTGTAAAGTTACAAAATGTTACTTTATTTTAAATGAGTTTCGGATTTTAAAGGTCCCACATTGATTTATTTCTAGGATAAGGTGGTAATTGTTCTAAATATACTCATAAAATAGGTTTTTGACAAGTGTAAGTTATAGTTTTAACATTATCTTATCATTTTATTTAAATCCTTTATTAATGAGGTAATCGCTACATCATCATGATGTCATAAATAATTTAATTTATTTAATGTCTAAAAATTATAAAACAAATATCATGATGTAGGAAATCTTTTTATCTTTCTAATTAATATTTATAGTCAAAAATATGACTTTTGTAACCCCATTTAAAAATTGTTTTAGTGAAACATCTCATGCTTGTGACATTTTTATTTTAACTTTAAATAAAAAGTTATTTATGTCATTTTCCAACCAAAGTGGCTCCATGGGGTCCCCAAGTTGACCCATGGATTTTCTTGGTCGGCCATGACACATCCAATGAGGGTAGGACATGTTTCTAGGTCATTTCACATTATTAAAACATTATTTTTACCTTAAATTACACTAATTACCTCTAATCGCGATTAAGAACATAAAAGTTACTATTCACCAAAAAACTATTTTAATCCCATTGAACCACATTTTACTTCTTAATGACAACCATGTATGTCGGATTTTTTAAATTAAAAACACAGAGGTGGCAAAGTTTTATTTAAACGAAAAATCAGTTTCTTTAACTACCACTTAGTGGTTTCACTATTCATCAAAAATTGAAGTTTTTCAGAAAAATACCAAAAATTCACCCTAAGCTATATTTGATATTCCAAACTCAAAAATGATTTCTATTTTACAAAATTCAAAACATATAAGTTGAATTAATTAATTTAATAATTAATTCCCACTGTCAAAACAAATAGCGTGTTTTTATGAAACAATATCTATTAAAAGATTGACACTAGTTTAAGTCCAATTCCAAATTAAAATTAATTCCAATGACCACTATTGGATTAAATGGTAAAAATATATTCTAATTTTACTTTAAAAACAATTCAAAAGATAATCTAATCATATAAATAAATTAGATTAAAAAGAGATTTTGAATTAAATACAACATTTTCACTATTCATTAAAAAATGAACTTTATTGGAAAGATACCAAAAATTTACACAAAGTAAATTTTGATGTCTCTATTCTAAAGAAGAATTTTATTTTTTCAAATATAACACATAAAATTGTCAAAAAGTGGATTTAAAAGAGGTTTTCCATCAAAAGGCGGTTAATCGACCTTCTAAAGAATATTAGAATTTTTACACTTAAAAATTTAATTCATTCACATTTTTAATCCTCTAAAATTTATTGTAAAAAGTAAAAATATTTGACAAACATATATAATCATTTTGTAGTTAGTTCTGTTCATTCCCGCCATTACAACGGCTAGGCGTTAACTACCATTTAAAATAATATTATTTTATTATTAGAGTGTAACGTAAGATTCCCAAGAAACTCGTTGTTGCGTATTGGGTACGCCATCGAGCAAAGCGTCCCCTTTAAAGTAATATTAATATTTTATTCACAAATATGGATAAATATAAAAATTTCATATTATTTATTTACCTGGGGTGTTACAATAAATGTACCCGATGATATTAAGAAGCTCTAGGGGGAACCATCATCTAAGCCTTCTCAAATCCATAGGGAGCCGGTTGGGATCGACGATGTAGACCCTCTATTATCTCTTGTTGATTTTTAATTCATCCCATGATTGAACACTTTTCTTGGAGAGGGATAGGTTGTTGCCATAATGGAGGGAAGTAACGAACATTTTCGACTTCCTCATTTATGTAGATCGATTTTCTATATCTAGATCAAAATTTATGCTCTGATACCAATATTGTTGTTGGATCGGTCCTGTGTGGGAGAACATTCATCTCTTCCTTAAGATGATACCCAGTGGCAATATTGCCTCTAAGTAACTCCCCATTGAGTTATTGGAGAGTTTTTATTTATCTCTCATTTTGTGACAACCATTCTAATGAGGAAGGAACCCCATTTCTCCTAGGAGGTTACCAGGATGAGGTTGTACCCTTCCCTTGGTAATATTTCATCGTGGAAGTGGAAACATGATTTTCATAGGTCCCAGGTTTTGGATCCGTATTTGGTTCCTGGTACATGCAAACTCATTTGTCACATCTAATTCACCATCATCCCAAGGATTTTTTCCATTTTGCAGCCTTCTGCACTTTCATCTTGATCAATGTCTGCCATGTTGATAGTGATGACATTCAAAGAGGCATATCGGGAAATGGTGGTTGTTCCATTACTTTTGATGCAACAAGTTGATTTTGTGATATCCTCTTTAGGGTCATTATTTGAACCCTTGTCCATGTTGGACCATTTTGGATTGTGACCCCTGGGGGTATGGTTTTCTTCACTGTACATTCCTCTCATTTTGGTCCATGAACGGTGACTCTAAGGGAGTTTATAGTCATTGTTGTCGAACGTGCCTCAACAAATAGGGGTTTTTATGTTGATGGGAGTAGCTAGTGGACTAGTGAACATTGATTAATTCCTCCCAAACTCAAGAATATTGATTCCCTTTGTGGTGGTGAGAATGATGAAAATTCCACTAGACATGAGGTTTGTGGGTCATTTGGGGTAGTAATTAGCATGGATTGTTCCAGGTTGTGAGGATCCAATGGCTTCAGCTAGGGACTTAATGATTCCCCAGATATACATGAAGATATAAATTCCCCAACCTAGTGGGGTGGGGTTGTTCTAGGATCACTATTGATGTCGAAAGGGTCCTATTATGGGATAATAAACTTTGTGATGATTATTCAGATATAAATTCCCCCATCCTAGCGGGTCGGGGTTCACCTACGAATGTTGAGGGTATATCTTAAATCCTCTTCGGGATTGATGATCTGAGTGTTGGAGGCAGTGGTAGATATTATACTATCTGAGGGAGCTTATTCCACTCTTATATGGTTTCCATAGAAGCTATTATTATGGTCCATGTAATGCGGCCCAACTATGCTCACATGGGAGCTGGGTGTGATGGTGGCCCATGGTGAGATCCATTCCTTACGAGGAGTATTCTAGGTGATCGCAACTTTAGTCTCTATGTTTGTAATGTACTCATATTGTCTCAAAGGGGCCCAATTTGAAATCTTTTTGTCTATCCTCTCTCCCCATCCATGATGTTTTTGAACCATTGAAGCTGGGGATTTCTACTATAGTGACCAAATATCCCTAGCTTTACTTGGTCCCCTGATTTCATTGAAGGCTATAACATTGCAGGATGTTTTTTCTGAGGGTTATATTAATATATGGTATAAGTAAATTGTAATAATCCATAATATCCCCATCCTATTATAAATATGCATAATGTGTCTTTAGAGATAATATGCCGAAGAGTTTTGACGAAATTGCAGTAAGCGTGAAATAGATTTACATTGTGCTTTTACAATTTTGGATCTCGGGCCATAGAGATAAAATCTAGGTCTAGATGAAAACATAGTATATTTATTTTTTAAAGGTGAAACTTAAATCCTAGATAGTGTAGATTTTGATCCTTCAGTCTCTGATGAGTATACAACATATTCTTGTATATATAAGGCATGAACTCCTTTTCTAGATCATCTAGGATCTCATAGTAAGTAGTAAGGGGTTCCCTAACATAATGGGGAGGTTGTTTCTAGATAACTCTCACCATATGTCAATGTCAACCTCCTCCTAATCAGACTTACCTAACTCGATCTGGTCATACCAAAGATGATGGCTCTGATGGTCTCCTACTAACAGGTGTGGGGTGTTGTTTGAAGTTGATGGAAAACCATATACAGTTGAACCTTCTGATTTGAGCACCTCTCTATAAAAAGGTATCATATATTGGTTCACTTCTCTATAAAAATGTGTTTAGAAAAATGGTTTATTACCTTGACCATGGGAGATATCATCATGGGGAGGTTGACCATGATGGATGTCAGGAGTAAAGTCCCAGAAATCCATCTCCACATTACGACGGGGAGTACTATCATGGTAATGAAAATATTTTGTTTCCTCTTCTAAATAAGAGTTAACAATCCATTGTGGTGTTGAGACTATGTCTAGAATGACCACAAGGGCACTGGCATTGAGAAGATTAGGAATATGGGACATGTTTTTCATTGTGGTTAGAATATGTTGACCTTCCTTATGTAATTGTGCAGGGATATAACCCTAGTGTGTGATGATTGTCAGAACTTGTATATAACTATCTGGTGCTGCAAGAGTATAAGCCTACCACATATAAGATTCCATAATATTTTATTGAGTTTTCTTATTATGGATTGGAATGTGATCATATCCGGAGGCATGTTCCATTCTCACTTGGTGAGCCTCAGTCGGGATGGGAATATGAGCCTGATCCCGAGCCTTTGGAATATGTCACTAATCTTTCATGGAAGGAATATGAGCCTGACCTGAGGTGTGTGACACTCTCACTTAATAGGTCCCATTTGGATAAAGAATATAATCCTGGTCCAAATATGCATTCCCCACTGGAATATGCTGACAGACCTCTGAAATGGGCAATGTAATATAAGACTTCCTTGTGTTTCCTTGGAATAATTCTGGGGAAATTGTTCATTGGTGGAAGTTGGAATATGCACATGGCTTCTATGATCTGCTAGAATATGCTAGGTAGATTCACTAATAGGAGTGTGAGCCTATCCTAAGGCTTGTACCATTCTCACTTGGTTAGCCCCGAATAGAATAGGGATATGAGCATGATCCTGGGCCTTTGGGTTATGCTGGTGGAGTTCAACAATAGTAATATGATCCTATCCAAAGGCATGTTACCCTCTAACATGGTGAACCCCAGACAAAATGGGGATATGATCTTGATTCTAAGCCTTTGTAATATGCCGCTAGACTTCTTTGATAGGAATGTTTCCTTATCTATTGGCATGTTATTCTCTCAACTAGTGAGCCCTGGTTGGAATGGAGATATGAACTCAGTATGATGCATTTCCCTTCATCAGAAAATGCTGATAATCCTCCCAGGAAGGAGCAAGATTGTATGATTTCTCTGATACAACCACGTGTTCATGATGATAGCATTATTGACCTATCATGGCTGTAGGGATAGGATTATGAGCCTATCCCTTCATCTAAATTAGCTTCAGAATATGATGGTGGAGCTCTTCAGATATTGCTAAAATATATTGGCATTTTAGCATAGTGTGTGCAGGGATATGGGCCTATAAATTTTCCATATCCATAATAAACTGGTAGATGTCTTCAAATTAAGTGAGTATATGTGCCCACTTTTTTCCTCCTTATTCCACTAGAATATGCTAATGGGATTCGTGCACGAGGGTAGGGGTATGAACCTCCCCCATGCGTATTGCGAGGATATTCCTACAAAATTGTTCCAAACGAGAAGGGATATGAGCCTGCATACTAGTTACTGCCTAAATATACTATCAATCATCTTCAAAGAGAGCGGGGATATGATACCTCTCTTGAATATCCAATTCATTCACCCTCTGATGATTCTTCCTTGTAGATCATGCCTAGGCATCATAGGTGGGTGTGTGTCGAATGGTACCCATAGAAGGTGACTGATGGGTACCAGTGGGATGGTGTTGGTGATGGTGATTGAACGGTTCTCTACTTGGTGGAACCTAAATTGAAAGAGATCCATATTTGGAATCCTATTACACCTTCATCAGATATGGAATATGGTGGTTTTTGTGCTCTTGGGATAAGCTCCTAAAACCGTTGGTCATAGCAACAAGGGGCAACAGCCTATCTCGGGTGATGAGAACTCATCGGTCATCGTGCTTGGATAACTTCACAAGCAGCTTCCATGTTCAGTATTGTACCATGTCAGTGGTACTCACAGACCATCATATTCATCACCTATCGTTGTAGTTTTTGAGCAGGTGAAATCATTTTATGACCCATAGAGGTCGCAGTTACAGATGAGTTTTGGGAGTTAATGATGGATAATGAAGACATTGTCTCTAATTGAGATGGTTCCAATATCTACAGTCATGCAAAAAGTAAAAATGTTACCAATTATTGAAATATCATAGGAAAAATGTTCTCATTTATATATTCATGGTTAACCCAATTTTCCCAATATTCACTGATTCGACCATTTTTCTCATTTAGAATTATGGAAACAAGGATGGAATTATTTCATGAGAACCCTAGTTATAGTGGAACATCTATAAGATCATTCCTTTCTTTCTACTTTTTTTATAAGGTTTTCTGAAAAAAGTGGAATATCTGTATTATTTCTCAATAATTATATTATTATATATATTCCCACCAGTTTTATCATTTTTTTCATATAGGGGAAAATGAAATGTCCTGACAGATAATAACAGATCATTTTTTCATTGGAGAGATTCATGTAGGGTTCACCATTTTTTTGTCCATTTTTTGAGAATGTAATGGGTTTCACTCATTGAGATACTATTTCCAATTTTCCCAGAAACATCAATTGGTTCCCCCATATGTAGCTAGGTATTGACCTAATTTCCAAAGGCCAGCAGTCATCTGGGTTTTTAGGACCAACAACTCTTTGTGACTTACATTGGTCAAGAGTATGCGAGTTCAGGCTCATCGTACCCTTTTTAGGGGAATTTTTTTCTACTAAGAGACTCTATTATAGATTTAATATATGTTTTTGTATCTCTTCCTAATCCTGATATGAGACTTATTACCGTAAAAATAATGATTCATTGGTTATTTATATCATTAAACAAAGAAAGGGAGTATCATTGATGAACATAGGGGAGTGTGGTCACATTGGTGAATCCATTTTCACTTATCCGAGGTTCTCTATCCATCCCCTTAATGGTGAACAAACTCTTTATGTGATAAAGTTTTATGAAAAAATGATTTGGAATGTGCTTCCACACAAGTAAGTTGTTAATATTCTGAGGTGGGGATTGAGCCATTATGAGGCATCCTATGTATCCTAGTTATTACAAGAATCAAAACCCATATAGTTTTTTAATATTGTGTAGTTTAAATTCATGCATAGAGGACATATTTGGGGGAATTGAGATGCCAAATGTTTGTTCTCGGGTCTCAGGGAGATGTCCTATGTATCCTGGTTATGGAAGGAATCAAAGTCATCATAGTTCAATCATGACCTTGGAACTATCCCCATGTTATATTCCCTTATATTATAAGCGTTTTTTATACCATAACACTCATCAAGGAATATATACTAGGTTTTCTCTAATGAGTGGAGATTTATGATGCCCAATTAGGTGTTCATTGCATCTTCTTAATTCCACGTGATCTATGCTCGGTGTGAGAAACAAGTGGGAATAGATGATTAGTCTCATGGAACATATATATGGGACTTGTATACTAGGAAAGTCCATGGGGTGTTTTGTTATAGAGCTCAAGAATTAAGAAGGCATCCTACGTATGTTGTGTATGTCACGAATTAAGGTCATCATAGTTTATTTATCCCTTAACCTACTGATATGCTAAGGTGGATGATCACACTCAGAGACTTTATGACCTTCATTTAGGTCTTAGAAATTATAGGTGTTTATACAAATATGGATTCCCAATTGATAGAGGACATACCAGATGACATCACTAGTTGGGGATTATGCAACAAGGTTTCCCTTATAACCCTATGGTGTATAGTGCAGATGACACAATCAGTAAAAATTCCTAATCCCACGTGAGTTATTTTCATTGTGAGAAACATGGGTTAGAATGTAATTAGTTTCATTACTTCAGATAAGGGACTTATATAATAGGATCGCCCAGGGTAAACAATATGGAGCTGAAACCTCAAAGAGTGGTGGCCTACGTATCCTGAATATAGTAGGAATTAGATTCGTTCTAGATCCCATTATATTGGGGCTTATACACTTAGGTTTCCATATTGGTTGGGTCTTACACTCTAAGGTTTACCTTATATTTGGGGCTTACACACTAAGGATGGATAGAGCTATCAAATCCCGGGATTCTCATGTGACTTGGACTGATTGCCTGGAGGGTGTCACATTACCTAGTATACTTGTCCAGTGGACATCACATGACCTAGTTGGCTTGTCCTGTAATCCATCGCATGACCTGTCTAAACACATATGGGGGTGTCACAATAGTTATCATGACATGGCTTAGGGGATGTCACATATCTTCTATAATATCCATGTAAGTCATCGCAAGACCTGGACGATATGTTTGGAGGGTGTCATAGGTCTCAGATGACTTTCCCAGAGGGTGTCTCAATTTCTATCTAACATGCCCAGATGTAGCAGCATTACATGACTGATATAATTGAATGTCATTATATGAGTTAATAAATGTATCTGAAGGACATCGTAAGGCTCAGCTGATAGACCTAGAGGTCTTCATGAGACCAAAGTGGTGTGCCCATGGCGGCTTATGACTTTTTATGACATGTTTTAAGGACTTAGTGTGTCCCAAATAGCATGTTGAATGGATAATACGAGTTCTGGGTGACCTGTCCCGGTGCTTCTGTGTGTCCTTGTATGACTCACGTGAAGCACATGAGGGCTAGTGAGAATGTATTCTATTTAAATCTTCCACTTTTTTCTTGGTTCTATCCCTTGTATTCCTAATGCCTTAGGTTTGTTCAATATAAGTTAATATTTGGCCTCGTGTGATCTAGTGGGTTGGTTGGATGTTATTCGCATCACCTATTAGGTATCCTTCACATGATCTATGAATTATCACACAAATAGACTTATTCTTATCACATGACTACTCTAACTTCCCGCTAGTATTTTACCTGATGGAAGACTAGTTGGTTGCATAATCAGTTTCTCTTAGAAGTATGATTCTATTATTGGGACTTTTGCGCTCAATATTTTCCTTCATGTAGTATCAGGTGCATTTTTTGTAATGGGGTGGAAAATTTATCGGCCTCACTACCATAGTTACTTGCCGGTTTGACCGACGAATATGGCTTTGATCCATTCTAGAGTCAATGAAGGGCTCTGGCTCTACACATTTTCTTGAGTCTCTAATGTAGTCTGTTTTGATTGTGTTGCCTAATTTTTAGTAGTCACAAGGGTCTTCCATCAATGCTCCCTTTATTGTATTAAATCTAGTTAATGGGAACTTGTTTGATTATGAAGATGTGTTGAGAGACTTTCATCTTGTCTTATGGACATGTTCAAGGGACTTCATGAGATCCAAGGTTCCTATTGAAAGGCTTTCATAAGATTCTTGGTGACTTGTATGGGGCCTTCCACAAGACAAGGATTGTTTTTTCTAGGGTCTCGCAGGACCACATTGTAGACTTCCTTAGTGCGTCGTAAGCTTTTTACGACCACAAGTACCTTCCAACTCTTCCCTCTTTTATCTTCTTTGTTTTATGTGAAAAAGTTTGGGAGTAATGTGAGATTTCATAAGTAATTTCAATGAAAATTACACTATTTTTTGATGATGTTCCACATGAATGATATGGGTCATGTGGGGGCGCATGAGCATTTCATGTAAAATTATATCTGTTGGGATTTGAAGGGGAAAGTGTGGAATTTCCTCAACATGCCCATGGACTTCTCTGAAATTTGGTTGACAAGCCAAAGGTATTTTTCAAGATGATGTAGATGTGTTTCCAAGTCCTTGCAGTTCTCCAAGGGTGAGCCTTATGTCCTTCAATGACCGAAAGCACCTCTCACCTCCTCTCCATTATCCTCATTGTTTTATTTTACAAAGTATTAAGAGTTATAAAAATTTTCATGAGTAATGTCACGGAAATTTACTCAATTTTCTAATGATGCATCATGTGACAAATATTATTCATACTGGGGTGTGTGCGTATTTTTTTAGAAAAATATATCTATTTGTTCTTAGGGTGGCAAATGGGAAGAAAAGAGTTTCTTGGACATATCTGAGGACTTCCATGTGGAAAGTATGTCAAGGAAAAAGGCTCTCATGAGGTGAGGTGGAAATGTCAATGACGTCTTGCGGTATCTTGAAAATTTTCAGGGGCATATCGCATTTCATTCCGCAACCATGAGCACCTATCACCTTTTCTACATTAGTTACCTTATTTTATTTTGAAAAGGTTCATTAGTTATGAAAAAATTCATGGATATCACCAAGGAAATTTATCATTTTGAATGATGATATGGTTCATGAGATTTACGACCATTAGGGGTCTCTCCCTTTGGATATCATTCCTCTTTTTTCTCAAGGGAATTTAAATGGTTTTTCAAGAACTTTCCACTGACAAACCAAGAAACCTAGGGGTTCTCATTTAGTCATCATCATGCATCCATTGGTTTTCTAGAAATCCTTCATAAGAGTAGGAATGCTCATTAAAGTGGACCCTTTAGGATTCTTCATGGGTTATGAACTTTTCGTGGAGACTTCACATGACCTTGAAATGGTCATGTGATCGTGAGTCCCTTGAATTCTCATGTGATATGTAAGTCTCGGTCCATTTTCTTTTGTTTGGAATGTAATTCCTATATCCAAGTGTTGCTTCCCTTGAGAATTTTATAATTCTCATTTGGTGGGTGTCAATAAACATGAAGTGTAATAAATTACCTGATCATTATACATTATAACACAACATATTCTCTTCAGAGAAGAATCACTCTAGATAAAAAATTCATTATTTTTTTATAGGAGGTCCAAAACTAGAGAATTCACTAATATTATTTTCAGTTTTTGGAAACATTCAAAATAGTATTTCATCTAGACGAATTTCAATCCATTTTGAGATAACATAGTTTATGGTATAGATAATCGAGAAAAGTTTTCAAAAAACCATTAGTAGTAACCATTTAATCTAAGAAAACTAAAAATCACCGAAAACACATAATTCCCATACCTAGTCTGAAATTACATATTTATAATTCTATTCTGATTCACATTTAGATGATGGTACACAGACCTGTGATCATCCATCAAAAATTACTAATCTCCATAGAGCTGATAAAACAATCCATCTATATGAGGAAACAAATACTTATTTTTAACAATGATGTGAATCAATACTCTATAATCAATGAAAAGCCTCATGTAACCATATTTATTTTAAAAAAAAATAGGAGGGATCTATGGTGAAATTATAGGATGAATAAAGGACTTATTAAAAATATTAATAGATTTTTCAGTTACAAAAGTTCTACTTGATCCATTCGATAATAAGATTTTGATATTATATTAGCATAAAAAACTAAGACAATAGTAAATTCAATCTTATGAAAAGGTATAATACCAATAAATTCATCAATAAATATATCTAGATATTTATTCAATACAAGAACATCACCTAATTGAATAGCCTCCTTTTTCTCAAAAATATGTGCAATATAACTTTCATTTTCATATTTGATCACTTTCTTAGCTTATTGTTATGTTTTAAAAGGTATGAATTAATTATTTTATATAAAATAAAACTAATTCAAAAATAGCTAAACTATATATATAATATATCATATCATGATAAATAGAAATCCAATTCATTCCTAGAATAACATCATACTCTACATGTGGAAATAGAACTAGATTTATAAGCAATTCCTCTCCACAAACAATAACACAAATATAATTATAAATTCTTTTTACCTTAATATAACCCCTAGGTGTTTTTTCAAAAATTTATGGTTTCATTTCTTGAGGTGAAATTTATAATTTACAGGAAAATTTATTGGAAATTAAATAATATGTTGACCATGAATCAAATAAGACATTATCATAATCTAAATAAATTAGTAATGTATCTTACACCACATTACTTGAAACTCCAAAATATTCCAAAGTGGTTGTAAAGGATTTATCCACACCTGTTATCTTGTGATATTGAAAATTTTCATATATTACTCCTATCGTCATACAATTTCTCACATAATGACCCAGTTATTATAATTAAAACATCTTTCTTCCATGATTTCATTATTTTTTTTTGATTACTATGATACTTTTATTTGTATTCATGATCTAAATGTTAAAACATACCAAATCAGAAAAACTTCCTAGATTTTATAATAAATTGTATATTATTATTTTCACCACACTTATCACAATATGGAAACTTTATTTTCTGACCTTAGTATTTCTTCGATGGATGATTCCGATTTTCCTGCCACTTAGACAACTTTTCTACTTTTTCTCATAGAACACATGATCCGAGAAAAAATAATTTATACCTTCTTAAAACATCTTAAAATATTATAATAACTTTTAAATTCATGATAATTTAACTCTCATTGATATCTTCAATTCAATTCTGACTAAAACTGATTAATGTTACTTTTAATATCTTTGATACATTTTGGTGCATACCTTTCCAAATTGGTGATGTTTTCTTCATGAACATCCATTAAATATTCCTACATATATATTAATTCCAATAATTTCTTTTCTATAATAATTTGAACATCTATAGGAAAATATTTCTCAAGGAAAATATTTTTAAATTAATCCCATTCCTTGGAATCGATCTCTTTTATTTTTTTCTATTCTTAACCATTGAATACCACTGATCTAATTCACCTTTAAAATAGTAAATCAAAATATTTACCTTTTAATGTTCTAAAAGACTCATTTATTTTAATATATTCTCCAATGATTTAATCCATCATTAAACTATTGTAGGGTCAGAAGATCCATTGAATGATGGATGGGGTTGTTTCATTAAATTTTATACAATGAACATGTTCCTCTATGGTTAATGTTTTTTCTCCCTCACATGGATACCACCACCATTTATAGCATGTTTAAACGGATCCATCATAGAAACAAACAACTCTATTATAATTCTAAACATTCAAATTTGCTAATTTGGAAGGATATTCTCCTCATAGTGCCTTCATATTTCAGATACCATGTTTCCTCTGTGGAAAACCATTCTGAACTAACATAGTTTAGATGGATAAAAATGGAAATCATAAATTATAATCTATTATGGGTACTTAATTATATTATCCAAACCTATAAAATTATCTAACCCCTGATCTGATACCAACTATAAGGACCCGATACTTTTTCAATCTATAAAATCATTTTAAAGAAGAATTCATTTTCTTTTATTCTGAAACATATTTTTAGGTTTATGGTTTTCAATAATATTTTCATAAGTCTTATTTAAAAAACCCATACATTAAATGGTTCACAATTCCTTTTAGTATCCATTTTTTCCACGTTACAAAACTTTTTAAATGAAACATGTTTTCTTTTCAAGAAGTATCTTAACAATTTTAAACTATCATACCTTATTGTTCAAAATCATCTTTAAAACCTATAAAATTTATTTTAAATAAATGGTACAAACCCAAAAATCTCAGTAAGGGAAATATAAAAAATAATATATAAATTATTTAGTCTATTTCAAAACCATGAGATCGAACAAGAAGGTTTTCCTTTGACATAATAACATTGAGCTCAAATAATCATTTATATAACCATGAAATCAACATAAATGGTCACATTTTTCTATAAAAAACATTATAAGAAAATATAAATGTAAAATCATAGTTATGGGGGTTACATAGAAAACCTAATAACCCATGAAAAAAAATTATTTAAAATATACCACAATACCATTAAAAGGAATAATCATTCCTTAAAAAAGACCATTAAATTACATTATGAAATCAAAATATTTCCATGAAAAATAATTATAAATTATCAAAAATTCATGTAGGATAATTTAGGAATCATATTCATAGATCCTTTATATGAACCCTTTAAAATGTAATAACCTACTTGATTAAGTCCAATATAATTATCTGTATCACGTAATCATTACTAAATTCATTAGATACGCATATTGGGCTCACCCATCAACATAAACAATATAAAAGGACTATAAAATACATAAATCACATATAATCTTTCATTTTAATCATAAATATTCATAAAATATTCATTTGAACCACTATGCAAAAGTATTTTCACTCTTCAAATAGAATAAGGAAATTTTCTTTTTATTTTCATAATTTTTAATAAAAACTCTCAAAATATTGGTAAAATTATTTTATTTGAAAATAAACATAGAAAATTATAGGTAAAACTTATTAAATAATTATTTCCATGATGGTGGGAAAATCTTTTCATTTTTTATATGTTAAAAAACTTTCTTTTCACATATTTGGTAAAAAAGTACATATTTTGAGAAATGACAAAAATATTCCTATTTATAACCTTTGTAAAGAAATTAAAAGGTAATATAGGAATAATTTTATAAAATATTTATTATTAAACAATATTTTTCATAAAAATTTAATAAAAATAACAATATGGAAGAGAAATATTTAGAAATTAAATGTTTAAAACATTAGAAATTAAGTTTTAAAGTAAAATGTCACTTACCTCATGTCTAAATTTTCACATAAATTTTTATATTCCTAAATAATAAACACATATAAATTATTTAATTTCTTAATAACCTTTTTATATTTATTATTCCTTTTATTTCACTTATATCCATGTATAATTAATTACATAATTGATTATGTTTACATTGAACACTTTAAGGTTGTTTGGTTCTTAAGTCCAAATTGACATTGGTATGTTAAATTTGGTCAAGTGGATCCTGATTATATCATTTCTGAAAAAAAACATGGGTATATAAAATGATTTATGTTATAATCTTGGAGATAGTTGATTGTATATACACATAATAAATGTTTCCATTTCATGGAAAATATGAGGGAAAGAAGGTAAGTATCATTTTATATTTATATAATGATTATTATATCATAAATATTATATTATTTATTTAAATAAACTTGTATAAACAGTCCATGTGATAAGTCGATGAAAAATAAAATACATCAATTTGTGAGGTTGTACTACCCACGTACACACAATCAATGTTTATATTTTTCATTGGATGGTAAAAATAGAAGTATAATATTTATTTATCATTATATAATTATATTTATATAATATATATATCATATTATATCATTTTGATCCATAATTATGACCAACCATAATATTCCATGTTGAAAAATGAAATACAACATATCGTGAGGCAGTAGTTCGCACATATGCATGAACGATGTTTTTATTTTTTGAGATGGTTAAGTAGATGAAATATCATTATAAAATAAACATAATAACATAAAAATATATTAATTATTGTTATATCACTATTTTATAATTTTTTTTGAATATTTTAATGATTATGAAGAAGAAATAAAACGAAAATGATCGGTTAAGAACTATACATCCTCTTCAGACAACATCCTTAGGCATGTTCCTAAATCCTTTCTAGGAAGGTATTATGATCAAAAAATAACCTCTATGACATGGGTATGAATTTTAGGAGTGTATTATGGTAAGTATTTAAAGATATAATAGGATATTAAGTGTGTATAATTAAGGATAGGGGGTTTCCTTTTATTAGTGGGGGAGAGAACACACTTGGAATTTTTCAAGGAATTAAAATATATTAGTGTATTACTGAAACTAACTATCTGATAATGACTCATACTAAAGTAATAGATAATATAGGGTAAAAATATTTCCATAAAATAGTACTTATATAATTATCTAGGTCATTTTAACCCTTATATTTTTTTTTATTTTTATCACTTTTAACTCATCTTTACTCATACTATGGTAACTATCATTTTTACTAAAGTTTCTATTCATAATGACCAAAAATGAAAGTGCCCTCATTTAAAAAAAATAAATTATGATTCAAAATTTGGTTTCTATTTTATCATATTTAATTTCTATAAGTGGTATAAATTTATTTTAAAATAATCCATGAAAACGCAACAAAAAAAAGTTTTCATAAAAATGGTTTTTTAAGTATAAAATTTTTTATATCAAATTAATGTATAATATTAATTAAAATTAAATTTATTAGAATTTTTTTATCAAAATAAATTAATTTAATTTTAAAACCAATCCAAAATGTACTGTGAAATTTTAAATACATGAAAATAAAATATTGTTTTCTTAAAAATTGTTATTTTTTACTATTCACCCAAAAATCAACTTTTTTAGAAAATTTCCAAATAATCACTCTAAGATAATTTTGAATTGATTATATAAAAAATGATATAATTTTTCAAAATTAAAAATCTAAAAATATCAAATGATTATTTTAAATAAAATCATATAATATATAAAAACAAATTTAGTGAGAATAAAAACATTTCCGTTTTTATTGAAAAAATACATAATATTATTATAATGAATATAAACCTATAAAATATTATTCATGAATATTAATGAGGAATTAAACTGATTTACTATTAACAAGACTTGTATTTTTAAATCTACTAATACATTTATCACATGTTGGGATTACGGTAAACTCTGTTATACCCTCTTTTGGATATAGGATAACCCACCACGTACCCTTTGAGCTCATAACCATTAAACATTTCCTAATTTATTTTAGGGTCATAACAGACACACCAATTACATAGTCATAATCTATTCATTTGTATTCTATAAGATCATGAAAATATTTTTCATTTCATCAAAGCCTAACCCATGGAAAAGAAAATGGGTTTCATCAAGATTTAATCATCTTCCTCAATAACCATTTAGAGAAATAATAAAGATGGTAAAATTAGATTTTATATTTTTTAAATCATAATAAGAATTAAAGGATGTTCTTATAGATTAAAATACTTTCAAAAGATCACTAGAAAATTTCTTGAGGAAAATACCAATTTTATTTTAAAATCACTTATTTAAAATATAAAAGTATCACTACTGGAAATCTGGGCTATAGCCACGGACCTATAGCCACGGGTTTATAGAACCGTGGCTATAGGTTTTATACAGCCACGGTTTTTTTTCTACTCGTGGCTATATCCCCTCGCCCAGTTTTTTTCTCCCCCATTCCGTCGGGCTCCATCCTCACCCTCGCCCCCAAGCGTCGGGCTCCATCTCCTCGCCCTCGCCATTTCTCCTCCCCGCGGCCTCATCCTCGCCGCGGCCTCCTCCTCCACAACGCATCAACGCCGCTCCATCCTCCTCGCCGACGCCCTCCTCGCCGACGCCCTCCTCACGGACGCCCTCCTCGCTGACGCCCTCCTCGCCGACGCCCTCCTCGTCGCGCTCTCCTCGCCGACGTTCTCCTCGCCGACGCCCTCCTCACCGCGACCCTCCTCGCCACGTCATCCTCCCCGCGTCATCCTCCCCGCGCCCTCCTCGTCGGCGCCCTCCTCGCCGGCGCCCTCCTCGCCGGCGCCCTCCTCGCCGCGCCCTCCTCGTCGACGCCCTCGAGGTCGACACCCCCATCGCCCTCTATTTTTTTCTCTCCCGAGTGCTGGTTATCTGCATTTTTTTATGCCTCATTTGCACCTTCGATTTCTTACACTTTCTGTTTGTCTAATTGTCAGTTTCAGTTTGCAGCAATTACAACACATGGACTTATGTATCTTGGATTTTTTACTGTCAATGCCATGTGAATCATTCCATCCACATTATAGATGGGCATCATGTTGCTTTACCTGATCCATATCTCATCGTTTTGTAGTCCCAATGTTCACATGTTCTTGAATAAAAAATTCATTGTAAACTGCCTTACTTGAATGCAGGTTCTTGTTTTATCCTTCATTTTCCAGACCACTCATGCAATCCTTTTCCTGATTGCTTAAGATCCATGTTTCTATTTTACATAGTTGACTCCACTTGGGTTAAGGTTTTTTTTATGTTTTTTTATGTTTTTTTTTGGTTGTCATTGTTAAAATGAAGAAATCAATCGATTGCCTTTCTAGAGCTGAACACATCTCACTGTTTGTTTTTTCATGTTCAGAGTGTCACAGATCATCAAGGAGGAGGCCTTTGTCATGCCAGAAATCGAGTTGAAGCATTTGTACCAGCTTGTCGAGTCAAAGGATGGAATCCCTATTTGGATAAAGATGATGGATAGATCAACCCCCAATATGGATTACCAGGCATGGCAGAGAGATCCTGAGGTGGCTATTCCCCAGCTTTCAGTTTTTTGAATTATTGTTTTAGACTGATCAAGTGTTCTTACTGCCAACTGAATTAAGTTGGCTGTGAGCTTGATCAACAGTGGCATCCTGCTCAAAAAGTTGTTGCTGAGAAATAATCACACTTGATTGATATCGAGTGATGAGTTCACTTGATTTGACGGTTTCCCCGTTATACAAGTCGTCTCTGATTTGATCAGTTATCAAACCTTCTAGTAATAGTTCCGGTTGGCTGAGCACACTGTTTTCTAAAATATCTGAACATTAAATCTCCTTAATCACTTTCTTTGTCTCTTGTGTTTTTGATTGTGCTTTACCTTTGATGAGTTTAGATGGGTCCTCCTCAATACCAAACTAGAACTATCTTTGAGGATGCTACACCTAAGTTGGTGAGGGATTTTTTTTGGGAAGACGAATTTCGTTCCAAATGGGATGACACTCTCGTCCATTCTGCAATTATAGAAGAATTCCCCTCCACATGATCCATGGTTGTGCAATGGGTAAGGAAGGTGAGGAGACTCTTCCTTTAGACACTAGGATTTATTTAGAATACTAAATCCCCTGGCCTATCTTATGCGGTACTATGTGATGATGCAGTTTTCATGTTTTTGGAGTGACAGAGAATACATTATTGGTCGTCGAATATGGGAATCAGAGAAATCATATTACTGTGTGACAAAGGTAAGGGTAAAAAAAACTTTCTAATGACTTGACGATATTGTGGCAGCCACAACTTGGCTTATGACGTGAAATATTTATGAACATGACCGAATAAATTTAAACTTTAATGGATCTGTGCTTAATCTAATGATTTTCTTGATATGATCTTTTAAAGTGTTTACAAAATTAAACATGGTTTTGAAGTCATGGAATTTCAGTGTATGAAATGGATTTGCATTTCCATTTGGAAGGCTCTTTAGTGGATCAAAGGAAATGCAAGATGGTCATAATCTTGTGTGAATTGAGAACTAACCTAAGCTAAGTATTTACAGTTTTGATAATGTTTTGTATTTGAACAATCAGTTTCACTTGAATTCATAGGGAAAACCAACTATAGAATTGACATGGTAACTTGAGTACTTGTACAAGCGCTAGAAGCACTTTTCGCCAAGTATCGTCATACACAGTCTTAGGCTTTGCTTATAATGCAGCAAGTTAGAGGTGGCAGTTGGGTTCATGTGTCAGGTCCGTATCGGGGTTGGCAATCCCATGAACCCATTAAACTCAACAGTAACCTGATCCATTTAATTAAACGGGTTGACCCAACTCAATCCATTTATAAAGGGGTCAAGCCTAACCTGACCTGCCAACTTTTTAGCTTTTAATATATAAAATAAATTGGATCATGACTAATCGATCTTCTTAAACCATTTAAAATAAATAATGTTTTATATAAATATGTTGAATTATTTCAAATTAAGTTGATTATAAGAATAAAATATATTATAAAATTAATTATTATTTTATTTTTAATATTTTATATTATTATTATATTTTTAATCTGGTTAGACGGTTCAGGATTGGTCAACCAGAACCCAATCTGAATACCATTTGGGTCAGATTACTCAACCCGATTACAACCTGAACCCATTTATGTTTGACCTAAACATGTTTAGCTTGTGTTATGTTGTGTCATGTTCAAAATTATCACTTCTAGTTTAAACTGCTGCGTGCAATGTCACTGATGATAGCATCAAACGGTTTGTTATGTTTGATTACACTATTTTTATGGGGTTTAAAATGCTTCCTAAATTCTCTCTTCTCCATTTAATGTTTCAGGGGGTGCCTTACCCTTCCATCAAAAGATGCAGCAAGCCAAAACATGTCGATATGTACTATTCCAGCTGGTGCATCAGGGAAGGTAAATCACATTGTTATTGACATCAGCTCTGCTACCACTAAAAGGTTTAAACTTTCAGACCCTGTTTGGTTTTTGGAATATGGGTTGATGGAATGGAGATTACACTATTCTACTGACCAAACGGGGCATATGAACGCCAATGAAGTTTTCCATCTCTGTATCCTGATGTGTGAATCAGTAGAATCGAGGAAAGGTGATAGACGGCCCACAGCGTCTGAGGTACTGCTCTTCCACCATGAGACGTTCTATGATTGATCGTACCCACCAGAGTTCTGTACATTGAATGATGCTGATCATTTTTTATTCTACCACAGAGGTTTCTTTTCACTGTTTATACATACATTGTTAGGTTTTGTTTGATTGGGTGTGATTTTTGATTGTTGCAGTTGAATTAATTAAAATAGAACAAGCTTTCTATTTTTAGTTTGTCTTTTCAATTGACAATATCATTGTATTTTTTAACAATAGTTCCATTTTTCTATATTAATGATGTCCAGCAGGGGTAAATATGCAGGGGGAGTCCAGTGTCCAGGGGGGAGTCTAGTGTCCAGTAGGGGTAAATATGATTTGGGCATCCCAAGAACTAGTTTCCAGGGGGGAGTCCAGTGTCCAGCAGGGGTACAAGGGGGCTGGTAGGGGGTGGGGGGAGAGTATGGGTCCAGTGTCCAGCAGGGGTCCAGTGTCCATCAGGGGTAAATATGCAGGGGGAGTCCAGTGTCCAGGGGGGAGGGAGGGGGGGCTGTCCAGCCTCGACACATTATTATCACTATCTATTAAAATCCAGTTTTAAGTAATCTTCGATTTTGATGATAATTTGTAGTGAGTTAGAGGAGGCCAAGCAATTAGTTCACTTTTGAGATCCATCATTATGAAAGAACAAATCGTATTTAAATTTAGCATCTCTGAAGCAATTGCTCTCTCTCTGATGGTCTCATTCATGCAAAGTGATTGAGGATGTTATCATTGATTGGAGAGCTCCTTTGGAAGCACATGTTCGGTCTCCCCTCTTACATGTGTATGCATAGGTAGGCATATACATATATAAGTTCCCCCTTTATATACTCCCACTCAAACTATTGCACTGAATCCTTATTTTAAGCATTCCTTATTGGCATTTTGGCCCAATTAGATGCTATTTTTCGTCAGACATATGTGTGTGTGGCTACATGTAATAATTTTGAAGTAAAAGTAAATAATGATTTGTGTGTTCAGTGTTGGGTGGGTCTGGTCTGGGGAAGGTGTGCGGGCTCGTGTAGGGATATAGGGGGAGGCTAGTGTGCAGGGGTGTAGTGCAGTGCAAAGAGAGAGGGAGGCCGGATCTGGTGTGAAGGGGGGAGAGGGACCAGTGCAGGGGTGCAGGGGGAGGCTGGCGTGCAGGGGTGCTGGTGTCAGGGGTGCGGGGGGGGGGGGGGGGGGGGGGGCTGGCAGGGGGACAAGCAGGGGGTAGGGGGGGGGGCTGGCAGGGGGCTGGGTGTAGCAGGGGGTGGGGGGGGGGGGGGTCTGTCCTGGGGGGTCTGGGTTTGGGGGGAGGGGTCTGTCCATGGGGGGTCTAGGGGGTCCAGTGGGGGGGGGGGCTGGTGCTGGTGGGCTGGGGAGGGGGGACAGGTGCAGGTGGGCAGGGGGGGGACTAGCAGGGGGCAGGGGGGCTGGCAGGGGGAAAAGCAGGGGGTGGCAGGAAGCAGGGGGCAGGGGGGGCTGGCAGGGGGACAAGCAGGGGGTAGGGGGGGGGGGGGGGCTGGCAGGGGGCAGGGGGTTGGGGGGGGACAAGCAGGGGGCAGGGGGGGCTGGGGGTAGCAGGGGGTGGGGGGGGGTCTGTCCTGGGGGGTCTGGGTTTGGGGGGAGGGGTCTATCCATGGGGGGTCCAGTGGGGGGGGGGGCTGGTGCTGGTGGGCTGGGGAGGGGGGACAGGTGCAGGTGGGCAGGGGGGGACTAGCAGGGGGCAGGGGGGCTGGCAGGGGGAAAAGCAGGGGGGTGGCAGGGGGCGGGGGGGGGGGGATGGCAGGGGGGTGGCAGCCATGTCACAACACATGTATAAGCCATCAATCTACCCTTTCCGATGATAAATGAATGTACATAATTTTATCCTTTTTGTATCTTTTTACATCATGTTTTTCCATTTTCATTCATTTTCATTTATAATTTATGATACATGATCTGATTTTTTAACATATTTTTATCTACTTTTCATTATTATCTATCACAAAAGCTGTAATTTTAACATATTTTAACTAAAATTTTCATGGATGTGACTGATGTCAATATGCAAATTCAAGACAATCACTTCTCTGTTTCACTATTTTTGTGGCAATAAAATGATACTCATGTACAGTTTTTTTTACATTTGTCATTTGTTCATTGCAATTCAACAACTTCTGGACTGATTTGTGGACTATAGTTTTAGCTTTGTAGGAGGAAAAATAGGGAAAGCACCTCTCTCTAGAAATATGTGCTATAGAAAAAATCAAGATCCTCTTGGAACAAGTAGAGGAACTTCGAGAAGTAGGAACAGTGGATGTAGCATAGCCACAACTAGGAAATGTGTAGAGGAATTTCCAGCACAAAATTGTTAATCAGTTCTCTATAATTTTCATTTCTATTGATTCAGGTAAATACTTCATCCTCTATAATTTCTATATTTATTAACCCTGTCAAGATTTTTGTATCATCACTCTTAGTGTCTTAGGTGAAATACTCAGTTCTCTATAATTTGAATCTCTATTGTTTCAGGTAAATACTTATTCCTCTGTAATTTCATAAACTTATTAACTCTGTCAAGAATTCTATATCATTTATCTCTATTGCGGTTTGTTGTGTTTTTTTGTATCTATATTTTTCTTTCAAGTCATATTGAGTTATCTATGATCAATCTATTCATCTTTGAGTTGTATTTATCTTTGGAATAGGGTGAGCGTGTCAAGCTAATAGGATACAGTGTTTTCGGTATTAAAAAACTATATATTTTTCAATTAATTCCACTGCCTTATGACGCTTCACTTTTTTTTATTATTCTTCTCTTTTCTGGCCTGCATCAAATTCCAATTAATCTTTGAACAATAATACTTTGATTGTAGCAAAAAAAAAATATATTTCAGCATGTATTTTATTTCTTTTCTTCATGGTTGAGAATTATGTTTTAGTGATCTGGAACTTATATCTTTAGGGGGCTTGGAGAGTATAAACTCACAGGCTGCACCTATGGATGAGGACTAGCAGGGGGCAGGGGGGGGGGCTGGAAGGGGGGACTAGCAGGGGGCAGGGGGGGGACTAGCAGGGTTAGTTTGGTTAGGGACCCATTAGTTACTTTATATCGATTCTAGAGATAGTGTCCTATTTATCTAGAGCCAGAACATTCGTAAAGGCTCTGTCCAATTTGGAAGCAACCACTTTATTGTGATGTCTTCTATACCAGGTGTATTTCGCACCAGTGAGATTAATTTCAATAAGATTGTTTCCCTTGATCGAGGCTTTAAATTCTCTCGTGGAGATAGAGGCGTGAGATGGGCCAATTTTTTCACTAGAATTAAGAATAACATAAAGTCTCCCATAAGAAACCAGGGGGCATTCGTGTTAGTTCCTAAATAAGAGAAGTCATTCCAAAGAATTATTCATTCTTGGTCTTTATTCTTAGCATAAACAAAGGAGTAGTAAATACGAGTACCATCAATAGTAAAGGTGTAAGTGAGAATCTGACCAGACAGGGGGGGTGTCCAGACAGGGGGGGTCCAGACATGGGGGAGGGGACTGGTAGTCTACACATACCCATATCATCCTATTTGAAACTAAGTGGAAGATGTTGCCCCGCGGATGTCGCTGGACCGGGCCAACACGTTGTGGTCACGCTGCGGTCACGCCGCGGTCACGCCGCGGTCAAGCCGCGGTCACGCCGCGGTCAAGCCGTAGTCACGCCGCGGTCACGCCGCGGTCACGCCGCGGTCACGCCGCGGTCACGCCGCGGTCACTCCGCGGTCACGCCGCGGTCACGCCGCGGTCACGCCGCGGTCACGCCGCGGTCACGCCGTGATTTGGCCCTGCTCCAGGACGACACCATGCGGCGGTTACTCCTCCTTAGAGAAACATTGAATGGTTAGCTCTAATTTTTCGTATTTCCTCATTCCTAAACTATATCTCCTCTCAGCGCTGCCTCATCCATCTTTCCACAAAACGTGCATAGCAGGTGGTACAAAGGCTCAATTCAACTGAAAACATTGGTTTGGAATTGTTTGACATATTTTATTGTACATGTATCACATAATATTTGTTCGGTAATTCTTCTTTTTCCTCATCCTCTTCACATGTTGTCCGAACCAGATCATCCTCATCCTCTGCACATGTCGTCTGAACCGGATCAGCCTGTTGTGATGAAAATTCAATGTCTGCTTTTGACTGAATTTCACACCAAACCAAGAGATAATAAATGAGTCTAACAATCAGACAAATGGTTTAGGTTCTTTTTCCTCTGCTCACTACACCTATGACTCTAAAACTCTGGATGCCACTGGCACTGCTATAAAAACCAGAAAACTCTCCACTAATCTAAACGTCATTCATACCACTGGTTGTCCTATAAAAAGTAGGAATCCTCATATTAGTCTAAAGTCTCTTTAGGCTAAGGCCCAAACAAAACACACTAACATTGATAAACAAGGTACCTTGACACTGGAACCTATAAAACATACAAAAGGAAGCACAACCTCTGTACAAGACCCCACGCTAATGCAGGCACATTTTGAACCTATCGGGCAGAAGCCCCTTTCATTAGATCTGGACGTTATCAAGATGCAGAATATAGATGATTCAAAGGACCCAGGTACACCTACTCTTCATTCTATTAATTTAACTTTTGTTGGTGCTAAATCTGTAGATAATATGAACTATTATGAACAGCCTGTATCCCTGTTATCTAACCAAAATACCATTTCGTTGATCCTATATAACATGAACATTACAAACTCAATTAAGAATGCTTCAAGAAATGAACCAATAAAGAAGAACTCTGTCATACCTAACAATGAAGAGGAACAAAACACTAATAATAACAATGGTCATGACATTAGAAGGTATTTTAGAAATAAAGGCTCTGAAGAAAAGGAAAAATGCAGGGGGGCTGGCAGGGGGTAGGGGGGGCTGGCAGGGGGACAAGCAGGGGGAAGGGGGGGTGGCTGGCAGGGGGGGTGCTGGCAGGGGGCAGGGGGGCTGGCAGGGGGACAAGCAGGGGGCAGGGGGGTGGCAGGGGGACAAGCAGGGGGCAGGGGGGGGGGGCTGGCAGGGGGACAAGCAGGGGGGGTAGCAGGGGGCAGGGGGGGACTAGCAGGGGGGAGGGGGGACTAGCAGGGGGAGGGGTGTCCAGGCAGGGGGGACTAGCAGGGGGGCTGGCAGGGGGGCAGGGGGGCTGGCAGGGGGCAGGGGGGGGCTGGCAGGGGAACAAGCAGGTGGGTGGGGTGCTGGCAGGGGGACAAGCAGGGGGCAGGGGGGACTAGCAGGGGGGTCACATCTAAATATTTCTTACCAACTATCATGCTGGATCATTTGAGTTATTTGTGAAAATCAATAATTAATCACTATGAGATTAATGGTTGTGCTATTTGAATCCAGGTGAAGCTCTCAATATGTGGAAGGGACTTCAAGTTAACCCTTATTGCTAGGCGGTCACTTCATTTTACTGGCACCAGGTTGGATAGATACATGTTAGTTGTTTTATGTTTTTTATGTTTGCATTCCTACATGGGTTTGGGTTCTGAATACGACTTTATATAAGATCAAACACTGTGATTCTTTTGAAGATCAATTTTTTGTTATAACCCATCTTCTAGAATGTGTAATTTTTGCTGGCAGATGTTCCCAATTATTCAGTGTTTGACATATTTTTCCTTTCTCTTGTCTGTTCTGTTTGATTTTTACACTAATCTTTCTATACATTTATTTATGTTCATCTAGATAATTAAAATGAGGTGTCAATGAAATGGTTCAAGCAGTTAATTATGTTGTGACAAAACAATTTGCTCCGGAGTATATATCTGAAGGCTGCCATTTATAAATAAGTTCTGTTGTCCAGAATCGGTGTTCAATTAAACTTTTCTAATCTCAGGAGTCATCATGAAGGAATATTGAACCGGATATTATTTTTTGGCATTTTCCCATGAATATGCTGCTTTTTAATTTTCTGATCTGTTGCCATTTCTTATTGAAGTTTTGTTTTTTGTTTCCCAGTATTATGGAAAGACCTTCGTTATAAATCAACAAGGCTGAATTTTGAAAATCTAGACCAGAGATATGGAAATCCTATAATCATACTAAATTTTATTAAGGTATGCCACCACGTGGTCCTCTAATTTATCTGGTTCCATACTTTAATAAGCTTGTTTTTCAATTATGATATTTGTTGTTAACATTCCCAGGAAAAGAGACCCATAGAATCTATTCTCCTTGTGGAGTTTGCAAATGCTATTGACATTATCAATAATTATTTATCCTCAGAGGATTGATTTATGTTCCTTCAATGGGATCTCAATTGAAAGTAGTGTTACTAGATTACAAAATTGAAAGTGGTGTTACTAGATTACAGAATTTTGAGTTAGGTTTCATTGTCAATTGAAAGTAGTGTCATTCTCAATAGTTTGTGGCCACTGTTTAGATAATCTTATTTTTAATTTTTATAATGTGATGTTATTTTTTGTTCTGGTTGTCATGGGTTGTTTTCTGTTGTTGTGGTCACTGTTTATCTTCCTGACAAGGTCATTGGTTATTTTCTTATTGTGGTTATTGTGGTCGCTGGATCGGGCCAACACGCTGCGATCACGCCGCGGTCACGCCGCGGTCACGCCGCAGTCACGCCGCGGTCACGCCGCGGTCACGCCGCGGTCACGCCGTGATGTGGCCCTGCTCCAGCCACATCCAGCAGGGGGGGAGGGGTGTCCGCGGTCACGCCGCAGTCACGCCGAAATATATCTATACGTTTGTAATCAATCTAAACAAAGAATAAGAATGGTGTACCTTACACCATTCGATCCAGTCTTTCGAAGCTTTTCACAAGTGTTTGATTGTGATCACTTAGAAGTCGCTGAAAGACTCCTTCAGAGGTATCCACAAATCATGGGAATCACCCGACACTTAGTAGGAACTCTCTCAATATCAGTCCTTCCTGGTTGTCGAAGTTTTCACAAGCGTTTGATCGAGATCTCCGAGAAGTCACCGAAAGACTCCTTCTGAGGTATCCAAGGTTCATGGGAATCACCCGATGCTTAGGTAGGGTCTCTCTCAACACCACAGTCTGTTAGAACCTTGTTTAAAGGTGGGAGAGAAACAAGAGCTAGAGAGAATCGGCTTTGAGGGGTTCTAACGATCACATGATCTCATCCATCAAGTGCAACCACTTGCATAGGAATTGAACCAATTCATATAGGCCTTCGAGAACCTCAAAATGTTCAGCCTATTCATGGTACGTTACACAAATGTCCCAAACGTTTCAGCTCATTTGAAGCGTACGGCTCAATCCCATTAGTAATCGTTTAACATTTAAATTAAACGATTATGTGAGATGTTCAAACTCCCCAAATCCATCGAAACAGAAAGAAGCTTCGAGCCGAAAGGCGCTAAAGCCATTTTATTAAAAACAAAAGATGACATAAGAGAGGAGATGGGGCTATACATTGATAAAACTGCCTTCATAATAAAGCATTTCGTTTTCATAACCCCCCTCCCCGACATCATCATCCCATTCCAAGTTGTAGGTAGATGAGCTATGAGACCTAGTCACCATCGTTGTTCTCCATTGAGAGCAGTCTTTCTTCTTCCTTGATTTCCTTGAATAGACAATTTGAAATCCATCTTTATCAACTGAAGGAAACTTTCCCTTGCTTAAAATATCTTTACATGGATCACTTCTATGGGCATAATCATCATTTTCTATTCCGGCCCAACTTCCCCCTATATTATTAAGCTCCATTTGCCGATTGATCTCTTCCTGGATCTGAGAAGGTTGAACCATTGGTTCATGCTGCTCAGACCCATACTGAGGCTGCCCCAGTGAAGCACCCAGCTTCTGACCCAGGTTACTGGCTCCTAGGCCCAGGGCCTGGATCTCCTGTTCCTTCTCCTGCAGGTCCTTGCGACTGGAAGTCAACAGGCCGCTGATTTTCATCCACAAACTGGACACAATCAGCCTGTGCTACTGAGAGTTTCTTCTGCCCTTGAACAGATTTAACCTCTCCAGACCCAATTCCAGGTTGCTTCAAGCCTGGATCATCAACATTTACCTGCACCTGTACACCTGATGGGATCAGACCTTGACCCCGCTGCTGAGAGGAAGCATCAAACTCTGACCTTGACTTATCTGCTCCTGGCCTCTGATTTTCATCCTCAATCCGGCCACTAACAGCCCCTGCTACTGTTAGTTTTCCCTGCCCCTGAACCTCACCAGCCCCAGTCTAGGTTGCAAATCTGGATCATCAAAATTCACCTCCTCTTGAAAACCTTCACCAGAAATATCAAAAGCATTCCCCTTCATATTGCTGACTCCAGTCCCTGGTTGATCACAACCTGTTCCTGCAAGACCCTGCCCAAGTTCCACACTTCCATTTCCTGCAACAGCCTGACCAGAGCCATTCCCAGCTCCAGGACCATTCTTTCTCTTCTTACGGAAAGTCTGAAAATCATGTCCCTTCTGCGAGAAAAAAGAGCAGACAAGTTTCATTCTGCATCTCTCTTTAGATTACCCTATAGACAGACACTTGGAACAAAATGCAGGTAGTTGTTCATACTCAATTTTCAAAAACAATTCATCTTCATTTGTGGATAACACAACCCGATCAATGAGGGTGGAATTAAGGTCCACTTCTAGAAGAACTCTAGCAAAATAATTATTCTAGCAAAATACCCATAATGTGCCTCCTCAGTTGCTCTATCCATTTTGATGGGAATGCCAATTGTAGATGTAATGTCAAATAATATCTTGGGGGGGGGGGGGCTGGGTGCAGGTGGTACTGGGGGTGCAGGGGGTGTCAAGGGTGGGGAGTGGGTTTGGGTTTGGGTTTGGGGGGGGGGGGGTTCTGTCCATGGGGTGTCTAGGGGGTCCAGTGAGGGGGGGGGGGGGCGTTTGTCCTGGGGTGTCCAGGGTCTGGGGGGGGGGGGTCTGTCCTGGGGGGTCTGGGTTTGGGGGGGGTCTGTCCTGGGGTGTCCACTTTTAGCATGAATTGATACCATTGCTGCATGCAACTTCCAGCTCTAAACCAGATCTGTTTTCAGCTCTAAAATATATGCTTTGTGAGAACACTTACCCCATGGATTGTGTCTCCACTTCTTTAGGTTTGTTCTCTTCTTCACAACCCAAAACACAAACTGTTTTTCCTTGGACAGCTTTACCACCAAGGATTTTTCTTTTCACTATAGGTTGATTTTTCTTTCTCCAAATCACCTTGTTGCTTGGACTGTCCCTGCAAGCATTTTCAGTACATACCTTGCCTTGGGGCACCCCTTTCACATGAATCCTTCTAGTTTTAGGATCATGTGAGTTCTTCTCATGCTTCCAAGCCCTTTTTGTGTCTTTCCAGGAGGTTTGTGCTTTAGAACTAGTCTTGGATTTTTTTTTACATTACTCTCAGCATAGGAGTTTTCTACATGTAGCCCCTGAAATCTGTTCCTCAAAGGAACATATTTGTCGTTGTATTCATGTTGATTTCTTCCATTAATCCCTACTGAATGCTTGTAGCCTGCAACTATCGCGGATGAGGATTTTGTTGGATTGGTGTTGCCCGATCCGGTTGGGCCGAATGCTTGTGGCCCGCAACTGTAGCAATGCTGACTACTGTAGCAATGCTGACCGACAGGGGGGGTGTCCAGTAGGGGGGAGGGGTGCTAAACATGGTCTGTAAATCTGATGTAGTTCAGTCTTTTCCTGTCTTATCTCATGCTGCTAAACATGTCAGAATTGGTGAATTGGTACCTGTTAAACCTGAATCTGGAAGTGCTGAAGATGTTGTGGTTATCAGATCTGGGGGCAGGGGGACTAGCAGGGGACTGACAGGGGGCCTAGCAGGGGACTGATAGGGGGCCTAGCAGGGGGCAGGGGGGGCTGGCAGGGGGACAAGCAGGGGGCAGGGGGGGGGCTGGCAGGGGGACAAGCAGGGGGTAGGGGGGGCAGGGTGGGGGGGGGGGGGCTGGCAGGGGGGCTGGTGGGGGGGGGGGGACAAGCAGGGGGTAGGGGGGGCTGGCAGGGGGCAGGGGGGGCTGGGGGGGCAGGGGGGGAGGGGGCTGGCAGGGGGCAGGGGGGCTGGGGGGGGACAAGCAGGGGACAGGGGGGGCTGGCAGGTGCAGGGGGGGATGGAAGGGGCAGGGGGGCTGGCAGGGGGGAAAGCAGGGGGCAGGGGGGGCTGGCAGGGGCAGGGGGGGCTGGAAGGGGCAGGGGGGGCTGGCAGGGGCAGGGCGGGGGCTGGCAGGGGCAGGGGGGCTGGCAGGGGGACAGCAGGGGGGGCTGGCAGGGGGACAAGCAGGGGGGTGGCAGGGGGACAAGCAGGGGGAAGGGGGGGCTGGCAGGGGCAGGGGGGGCTGGCAGGGGCAGGGGGGGCTGGCAGGGGCAGGGGGGGGCTGGAAGGGGCAGGGGGGCTGGCAGGGGCAGGGCGGGGGCTGGCAGGGGCAGGGGGGGCTGGCAGGGGGACAGCAGGGGGGGCTGGCAGGGGGACAAGCAGGGGGGGTGGCAGGGGGACAAGCAGGGGGAAGGGGGGGGGGGCTGGCAGGGGCAGGGGGGATGGCAGGGGCAGGGGGGGCTGGCAGGGGGACAGCAGGGGGGGCTGGCAGGGGGACAAGCAGGGGGGGTGGCAGGGGGACAAGCAGGGGGAAGGGGGGGGGGGCTGGCAGGGGCAGGGGGGCTGGCAGGGGCAGGGGGGGCTGGCAGGGGTGGGGGGGGGGGGGCTGGCAGGGGGACAAGCAAGGGGGGGTGGCTGGCAGGGGGACAAGCAGGGGGAGGGGGGGCTGGCAGGGGGACAAGCGGGGGGAAGGGGGGGACTGGCAGGGGGGGCAAGCAGGGGGCAGGGGGGCTGGCAGGGGCTGGGGGGGTGGGGGCTGGCAGGGGGACAAGCAGGGGGGTGGCAGGGGGGGGCGGCAGGGGGACAAGCAGGGGGAAGGGGGGGGGGGGGGGGCTGGCAGGGGGGGCAAGCAGGGGGCAGGGGGGGGCTGGCAGGGGCAGGGGGGGCTGGCAGGGGGACAAGCAGGGGGGTGGCAGGGGGGACTAGCAGGGGGGTGTCAGGGGGCAGGGGGGACTGGCAGGGGGTGGCAAGGGGGACAAGCAGGGGGGAGGGGTGTCCAGGCAGGGGGGACTGGCAGGGGCAGGGGGGGGCTGGCGGGGGGGACTAGCAGGGGGCAGGGGGGGCTGGCAGGGGGACAAGCAGGGGGCAGGGGGGGGGGCTGGCAGGGGGACAATAAGGGGGGGCTGGCAGGGGGACAAGCAGTGGGCAGGGGGGGCTGGCAGGGGGGGACTAGCAGGAGGGTGGCAGAGGGGACTGGCCGGGGGTGGCAGGGGGGTATTTTTTTTTATGGATTTGGACACCCTATAGCCACGGTTTTAAACCGTGGCTATTGATTTATTGCCACGGTTTTAAAACCGTGGCTATAGACATAATGCCACGGTTTAAAACCGTGGCTATAGATTTTTTCCGGCCTTTAGTATAGCCACGGTTGAAACCGTGGCATTAGGTATACAGCCACGGTTTCAACCGTGGCTATAAACCTATAGCCACGGTTTGGACCGTGGCTATAGATTTAAAGCCACGGTTCCAAACCGTGGCTCTAGGTCTAGGCCTATAGCCACGCCAAACTTAGCCACGGTTCGCCAAACCGTGGCTATTACCTATAGCCACGGTTTGAGGGCCTATAGCCACGGTTTAGAACCGTGGCTATAGCCCGAATTTCCAGTAGTGTATCCATAATTTTGTGTAAAACATTTTCTATGAAAAGAACCGTGGAGAATTATAAGTTAATATTCAAGTTAAATCATAGTCATGATGGTAGGAAAAGGCATTTGTGCATTAAAAATAAAAGAAATATTTTATTCACACCTTTGGTAAAAACTACCTAGTTTTTGAAACAACAGGAATATTACATTAAACCTTTTTTAGAAATTCAAACATCGGTAAAGGTAAATTTAATATATAATTGAAGAAAATTAAAAAATTATTGAAAACATTTAAAAGAATATGGACATGGAATAAAAATATTACCAACCTATCATGAACCAACCTGGTTACCAAAGTACACTGATACCCAAGCCAGCTTTAACATAGCCTGAAGGGAATTCTTGATCCCCATGGGTTGGAAAAAAGAACCTAGAATTATAAAAGATTAAGGAGGTAACAATTCTATCTAAAAAATAGTGGAAGTTAAAAGATACAAGTCTAGCTGCTCAATAATACAAAGGGAGAAGGTGAAATAACTGATCATGTAAAATAAAACCTATATAGAAAGATAAAAATCCCAAATGAAATAACGATTACAACCAGAAAAAGTCTCAAAAAAATATAATGTAACAAGTGTACAATAGATCCACTAGTCACCATCAACCCTGAATGTTCCTAAGGATCAATAACATTTAACACCTCCAAGTGGAACTTTCACATTTTCTGAAAGCTATCATAATAAAATATAAAAATACCCAAAGGAAAAGGTAGGAAGTGAGTTTTAAAACTTATTAGGGTCTCACCAAGTGTTCCGTAATCAATTCCATAATAATTAAACAAATTATACTTCATTTTAATTAAACTTGTCAAGTTATTTTGTTCACAAATTTTAAACCAAAACAAGATTTAACAAGAAAATTGAGATTTATAAACACTATCTTAAATTAACATTTTATATAAAATGCTTATATAAAGTAGTTGAAATGAATAAAATAATTCAATAATCAATGTAATATATAATCAATTTAAAAAACTATAGCACCATGTAAAAAATACCCATGGTATTTTTGTTTAGATAATAAGATTCCCAAACATCTCAATAATTATATCATCTCAAGATAGGTGTGCACCCTAAAATCAATCTACACCCCAATTGGGGAAGCCTCATGGTTATCTACACCCCTAAATGGAAACCCTCTCGGGCGTTCATTCAGAAATTATTTAGTAATAGTTTCCATTATCAATCCATTATTAGGGAGTAAAGTTACTAATGTTCTTCTCTCAGTTTCCACTAACTACCCTGGCTAACATGTGGTTCAAAAAATAAATCAAAAAAACATGGGAAATAAAATGTATCAAATCAACTCAAATTAAAATTTCCTAGTCTCTAGTTTTCAACATGCCATTCTCGTTTCAAAACCAAAAAATATGTTTTCATAAATTCATGCCATTTCAAATAATCTTCAACTTTATTCCATTTTTTAAGGTTCAAAAAAATCAATTGATCAAATAAATTACAAAATAAATCCATCATTTTCCAAAAATCTAACCAACATTTCAATTCTATAAAAATTGGGATTTTTTAGAAATTCCATGCAAACTCAAATCACACATAATCCTTTCAAATAATGTTTTTTAAACACATTAAAAATTCATTTCAATTCATCCAATCACTATAAGGTTTTAATTATAAGGAAAATAATCATGAAACCACATACCTTTAATCACACAGTCAAACATAATGCCTACAACATGATCACTAATGAAGAATGAGGAAAAGAAAATCAAAAAACACAACCCAAAATCAAGATAAAAAAAGAGTTTAGATCCATCAATAACATGATGATCTATTAAACTCTAAGGATGAGAGAAATTTATATTATAATAAACCACATGATATGATATTCAATCTCCCATATGAGATAAAATATGATCAATGACTCTTTGATTCACCAAGAAAAGGGTTTTGAGGTACCAATATTTCTTCTTGGGAGCCTTCAAAGACCAAGGATTTGAGTTAGGGTATATATAGGGTTATTAAGGGTTAAACTAGAGGGTTTCATGATTTTAATAAAAAATTTAGGGTAATTAAAACTCATGCACATGGTTTTCAAGGTAGGGTTGCATGGTTAGAAATACTACATGCCCTAACCATGTGCCCCTATATGAAGGGTGAATAGTTTCTACTAGGCAGGTGCATGGTTTGTTACACCATGCACCAAAAATGGAAACCATTACTATATAAGGTTTCATGTTTTGGAGGATCTAGCCACAGAGTTTGGACAAACCATGCATCCCATTATAATGGTTCACAAAAGGGTTCATGGTTTTCTGGAAAGAACTACATAGTTTTACCTAAATATACACAACCCCTTGGGCTTTAAAATTTTTCCAATTTTCCTAGAACTACCCCAAAACAAGACCCAACCTAAAGGATGTCAAAACAGGGTTCAACGAATACCTAAAATAAAGAAATGATATGTTACAACCTCACCACCATAACAAATTTATGTCCCCAAAAATCCTCTCAATAAATAATGAAATCAAAGAGGTGAAGCCACTAATCTCTCATCAGTGTCTCACACTCCCATGTCTCATGAGAATCAGAAACATGCTACCATAACACACAAATAAAAGGTATTATCCTCCCATGAAGAACCATTATCTCAGAATCAATAATCCTAACTGGATGCTCAGTCATGGATAAATTAGGCTCAACATCATGATCCTCCCCACTCAAGACTTTTTATCAGTTAGAAAATACATATGAAGTTATAGTACATGAAACAAACCATTTATCAGTGTCAACTATGGTGGAAGTGCTAAATGGTTAACCACTTTCCCCACCCTCTCAAAAACCTCAAAATGTCCCACAAACCACAATTTAGTATTACCTTATTTCCTAATCCATCGATGACCCCAATGAGATTAAACTCTCAAAAACACCTAGTCTCCAACTAAAAACTCCAATGTTCACCTACTATGGTCAACATACAATTTATACTGACTATATTCTATCAAAATTATTTGATGAATCAACTGAATCTACATCATTGTTTCTAAGAACAATTTTTTTCCAACTAAAGAACTTTCAAAATTCTCAGACCAAAAAAACAAATATTTACAAAGACAACCATATAGGGCCTCAAAAGGATCCATCAAAATTGAATATTAATAACTTTTATTATAAGAAAACACAACCAGTCCTAAATGGACATCTCACAAAAATGTATAACTTAAGAAGGTAACAAGCCCTTAAGAATTTGTATATCTTGTTCTATCATCAAATTTGTCTATTGATGATATGAAGTTCTCAAACATACTTATGACCCTAGTGTCTCCTGGAAGCCTCTCCAAAAGAGATAAATAAAATGGGGATCCCTAACAGAGAGTATAAAAGACTGGAAACCATGAAAACAGATAATACCTTGTACATAAAGAATTCCTAAGTCCTAAAATTTGGTTATATCACAAATAGGTATAAATGGAGCCAATTTTTTAGCTAATTGATCATAAACCATAGCACATTCTACTTACAAGGTGAATTCAGAAACCAAACAAAAAATTCAATAGAGATGTTATCCCACATCCATGTCAGAACTAGAGGTGGATGAGGTAATCCGGAAGGGTTATAGTGCTCATCTTTGACCTGCTGATAGGTATAATAGTGAGAAACAAATTCAACATTGTCTCGTCTCATACATGGACACCAAAATCATCACTGAACATCATAGAAATTTTTTGTTGTTATAGGGTGTAATTCCCACTAGGAACTATATAATTCCCCCATCACAACCTCTATTATGGAAAATGTAATGACAAACTGATTCTAAAAACACTGGATGACCTGTGATGAGAACACCCATTTACTTAAAGTCTCCCCACTATAAAGACAGTCCTTAGGACTAAGAAATTCATCAACAAGTTTCTATTTATATATAATCATCCCAAGAAGAGTGGAGGTAAACTAAACACTTTTCAATATAACCTCATCCTCTTCCTTCAAGATTAATAAATGAAAATGATAAATAAGATCCACCAAGTTTCACTCTTCTAATGATTTATTCAATCTTTGGGTTAGAAGTGTCCTACTCATGGTGTCAGCAATGAAATTCCCCTTCCCTGTAGTGTAGACAATTTCAAAATCAAATAACAGTAGGTAATCCACCCAACAACTATGTCAAAGGTTCAATTATTTTTTATCGAAGATATAAATAATTCTCTTTTGGTTAGAATAAATTACAAACCTTTCCATAAAAAGTTAATGCATCCAACTCTAAATCTCATGAATCATAGCTATGAGTTTGAGATAGTGGATCAAATAAATCTTTTTATGTGGCCTAATATTTCTAGATACATAAGCTATAACATGATCATCCTACATAATAATACAACAGAAACCTAAACTTGATGCATCACAAAATACCACATAGACCATCCCATCCTCTGGAAGATTCGACACTAGTGAAGAATTCAAAAGATGTCTCAACTAAAAAAAATAACTCTAACATTTTTCATCCCAAACAAAATTCACTTCCTTATGAGTCAGTAAAGTCATTAGAGAATACACCATTGAGAAATATTTAACAAATCTATAGTAATACCCTTCCAAGACCAAAATGCTTGGGATCTCAAAAACATTATGTAGTTTCTACCGTGTTATAAAATCCTTCACCTTCTTAGGATCAACTAAGATTCCATATTATGATACTACTCTCCCCAAAAACTACACTTCACATAACTAGAAATTAAATTTTGAAAGATTCATGTAAATTATGTGATATCTCAATATTTCTATGACTGCTCTCAAATGACACGCATGATTCTCCTCAATTATAGAGTAAACCAAAATTTCATCCACAAAGACTATTATGAATGAGTCATAGTACTCATGGAAAACATTTTTCATGAAATCCATAAAAACTGTAGGGGAATTGGTCATACCAAGTGACAATAGAATATACTTAGAATATACATAACTACTCATGAAGGCAGTCTTTGGAATGTTAAATTATTTTTCTCTCAATTGGAGACAACCAGAACAAAGATCAATCTATGAGAACAAATTTACCCTTCTCAACTGGTCAAACATATCATTAATCCACGGTAACATATTCTTATTATTTATCATAACTAGATTCAATTTTTATAAATCAATATAGAGGAGTGTTCCATCATATTTATTTAAAAATAGAATAGGTTCCACCCAAGGTGGCATACATGGGTATATTAATCCTTTATCTAATAGATCATTAAACCGGGTATTTATGTCTTTCAACTTTACTAGTTCCATATGGTAAGAATTAATAGATATTATCTCTATACTAAAAACTAAATTGGTATAAAACTGTACCTCTATTACAAGTGGTAGACTTGAGAAATCAAAATAAAACATGTTTGGAAACTCTACCATGATTGGAGGTAGATCATCACTAAAATATTCTTGATCCAAGTCAAAGTCAAACACCTATATTACCCTACTGAACTCTGGATAACACAATCTATATCTACTCAACCTCGGCTCTCATTCTCCATGAAAGGCATAAAACACCCCATCAGACATAGTAAATGAGAACCAGTAATAATAAAAGTGAATTTGGTCATTATTATCAATCATCCAATCCACCCTGATGGTAACGTCTAGTGTTTTCATGATTAAAACTAGAAAATTACAGATAAACAAAATCTCTAATAAAGAGAAATAACAAATAGGACAACAGATACCCCACTATTTCTTCATTTTGAAGGGAATAGTAATATCCATGACATATAACAAAAGCTATATAGGAATATTTAGAAAGTTCACAGTATGAGTAGATATAAATGAGTGAGATTCACTAGTATCAAATACAGAAATCACTAAAGGTGAATTTATAGTAATAGTACCTCTCATAGTAGATGTACATGTATCATCTACCTCTGAAGATGCTTCTACTATGTGAATAAACTTCATTACAAATTATTTTGGTTGAAGCCCCTAATATCTTGAATCATATGATTTAACCATATTAATTTTTGGATTTTATGATCCCATTCAACTACACATAGTATAAAATAAGTGGCATAACTTTTGTAGATGTCCTGAGCCCTGAAAGTAACTAAAGTTATTTGGTGCCTTCATTCAAACACATCTCAAATTCCCAACCTTATCACACTAAAATAAATTAAATGGTCATCTTCATGGAACTCCAAGAGTCCAGTAATATTCGTACTATCAAGAACCACTACAAGTCTCATCATGCTTCCCCTTTCTTAAAAGGAACTCATATTACTATTACAGGAAGAAAAAACTTCATCAACCCTAAGTTACCAACCAGGACAAGGTTAGCTGTCAACACCATATCCAGAACATCAGTATATAAACTCATATTTAGAAAGAAAACTTAAGATAAAATGTATTGTGGAAGAACCATATAAAATATTCTTACCTTTATATTCTCATTAGTCACCACCTTAGGAGAAAATTGAACAAGCTCAACAAAGTGGTTTGTATACCAAAGTTGTGTCAAATTGCTGGAGTTTGAGAAACTCCACAGATTTCTCTAATACTATAGATTCTACATATGACATAATGGTGAAAATTTCTCAAAATTAGTTCCATTCCAAAACTCTCATGATTCTTTTTTGTCACTATCGAATCTCACCATCTCCTATTATGACCTTCCAGCTTAAAGGTAGTACAATTCACCATCATAACTTAAAGTGTTTCCCATAACCCAAAAAGAATATCTATATTTTTCAACCAATAATTATCCTCTTAAAGATCATTATAGAATTGTAAAGAAGGTGTGTTAAAGTGAAGAAATTATTGAATATTTACACAAGATCCATCCCTTTAAGGTTTTGATAACGGATCCTGAATGAAAACAAGTTTAGGTACTTTTCCAGGATCTTATATTTCCATCACCACTATCTCAATAAGATTCAAGTCCAAAAAAGTATGTTATCACTCTTGTTCTCTAGTAGCTTCCTCCTGGGGCCTTTTCCCATGTTTGATCAGATTCATGATACTCCACAACATCAATTAATATCACTAAATACATCATAAATGGTAAACATATCAAAAACTCAGAAAATAGATACAAGAATCTCAATTAAATAGAGAAGAAATATAAGATTTTGATTTCAACATTTCAAATAAAAGGTAGAGAAAAACTAGAATCAGATAAAAAATTCCTCAAATAAAGTTTCCAAAACCCCCATGGTGGCTTAAGGATCATTATGGTGAGAGATGGCCAGGCACTCAATCAAAAATAAATCATAAGTCCTATCAAGAAATATTAAACTAAAAATTGACATCAAGGAAATATGTTGAACATTCACCTATAATACTACGTTTTCTTGAACCAACATGTATACCTTGGTATAATGATTCTCAATCCAGATATGTCATAGCTCAAAGGGTATTCCTGATCCCCACGGGTGGGTGATAATTCCCAGAAATCATACAGGATCAAATAGGGAACGGTTTTTTAAATATAATGGAAGATAAAATATAAAAGTCAGAATGATAAATAATCTAAAGGGTTAAAGTACCAAAAGAATAGGTAAAATAGTACTTGGAAAGAAATATAAATATAACAAAGTAAACAATAATGAAAACTAAAAAAACTCACAAAACTCATTTATAACAAGTGGAAAATAGTTCCACCAGTACCCATCACCCCTTTAAGGTCCCAAGGATCTAGAATATGTACCACCTCCAAATGGCACTTTCACTTTTCTCAGAACTATCATAAGAAAATATACCAATGCATAAATTCAAAGGTAGTGTGTGATCTATAAATCCTAGTAGGGTCTCAACAAGTTTTCTATAATAAATTCCATAATAATAAAATAAATTATTCTTCATTTTAATTAAAAAAGTAATGGTTTATCATTAACATATTTTAAACCAAAACATGATTTCATAAGAAAAATAGATAAAATATATGTCAACCATGGATTAAATGAACAGTTTATATAAAATAATTATGTAAATCAGTTGTCATGAAAAAAAGTTCAATAAACAATGTCATGTACAAACAAGAAAACAAATTATAGCACCATGTATAAAATATATATGATATAATAGTTTAGTTAATAGGGTAGTCACACATATAATTAATAATCTAATCTCAAAATATGTTTGAAACCTCAAATAAATCTACACCCCAATTGGGGAACCCTCATCATCCAACTACGCCTCCAAAAGGGAACCCTCACAGGTATTCATGTTTTAATTGTTTAGTAACAGTTTTCATCCCCAATCTATTACTAGGGAGTCAAATTCATACTATGAATATACCAGTTACAACTATCTACCCAGGAAAACATGTGATTCAAAAAATAAATCAATAAAACATGGAAAAATTAAAAATTTCAAATCAATTCAAATTATAATTTCCTAGTTTTTAGTTTTTAACACACCTTTCTCGTTTGAAAACCAAAAGAGTGGTTTTCATCAAATGATTCCTTTTAAAATAATATTTCAATTTAATCCTTTTTATCAAGGTTAAGCAAAGAATAAATTGATCAGATCAATTTTAAAATCAATCCATCATTTCCCAAAAATCCACCCCATATTTCAACTTTATTAAAATTGGATTTTTTAAAAAACTACATGCAATTTCAAATCACACATAAAATCATTTCAAATAATGAGTTTGAAATTCATTAAAAACTTATTTAAATTTAACCATGAATTATATGTTTTCATCATTCGGAAAATCATCATGGAACCACCTTCCTTTAATCACATGATCAAAGAAAAAACTAGCAAAAAGATCACTAATGAATAACGAGGCGAATGAGATCAAGACATGAAACCTAGAACCAAGGTCCAAAAAATGGATTGTAGGTCAATTAATAACATGAATATTGATTAAACATAAAGGAGGATAGAAAGTAAGATCATAGGAATCCACACGAGAGAAAATCCACTTATTCGTAGGATATCAAATTAGATCAATAACACTTTGATCCACCAAGAAAAGGGGTTTGGGGAGCCAAAATCAACTCTTGGGATCCTTAAATAACCAATGATTTAAGTTATAGTAAAATTAGGGAGACTTTGATATAAACTAGATGGTTTGGTTATTTTAATAAAAATAAATGGGGCATTAAAACTCATTTTCATTGTTTACAAGATTGGTCCACAATGTTTGACAAACTGTGCACCGTAACCATGCACCCCTGATAGTAGGGTGAATTGTTTCTCCTAGGAGTGTGAATAGCTTGTACAACCATGTGTCATCCATGAAAACCTAAAATACATATGGTTTTAAGCTTTTTAGGGGTTGGTTTCATGGTTTTTACAAACCATAGGTCCCCTTCTAGTGGCTCGTAATATGGTGCATGGTTTTCTAGGACAGACCGCACAATTTTCCCTAATCGTACGCTAACTGTGAAGAACCCATTGTGTTTCCATAATTTTACAAAACATTATAGAATGAACCCCCAAAATACCTGATTTGTTGGTTATATAAAAAAGGTTTAATTAATACATGAAAGAAGGAAGTATAATATTACAACCTCTTCACCATAAAAATATTTTTTCCCCAGAAAGCCTATCAAGAAAGCTCCATATCAAAGAGGTGAGCCCACTACTATCTCATCAGTGCCTCACTATCCCATGTATCATGTGAATCAGAACCATGATTCTAGAACACATAGAACAATTTTATCATCCTCCCATGAAGAACCTTAGTCTCAGAATCAATGATATTGACTAGATTCTCATTCACAGATAAATCAGGCTCAATATCAAGATCCTCCCAACATAAGACTTGAGATGGGTTATAAAGATACTTCTAATCCTATGATACATTAAATACACTACATATCAACATAAAATATGGTGTATTTGATAAATAGTAATCCACTTTCCTTACCTTCTCAATAACCTCAAAATGTCTCACAAACCATGGTGAAATATCCCCCTGTTTCCCAAGACTCTGATGACCCAAACAAGTTGAAACACTTAAAAACACCTAGTCACAAAATAAAAAATCCAAAGGTTGCCTAATGTGGAAATCATAATATTTTCAATATTTTTATTCAATCTAAATTATCTAAAGAATCAAATAAAAATTCACCATCATTTCTGGGACTAAACTCAGTCCAACCAAAGAGAATTCACTAATCTCTAGCCAACATAATATAGATTTACAAGACCGACCATACAAGGCCTCAAAAATAGTCATCTAAATTTTAGACTGGAAATTATTATTATAAGAAAACTCAACCAGTCCCAAATAAAAATCCTAAGCTCCACTAAAATGGATAACACAAGCATGTAACGTTTTATCAAGAATCGTTATAAATTTTCCTATCTCTCCATCTATCTGTGGATGATATGGAATGATCAAACATATCTGAGATCTCAATGCCTCTAAGAGACCTCTCCAAAAGTGAGCAATAAAATGGGTATCCTTATCATCAACTATAACATAAGGGACACTATGCAGTCTGAAAATATCCTACACATACACACGTCCCAAGTACTCATCTTCTATTGTATCATGAGTGGATGTAAACTGAACCGATTTGGTCTTCTAGATTATCAAAACCTAGATCATATTATTTTTCTGAGAGGTATACAATAACCCAAACACAAATTTCATTGAGATCACATCCCATATAAATTTCATCACTTGAAGAGGATGAAGCAAACTTGAAGGTTTCTGGTGATTGTATTTGACTTGTTGAGATGTATGGCAATAAGAAAAAAATTCATTGTTGTATCATCTCATACCTAGACACCAGAATCAACGTCGCACATCATAGAACATATTTCTGGTTCCATGGTGCACTTCCCACTAGGAACTATGATAGTCCCTCATCACGACACTTCTTATAGGGAAAGGAACTGGAAATGGATTTTGAAAACATGTGATTTCCTCTTAGGAGAACATCCATTCACAAATTTTCTCCCTACCAAAAATAGTGTCCTTAGTTCTATGTAATTCATAATCAAGTTTCTTTTATTGTAAAATCGTCTCGAGAAGATATGAGTTCAATTGAACACCTTCCAAGATAACCTTGGTCTCTTCCTCTAATATTAACAAATGAAATTGTTCAAAAAGAGCCATCAAGTTCCACTATTCTGATGATTCTGTCATAGAATGGGTTTGAAGTTTCCTGCTCAAGGTGTCGATGATGAAATTACCCTTACCCAAGGTGTAGTAATTGTCAAAATCATAATAATACTGGTACTCCACACAATTCATCAACTAGAAGATCAATTATTTTAGAGAGAAGATATAACTCTTGATTTTGTGGTCAAAATTAATGGTAAAACATTCTCTAAAAAGGTAATGTTTCCAACTATTGAACAAATGTATTAAAACTATTTTTTCAAGATCATGGGTCAGATAATTCTTCTTATGTGGAAATATATATATATATTTATAGGATACAACATGATTTCCATGAATTAGAACATAGATCAAACCTAAACCTGGTGCATAACAGTAGATCATATAGCCCTACCCATCCTCTAGAAGAGTAAAAACTGGCAAAAAAGTCAAAATATAATTCAACTAAATAAAAAAACACAGACATTTATTTATCCCAAATTAAATTCACTCTATTTAGAGTGAGGGAAGTCATTGGGGAAGCCATATTTGAGAAATCATTAACAATCCTACAGTAATACCCCACCAATCCCAAGAATCTCTGCATCTCAGAAACATTTTGTTGTTTCTCCCATGTCATAACAGCATTCACCTTCAATTGATTGACTAATATTCTATGTTACAACACCATGTTTCCCAAGAACTCAACTTCCTATAACCAAAAATTACATTTTGAAATTTTCACATAAACTATATGATCTATCAATATTTCTAGGATTGTTATAAAATGATTCTTATAATCCTACTCAATTATAGATTAAGCCACAATGTAATCCAAAAATAATACTATGAAAGATTTTAGGTACTCAGGAAAAATCATTTTTATTAAATAAATAAAAACCGTAGGGTCATTGGTTAGACCAAATGGATTGATAGGATACTCATAGTGGTCATACCTACTCCTAAAGGTCATCTTTTAAATGTCATATTATTTTATTCTCAACTGGTGATAACGAGATCAAAGATCAAACATTAAGAACCAATTTCCACCTTTTAAAGGGTTAAGAGGATCATCATCCCATTGTAATAGATGCTTTCTATTTATGGTAACTTGATTTAGTTTGTGAAAATAAATGAATAGGAAAACTGTTCGATTACCTTTATTTTCAAACGGAATATGTGCCGCCCAAGGTGACACACTTGAGTGTATGAATCCTTTATATAATAGATAATCTAAATGACTATTTTACTCATTCAACTCTTATGATTCCATATAGTAATAATTAATTGATACTCGATATATACTAGTTACTAAATCAATAGATAACAACACTTATCTTATTAGTGGAATACCATAGAAATTAGAAGGAAAGACATCAGGAAACTTGATGATGAATGGAGGGAGATCATCACTCAAATATTCTCAATTAAAGTCCAAAGAAAACACAAATATTACCCTACCCAAATATTGAAAATACGATTTGACTCTACTCAACCACATGTCCCATTCTCATTAAAAGGAATGACACACACTATCATGCATAGTAAATTAGACCCATTGAAGATAACAATAAAATTAGGTATTACTAGAAATTATAAAATTCATCATGAGGATGAAATCAAGTGGTTCCATGTTGAGAAACATAAAATTACTAGTAAGTTAAATATCTAGTATAGATAAAACACAAATAGGTAAATAGAGTCCCTAATCGCTCTTTGTTCCAAGGGGTTTAGTAATATCCATTGCGTAATAAAATATATCTATATGAATATTTGGTAGGTTCACTTTACATGTCAATATAAATGATTATGGTGAAATAAAGTAGTCACTAAAGATGAAGCTATAGTGATGGTACCTCTCACAGTCACTAGACCTCTATCATATTCCTCTGTAGACACTTCTATTATGTGAGGAAGTTTTATTTTTGGATTCCTATGGATGGAACCCATTATAGTGCACCATAGTACCTTTTAGATATGATGACATCATGCCACTATATAGAGTATAAAAGAAATGGTAAAACTCTTTTAGATGTCATGAGTGACCACATGAATTAGAGATCATTGGAACCTTAGTAAAAAAACATCTCTAATTCCTAACCTTTCCATATTAAAAGAAATTCAACGGGCCTTTTATGGTCACTTCAGTAGGTATTGAAGATTTTTTATTTATATAACCACTAAGAGACTCATAATGCTTTCTATTTCCTTTAAAGGAACTCATAGAACATCCACTAGGAGAAAAATAAATACATGTCAACCATGAATTACCATCGAGGTCGAGATCAACCATCAATGCCCTATCCAGCACATTAGTGTATTAAGTCTACTTTAGAAAGAAAACATGAGATCATATGTCAGATCAAATACACATATCAAATATTTGTACCTTCATCTTCTCATTAGTCACCATTTCATGAGAAAACTGAACATGATTAACAAAGCAGTTTGTGTACTGATTCACAGTGGTGTCACCCTTCTGAATTTTGAGAAACTCTAGTGATTTCACCTAGACCATATATTCTTGATATAAATGATTTTTGAAAAGGATTAAAAATTATTTCAATCCCAAGACATCATGTTTTTCTTCATCACCATCAAATCCAACCATCTTATGATAGGCCCTTCTAGCTTAAAGGTTTTAAATTTCATCGTAATAGCTTTAGGAATTTCTACGAACACAAAAATAAGATCTATATTTTTAAACCATTCCCCATACTCTTGATGATCATTAGAGCCTTAAAAATTAGGTGGCCTTTAAAAATAAAACTCATGATAATGATCATGAGATTCACCCCTTCAATGTTTTGCTACCAGAGCCTAGATGAGAATGAGTGTGGGAACTTTTCCTAGAGGTTGGAAAAACCACACCACTATATCAACAAAATTATAGTCTACTAATGGATTTAATTGATTTGGTTCACCATCATCTTCCTATTGGGGACAATTCACACATCTTCTCAGAGGCATGATGCTACAAAACATCAAAATAAAACACTAGAGACATCATAAAGGATACACAGATCAACAAATCAGATAAGAGATACAAGAATTTCAATTAAATTAAGTAAAAAATTATGATTTTTATTTGAACATACTCATATCAAAGATAGGTAAAATACTAGAATAAAATCAAAAAATTCCCCAAATACACTTTTCACCAACAACCATGGTGAATTAAGGCTCATTATGGTGAGAGTTTTCATAAAACTTCATCACAACTACCTCTCAAGTCCCATAAAGATATATCAAACTATATAATTAAATCTTATAATGATGATGAACCCACACCTTTGATACCAGGTGTCACAAAACTACCTAGATACCCGGGTACAATAATACCCCAGCTGACTCTGACATAGCTCGAATGGTGTTCCTAATCCTCATCGGTTGGCAAAAAGCACCTTGAATCATACAATATCAAATAAGGAATGGTTTTTTTCACGAAACATTAGTAGATAAAACAGACAAGTCAGCATGATCAATACTAAAAATTGAGGAATTACCCAAAACAAATAGGTAAACTAGTACCTAAATATAAAGATAAACACCTTAAAAGAAACAATAACAACAACCACAAAAATGTCTCAAAAAATTCAATGTAGTAAGCATAAAATGAATCTATCAGTCACTATAACCCCTCCATTTTCACAAGGATCAAGAACATACACAACCTCTAAGTGGCACTTTCTCTTTGATCGTACATGGAATAATAAAATCTATAAATTCCCTAAGGAAAAGGTATGGTGTGAGATAAAAAACCTATTAGGTTCTCACCAAGTGTTCTATAATCAATTCTATAACAATAAAACCATTTTTTCTTCATTTTAATTAAACAAGGCATGATATATCATTCAAATATTTTAAACCAAAACATGATTTCACATAAAAAGATATGAAATATATATCAACACTAGATTAAATGAAAATTTTATATGAAAAAAATTATATAAAGTATTTTATATGAATAAAATAGTTCAATAATCAATGGAATGTATAATCAAGTCAAAAAATCATAGCACCACATAAAAAAGACCTGAGGTATGTTAGTTCATGTATTGGGATCCTCACACATCTCAATAATGATATATACTCATTATAGGTGTGCACCCTCAAATCAATCTACACCCCAATTAGACAAATTCATGGGCTATATATACCCCCATAGGGGAACCCTCTTTAGAATTCATGCCATAATGTTTTGGGTAACAGTTGTCGACCTCAATTAATTCCCAGGAAATCAATGTCCGAGATTTGTTTTCATAGTTACCAGTAACTACTTTGGATAAAATGTGATTGAAAAAAATAATCAATAAAAATGGGAATATAAAGCATTTCAAATAAATTCAAAATTATAATCTCCCATTTTTTAATTTTCTTCCTGCTTTTCTCATTTCAATACAAAAATAGTGGTCTTCGTCAATTCATGTAATTTCAAATAATCTTTCACTTTAATCAATTTTTATGAAGATTTAATGAAAATTTGTTTGATCAAATAAATGTAATAATCAATCCATCATTTTCCCAAAATCCACCCCACATATCAATTCTATTAAAATTATGTTTTCTTCACAAATTCCATTCCATTTAAAATGAAACATAAAAACCTTTCAAATCGGATTTTTTAAATCCATAAAAAACTAATTTCAAATAAACCAAGAACTAAAGATTTCAATAATATTTAAAATTATCATGAAACCACCTAACTTTAATCACATGTTCAGATACAACAACATTAATGAGATTTAAAATGAATAAAAATAAGAAGGTGATCAAGAAATGCAAACTAGAATCAAGATCCAACAAAATAGATTTTAGATACATTAGTAATATAATGATCTATTAAACTACAAGGAGGAGAGAAAGAAATATTGGAAGATACCACATGTTCAGAGATCCACTTTCCTGAAGGATATTGAATGAGATCAATGCTGCTTCAATATTCCAAGAAAAGGGGTTTGAGGATCCAAAATTTCCCCTTGGGAGCCTTTAAAGACCAATGATTCGAGTTAGGGTTGAAATAGGGTGATTAGGAGTTAAATAAAAGGGTTTTTGGATTTTAATTAAAATATCATGGGAATTAAAACCTATATCCATGGTTTTTTGGGTAGGTATGCATGGATATACAAACTATGCACCCAAATTGTGTGCCCTTATTGGAAGCATGCACAGTTTATACTTGGAGGGTGCACGATATTTCAAACCATGAACCAAACATGAGAAAACTCATTATCTGAGGTTTCAAGGTTTGTAGGGTCTGGTTACATGGTTTGGAAAAACCGTTTCCCCCCTTCTAGTGGATCAAAACAAGGCACACAGGTTTCTTGTCCAAACCTTATGGTTTTTCGTGGTCATGTTCCAATTCTGAATAGCCCCGTGGTCTTCCAAAAATTTTCAAATTATATTGGAATGAACCCAAAATAATACCTTAATTAAATGATATCAAAAAAGTGTCAAGTAATACCTGAAATAAGGAAACAAGGTGTTACATGATCGAATAGAAAAACAAATTCGGTTTTCCTTAAAAACATTATTTTCGACTTTTGAGTAATTAGAGAGAAAAAACTTAAAAGAAAAATTTTAATTTATATAAATAACTATAGGTTAATAAAAGAAATAAAAAATTTAGAGTTAGATTGTATAATTTTGTAATTGAAAATTTAAGCATAAATAATCTCAATAAAAAGTGAGATGATAACATAAAACCATAACCTCATGCCTGAATTGATTTGTAATTTATTTTAACCTCATGTATAATAAATTTATATTTATTATACTTATGTACAAGAATTTTATTCATACTTATAATACCATAAATTTTTTAATTATAATATTTTATCACCTAGTCATTAATAATCTTTCATTATCATCATCATTTTAGGTGTTAACTACTTTATTTTTCATGTTTGTTTTGACTTGATATTTATGGTTCTTAAATCATGATAATAGTTAAATAATTTAAAAAAAATGTAAACATGGCATAAACATTATATATTTTAATTATATATATATATATAACCATCCATAAAAAGAATGGATAGAAAAATTAATTACATCATTCAATGATATGGTAGTCTGTATGTACGTATGAGTGTTATTTTCATTTTCTAACAAAAAAAATATAAATAATATTGTATCATTTAATAATCATAATAATATCATATATATAATATATATTTATTAAATTCATCATTATATCCATTAATGTGAGGTAGTTACAGAAAATAATTCATATCACTACATGGAGGCGTAGTATACACGTACACACAAGCGATACATTCATGTCCCATTTGATTAAAATTAAGTGGAAAATGGTTATACCATAATCATAATAACATATAATTATATTGGTAATATAGAATTAATTATTTTAGTTTGGATAAAAAATATTTAGTTGAGTTATAAGAAGAAATATACTATGAGAGATTCGGGTAAGATGATTTCCTCTTCTTTGAGAGACCTCCTATGGATTTCACATTAAGCATTATTAGGTTGGTCTAAGGGTAATTAAAAGATATAAATAATAAATGTAAGGAATATGGGAATTTTTTTAGGTAGGTATTGGATGATAAATATGACCTAATGTTTTTTAATGGGGGGGGATAGGAGGTTCCCTTTTATAAGTGAAGAGAGGGACACACATGGAATTACTTAAAAGATTTAAATAATAATAAGTCGTTTTCTTATGAAAGTGAAAAAAATGGAAAATAATTCAATGTTAAGATATTATAAGGTCTAAATATATTCAAAAAAATAATATTTAGAAAAAATATAGTGGTACTTTACCACTATCTCTAAGGTTACCCCCAATAAACCCTTTAACCTTAATCGTGGTAATAAATTTTTAATTTTTTTAATGTTCATTGTGACAAAAAATTAAAGTGAAAACTTTAAAAACTTCAATCATGATGATTTTAAATATTTAATACATTTTATCAAATTCAATCTATACATGTGTAAAAAATCAATTTTAAAATAATAATGCAAAAGCTAATGAAAACCGTTTTATGAAAAATGCATTTTTAGTATATAACTGAATTTATTTTCATTCATCGCCTAGTAAAAACTATTAGATTTGTGTTAAAATATTTGATTGAATATATAATCTATGATTTTGTTTAAAATCATTCATAAATAATGATTAATTTAATTTATTAATATAAAAACAAATTACCCACATAAATATAATTTTCTGAAAAAAAACTATTTTTATCTTAAAAAGATTCTATCTTCATTACTGACCATTAGATAGCTACTTTATGGATGATTATTCATAAATTAACAATAAAAATCATTAAAATAACTTTTTAATAGATATCAGTATATTTTTTATATAAAAATACATTACACCTATAAAAATACATTTCTTCCGAAAAATAGGTCTTTAAATAATGAAATGATTTTATTTGGATTTAATGATTATTTATTAGGAATTGATCAATTCATTTGAATTAAGGAATATATATATATATATCATATTTTGATTAATATTATTCATAACCTATTATCCAATGACTATTTTATAGATTTTATAATATAGCATAATTCATTTAGGCTTGGGGTTTCATGTAAAGTAAGATATCAAATACATAAAATTTATTTCAAAGGAATGCATATAAATATAGAGGTGTTATAATAAAAATAACTGAAACATAATGACACCACCATAATCATAATTGTAACCCCTTTCCACCATCATCATCACAACCAATAATATTAGGTTTTCAAATCAATCACATCAAGGTTCCCAGTATAAATACATATTAAATTTATTTTTATACACATAATTTTAAAGGTAGATGCAACTATAAAATCGAGGAATTAAAGCATCAATCAATCAATAATGGGCTCTATAAGCCCCCATTAAATTCATATTTAATAGATAACCATTTTAATTTGTTAACAACTTGATATTTTTAAATGAACACTATGTTTGATATATTACGTTACATGGAACACCAAACTTAAACAAACAATTAAATATTATTATTCAGTTGTGATAATTATCACCTAGCTGTTGGAATGGTAGGAATGAATTAGATTAACAAAATTATGAAATTGTAGTTTTAAAATGTTTATAAAATGAATTTATTAGTTAACAATTAGTTATAAATGAAAATAAAATCCAATGCAACATAAAGGATGGGTTTTTATAAAAAAACTATTTATATGCCCATAATGACATTTTTATTATAAAATTAAATTAATCACTATTAGTGAAATATATTATTGAAAATTTTTATATAAAATTATTTTTTAAATTCTTCCAATAATTTTTATCGGCTTAATATAAGTATAAATCCAATTTTAGGCATAAAAAACAATATTTTTCTAAAAGGAAATTTTTACGCCTTTTAATGGCACACTTGTTTTAAAAAAAATTAAATATTTTAAAAAATTTATTTTAAAAAATAGACATATTTTTTGAAATAGTAATATAAAATTTATCTTAGGGTTAAATTTTTGTTTTTTTTAGAAGTTTTAATTTTTGATGAATTGGAAAAAAATAATGAATTTTAATTGAAAACTCTATTTTCATCAAATTTTTTATATTGATAAATCAGATTAAAAATAGTTTTTAAAGTATAATTAGTTAAATTATATTTAAATAAGTCCAATTATAGTCATTTTAATTAAACTTTCATTGAAATTGGATATAATTTTTTCTTCAAAAGTTTAACCTTGTTCACTTTAAAAACAAGATTTCTCATTCCATCTGCAGGAATGATTTTAAATATAATTATTGAAATTATATGAATTTAATTGGGAAAAATGGATTCCATATTTGGAATCATAAGGTAAAAATTATTTAGTAAGTTCATTTTCATTTTTAGTCATAAAGAATTTATTGTGGTAGAAAGAAATATTTTTTGCGGTATAGCTAAAATAATGAAACAAGTTGAAATTAAAAGTTAAAGGATTAAAATTCCAAAAAATTAAAAAAATTAATGGGGTTTTGAGGTATTTATTGATCCTAACTGGAATTTAAAACATTAAGTATCAACTAAATTTATTGAAATTAATTCCTCCTAAATGTGGTTGGATTTAATTATAAAATAATCAATATTTAATCACTTAAAACCACCCCTACACAAGTATAAAAAACACCCCTCACCCCAAAATTTCCCCTAAAATGGATTTAAGATATCTAAATATTTTCAAAACCATATAATAACCACTATCCACATGTACAAGTGCTTCTGGTCTCACCCAAAGATCATTTTCAATGTCTTTAAGGGATCCTTCATGGAGGTGATATTTAATAGGTAATTTTCTCAAACCACCTCTCTTATTTTATTTTCTTATTCTACTTTATCCTCACCAAAATCAAACATAAAAGCATGATAAATCAAAAATTATGTATATAATATAGTTTATTATTTCAAATTTAAAATCTCAAATCCATTTCATTTCTCATATCCTCTTATTTAAAGAAACAAAATTATTAGTCAAATTATGCGAGTTAATTGTATCCGTGAATAATGATTTTTAGTTTTCCATTATCACCTTCATTTATGTTCATAAAATTATTATTATGGTTAAATAGGATTTTATAAAATATATAATAACCCATTTCATGTTCTGGAACTAATGTACACACACAATATTAAATAAAATGAAATTATTTCATGATGTTTGGAAAAACCGCCGAAATCAACAAAACATTTTTCATTAATGTTTTATCAAATTAATCATCCTCATATAATAATTAAAATTATATAGGGGAAAATTAAAACTTCTTGAAGTTAATTAACACCATTTCATTTCACTTATGGAGTTGTATTTCTATTTGATAAGAAAGTACATAATTATACACAAATGAACCGGTCATGAAACCATGAAACGATCGCACCAGAAACAACAAAAATCATGAAATATTATAAATGAATGGGTGGAAAGATGTTATAAAAGTTTATTATATGGTATTTTAAATAATATTATATTTTTTAATGAATTAATGAAATTCTTTAAACAGTTATACCTGAGGTTAAAGTACACACCACTGAAAGGAAGTATGAGGTATGGGTCTCTCGTCTCAATTTTTACTTATACGAGATATATGCATTATTCACCACTTATTCTTTGTGTGTGGTGTATATACTAACATTTGATATATAATATAATTAATATCATTATATTAATTATATTAAATGTTTATTTTTATAATTATTACCATAATGGGGCATGCAATTCGACTAATTGAAAATTAAAAAGGGGTTTTTTAACTTCCTAAATGGCCCAAAGGCCTTAAATTATTATTCATTTTTAATAATAACTATTTTAAGGGTTTAAGGGGAAACCATACATGGATTTTAGGCTTTGAGACATTAAATGAACTGAATATCTTAGATAAATTTATCCAAACTATGACTACATGAAACCGCCCTTCCCTAGCATCTGCATCGTGATCAGATCTCCACCTTTTCAAGGTTGTAAAGATACATGTTCTGTATAGAGATTCATATGCCTTGTACTAATGTAAATTTCCATAACCTCTAATTCTTTCAAATTTTATAACTTTTCTCTAATGAATGGGCCTACTCTGAATCCTCTTATAGAGCTTGATCCTCATAAAATCTGTATGGTTTGCGTCTGAAAATATTGTGACCCGAAGACCTTAAGGTGGCCTAGAGGCCTTAATGTGGCCCAAAAGCATTACTAACCCAATTAACTGAGTGGCACGAAGTCCTTTAAGGACTCGGGGACCAAATTGGTGGACCGAAGGTGAATAGTTTTGGCTGCTACAATATTAAATAGTACATGCTTTAGTAACTACTACAGTAACCCAGCAATGTGCCTCCACCTAGATTTGATCCTGGGTCTCAGGGATGAACTTGAAGAGTCCCCACCAACCGGGTTGAGGCACATGTTCTTTCTTAACTCAATTTGAATTAATTTGGTTAAAATTCTACTTCATTGATTTTTTCATGCTAAGATTATGAGAGAAATGAATTTTGATTAAATTATGTTTTATTTCCACCTATTTTATGTGGATTTACATAATATACACATAATTTTTTAATTTTATTAATCCTCACATCATTTATATGATATTTTTAAGATAATTTATTTTGAGAAAAATTATCTTTTTAAAATTTTCTTTAAAAGCATATTTTTCTCAATGTCTATGATTTATACAATTTTCTCCAAAAATATTCTTAATATTTTATGATGATTGTTTAAATTAATTTTTACTCATGTTTGAATTTTTATAAAATGGTTTGAAAGCTATATTTATTCATTTTCTGAAAAAGTTTCTTTGATTATTTTCTAAAAAAATACTAAAGGAATTTTTTAACTTATATGACATGAATAGATTTTCCTCCTGACATGAATCCTTAGTGATTTGAATATTGTTTTATAATTATACCTGGTTATTTTCAAAGTAATTTTTTTCTTTTATAATTGAATAGTATTTTAATAATAAATGATTTTCAAAATGAAAACAAGTATTTTACTTAAGACTTTTTCAATGCTCAAATTTAAATTCTTTTCATCTATGTCAGCATCCTTTATTAAATATTATGATTCATTGAGTTTTATCTCTTATTATACCATCTTCCATATATTATTTTTAATGGGGATCTACTATTCTGATACCATCCATCATAATACTCTGGATGGTTTTTAATTATGTTTACTTAATGGGGAAAGTTAATTACATATTTTATACTATTTTAAATAAAAATATATATGTTCATCACATTTAATCACTTTAATATGAGGAATTTTTTGGACTTATTCAGTGATGGGTGGGGACTATTATAGCCCCTCGATGTATCAGTAGGTCTCATGAGAGAAATTAGTTTGGGTATTGGCTTAAGTCTTATGTGTTTCTATATGGCATCTTGGACAAAGCCTTGCTAGTGTGTTTAGATGTCCAACATTATTAATTACATCATTATGAGATTATTTATTGATTTTCATGTGATTATTATATTAGTATAATATCCATGGATAGGTTTTCTGGATCGTGTGATTATTTTTGTGGAATTATTTGACCACATTTTATTCTAGCCATATTATGTTCAAGTTATTGATTAAATGGCATGTGTTTTAGTTATTTACCTATCCATAATTATTATTTATTATTCATGATTTCTTCCGCTATATTTAACCCTTAATAATAATTTGAGCACACCTATTTATTTTGATTTATTTTTCCCCAGGATGTCAAGTTGTATATTATGGTTGATATACGGGGTTAATATAGGAGAGTAATGGTGTTATCAAAGGATTCACTACATTTTTTGTATGTTTTAAACTGTAATAAAAGGTTTAAGTATGTATATATTTTTCCAAAATTAAAAAATTATTCAATCCTTTAGGATTCGATTTAATATATATTATTCCAATATAATAAAGTAACCACTAACTCTAGGCTATTGGGGTCGGTGGCATTATAGTTGGTATTAGAGAAATTATAGTAGAAACCATGGTAACAAGATTTATGAAAATATAGATTAAATAATGAAACCCTATGATATAATTTTTATTTACTCCCAAAAAAACCAAACTTATGATTTATAGATTATTTATACTTAAAAATTTCAATATATGTTAAGTATTTTGGGGATTATAAATTATGTTTTATAATATTATTATCTAATCTAGTGTTTTCCATTGTTTATAAATGGATCGTAATTGAAAGAATGAGAATTGTATCAATACATGTAATATGTATAGGGATTTCCCTCTTAGGAGAGATAATGAAGCGGGAGCTGGAGCTAGAGATGCAGCTATATCTTAACAAATTATAACTATATTGGAATAACTGACTCATGTTATAAATAATAACCTTACCTATATGGAGAATAATGATCCACATTGTGTTGTAAAAATGTTATACCACTTCATGAGATAATAACCTCCACCATTAAATGGGAATATAAATCCATTTTTATCTAAGAAGTGGATAAGTTATTTAGAGAAGATATTTCTCACTTTGGGATGTAATGAAAGTGAAAAGGATTCCATGTAATTTTATCATTTCTCTAGAGATGAAAATTAATGGTGTACATTGATACAAAACACTAAAGAGGATGAGGAAATATAAAACATGTAATGAAAGGATTTTAAGGTTCTTTTCTTGGAAAAATATTCCCCTTATGAATTGTGATATGATATTGAGATAATATTCTTTAGTTTGAGAGAAAAGGAGGATGTGAACATTGGTAAGAATGAATCCAACATTACAATATTAGAAAGGTATAATACAGACTACATGCATAACCCAATGAGTAAGATTTATCATTTCATTCAGGGTATAAATCTATTCCACCAAAGGGCACTGGTCTCCCAAACTTTCTCATTATAAGATGATATAGTATCATGTGATATCAAGACAATGAAATAATTATCTATGTATTATGAATTTAATGGAAATAAATAGAATGAGATAATGGTGGATCAGGAGATGGATAAATAGAAAAAGGGAAAAAGGATTTTTTACACAAGTGATAATTATGGAAATAAACACAATAGTACTTGCTTGCAAGGAACAAGAGTTTGTTACAAGTGTGGAGAGAGGGGTCATCAAGATCATGACTGCAAGGGAATTAAAAAACATATAAATTTTCAATGCTTAAAATTTAAGAAGATGGGGCACTAATCAAATGAATTCCCAAATCATAAATGGGAATATACCTCTAAAGAAGCAATGGGATCATGTATAAACTTATGTTATTACTACTGTCAAAGTGGAATAATTAAATTATTTAGGTTTCTGGATTCAATAATTATATTGTAAAAATATTTTATCAATTATATTTTGGTTAATATAATAAATTAATATTTAATTATTGTACTACAGTACTTATTCTTTAATTTTTTGGAAGCAAGCATATTTACTTTAAAGTTTTAAGGTGATCAAGGTATTCATATATGTAATAATTATAGATACAATTTATTCCTTGGGTAATATAATGTTAATTTTATTTTGGAAATTTAGTGACCTTCACTATAAATTTAGTGACTTTGAATTTGGATATATATATATTGGATGAGTCTTAAAATTAACTACTTATGGAATGCATTATGTTAAACTTTTTATATTTTTGTTTGAGGTTAAAGTATTATTAATTATATTTTTTATCATGTGATAAACATTTTGGTTTGGGAAAATATTTATAGAATAAAGGAATGACTTGTGGATATTATGATTCTTTAAAAGTACTTCGGAAAAAAAATTCATCTTGAATTTTCATTTCAAGGAATAATAGATGAAGTAAAAATAGATCAAATCACAACCAAAGGATAATAATATGATTATGACTTAGAGATAAATCAGGTTATTTTATTTTCTCAAGTTCTTTGTCGGGATGGTAAAATATTTCCTCAACCCTAGGAAAATGATTTTGGAGCAAAAAAATTATCTGTTTTCTTTTCTTAATGAGAAACCAATTTTTTCTCAACCCATCATAGATTTATAGTTTTTTTATGGTTAAATTTCTAATGACCATTTTTTATATCACTCTCCAACAGAAAATGATAGTTATATTTATCTTCTATGTCTAGGTTTTTAATTCCCAATAATTTTATCCTATTTGTAAGCCTAATTTTTTGGTGGCTATCACTTTTCCCTTTCCCTCTATTTATGGGGATGTTTTATCAATCCTACTTATGATGTGATATTTCCCACAAGGTAATTTTCAAGTAAAGACCTTTGATTTTTGAAGTGAAATTTAAAATTATGAGGAAAAAATTTATTAAATCATGGGATAATATAACATTTTTATTTTTTTAAAAGAAAACTATGTTCATTATCTCCTATTATACAGAACACCAAGCTTAATAAAATGATCAAAATATTATTATTTAATTGATATAGTTATCACCTAGCTATTGGAATGGTGGGAATGAATTATTTTAACTAAATTAGGAAAATATAGTTTAAATTTTTTTATAAAATCAATTCATTGGTTACCAATTTATTATAAATTAAAATGAAAATAAATTAAACATAAAGGATGTGTTTTTATAAAAAACTATTTGTATGCCCTCAATGTCATTTTATCTTAATAAATTATATTAATCAAAATTAGTGAAATATATTAATAAAATTTATATGTTATATATTGAATATCTTTTCTAGAAATTCATCCAATAAGCTTTATAGGATTAAGATAAAAAAAATCCAATTTTACATGTAAAAATAAATATTTTTTTAGAAGGAAATTTTACTTCCTTTTAACAGTGCACCTGCTTTAAAACTAAATTTTCACAAATTTATAAATTTATTTTTAAAAAATAAATTTATTTTATAAAATATGAATATAAAAATTATCTTAGGGAGAAATTTTGGTACTTTTCTAAGAATATTATTTTTATGAATACTGAAAAAATACTGAATTTTAATTGAAAACTACATTTTCTTCTATTTTTATATATAGTTAAATTATATTTTAAATTGGGTTTAATGTATAATTAAATTAATTATAAATCAATAAATCTAATTTAGGTTATTATAATAAATTTCAAATTTAAATTGGATATAAAAAATATTTTGAACTTTTGAACTTTTTCACTTTACAATCCCACTTTCTCGTTGTGTCTGCAAGACTAATTTTAAATATAATTTTTCTAATTATATAAATTTAATTTGGTAAAATGGATTAAATATTTGGAATAATTATTTATATATTAGGTAGTAATTACATTTCCATTTTTAGTCATATAAATTTTACCGTTGCAAAAAATAAGTATTTACTGCGATATAGGTAAAATAATGTAATAGGTTAAAATTAAAAGGTAAAGGAATAAAATACCTAAAAATTATAAAATTTAATGGTTTTTTATGTATTTATAAAAAATAAAAATAATTTAAAATATTAATTACCATCAAAATTTTTGTAAATTAATTCTACCTCAATGTTGTTAGTTTTAATTATAAAATAAACATTATTTAATCAGTTAAAACCACCCCTCCTTAAGTATAAATACCTCCCCTCACCACCCCATTTCTCTTGAAAAGCCATAAAGCTCTCTAAATTTCTGAAAAACACTATCCTATATTCTCTCCACACTTTTAAACCACCTCTCTTATTTTCTTTTCTTCTTCAAATTTTTTCTCACCTCATTCATACATAAAGTAATGGTAAATCTATAATATTTTATATACTAAATTTTTATGTTTATAATGTAATATATCATATCCAATTCATTTATCATCTCCACTTATTCAAATAAATTATTTTATTGTTCACATTATGTTAGATAATTATCTCTGTGAATAATGATTTTTTATTTTAGATAACCACCTTCATGGATACTCATAAAAGTATTATTATGGTTAAATATTATTTTAAAAGGTATATAATAACATATTTAATTTTCTTCAACTAATATAGACACATAATATTAAATAAAAAAATATTTTATGATATTTGGAAAAACTTCCAAAATAAACTACACATTTATCATTAAAGTTTTATCAAATGAATCATAATCATGTAAGAAAAAGAAATTATATATGGGGAAATTTAAACTTATGTAAGTTCATTAATAAAATTTAATTTTTATTTTATATTTTTATTTCTATTTTAAAAGAAAATCCATAATTTTACACAAATGAACTTATCATGAAACTATGAAATGAACGCACCTAAAATAATGAAAGTCATGAAATATTATGAATGAATGGATGGAAAGATATTATAAAATAATATTATAAGGTTTTATAAATTTTAGTATAGTTATGGAATGAATTAATAACATTATTTAAATCATTATACATGAGGTTAAAATATGCACCACTAAATGGAAGCATGAAGTAAGGGTTTCTCATCTCACCGTTTACTTCTGTGAGATATCTAACGTATTTACAACTTAATACTTTTGTGTTTTGTATGTACTACCATTTGATATATAATATAATGAATATAATTATATTTATGGTATTAAATGTTTCTTTTGATAATTATTAATTTTTGGGACATACAATTTGACTGATTACAAAGCGGTAAGGGATTTCTGAACTCAATTTCAATTCATTGGGATAAACTTCCGCTTCATTGATTTTTTCATGCTAAGATTATGGGATAAATTAATTTTAATTTACTTATGTTTTATTTAAACTTTTTTATGTTTATTTAAATTTTATTCACATAGTTTATTCATTAGATTAATTCTCACTTCAATAATATGATATTTGTAAGTGACTTTCTTTTAAAAAAATTATCATTATAAAAATTTACTTAAAACTCTCATTTTATCGGTGTCCATGATTTCTAAAATTGTTTCCAAAAATGATTTTACTATTCTATCATTATTTTTTTAAGTCATTTTCACTCATGTTTTAATTTTTTTTTAAAAATTTGAAAGGTATATTTTTTTCATTTTATAAAAAAGGTTCTTTGAGAACTTTCCCAAAAAATATGGAAGGAATGTTTTCTAACTTATATAGAATGAGAGGATAATCCCATAATCATGAATCCTTAATGATTTGGATATTATATAAAAATTTTACATGGTTATTTTCAAATAAAATACTTTATTTTATAATTGTGAATCATTTTAATAATAAGGGATTTTCAAAATGAAAAGGATTATTTTCCTCAAGAATCTTTCAATGACTTTGTTTAAATTATTTTCATCTATGTTAACATAATTTTTTAGTTATTATTATTCATTTATATTTATCTCTTATTATAAAATATAACATATTTTATAAAATGGTTACAGATTATTTTTACTGGGGATATACTATTTTGATGTCATTCACCATATAACACTAGATGATTTGTGATTATGTTTACTTGATGGGGAAAGTTATTTACATTTTGTATGATAGTTTCAATACAAATTTATATGTTGATTATGTTTCACCACTTTCATATGAGGAATGTTTTGGACCTAATAAGTGAAGGGTGGGGGCCACCATTTCCCCTCTATTCATTAGTATATCTCATGAGGAAAACTAGTCTGGGCATTGGATTTTGTCTTACCCATTTCTATATAGTGTCTTGTCCAAATCCTTGATGGTGTGTTTATATGTCGAAGATTTCTCATTCCCTAATTATGAGATTAGTTATTGATTTACATGTGATTATTCTATTAGTAAAATATCCATGGTTAAGTTTTCTAGATCATGTGATTATTTATGTGGTATTATTTGATCATATTTTATTCCAGCCATATTTGATTCATGTTATTGATTAAATAAAATGTGTTTTAGTTATTTATATTTCCATATTTCTTATTTATTATTTTTTATTTCATCCACTGTACTTATCCCTTACTGAGAATTTTATCTTACCCCTTATTCTGTTTTATTTTTTCCTAGGATTCTAAGAATTTTATTATGGATGATATATAGGGTTAAGCAATGAGAATAGTGGTGTTCTCAAATGATTTTATATGATGAATTTTATGGTTTCAATTGTAATTCAAGGTTCAAGTATATATCTAGTTTTATGAAACTACTAAACTGTTTGGTTTTTTAAGATTTGATTCCTTTTATATTATGAGAATGTAATAAAGTAACCACCAACTTTGGTATATTGGGGTAGAGGGTGTTACAAATTACATCTTGAACTAACCATTTTATTATGCATATGTTCTCTGCATAAAGAAACCTATAATAGTAAATATAAGTAGAAAAAATCAACATAATAATGTTTAAAAATTAAATCCATGTTTAAATAATTCTATGATAATCATCAATTATTTTGATCATTCCTCTTTTTTGTAATTAATAACATCACTCGACATTATTTTTTTATCAATTTCAAGCATTCATCCATATTAAAAAAGCAACCAAGTAGATAACAAAATATTGAGTAAATATCAAGAGGAAATGATAAACACATTCAATCATAGAGTCCCAAACAACAATTTAATTCTTGTAACAAAAATTTTTAATTGATCTAAACATGTGATAATCCACTTTTAAATTATATAAAATAAAACATTATAAAATAATTTTCATCATGATTTATTAAGAATTATAAAACTACAACATGATGTTATTTTATATTAACAATTAATTATACAATATCATGTGATTATCCATTTCTCTCTCCTGGATAATTTCCAGAATAATCACAATTATTTTATAACATGATATCATTTATTTCATTCTCTCTGTATAAACCTAAATATTATAAAATACTATTTTCTACTACTTGTGATAAATCATTAATTCACATTATTGAAATTATAATCAATAATATTAAATATATATTTTGACGTTCAATTTTCCAAAACCTTAATATAATGAAAATTATCTATAACCTAAAATATTATTCCTAATTTAGTTATGGAGAATTATAATATTATATTACCAATATTTGAATAAATGATAAAAAAATTCTTCAATGTATTACATTGAATTTGATACTTAAAACCATAACAATCAAAAACGGACATGTGATAATCAATATCTATTGAAAAATTACATATTAAGAAAAATTTAGATATATATTTGAAATAATTATGAAACATGAACTTATTTTATATTTCAATTCTTAAAATATTAAGAAAATATATTATAAATATTAAAATATATGTGATTATCCATGTTATTAAATACTATCATGAAATATATGAATTGCCGTTTATTAATAGAAGTAATAACCTCCTGCTTACATTAATACTTCCATGTGAATTCTCTTATTCCAATTTAAGTAATAACAATAATAATCTATTCATGTAATAATTTTTTCATCATTAAATTAATTTCAAGCATATGTAATCTTATTTATCTTCTGAATGTGAAATTCTGAAAAAAAAATTAATTTATACAGCATCATGCAATGATAATTATTTTTAGGAATTTAACTATTTTCAAATTAATACATAATCATTTTTAATATATAAAGTTTAGATTTTATTTAATTTTTAGAATTTTTTATTTACTCCCATTACTTATTTTCAAGTAAATTTTTATAATTGGTGTGAAATTCACATGTTTTAATTTTAAATATAATTTGTGAGAATTATTTTAAATAATATAGATTCAATTCAGTTTACTATATTAATCATAAATCTCTCCCTAATGATAAAAATTGTTTTATTATTGTTTTATACGGTTTATTATTAATATTACTAAAAATTATTCAACTATATATTTGGATAATTCTTCAATTTGAAGGGTTGTATAGACTATACAAGAAGGACCGCTGAGTTCGAGATGAAAACTAGACCAACCGTGATAATTGAATTTATGGTCTTAATCCAGAAGAGTTTTTTTGAAACACCATAATTTGTTCTAGAATATACATTTACATATTGGATAAAAAAAATTAATTCCCAAATAAAAAAATAAGGGTCCCAATAAAATCACAAAATATAACCCACAATTCTATGCAGGCTTTGAGTACATCCCACAAATATTGAATTTTTTCCCAATTTAGATATCCAATTAAGATGAAATTTTCTGTCTATAAATTAAAGAGTTATTTGTGAAATTTTTTATAATAAATGGTTTGTATTTGAGAAAATATTCCTATCCTAAAATCCATTCAAATTGTGGCATATGAAAAATCATGGATAAAATTGGATTGAAAAACATAGTTTAAGAAAACAACCATACCATTGGATAAAAAAGTAAAATGGCCACCAAATTTGGAGGTTGAAATATAAAAATAAATATATAAACCTATTAAGAATAATATTACTCTAGATTTAGTTGTATATATATTCAAATTTTTTATCCAACTTGAGGTACTGTTTTGGAACAAAAACAGTCCACCACCTTGGGCTATAAATACACTACCCTCTTCTCCTTACAAGATTTTAGAATTCCAAAACTTAAGGAGGATATTTTTTATTACCATATCCTTTAAAAGGTATTTATAGGAATTTCCATAATCTTTTTTCAATAAGAGAATCCTCTCCTCTATTTTTTTTTTCATGTTCATTACCCCCTGTTTTTATTTGTAATCGTGTAAGTTTGTTTTCTTCTCAATTCAATATTAATGAATGTTTCTTAAAAATAATCTCTAATTAAAATTTTCCTTCTATGGTGAAATATTAATTCTCTTAAAATAGTTTAAATTCAGTTAAAATCTATTTCTTATTTTTCATTCTTATTCAGAAAAAAGTATACATTTACTTCATTCACTATTCGTGTGTGTGTTTGGCATAGAACTCTTTTCTTATCTAATTAATTTTATTCTTTTATTTAACTCATCACCATAAACATATTTAACCAGATTATTAAACACCCAAATGCATGAGTAAATATCTCAAATGTTTGATTCATAATTTTGTGATGTTAAGTGATGGATAAATTTCTCTCATTTAAAATTATTTGAATTAATATTGTGTGCGTAAGACCAAATATGTTAGGGATTAATGACATGTTTTGTTTAAAATTTGGATTACATAGATTATTGGAACCAAAAATACAACTAGTTTAATGAAATATTGAACCTTCCATAAATTATATTTGATAATGATTAGAACCCCAGTCATGTTAAGGCTTGTATTAAATCCAAAATAATTGGGAGTTTTAATCAAAATCACCTCATAAAGTGGATGTTAATTTAATGAAAAGTTTTGAAAAGATCAAAGATATCACAAGATTAAATCCCTAATGATGAAATAACCCCAATAAATATTAAATTGTTAAATCAATATTCATCAATCAATCATTTCATCTAACATCTACAAACAAACCCCCCATTAAAAAGACAAATCAGAAAAAATTGACACCTAAATTTGTACCATCGTCGATGATTCAACACGAGTGACACTACACACATTATATAAGATCGATGAATATTTTAATAGTTTATGGGATACAATCAGCCACACCTCAAATACCTGAAGGGGTTATCCCAAAATAATATTAATATCTATTAACAATATATATATTCCAATAATTAAATTAAGTAGTAGTGTTCAATAATTATTATTATTATTTTTATGGTTAATCACACCCATTTAAGAAAAGTAAACTTAGGTATTATGGATTAACACTTTATCTTTAAAATAAAGAGATATCGCTAATCCCCTACCTAAAAAAGAAGGATTCATGTAACTACAACTCAAAGCAATAGATAGAGGGTATGATTTCATTAATATGAAAATTACTGGTTATGAACATGAGGAAGAATCATGGATCAATTAAAGATCGATTAGAAGATTAAAAGTGAATGATTTAGTATCACCTAGACTTGAGAAGTAAATAAAGAATCAAATTGGAAAAATATTTTCTTTTATAAAATAGAAATACAAGTTCCAAGAGGATATTTAATTTTAGTTAAATTCATATTAAAACATTTTCCATTTTACTTCACAATACCCATTTTAAGACTTAAAAATTTAAGTATGGTCAAATATTGTGTTTTGAAACCATTAATTTATTTAAAATCATCTTATTTATAGATTTAATTTTTTAATTAATGATAATTATTCATTTTCGATAAAAAAAAAGAGAGTAAAATGGTATTTTTAAGAAAATATTCAACCCCTACGTAACTCATACATATTTCATAAGGTTAATAATATTTTACCCTTATGTGGCTAGCCAAATTTATGAATTCTTGTGAAATGTAAGGATACCTATAAGTTACTTACATGGGATAATTATGTATCTTGTTTAAAAGTTAGGCTACCCTTGCATGCCTAGAAGAAACACTAGATGGATTTTATGTAGCCTTGGAGAAAACACAACTAACCTTATGTGAGACTCGGGTTACCCTTATATTGGTAAAAAATGTTGAACCACCTTTACATAGTTTTAATAAACTCGAAATCACCCTTATTTGAGGCAATCCCTACCTTTACATGGGAAGAAGGATTCTCAGATGACCCTTACATTAGATTAAGAAGATCTAGGTTACATTTACATAACTCTATTCCTACCTTCATGGATGATGAATAAAAATGGGAGTTACCTTTACACAAGTATTAAAACAGACCACCTACCCTTACACAGATAATGAAAAACACTACTTACTCTTCCATAGGTGTAAGGACCTATGTAAGTGTAAAAGTTAAGTTTAACAAAATAAATTTTTTTATTTAACAAAGTAATAGATAATAAAGGATTTATCATTAATTCAAAAATTATAAATAATCCCAAAAATTAATTAAATCACTTTCAAAAATCCCAAAATAATTTACAAATAAGCCTTTAATTTTTTAAAATTACTTCAATAATTATTGAAAATATTTTTTCCCAAACTACCAAAATCCCTATAATGATAAAGGAATGATATTTTTAAACTTTATAATCATATAATACTGGACACGGGTTACCAATAATGTCTCATTATAAAATTGATTGAGCTAAAAACCCATATACCACAACACAGTAATATAATGTGATATAAATTTTTTACTTGATTCATTGGAGGGATATATAATTTTGAGCCAACCCATTACATAATGATAAAATATATATGTTTGTGACAAATAAACATGAAAATATTCATAAATTTTTCATTACATAATTAACCAATGAAAATTAAATGGGATTCAAAAAATTAATTATAGGAAATTACAATTAATCATCTAGAGAAGGTAAATTCATAATTCCATTATATCCCTATAAAAATATAATAATTATTATATGATATTGAAAATGATGAAAAATACTTTAAAAGAATATTAAAAAATTGTAAATAAGTTAAATTATTTATTATATTCTGAAAACATTTTACAAAAAAAAATTATTTTTTCAAAATGATAGATAATGTAAATAAAAATTTCTTTAAATATTCATGAAAACGTATAAAGTAAACTTCATAAATAAATCTATGTAAAAGAGTGGGAGAAAAGGATCATGTGAGAAACATAATGGGCGAGCTATAAAAAATTCATTTACCAACTTCTTAAATAAGTCAAATATAGTGGAATTATTATATAATAAATCATGAAATTTTAGATTATAATATTCACTAAAAATTATGTAGAATATATAAATGGTTTATAATGATTTCCTACTAAAAATAAGTGATAAATAAAATTCCAAATATAAACATATTTTAAGATGAATTAAGAATCAAAGAGAGGGGAAATGATAAAAATACATGTAAAATAAAAATATAACAACACTAAAAGAAAAAATGGTTATTTAGAGAGAAATTTCATATAATTTCCCCTAATGTATACTTATAAATAGACAATATCAATTTTAAAGAGAGGTTAGAAGATAATCCCTTACCATTACTCTTGACTCCAATAAAGTCTCTTTAACCTCCTATATATTAAAAATATGCATCATAATAACTTATTTTATAACCTTATTACTATCTATTACCATTTGTATTATTCAATTATATTTATTTATTAAATTTATATTAATAATTTATAGTTTATTTTCATTATCAAATTTAGGTGGTTTTCATATTATCTTAACAATTTTGGTACAGAGATATTGATCCTCATTCTTTGATAATTATTTCATTATTCACATGTTATTAAAGGTAGTTAAAACAAAGTATTATATAAATTTATATTATCCCTTGTTAATTTTATAAAAGTTGTTTGTATTTTTCTTGGATAGAATTCATAACATGTACATTTCAAGTAACCATGTCAATTAAAATGGGTTATATTATGCCAACTAATAATTTTTTTAACCCTTATAGATGCATAATCCTAAAAAAAATTCTCTTTAATATCATATATTACCATCATTTATATTTTTATAATCGTACATTATGTAAATTATGAATATAGTATAATATTTTTCATGTAGTTGGTTGAACCAACCCAAAAAAATACATTCTATACTAATCAATGAGTATGATAATAGAGTAATATTATGGTAATACCATTTTTAAACAATCATAATGAGGTTAATAGAACATAACTATAGTGGATTATGTGAATTATAAAGATTTTATATGAGAATTTAATTGAAAAATAAATAGATTAATTTGATACCTTCATCGATGGAATCACTGCTTCTCTAAATGTATTCCTTTATAATGAGGGTTCTATGTATCATTCCTAGAAACTTATAATACAAAATAAAGAATAGAAATTTATGATATTTAATTTTGAGAAAGGATTCAATAATAAACTGAAGGGTTGATTTTTTTCTATAAGAGTAAATGAGGGTTCCTTTTATAGATAATTCTGAGTGGAATATCATAATTTCTCATTACATAATGGTTAAAGGAAATTATTAAAATAACAGTGGATCATAAGTGTAAAAAATGAGGATTGAGATGATATCCATTATTAAATTTCATTTTTGTTTTTATGATCTTTATACATCATTTTAACTATATACTTTATTTTAACATTTTAACAGTTTACCAATGGCATTCACTATTCACCATTGCAATTTAGTTTTTTTTTAAATGAAAGTAATACTTTTTACTAAATTTTTTCCATTATTTAAAAAATTAAATCCATTTTATTTAATTTTGTCTCTAAAAATTTGAAATTTAAATTTTAAATAAAAATACATGATACTTTAAAAATATAATTTATTTAAATAAAAACATTTTCTTATTTAATTAGAGATTATATTTTTATTTACTATCATTAAATAATTATCTAATAAATATAAATTACTTATTATACATTTTAAATATAAAATTTATAAAACATTATTCATTTCTATATAATAATTATATTCCTGTGATAAAATTTTTATTATACCCATTAACTTTATCTATATAGTCATATATATATATCCAATGATCACATTACCCCTTTTCATTCATATATATAATCTTACATACTTCTATAAAATTCATTCATAAAAATTTTTATTTCCCTATAAAAATATTTATTATTTTTAGAATGATTTTTATTATTTTTGTACCCATAATTTGTATTATAATTTAAAATGAAAACAATAAGAATGAATATTTTACATTCTTGGTCATTTATTGAATCATGGTTTTATTCCTATTATAATTTTAATAAGGGTGTTTAATATTTCTTTCTAATAATTTATTAATATTTATTATGTTTTAATATGATTCCCTAATGAAATATTGTTTTTCTCATTTCCATTCAGTGTTTCATTGAAACATGTTTTTTTAATATAATGAATGAATAAAATATGGGGCAATAAATTCTTTCCCATGAATAAAATTCACCATTAGAATTTAATTTCAAATGAGAAAAAATGATTTCACTTTTAATTCATTAAATATTTAGGTTCTGATGTTGGTTCCTCAAACATAGGATTTCTCCAATGAAATTTGATAATGGTAGTGATCTTATTTCATAGAAATTTATCTATATGATCTAATATATCTGCTAGTTTTCCCTCATAATATAAATCATTTTCTAGTTGTAAAAACATTTAGTTAAGTACATGTGATGGATTGGGTATATAATTCCTTCAAAGTGATACATAAAACACATTGTGTACTTGAGAGGGATTTTTTGGAAGTCTTAGGTGATAGTATACGTTTTCCATGTGATTAAGGATTTCAAAAGGGTTAATGTATCTAGGGAACAACTTTTCCTTCCTCTTGAATCTCATAACCCTCTTCAATGGTGACATTCAAAATAATACTTTATCATAAATTCTAAAAACCAAATCACTTAGATGATTATCAGCAATTTTATTTTATAAACGTTTTTATACATTAATATGTCACTTAATGATTTGAATCATCACTGAAATTTCTTAAGAAATATCTAATCTTAGTATATTCTACTTTCCATCCCCATCACAACATATTAGATTTATACCCATGTTTCTATAAAAATTTTCGCATAGTGATATTTGATATCTATAATTGAAACTGTTGTTGTATGAGAACTCTAAAATAGGAGGATGTTGTTCCCTTCCTCCTTTGAAATCTATTGATTATGATCACAATATATCTTCTATATTTTTAATTTTCATTTTATAGTAACCATAAATCTAAGGAGTATAATCTATAATAATGTTAAAATATGTACACAATACTAATTAAATAATTATACAAAACATTGATGTGAACCTATTATGTAGTTTAGATATAATTGAAAATCCTACTGTATACAATCTTACCAATATTATTCTGTATATTTCATAAATTTTATTGATCAATAAATATTCTCAAATAGAAATTAAATGAGACAAAATTTTAAAGTGACAAACCAAAACACAAATGGTATTATGTCCTTTAGTTTTTTTTGGAATACTTATAGGATTGAAATGTTCCAAATTATTCTATAGTTATATATCATCCTTCTCTACCTCCTTGGTATTCACATGGATGAATGGTTTATCATTCATTTGGGAAAGAGAGGATTTATCTCCTCCCTCATGATTTCTAGGTCTATCCTTTACAAATCCATGAGTATTGGTTTTGGTTAAATCCACATCATGAATAATATAGTATAGTTCATTTTTCGTAGAGTATTATCCACCCTGCTTACCTTCCCAGGGTTGTAATGTATTGATCATTCATAGTCCTTGATCAACTCCTACCATAACCTTTAGGAAATCCTTAACTCCTTTTATATACACTAATTTCTTATGATAAGTATTTATATCATACTTTTCACAATATTGATTAGGCCTCCATTTTTTTCCAGAAAAAAATCCAAAAATTCATTAAAAATTATTATATCCATAATATTGAGGTTATTCTAAAATATATGATATAAATATCCCTCATTATCAGATAAGTGAATTAATTTCTATATGGAGTTCATATCCGTCCATGCACTGATAGATGATCATTTGTTGATTTAGGATATGAAACATGATTTTACTATTCTAAAAATTATTATGGGATCTATGTAGAGAGTTCCAATCCATGTCTAAAATCAAGTCAAATTCAACAAATCGGGAAATTAAAATATATAAAGGAATTATCCTTCCAAAAAATTAAATCGAAAACTAGTTATAAACTTTTGGTGAAATATTTATACCATAAGGTGTTTTCAATACCAATTAAATATATGATCATTGGGATGGTGGATTAATAATTTTAGAAAACTTTCATGATATGAAGGATTAAATATATATATAGTTAAATAAGACATTTTTAATTCATGATAAGATGAGGAATGTACCTTCACCACACTATTTTCAGGATCCACCTCAGTATTATGGATCACATGATCCTTCCCTTTATCACATGGTTTTAATGGTATTTAATGTCAGTTCCCCATTGGGTTTGTGAATTTATCTACCCAATTCCAAAATTATATATATTTAAAACATTTAATGGTTTTAGGTGCATTAAGTGGGAAATTAAACACTTTTTTTGAGTTGGTCACCCTCTTCATAAAACATTATAATTTATGTACTTGATGGAATTCTATTCAATAATTTGACTATTTCCCCATTCTGTTAAGAAAATTAACCCATGATTCTTGAAACATTTTTGTTATATATAAAATTTGACTTCCATTTTATAATTTCTGTTTACATGAAAATTAATTTTCTTTTTCTTGGCCCCTAAACCATGATCATAAGAGTATCTTATTTCCATTTCAACCTTAAGATCACACTGAATAAATTCATCATCGCTAATAATGTCCCCTATAACTAACTCTTTTTAGAAACATGTTTGTAATCTACTAAGTAAATAAACAATTTCTATTTTTGGGTCAATAATAAAACTAGATTCATTCCTTTCAGGTCTCATATATTTATCTTCATATGTACCGATGGATTCATCCTCCTTTTGTTTTAATTCAATAAATTCTCACTTTATTTTAATGAGATGTGTTGGAGGGAAAAATTATTAAATATATATATATTATTAATATCCTTATATTCTATGCAGTCATTTTATTCATTTTTTAGTTCCCTTTATAAGATTTTTTCATCGATCTATCTCTCCTTTCAATCTATAAACAGTTAGAATAACCATTTAATTATCTAAACACTAAATAATAAAAAAAATATTTTTCTATTTTTTTATCCATTTCTTAGTAATTGGTAGATCCAAAGATCAACTAAAGGATGGGGTACATTGTCTCATAAATTAATCAATGGTCAGTTTTTACCCTCTTAGAGTATTTGGGAGCTTAATGATGTTAGTATTATTATTCATAAGTTTAAAAATTTGGGTGAGAATTTTCATGAGCTTGTTCACTCTATATCCTATCTCGTTTAATTACTCATCAAGAAAATCAATGCATTTACCATGCACTCTATTCCTCTTGTATCCATCCATTAACTAAAACCCAAAAAAAATATCTTGAGTATTAAAAAATAATAACAAAATAGGTAATCATATGATAATAAAAATAAATCCTAATATTTTTATCCATTTAAACTATCCTTACAACTTATGTAACTTCATGTTTAACCCCCCATACTTTCTATATTATTTATGAATTTATATCACTATTATCACATACACACACACAAACATATATATGTATGTATTATATGTAATTTTATTGAATGGATAAAAATATCTCTATAATTTTTTTATTTCCACACATAGTTCCCCATCTCATTCAAATAGATTTATAACCTCCAATAATTGCATATAGATCTTCATTTCTTTATGTGTGAAACATATTTTTTTTAACTCTGAACATCCAAATGCCTATTTTCAATAAAAAAATGAATAAGATGATAATATATTCAATAAAAATCACTACATGGTTGATCATCTTCACCATTAGTGCATAATCTTCTTCCACCCCCCCCCCCCAAATATATCAACCCAAAATATCTATATATAGGAAGCTTATAAATTTTTTAAACCCTCAATTAATTGGATAAAAATGGATACATTGAACCAATTTTCTATAAATAGATTCGATTTTGGAATAACATATATTTATTTGAGTTTATTACCTATTTATGAATCCATAAAATTAAAAAAAAATCACTTTAATTCCAATGGATACAACCTAACCATATCATACATACACTTTAAACCATTAAAAAATATTATCCATTAAAAATCGCAATAAGTAACACCCAAAAAACCTATAATTTTAGGGTGTTTGAATATTATCTACATAAAAGTATTATTTTAAAATAAAACTTATTAAATCCCACAAAAATTCCCTCACATGATATATTTATAAGTATATCATGCATAATATTATTTTTTATTACCATATGAATTGAATCATAAGAGACGGGTGAGATCAAATGATCATTAAGGGGTAAAACATATGATATATCAATCCCAGTTTTAGGGATACTAAAGTATTATATTGGATCTATTTATAATAGGTATGTTGACAATAAGGTTATTGACATTAAGAAAATAACTTTAATGTGAATGAAGAAGGTCAATATGATACTTGTACGATTGTTAACAATGTGCTTGATTGATTGTTGCTTGGAGTTCTTGAAAAGGAATCTTGAGGTTTTTTTGTGTGGGATACATTATCCATATAAAGGAAGGAATTTTAGAGGCAATACATATGATAAGAGAATTTAATATATTTGAAAAATATTACAACATGACCAACCAATAAAGGCCACACCATGGTGGTGGCCATGTTGTTTGATGAAATTGGTGATTTCCAAGTGATCCATGACATAGAAAAGACTTCGGTAGAGAAGGAAATAAACAGCATGGGTAATTGGAAATGGATTAGGTTTTGGTGTTCCATGTGGTGAAATACCATATCACCTATGAAAAATGGTCAATATGATATGGACCATTCCATAGAGGTGGATGTGGTGGCATGAGAGAATCCTTGTGTAACATAGGGAATTCAAAAATGGATGTAGTGGTGGCCATGGTCAAAAGGTGGTCTTCCTAATCAACGTGGGAATAAAAAGATGACCATTTATTAGTGTTCAAAATGTTTGGTGAAAAATGGAAAAATGTTTTGAACCACATCATAGTGGTGGCCATGGTTTATAGATAAAGTTGAAATCCAAAATATCCAATAGTATGAGACTACACTGTAGTTCTTATTGTGATGGAGTCAAAATAAGAAAATATTTTTCAACATAACATGGTGAAGGGTGTGTCAATGTAAGACATACATAATTTGAGAGAATAAATTATGGAGATGCATGGATGGTTCTTCAATGATTCCAAAATCTGGGATCTCAATTTTAGACAATGATTCTAGCCTAAATCAAAGGATTATCTAGTAGTTAAAATGATGAATTAATTTTGGAATTAATTCATGAAATAAAGAGAGAGAATGATGCTCCATTAAACTATCACTCTTAAATATAATTTATGAAGATCGTGGAGGAGGTTTATGAGGGGATATGGGTGGTTTTCATAGCCCATAATGGTGAAACAGGTAGAAAATTAATTAGTTTACCATATCCTTGTTCAATAGAGAGATTGATATGGAAAATATAAAAGGTTGAATAATTGTAAAAATCTATATTTGATTGTCAGAAGAAAATAAATAATAAGTTCAGGTAAGGGGATATAAGTATGAAGAATATCTTAGAACCATATGAACAATCTTCTAAAAAAAGATGAAGGATATTACTATGAAAATAGAAAATTGATAATGAGTTCTAGAATTTGGATGGAAGAGAAGAAGGTGTTGTTTGAGATACCCTAAACAACAGAAACAGATGGTCTAATCTAGAAGACCCTAAACTATAAAAATAGAAGTTCCAAGATATTTGACCTAAAATTGTAGCATTACATCAATTTGGAAAAAAATAAATCCAATTAAAAGAGTCATAATTCTCTCTAGGTTGAAAACCTAAAAAGTGAACCATTGGAAAATGTCACATCTATTCTTGATGGACATGAACTTTGTGTGATTCAAGAAACTTTGATCATTTATAAAGAAAAAAGAAAAAAAACTTGTCAGGGTGAAAAAACATAAAGGGTGGCATGAGAAAAAACTAAGTCAGTGCCTGCTAATATTTTCCCATATGAAACTTAAGTAAAAGTTACGGTAATATAAAATAAAAATAAAAAAATTTAGGGGTCATTATCTATACCTAGAAAAAATTATTCTATGACCACTCAGTTCATTGACTTAGGAAAAATCTAGAGCACATTCCTTCTAGGACATATTTACCCAAGTTATCTTTTTGAACAAGATGATCTCAGAATGACTAGAGAAGATACCCCAATGAGGATTCTTATACCTTTAATCATTTATGGTCAGATCTTGTATAATTTCTATTAATATTTGAGCATTTGCATTCAAAATTTGGGTTCTCTTGGTAATATAAAAATAATTTTCATTTTTATCATTCTATATGATATTGAGTCAATGAAATTCCATGGGTGTGATTAATGAAAGAAAGATGAATAACATAATGTAAAGTATAAAATGTTTTCCCAATGATGATTTACAAGGAGGGATGAATCTACATAGCCTATATTTTGTCTAGTTAATTCTAAAACTGAATGAAGATCATAAATGTAAAGGCCCATTACAATATTCACTCAAAGGATTACTTTATCTCTATTAAATTTTTTTCCAAGGAGGATATAGAATAAAATAGTTGATCAATTGACGCTATCTCCACCTCTAAAACCTGTTGTGATGATTCCACCCTAGGAACAACATCATTTATGGTCTTCTCTACCAGGTCAAGGGGGCCATATTAATCTGACATAGTTTTCTCTAAATATTTCCGTATATATTGTAGCTAGGATATCTACTATTGAAGTTGATTGATTTTGGATTGTACTATGACAATATTTTCCTTCCCAACATTGATAAAGATTCAATGATCCATTACCTCTTTAGCGTGTTAGGAAGCCTCATTTAGGGAATTCTCCCAATTTTTTTTGACTGAATATGTTTCCTCCACCACTATTACCCTCAATTCAAGAGCCCGCCTCTGTTCTCTTAGAGAAAACATTTCTTTCACCTGGTAATAGAGAACCTTATATTCCAATAAATCATTGAATAGGGTGGTAAAAAAATACCTAATATTAACCAATCAATCCTTCAGCTCATCCAAAGGACCCTATAAGATTAGGATCCAAATATCCCCCACACTTATTGCCGCATTAATTGATGTATTTTTGCATACTCTAACCTCAAATCAATAATAATCCATAAATATAAATATATTCAACGACTAAGACACTAAGTTAGGGACTCTTACTAGCATCCTTTTATAAGATTGGTATTGAGTTTATTTCCATGTTAGTTGGCCCATTTTGGGTCTCTCTCGAAGAAGGGTTCGAGGCCTCTGAGCTTTGAGGTGATTGTACTCTAATGAGAGGTAAAAGATATTATCAATCAACAAATGAATAATATGATTTTTTATGATTTTCAATGGTCATGATCAAAACTAGAAATATACCTTTTTTTTGTTTCATCGCTAGAACCATATGTCACATCGATCTTATCATCATGGGTAGAAGTCATTCCCTCTTACGACAAGTGATGTGGAGACACCACTAATTTTTTCTCCCTCAACATAGTCTGCATGAAACCTTTAAGGACTATAAGATAAAATAAATGTTTAGTGACATAATACACATTAGACAATATGTTTTTTATTTAAATAATTGGTTACCCTCACCCAATGTCACCTTGAATAGGGCTAAATAGGTGGAAAAATAAATATTGTCATCAAAATATTTGAGAATATATTTTTCATATATGGGTAAAAGGGAACAATTGTTAAATCATCAATGGAAATTTTTAGGTCCTATGTTATTGGAACCTCAATAGTTTTTACTCCTTGATAGAATAGAACTGGTGTCAATGTTTTTTTTAGAGTAGTAGAAATCCCACTAATATTCTTTAGAATAGATTTTTGTTCCTCCACATAGACTCGGTGAGGACCTGCTCTTTTTGAAAGATTCGAATATTGTATTGAAATGGCATAAAAATGAGAAGAATTAAAAGTGTAAAACTTACTGAAGGATTACGAGTGAGAAATATTAGATGGATAAAGTGATTCCGTTTTATTTTCCTCTCTAAGTAAGGATCCATGGAAGGGTTTGATACCAAAGGCAGTGAATATGGCATGGAAAAAAGTGTGGATTGTGACCCATGGAAACCATCACCTTCATTAGCTCCCTCTGACCAAGATATCCCTCTTCTATGGTATCCTGGTCACCATCTGGGTCAACCTTAGTGAATGTGACCCTGTGGGAATACAATGGATATGTTGAGGGTGACCGAGTCCCTTCATATTCTTTTCATACATAAGAAAATTAAAAATATACATATCAACATGAGTTTAATAGAAATGAAATCATTTGAAGGTGGTAGTAAATATATTCTTACCTTGTATTTAGATATAGTATGATCCCTCTCATCCATGGAAACAACTATTGTGGTTGGAACCATCATCTATTGTACCTGATATGAATAGTGTATTTTTCATTTCACACTTTTTATCATCACATCGAGGTCTTAAAGGAATGCCTTGAAATCAGTAGGATGGTCTTACAGGGTCATCCCACTTGGAGTAGTGATGTGAATGAATCCCATCAAGTCTATTTTCACTTGACATAACAACCCCATATTTTATAAAATGAATTATCTTTCCTATAAATTTCCAATCGCTGACATGAAATAGGAAATGCTAGCCCAGCTGAGGATTCACTAATGGGTTCCTCACTCATTGTATAAATATAGAATGCAATCTTTTTTGATTAAAAATTGATTTTGGACATATCACTTCCTTGTGAGAAATATTTGAGTTCATGGCTATTCTTAAAGAAAGATTCCTTCTAGGTCTCAGATTGGTCTCGGTCATCAGTGATAGCTTTGTGGACTTAAGTAAAAATGTGGATAAGTTCACAATTCAGGAATTAATAGATATATATCAGTATAACTCTTGGAAAAACCAATATCAATGCATTCATAGAGAAACTTACCTCAATAAAAGTCTCATCACTAGTAAAAATCAACCAAAATTAGTGATCCAACATCGGGTGCCTTTTAGATCGGATACAGAGAGGAGAATATCACCTCAATGGAATACATTGAAATTGAATCCCAAACTGATAAGGGGTATACCATTCACAAATAATTTTGTAATAAATCCTAGTGGAGAGAACACCCTCATTAAACTTAATCAAGTAATCTCAATCCTTGAGGTCTCCCTCACTATTGTTAGTAATACCACCCATTGGTGCCTTAGAAAGAATGAAAGATAAGTGATCATAGAGACTCAACTAGGCCCTAATTTCCTAGTTATTTAGTGTGATGGGACTCAATCGACTAATGAACTATAAAAATGGTTTTAACTGGATATCATGAATATTCTAAGCATTCATATACTCATGTCTACCCAGGTGATCCCCCATCCAAACTGACAACACTTAGAAAGGTCCAAAGACTCTAAATAGGGAACTTACCCTATATATATGGCATAGAAGGTGATATAGTTTGGCCAACATAGGAATGGAAAAAACAATGTTTCTTCTTCTTTACATAGATTCTTTCATCGTGAAAGTAGAAAACCTAACTCCACCCTTTTTTGATTCAATATTAGGTAGCTAATTTGGTACATTACAATAAATATATCACATTGAATAGGTTAGTTGATTTCAAAAATTACCCCCACCCCCAAATAATTAAATGAAACTTCTTCAACCATATACTAATAATAAACTTTGGACCCATGAGACTCTTTCCTAGGGTAGGCCTTCATCTTCATGACTTTAGGTTCATAATTTTCCTTTTGGAAGAAAAAAAACTTTCCCATTTATTAAATGAGATATTCACCCTAGGAAGTGGGAACTTCCTAAGGACCATCTCAGATAGCTTGATCAGATCCCTAGAAATGTTATGGGTTTAATCTATATCATCCTAATATGATGATGAAGGGAAAAACTCATCATACATATCTCTCAAAATTAGTGTGTTGTTGATTTTATTGACATCCTAGGGACTGATGATGACTTCATTATGCATCAAATGAAATGTATTTGTGTTTGGACTCCATAGGATGACCAACTCATTCATTAATATCTTGTTACAATAGAAAAAGACTTACAAAATCTTGGATTCCTCATACATGTAAATTAACTTCAACTTAGTAGTGAATATTATGGTAGTATGTTGCACCCAAAAAGGACATCCCTAGTCTATCACAAATCTCCCTCTTGATCGATGGTACTAGCTAGCCAACCATTTGAACTTATGATTCCTAGAAGATTTTTGAATTATTGATAAAAACATATGAATTTTAGGATCTAATTCATGATAGACCTATTTTAATTTTGTTGGAATAAATTGTAACATATAACCGTCAGATCATTTTTCATTAGAAATAATGTGGCCCACATGAGAGATATTTGATCTAAAGGTGTTATAGGTCTTGAAGATCCAAGAAGGAGTCATAATATTTGAATGTGGTGTCGATATTGAATAATAATTTTTTAGGAAAAACCCATATAGAGGTAATAAGTCTAAATAATGCTATTCTACAAAAAATTCCCCATCAAGTTAGGCAACTTCACCTAAGATGATGAGATGACCAGACATTAGTTAGTATCCAAATTTTCAACCATGACTCTTTGACGAGCCACTACTGTTGCAACTTCTTTTTTTAAGACATTTAGAAAAAAATATAAGAAGCTTATTTCATACAAGTACGGAACCTTTTAAAAATAAGTAAAAGAAGTGAATATTCCTACTACAAATCATATTGATTGTGTAAACCATATAACATCCCATGGTCACATGATCAGTTTTAATACATCTAATCATTTGAACACGTGAAGGTCATGTGGATTGCATAAATATTAAGTGATCATACGACATCCCCTAAGAGATATGTGAAGCACAAGAAGTGACCCTATGGCTAAGGACATGTGTCATTGTTAATGTGACATACTATTGATTTATTAAAAAGTTTGGTGCACGTGTTTTTGGGACAAGGTGATCATGAAGTGAGATTATATGGAAAGATCATACGATTGAGTTTATAAATTGGTTTTCATAATGGGGTTACATGAAGTGGTCTTTCCAAGAAATCACATAAGATAGGAACTCATAAGAGATAATGAGGTTTGTTTCATAAGTGAAATAACTAAAATCTCACTCTCCTGTTTATAGGGAACCTCTTAGAATTGGAATATTCTCTTGGAAGACTAAAATATTCTTAGAATATTAAATAGAAAAATACTAAGAGACTCAGGAGGGAATTTAATTCCTCATAACCAAGTCATTATTTCTTCATACTTCTCTTCTAAGGGGGTGGAGGGGGGGATTTGTTGATGCCCACCAAATAAGCATTATAAATTTTATAGTAGGAGAAATACCTAAATCATAGGTATTAATTTATCTAAGAATGAATTAAAGAAGCATCATGGATACATGTTGATTAATAATTTAAATCATACAAATCATTTAACATTCAATATTACTTGTGATCACATAGTCCTAGGACCATCATTATAATGGGTTATGCACTTTACATGATATTTCAATTGATCACTCCAAATCCATTCGATGAGACCTTATGATCTCAAGAAGGATTTCATATGGGTATTTATTATACATGAATCCCATTAGACAAGTCCTTATGATGATATGACATTTTTATTGAAAAATGTTTAACAATCTCACAATGGGATAATGTGTAAAAAATTGAAAATAATGGAAAATTCATGAGATGGGATGTCACAACCCCCTCCCCACAAAGTGTACCCCTCCTGGGCCAGCAATGTGATAAGGGAGATAATGACCCCCAAGTCCCACCTCCAGTAGGCCCCGGGTTGGCGACTAGCACCGTGGGTATAGTAACACACAAAAATGGGAGGCATAACACTCTAAGAGAACACATGCAGAAGAGAGAGATAAGATAGACACCAATCAAATCCAACTCAGACTACAATATAAACAAAACCCCAAGTACACATAAGAAATGTCCTGCAGAAGTACTACAACTGAAAGGGGAAAAACTGCAAGTACCCAAAAGAAAGTAAAAATAGTAGCAACCACAAGCCCGAAAAGCTCTTGAAACCACAAGCTAGTAACCACCAGCCTGATCTCCAACCAGCTCCAAGTGACCTGAAAAAAAATTTACATATACATAGGGTGATAATAACAGTATACTAAGTAGGATCCTCCCTGAAGCCTCTTGTGCAAAAGTAAAGAAAGCATCCTAAAGCACATTGAACAATAAGTGAAACTAACTAGTCACCTAAATAGGTATACTAAGTTCCCAACCTCACCATGGCTACTCTCACCAAGTAACACATACAATTATATATCATATAATAAAGAATATCAAGGGTACCCCACTACTACTTCCCCACTGGTTTTCTGCTTTTCCTCAATGTCTCACGTTCTGAGAATCTCTCTCCAAAAAGGCTTGACCACAGACACTTGGGCGAAGAACCACAATATGCACCTCGTGCAACAAAACCACCACGTCCACACACCAAAGTAACCAAGTATTTTCCAGGATCCACCACAACTTGCATAACATTTATCATATGTCGGGTATTATACCTCAAGCCATTACAGCCCATACACCGAGTAAGGATCCTCAAGCCATCACAGCCTATACACGTTACACCTATAGTAGTCTATAGAAAACTATATCCAGAATATATGTGTGTGAATAACCACAAGCCATTACAGCCCTCTACACACATATATGGGGAAAACTAACCAATGGGCCTACCAGCACAAGTAACTACCAAGAGAAGAGAGTGGGGCCAAAGGGGGTAGTTGGTCATCCATCCTCTCACCGGAATGTTGGGGAAAACACCCCCTCAAGACTCAGAATCCCCGGGGTGTCATTTTCCCTTACTGACAAGGTGGAGTAGCGTATGGAAAAACAAATTGTACAAAATATTCTATAACTCACAACCACACTATGGGCATAACCTAGTCTTAGACACGCTGTAACTAACGTCTCTCATACTTCGGGCTTCTACTTCTAAGACTAGGTATCCTATATGCACACGACCATTTAAAGATCTTTATTAGATTACATCATTCCCTTTTTCAGTTCCACCTTACATTAATTAAATTCTTTATACATTAATTAACCATGAACAATCCCACATTAAGTTTCATTAGCATCACACCCAAAGTCAATTGTTCCTTCAAAATTACAACCTCATCATTATGTTCTAGAAACTCCATCCCCATGGGTTAACACCATTTATTCAATTATTCATTATATAATTACTTTCCCATATTCCCAAGAATTCTTGAAAAACATTCTATGCTACTAAACACAAGGGGGCTCAACATGGTGGGTAGATGTACTACCCATCGAGTCTTTTCCACTTATAACAAGAGCATATACCCATCCTTCCTTGATAAGCTAAACACGGAAAGAACATGGCATACCCCGCATGTCTTCACCTCTTTCGGAAGAAGGGTAAGTAAGAACATCCACCTTGAGTAGTGGGGAAAAGTAAAGCAGATAAATAACCAATCAAAAAATCAGAAAGCATCCAACAATAACATCCATCCCATTCAATCATACTTGGTGTCCTCCCTGATACCCACATGCATAAACCGATGCATCTCGCCACTCTAGGCGTCATCTGCTGCCACAACCAAAAGGGCCTCCATGTCCCCACATATCACAACACCCATCCAGGCTCACATCACTTCACAAGCAGCAAGAAAACAAACACCACATTAATTGGGCTCTTGGCCCTATAACAATCAAGAGGGTAACTCAGAACCCCTTAAGGAATTATCAAACAATTAGTTCTTTAATCCATTTTGAATTAACAGATTTTTTATTCGTATGTTCTGAATTCAGGAAACCTAATTAGTAAGCTATCACAAATAATTAAACATGCTTACTCCGCCAATTTGATTAACATCAAATTACAACTAGAAACAAATTCTTTTACATGCCTCTTTATCTTTAGCCAAACAATTATCAATTAATTCCAATTTACATTATTTACCGATTTCTATCAAGAACGAACAACTAATCAAAGCAAAGAATATATATCACACTATCTAGAAAAACATGAGGCAATAACATACGACCGATATCAATTTATTTATTCAGTTAAAATATTTATTATGTTAATTAAATTGTCATATCATGGGATTAAACATGCTAAAAATACAGTTTCATGTAAAATAAAAGAGAATCAATGAATCCCCTACCTCAAACAGTTCCTCACGTTCTTTATCCACACAACGGGTCATGATCCTCCACTCGTGACAACTACAACCACCTGAGGATGTCACGGTACGATAGCACCAACCAATCCCCAAGAAAAAACCCATTAGAATCATGGATATTACAAGCTATAATATTGAATGGAGAAACATGAGGAGATGTTCCCCAAAGGAACGATGATAAAACATACCTTATATCGAAGATTGACCGATATAGCTCGGTAGCATCAAAATAGAGAGGAACCAATCTGAGGAGTAAAATTTGATTGTGAAACTCCTACGGGATGGATTGAAAGTTCTAGCATCTCATATCCGAGAACAAAGAGGAATGAAAAGGTAGGATGATATCTTGTCCTTTTTGAAGATTTAATGGGGTGATGATTTAAGATACGCTTAATTCCCCATTAAAAGAGGATCGCATTAACCCACGCATTTTGACCAATTAAAAACATCCTGAGCCATAGGAATAATTAATATAGGATTTATGGCCTATGAATCGGCCTTAAGAGTTCTTAAAATAAGGCTTTAAATGTATTTTACGTCAAAGTAAACGTCAAAGGGGTGAAACTGTAGGAAGCTGGAAACACTATACACCTACCGTTACTGTACACCTACCATTACTGTACACATACTGTTAGAGGTTACCTATAGAGGTTACCGATAGACCTCACCATTCTGGAAACACTACAGACCTACCGTTACTGTACACCTACCGTTACTGTACACCTACCGTTACTGTACACCAATCGTTAGAGGTTACCAATAGAGGTTACCGATAGACCTGTTCACTGATGGAACTGTTCACAGAATTGGAAAATTGGAAAAATTATTGGGGATAAGTCACCTTGAACTCCTGAAACACCACAAACACCATATTTTCCCAAAGTAATGGACCAGAGAGGTCCGGTCCATTACATCAGATACCTCTCAAAATATTCTCATCCTTGAGAATTCTAAACCAACCTAAAGAGACAAAAATAAGAAATGGGGTCCAAACAACCACACATCGAGATACCTCTCAAAAGATAGAAAGCTAAAAAATCAACAAAAGAAATTCATATATAAAACATGAAAGGTCTAACCACAAAGGGAACATCGTTACATGAAAAGAGTTAAATATCAAACAACTCTGGGTACTGAGCACGTATCTGTGACTCACATTCCAAGGTACTCTCCTCCATTACACTATGTCACCATAAGAAATGAACTGAGGGGATACAATGCCCGCGCAACACCTTCTCCTTGCATTCTTAGATCTCCAAAGGTTGCTCCTCAAAGGTTGCATCATCATCAACATAGATCTCTCTCCAATAAATGATGTGAGAGTCATCATGAAGATAACGATGGAGCTGTGATACATGGAAAACATCATGTATCCGACTCATCTGTGGGAGAAGTGCTACTCGATACGCCAGAGCTCCAACATGAGCTAACACCTCAAAAGGCCCAACAAACCAAGGAGAAAGCTTACTTCCACGACCAAACCTTCGCTGCCCACGATGGGGAGTCACCTTCAAAAACACATGATCCCCAACATTATACTCCAAGGGTATCCTCCTTTGATCAGCATATGATTTCTGACGATCTTGCGCTATCTTCATCCTCTCCCGAATCACATGGACCATCTCTGTTGTATTCTGTACTAGTTCCAGTCCAAGAATTGATGACTCTCCAACCCCAGTCCAGCACAACAGAGAACGGCAAGGCCGGCCATACAAGGCTTCAAAAGGCGCCATACCGATGGTGGAGTAAAAACTATTATTTTAAGATAACTCCACCAACAGTAAGTGCCTCTTCCATGAACCTCCAAAATCAAGAACATAAGAGTGTAACATGTCTTCAAGAGTATGTATGGTTCGCTCTGTCTGACCATCCGTTTGAGGATGAAAAGCAGTTCTAAGGCATAGTTGATAACTGAAATCATGTTGGATACCTCTCCACACTCTAGAGGTAAAACTAGGATCTCAATCAGAAATGATCGTCCTAGGGACTCCATGAAGTCTCACCACCTCTTCTAGATACTACCTCGATAAAACTTCCACTGATATTTACTCCTTGATTGCTATGAAGTGGGCTTATTTTTTTAAACGATCCACTACCACCCAAATAGAATCATGTCCTCTTAGAGCTCGAGGTAAACCAATAACAAAGTCCATTGAGATGTCCTCCCACTTCCAATGAGGAATCTATAATGGCTGGAGAAGACCACCAGGAACATGGTGTTTGGCCTTCACCTTCTGGCAGACTAAACATCGAGACACAAACTCTGCAAGTGCATGCTTCATTCTAGGCCACCAAAACTGGCTCCTCAAGGCTCGATACATCTTTGTCACGTCAGGATGCACCTCTAAAGGCGAACTATGAAACTCTCTGAGAACCATCTCGTGCATTGTCAAGGGAACAAAAATCCTTCCACGATACAACCCTCAGTGTTGTTCATCCTCTGACCAACCATCAGGGGCATCAATACAAACAACTCGGTCTCTCCAAACCTCCACCTCTAGATATCCCAACTGGGACTCTTCGACCTTCTGCATTAGGGATGATTGTACCGTCATCTGAAAAAGACAAACTCTACCCCAAACTTCTTACATATCAAGATGCAATGCTGATAGTTCTTCCATTACTCTCCAAGAATCACCGGATTCATACACAGCATCACTACGTGACTTTCGGATCAGCGTATCAGCTACAACATTCCCTTTTCCAGGTGTATACAATATTTTGAAGTCATATTCTTGCAAGAACTCCATCCACTGAAACTGTCGTAAGTTCATGTCACACTGGGAGAAAACATACCTCAAACTCTTAAGATCGGTGAAAACCAAAAAGAGGTCACCAATGAGGTAATGTCTCCACAACTTCAGATAAAACACCACGGTTTCCAACTCAAGATCATGGGTGGAATAGTTTTGTTCATGGGGATACAACTACCGAGACCCATAAGAAACAACTGACCTTTGCTGCATGAGAACATAGCCTAACCACATATGTGAAGCATCGTAGAAAACATCAAACTGAATTCCCTCAGCTGGAATACAAAGGACTGGAGCACTTAATAACTTCTCCTTTAGAAAATTGAAAGCTACCTAACACTGATCAGTCCATATGAATTCCTGATCTTTTCTGGTCAAAGCTGTCAGAGGAGTCGCAACTCATGAGAAATTGGCTATGAACCTCCTATGGTAGCCTGTGAGACCAAGGAAACTTCGCACCTATGAAACTGTCTTGGGGGATTCCCAAGACACAACTACTTCCCAAACAGCTGATTTTGGCGAAGAACTCCCAAAATGGCTTGTAGATGCTCTGCATGCTCCTCTTCAGATGTGGACTACACAAGGATTTTGTTGATGAAAATTGCCACAAACTTGTCTAGGAACTCATGGAACATAGCATTCAAAAATCCCATGAATATAGCCGGAGAATTGGTTACGCCAAATGGCATTACAACGAACTCATAATGCCCATGAAGACAACAGAAGGAAGTCTTTGGGATATCCTCATCCTTCACACGCATTTGATGATATCCCAACTGCAAGTCAATCTTTGAGAACCAACTTGAACCTTTCAGTTGATCGAATAAATCATCAATTTGCGTAATAGGATAGAGATTCTTTATTGTCACTTTGTTTAAGCGATGATAATCGACACACAACTGCAAACTGCCATCGGCCTTCTTCACGAACAAAACTGGTGAACCCCATGGTGACACACTTGGCCGAAAAAAATCACACTATAACAGACCATCAAGCTATATATGTAGCTCTCGTAATTCAGAATGGGCCATCCTATATGGAGACATAGAGATAAGAGACGCTCCTGGCTGAGCTCGATCCCAAAATTGATTTCTCGTCGAGGGGGTAATGCTACAACCTCTTATGTAAATACATCAGGGTACTCCTCTACGATCCAAGGAAATTCCAACTACTAAACCTTTGAAGAACTCAGCATCATCTCATCCATCATGGATGATAAGGATGGAACGCGCCTATGACCCAACCGAGGATATCACTCACCAAAAAACACCACTTGCTCTCCATCTGCACCAATGAAGACGACCTTATTCTTGAAGAAATCCATGATAGCCTGCACTGAATAAAACCAATACATGCAGAGGATGACATCATATGGTTGTATTCGTAAAAATACTAAATCTCCCCAAGAGTGATGTTTCCCCAACACTAGCTCACAGTCTCTACATACTTCAAACAAGTCAGCTCGACCTCCAACTGGCATAGTCAATGCCAAGGGCACTGGAAGCCTCTCTACCTCAAGTCCCAAAGCATGGACAAGGGTAGGTGATATGAAGGAGTGTGTCACTCCTGAATCAAACAAGGCATACACCAAGTTAGAAAACAAGAAAATGGTACCTCGAACGACGTCTGGCTCACCTGGAGATGGCATCGCTAGAGCATGAAGCTTACCAAGACCTTCTCCACAGCCTCTCTGACCCTGATAATGACCACCACCATGGTCGCGCTCTGCTCTCTGAGTACGGGGAGCATCATGGGGTTGTCCTCTACCTTCCCCATCTACCCTCTACTGATCTAAAGCTGGTACAACCGGCTCCTGCTACCTCGACTGGAACTGTCTCAACGGAGGAACCTGGAGTGTAGTGCCTAATGCACAATGACCGCTCTGAAAGGTAGGGCACACCCGCTACTGATGACCACGACCATCATAAAAAAACAAGTGCATGATCCCTTGGCATAGGCCTAAGAGTTGCTACCTCTGGAGAAACGAGATGTGAAGAGCTGGGACCTACCCCTGGCTGAATGAAAACTCTTCTGCCCTGGAAACTGAGAACCCCGGACCACAGCTCTGCTTAATGAGGAATCATGCTGATTCCCCTCTTGTGATGATCCAGTCCTGGAAAAAGTACTTTTGACAACCTCTTCCCTCTCCAGCACCTCATGATATGTTTTCAGCATAAATGGGTTGACCTGGCACTGGATCTCTGGATGCAAATCCTTCTCGAAATGCCTCGCACTGGCCTCCTCATCTAGCAGCAGGTCTGAAACATATCGTAAAAGGTTTCTGAAACGGATTCCAAACGCTCGAAAATTGGTGCTCCCCTTTCGAAGGGTAAGAAGCTCTTGGAGACTAAATGCCTTCATAGTTGAATAAAGAAACTTGACTCTAAACCTGTCTCAGAACTCCTCCGATGAGATCGCTGACTCCTCACAATCCCCGAGGAACAAGAACCAACATTGCCTCACTGATCCACACATCATCTTCACAACCAAGGACACCCAGTGTTCCTTACGAGCACAAATCGAACTGAAGCTGATCTTGACCTCCTCTAACCAGTATTCCATGACTGCATCTGAAACAGATCCCTCATACTTCTGCAGACTCTGGCACTGAAACTCTCGGAGTGTCTTCCTCCAAGTGTCGTCGTCCTCAACCTCTACCTTGCGGCGATCTGCTGGAACAGCCTACTAGACATTTTCTTCACAAACCTGATGAAGACGTAGACCTGGAGCTATACCTGTAAAATAACAACTATTAGAGTTCTTAAACCTGCAATATGAAATAATAAACATTAATTAATTAATTGTTTTCCTTTATTCATTTTAGGTTATCCTATCCCAAGGTCTACCCATTCAAACACAGGTACAAGGATGAATGATTCATGATCCTTTCCTAGGTCTCTACCCTGCAACTAGTATCACCCTGTTTAGTAGCCATTGTAAACTTAAAGGTTCATACATCAGATCATAGGGGTCCCTAAATGCCTATGTCTCAGCCGGTCTCTAGTGTTTACCTCACTTGATAAAAATGAATGACACTGTTTTCCTACCAACCCATGAAACCTCACCTGTGTCTAACTCCAAACTCCATCCTATCCCTCAACTAGACCTCTAATACCACTCTTTCACGACACCCTCTCCACAAAGTGTACCCCTCCTAGGTCGGCAATGTGATAAGGGAGATAATGACCCCCGATTCTTGCCTCTAGTAGGCCCTCGGTTGGCAAATAACACTAAGGGTATAGTAACACACAAAAATGGGAAGCATTACCCTCTAAGAGAACACATACAGAAGAGATAGATAAGATAGACACCAATCAACTCCAACTCAGACTACAATATAAACGAAAACCCAAGTACACATAATAAATTTCATGCAGAAGTACTACAACTGAAAGGGGAAAACTGCAAGTACCCAAAAGAAAGTAAAAACAGTAGCAACCACAAGCCAGAACAGCTCCTACAACCACAATCTAGTAACCACCAACCTGATCTCCAACCTGCTCCAAGTGACCTGAAAAATAGTCTATATATACATAGGGTGAGTATAATAGTATACTCAGTAGGATCCTCCCTGAAGCCTCTCGTGCAAAAGTAAAGAAATCATGCTAAAGCACAGTGGCCAACAAGTGAAACTAACTCATCACCTAAATTGGTATACTAAGTTACCAACCTCACCATGGCTACTCTCACCAAGTATCACATACAATAATATATCATTTAATAAATAATATCAAGGGTACCATACTACTACTTCCCCATTGGTTTTCCACTTTTCCCCATCGCCGCACGTCCTAAGAATCTCTCTCCAAAAAGGCTTGCCTGCTGACACCTGGGCGAAGCACCACAATATGCACCTCATGAAACAAAACCACCATGTCCACACACCAAAGTAACCAGGTATTTTTCGAGATCCACCATAGCTCGCATAATGTGTATCATACGTCAGGTATTATACCTCAATCCCTTACAGCCCATACACCGAGTAAGGATCCTCAAGCCATCACAGCCTATACACGTTACACCTATAGTAGTCTATAAAAAACTATACCCAAAATATATGTGTGTGAATAACCACAATCCATTTCAACCCTCTACACACATATATGGGGAATAGTAACCAATGTGCCTACCAGCACAAGTAACTACAAAGAGAAGAGAGAAGGGACAAAGGGGGTAGTCAGCCATCCATCCTCCCACCGGAATGTTGGGAAAAACACCCCCTCAGGGCTCAAAATCCCCGGGGTGTCAGTTGACCTTACTGACAGGGTGGAGTAGCGTATAGAAACACAAAAAGTACAAAATATACAATAACTCACAACCACACTATGGGAATAACCTATTCTTTGACACACTGCAGCTAACATCTCTCAGACTTCGGGATGCTACTTCTAATACTAGGTATCCTATATGCACACAACCATTTAAAGAGCTTTAAAATATTAAATTATTCCATTTTTCAGTTCCACTTTTCATTAAATAAATTCTTTATACATTAATTAACCATGAAAAATTCCACATTAAGTTTCATTATCATCACACCCAAAGTCAATTGTTCTTTCAAAATTAGAACCTCATAATTATGTTCCAGGAACTCCATCCCCATGGGTTAACATCATTTATTCAATTATTCATTATTGAATTACTTACCCACATTCCCAGGCATTCATGAAAAACATTCTATGCTACTAAACACAAGGGGGGTCAACACGGTGAGTAAATGTACTACCCATCGAGTTTTTGCCGCTTATAATAAGAGTATATAACCATCCTTCCTTAAGAAACTAAACACGGAAAGCACATGGCATACCCCACGTGTCTTCACCCCTTTCGGAGGAAGGGTAAGTAAGACCATCTACCTTGATCAGTGGGGAAAAGTAAAGAAGATAAACAACCAATCAAAAAATCAGCAAGCATCAAACAATCACATCCATCCCATTTCATCATCCTTGGTGTCATCCCCAACACCCATATGCATAAACTGGTGCATCTCTCCACTCTAGGAGTCATCTACTGCCACAACCAAAAGGGCCTCCATGTCCCCACATATCACAACACCCATCCAGGCTAACATCACAGCACAAGCAGTAGGAAAACAAACACCACATTAATTGGGCTCTTGGCCCTTTAACAATCAAGAGGTTAACTCAGAACCCCTTAAGGAATTATCAAACAATCATATCTTTAATCCATATTGAATTAACAGATTTGTTATTCGTAGGTTCAAAATTTGGGAAACCTAATCAGTAAGCTATCACAAATAATTAAACATGCTTACTGTGCCAATTTGATTAACATCAAATTACAACTAGAACCAAATTAGTTTAAATGAATATTTATCTTTAGCCAAACAAATATAAATTAATCCCAATTTACGTTCTTTACTAATTTCCATCAAGAACAAACAACTAATCAAAGAAAGCATAGATATCACACTATCTAGCAAAACATGAGGCAATAACATACGACCGATATCAATTTATTTATCCAGTTAACATATTTATTATGTCAATTTAATTGTCGTCTAATGGGATTAAATATGCTAATAATACGGTTTCACATAAAATAAAGGAGAAGAAACAAATCCCCTACCTCAAGAAGTTCCTCACATTCTTTATCCACACAACGGGTCACGATCCTCCACTCACGACAACTGCATCCACCTGAGGATGTCACGGTACGACAACACCAACCAATCCCCAAGAAAAACCCCATTAGAAGCATGGATATTACAAGCTATAATATGGAAAGAAGAAACTAGAAGAGATGATCCCCAAAGGAACGATGATTAAACATACCTTATATCAAAGATTGACCAATATAGCTCGGTTGCATCAAAATAGAGTAGAACCAATCCGAGGAGTGAAGTTTGATTGTACAACTCCTACGAGAAGGATTGGAAGGTTATAGCATCTCATAGCTGAGAACAAAGAGGAAGAATAAGGGTGGATTATATCTTGTCCCTTTTGAAGATTTAATGGGGAGACGGTTTAAGAAACGCTTAATTCCCCATTAAAATCGGATCGCATTAACCCACACGGTTTGACCAAGTAAAAACATCACAATCCATACGAATAATTAATATAGGATTTATGGTCTTTGAATCAGCCTTAAGAGTCCTTAAAATAAGGCTTTAAATGTATTTTACATCAAAGGAAATGTCAAAGGGGTGAAACTGTAGGAAGCTGGAAACACTGTACACCTACCGTTACTGTACACCTACCATTACTGTACACCTACTATTAGAGGTTACCGATAGAGGTTGCTGATAGAACTCATCATTCTGGAAACACTATAGACCTACCATTATTGTACACCTACCGTTACTGTACACCTACCATTAGAGGTTACCGATAGAGTTTACTGATAGACCTGTTCACTGATGAAACTGTTCACAGAATTGGAAATTTGGAAAAATTATTGGGGATTAGTCACCTTGACCTCCCGAGACACCTCAAACACCATATTTTCACAAAGTAATGGACAGGAGAGGTCTAGGCCATTACAAGGGAGTTATTCTATTTTTTATGTGAAGGTTCTATGTACATCACATAATCAATAAAATGATCAATAAAAGGCCCTTTCACATGCTAACTTAATCTCATGATAGATTATAGATGATCTTTAATGGTCATGTAAAGGATTAAAAATGAATCATTCTGATCCTGTGACATGTCGATTGATAGACACCTCAAAATTTCCCAAGGGGTTTATGAGAAGAAAAGTTTAAAATGATGAAATATTCTTATGAAAGGAGTTAAACTGGTCTTCATGTGAAAGGGGTTATACATTTTCATGATCAGTTCATTGATGACATGAAGCACCTTTGAAATGACAACTTTATCTGTTGAAGGCTTCCAAAAAAACCTTGAGGGTCGTGCAAATGCTTCCAGATGAGTCCTTTTAATCATGTGAGATGTAAATCAATAAATTCCTAACAATAACCCAAGGGGATTTTGTGATGAAAATATTAAAATGATGTAAGATTCATGTGATGGGATTTAGGTTGTTTTTCATGCAAAGGGGTTTTTTGCTTCATGTGTTGATTTCATTGATCACACGAAGGCCCTTTGACATTCTAGTTTGGTCATGTTTAGGCTTCTAGATGATAACTGATGGTCATGTGAATGATTTTGGATGATTCCTTCTAATCATGTGACATGATGATCAATAGATTCTTGATAATCACTTAAGTGGATCATGCAACGAAAAGTTGAAAATGATAGAAGATTCATGCAAAGGGAGTTGCGCTACTTTTCAATTAAATGGGTTATGCACTTCATGTTAATAGTTAATTGATCAAATTAATGAACTTTGATATTCCATAATTATATCACTGAGGATTATTGACAAGCCTCGATAGTCATTCAAAGTATTCCAGATGAGTCTTAATGATCATGAAACATATCGATTGATAGACACCTAATAATTTACTAATGGGATAATATGATGAATAGTTGAAAATAACAGGATCCTTATGTGAAGAGAGTTATTTTCTTTTTCATGTGATGGGGTTATACACTTCACATAACAAGTTCATTAATTATGTGAAGTCTCTTTCATATAGAAGCTTGATCTCATAAAGGGACCCAAACAAGTTGGAAAGATAATGTGAAAATCTATTTGACATGCTTTTTGACTTTGAGAAAACATGTAGAAATATCCAACAGATCTTACAATGTCCTTTTGGAATTTCAAATAAATCAAGTAAAGGCTATTGAATATAGGGTTTCGATTATGAGAATGCATTTTTGGTATCCTGAATTGGTCATTCCAAAGACCATTGGTAATCCATGGGATCAAGGAGGCTAGTAATAATGAAGTGATCATGCAATCACTATTTATCACCTGACATAAATACATCATCATTGATGAGATATAATATGATCATGTGAAGTGTGTGATACCTTATGTTTATTCTCCCTCTACCAACTCAACCTGAGATATGAGAGTTTAGTGTCGTAGAAAGTGGCATATATTTAGAATTAAGATACATATAAAATCCCACTGTGACACATAGAAAAAATACACACTAAGAAAAGAGAAAACTTCTTGGAGTAAAGGATTTCATGATCTCAAGAGTCTTCCACCTAACATAGTCTAGTGAGTAACTTAAGGGATTACACGATACATGTATTATATTCACATGATCATTTCATTGATCATATGAATAATATCTATCATGTCAGCTGGATCACACAAAGGGCCTTTGGTACATTATATTGACTAAAGGATGCCTAAGTAGGCCAATGAATGAAAAATATTAGGATTTCTATGCTAAGAGGGTTGAAAATGATGTAATATTCATATAAAGAGAGATACACTATTTTTAACATAAATCACTTACGAACTTCACATGATCAGTTCCTTAATCATGAGAAGACACCTGAACATGTCATCTTGGATCGTGAAACACGACATAGACTTGTAATACATGTTCATGTGAAGTCTCCAAAATTTCATTTAGATCACACAACACACCCTAGACATGTCCACCTAGTTCATGTGAAATCCTCCAACATATCAGCTAGATCATGAGACACACAATAGAAATGTCATCTGAATCACAAGAAAACCCCTATACATGTCATTTGGATCAGGTGATAGTCCTCATATAGGTCATATGGATTAAAAGACACATATTTTACATGTCATACAAGTTCATTCAAAGCACAACGTCATGTCATTCAAAACACATTATAGCCCCCAAAAAAGTGAGATGGATCCTAAGAAAACCATCATTAATTGTCGAGTTTGATCACAAAAAGACTCTTGGACATGTTATAATTATCAGGAAGACATCGTTGTACATGTCCGGTAGATACCTTGGGACATGTTATCTTTTTTTCCCCAGATAATGGCTAACTAAAAACTCAAGAGGGGGTGAATTGAGTTTTTTTTTAAAAAGTTCAGAAAACCTCTCTATCCATGTATGATAGTTAAAATATTTTTCTTTAATGTGAATACAAAAATAAAGTATAAAATAATAAGCAAAATAGATTGAAAAAATAGTATTTATAGGTTTGTTTGGAATAGAAATCCTCTAGCCCACTCCACCAACACTTTACTCCTTGATTTTCGTGATTTTCACTAAAACAAAAAATTTTATGGGGTGTCCCAAATGAGTAAAAAATGATATCACATATTAAAAAGTTATAAGATATTTAAACAAATATATAACTTCAAAATACCAATCCATGGTGATAAAAAATATTATAATGACTTTAAACAAAATGAGATGAATAAACTTTTGAAGAAATATTGCAACATACAGTTGTAAGAAGCAACTGACAGTAGTTGAAGATGCGTCCTATAAAGATGATAATCTTCAATGCACTACTCAGGATAATCTTTGTTTGAAATTAATAGATATTAAAATTCAACACAAAAGTTATGTATATGATATTGTCTATGTATAGGTGTTTCTCATTACCATTATTAGAGTTTTAATATATACATACATTCTATCCTTCTTGTTATATTTTCATATGGTGGATAGCTCTTCCTTTTACATATCCTCATAGATTTTAAAATTAATTAGTGAGATAATCATAACATTCAAGTTTATAATATGTTTGAAAGCTTATATTATATTCTATTAATGGAATTTATCCATTTTTCCAAATATTTAATAACTTTCTATAACAATAATGTTAAAGATATTCTTCTTTGGAGTTTTCCATTCCAGGAAAAAACCACATTTTACAAATCGATCTTTACTTTAATAGAAAATCCCTTTTCTAATATATTATAACAGTATGAAATGTATTATCAATAGATTAGGAAAGAAATCATAAAATTCTACACACACATATAATTCTTCATAAGATATCCAATTGGTAGTATTGTTCTCGTAGGATAAACTTATGAGAGACTTTGTAAGAAAAAAATAGACCTTTGTCTTATTTGGAACATAAAATAAACTTAATTAAACATTATGTAGGATAATTAATCGATGTAAAATAAATATATTACCAAGGTGTGATACATAGCTTTCACAACTTCTTCTAAAATTTGTAAGATAATCTTTTATGAATATCATTTTTGTAAGATAAAGACTTCTCATAACTTCATTCTGACTAAAGTAAGCAGAAACTCAATCATTATATTCATAAGATAATATATTATGTAATAAGATAAACTTTCAACATAGTGTTTTCTAGTTCTGAGTACATGGAATATATTGCCTAGAACCTATGATAAAATAATTTTCTGAATAATGAATGCTTCGCTCGATATAATAAAATCACTTATAGAGTCACCATAAGATAAATTACTTTTATAAAAGATTAATTTGAAACACTTAAGATAATCTCATTAGAATAAAAATAGGGATTTTTCTTAATCATCAAAATATATAAAAACTGAGATATATGGGAACAACATAATTTTATCCAACAATCTCTTCCTTTTTTATAATAAAAAAACCATTTAATAGAAAACAAAAAAGTACATAATGATATTTAAAAAATCATCGATGTTTTTTATTATTGTCCCCTTAATTTAAAACTTTTATGTTTTTGATTATTCCTTTTTTTCTCCCCATTTTTGAGAATAAATTTAGAATTTAAATTCTCATACTCTCATTATTTCTTCTCTCCAAAAAAATTATCAAGTCCTTTAAATTTTTGTATTCCACTTTTTTGTATCCCTTTTTTTTGATATCAAAAATATGTAAAACAAATGAATAAAATCAATATTTCATAAAAATAATTGTAAATAGTTAATACTACTGATTTTGGAAAAAATTTGGCATGGAGATGTGTTAAAAACAATAAACATTAGAGATCAGTAAGTAATTACAGAAACTGAAACATAAAACATGAATAGGTAGTATTTAATAAGAATAAAATAGAAGCATATTGAAAATAAAGATAAACATATTCAATAAATAACTATAATAAAGAGGAAAAAGACAAAGAAATTGTAAGACAATAATTATGAATAAATTCTAAAAAAAAATAGAAACATATTGAAAACATGTTGAGAAACATGTTAATATAACAAGAAACATGAAAACTAATAATGAAATAATTAAAATGTTTGAGAAAAAAATTCAACCAAATAAGATTAAACTATTTATAAAATTCCCATCCAACTGGGTAACCAAGAAAAAAAAATTTGAAGGCGTATTAACTCTAGAATGTGAAATGATTCTTTGGAGGTGGTATATTTATATATAGAGTTTGTCCATATGGTAAACAGAATTAAAAAATAAGAGTGTCAACTCTTTCTCCAACAATGTCACCCAATGTCATTAAATATGCTCCAAGTCCTACTCGATCACTCTGAGTGATCCATACGAAACAGGATGTAATATTAATAGTATCTTGTTATTATATCACTATATTAATGTTATATGAATGTATAAAGGATAGTTTAGAATATGAATCTGGTATAGGAAAATAGAAATTTTCATCAAACCTAAGATTTTCCCTTTGACAAATTCTAAAAGGGTCAAATACTTCCTTTATCCTTTGAGTAGAAGAATAATTTAGATTAATGATAGGAGGCCTAGGTAGAATTATTCCTCTAATTTTAATCAAGGCATCAGATCAAGAATTTATCCTTTCTACCATGTAATTATCGCAGTAATAAATAACTGTTATAAAACAATTCCATATCTATTGTGATAATTTACCAAAGAGGTTTTGTACATCTCTCTTATTAGTGAAACAAACTAATAACTTCTTAAATTATTCATACCATTTATCTCACATTCCTACTAAATGATCAACTAATGAAATTTCATTTCCTATTAAAGAAAATTTTTGTTCGAGAGGCTCAAAAAATGCATCAACCTCTTCTTCTTCTTCTTTATTTTCTGAGGATTCTGTCTTCAAATTGCTTACAATAAACCGGTGTAAATCTTAAAACTTATTTTCAAAAACTGAAAAGTTATTTTATAGGGATCCATCCATATTTTTTAATCTATAAATGAAAAAAATTACATCTTTTTTCACTAAATAAGTAAGTCATTGAACTTTTGAAACCTTTTGTTACAACAGGTAGTTGAATTCCTTCTTAGGTTGATCAATTGACACAAAAGATACTTTTTTAAAGATTGGAAACCTTATAATTTCATTTTTATATCCTTTTAAATATATTAAATAACTTCTTTGTATAGAAGGTCACACTACATTGATATAGTTGTAGAATTCATTGTGACTATCACCAGAGACACTCCTTCAAACTTTGAGTAAACATCCAATTGATTGGAGGCTTTAATAGAGAGTTCCACTGAAAAAATTTCAAACATAGACATAACTAAAAACTTTACTTTAACACCATCTCATGATATGTAATGAACACAGAGAGTCAAAATTTCATTCCTAGACTCTAGAAACTAAACTCTTAATGATTCCTCTTTCGAAATTAACTGTGAGTAGGTTTCTCAAAGTATCTCATCATATGTATCTAATTTAGCTATAGGAATTGATGACCATCTATGTTGAGCATGAGTATAAGAAAAAGTGTATTTATAATCTTTTGTGCTTCTAGTTTCATCATGTTGTTGTTTTTTATAAACATTGGGTCTATCCTATTTTGGAAGTTCTCTAGTCTTTAATCTTACTCTTCCACTTGCAATAAAATGAGTTCCATTTTCCCCTTCTTTCTATTCTTCTTCACAAATAAAATTGTGAGTAACTAGGTCAATATATTAAATTCTAAATATTCCACTCATATAACTAGATATAGATATTTAAACTGAGTTTATTACACCCATAACTATTGATATGGTCCTTCCTTGAACAACACTCACTAACCTTGTAATAGTTGGGGCCAACTCTTCTCTACCATAAGAAACAGGGATAACATCAGGTCCAACTAATATAAAAGTAGGGTTTGAACTAACTCTAATAGAATCTTATCCTATATAATGAAAAAAACTCTAACTCATCTTCTTATTTATAAAAGATTCACATTTTCAAGAAAAACTATTATATCAATAGTTTGAACTGACCATTCTATTGAAAATGGAAAAACTGCAGGAACTAGAATATCACTTGAAAGTCCCATTCGAGATGACTCCCCCTAAGTTGAAGTACAGTCTACTTTGATGTCTTTTTCTTACAAGTACTAACTCATTTAACAAATAATTCCAACAAAAAAACTTCTCCTTAAAATAATTTCTCTCAAAATAGTCCATGACAATGGGTTGCAGTATTATCATCCAAAAAATACCAAACTTTTGAAAAACTAATGTTAAAATACTTAAAAAAGGATAAAAATTTACTAACTTATTCTATACATGATACACGTATCTCATAAAATATAATTCTATATTTACCAGATTATCAATCGTAAACAAATATAATAAAGTAACATCTTGAAATAAAACTTTTTCAAACTCACCATTATGTTGTGTGATGGACGAATGGGGGAAATTTATAATAACTTTTCATTATGGTTCCATGTCCTTCATAGGATTCTTCTCATCATATACAAAGAAAAATAGGGACTTCATGATCTCATGCATGCTGACTTCATCTATAGAAATCAATGAAGTACTAAATTTTGTGTATCCTTTGTGGGGGAACTTAAATGCTTCATCTATTACCAATGAGGATATTGATAAAATTTTATGATTCACAGTTTCAGTAACCAAGTCATTATTATCACCAAAGTTAAAAACTGTTGTCTTGTAGAACTCATAAACTTCCTTCTCAAACACAAACATTGTTCTCATTTTATCAAACACAAATTCTCATCCCGTTTAGTTTATAAATTTCTTATGTAAGACATATGTTTCATCTAACAGTGTAAAACATATTTCTCATCAACTTAGAAATTTCCTTGACAATATTTTATGCTTGAATATACTTGAGGAAACACTATTGGTTCTATTATATTCTTTTATTCTTGATATGATTTAGAATATTAGAGGGTTAGGGAAACAAGGTTCATGTAATAGAAAGAATAAGGTTTTAAGGGTTTGGAAAGGTTTCATGCGTAAATCCAAGACACATTTTTTCATTTTGTGGTAATTGAGGGAAAACATAGTGATGCATAGGGTAATCATTATAAAATATAGATGTTGTATCCAATATTGATGTGAAAAATACAAAAAATAATGACACCAAAATATAATTAAAATAAGATAAATAAAATATTTACTTTAATACAAAACTATGATACTTGGAAAACTTAAAATAACATCAATAAAAATTAAATTATCCTAATTATTATTTAATAAATTCATTTTTTTGTCAATAGAAAATGGTTTATTCAAAATATCAGCTAATTGATTTTCTATGGAAACAAATTCTAAAGAGATATAGCATTTTTGTGCATGATCTCTTAAGAAATAATGTCTCAAATAAATTTTCTTAGTTATTGAAGGGTTAATAGTATTTTAAAAAAAAATTAATAGAACTAATGTTATAACATTTTATTATAACATAATTAAAATTAAATCCAAAATCCAGTAAGGTTTTTTTCATCCACAACACCTGTTCACAACAACTTCCCAATGCAATATATTCTTCATTAGTAGTTGATAATGCTACACAATGTTGTTTCTTACTTGACTAAGATACTATATATTTTCTAAGAAAATGATAGTTTCATGATGTAATTTTCCTATATAATTTACATCCAGAAAAGATAGAATTTGGATATAAAGTTAAATTAAAATCAAAAGTTTTTTTAGAAAATAAGATAATGAGATAAAGTTCCTTTAAAATACCTTAAAATTATTTTGGAATAATTTAAATGATATTATTTAGGATTGGATTTAAATATTTCAAAATAGAATATTGCAAACATATTGTCTAGACTACTTGTTGTAAGATATAGAAAACTTTTATTGATAACTCTATAAAAAATTTTGTTAACTGGTTTTCCAGTTTCATCCATATCATGTTTAATATTAGATCTCATATTATTTGAATAAGTAATATTATTTTCAAGTCTAAAAATCTTCATTAAATCAAGTATGTATTTTATTTGGTTTCAAAAAAATTCCAAAATATTTTTGAATGATTTGAAATCCTTGAAAATATTTTAACACACCCATCATACTCATTTAAAATAATTTTTTCATAAGTTTTGAAAAATCATTACATAATTTTTTTTTGTTGATCCCAAATGTAACATTATCAACATATATTTAGAGTAAGAAAATATCTGAGGTTGAAATTTTCTTTAATTTTATCAGATATTCCATTCCCATTGTAATTACATTTAATAAAATAAAGGATCTCAATCTTTCATACCATGATATTGTTATTTTTTTAGTCCATATAGAGCTTTGGTAAGTTTAATTTTTTTGAAAGTGAGGGTCTTTCAACACCATGATATTTTTCTATATAAACTTCCTCCATTAAAAATCCATTTAAAAAATAATATTTAAAATCCATATGATATAATTTAAAATTCATATAAGATGAATATTCTAGAAGGATTCTAATTGATTCTATTCTAGATATATATGAAAATGTTTCATCTTATTATATTCCTTCTTACTGTTTGTAACCTTTTTCAACTAGTCTATCTTTATTTATAGTTATTACACCATGATCGTCTTATTTTTTTTATAAATACCCATTTTTTCTAATTATAGTATAGTAATAAGGTATATTAACTAATTCCTATACTTTGTTCCTTTTAAATTTATTTAACACTTATTGTATCTCTAAAAACAATCTTTCATCAAATAAAGATTCTTCTACAGATTTAGGTACTAACTGGGATTGAAAGGAAGATATTTCTAACCGGTTCCCCACATTTATTCTAGTTATAACTCCTCCATATAAGATTATTATAACTATTTATAAGGATGGTATTTAATATTTCTATGTAATCCTAGAAAGAAATTTTCTATTTCACCAATATCAACCAATTTTGAATTTGGTTTAAAATAATCAAGTTCCAAATCATCATCGTTTTTGTTGTTAAATAGATATTTAGGTCTCGTGTCCTTAGGATATTTATTTAATACATTGTTTTGAGTCAGTATGTGATCAAAAGGATAAATTTCATCAAAATTCACTTGAGTTGATTCTTAAAGAATCATTGACCTTTTTTTGAAAACACTATAATCCTTATAAGTAGTATAATAACCTAGGAAAATAACTTTATAAACTTTTAAATCAAACATACCAAGATTATCCTAGGTGTTCAAGATATAAAACTTGCATCCAAATACTTTTAAGTATCCAACCTTTGGTTTTCTATTATTCTATAACTCAAAGGGTGTTTTCTTTAATATTTGTTTATTAAAACTATTTTAGTTACAAAATTTTTTATTTTAACAACTTTATCCCAAAAATAAGTGGGTATGATATATTCACATAACATGGTTCTAGAAATATCTTGAAAAGTTATATTCCTCCTTTCAACAACACCATTATGTTTGTGTGTCCTAGGAATAGAAAAAATATGTTATTACCTTTTTTTGAGAAATATAAATTAAGTTCTTGATTCTAAAATTCACCACCATGATCACTTCTCAAAGTCACAATTTTAGCATCTTTTTCATTTATCAATAGTTTATGTGATTTTATAAAAATAGAACAAGATTAAATTTTAATTATTAAAAATTAAATCCTTGTAAATATTGAAAAATCATCAACCAATACATAAAAAAATTATTTACAAGAAATAATTAATGTTCTTATAGGTTCGAACATATCCATATGTATAAGCTCTAGAGGACTAGATGTAGAAACCTATTTAATTGGTTTAAAATATTAATTGTTTTTATTTACCATTTTAAATGAATCACATAGTTTTTTATCCAATATAAGGTTAAACAGTTTAGAAATCAAATGTTTCTTATACAACTTTTCCAATGAGTGAGAATTTCAATGTCTGAGCCTTTTGTACCAAATCCATGACTCATCAATTTTAGCATTCAAACAATTTACATTTTTTCTATAAAAATTGATGAGATCTAATGTATATACATTTCTAGGTGCTTTTAAATTGATAGATTTATCTTTGAAAAAAACATGCATTATTAGAAAAATATATCTAATAACCATCATCACAAAGTAAAGAAATTCTTATCAGGTGGTTATTTAAGCCTTCAACATAAATAAATTTTTTAATGAGGTTAAACTGAAGATTTACAATAGATCTAATACCAATAATTTTTTCTTTTTCTTTTTCACAAGATGTGACATAGCCTCCATCTATCTTGGATAGTGAGTGAAAATTTGAGAATCTCCACTCATATATCTCGAGAAACCACTATCTATAAACCATTTTGCATTACTATTCATGTTTCTTGTTCACTACAATGACATATCCAAAAATATAATTATTTGGTACCAAAACTCTTTTGGTTCCATAAATTTTCACAATTAGAGACTTAGATATCAAAATTGATTTTTTTTCATAAAAATTATTAGAAAATTTTGAGAAATTTTTAGTACGAAAATAAATTTGAATTCCAAAAAACTGGGTAATTTTTAGATTATATATTTTATCATAATTTCATATTTCTACAAAATTAAAAAAAATAAATTTATAAAAATTTTTGTTTTTAAAACTAGGCATAAAAAAATTATTGTAAAATTTGGACCATTCAACTTGAGTTTCTATTCCAAAATTTTCTTGTTGTATTGATTATGACCAAGAATTTTTCTTAGATAATCTTTCCCCTTAGTGGAAATAATTAAAACATATTTAATGTTTTGAACCTACTTCTATATGTTATCTATTGTCTTAACATGTTCAGTATATTAGGTATTAGAGTTTTCCAATTCATTTTTCAAATCTGAAATTTATTAATTTTTAATTCCCCCTATTCATTGAAAATTTTATTATAAGATGTCATGAGATATTTTTTTCCCTTCTTTAAGATTTCATACTTATTTTAAAATATGATATAGTATTCGATTAATTCTTTATATAAGAAATTTTCATTTTATGATTCAATATAATTATCATTCTCAAAAGAATAATAATAATTTACCGCATCTAAATAGACCATAAAGAATATGTTGGAATTTTGGATAAGTGCTTCAGATTCTAATTATAATGATGTGAAATTTCTAGAATCTTTATTATCACTCCAGGTGTCCTTTATATATTTCTTATATTTCTTCTTATAACCAACTTTCTTGAAGTATTTACTTTTTGATTTTTTATCATCATTAAGGTATGTACAATCAGGCTTAATGTGTCCTAGCTTATTTTATTCATAACATATCAATTATTTAAATTTTATTCCAAGATTTTTGTACGTGTTAAAGGGTTTTTTGAAACCTCTTCTCTTGTTATATAATTTTTTGAATTTCCAAGAAAACTGTGCAATTTCATTATTTGATCTAGAAAAACATGAGGAGTCTTCTTCATCAGATGTTTTAGGGATTTTTGTTCCCTTGTTCCTATTTTTGAAATTATAAGTAGAAAAAATTAAAGAAACATTTTATTTATTGATCATTTTATATTCTCTAACATCATCTTCCATTTCAACTCCGTACATCATAATATTTCCAATGAGATATTTTATCTTAAAGTTCTTGACCTCTGTTGATTTTCTGATGGTAGTTGATATTCCAATCCACATGCATGGTAAAAGTTTGAGAACAATAAATGCTTATTCATGCTCAGTGATAGGTGTTCCTAGAGTGGAAAAATTATTCACAGTCTCAGTAAGTCTTTCATTTAACTAAGTAATGCTTTCTTCTTCATCCATTTTTAATGTGTTGAACTTAAGTTTGGTAGTATAATATCTAAGATAGTTCACATTGTCAATACCTTCATAAGAAACTACTATAGTGGTCCATATTTCATGAGTTGTTTGACACTGAGAAACACTATTAATCTCATTTTATCCTAGTTAATATATTATTTCATTCATAGATTTGGAGTACAGATCGTAGTCTACTTCAATTTTTTTATCCCACATTTTAGGTTCTATCTTTGGTATTTAATAAGGCTTTACTACTTTGACTGAAAATTAAATTTTTATTACAAAAGCACTTTTGAGGAGAAAGTGAGAAACCAGAATGACATCAAAAACATAAACACCATCGTGCCTCCACATCCAAGATCATCAAGACCAAATATATTCCAATTCAAAAACAAGGAAAAGTCCCACCCTAGCAACAAAAACAATAAATTAAATATCTATAATGGGGCTCACCCTTCATATAAGATATATCGAGCTCACTTGTGAGCTATAATGGGGATCAAACCTCCGTATGAGCTATATCAGGCTCACCCATTCTTCAAGATCTCTAATGGTTCTAAACCCTTTTTATAAGCTATATCGGGCTTTTCCATGAGCTATAATGGGGCTCAACCCTTCTTATAAACTATATCAGGATGAACCATTTCATATAATTCTCAAGTACCATATCATGAATAAAACACTTTCATCATAAAACCCTTTGAAATACACTTTTAAACCCATAAAAATCTCTTTTAATCATTATTAACACATGTAAATGAAACATTTATGATAACAATCTCTTTGAAATATGATTAACCTGTGTAAAATTAATAACTTCCATAACAATCTATTTAAAAAATCATAATCCATCCAAAGAATGACTGAGGATAGTATAAATTCAGAATATCAACAAGGTAGGATAATTAAAAAAAGGGGTTATTGATGTTTATGAATTTAAATACCATTAAAATATCATTAAAACATTTTTAAGGAAAATATCCTTTTTATTTTAAAAATCACATTTTAAAACATAAAAAAAAATTAAAATCATTTTTAAAAAAAACACGGAAACTCATAAAAAAAGTTTTAAAAATAATTAAAAAAATTATTAAAAATTTAAAAATTTAAAACCCATTACCTTTAAAATTACCTTAAAATATTTTTAAAAACATTTTTATAAAACATTATTTTGAAATATCTCATATTTTCAACCGAAGAGAGAAATGAAGTTGAATTTTCATAAAAACACATTATCAAACATTTTAAGTACCAAAGAGTGTAAAAATGGAGTTATTACTATGAAGTATCATGAATAACAAGAGTATAATTCATGTCATCAGAATTATAAACTCTCAACATTGGAGACTTAATAATACACAATCTCGATAAATAATAAGATCATAACAAAAGACTCTTACCTCTTTGGTAACATTGAATCACAATACCCATAAAATAATATCATTAAATTATACTTAGTGTATCATGAAAATAAGTATATTCATGAAATAACAGGTCAAATTGGTATAACATACACCTTATAAAAAAAGATAGGTGTATAGCATAACTTACCTTTCAAAGAAGGAACATTAAGAAAAAAATATCTTAATGCTTTGGTAACTTTGAAACTGTAAAACCCATGAAATAGAAATAATAAAATGGATATGTAAATATAAATAAATTTATGTATAATAATACTAAAATAAATTCATGTTAGGTATACACACTACACATAAAAAATAATTTGTGAATATGGTATATATCTCACAGAAATAAAAGTGAGACGAGAAAAAAATCATACTGCTTGAGTAACTTATAAATTATGATATACATGAAAGAATAACATATATTAAAACTTATAATATCATGAAATAAATTAAATTAATGATATATCATTTCATAGGTCATTATATACACCACACAAAATAAACAAGTGGTTAAAATGGCATAAGTCTCATATAAATAAAAGTGAGACAAGAAATCCCCTTACTTTGAGTCTGGACTCTCGTAGTTCTTATTCAAACCTATGGTATAATAAATATAATTTTATTATAAATCTATCATATAACCATAATAATATATATCATACCATATATGAATATATTATTCCATTATATTACCCATTTATTACCAATTTCATGTTAGAGTTATGCTTTGGGTAATGTCTGGTTTGTTTTTTGTATATATTTTGACTTGTTATTTTTTTTCCTATTATTTTGATCATTATTTCATAATTTACAGTATATAATCAATGATATTAATATCATATATAATCAGGATATATTTATTTATAATAATCTATAAAAGATATAAATAATAAATGAAATACTTTATTCATGGAGACGGTAAGTCGTATGTATGCAAGAACAATGTTTCCATTTTATTATCATATTGAAAAACATAAAAGTAAAAGATAAATATACATATACATATATATATATATATTATATTAGAATTATTATTTAATATATATGACATATTTCTATTACACCCATACTTAATTCATTTCATGTAAATCATGAATGAATCACATCACATCGCAAGGTGATAGTCTCTCACACACATGAACGACATTATCGTATTCTCAAAAAATGCAAATCATGAATATTTTTGTTATATAATAATTAAATAAGAATAAATACATCATATATATAATATATATCCTATATAATTATCATTTCCATCACTATTCCCAACCTTGAGAGGTGGTGATGGAAGAATGAATGACATAATTTGGTGAGGCAGTTGTCCTCTATACACATAAACGATGATTGCGTATCCCATTTGATGGAAGTGTGTTAATTTGTAGATCATACCCCTAAAATAATAACATATAAGTATATTTATTATAATTATGTTATTATATTATATTTATATAAAAAAATTAAAAGGTTTAAGGAATAAATAATAAAAAATGTTTGCCAATGAACTTTAACTCTTTTTTTAGCTAACTCTTATTGGTTTGAACCGAAGGACTTTATTGGTTTAATTTTTTCACAACATGATTCTTCTAGTTTGAGAGAATTTATTTTTTGAAGTAATTTTGGAGGAGGTTTAATTATCTAAAAGGATTTATATTTTTGAATAAGTGGGGAGATTGAGTGTCTTTTTATAGTGAAGGAGAAGTGACATTCTTATAAATACCAAAAGGTAAACACTATTGGGTTGAATCCCTTTCACCATGTTCATCCAATAAATAAAAATTATTGGGAAAATATTTTATATTTTCTAAATATGTCCATATAATGGGTTTTTTACAGGCTTCGAGGTTATTTTTCCTCTTAAGATTAAAGTTTAACGACTAAGTAAACTTAATTCACCTTAATCATTATAATTAATTCTAATTTCCCTCACAAATATTTTGGGTAAAAAACTAATTTTACCTTATTATAAATTATAAATTTTTATTATTAAATTTATTAAAACAATTTTTCAAAATTCAACCCATATAATTGGCATATGTTAATTTAAAACTAAACCCACAGACGGAATGAGAAAGCGGGTTTTTAAAGTGAATGTGTCCAAAAGTTTACTATGTTTTTATATTAAAATTCAATATAAAAATTATTTAAATGACATAAATTGGATTAATATATTTATAATTAAACTATTGTGACTTTGAAACTTATTTGAAACATAATTTAAAATTATAAATTGTTTAGATGAAAAGTCAGTTTTCAATTAAATTCAATACCTCTCACTACTCATCAAAAAATAAAACCTCTTAGATTAATCTGAAAAATTCACCCAAATTAAATTTTTATATTATGATTTAAAAAAATAATTTTATTTTTTCAAATAAAATTTATAAAAGTGTCCAAATTATGTTTTAAAATAAGTCTTCTATTAAAAAGCGGTGAAACTGCCTTTTAGAAAAATGTGGTTTTTGTGCTTAAAACTTGATTTTTCCTTATTTTATTCTTATTAAACTTATTTGATGAATTGAAAAATATTTTATGGAATGTATAACATATAAATTTAATTAATATCATTCACTAATAGTGATTAGTTTAATTTAATAATATAATCTTCCTTTGTGGTAATAAACTAGTTTATTCATAAAACACATCCATTATATTCAATTGGTTTTTATTTTCATTTATAATTAATTCATCACCACATGATTAATTATATAAAAATATTTAAACCATATTTTCATAATTTAATTAACCATTTTCATTCCCACTATTCCAATATTTATGTGATAACTATCATAATATTAATAAAATATTGTTTTCTAGTAAGACTCGACCCAACATGTATCCCAAGTTATTGAAAAAAATAAATGTTAGGTGAAAAACAATATAAAATTGGTGTTATGTATAATGAAATATAAACTATGTATTTCATGTAACATAAGTTACCAAATAATTTAAATTATTTTTAAATAATATATTTAAAAAAATCTCAAGATATTACTCCCCCCCCCCTAAAATGAATTTCATCCATGAAATTAATCTTGGTTATAAAATAATTAACATTTCTTAAATTTATTTATTTAAACCCACATCATATAAAAGATGTAAATAAAAAATACCATAAAAATTTATACTGAGAAACATAAAATTTACATGAAGTTATGCATAACTAGTTTTCCATGTAGGACAGAATTGGTGGAAAGTGGAGATATGGTCATGGAAGAAATACATAAATCCAAAATAAGGATATAGAGTGTCAAATATAATCAGTCACTTATAAATTAAAATATCAAAATAAATTTAAAAATCACAAAAACAAAAACCAAAGTTGTGTGGAAAGGTCATTGATATCATCAGAGATTATGGTAATAGGATAACATTTTATTTTAAGATCCTTCTCTAAGTATTAAGGAATTCTTTGACCATCTATAAAAATAGAATATAGAAATATAATTAATTTTAAAGTATAATTTTACTATTTATCCAATTTCCAATATAATATCATCTTTTTATACAAAATATGAGTGTTTAAGATGAATTTTTCACACCTAAGGCACTAAAATAAAATTTCAAATACCACATAACCATAAATTTAATAGTAAAGCTATTCCAGCAGTCTTTATAACTTAAAAAAATATTTATAACATGGTAATATAATTCCCAAAATTAATAAACATTCATATGTTACATTAATCTTTAAAATTAATACCCAAATTTCAAACCAAATCATTCAATAAATCATTATTCTTAAAATTCTTCAGTAATTTCCAAGTTCAAAAACCCAAAGATTAGAAGTATTTGATCATATATTATTCCAAAATAAATAAACTATTATTACTAAAATAAAATACCATGTGATTATGAAATAAATTTAGTTATTTCCTATAAAAGTTTCATGCTAACTAGGATATCATCTAGGCCAGTGGTAGGTGTGAAACCCTTATAATTCTTCTGTCATGGGTTTAATCCCAGTAGCCTTTTTAGATGGGATGGTTTGTCACGTGGACTTTAGGTTGTATTTTTTTTATTTAAAAATGAAAAAATAATCCCTTCATAAATAACACTTCATGCTGATACTAGGGTTTAAAAATAAACCAACCCAACAAAACACCTCAAAAAATGTTATTAATCACTTTAAGATCTCAACGCATACATCCTTAGTGGGGTGTCTCTAAATTTTAACATATGACCATACTTAATATTACATACCTATAATGGTACCCATAACTCTTAATATAAGATCATATTAAAACATAATAATCTCCAAATTTATCTAAACCTACCTTTAATACCAACTATAACATCTCAAGACTTACACTGGATACTATGATGAAATCTATAACTTTATATTCCTGGATATGATGCCAATAATTGTGACCTAATTGTTTTTCATCTAATCTTTAAAACATCAAAATTAAAGCATGGATCACTTATATTATGGAGGAAATTTTAGGTTTATAGTTTTAAAGAATTATGAAAACTTATAAATAAAAAATTCTCACATCATCAAATGAACATTTATCCCATTTAACATAGCATTTCTTATTGCACATAGGTCATCAACATCATACTTTTGAAATCATTTATATAAATAAATCATTCAACCACAATCTTTATAACCAAGGTAAAAAGAAACATAATAAGTGTGAGATCAAAGTCTTAATAAGTGTAAAGATAAGAATTAGTAATTTAATGTCATAAATTATCATAAAATCTCATAAATTTATGATTACATAATCAAAGTTCATGAGAGAATAATAAATGAAATCATTCACATTAATACATGTATCATAAAATATAAAAACATGGAAAATGAAAGAGTCATTATAATCAATAATCAAGAGCCATGTGATATTCATCTCAGTCATGGGAAACATTATAAACCCATAACAAGAAATTAAAACCTTTTTTGGTCACTTGGAGAATCATTTTCACAAAACAATTAAAAACCATTTTAATTGTAATAACAATATGTAAAACTTCTAACATTATCATTACCCAATGCATTTTAGAGCTGTAATGGGGCTCACCATTCATATAAGCTATATCAGGCTCACCCATTATATTTAATGGGACTCAAGCTTTTATATATTCTATATTGGCCTCAACCATTATTTATGATTTATAATGGGGCTCAACCCTTCATATAAGCTCTATCGAGCTCACCCGTGAGCTATAATAGGGTCTAACCTTTCGTATAAGTTGTATTGAGATCACCCATTTTCATATTATGCTCAAGTACCATATCATGAATAAAACATGTTCATTATAAAACCATTTGAAATACTCTTTTAAACCCATAACTATCTCTTTAAAACATGATTAACACATAGGAAAGATACAGTTTTGGTAAAAATCTCTTTGAAATATGATTAACCCATGGAAAAGGAATGGGTTGCAAAATAATCTATTTGAAACAATCATATTTCATCCAAATAATGAATAAGGATGGTGTCAATATAGAATACCCCTAGTGGAGGATAAGTAACAAAAATTATTTTTTTACATTGATGAATGTAAATACCACTAAAATATCATTAAAAACTTCTTGAAGAAAATATACTTTTCATTTTTAAAATCAATTTTTAAAACATAAAACATTTTGAAAATCATTTTGTTTGAGAACAAACTTGGAAACAAATACCTAAATTATTAAAAATAATTTAAAACAATTTTTAAAACATAAAACATTTTTAAAATAATTTCCCTTTAAATGAGATTAAAATATCATTTACAAACATTTTTAAAATATTTTAAGAAAACATTATTTTGAAAAATCACAGATTTCTGACTGAAGAGTGAAATAAATTTGAATTTAAAAAAAATAATCAAACATTTTAGTTACTAAAGAGTGTTAAAATTAGTGAAATTACTTTGAAGTATCATGAATTACCATAAAATAATATCTTTTATGAGAATTATATGATTTCAACATCGGAGACTTAATCATACACAATCCTGATAAATGATGAGGTTATAACAAAAGACTCTAATAACTTTCAAAACTTTGAATCATATTACAAATGACATAGTATCATTAAATAAAACATATAATATCACAAAAATAAGAATATTACTTATATAAAATTTCAAATGGTAATATCATACACCTTATAAAAATATATTTGTATAGCTTAACTTACATCTCAAAGAATGAAAATTGAGACAAAAAATCCTTAACGCTTTGGTAACTTTGAAACCATAAACCCCACAAAATAGAAATCATAAAATGGATATTCAAATAACCATAAATATATTTATAATAATCATAAAATACATTCATGGGTAGTATATATACAACACAATAAGAATAGGTGGTTAATATTTCATATATCTGACAAAAATAAAATTGAGATGAGAAAAAAAACCTTACTACTTCAGTAACTTTTGAATCATGATATCCATGAAATAATAACATCGATTGAAAATTTTAATATCATTAAAAAAATGAAATTAATTATAAAACAGTTCATAGGGTAGTATATAAACCATAGAAAATAAACGAGTGGGGAATAGGGCATAAGTCTCAAAGAAATAAAAGTGAGACAAAAAATCATGTTACCTTAATTCATCACTCTCATCGTTCTTGTTCAAACCTCTTGTATAAAAAAATATAAGTTTATTATATATCAATAAAATAAAAATAATCATACATATCATTCCATTTGTGATTTTATTATTACTTTATATTACATTTTTATTAAAAAATTCATGTTAAAGTTATGTTTTGGGTAATGTCCGCTTTGTTTTTTGTATATGTCTTGACTTTTTATTTTTTTTCCTCTTAATTTGATCATTGTTTCATAATTCAAAGAATTTAAATTATGATATTAATATCATATATATTCAGGAAATATGAATTTATAATAATCTAGAAAATATAGAAATATGAAATGAAATACACCGTTCATAGAGATGGTAGGTCGTACGTATGCATGAACGTTGTTTGAATTTTTTTATCGTATTGAAATAAACAAAAGTAAATGATATATATATATATATTACAGTTGAATTATTATGTATTATATATCATATATTTTTATTACACCCATTATTAATTCATTCTATGTAAATCATGAACAAATCACATCGCTTCACAAGGCGATAGTCTGTCGTACACAGGAATAACGTTATCGTATTCTTAAAAAATAGAAAGCATGAAGGTATGTGTTATGTAATAATTAAAGAAGAATAAATAAATCATAAATATATTATATATCATATATAAATATAATTTCCATCATTATTACCAACCATGATAGGTGGTAACATAAGAATTAATGACATTAATGTGTGAGGTTGTGGTCTACCATACACATGAATAGTGATTGTGTTTCACATTTGATGGAAGTGTGTGAATTTTTAGGTAGTAAAATTAACATAAAAAATATCACCATATTTAAGATACTTATTTTATTATATAATATTTATATAAAAACAATTGAAGAGGTTTAAGGAATAAATTAAACAAAAAACTTTTTTGATGAATGTTATCTTTTCTTTGGGTAACTTCTTTTGGTTTGAACCAAAGGCATTTATTGGTTTGATTTCTACCCAAAGTGAGGCCCCTAGGATGAGTTAAGGGATTTTCAGAAGTAATTTGGGTAGATTTTTTATGAGAAAAATGATTTATATTTTTCAATAAGTGGGGATATTGAGTGCCTTTTTATAGTGGATGAGGAGTGGTATCCTTATAAATACGAAATGGTAAACATTATTGGGAGGTCTTCCTTACATAATTTCTAACAACCCAGAATTCTAAAAATAAAAATTACCTTATTATAATTATTTTATATAGTATAAAAAATAAAAAATTACATTAACAACATAGTAAAAACTTTATAAATGAAGAATAAATTAAATAAGTCGTATTTCAAGAAATTAAAGAACCTATACCAATGGAATAGTAACTTAACCTTTGGGATAGTAATATTAAAATTAGGAAAATTAAACTATAAAATAGAATAATAAACTCAACTATTAAATTATAAATAAAGTTTAGGTATCTTATAAATTAAAATATGATATAATTATACAATAATATAAGTAAATAAATGTTTTAAAATGATAAATTAAGTATCAGTATTTTTGTAAAACAAAAAATTTTATTTATAATTTTATAATCATTATAATGATTTAAAATAAGATATATTTTCTCAAAATAGGTTCATAAAATAATATTTTGTCTTTTTATTATTTTAAGATAATTTTATAATACCTTAATTAAATTTTTCAATGTGTCCTAAAATCAGTTATAATTTTAAAATCAATATTTTTTTAATAAATAATGTTTTTGATTAAAAATGAAATTTCTCATATTTATAAAATAATTTTCATAAAATTTATTCCATTTATAAAATAAAAAAATTAAAAAAATAGGTTAATTTATATATATTTTTCTGAAATAGTTTACATGCTGGGGAATAGTGAAATATGATAATTTATGAAATAAAAAAAACATATGAATTATAAAGTCATGGTTGATGTATGTATGATATAAGAACCATTAGTTCAAACTGAAATAAACTAGTTAATTTACTTATTCACAAGAATCATCACTATTCATAGTCTTGAGATGAAATAATAATAAAATGAATAAAAAAAACACTCCTCTCCTCAACTATAAGTACCACCCCTTCTCATCACACCTCCAAAGCCTTGAAGCTTGTCTGAATTCTTCCCAATCCGCTCCCAAGACTCTCTACCACATTATGAAGACTTTTTTCTCAAAAACATATGAGCCCCATTTTTTCTAAGTAGGTTCTCGAGGATAAGAAGTTCAAGATGTAAAATCCTCTTTTGTTTTCTTTTAATTCCTTTTAAATCTATTTTGTTTCCTTATTCTCTCCTCACCTACATATCCAAAAGTGTAATTATAACTACAATATATTTTATATAATTTAATTTTATCATGTTAGTGATATATCCACCATAAATTCTATTCTCTTCCCATTTTGTTCTAAAAATGAAAACATTGTTCGTAATGTGTTGATTTATCACCTTAAAGGACAATGAGTTTTTATTTTACATTACTGCATTCTAGGCTGGTCATAAACCCATTTTGATGGTTCAAACAAATTGTAAATTTTATTTTATAACCTATTTTATGTTCTTTAACTAAAATATATACATAATATTAAATAATATAAAAAACTAGTTTGTGATGATGGAAAAATCGTCCAAATAATCTAAATAGTTATCATTAATGTTTTATCTAAGGAATAATCCTCAAATCAAGAAAAAATATATATAATTATTTAATATTATTTAAGTTCATTAATATCATAAAATTTCAATTCTAGATAAACATTCTCATTTTACATGATCTTTCATACATGTATACAAGTGAACTAATCATGAAAATCAAAGAAACGAACACTCTCGAATGATGAAATTATATCTTATAACTCATCAAAATGGCCATAAATGAAATTAATAAAATTATAATAAACAAAATAAATGTATAAAAGGTTATAAATTAATTAATGGATTTAATTTTATTATCTAGGAAATTAATTGTAATTTCATAATACTTTTGGACATATGGTAAGGTATTCTATTTAAACCCCCATTTTTTCATATGGGTTACGCTCTCTCTCGTTTTACCCCTATGTAGTTATTAATTATTATGATTAATTCCTAAATTATTTTTTAATGTTATAGATATATTTACCAAGATCAATTATTCTTTATTTTATGGGTAAATAGATGTTTTATAAGGTTCCCTTTTCAATTCCTCTCAATAAGAAAGCTCGATTAAGGAGAACTTCCCAATTTCTTTCCCATTTTCAAGTACAGCCCATAATATTTTTTAAGCCACCAATATTTTTCAAAAATCAATATTTTTATCATGAAAAAATATATTTGTTTATTTCTGGTTTTATGAAAACAATTATTCCTTTCCCTATTTAAATACTCTTTAATAGTTTCCCTTAAACCACCGTAAAGAGGCTCTTCTTTAAAGTTCCTTAAACTCACTTTTTAGATGATTTCACTTCTATTGAATATAATTTGTCATGATCTAAACCTATTTTACCTTATGAATGTCCATGTAAGATTTAAATACATTCTTTCATGGTGAATTTTATGATACGCCCATTTGTTATGCTTTATTACATGATTATGATACCCATTTCTTTCCATGGGTAACCTTTATGTTTGTTTTTTATGCTTGGTTATTTATGTGGAATACATATGCATGAACATGTTATGATAGGTGAACCTAGATATGAATTGGTTAATATTTAGTCTCATGATAATTCATTTTGGGATAGGTATTAAACATAACTCCTTTTTGGTACTTGGTCCACCATGTACAATGGTCTTGGTAGTTAGCCTTAATTCATTACCCTCCATGTGAAATAGTCCTAGAAGTTAGCCTTGACTCATGCTTTTGTAATGTTGTTTATTGTTTCCACATTCCTATGATGATATGATTACATGTTCCCATATTCTATATGTTATTATTCCTTATGTTTATTATTTTATGCATTCTAACCCATGTTTTATGCTTTATTTCTATGTTTATTCCCTTACTGGGATTTTTATCTCATCACTTTGTTCATGTATTCCCCATGTTATCCTATGCAGATGTAAGAGATAAAAGGTAGTTATGAGATATTTATAGAGACTAAATAAAATATTTTTTTTTTCTGTTTCATGTTTTATAATTATGTATCTAATATTACAATGACATTAGGCTTTATAGTCCTTGGTTTTTTATGCTTAATTATTCTTAAAATCATGTAGAGATATGTGTAAAGTGATAGGGTATATATATAATTTTCATCCAATATTTAAAAATTTTCTATAAAATATGGTATATTATTTAAATATGTCCATAAAATGGGTTTTGTAAAAGTGTGTAGGTCATTTTGAATCTTAATATTAAAGTTTATCGAATAAGTAAACTCATTTTTACCTTAATCGTTGTAATTAATTTTAATTTCTTTTACTAATGTTTTTATTAAAAAACTAAGTTTACCATACTAGAAATTATAAATTATTATTATTATAAATATGGAATCCAGATTTATAAATTTTCACCAAATAAGTGATAGAATTTAATTTAAAAATAATCCCACAGATAGAACGGGAAAGTAGGTTTTTAAACTGAATATATTCAAAAGTTTACTATGTTTTTATATACAAATTAAAAATAAAAATGACTCTAATAAACTAAATTAGATTAATATATATATAATAGAAATATTTTGACTTTAAAACAATTTTAAAACATAATTTAACATTATAAATTATTTATATGAAAAGTCATTTTTCAATTAAATTCTGTATTTTTCACTATTCATCAAAAAAATGAAACTTCTTAAAAAATACCAAAAATCACCCAAATTAATTTTTGATATTAAAATTTCAAAAATTATTTTTCGTTAAAATAAAATTTATAAAAATTTTAAATTTTATTTTTAAAACAAGTCTTTCATTAAAAGGTGGCAAAAATTCCTTTTAGAAAGAAAAAGATCTTCTTTTTTTGATTAACATTTGAATTGTCCTTATTTTATGCATGTAAAACTTATTTGATGAATTCAGAAATATTTTATTGAAAAAATAAAATATAAATTTAATTAATATCATCCAATAATAGTGTTTAAATTAATATATTAATATAAAACACCTTTGTGGGCATAAAATAGTTTTTCATAAAACACATCCTTTATATTCAATTCATTTTATCTTCATTTCTAATTAATTGGTCACCAAAGGATTAATTATATAAACACATGTAAACCATATTTTTATAAGTTAGGTAATATTATTCGTTCCCTCTATTCCAACATCTAGGTGATAACTACCATAATATTAACAGTATATTGTTTTTTGGTATGATTTGACCTTGCGTGTAACATAGTTATCGAAGAAAATTGATGTTATGTTCAATAAAAGATAAACTTGGTGTTTCGTATAACATAATATATAGAATTAATTTCATATAACTCATGATACCAACAAATTTAAGTTAATTTTAAAGAATATATTTCATAAAAAACTCAAGATGTTGTAGTCTTAGTGACCTTGGGTGTCCTCTAACATATTTTTATTTGGGTATTTCTTGATTTTATGTTTTCTCTTGATTGTATTCATCCCTATAAACCTTGTTGAGGTGGATTTAAATTTTATTTTGTGAAGGTGACATGTTTAATGTAGGTTTCCCCATATCTCAACCTTTATACATTGAACTATGATTTCTTGTCAATTTCATTCACATTTTTTTAATATTTTATTTATTTTACATTTAGTGGAAAAAAGTTTTTAGTAAAGAAAATTGGTTTCTCTCAAGTTTTACATGATTTCAACATGATATTCAATTTATTAATTTTTCGAAAAATCTATTTTGAAATTTTAATCACACTAAGTGTTTGAAGAATTGAAAAATATACCTTTATAATTAAGTTTATAATTTTAAAGGTAGTGAAATGATTTTTATGGTTTTTCAAGTTTGGATTTCAAATATAAGGGTGTGTTAGAGGCTTTAAAGTAAGTTGGAGTTACATCAAGTTATTAAAAAATTATTTCATAGAACATGGATTTTCAAGTATGATTACAATACCTGGTTGGAACTTTTAATTGTTGTCTTTGGTGAATGAAAACCGTTTTTTAAAGTTTACCCCTTGTATTATGGAAATTACTAGATCTTGGTATGTGAATAGTGCTTGATGTAAAGGCTTAGGTATTATGTATATTTATTTATGAGAAATGGGTTTTTTCTTTAAGGTGGTTTATATGTGTGGTGGTAACATATTTGTTTAATTATGAATGTATATATATGCATATATATATCAGTGTGTGTATGAAAATATATTGTGTATTTATATATAATACTTTAACATAATCACCTCTATTTACATGTCATGGGAATCGATGGGTAGCTTGATGTAAATAATACTTACACATACTGTACTAGTGTAATATCACACTCTTACTAGAGGCCTTGAGTTATAATATTCTCTACATATAGGATTCTCCCCTCATTTAGGATAGATATGGAAATATTGAGTTTTAGGGATGGTTGTCTTCGTATCTTGCATCATTATCTATTATATAAGTTCATATTAGTTTTATCCTAGATTTTCCTTTAGAACATAGGTTCCTATGATGATATAATTTTTAAGTATTGTATTTTCTATTGCCTTGTGGAATTAGTTTCAAAATGTTTTAGTATTTAACTTCATCTATTTTAAATGTTTATCTTAATAGAACGTGAAAATTTTCTTAAAATGTATCATGATAATATTTTATTAAAAATTGTTTTATTCATGTTATAAAATGGTGATGGTTTATAAATTACATTAGTATTTTATCTATTTAAAATGAAAAATGAAAAACCATCGTTCTTCATGTATTTAAAACTAGCATGAAATATTTTTTTGTTTAATGGTAATAAAAGTGGTGTAATTTACTTGGAATTATTACTAGGATTTTTTCTCACACCTATTTTTACATTTAAAGTTCTAGTTTATCTTTTGATTTCTCATGGAAAATTTTAGGTTTAATGTTTGATGGTAACTCAATGAGTTACAGAGAGATTAGTTTGGGGACCAACTATTAGTTTTATTTTGTGTTATAGTTGTATCATCCAAGACAACCCCTCTTGTATCTATTTTTATTTAATATTTATGTATTTAATTGAGATTTTGTCTTATTTATTTTATTTTTTATTCCCTATTTGTATTTCTATCATTTATAAAACTGTTTTTTTGATTTTTTGAGGACGTCCAACATATATACGGGTCATTTCAGAATGTCCTAAAAAATTAAATTGCTTATTAAATTATTTTATCCAGGTGAAATAATTCTCATAGGTCATATTTTTAATCCTAGTAACTTATCACTAGATCAAGAGGATTAGTAATACCCTTTAAGTATGTCATAAGAAAAATCAGTGTGTCAGATGAAGGGTGTCCTAGAGTTAGTTCATGAAAAAGTGGTACTAGAGATAGTTCCCAATAAATGTTCAAGTAGGGATGTTTGTCCCTTTAATGTTGAATGTGCACTAAAATGTACATTCATGAGATTCATGTACACATTCATATAATTCATCAAATATATATATGTGTGTGTGTGTGTGTGTGTGTGTGATATTTTATATAGTATACATTTAATTCATTCATATGATGCATGAATATTAGCATGCATATGATACATGAATAATAATATAATACATATGATATATATGATATATATATTATATTGAATATGAATTAGATTCATATTCTAGATGAGTTTCATTTGAAGAATTAACTTTTATATCTCCTCATAAATGGTTTTATTTAAATTTAATCCAACATTTGGTCCATTCATAGATTTTCATTTATTTATTGAAACAAGTTCAATGAATAAATTCCCAATCAATTTAAATGCATGAGATGCATTAGAAAGTGGAAATATCAAGATTTATATAAAAAATAGAATGAGTTCTCTTTTATTTGGGTGTGCGATGTGTATGAGACACTTTGAAAATCTCTTCCTCCCAATTTTTTTATCTCATTTGAAAAGGCTCTAAAACCCATTCAGATTTTGGGTATCCTAATGAAGCCTCTATGGATCCCTTGGCTGGTGAATTCCCATAGATTCATATTGATTTTTTTTTGATAATCCTCAGGATCTCCCTTAAACACACTCCATCGATAAAAATAGATATAATATACTATTATAGGTTATTTATAGGTACTCTATTTTTCATATTATTTACATATTAATTTCTTGAAGATAGAACTTCCTATGTATTGGGTTCTCTTCCACTGCTAATAATCATTTTATAATCATATGAAACTCAGAATTGGTGTTAGATTAAGTCTCTTCAATATTTAATTCTTTTTGAATCACTGGTTTTAAAAAAATCAAAAGTAAAAATGAAAAAACACCATTTTTATAAAATAGTTATGGGTTACAAATCTTTACATGAGTTGTGTAAAGGTGAATATGATTCACCCTTTTGAAGGTAGGATATATAAATGTTATATTGTTAACTAATACATCTATGTAAAGGTATACATGGGTTATCTTTACATATATGGGTTGTGTAAAGGTAAGGGTGTAATTTTGGCCCGGCGGACCGAAAGCCCGATAGGCCCGGCCCGAAAGCCCGAGCAGCCCGGCCTGACAAAGCCCGCATCGGGCCAGGCCGAGCTCGGGTCGTAGGTTCAGCAGGTCGGGCCTGGGCCTTTCCAAGAAGGCCTGCGGGCCAGGCCGGGCCGGCCCGAAAAATCCCGGCCCACCGGCCCGTGCGAAGCCCAGCCTGCTGTAAAAATTTAACGGGGAAATTGTGGGTAGGACAATTCGATCCCCCTACCTCGAGCTCCCAAGGCTGCACCTGGGCCAACTGGTCCAGGCGCTGCGCCTGTTAAATAATCACAGGCCTATATATATATAGATATATCTATATATATATGTATATATATATCTATATATATATATATATCTGTATATCTATATATTATATATATGTATATCTGTATATATACATATATACATACATACATATATATATACCTATATATATACACATGTATATGTATACATCTATATTTATCTATATATGTGTGTATATATTTATATTTCTATATATATGTGCATATATCATTATATATTCACAAAAAATAATATTATATATATACATATAATTATTATTATATATAATTATAATGTGTGTATAAATATATATATACAATGATATATAATTATATATATAATAGTGTATATATATAAACAAATCCATTAATAATATATATCAATTAAGTGTGGTTTTTAAAAATCCATTAATAATATATACATATAGATATATGTGTATATGTATATGTATATGTATCTGATTTAATATAATATATATATAAACAAAGCTATTAATATATATATATATATATAAATCAATGATTTAATATTATATATATATATATAATAACTTGTTGTATATTAATAAAAAAATAACACTCACCTAATGATGTTCGTGCAAGTCCCTCAACTTCATTAATTTTTTTAAGTATGTTGTAACCTGCATATATTATATATACTGTACATATATAAATGTATTTAGAAAAAAATTAACTCACCCACTACAACGCACCCCCAACCCCTGATTATTATTTTTATAATTTTCTCATTATATATATATATATATCAATCATTTAACATTATATATATATATATATAATAACTTATTATATATTAATAAAAAAATAACACACTCACCCAATGATATTCATGCACACCCTCAACCTCGCTATTTTTTTTAAATATGATGAAACGTGCATATTATATATATGTACATATAAAAACAAATCTACTAATAATATATATATATATATGTATATATCAATGATATGATAATATATATATATATATGTATGTATGTAAACAAATCCATTGATATTATATATAAATATATTAATAATATATATCAATTAAGTGTGGCTTTTAAAAATCCATTAATAATATATATGTGTGTCAATGATTTAATATTGTATAATAACTTATTTTATATTAACAAAAAAATAACACACTCACCTAATGATGTTCGTGCACGTCCACCAACCCCATTAATTTTTTTAAATATGTTGCAACATGCATATATTATATATAAATTTATTTAGAAAAAAAATTAACCCGCCCACTGCAGCGCACCCCCCAACCCCTAATTATTTTTTTTACAATTTTCTCAAATTATATATATATATATATATATAATAACTTATTATATATTAACAAAAAATAACTACTCACCAAATGATATTCGCACACCCCCAACCTCATTAATTTTTTTAAAATATGATAAAACTTGCATATATTATATATACTATATATACATATATAAATCTATTTAGAAAAAAATTAACTCACCCACTACTGCGCACCCCTCAATAACTCATTAATTTCTTTTAATTTGTACATAATATATATAAATTCACAGACATGTATAAATATATTTAGAAAAAAATAACATATCCACCCACTATAAAAAAATTTTACATAAAATGTGTTAAATGTTTAAAAAATACATGTAAAAAATATGCGTTCAAAAAAAAGTTGTAAATTAAACGTCTAAAAAAAGGTAAAAAAACTTTTTAAATAGATGTTAAAAAATGGTTTAAATAAAAATGATTAAATAAAAAATATTAAAAAATGCTTCAAAAATTATAAATATGTTAAAAAAATAAATGTAAAAAATGTTTTGAAAAAATGTTAGAAAAATGTTTAAATGATAAGGTTTTAAACTCACCCACGGCAACTGCGCACCCCTAATTATTTTTTTACAATTTGCAAATAATATATATATATATATATATATTCACAATATATAAATCTATTTAGACAAAAAAACATATCCACCCACTGTAAAATGTTAATAAAAAATAAAATAAACGTTTTAAAAAAGCATGCATTTAAAAATAAACGTAAAGAAAAATTTTAAATAAATGTTCAAAAAATGTTCAAAAAAAATTAAAAGAGACAATTATTTTGAAAACAATAAAAGCCCACCATGGCCCAACTTGAAAAAGCCCGGCCTGACCCGAAAAAGCCTGACCCGACCCGATGGTTTGGGCCGGCCTGAGGCTGGGCCCGAGCCGCCTCATGGGGTTGTTCAGGCTGGCCCAGCCCGGCCCGAATAGTGTCAGCAGCCCAAATATTTGCATGGCAGGCCCAGCCCGGCCCTGTCCGGGCTGGGCTGGGCCGAAATTACACCCCTATGTAAAGGTAATCACCGCATTACCTATACGCAGAGCATGCTACATTAAAGTAATCTACATGTTACCTTTACACATTGAGGTTTATGAGAAGTGTATAAAGGTAAGATATTTTCTTACCATTATTCATCAATTCTAAAAGGTCATGTAAATATATATCAAGAAATAACTTTACATGAAGCATTCACGTAAAGGTAATATCCTCAATACCCTTACACATAATGAGTTTCATAAAGGTAATCTTTATATTAAATTTACATAAAATATTATATTTTATTTGTGTAAAGGTAAGTAGTTACTTATATTTATAAAAGAGAATTTTGATAACCTATATATGGGTAGAATTATTTACCCTCATGCAGGAATCCCCCTATCTTTAAGTGTAAGAAGAAACATTACTAAAAATATTTTTAACATATTAAATGATTTTTATGATTTATAAAATGTTTATAAATCACGTTAAAATATATTTTAGGATATTAAAATTTATAATAGATTTATAAATTAATTTATTAATTATCAAAGGTTTATAATTAATTAAATTAATGTTTATGAAACATTTTCCCCATGTATTAAAGATTAATATTTTGAAATGCATTTTAAAAAATTCAATGGAATTCGGTATAAACTATAAATAAATTGTATATTTATAAATGATAACAAGTGATTTATAATTTTTTTATAAATTAAAAAATATATGATATCACTATTATATCAAATGTTTATAAAATATAAATTTAATTATAAAATTTTTATAATTTATGAAATGCTGTATAACTTCCATATAACAATAAAGATAAAAAAGTTCATATTGAAATGAATATAAAATGTTTATATTCATGATAATTTATAAAATATTTATAATTATCATTTATTTATGAATAGTTCAAAAATGTCACATGTTTTAGAAAATAAATAAATATTTTATTTATTGTTAAATTTATTTTATATTCATGTTTAGTAGTTTTTTAATAAAATATGCATATTGTGTATGCCCATTTATATATTGAGTTTATTCTAGGATAGAGCCTCACATGTCATGATGGGTTCAATATCAAAAAAATCCAATTTTTATCTACTATGAACTTGGTTTATAATTATATTTATGATCTTGAGAATAATTCGTGGGCATAGTTTTTCCATAATGGTGTTAGATTTTTCATGAATTGAATTCTTTCTTGAGTAAAGACTCCTTGGGTAGAGGGACTTGGGGTTATACAACCTACTTTTCTGGAGGCTTATTCCTTATCAAGGAAAGTTAATAGGTTTAGTTATCTTCCCCTATGGGCTAATTCATATGGAGATTTTCAATATCATATAACTCTATGCCTTTTTATGAAGTATTCATGTACTTTAGTAATATGATATATTTCGATATATATGAATATATCTAGCTTCAATTTTTTGGTGAGTCACACAGACTTGTGGGTTGTGTAAAAAGTTACACATTAATGTGATATGAGGACATTAATTTGGTGTTTATAATAAGGAATTACAAAACCAAATCATTAGAATCATGTATACACAACTTGGAATAAATCACGAAAATAAAAAAATTACATATTATGTAATAGTTTTGAATCCAATGTTTATATGATTTATATTAAACTGGCGATACCATTAAAACCCCTCTAAATACTAAGGGTGAGATTCCATCCGAATCAACACTTATCGACACCTTGATCATTGAATTAGGTATTGTAGATATTAGCATGAGTACCCTTGGATTATCTTGGGTAATGAAAGAAAGAAATATTTAACTCAGGATTTTCTTGTTGATTATTTTAAAGCTTAGCACAAGTATCCATTGATTTTTTTAACACCCCAAGCTTTCACAATACACTTCTCTTTCAATAATGCAATAGCTTGCATTGTACGCAAGTTCGAGATTCTAACACGCCGCGACCAATCAAAGTAACACTTATGAATAGTAATACCAACTTTTTGAAATTATATATATTTTATTTTTTAAAATGGAATTCATTTTTGGATTTGGAATATCGAATTTATCCTAAGGTGAAATTTTGGTACTTTTCGGATAACTTTAATATTTTGATGAATAGTGAAAATTACTAAATTTTAATTAAAAACAACTTTTTTAATCAAAATAATTAATAGTGATAAATTATAAATTTGAGAGGTTTTAAAGTATATTTAGAATATATTTATACCATTTAATAAAATGTTGGTCATTTTACATAATTTTACAATTAAACCAGACATAAACAAGTGTCAATCTTTTGATAGTTATTATCTCTTAAAAACACGCTTTTTGTTTTAACAACGGGAATTAATTTTAAATTAATTTATGCCACTTATGTGTTTTGAATTTGGAAAAATGGATTCCATATTTTGAATCAGGATGTTCAAATTATGTAAATAGGTAACTTTTATTTTTAGACATTTTGAATAATTACTGCGGTAAATATTTTATTTACCATGGTTAAGGGTAAATCCGGTAAATAAGGGTTAAAAAATAATATTATAATAATACTAAATTACCCTAAAACGTGTCCTAGCCTTATTGTTTGATACATGTTCGACCATAGGTATCTTTGGGTCTATTTTGGGACCCCATGGAGCCACTTTTAGGTGATAGGGACACTTAATTTTAATTAAGTTAAAATAAGTACAAAAATGACATAAGTGTATATCTTTTAGAAAAACAATTTTTACATAGAGTTATATATGTTGGATTTTCGACAATAAATATTAATTAGAAATATAAAAAGATTTCCTATATAATTATATTTTATTTATAATTTTTATACTTTAAATAATTTAATTTATTTATGACACAATGATGATGTAGTAATTACCATAATAGTGAAAAATTAAAATAATTAATATTATAAATACACAAATAGATATAATTTGAGACTTTTTATGAATTACACTAATTTTCTAAGTTAATATGACATTTTAGGAATTATTTAATTAAATTTTTTCGAAGTAATCATTCAGTTATGAGTTTCAAAAAAATCAACTATTGAATAGTATCAAAATTGACATAAAAGAGTTTTTAAAACAAATATTATAATATTAATTGATATTAAATTCCTAAAAATCTAAGGCTCGGCCAAGAGACTTATATCATGATATTTGTATCATTAATGGACCACTTTGGGGTCTCTTGGTTGTATATAGTAAGTTTATTAACTGTATAATATAAAAATACAAAGAGACATTGTAAAAGTGAAACTAATTAACTTAGAGTTAATACTTAAATATAAGATTAATATAAGTACCCAAACCTGTCTAAATTCTATTTGTTGAGTTTTTTTCGACCCATACCCACCTTAAAATTTGAATAATCAACTTTGGAGCCATTAGAAACCGAATATGAATTTATTATAAATTAATATTTCAAGCTTTTCCAAAGGTGCCCATCACCCCTCTTATAAAATGGCACTCCTCCTTCTCATTTCTTCACAACTTCAAAGCCTTTTGGTTCGGCCAAACTCTGCCCAAATACTCCCCCAACTTCCCTCACTACAACCTAGAGGCCTTATTTTGAGCATAAAGCCAACCTAAGGAGCCCTTTTGATCAAATCAAAAGGAAGAACCCGAAGAAGAGGTAATGATTTCACCACCCTTTTCCATGTTCCTTTCTTCTTCCACTTATTCTTCCTTTGTTATTAACATTATAAAATAATAACTCCAGTATCATATATATATTGTGATGTTTTTATAAATATGGTACAACCATATTTATTATTCTATCCACCCTTTGAATAACATGTCATCATACGTGCGTACGTACGGCTTACCGTCTCCACGTCGTGGTGTAATTGTTATTCAATATATTATTATTTGGATGGGTATAATAATGATGTGTAACTCATGTAAATAATAAATATAACATGTTAATGATTATTTATATATGATATACCATCCATTTATGTATTATTTTAATATCAAAATAATGATATTGTCGCTCGTGCGTACATACGGACTACCGTCTCCATGAACGCGATGAGATTCATTCTCCATCGTATCCATTCAAGTATAATTATCATTTGATGATTTAAAAATAATGTTTAAGGACTTGATATCATTCTGTATATGAATAATATACAAACTATCCATTACAAACATCTCTTATGTAACAAAACATATAAAATAAAACGAGTAAGTTAACAGCCGAAACAACGATAATACTAAGATATTATTAACAAATCAATGTTAAAAGATCATATATGATATCATATTAATGTATATGATTCTTGTATAATTTAATAACAATTATTTCACCATTATACAGGAGTTTAACCTACCCCAACCAAGGAAAAGTACAAGGTAATGTTTATTTCACAATCTCTTCATTATCTGAGGTTGTTTATACATAATAATCTACTGGGATCTCTTTATCATCCACATACATGTTTCTTAAAAATGTATTTCAAAACATTTTTACCATTTAAAATAATATGGTTTAAGGTAATTTATACCCTTGTTTGAATTTTTATAAGATTTTTATAAAGGAATCTTTCCGTTGTTTTCCAAACAAGGTGCTTTTTAACCTTTTCGACAAAATTAAGGTAAGAATGTTTTTTTTAACATATACGGAGGGTGCGGTTATTTTCCGCCGTTATAAAATCATCGAAGCTTCCCTTACAAGCTTATAAGAATATTTTCAAATAAAATGTTTTATTTCATAAATATAAGACTCTTAAATGATTTAAAAATAGAAAGAGATATTTCTCTAAAAAGAGTTTTGATTTCATCTCTGTCAACATCCTTTGATGGATTTTACGCTTATTTGAAGTTGATTTATCATGATACAAAACTTCTATATTATATTGAAGGTTTTGTGATATATTTGACTGTGGATGTTCTATTTTTATACCATTCATAGTTTATGGGGAAAGTATTGACATTTCGTATGCTAGTTTTAATACGAATGTTTATGTTATGTTTAAACCTTTTCATATGGGAATGCATTGGACTTAATATGTGACGGGTGGAGCCCGCTATATCTCCTCAATGCATCAGTAGGTATCATGAGACAAACTAGTTTCTTGGCACAAGGCCTTGGAAAAATCTTATTTGTAGTCTTATCACGAGGCCTTGGCTATGTGGTTATGATAGTCCGGTATTATGCATTCCATCATTAAGAAAGTGGTTATTGATATTTCATGTGATTATTCGACTAGTAGAATATCCATGTGAGTAAGTAAATGGCATTATTTAATTTTATTTTTTCCATATTATGTTGAAGTTCATGTTTAAAAAGGATTTTGTTTTAGTTATACATTGCCTTAAATGTTAATGTTTATTTATGAAAGCTTCCGCAATATTGTTATCCTTACTGAGAATATGAGCTCACCCCTTTCAATGTTTTAATATTTTCCAGGATGTGAAGAAGTATTTTATGAATGACCTGCAAGGATAGTCAGAAGAGGAATGAGTGTGGACTATGGAGACTTTGTTATTGTAGTTTTTCACTTTATGATGTAATGTAACATTTATGAATGTATCTAGTGTTTCCAAGGCTACTAAACTAATCGGTCTTTCGAGACTTGATCTTTTGTGATCATGCCAATGTTAGGCAATAATGCACCGACTCTGGGTAACTGGGGTCGGGGCATTACAGTTGGTATCAGAGGCAGTTTAGTAGTAACCTTGGAAGCTAGATTTAAATAAACTCTGATTAGAGCACATAGCCCAAAGATAGACATTGAGGATTAGTATAGAAGAACTTCCTAGAATTTTGGTATTATAGAGATGTTGTGAGTTTTCTGAGCAATACATCCATGTCTGGATACGAGCAGGTAGAGGCGGCTATGGCACAGATGTACCTAGGGGTAAAACCCGAAAACACCGCTTTGAGCTAGACTCGAACGGGAACTGGTACACGACAACGGGCCTTGCTGCACTCTTGGTTACGACACTCCCGGGGGATATGCTTAGGATAATTCTCATTTTCTTTACAAAACACTATGAAGGGTTATGAGTATATACTTCCTCAAAGAAATTTTTTTATGGATTATATCCATAAATAGTTCAATTTATGTTAAGTATTTTACAAGTATGGAATTATGTATTTTGATTCATAAACTAATCTAGTTTATTCCATTGTTTAGAAATGGCGCCTAGTGGAAGGAATGGAAACAGTATCAATGCACGCACTTCGTGTAGGGATTGCCCTCCTGCTCAAGATAATTATTGTGGATCTGGAGATACAACTGGTGTTGATCAACTTATTAACATACTGGGACAACTCACTCAGGTTATGAATAATAACCTTACTCGTATGGAGCACCCTGATCCGCAATGTGGAGGATCAATGTTAGACCGCTTCATGAGGCAAAAACCACCAACATTTATTGGGGGTAAAAATCCATTAGTAGCTGAGCAATGGATAAACTCCTTAGAAAAAATATTCCATGCCTTGGGGAGTAGTGAAAGGGAGAAGGTTGTCATGGCAGTCTACCGCCTCACTGGAGATGTCGATCAATGGTGGTCGCTGATTCAAAACACAAAGGAAGATGAAGAAGTATCAAATATGGAATGGAGAGAGTTCAAAGATCTTTTCTTAGAAAAATACTTTCCTCGTGACCATCGAGCAGATATGGAAAGGAAATTTCTGAGTCTGAGACAAAAGGAGGGTGAGAATGTCGCAAAGTATGAGGCCAACTTTACAAGGTTAGCGAGGTATGCTGCAGATTATATACGTAACCCAAGAGGTAAGATTGATCGTTTCTTTGATGGGTTAAAACCATTTCTCCGTCGAGCTTTAGTATCACAATCCTTCTCATCGTACGAAGATATTGTCTCGTGTGCTATCAAGACAGAAAAAGAATTCTCTAAATATTATGACAATAAAGTAAAGCAAGAGAAGAAGAGAATGGTGGAACAAGAGACAGATAAAGGGAAAAAGGAAAAAAATGATTTTCCATTATGCGATAATTGTGGGAAGAATCACCCCGGTACTTGCCTAAAAGGAATGGGAGTTTGTTTTAAATGTGGAGAAAAAGGTCACCAGGCTCGTGATTACAAAGGAAAGAAAGATGATATCAATGTTGAATGCTACAATTGTAGGGAAATGGGGCATTATGCAAATGAATGTCCCAAGCGTCAGGGAAACTTACCTCAGAAAAGGCCAAGGGATGAAGGCTAATCTTATGCTATTACTATAGTTGAAGTGGAATAATTTATGTATTGGTGCTTTTGGACTCAAGGATTATATTTTGGTTATAAGAATAATGTGATATATATAAGGATTGTACTGCAGTACTTGTTGTTTCAGTAAGGTTTTAATATGATGAAGGTAATCATATTTTTAGAATGTGACAAAAAGAGAAACTTTAATTTGTTTGGGGAATCTGATGTTACAATTGGTTTTGGAATTTAGAGACCTTTTAGAGAAAGTCTGGAAAGAGGTATTTTGGATAACTATTAAGGTTGGAATGGATTAAGTTTAACCTTGGATAGTATTTTTTTAGGTTAAAACATTTCTAAAGATTATTTTTGGAATATTATAATACTATAGTTTTAGGAAAAGGACAACCTGTAGGGTGGGGCATAACCTGTCGCGTCGGACAAAGCTGCAGGAATCGAACCCCCAACCATAGTGCGACAGGCCTTTATTACCTTCCACTAGCCTACAGGAAGTCCCTGGTTATTACAAAATATTTTTCCTAATCTAAATGGTATGTGTTAATATTTGGAACCTTATACAATTAGGATAAATAGAATATTTTTTAGTTCTATTACCTTTTAGAGTGAAAGATGGGTTTGTGGTAAAAAATTATTAAAGAATGAAAGTCTACATGACAAGTATGTATATTCCCTTACGTTCTTAGTAAATCTTCTAAATAAATTCCCCAACATTATAAAAGGTAACTTAAAACAAAAACGTTTCCGGTTAACTTTTCCAACTGGGGATTCAATGACCATTTAGCTAATCACAAGTTTATGATTTTATTGTGGTTAACTTTCTCCTAATCCAACTTTCTACAACTCTCCCTCAGACCTTGATGGTTTGTTTTTCTTCCATATCCATATTTTCATATAATCCTAGTATGGGATATCTCGGGTGACCTTTGTACTTATCTTTCTATCTTTTAAAGTTATATTTTTATTAACCTTATTTCCGATGTGGGTTTTCCACAAAGGTATTTTCTATTTTCAACCTTTTATTTTCAAAGAAAAATTTCAAATTTCGAGGACGCAATTTATTGAAGGAGGGGATAATGTAACACCCCAAGCTTTCACAATACACTTCTCTTTCAATAATTCAATAGCTTGCATTGTACGCAAGTTCGAGATTCTAACCGCCGCGACCAATCAAAGTAGCAGTTATGAATAGTAATACCAAATTTTTGAAATTATATATATTTTATTTTTTTAAATGGACTTCATTTTTGGATTCTTAATATCGAATTTAGCCTAAGTTGAAATTTTGGTACTTTTCGGATAACTTTAATATTTTGATGAATAGTGAAAATTACTAAATTTTAATTAAAAACAACTTTTTTAATCAAAATAATTAATAGTGATAAATTATAAATTTGAGAGGTTTTAAAGTATATTTAGAATATATTTTTACCATTTAATACAATGTTGGTCATTGTACATAATTTTACAATTAAACCAGACATAAACAAGTGTCAATCTTTTGATAGTTATTATCTCTTAAAAACACGCGTTTTGTTTTAACAATAGGAATTAATTTTAAATTAATTTCTGCCACTTCTGTGTTTTGAATTTGGAAAAATGTATTTCATATTTGGAATCAGGATGTTCAAATTGTGTAAATAGGTAACTTTTATTTTTATACATTTTGAATAATTACTGCGGTAAATATTTTATTTACCATGGTTAAGGGTAAATCTGGTAAATAAGGGTTAAAAAATAATATTATAATAATAATAAATTACCCTAAAACGTGTCCTAGTCTTATTGGTTGATAAATTTTCGACCATAGGCATCTTTGGGTCGATTTTGGGACCCCATGAAGCCACTTGTTGGTGATAGGGACACTTAATTTTAATTAAGTTAAAATAAGTACAAAAATGACATAAGCATATATCTTTTAGAAAAACAATTTTTACATAGAGTTATATATGTTGGATTTTCAACTATAAATATTCATTAGAAAGATAAAAAGATTTCCTACATAATTATAGTTTATTTATAATTTTTAGACTTTAAATAATTTAATTTATTTATGACATAATGATGATGTAGTAATTACCATAATAGTGAAAAATTAAAATAATTGATATTATAAATACACAAATAAATATAATTTGAGACTTTTTATGAATTAAACTAATTTTATAAGTTAATATGACATGTTATTAATTATTTAATTAAATTTTTTCTAAGTAATTATTCATTTATGAGTTTCAAAAAAATAAACTATTGAATAGTATCAAAATTGACATAAAAGAGTTTTTAAAACAAATATTATATTATTAATTGATATTAAATTCCTAAAAATATAAGGTTTGGCCAAGAGACTTATATAATGATATTTTTATCATTAATGGACCACTTGGGGGTCTCTTGGATGTATATAGTAATTTTATTAACCATATAATATAAAAATACAAAGAGACATTGTAAAAGTGAAACTAATTAACTTAGAGTTAATACTTAAATATAAGGTTAATATAAGTACCCAAACCTATCTAAATTCTATTGGTTGAGTTTTTTTAGACCCATCCCCACCTTAAAATTTAAATAATAAACTTTGGATTCATTATAAACCGAATATGGATTTATTATAAATTAATATTTCTAGCTTTTCCAAAGGTGCCCCTCACCCATCTTATAAAAGGGAACTCCTCCTTCTCATTTCTTCACACCTTAAAAGCCTTTTGGTTCGGCAAAACTATGAAACAATACTATCCCAACTTCCCTCACTACAAACTAGAGGCCTTATTTTGATCATAAAGCCAACCTAAGGAGCCCTTTTGATCAAATCAAAAGGAAGAACCCGAAGAAGAGGTAATGATTTCACCACCCTTTTCCAAGTTCCTTTCTTCTTCCACTTCTTCTTCCTTTGTTATTACCATTATAAAATAATAACTCCAGTATCATATATATATTTTGATGTTATTATAAATATGGTACAACCATATTCAGTATTCTATCCACCCTTTGAATAACATGTCACCATACATGCGTACGTACGGCTTACTGTCTCCACGTCGTGGTGTAATTGTTATTCAATATATTATTATTTGGATGGGTATAATAATGATGTGTAACTCATGTAAATAATAAATATTACATGTTAATGATTCTGTATATATGATATACCATCCATTTATATATTATTTTAATATCAAAAGAATGATATTGTCGCTCGGGCGTACGTACGGACTACCGTCTCCACGAACGCGATGAAATTCATTCTCCATCGTATCCATTCAAGTATAATTATCATTTGATGATTTAAAAATAATGTTTAAGGACTTGATATAATTCTGTATATGAATAATATACAACCTATCCATTACAAACATGGCTTACGTAAGAAAACATATAAAAGAAAATGAGTAAGTTAACACCCGAAACAACGATAATACTAAGATATTATTAACAAATCAATGTTTAAAGATCATATATGATATCATATTAATGTATATGATTATTGTATAATTTAATAAAAATTATTTCACCATTATACAGGAGGTTAACCTACCCCAACCAAGTAAAAGTACAAGGTAAGGGTTATTTCACAATCTCTTCATTATCCGAGGTTGTTTATACGTAATAATCTACTGGGATCTCTTTATCATCCACATCCATGTTTCTTAAAAATGTATTTCAAAACATTTTTAATATTTTAAAGAATATGTGTTAAGGTCATTTATACCCTTGTTTGAATTTTTATAAGAGTTTTATAAAGGAATCTTCCCGTCATTTTTCAAACAAGTTGTTTTTTAACCTTTTCGACAGAATTAAGGTAAGAATGTTTTTTTTAACATATACGGCGGGTGCAGTTATTTTCTGCCATTATAAAATCATCGAAGCTTCCCTTACAATCTTATAAGAATATTTTCAAAGAAAATGTTTTATTTCATAAATATAAGATGCTTAAATGATTTCAAAATAGAAAGAGATATTTCTCTAAAAAGAGTTTTGATTTCATCTATGTCAACATCCTTTGATGGATTTTACGCTTATTTGAAGTTGATTTATCATGATACAAAACTTCTATATTATGTTTAAGGTTTTGTGATATGTTTGACTTTGGATGTTCTATTTTTATACCATTCATAGTTTATGGTGAAACTGTTGACATTTCGTATGCTAGTTTTAATACGAATGTTTATGTTATGTTTAAATCTTTTCATATGGGATTGCATTGGACTTAATATGTGACGGGTGGAGCCCGCTATAGCTCCTCGATGCATAGGTAGGTCTCATGAGACAAACTAGTGTCTTGGAACATGGCCTTGTAAAAATCTTATTTGTAGTCTTGGCACGAGGCCTTGGCTATGTGTTTATGATAGTCTGGCATTATGCATTCCATCATTATGAAAGTGGTTATTGATATTGCATTTGATTATTCGACTACTAGAATATCCATGTGAGTAAGTAAATGGAATTATTTAATTGTATTTTTGCCATATTATGTTGAAGTTCATGTTTAAAAAGGCTTTTGTTTTAGTTATACATTGCCTTAAATGTTAATGTTTATTTATGAAAGCTTCCGCAATATTTTTATCCTTACTGAGCATCCAAGATCACCCCTTTCAATGTTTTAATATTTTCCAGGATGTGAAGAAGTATTTTATGAATGACCTGCAGGGATAGTCAGAAGAGGATATGAGTGTGGACTATGGAGACTTTGTTATTGTAGATTTTCACTTTATGATGTAATGTAACATTTATGAATGTATCTAGTGTTTCCAAGGCTACTAAACTAATCGGTCTTTCGAGACTTGATCTTTTGTGATCATGCCAATGTTACGCAATAATGCACCGACTCTGGGTAACTGGGGTCGGGGTGTTAAAATTTTAATTAGTTGAATTATTATTGGTGTTTTATTTAGGTTAAACTATATAGGAATCCCTAACAGTTAGGATATCAGAGGAATATAGTCGATTAAATCTATATAATGGATTTGGATAAGTGGTTATCAACTCAACTATCCAAGAATAATAAATATTATGATTGGGATTATTCTCAACCAAAAAAATAATTTCTCTATTATGTGATATCCATTATAATTCATGATGAAATATGGATCTTGGATCACTAAATGGATATGATGCATGGGGTCATCATTTTTAGTAGGAACACTTTCATTTGAATCCCTTAATGAAAATATATAACACATGATACTAACCTACTGACTTTTATTTGTTATAGATTATGGAATACTTCAAATTAATCATATTGAGATAATTAATAGGTATTACCAATAAAGTAATTAAAGATTGATATCCAATAATGATATGTGTTCTCAAGGATAAGCAATTGATGTACCCAAATTTTAATGTTATATAAATCAATTTCATCAATTCTGAATCATGGGTATTAGATAATGGGTGTGTGTTACACATTTTTACTAAAAAAACACATACTCATATATGGGGGATAATTATTTAAGGGTGAATTATATATTCATGTCGGTAATGGATTAAGATTTTTTGCATTATAGGTTGGGTCTTGTTATATGATTTTACCGAGTGAATTGATCCTAAAATTGAAAAATATTTAGTATGTTCCTTCCATTAATAGGAATTGTATTCATGTATCTTGTTTTGATAAGATTGTGTTTTCATTAATTATTAAGAACAATAGTTGTTCTATATATAAGACTGAAATTTTATATATAATTGGAAATATAAATAATGGTTTATATATTCTTGATATGGATAATCCTATTTATAACATTCAAAATAAGAAGGGAATAATGGATACTAAACCCACTTACCTTTATCATTGTTTCCTTGGACATATAAATAATAAATGCATTTAAAGTATCCATAAAGATGGATTTTTTGGGCACATATTATTATGAATCATTTGATGCATGAAAGTATTTTTTATTTGAAAAAATTAAAAAGTCACATTTTAATTGAAAATTTGAGAGGGCGGGTCGACTTTTGGATCTTATACATAGTTATGTATGTGGACTAATGAGAACACATGAAAATAGTGGTTTTAGGCACCTCATTGCTTTTATCAATGAATTTAATCAACATGGGTATGTGTTTATAATGAAACACAATTAATAAACTTTTCAAAATTTCAATGATTTCCAAAATGAAGTAGATAATCAACTGGGAAAAGGTATTAAAGACCAATGATCAGATCAGGGTGGTGAATACTTGAGCTAGTAATTCATATATCATTAGTGATATTATGGAAATATTTCATAACTCACTCTCCCTAGAACACTATGATAAAGTGGTGTATCTAAAAGGAGGAATCATACCTTGTTAGACATATTTTTATTGATGATTAGTCTATGTGACCTTACTATTTCATTTTGGCATTATTCTAGAGAGACTGCTACATTTTTAACAAACAGTGTTCCGTCTAAAATAATCACAAAGACACCATATGATATATGGTATAATAAATATCCTATTTTTTTCTTATGTGAATATTTGGGGATGTTAATAATTCATATGATGATTGGATTATGATAATCTTAACTCCATATATGATAATTTCTTATATGTTTTTTTATCCTAAAGAAATTTTGGGTTATTAATTTATAGTACTATTTAACACAAAGTGTGTGTGGCCTGATGAGGTGTTTACTTGAGAATTAAAAGATGATTAAATTAGTTAGTGGGAGGAAATTTGAACTTGGTGAAGGTCAATTATAAACAATAGTAAATGTTACTGAGATGGGGGTTGATCCGGATTTGCATAGATTTGTTGAAGAAGAACCAACTCAAGTTACATAAGAACCCAGAAGGTCTGTTAGGATATATCAAGAACCTTGAAGATATGGACTTCTCATGTCCAAAAATGAATAATTAATTTTCATATCAGACCAACCAACATCATAAAATGAGTCCATTAAGAGTTTTTATTCTAAGGAATGGTTAAAAACTATATAATTTGTGATAGATTCCATGTACACTAACCAAGTTTGAAACATGGTGGATGCACCTGATGGGGTGATACCCATAAGGTGAAATTTGTTTTTTCATAATAAAAATGACATGGATGGTAGATTTTCTACCATTAAATCATTCATTGTGGAAAAGGGTTACAAATAAGTTCATGGTATTGACTGTGAAGGGACCTTTTGACCTGTTACGATGATAAAGACCTTTCATATTTTTCTATCCATAACATATCATTGTGATTATGAGATGTATTATATGGATGTAAAAACTAAATTCCTTAATGGTAATTTAGTTTATGGAATTTATATGATACAACCAAATGGTTTTTATGTTCCAAGTGAGGCTAATAAGGTTTGAAAATTGTAATGATCTATCTAGAGTCTAAATAAATATTTTCGAAGTTGAAATATCTAGTTTGATGATGCAATCATAGAGTTTGGTTTCATTAAGAATGAAAATGATTCCAGTGTATACAAGCAACTAATTGTGAGTATAATATTATTTATGATACTGTAAGTAGATAAAGTACATCTTATTGGAAATGATACCTCGATACTTCACTCTATGAATATGTGGATGGGTAAATGTTTCTTTATGAAAGGCATGGGTGAATTATCTTATATACTCAGTAAGATAATATATAGATATAGATCAAAGATTGTTATTATACCAAGTCAATATGCATATACTGGTAATTTTATAAATCATTTTAGTATCAAGAACTCTAAGAATGGGTCTCTAATAGTGTGTCATGGTACAAATATTAATAAGATTCAAGATCCTTATAAAGAGTTAGAAAGGATAGATAAGATTCCTTATGTATTTTTCATAAGAGCTAACATGAATATCATGTTATATAATCACCTTAATGTCTCATATGGTTTTACCATAACAAGTAGATAATAATACAATACTGATGATTTTCACTAGATTTCAATGAAGAATATTCTTAAGTACTTAAGGACTGGGGATATGTTCTTGATCTTTAGATGAGAGGATGAGATCTGTGTAAAGGGTAACAAAAATTCTAATTTAAAATATTAAAAATGTTATATGAGATATCAATCTATATTTTTATTTTTCCTAAATAGTGTAGAAATTGGAAGGAATAGTTCCAAACAATCCACCATTCCAGACTGAACAATGGAGGTGGAAAACATCATTGTATCTTATTCTTCAAAGGCAGTTGTTTAGATCAAGATGTTCCTTTCAGAACTAGGATAGAATTGAGGGAGAAATCGAGCTATATTGTGACAAAAATGGTGTTTTTTCTTAGGTTAAGGAACCCCAGTCTCATCAAAAGAAATAAAAAATACTTCAAAAATATCATCTCATGTGAGAGATCAATGAGATGGGTGATATAAATATTAGTTGGGTAGCTACTCAAAAGAATGTATTAGATCCATTGATAAAACCATTACCCCAGAAACATGAGTTTTATATAGAATATATGGGTGCAAGACTCATGAGAGATTGTTTGTAATGGTTGTAAGTGTATCATGTTATTATTGTAAAGGAAATATCCAATTATCATTCATTCATGTGTGCTTAAATGAATTTAGCATGACTAATCAAATGATAATATCCCCTCAAATTAAAACTTTGAGTTGTCCCTAACTGATGATCATTACTGAGTATTATGGTTTCTAATGATATGATAAGGTTATATTGAATATATTTTTGTACTTATTACAAAGGGTTGTATTTGAGTTATGAATAATGGATTTTTAAGTTAATAATTAGATAATTGTTACTTTGATTGATATACTAAAGTATATATCATGGAATGTCATACAATCATCAATATAATTAGGGAGTATGATTATTATCAATCCTTCTTATCTAAGGATGGTGAGGTACCTATCATGAGAACCCTCATACAATGATACCCAACTTAAGCAAGTATATATGTTGACTTAGCTAATATAGGGGTGGTTGGGTATTTTGTTGATCATGTCATTGGTTGAAGAAACATTAAGATGAGATTTGTCTAGTTTTATGAAAATTTAAAGACATATGTCCCTTTTATTGAATTATAATGAGGAAAAGCATGGCCATGATTAGTTGTTTTGCATATGATGTGTTCAACTACTTGTATAAGTGACATGTGATGTAGCTATCAGATAAATTAATAACATGTGATGTATTTATCGACTTGGTCATACTTTTTTAGAGAATAAATAAAATATGAGAGGGAAATAATATTTTGATATGTTTCATGTCTAGTGGTCACTAGAAATTATGGAAAAAGGGATTATACCAGTATACATATGATATATATGATACATCTTGTAGAGGAAATGTTCATATATAGATATGAGTATGTTTGATGGAGCTCACAACAAACCCCTTTGTCGCTTGAGTAGCCCTGATGCTTTTCTAATTGTCACTCTTTTCTTACATATATGAAATTCAGATTTCATAGTTTTTGTCAATGTTGTTAAGGCACAAAGGGTCACATAGTTAGGACCTTAGATAAGGATAAATTTTTAGATAATTGTTTTCGTTAAAAATGAAGAGTTCTTGATGAAAACCCATATTTAAAAAGATTTTGTATGGATTCACAAAGAGTTGTGAAGTTTTTTATAATGTACTTATGGGATTTTAGTGAAATTAGGAGATTTTTTTATGTGAACTAAAATGTACATGCATGATATGGATGTACAAACGCATATAATGCATGATATATATATATATAATATATATAGTGTACATTTAAAATATGAATATGATTCATGAATAATAATATAATATATATATGATATATATGATATATATATATATATTATTGAATATTCATGAGATGCATATTATAGATGATTTTCATTTGAAGAAATAACCTATACATCATATCCTAAATTGTTTTATTTTCATTCAAACCAAAGTTGGTTCATACATATCTTTTCATTTATTTATTAAAATGAGTTCAATGAATAAATAACCAATGGACATGAGATGAATTAGTAAGTTAAATAAATGATCTTCTAATATAAAAGAGAATTATTTCTCTCATTTTTGTGTGTGTGATGTGTATCAGACACTATTAAACTCTCTTCTTACCATAAATTTTTTTATATCATTTATGAATATTCTAGAACACCTTTATATTTTGTTTATCCTCATGAAAAGTTCATTGCTCCCTCATGTAGTGTATTCCCATGGAGGTGGAGTAATTTTCCTCACTCCTCTTCATGATCTCCCTCGAGTACACTCTATCAAATGAAAGTGATGGAAGCTACTAAAATTTGTGATTTATTGATACCTTTTTTTAGATTATTTACAAATTTATTTCTTAAAGATATATATTCCTATGTTTCTTTTTATATCCTACCACTGATGATAATTTGATGATCACATGAAACCCATAATTTAAGGGGAGTGGGGTGGGACCTATGGTAATGTAATAGTTGATGAATCCCACATTAGAGTTAGAGGTGAATAAAGGATGCTCTTATATGGTGGTGTGTATACCTCAACCATAACGATGCATTTTACTAGAGAATATTGTGGTGATATCCCTATGAAAAAACCATGAGGTAATTTATGCCCAAATAAGACAATATCATGATTGTCATCCTATCCCTTTGTTCTTAGGTCTCCCTTGTTATTTGGGAATATTCAGTAGTATATAAATAGTATCATTGAAATTCAAGTGGTTGATTATAAGTGGGTAATTTATCACCACTCATTCAAGATTACACTTGAATTACTAAATATTTTTAGAATGGGTATATCTCTAATTCATACTTATTACTCTATTGTTTTCAATATTTTGAGTATTTATTTGAGCATTCATGTTTTCTATTTAATATTTATGAGTTTTTTCTAGGAATTTTTTGGCTTTGATATGGAATTTGAGAGGAAATCTAGGGTCTCATAGTTACTGAACATGGTCTAGAAAATCATTCATAGGCCATCCAACCAATCTGTATATCTTCTAGTAAGTTTTTCACGGTTTATGCATAGTTTTAAAAATAGTGCATCAAAATTGTGTACAAAAATTAGTTTCTTTTAAATTTTATAATTTTTATTCCTTATGAGTTTGGTTTCCTTTTCTATTTCTTGATATTGATTTGGAATGGTTTCAGATGTTTATTTTGGATAGTTAGTGATATGATGATCCATTTAATTTTTTTTCAAAATAAAAAAACTATAGGATATACTAAAAATGAGATAGAAAATTATAAATTAGATTATCCTATTGAATGTTTGAATTTTAAAATGAAATTGGGGTTCATAAATGATTTGATTTGATAAATAGAAGTTGTTTTAAATTGGTTAAGATAGTTTAAGATTATTTTGCGGAACATTTATGAAAATCCCTCCATATGATCTTGAGAAAGGTGTAAATAAGAATCATTTATATGAGAGATTTGTAATTTTAATAAAAGGGGGGGTTAATGATGTTTAATTTTATTAGTCAAATAATATTTTCAAGAAGAATAGCCTCATATATTTTCTAGGGAAGCTAAGGGATTTATATATTTCATTCTGTTCTGATGGATGATTATTGGTTTAATACTTACCTATACATTCTTGGATTTATCCTTTTGTTTTATTTGATTTTTGGGTATGTGGGATTTAAGGGTTGTTTAAATAGTGTTTATAAATTTAATTATTAGTGTTTAGGTTTATAGATTTTGAATTTATCATGTGTTTTGATTATCTTTTGAATTTATTTATTTTAGATTACACCCTCACCAAGTCTCATGGAACTTTTCAAGTGATATACCTATGATTCCCTATTAGTATTCCATTTGATCAATCAAGTAATATCTCAAAATATTAATTATTCCACTCTAAACATGGAGCCTTGTAGTCTCCCTCTCCTAGTTTAGAATCTATACTTTGTTTGGATATTTTGAGAGTTGAATCCTACTTACTTTTTTGGGAAATATAACTCTAGGAAAGCATGAGAATGGTTACAGCATATTGAGAAGATGGTCATCTAGCTTGATCTCATGAGTCTCTTAAACTCATGTACACAAACTTAATTCTAGGGGGATTGATATGGAAGTGTTGTAAGTCTATCATTCAGAATGAACCAAAAAATTACTATTCATGACAAGGCTTTAGGGTGTTTCTCATCAAGTAGTACTTTACAGATTCAATGAATAAACTAAAGGTTATGGAACTGTATTACCTTCAATGGGGTGATAAATGAGTATTGGAGTATACTAGTCATTTCATTGAGATGATGACATACTTTTTGGATCTTGATATAGATGAATCCTTGAAGACTTGATATTTTAAAAATAGTCTTCAATTAGATCTAAAATCAAAATTATTTATTTTTTGTCTTTAACACTTATAAAGATATGGTGAATAAATCCATGAAGATTGTAGAAGACCATGTATAAATTATAAAGACTATTTATGTATCCACTATTCCCAAAGATGGTGGAGGAATATCCAATGAAGAAAAGGTAAAGTGGGACAAGTATAGACTACCAGGAAGTGTTTTCAAGAGGTCATTGTTATTATTTACACCATATTATTCTATGAGAATGGATTGGGTGTGACATCAGTGTGAGATGTTTAAGAATAAGAAGTTGGCGTATCCATAAACTCCTAATACTTGTCATGGTTATGGATATTTGGGTCATCAATAAAGGTTCTATAGAGTGGTCACTCACAAAGGAGTTGGAACTTGATATACTTCTTCAGAATACACCCCAGTTCAACCTACTAGACATTTTTTGATGTGAATACTGATTAATTGTTTCTTTTTTATTCTATTTTTTTTCTTTTCTTCCTTCAAGCTATTTTTTTTGTATGATAATTTATTTTGGTTTTATGGGAATATATTAATGGAGGAAATTCATTATGGTTAATTATAAATATTTGGATTATGTTTTTTTCTCATAGAATTTAATTTTTGTTTGGTTTCATGTCTTCTTTTAATCTTTTTCAATTAGGGTTTGATATATATTATTAATATAGTGGGGAGACAACCATATAAGAGTCTCTTAGAAGAATAGTTGTGTGAATTCTTGTCATTATTTTGGGATATGATGTTCAGTTTTTGGGTTAGTCCCTTTACCCCAACCAAACCAAACCAGATCTTATCCATTGGGATATTTTTTGTCATGAACAATGTTATGGATGATCCTATAGATTTTTACATCCTTTAACAGGTTGAAGTTTCTTATCCATGCTTGGGTCAGGGTGCTCCTAGTTTTTGAGACCTCTCATGAGGGATTTAGCATTTTATTTTCATAATTAATTTCTTTAATTCCAGTGAAACATTAAATGTCTCTTTCTTCAGTCTTTGAGTTTATTTCTATATCAAAAATTAGTTAATAAATTTTCTATTGGTGATGATTTATCTAGTTATTTTATGATAGTATCTTGGTTATTTTAGTTACTCATATATTTTCTCTTCAAGGTAATATGACCCCTTGCTCTTTTCCTTGATTAAATGATCCTTATAAAGTTTTTTGGGGGGAAATCATTATGTTGGGAATAATTTTTACACCCCAACATTTATCTTCAATATTATTTTATTTATTAATTTATTAATATGTTTTTTCATGAGTCCTGAGTAATTTATCATTGAAATTTTTAATTTTTAAGAGTGAAGTTAAGGTCACATAGTTATGGAACATTGTTAGTATAAATCATACTCGTTCAGGTACCCAAATCCTTTAGAGAGGATTGAATGATTGGAACATGTTTTTTTCAATTGTGTGATTGAACCATACTGCCCTTTCTAGGTATTTAATGTTTCAAAATCCTCTTTTTACCTTGGTCAAATTAAATTATTAGGGGTCCTTATTTTCCCATATTCAACTCCCATGACCCCTAAGAATCTCTTCCTTTGATCCTTATCCCTTTATGTGTCTTTGTCCATGGATTCTTAAAGGTTTAAGTATTAATATAAAAAGTAAACTTCTCTCTCTATCTTCCTTCCATTTTTTCAATTATCGCCTCCCTTTTCAAGCCCCATAAAAGTATCGGTAACCTATGGTATCCTCTAGATCAATTTTTATTTGGGTATTTCTTGATTTTAGGGTTTCTCTTGGTCATCTTAATCCCTCTAAACCTTATAGAGGCGCATTTAAGTTGTTATGTGTAAAGGCAGAATGTGTAATATATATTTCTCCATGTATTAACCTTTAAACATTGAACTATTATTTCTTGTAAATTTAATTCACATTTTTAAAATGTATAATATATTTTATATGTAGTGGATAATAGTTTTTCACAAAGGAAATTTTTTTCTCTCAAGGTTACCAACATTATATTCAATTTATAAAGTAAGTTAAAAATATTTTTTGACATGTTAGGCACAATAATAATTTTAAGATTTTTCTAAAATAAATTTTTAAATAACTATTTATATTTAAAGGTATTGATATTAATTTAAAAAAAATTATGGTTATATTTCTAATTAAAGGGTGTTTTTTAGTCTTTAAATGAAGTAAGAGTTATATAATGTGATTATGTAATAATTTTATATAACATAGATTTTAAAGTATGGTTATAAGAGCTAATTTTCACTTTTTTATGATACCTTTAGTGAATGGAAACCCATTCTAACGAATTACTCTTATATTATGTTAATTGATAGAGTTTGTTTTATTAATGGTGATTATTGTAAGAGACTATGTATTATATATATGTATTAAATAGAAAGAGAGAGTTTCTTAAAGGGAGTTGGTAGGTTAGGGAGTGACGTGTTTATTTTATTATAAATGTATATATATATATATGTGTGTGTATATCATAGTTTAGCATGCTCACCTCCATTTAAATGTCTTGGGAAGACTTATCCAACTAGGTGGGAAGTCTATGTACACATTCTACTCTAATAAGGTATCATTCATTGATTAGTGGATCTAAGTTGGACTATACTTTTTTTATAGTATTTTCCCATAATTTGGGCTAGTTATGAAATTACATTGTTTCAGGGTGGGTTTCTTGGTATTCAGTACTGGAATCTTATATGTTAATTCATATTAGTTCTTTCTTAAATGTTCCTGAACCACCTAGGTTCTAATCATGAATTCCTTTTTATGTATTTTATTTTCCATTACCTTGTGCCATTATTTTAAAAATAGATTATTATTAAAATTATTTTATTTTTAAAGGATTTTTTGTAACTTGTGCTAATTTTCATAACATGGTATCATGATAAACTTTTATTAAAAATTATTTTATTTTTGTTTGAAAAGTGTGATGGTTTTCAAATTAAAGTAGTTTTAAAATAAAAAATGGAAAACATACTTTATATATATATATATATATATTTCAAACTATCATGAAATATTTTTTTATTTAAATGTAATTAATGTGGTTTTTTTGACGTGTAATTTCTACCCAACTTCGTTCTCAGACCTATTTAAAATTTCAAGTTATAAATTATATTATGATCACTCATGGAAAGTTTGAGGTTGAGGTTTTATGGAGACTCAAAGAGTCACAAAAAGATCAGTTAAGGGATGTTCTATAAGTTTTATTTTGTTTTATAGTTTTATTGGCTAAGATATACTCCCATGTAACTGATATTTTAGTCTTATGTATCTTTTTATGCTAGTTATCTTTTTTATTTTATTTATTATATCCTACTTTGATTAATTTTATTTATAAAAATATTTGTTTGATTTGGAATGGATGTTCAAGGTATGGGTAGGTCATGCAGAATAAGTAGAATAATTCTAATACTTATTAAATTATGTTCTCTAGGATAAATCATCAACATGGGTCATATTTTGATGCATCGATACTTTTTTCCAGCTTGGAAGGACCAGAAACACCTCTCAGGTATGTCATGGTTTGTCTTTGAGTAACATATCAGGGGTGGCCTGAATTTTGTTTGTTACAAGACCTGCAATGAAATATATAGTTATGTTATCCAATTTCCATAAAGGTATGGGTAATGATTAAATCATCACCTTATAATTCTGTCATTATTACATAACTTATTTGCATACCAATCATTGATATATATACTCTGGAATATCTCTCTTCAGGTTTTTACACCACAAATTCTCCAAGGGATATCATTACATCTTTATTATCCTAGAATAGATATGGAGTGATGAGTTGTATGCATTATCCAATAGATCCTTTTTCAATTATAATGTTAATGGAACACATAATCATTTTCCAAATCTTATAATTTCATCATTTTAAATGATATACCCTAAAATATTTATTAACTTCTTCTGTAGAACCATATATGTAACACCCCAAGATTTCATAGTGTGTTATTTCTTCAAAATAATTCAATAACTTGCACTACATGCAACACCGAGTTCAATCGCACCATGACTTAACAAAAAAGCCATTCAAAAGAGGTTATGAATAGTATTAACTAAATTTTAAACTAATATATCCTTATAATTTTAGAATCCATATTATGAGTTTCCTAGACATAATGTAAGAACAAATTCATTTTCAGTATTGCACTTTTATCAACTTTTAATAGTGAACCCTTTTTAAATACAATATTTTAAACTTTTTGACTAAATGGGGACATCAAAAATTTAAAATTAAACATCCCAAGCTTCCACGGTACGCTTTCCTTTGAATAATACAGTAGCGTGTGTTGTACGCAACTTCGAGTTTTAACACACACCACAACCGATCAAACTAGCCGTTATGAAAAGTAATACCAACTTTTTGAAATTTTATATCTCAAAATGGACTTCATTTTTGGATTCGGAATATCGAATTTAGCCTAAGGTGAAATTTTGGTACTTTTCGGATAACATTAATATTTTGATGAACAATGAAAATTACTAAATTTTAATTAAAAACAACTTTTTTAATCAAAATAATTAAAAGTAATAAATAATGGATTTGAGTGGTTTTAAAGTATATTTATAATATATTTTTACCATTTAATAAAATTTTGGTCATTGGAGATAATTTTACAATTAAACCGGACATAAACAAGTGTCAATCTTTTGATAGTTATTATCTCTTAAAAACACGCTTTTTGTTTTAACAACAGGAATTAATTTTAAATTAATTTCTGCCACTTCTGTGTTTTGAATTTGGAAAAATGGATTCCATATTTGGAATCAGGATGTTCAAATTGTGTAAATAGGTAACTTTTATTTTTATACATTTTGAATAATTACTTCGGTAAATATTTTATTTACCATGGTTAAGGGTAAATCCGGTAAATAAGGGTTAACAAATAATATTATAATAATACAAAATTACCCTAAAACATGTCCTAGCCTCATTGGTTGACACATGTTCGACCATAGGAATCTTTGGGTCGATTTTGGGACCCCATGGAGCCACTTGTAGGTGATAGGGACACTTAATTTTAATTAAGTTAAAATAAGTACAAAAATGACATAAGCATATATCTTTTAGAAAAACAATTTTTACATAGGGTTATATATGTTGGATTTTAGACTATAAATATTAATTATAAATATAAAACTATTTCCTACATAATTATATTTTATTAATAATTTTTAGATATTACATAATTTAATTTATTTATGACACAATTATGATGCAGTAATTACCATAATAGTGACAAATTAGAATAATTGATATTATAAATACCCGAATAAATATAATTTGATATTTTTAATGAATTACAATAATTTTATATGATACTATGACATATTAGGATTTATTTAATTAATTTTTTTCGAAGTAATAATTCTTTTATGAGTTTTAAAAAAATCAACTATTGAATAGTCTCAAAATTGACATAAAAGATTTTTTTAAAAAAATATTATATTATTAATTTATATTAAATTCCTAAAAATCTAAGGTTCGGCCAAGAGTCTTATATCATGATATTTATATCATTAATGGACCACTTGGGGGTCACTTGGATGTTTATAGTAAGTTTATTAACCATATAATATAAAGATACAAAGAGACATTGTAATAGTGAAACTAATTAACTAAGAGTTAATACTTAAAGATAAGGTTAATATAGTAACCCAAACCTGTCTAAATTATATTGGTTTAATGGTTTTCGACCTATCCCCACCTTAAAATTTAAATAATTAAATTTGGAGCCATTAGAAACCGAATATGAATTTATTATAAATTAATATTTCTAGCTTTTCCAAAGGTGCCCATCACCCCTCTTATAAAAGGGAACTCCTCCATCTCATTTATTCACACCTTTAAAGCCTTTTTGTTCGGCCAAAATCTGCCCAAATACTCTCCAAACATCCCTCACTACAACCTAGAGTCCTTATTTTGATCATAAAGCCAACCTAAGGATCCCTTTTGATCAAATGAAAAGGAAGAACCCGAAGAAGAGGTAATGATTTCACCACCCTTTTCCAAGTTCCTTTCTTCTTCCACTTCTTCTTCCTTTGTTGTTACCATTCTAAAATAATAACTCCTGTATCATATATATACTGTGATTTTATTATAAATATGGTACAACCATATTCAGTATTCTATCCACCCTTTGAATAACATGTCACCATACGTGCGTACGTACGACTTACCGTCTCCACGTCGTGGTGTAATTGTTATTCAATATATTATTATTTGGATGGGTATAATAATGATGTGTAACTCATGTAAATAATAAATATAACATGTTAATGATTCTGTATATATTATATACCATACATTTATATATTATTTTAATATCAAAAGAATGATATTGTCGCTCGTGCGTACGTACGGACTACCGTCTCCACGAACGCGATGAGATTCATTCTCCATCGTATCCATTCAAGTATAATTATCATTTGATGATTTAAAAATGATGTTTAAGGACTTTATATCATTCTTTATATGAATAATATACAACCTATCCATTACAAACATGGCTTATGTAACAAAACATATAAAAGAAAACGAGTAAGTTAACACCCGAAACGACGATAATACTAAGATATTATTAACAAATCAATGTTAAAAGATCATATATGATATCATATTAATGTATATGATTCTTTTATAATTTAATAACAATTATTTCACCATTATACAGGAGGTTAACCTACCCCAACCAAGGAAAAGTACAAGTTAAGGGTTTATTTCACAATCTCTTCATTATCCGAGGTTGTTTATACGTAATAATCTTCTGGGATCTCTTTATCATCCACATCAATGTTTCTTAAAAATAAATTTCAAAACATTTTTTCTATTTACTAAGATATGGGTTAAAGTCATTTATACCCTTGTTTTACTTTTTATAAGAGGTTTATAAAGAAATATTTCCGTCGTTTTCCAAACAAGGTGCTTTTTAACCTTTTTGACAAAATTAAGGTAAGAATGTTTTTTTAACTTATACGGAGGGTGCGGCTATTTACCGTCGTTATAAAATTTTCAAAGCTTACCTTAAAATATTACAAGGATATTTTCAAATTAAATGTTTTATTTTATAATTATGTGACTTTTAAATGATTTCAAAATTAATATTTTTAGAATTTCAGAAAGGTACTCTTTATCAAAATTAGAATTTTAAATGTTTTAAATATTTATCTTTCTAAATCTTTTTAATGTCCATGTCTTCAAAATGGTTTTTAAGGATTTATTTATATGGACATGAATGTTTTTAAAATTTTAATTCCTTTCAAAAGTTTCAAAGTGGTATGGGACACTTTGATTCAAAAATATCTTTTTAATTACTTCCTTTATATATGTGTGACTTTTAAATGATTTCAAAAAAAGGAGATATTTCTCTCAAATAGTTTTGATTTCATCTATGTCAACATCCTTTGATGGTTTTTATGATTATATGAAGTTGATTTATTATATTGAAGGTTTTGTGATATGTTTTACTGTGGATGTGTTATTTTTATACCATTCATGGTTTATGGAGAAATTATTGAAATTTCGTATGCTAGTTTTAATACGAATGTTTATGTTATGTTTAAACCTTTTCAAATGGGAATTCATTGGACTTAGTAAGTGATGGGTGGAGCCCGCTATAGCTCCTCGATGCATCGTTAGGTCTCATGAGAAAAACTAGTGTCTTCGCACAAGGCCTTGGCAAAATCTTATTTGTAGTCTTGGCACGAGGCCTTGTCTATGTGGTTATGATAGTCTGGCATTATGCATTCCATCATTATGAAAGTGGTTATTGATATTGCATGTGATTATTCGATTAGTAGAATATCCATGTGAATAAGTAAATGGAATTATTTAATTTTACTTTTTCCATACTATGTTGAAGTTCAAGTTTAAAAGGCTTTTGTTTTAGTTATACATTTCCTTAATTGTTTATGCTTATTTTGGAAAGTTTCTGCTATATTGTTATCCTTACTGGGCATTTGAGCTCACCCCTTTTCTATGTTTTATTTTTACCAAGATGTGAAGAAGTAAGTTATGAATGACCTGCAGGGATATTATGAGGGGATAATAGTGTGGACTATGGAGACATTATGTTGTTGTAGTAGTTTTTCACTTTATGATGTAATGTAAAACTTATGAATATATCTAGTGCTTCCAAGGATACTAAACCAATCGGTCTTTCGAGATTTTATCTTTCTTGTGATCATGCCAATGTTATGTAATAATGCACCGACTCTAGGTAACTGGGGTCGGGGCGTTACAGTTGGTATCAGAGGAAGTTTAGTACAAACCTTGGAAGCTAGATTTAGATAAACTCTAATTAGAGCACATGGACCTAAGATGGACTTTTAGGATTAGTATAGAAGAACTTCCTAAAATTTTGGTATTGTAGTGATTTTGTGAGTTTTCCGAGCAATACATCCCAATCTGGATACGAGCAGGTAGAGGCGGCTCTGGTACAGATGTACCTAGGGGTAAAACCCGAAAACACTGCTTTGAGCTAGACTCCAACGGGAACTAGTGCACGACAACAGGCCTTGCTGCACTCTTGGTTACGACACTCCCGGGGGATATGCTTAGGATAATTCTCATTTTCTTTACAAACCATTATGAAGGGTTTATGAGTATATACTTCCTCAAAGGAGACATTTTTATGATTATGGATTATATCCATAAACTATTTAATTGATGTTATGTGTTTTACAAGTTTGGGATTAGGTATTGTTATTCATAAACTAATCTAGTGTATTCCATTGTTTAGAAATTATGCCCAGTGGAAGGAATGAGAACTCCAGCAATGCACATGATCCAAATAGAAAAAAGAATCATATCTTTCATGGTCCTAAGCTAGAATTTATAAGAGAAATAGTCTCCCATGTATTATCATCATATGAAGAAATAATATCATGTGTTGATAAGATAAGTAAAGAGTTTACTGAGTCCTATGGCTTTGAAGGGAAGCAAGAGAAGAAAAGGATGGAAGATGGAAAGATGGATAAAGGGGGGAGGGAAAAGAATAATTTTCCCATATGTGATAACTGTGGGAAGAAACACCCTGGAACTTGATTGAAAGGAATGAGAGTTTGTTATAAGTGTGGAGGAAAAGGGCACAAAGTACGTGACTGCAAGGGTAAGAAACAGTTTCAAATGTACAATGCTTTATTTGTAAGGAGTTTGGACACTATGAGAACCTATGTCTCAGTCATCAGACTACGCCGCAAATAATGCTATTGGATAATAATCAAGTTATGATACTACCACAGATGAAGAGGAATGATTAGAGTTCTTATGTTGATTATGTCATTTGAGTGTTGTATCAACAATGTACTTGTTATAATAATTATAGAGTATATAAGGATTATACTGCAGTACTATTTCATTATGGACTTGAGATTGTGTGGAAAAAATAAAAGTGACTCAATAACAGGTTAAATTTTTGGAAAATATATGGTTGAGAGAAAGATAAACCATAATATAGCTCTGATACCGAGATAGTGATTTTAGAATAATACATGATTGTTTTGGATAAATTATATTGGATATTCTTGACTACCTTGAAACTGATTAATGATTTGTATATTCCATCATTTTTGGGGTTTACAACATTTTTGTATTGAAGGAGTCTATCTATTATTCTATGAGGAATAAGGGATCATGAATGTAATCAATAAGGTTTTATGATAATTCAGAATGTTGCAGTGTTTTAAAAGAATACATGATGAAGGTGATCACATGTTATTACGCAGCAAAAAAAGGATCTTCATGGTGTTTACCTTATAAATTTTGGACTGAAGTATTTTGGATAGTTCTAGTTTGGATTATTTTGGATTTCCATAAAAGGACAACCCGAAGGTCGGGCGGCAACCCGTCGCATCCGGAAAGGCCGCGAGACTTGAACCCACAACCAAAGGGCGACAAGGGTGTGTCACCTACCACTGACCCACGTGATGTCCGGGATTAAATAATGTAGTTTTTTTAAAAGATCTGGTAGATGAATTATAAATACATTTTTTTGGAACCCTATACGAATAGGATAAATAAAATATTTTTTTACGTTCTATTATCTTTTAGAGTGAAAGATGAGTTTGTGGTAGAAATTAGTTAAAGGATGGAACTCTACATGTCAAGAATATATTTTTCTTCTTCTCTTATTCTATGAAGAAATTAATTATTATACTTTATTTAAGGAATCCTAAAACCAGAAATGTGTTATCCTAATACCCTATGTTTTGTTGAACCGATGGTATTTCAAATCATCATAGATTGATGAATTTAAGGACCTAAATTTTACACTTGTTTGTGATTGATGACCTCAATCACTACCTATAAATATTTACATTTTTCCTCCAATTATATGTCTCTAATTTCCACCAATGTTCTCCTAATAGAGATCATAATTTGGTGGTGACCCTTTCATTTCTCTTTTCCTCAAATTAAGACTAAATATTAGTAACCCAATTTCCGATGTGGGTTTTCCCACAAATATATTTTCTATTTTCAACCTTTTATTTTCGAAAAACAATTTCAAATTGCGAGGATGCAATTTATTGAAGGAGGGGAGAATGTAACACCCCAAGATTTCATAGTGTGTTATTTCTTCAAAATAATTCAATAACTTGCACTACATGCAACACCGAGTTCAATAGCACCATGACTTAACAAAAAATCCATTCAAAAGAGGTTATGAATAGTATTAACTAAATTTTAAACTAATATATCCTTATAATTTTAGAATCCATATTATGAGTTTCTTAGACATAATGTAAGAACAAATTCATTTTCAGTATTGCACTTTTATCAACTTTTAATAGTGAACCCTTTTTAAATACAATATTTTAAACTTTTTGAATAAATGGGGACATCAAAAATTCAAAATGAAACATCCCAAGCTTCCACGGTACGCTTTCCTTTGAATAATACAGTAGCGTGTTTTGTACGCAACTTCGAGTTTTAACACACACCACAACCGATCAAACTAGCCGTTATGAATAGTAATACCAACTTTTTCGAATTTTATCTCTCAAAATGGACTTCATTTTTGGATTCAGAATATCGAATTTATCCTAAGGTGAAATTTTGGTACTTTTCGGATAACTTTAATATTTTGATGAATAGTAAAAATTACTAAATTTTAATTAAAAACAACTTTTTTAATCAAAATAATTAAAAGTGATAAATAATGAATTTTAGTGGTTTTAAAGTATATTTAGAATATATTTTTACCATTTAATACAATGTTGGTCATTGGAGAAAATTTTACAATTAAACCGGACATAAACAAGTGTCAATCTTTTGATAGTTATTATCTCTTAAAAACACGCTTTTTGTTTTAACAATGGGAATTAATTTTAAATTAATTTCTGACACTTCTGTGTTTTGAATTTGGAAAAATGGATTTCATATTTGGAATCAGGATGTTAAAATTGTGTAGATAATTAACCTTTATTTTTAGACATTTTGAATAATTACTTCGGTAAATATTTTATTTACCATGGTTAAGGGTAAATCCGGTAAATAAGGGTTAACAAATAATATTATAATAATAAAAAATTACCCTAAAACGTGTCCTAGCCTCATTGGTTGATACATGTTTGACCATAGGCATCTTTGGGTCGATTTTGGGACCCCATGGAGCCACTTGTAGGTGATAGGGACACTTAATTTTAATTAAGTTAAAATAAGTACAAAAATGACATAAGCATATATCTTTTAGAAAAACAATTTTTACATAGGGTTATATATGTTGGATTTTAAACTATAAATATTCATTAGAAATCTAAAAATATTTCCTACATAATTATATTTTATTTATAATTTTTAGAGATTACAAAATTTAATTTATTTATGACACAATTATGATGCAGTAATTACCATAATAGTGACAAATTAGAATAATTGATATTATAAATACCCAAATAAATATAATTTGAGATTTTTAATGAATTAAAATAATTTTATAGTATAATAATGCATATTAGGATTGATTTAATTAATTTTTTCGAAGTAATAATTCTGTTATGAGTTTCACAAAAATCAACTATTGAATAGTGTCAAAATTGACATAAAAGAGTTTTTAAAACAAATATTATATGATTAATTGATATTAAATTCCTAAAAATCTAAGGTTCGGCCAAGAGACTTATATCATGATATTTATATCATTAATGGACCACTTGGGGGTTGCTTGGATGTATATAGTAAGTTTATTAACCATATAATATAAAAATACAAAGAGACATTATAAAAGTGAAACTAATTAACTAAGAGTTAATACTTAAAGATAAGGTTAATATAGTAACCCAAACCTGTCTAAATTCTATTGGTTTAATGTTTTTCTACCTATACCCACATTAAAATCTAAATAATCAACTTTGGAGCCATTAGAAACCGAATATGAATTTATTATAAATTAATATTTCTAGCTTTTCCAAAGGTGCCCCTCACCCCTCTTATAAAAGGACACTCCTCCTTCTCATTTACTCACACCTTCAAAGCCTTTTTGTTCGGCCAAAATCTGCCCAATTACTCTCCAAACATCACTCACTACAACCTAGAGGCCTTAGTTGGATCAGAAACCCAACCTAAGGATCCCTTTTGATCAAATCAAAAGGAAGAACCCGAAGAAGAGGTAATGATTTCACCACCATTTTCCAAGTTCTTTTCTTCTTCCACTTCTTCTTCCTTTGTTGTTACCATTCGAAAATAATAACTCCAGTATCATATATATACTATGATGTTATTATAAATATGGTACAACCATGTTCATTATTCTATCCACCCTTTGAATAACATTTCACCATACGTGCATATGTACGGCTTACCGTCTCCACGTCGTGGTGTAATTGTTATTCAATATATTATTATTTGGATGGGTATAATAATGATGTGTAACTCATGTAAATAATAAATATAACATGTTAATGATTCTGTATATATGATATAGCATCCATTTATATATTATTTTAATATCAAAAGAATGATATTTTCGCTCGTGCGTACGTACGGACTACCGTCTCCACGAACGCGATGAGATTTATTCTCCATCGTATCCATTCAAGTATAATTATCATTTGATGATTTAAAAATGATGTTTAAGGACTTTATATCATTCTGTATATGAATAATATACAACCTATCCATGACAAACATGGCTTATGTAACAAAACATATAAAAGAAAATGCGTAAGTTAACACCCGAAACGACGATAATACTAAGATATTATTTACAAATCAATGTTAAAAGATCATATATGATATCATATTAATGTATATGATTCTTGTATAATTTAATAAAAATTATTTCACCATTATACAGGAGGTTAACCTACCCCAACCAAGGAAAAGTACAAGGTAAGTGTTTATTTCGCAATCTCTTCATTATTCGAAGTTGTTTATACGTAATAATCTACTGGGATCTCTTTATCATCCACATCCATTATTCTTAAAAATGAATTTCAAAGCATTTTTACTATTTACTAAGATATGGGTTAAAGTAATGTATACCCTTGTTTGAATTTTTATAAGAGGTTTATAAAGGAATCTTTTCGTCGTTTTCCAAACAAGGTGCTTTTTAACCTTTTCGAAAAAATTAAGGTAAGAATGTTGTTTTAACTTATATGGCGGGTGCAGCTATTTACTGCCGTTATATTCAAAGCTTCCCTTACAAGATTACAAGGATATTTTAAAAGTAAATGTTTTATTTTATAATTATGTGACTTTTAAATGATTTCAAAATGAATATTTTAAGAATTTCGGAAAGGTACTCTTTATCAAAATCATAATTTTAAATGTTTTAAAGATTTATCTTTCTAAATATTTTTAATGTCCATGTCTTCAAAATGGTTTTTAAGGATTTATTTATATGTACATGAATGTTTTTAAAAATTTAATTCCTTTCAAAAGTTTCAAAGTGGTATGGGACACTTTGATTCAAAAATCTCTTTTTAATTACTTCCTTTATAAATGTGTGACTTTTAAATGATTTCAAAAAAGGAGATATTTCTCTCAAATAGTTTTGATTTCATCTATGACAACATCCTTTGATGGTTTTTATGATTATATGAAGTTGATTTATTATATTGAAGGTTTTTTGATATTTTTGACTGTGGATGTGTTATTTTTATACCATTCATGGTTTATGGAGAAAGTATTTACATTTCGTATGCTATTTTTAATACGAATGTTTATGTTATGTTTAAACCTTTTCATATAGGAATGCATTGGACTTAGTAAGTGACGGGTGGAGCCCGCTATAGCTCCTCGATGCATCAGTAGGTCTCATGAGACAAACTAGTGTCTTGGCACAAGGCCTCGGCAAAATCTTATTTGTAGTCTTGGCATGAGGCCTTGGCTATGTGGTTATGATAGTCTGGAATTATGCATTTCATCATTATGGAAGTGGTTATTGATATTGCATGTGATTATTCGATTATTAGAATATCCATGTGAATAAGTAAATGGAATTATTTCATTTTACTTTTTCCATACTATGTTGAAGTTCAAGTTTAAAAGGCTTTTGTTTTAGTTATACATTGCCTTAAATGTTTATGCTTATTTTGGAAAGTTTCTGCTACATTGTAATCCTTACTGGGCATTTGAGCTCACCCCTTTTCTATGTTTTATTTTTCCCAGGATGTGAAGAAGTAAGCTATGAATGACCTGCAGGGATATTATGAGGGGATAATAGTGTGGACTATGGAGACATTATGTTGTTGTAGTAGTTTTTCACTTTATGATGTAATGTAAAACTTATGAATATATCTAGTGCTTCCAAGGATACTAAACCAATCGGTCTTTCGATATTTGATCTTTCTTGTGATCATGCCAATGTTATGTAATAATGCACCGACTCTAGGTAACTGGGGTCGGGGTGTTACAATATACACTTTATGTACTTCTTTAATCTTTACATAGATGGATGGTTGAGCATTTATTTGTGAAAGATAATATTTCTCCCTTTCCATTATGATTTCAAGGTCCATCCTTTACAAATCCATGTGTATTAGTCTCTTTGAATCCTTATCATTGATAGTGTATCTTGGTTTTCTTGATTAAATTAGAAACCACTTTTTTTTACCTTCCCATGTTGGTAATGTATTCAGAAGTTATAGTACTTACCAACTCCAAACATCTCCTTTGTTGCATTTTCAACTCCATTTTTGTAAATATATACTTTAATCTCTTATTATATGTATATATGTTACATATTTTACCATGGTCATAATCCCACCATATCTTTAATGTAAATATTACTATTGTTACCTCCAAGTTATGTATTGGGTAATTCTATTCATGAACCATTAATAGACATAAGGAACAATCCAACACCATGTAATTTTTCATGATAACATGTCACACTAACTTATTTTATTCAACAAAATATATCGTAAATATTTCTACCTTATAGGGTAATGTGAGTATAGGTGTAGTGACTAAACTTCACTTACTCTCCTTGAAATTTTATTAACATTCCTCTATCCAATGGAACATAATTCCCTTCTCAGTTAACGTGGTTTTGGGATTAGATAGTCTTGAAAATTTTCTCACAAAAAATAGATAGTATGCAACCAATCCATGAAAACTATAAATATTTGTTATAGTGGTTGTTTTAGGCCATTATTCAATTACTTATTCATTTAACCTGTCAAAAATACACCCTCACTTGTAATTATATTACCCAAGATAGATAAGTTTTGTATCCATAATCCAAAATTGATAAATTTTTCCTAGAGTTTATCCTTTTTTAATGTCTTTAGATCAATCATAAAATGATATTCATTATCTTAATTTAACTTATAATATATGAGAATATATCCTATAAATTCTACCACCAATTGATCAAAGTAATCTCTAAATACATTGTTCATTATATCCCTGAATATATTGTGGGAATATATAAGTCTAGATATCATCACCATGATTTCATATCATAAATATCATTTATAAAAAGTTTTCCTAGTTATATACTCTCTTTTCACACTTAATTTATTATATTTGGAATAAAGGTAAACCTTTTAGAAGCATTAAGCTCCTCTAATTTTATCGTAAAAATTATCAATATGGAATAAGGGATACTTGTTATTGATCATGAATTTTTTAGTTCACAGTAATAAATATAAATATGAGATTATTCATCCTTATTATTAAAAAATAAAATTGGTGCACCCAATGATTAAAAAATTGGTAATATAAAACACTTGTCTATATTATATTGATGTTTTATCTTCAATTCTTCCAATTCAATGAGAACTATTCAATAGGGTCTCTTAAAATGGGTATATAACCTGGTATGAGTTCAATTTAAAATTCAACATTACATTCTAGTAGAAGACCATATAATTCATTGAAATGTATATTTATATATTCCCATAAAATTGACACAGCTTCAATATTGAGTTCCACTCCATCAATTGGATCCAACTATCCCCCATTATTAGGTATCAGGACCATATTAAGGAATTTATTTCCAAATGGATTCCATCATCATACTTGCATTGATATTAAATAATGGGGTGATTTGGGATATAAAATGAGGTTTAATATCCCAATAAATCATATGAGATTTATATAGGGAGAGTCAAACCAAGCCAGATATTACATTCAATTCCCCCAAGAGAAGAAGAAATATATTTGCAGGATGTATCTTCCCACAAACTTCGATCGAATAAGAGTTATATACATTGTATGTTATCATAACACCACCAGGGTTTTTAACTAATAATTCAATATCTAGCATTTGATGTGGTGATTAAACATTTTTTAAAACATCCATGATATAAAATAATGTGAAGAACCAAAAGTAGGTTCTTGAGTGGATAAAAAGTGTACCCTTCACCACTTCATTATCACAATACACTTAATAAATGGTTATTTCATAGACTCTTCCTTTTTCCCTTAGTCTTAGAGGTTTTAAATAATTATTATCCCTATTATCCTTTTGATGGGGGAATTGGTTTTCAAAAATCTCAAACTCCTTGTAGTTTTATTATTGAAGTGTGGGTGATGCATTAGTTGAGTCCTTCCCCTCCATTTTGTTAATTATCCTCTTCATATTTCTTATATGGTTGAATGTTGGGTGTACCACATTACCATATAAAAATAATTTTCTTGATCCCTTAAGGAAATTTTTTGGGTTCTTTCTCTATCATTTTTGGCAGGTTCATAGTTTAATTTTCTTTCCTCCATGTGATTTATCATTTGAGTTTCCATGAAACTCTATTTAAACTTTCTTGTTTCTAAATCTAAGGGAATAAAGGAGGTATCCATGTTTCTTTTCCACATTATGTTCACATAAAAAAATTCTTAATAAATACCAATGTCTCTTATAGTTAACACCTTCTGAGGACTTGTTGTTATTCCACTAAAGAAATTATTGATATTTATTTCAAGGTAAAAAAATAAACTTGAGGTATACATTGAATGTCTCGTGAAGTTTGATTCATAGTTACCAATAGATTCATCCTCCATTTATTTCAACCCTAGGAATTTCCTCTTTATTTTAGTGTGATGAGTTTGAAAAAAATATTAATTGAAAAAACCTTCTTAAAATCCACTCATTCTATAGATTTTATTTCTTTCTATTGTCTCGTATTCATGATTAGGGTACGCCAATGATCTACCTCACCTTACAAGTGATAAAAAAGTTAAAAAAACTTTCCCATACACTAAGCAATAGATAATAGAAAATATAATTTTAATTATTTTGATCCACTACATAGAAATTAGGGGATCTGAAAACCCACTAAAGGTGGGTATGTGTTTCCTAATAAAGGAATCAATGGTGATTTTTCCTCCCTTATAGAATTTTGTAGTTATGAATGATTCATTTTATTATTAATATCTTGAGAGAGTTGGGTTAGAATAGACACCATATTTTTTACTCAAACTCACATCTTATTTTGTCACTTGTTGGGTTAGTTATTACATTATCCACCACATTAATTATAAACTAGATTCCTCATGGTTATATACATTAACTAAAAAAAGGAAAGTGTGCGTACCAATCATTAATAATTTGAGTAAGCAGTCATATGTTGATAAAAATAATTCCTAATTTTTCCTATATTATGAAACCTTCATTTCAACCTATGAAAATTTAGGTTCCTCCTATATCAATTTTGGTTAAAAATAGGTTTTTTTGGTTCTATAATCTTATTCTTCATAACCTAGTCCCTATAAATAACTAAAGCTACTCTGATACAAACTGAGGTGGATCTATCGTAACATGCATATGAATTACATAATTTTATATGAATATTCTTTACATATCCTGATAAATCGCAACCAAGAACCCAAATGTTTAATGTATTTATAGATTAGATACATAACCAACTTATTTTAAAAACATTTTCAACATATCCCACAAATAGACTTCTCACATGATACCCTTTTAAACACATTATATATGATACTTTTTTATAACATAAGGATTTTAAACATAAGAAAGGGGTGAAATCAGATACTGGGTAAGGGAAAACATAAGAGATAACAATAGAATATCACAAGTGATCATACAATGAGGATGTGGGTATGAGAACATAATCAAGGTGCATGAACATAACATAAGTAAATCATACCCAATAAAACCTAGATCATAAACTCATAAGTCATGGAAAAAATAATTTGGCATAATATAAGAAATTTTACATATAAATATGAATTCATGAGTCAATAATAAGTAGTATAACATAGTCATGAGGTATAATATAGTAATGTAGTACAATTATAAGCATATGAAGTCATAAAATTATTAGGAAAAAAATCCTACACCTGAATTTATTTTTGAGAAAACCCAATAATTCCCATGAATTAAGTTGTTAGAAACTGCAATTATTCCCATGCATATAGTTATGAGAAAACTTAATGTTTCCCACATAGTAAGTTATGATAAAAACCATTGATTCCCACAAATTGACATGTGATAAAACAAAATTATTCCCAATAATTAACTTATGAAATATAAATATTTTTCAAATAAATTTGAGGTATATTATATAAAACCCATATCATAGTGATAACCAATACATATTTGTGACACAAGGACTTGAAAAAATTCATAATTTTATCATAGTTTAACTAACCTATGAGAAATGGATTTCATGAAAAATTTCACAAACATGATCATAAGACATATAGAGAAAGAAGATGGATGGTATTATTTGGATAATACCCTTAGTGAATCATAAAAATCATTGAATTTTGTTTCAATAGATGAAGAAAAAAATTTATAGGAGAATTAAAAAATTAATTTGAAAATGATATGAAATACTCTTATTTACATTAATAAAAAATCAAAATGAAATAATTTATAAGCCCATATTAATAGGAATTACTTTTGAAACCCATGAAAAATAATAAATAAATATTTATAAAGTAAAATGGATATGACATAGGTATAATTATTTCATGTGTAAATGATTAAAAAGTAATATTCTTTTCATACATTATATATAGGGTAGAAGTCAAAAGAAAATGACCCTTGTGGAAAACATTAAAAAATATTAATTTACACATTTATAAGTGAAGTAAAAAATAAATATAAAATTAAATTAATAAATAATTTAAATTTAATAATATATAAAATTAATATGGACTTAAAGGAAAACAATTCTAAGGCTATAAGAAGATATAAGATTGGATCCATTTACAAGCATCATATCAGTTGAATTTTAAACCATAGAGAGGTCAAACGGTAATAAAACATGAAAATCCCAGAAATAATCATAGAATAATAAAAAATGGTTTTTAAATATAAATAACATTAAATTTTAAAAAATGTAATTTAGTAATAAATAATCTTGAATTTAATGTGAGATTAGAAAAGAAACCCTTACGACTTTGAACTTTTTAATCAAAATCCCTTAAAAGATGGAACCAAAGATTGATTTTTAAATACCTTAAATTTCATGATAAGTATGATGAAAATAAATTCATGTTAATTATTTACACTAAAAAATAAAACATTTGATGAATATGAATCATATCTCAAAAAAGGTAAATTGAGATGAGAAACCCTTACCTTTACTCCTAACTTCCAGGAAAGTACCTCAAACTCATGTATAATAAACATAACCATCTTAATAAATTATTTCATAAACTTATTAATATATATTTAATTTTAAAATATTCACTAATATTAATTAATTACACATATATTAGTTAGTTTTTGTTTATTTTCATTATCAAATGTTTCTAATTTTAATTATTTCATACAAGTTTCACAATGTCTATGTCGGACCACATTATTTGATACCAAGTTCATAATTAATATTTTATTCAAGGTAGTGGAATAATTATTCTTAAATGATTTATGTAGTCTCATGTTCACTTTTTGGAGGGTATGGGTATTGTTTTTTTATAACGGAATCCATCATAATTTTGTTTTAGGTAATTTATCGATAACAATCAATTTCTTTATATTGATCATTTAATTTTGTGTTTCCCTGTCAAAAGAAAATTTGAAACATAACTCATTTTTTATAATTATAAATTTCATAATATTAATTAATTTTTTAAATGGTGAATATATTATAGAATTGTTCATGTGGGTGGTTGAACCAACCCAAATAAGAACATGTTATACTAAAAATGTGTAAGAGTATAGAGGTATATAGTAGTAATATCATTTTACCAAAATCATAATGATGTTAATATAACATAATTATAGTGGATAATTATATTTTTAAATATTTTATATGATAAAGTAATTCATAATGATGGTGATGAACTGGGTTCTTATATTGATGAATTCTTTTCTTTTCAATATGTTTCATTTTGAAATACAGGATTTAAGCTTCCTTCTTGAAACCAAAATCTACCATATAAGAGGTATTTTAGAGTGTAATATTGTTTAGAATTATATAGTTATTTTAAGGATATAATTATTTTATAGTAGGTGGAATAGACCTCCTTTAATAGGTGAAATGAGGGACATTTCTTTAGAAACTTAAGTTTGAAGAAGGTGGAGATGGAATCACAGAGAGTTAGGTGAGTTAGGTAAGAAAATATTAGTTATAAACATTGGTTTCAATACCACATTAATAATAGGATAGATAGATTGAATAAATATCATTTTATATATAAATAATCGAGTTACTTTAGTTCACCTCTTTCCCCCCTTTTTAACTTTTTAACCTTCTTTAATTGTTTATCATAGTAATTAATTTTTTACTAAAGATATAATAAAACCTATATTAGATAATTTAAAATATATTATTAAATATTTGGACACCATTTAATCTAATAAAATATATAGATATTAGTATTATAAATTTTAAATGAAAAAAAAATATATAGAAAAAAAATTAAAGAATTGTAAAACATTAAGTGTTCATAATATTATTTCATATAAATTTCTAAATAAATAATTTTTAATATATTTTTTATTAATTGAAACATTAAAATATATTTTTCATTTAAAATTATTAATTTAATTTATTGAGAAAAACTACACAACACTTTAAAAATATATCTTTTAAAAAATATCCCTTTTAACTTTAAATGATTTTAATCTCATCCCCCTAAATTTAATCACTTATCTTTTAAACATTAAACTTTAACTATCCATAGGTTTTATAATAATTCTTAAAATTTTATAAACACATAAAATCATTCCTTAATCAATGATAGCTGAGGTGATGGGCCATGAAATCCCACACCTATAAATTTGTTAACAAAAAAGGGAGAAGAGAGTAAAATAGAAGTTAGAGGTGATTGTAGGTTTCACCTCATACATTTGAAACATATGAAGAAAAAAATATCATCCACACCAAATAACCATGAAGAGACACATCCCACTATTTCTTTTCTTGAATGGACATCAGAAACTGTATTCCCCTCCTTGTAAGTGTGTAAAACAAAATACAAAATTCTTAAAAGGTATCATAGAAATTCCATATAATGACAATAAATGTTATTGGGATCCAAAGTTGATATTATTTTAATGATAATAACCATGGATTGAGAGTAACTTTATATCCAAATTTTATTCCACCCAAATTGCTAAGAATATCTGCCAACATGAATAACCACCCAAATCTAATACTTAAAAGAAATTTATAAACCAATAAAAATAAATAAATAATATTTAATAAATCCCCTATAGGTTTTTTAAACACCTCTACATATTTCCAAAACCAATAGAACGCCAATAAGCACCATCAATATTGAACTTAATCCTAGATAGCAAAGGAAGTTTCCATCTAATAAACATATGTTTAATTGGTTTCCTTTTAATGTAATTGATTCTAAGAAGCATTGTAGAAATGAGGTTATAAAAAGATTTATGTATACTACTAGTTTTGAATTTTAGAAACCAAAAATATATCCCTTAAGATACATGTGATCATACATTTGACATTAAATCCCCTGCATAAAATTTATTAGTATTTATGAACTTTCAAATATGTGAGAGGTAAGATGTTATAATATTTTTAAGTATATTTTTCAATTGATCACTAAATTTTATACTATTAATAAAATCTATAAAGGTAGTAGTGTCATAATCTATGGCTAAAGATTAGAAAAATGGAAGATAAATACTGCAAAATTCATTTGAAAAACTCACATTGGAAAAAATTGATGTTGATTGCACTCATTAGATTTGAAACAAAAAAAGAAAAATCGAGGTAACCAGTAGAATATAATCCATAAGTTGATAATTAGTTTACAAGACATTATGAAAAAATTTCTTGATATAATGTTGTCTAAAATAATTAATGAAACCATTATTGAAGGATCTCAACCAATTTAGTGTACTAGTAAAAGTCCCCATCTGAAACCTATTGTGATATCTAAGAGATATAATGTTAAGTTTTGTTGTACACCAAAATGGCTTATCTATTGGCATGAAAATGAAGTTTTGAACCTGGTGGAAAATATCACCTCTGAGAACACTGATTAGTCACTGAAAGTGGCTAATATTCTTTTTTAATATCTTTATATTCATTCTTCCAAATTCCATAAACATTGTTTTTAGTGCATTACATAAATAGAACTTCATTTCTCATCTTAAAATGCAATTCATGTTTAAAATGCAAATTTGGGGCCAATAATTCAATTGTTTGTGGACAATATTATATTCATTTTATGAATTTGAAATTTTGGGATATGATTGATCACTTTTTTTGTAAAATTTTATCTTTTAGGTCTGATTGATTAATCCCAAGGGAAGATGGAGAATTTTGCGCCCGAATGCAGAAATTTGATGGAAAAAGCATAATGGGTCTAAGGCCCATCAAACAAATGTGGGGCTCACAAAAAAATCCCAATGAAACTCAAATTTATACAGTAGAAAGATAAAAATATGAGGATAATTTTATTCAACATTATCCGGAGCTAATTATGAAGTTTTCATGATGATAAATGGATCTGAAGCTGAGATTTAAATGGTGGACCTGACATTAATGCACATAAAGTCGTCACGCCATTTCGACCATAACTTCTAAACAGATGATCCAAATGTCCTGAAATATTTACATCGCATATAGGACAGATGGACGAAGATATTTGTCTTCTATGACCCCTCAATATTCGGCCTCCATCAATTAAATATTCGAACGTCAAAATGGTGGACGAATCTGGATAGTTTTCCGGGTCAACTTCGAAACGTCAATTTCCTTTTGATTATTCACCCTCGTTTTAACTCTATTAATTGTTGGGGGTGAATTAATTGTTGGGGTGGACCTAAGGCTCATAATATAACTATATAAGGAGATGGTGGTGAAGGTAATTATCATCTAACATTTTTCTTTGAATCCATGTTTTTCTTTCATCCATTGTATTTCTTTCAATTGTAATTTCCCGCTTTCGTTTTGTAATGGCATCGTCAATTTCTCTAATGTAAGTTTTTCCTTCACATTTATTATTTTAATAAAATTTATTCTTCTTCAGTTTTTATTTTCCTTTTCTTCACATGTTGATACCGTTGAATCGAAGTGTGAATTTATTCACACCCGCACTTGTGAATTCATCACACAAAGGTGGAGTGTTCATTTTGATTAATGTTTTTCTTCTCCAATCCCGCTTCTTAAGTCAACTACCCACTTCCATTGATATAATAGAATCAATGGAGGGATAAAATTTTATGTTTTATGGGATGGATTTAATGTTATTTGATGTTCTTAAATTCTTAAATTTGTTCTTTATTTTAAGAGTTCCTTTCTTTTGTTTATCTTCTTCTTTGTCTTCACCGACTTTAATGACGACACATTTTGAGTGCTAGTACGATCCAATTACTTGGAGTGATCATTTAATTGATCCTCTAAGTGAATTGGTGATTAGCCTTGAAATTGTGTATGTATTAAATAGGAGAATGATATTGAGGGATTATTTTATTTAATGGAAACCTCTTGAACCGATGAACAGAAAATCGAATGAAAAACAAATACATCCAATCAAGCCCAAGAGACAACCTAGGATTAACTCACCTTAATTAGTTATTTTAATTCAAGTAATTTTATTTGTTTTGTTCTTTAAATTAAATCAATATTTCTTCAAATCAATCAACACCATAGTTGGCCACTTCATAGCCAATCTCGCATCTAATCAAAGTGTCTCAAGGTTTCTTCTTCGGTCCCTGTGGATTCGACCCCTACCTGTACTACAACGACCGCATACCTGTACGGTAAATTTGGGCGCAACCAAATTTTGGCGTCATTGCCGGGGACCCAAGTAAGTTTTCTTAGACACCCACCTTCTATTCTCACCTAACTTCTCTTTTCTCACCTATATTTCTCTTTTCTTTTCCCCTTTCTGTTTTCGTGTGTCCAAAAAAAATCCAAATCCAAATTTCATTCAACTCCAATGGAGTATCATCAACAATTTCCTTTCATAAACTCGGGCTGGAATCAAATATAAAATCAACAATGGGAATCCCCTCAGATAGAAAATTATTTTGATCAACACTTGAATGATTACCCCACACCTGATAACATGAACAATCAATGGGATGCTGAATTTTTAAAAGATCAATTTCCATACCTATCAAGAATGATTGAAAAGATAAATAATGAGGAAGTCCATGATGTACAAACATATATCAACCCTAATCCTGAAAAAATTCTTGAACAATTGTGTGAAAAAATGGATAAAATGAATTCAAAAGTTTCATCTTTCAGATTAGAATTACAAAGCTTTAAGACTTTTGAGGAACCCATTCCCACTCAAGATGTTCTTTACTCATCATTGATAGATGAATATTTTATCCAAAAAACCTCTCATGAATTGAAAAAAGAACTAACCTTTGGATATGGGATAACTGAACAAGATCAAAGAAATGTTGAAGGGTATTTAAACCAGGAGGAAATTAATTTTTTGGATTCCCAAGGGGAAAATTTGTCTTCATGGATTGAGTATTCAGAATATTGCTCCAATAAAAAAAAATTAGAATCACCAATCATTGAACCATTGAGAGATATAATGAATAGTGATCCCATACACACTTCTGATATTCAACTGGACAATTTTCAGGATAAATCTTATTTTCAAAATGAACTAATTCTTTCTAAATTTTTTGGAGAAGAAACTGATTTTGATTTAATTTTTCAATCTGCTTTAGGAAATTTCAATAAACCTAAGCTCAAATTTATTTTCCTTTCTTCCGAACTCAAGAATCCCACTATAGGAGATACGAAAGACCTTGTATTTGTAGTTCATTCTTCTCAAGAAACCAATAATGTTGGAATGGTCATTGATGTCTTAGGAAAGACTAGAAATTCAACTGAATCAACCATTACCAAATTTCCTTGGACTTCCACACTCATTATTGACCATGGGAATTTACATGAATCAAATTCTAAAAAAATCAATCTTAATCAAGTTGAAGTGGATAAAAATGGGGTCCTAAAAATGTTGAAAGTTTGAATTGGATAAGTTGGGGGGTAAAAGTCGAGCCAACGACGTTAAAAAAAAGCGCTGCATGGGAGGCAACCCATGGTTTTCTTGTTTCCAATCATTTTGAACCATTTTATTTTTCATATAATAAATTACCATAAGTTGTTGACATGTTCTTCTTTTATCAGTAAGGATGGGTATGAAAGGGGAGCTCCATATTCATCCATTTCACGTGGTGTGATCTCTGAGTAATACCTTACCCAGAAAAAATAAAGAAGACAATGTATCATCGGTTTATTTTGTTTTGTTTTTTTTATAGGTTAAAAAAAAGGACATGTTGAAAGCCATAAGGAAAATCCATTCACCACCATCCAAGCCGATGAGACTCAAATCTAAGATTGAAGGGAGACTATGGCATGCAATATCATCATCAACCAGCAGGTGACTTCATTCCATGATTTTCATTTTAAATTTTGTCATTTAACTCCTCTCCTACCCCCTTCTAACTTTTCTTTTCTTTAAACACTGGGGAGAGTGTTATTCTAAGTTGGGGGGGATAAAAATGATTTTTTTTTTCAATAAGAACATGCATGGAAAGAAAAAATTCCATTAACCTTGAACATGATAACACACATTGCAAACTCTAAAATTGGATATCGAAAAATTTGGATGCTTTGATTCTGATTTTAATGCAATTTTAAGTTCATGAGCATAGTTTTTGGAAAGTGTGGTTGTCTAATGTGATTTTTCAAAGTTTGCATTTTCATCCTCTTAATAAAAATGTCACAATGCACGTCTACTGGATCGTGGGTGTAAATTTGAGTTCTTGGGTCCCTTTTATTATGGAATAGGGTTCTTGGTTCACTTTTAGTTTAATTTGAGTGTCTAAAAAAACAACAACAAAAACAAAAAAAAAATTGAAAAAAAATAATGGCCACATAGAGCAATGTTTTTTATAAATGCGTGGCATCCGGCACTTGGGGATCGTGACTCTATAGTTGTCTTGTCCAGATTTAGGCTTTATATATCTATTGTAGAGAATGGAATTGACAATATGTGCGGCGTTCGGAACTTGGGGATCGTGACTCCATAGTTGTCTTGCCCAGAGTTAGTCTTTTCATATCTATTGTGGTTAAAAAAACAAACAAACAAAAAAAAATTGGATACTCATTTTAAGGTTTAATGTGATTCCCACCTAGCGCTTCCATTTTTTCCCCTTCAAAAATAAAATGGGCCTCATATCTATTGTGATGCACAACACTTTATCATGCTTAATTGGAATTGGATGAAATGTGACGATGAATTTGAACAAAAGAATGGGCTTGGGCGTGGGATATACTTATGGACCTAGCTTGTTTTAAATGATTTTGATGGGTTTCATATATTTTTTTGATATGAGGTCTTTGGGTGAGCAATGTGTATTAAAATGTTTTTGGAAAAGGGGATTTGAATTTCATATTTGTAATTTATTTTTCTCGGTACTAGCAAAACTCATGTTGGGGGGTGTGATTAGTCACTGAAAGTGGCTAATATTAATTGTTAATATCTTTATATTCATTGTTCCAAAGTCCATAAACATTTTTTTAGTGCATTACATAAATAGAACTTCATTTCTCATCTTAAAATGAAATTCATGTTTAAAATGAAAATTTGGTCCCAATCATTCAATTTTTTGTGGACAACATTATATTCATTTTCTGAATTTTAAATTTTGGGATATGATTGATCACTTTTTTTGGAAAATTTTATCTTTTAGGTACGATGGATGAATCCCAAGGGAAGATGGAGAATTTTGTTCCCGAATATAGAAATTTGATGGAGAAAGCATAATGGGCCTAAGTCCCGTCAAACAAATGTGGGCCTCACAAAAAAATCCCAATGAAGCTAAAATTTATACAGTAGAAAAGATAAAAATATTAGGATCATTTTATTCAACTGTGGTTGAAGCTAATTCTGAATTTTTCATGATGATAAAGGGATCTGAAGCTGAGATTTAAATGGTGGACCTGACATTAATGCACATAAAGTCGTCCCACCATTTCGACCATAACTTCTAAACGACTGAGCCAAATTTCCTGAAATATTTACATCAGATAGAGGACACACGGAATAAGATATTTTTATTCTACTACCCCTCAATATTAGGCCTCCATAAATTAAATATTTGAACGTCAAAATGATGGATGAATCTGGACAACTTTCTGGGTCAACTTCGAAACGTCAATTTCCTTTTGATTATTCACCCTCATTTTGACTCTATTAATTTTTGGGGGGTGAATTAATTGTTGGGGTAGAACTAAGGCTCCTAATATGCCTATATAAGGAGATGGTGGTGAAGGGAATTATCATCTAACATTTTTCTTTGAATCCGTGTTTTTCTTTCATCCATTGTATTTCTTTCAATTGTAATTTCCCGCTGTCGTTTTGTAATGGCATCGTCAATTTCACTAATGTAAGTTTTTCATTCACATTTAGTATTTTAATAAAATTTATTCTTCTTCAGTTTTTATTTTCCTTTTCTTCACACGTTGATACCGTTGAATCGAAGTGTGAATTTATTCACACCCGCACTTGTGAATTCATCACACAACGGTGGAGTGTTCATTTTGATTAATGTTTTTCTTCTCCAATCTCGCTTCTTAAGTCAACTACCCACTTCCATTTATAGAATAGCATCAATGGAGGGATAAACTTTTATGGTTTGATCCTAGAGAGTTGTATGGTATGGATTTAATGTTATTTTATGTTCTTAAATTCTTAAATTTGTTCTTTATTTTAAGAGTTCCTTTCTTTTGTTTATCTTCTTCTTTGTCTTCACCAACTTTAACAATGACACATTTTGAGTGCTAGTACGATCCAATTCCTTGGAGTGATAATTTAATTGATCCTCTAAGTGAATTGGTGATTAGCCTTGAAATTGTGTATGTATTAAATTGGAGAATGATATTAAGGGATTATTTTATTTAATTGATACCTCTTGAACCGATGAACAAAAAATCAAATGAAAAACAAATAAATCCAATCAAGCCCAAGAGACAACCTAGGATCAACTCACCTTAATTATTTGTTTTAATTCAAGTTATTTTATTTGTTTTTTTCTTTAAATTAAATCAATATTTCTTCAAATCAATCAACACCATAGTTGGCCACTTCATAGCCAATCCCACATCTAATCAAAGTGTCTCATGGTTTCTTCTTCGGTCCCTGTGGATTCGACCCCTACCTGTACTACAACGACTACATACCTGTAGGGTAAATTTGGGCGCAACCAAATTTTGGCGCCATTTCCGGGGACCCAAGTAAGTTTTCTTAGACACCCACCTTCTATTCTCACCTAACTTCTCTTTTCTCACCTATATTTCTCTTTTATTTTCCCCTTTATGTTTTCGTGTGTCAAAAAAAATACAAATCCAAATTTCATTCAACTCCAATGGAGTATCATCAAAAATTTCCTTTCATAAACTCGGGCTGGAATCAAATAGAAAATCAAAAATGGGAATCCCCTCAGATAGAAAATTACTTTGATCAAAACTTGAATGATTACCCCACACCCGATAACATGAACAATCAATGGGATTCTGAATGTTTAAAAGATCAATTTCCATACCTATCAAGAATGATTGAAAAGATAAATAATGAGGAAGTCCATGATGTACAAACATATATCAACCCTAATCCTGAAAAAAATCTTGAACAATTGTGTGAACAAATGGATAAAATGAATTCAGAAGTTTCATCTTTCAGATTATAATTACAAAGCTTTAAGACTTTTGAGGAACCCATTCCCACTCAAGATGTTCTTTACTCATCATTGATAGATGAATCTTTTATCCAAAAAAACTCTCATGAATTTAAAAAAGAACTAACCTTTGGATATGGGATAACTAAACAAGATCAAGGAAATGTTGAAGGGTATTTAAAAAAGGAGGAAATTAATTTTTTGGATTCCCAAGGGGAAAATTTGTCTTCATGGATTGAGTATTCAGAATATTACTCTAATAACATTTTTTTAGAATCACTGATCATTGAACCATTGGGAGATATAATGAATAGTGATCCCATACACACTTCTGATATTCAACTGGACAATTTTCAGGATGAATCTTATTTTCAAAATGAACCAATTATTTCTAAATGTTTTGGATAAGAAACTGATTTTGATTTAATTTTTCAATCTCCTTTAGGAAATTTCAATAAACCCGAGCTCAAAATTATTTTACTTTCTTCCGAACTCAATAATCCCACTATAGGAGATACAAAAGACCTTGTATTTTTGGTTCATTCTTCTCAAGAAACCAATAATTTTGTAATGGTCATTGATGTCTTAGGAAAGACTAGAAATTCAACTGAATCAACCATTACCAAATTTCCTTGGACTTCCACACTCATTATTGACCATGGGATTTTACATGAATCAAATTCTAAAAAAATCAATCTTAATCAAGTTGAAGTGGACAAAAATGGGGTCCTAAAAATGTTGAAAGTTGGAATTGGATAAGTTGGGGGTACAAGTCGATCCAATGACATTAAAAAAAATCATTGCATGGGAGGCAACCCATGGTTTTCTTGTTTCCAATCATTTTGAATCATTTTATTTTTCATATAATAAATTACCATAAACTGTTGACGTATTTTTCTTTTATGAGTAAGGATGGGTTTGAAAGGGGAGCACCATATTCATCCATGTCACGTGGTGTGATCTCTGAGTAATACCTTACCAAGAAAATATAAAGAAGACAATGTATCATCAGTTTATTTTGTTTTGTTTTTTTATAAGTTAAAAAAAATAAAAAAGACATGTCGAAAGCCATAAGGAAAATCCATTCACCACCATCCAAGCCGCTGAGACTCAAATCCAGGATTGAAGGGAGACTATGGCATGCGCTATCATCATCAACCACTAGATGACTTCATTCCATGATTTTCATTTTAAATTTCTTCATTGAACTCCTCTCCTACCCCCTTCTGACTTTTCTTTTCTTTAAAAACTGGGGACAGTGTTATTTTAAGTTGGGGGGGGGATAAAAAATGATTTTTTTTCAATAAGAACATGCATGGAAAGAAAAAATTCCATTAACCTTGAACATGATAACACACATTGAAAACTCTGAAATTGGATATCGAAAAATTTGGATGCTTTGATTCTGATTTTAATGCAATTTTAAGTTCATGAGCATAGTTTTTGGAAAGTGCGGTTGTCTAATGTGATTTTTCAAAGTTTTCATTTTCATCCTCTTAATAAAAATGTCACAATGCACGTCTACTGAATCGTGGGTGTAAATTTGAGTTCTTGGGTCCCTTTTATTATGGCATAGGGTTTTGGGGTCACTTTTAGTTTAATTTGAGTATCTAAAAAAACAACAACAAAAAACAATAAAAAATTGAAAAAAAAATAATGGCCACATAGAGTAATGTTTTGTCCAAATGCATGGCGTCTGGCACTTGGGGATCGTGACTCCATAGTAGTCTTGCCCAGAGTTAGGCTTTATATCTCTATTGTAGAGAATGGAATTGACAATATGTGGGGCGTCCGGCACTTGGGGATCGTGACTCCATAGTTGTCTTGCCCAGAGTTAGTCTTTTCATATCTAATGTGGTTAAAAAAAACAAACAAACAAACAAAAATTAGATACTCATTTTAAGGTTTAATGTGATTCCCACCTAGCGCTTCCATTTTTTCCCCTTGAACAATAAAATGGTCCCCATATATTTTGTGATGTACAACACTTTATCATGATTAATTGGAATTGGACTAAATGTGACGATGAATTTGAACAAAATAATGGGCTTGGGCTTGGGATATGCTTATGGACCTAGCTTTTTTTAAATGATTTTGATGGGTTTCATATTTTTTTTGGTATGAGGTCTTTGGGTGAGCAATGTGTATTAAAATGTATTTGGAAAAGGGGATTTGAATTTCATATTTGTAATTTATTTTTCTCGGGACTAGCAAAACTCAAGTTGGGGGGGTGATTAGTAACTAAAAGTGGCCAATATTCATTGTTAATATCTTTATATTCATTTTTCCAAAGTCTATAAACATTTTTTTTAGTGAATTACATAAATAGAACTTCATTTCTCATCTTAAAATGCAATTCATGTTTAAAATGAAAATTTGGGCCCAATCATTCAATTGTTTGTGGACAACATTATATTCATTTTCTGAATTTTAAATTTTGGGATATAATTGATCACTTTGTTTTGAAAATTTTATCTTTTAGGTCCGATGGATGAATCCCAAGGGAAGATGGATAATTTCACGCCCGAATGCAGAAATTTGATGGAGAAAGCATAATGGGCCTAAGGCCCATCAAACAAATGTGGGCCTCAAAAAAAAATCCCAATGAAGCTAAAATTTATACAGTAGAAATATAAAAATATAAGTATAATTTTATTCAACTGTGTCTGGAGCTAATTTTGAAGTTTTCATGATGATAAATGGATCTGAAGTTGAGATTTAAATGGTGGACCCGACATTAATGCACATAAATTCATCCCACCATTTGGACCATAACTTCTAAACGGATGAGCCAAATGTCCTGAAATTTTTACATCGGATATAGGACACATGGAAGAAGATATTTGTCGTCTACGACCCCTCAAGATTCTGCCTCCATAAATTAAATATTCGAACATAAAAATGGTGGACGAATCTGGACAGTTTTCCTGGTCAACTTCGAAACGTCAATTTCCTTTTGATTATTCACCCTCGTTTTGACTCTATTAATTGTTGGGGGGTGAATTAATTGTTGGGGTGGACCTAAGGCTCATAATATGCCTATATAAGGAGATGGTGGTGAATTTAATTATCATCTAACATTTTTCTTTGAATCCATGTTTTTCTTTCATCCATTGTATTTCTTTCAATTGTAATTTCCCTCTTTCGTTTTGTAATGGCATCATCAATTTCTCTAATGTAAGTTTTTCATTCACATTTAGTATTTTAATAAAATTTATTCTTCTTCAGTTTTTATTTTCCTTTTCTTCACACGTTGATACCATTGAATCGAAGTGTGAATTTATTCACACCCTCACTTGTGAATTCATCACACAACGGTGGAGTGTTCATTTTGATTAATGTTTTTCTTCTCCAATCCCGCTTCTTAAGTCAACTACCCACTTCCATTGATAGAATAGCATCAATGGAGGGATAAAATTCTATGGTTTGATCCTAGAGAGTTGTATGGGATAGATTTAATGTTATTTGATGTTCTTAAATTCTTAAATTTGTTCTTTATTTTAAGAGTTCCTTTCTTTTTTTTATCTTCTTCTTTGTCTTCACCGACTTTAACGACGACACATTTTGAGTGATAGTACGATCCCATTCCTTGGAGTGATCATTTAATTGATCCTCTAAGTGAATTGGTGATTAGCCTTGAAATTGTGTATGTATTAAATCAGATAATGATATTGAGGGATTATTTTATTTAATGGATACCTCTTGAACCGATGAACAGAAAATCAAATGAAAAACAAATACATTCAATCAAGCCCAAGAGACAACCTAGGATCAACTCACCTTAATTAGTTGTTTTAATTCAAGTAATTTTATTTGTTTTGTTCTTTAAATTAAATCAATATTTCTTCAAATCAATCAACACCATAGTTGGCCACTTCATAGCCAATCCCGCATCTAATCAAAGTGTCTCAAGGTTTCTTCTTCGGTCCCTGTGGATTCAACCCCTACCTGTACTACAACGACCGCATACCTGTAGGGTAAATTTGGGCGCAACCAAAAACCATCCAGTAACTACACGTTCTCCAAATAATATTTAATATAAAGGATTTTCATAGATTATAAGACATCCAATCTATCAAATAGATAACCATTTGGATTCCCAAAAATTCAAGGAAAATGTTTTTAAGGGAATCTAGAGTTGTTTATTCATGATATAATCATGATATTTCCAAATGGTTTTCCAGATAGATAATCCAATATAGAAGTGGTTACCCTTGTGAACCTTTTCAATTAACATTTTACTTAATAAAAAAAGTGTAATCATTGGGATATCTCAAAATATACTAAGTAAAACTACTAACAATAGAAGAATTAAAAATCCTCAGGTTCTTTATTCCTCCCACATCCAATTCAGGTGGTTTAATATATTTATTCTAGAAATAGTGACCAACTTCCTTTCATAAACATATCTGTACAATATGGAATTCCTAATTTGAGATTTTATTAATCATATCCATTATCTGGTGGTAGAGATGAATAGGGTATAAAAACATAGATGAAATGACTAAGTTAACCGTGAAGATTCTACTAGAATTTTAGATACTTAACCCTTTTCAAATCTTGAATAGTGATGTGACTTTACAGGAGATCCCTTCCAGAAATGTTACATTAACTCTACCAAAAAAATTGGTCAATTATCATAAAGAGCCTATGGTTTTACCATCTTATATATTTCCCAGAAACATTCTCATAGTGCATGAAAATATTTTTTATTGAGGAAAATTTATTTTCATCAGTTTCACACAAGATAATCAATTAATAATTATAAAAATATGGATAGGAACTTTGAAATTTATAGTATCCTTTATTGATGAAATTGAACCAGGTTTTATAGGTTTAAATAGGGAACCACTGAGGTAGTCTTAAATAATTACAAAGAGGATAGAATACAGTGGATCCACCTACATCACACATAAAGAGTTGTTGAACAAACCAATATGGGATCCATTAATAAATAAAAATAATCTAAAACTAATAATAATGTCACAAAGGAGTTTAACATTATTATCTAAGAATCCATATATTTTCATCACCTGAATAATAAAATACTATAAAAAAGTATCAAAATATTTAATAATATCCAACATTACAGAAATTTTATAACCCGTATACTTTTTATATAGAAAATTAATTCTATCTAAAGTAGTATAAACATATTCATGTATCATTATACTAGGTATAAATACAATCTAGTTAGCATAGACAATCTAGGTATTTATGCCACCAAGCCTCATGTCAAGAATATTACCGATGATATTTAGAAAATTATTTCCCACTATAATAGGTCAATAATATTAAATATACATAAAATGATCATAATTAGTAATTAGGTTTATAAATTTTGAATTTTCCCTGATGGGCATGAATTCCTTGAAGAAAAATCCATTAATGGCTCAAGAGACCTCACCATGAATGATATCCTAGAGTGAGTAAAACATTTATCATAAAATCCATCAAGGATAGTAGTATTATCCTAGTTAATAGATAAAATATCATTCCTAGTATCCTCATCCCAAAAGATATTAGTAATATAATAATTTTCACCTTAGTAATAGAGAAATCAATCACATCATCCAAGGATATCCCACTATGGAAATTATATTTATTATTAAACATTTGAGTGAAGTAAATAATCAATCAACTTTTAATCTCATCATTGAAGTGAAAATTTTCATTTAAATTCTAAATTGATGCAATTTATTTCTTAATTATCCATTCTTTATAAACCAAATAGAATAATCTAGAGTTTTTTCCCTTCCTTTAGAAAGTGAATCCTAATTTATTACTTTAAAATTATTTATTTATCATCGATGAGTGTATCAATATTATAAACCTTATGATATCCATCTTATTAGGTTAGGTTTTGGGAAATAATTTTATATTTTCATTCCTGTAACTTGGATTTTTCTTGATTAATATCATTACCCAAGTTGTTGAAATTATTTGAACTCTAAACCCATGGAGTAAGCTTAGACCTTCTAAGTTTCTTTTCCATAATTTGAAATGAACAAACATTATCATGGACTAATGATGATCTTTTGAAAATATATGTATACTTATTCAAAGAGAGATAGGAATTATTGAATAAAAAATAGAATTGGAATTTTTAATATAACCCATCACTAAAACCAAAAGTTCATTGTAGTCAAAGTGGAGTCTATGGAGATCCCTACAGAAGACACAAGGAGTTGAGGAGACACCAAAAAAAGAGTTAAGGTATTATCGACTCTTTTATCTTTCCTACCATTAATAATTATCCTTGACAGGGTTAATTTATCACCTACTAACCTAATATTAGTGAATAAAACTCATGTCAATAAAGAATAGGAATTAAAAGGTATAAATCCCAAGAAATATATTCCCAATACTTCCATTATGATTTCTGGATAAATTAAAGTCACCTAATTGAATCTAGTTTTGGGTGGAAATAGATGATTGATCATAAAATTCCTTCCTGAGTTATCTTCTTCTAATTTAATAGGTATGGGAATAAATAAAGTATACCATGATTGAATATTTATCCAAAGTTATACTAAGATAGAAATGTTGTTGACTATAAGTAATAAAGGAAAAAGTAACCTCATTTTTTAAGAAACAAATGGGTTTCCATCATTTTCATTTTAATGTTACACGAAACCAATTTATAGCTAATCCTATACCACTTGAAAATCATAAAATTATAAAATTATACCATATTATTAGTAATTCCAACCAAAATAAGGTAATTATATTGAATGAAAATTATAAGGTCCAATGAAGTATCCTTGTTGTTAATCCCTTAGAAATTCCAGAAGAATAAATTCATTTACATGAAATATTTCCCATTGTGTGTGGAAAACTATTCTTAACCAACTAAACTATAGACCTTTTTCCATTTTTATGCCTTTATTAGGTAAAATATTAGTCTTATTCTTATCCATGTCATTTATCTCTTAATCATAACTTTTAACCTTCATGATATTAACATCAATTAGGAGGCACAAATAATTCTTTGATTGTATATTAAGAAAATAATTATCTAAAATATTCCTTTTAATTGATTTATCAGATGATAACTATATAAAGGAGACACCCAAATCAGCTAATACAGGTTTTTTAGGTTTATGGGGTACCTCAACTTCATCATCCAAAATTCAAAATTCCAACCCATATACACATAACCCTTGATATAAGAGGGGTATTACTACTTAGAATCTAAATTAGAGTCACCTAAGTAATCCCCACATGGATATGGAGGAGAATATGTCATATTATGACCTAAATATTGAGAAATTGAAGGTATTTACTACTTAGAGTCTGTTGGGGGTTCACTTGGAGCCCAAAATTCTCTATGGGGAGGATAATGATGATCCAAAACCATATCAGGTATAAGAGTAACATTAGGGTCCTATGGTGCCTGAATGGCCTGAAGGCCTTCAATTTTTATTCATTTTTTATTTTCCACATTTTAAGGGTCGAAGGGGACCCCTTACATGGCATGTAGGCTTTGTGGAATTACATGACCTAAAGGTCATAGAAGAATTCATCCCAGACTATGACTACTTGAAACTGCCCATCCCCAGCATGTGAATCATGATTATCTCTCCGCTTTTTTATACATGTTCAGATAGTTTTCCTGTGCATATATGCACATGCCTGGTACCAATGGAAAATTTCATATCGTCTCATTCTTATAAATCCAATTGCTATGCTCTGATAAATGTTCCTTGCTCTAAATCCTCCTCTGAAGATTCTTCCTTGTTGAATCTATATGGTTTTTGTGACTGTAAATCATATAGCCCGAAGGCCTTGAGGTGACCCAAAATATTTACTAACCCAAAGGCATGGCTGGACCGAAGGCCTCAAGGACTTTATAACCAATCTGATGGCCCGAAAGTGAATAGTTTTGGATGCTACAATACCGAACAGTTCCTGCTACAGTACTGCTACATGAATTCTACAATGCAACTATAATAACTCATAAATATGACTCTTCCCATATTTAATCCCAGGTCCTATAGTGATTTTACATAATTACAAGAGATAAAATTGATATGATTAAGGTGTAAAGGGGTCTCTTAAATAGTGATTAATGGAGTGAAAAAATTAACTGACGAAGGATCAGTTGATTTATTCACCAAATTGACATGTTCATGTGAAGATAGAAGAATTATAGATATCTCAAAGTTAGGTAACTATGAGACATTTTCCAGATCAATCCCCTTGGATGTGGAAGGATTAGGGGCCTTATCCTTCCCTTTAATCTTCTTCCAACAAGTGTTAACATTATATCCCTTGATTTTACATACATTACGAGTCATATATTTTATACAATCTATAAGAACATGTCAAATAAGATTATAATCACAGAAATATTTGGGTATCTTCTCATATAGAATCATCAAATTCATATTATCTTCCATAGTGGTAAGAATAAACTCCTTAATAATAATTTTAAATAGATCAATCTCAATGATGATTTTGGTACAGTGAAAAAACCTATCCCATTCAGTCTCTTTATCCATATTTATGGGAGATCCCGTTGATAAATCAATATCCCATAGTATTATCAGATACCAGTAGATCCAATTAAGACCATATATCTAGACCCAATCTTAAACATGATAGTTTCTAACAATAAATATTTCAAATTTGTTTATCTCAATCAAAAATCCTTAAAATACCACGATTTATAACTATGTAAAAAAACCCCATTCCCTTCCATTTATATCATCTAATGAGAAAATAATGTGGAAGTAGATCCCTTTCTAATTATAGTGATCTTATAATCTAAAAATCGATAAATATCATGAATACACTTAATAAGGTCATTAAACTAATATCAAGGTTATTTTCTTTATGAAAAACCATGTGGGTAAAGATTTTATTTTCATGGATCATTTATTTATTTCTATAATTATTCCCATTTTTTGTTTACTAATGATGTTTTATATTGTATTCATGTGATTTATTATTGTTTTTGTTGCATTTTAATATTTTATATCAATGAAAAGTATCACAATTTTTTTAGTTTGGCGTTTCATTTGAAACATTATATTCAAAATTGTATTTATTTTAAGGTAAATACATAGTAAAATTAAGGGGAGTTTCACCACTCGACATCAATGTACCAAAAAATATGAATTAGAACACACCCTAAATTTCCACACTAAGTCGACCAACACCCACAAACACACACAAAAACTCAAGAAACATGAAATAAACAACAATGAGTAAATTAAAGAAATAAAATTGAAACACAAGTATTATGTGGTTTGGTCATTAGTCCCACATCAATGGGAGAATAATGTTACACATTACATTTATCAGAAATTACAAGACTATTATCACATTGAAAAGTCATCCAAGTGGATCACTAATCGCAATATTCCATGTGTACAATTCTCTTTTCTGGCCATATATTAGGGTCTATCCAATCAGCCAATTCCATTGACCTCTGGTCATCATGGGATTCCTATTATTTTCCTTGTCCATATAAAAACATCATTAGGTTCCTCTACCCTAGTTTTTATTATTCGATAGAAGTGGAGGATATTATAACATGAAATTTTTATGATTAATATACACCACATTTTTTTACAAAACCATGGAAGGAAAAAACCTTAAGTAACCCATCTAAAAAACATACAGAATAAAACCTAACTTATAAACAACAACTTTGGGTGAACTAACCATCTGAACACATCATTTTGAATGTAATATATAGACCACCTGCTACAACTAGATTTTCGATGTCCCTATCTTCATCAGGATGAAGAAAATTTATGGATCTTCTTTATTTGGTTATATGAATCGGGGATTGAAACTAGGCTTCATCATTATTGAAAATCTTTAACTTAAATACTACTTTCAAGGAAACTTAGAAACCACTAATGGTTAAGAAAAAAACAATCTTCTAACCTCAAAAACAAAAACAATGTCTCTAATATCTCTAATTACCCTAATCCCTATAAGGAACAATATCATCTCAGTATTTCCTAGGCTAGAACCTTGGTGAACATAATGGTACGATTTTTTCTTCTAGCTATCTCCCATAGATCTAGCACTCTATTATTCAAAATCTTCTAGTTGAAATGATATTTTAGGTTGATTCTTTCACTCATGAGTGAAACACTTGATTTTAATCCAAAAGTATTGCACTATAACTATCACAGTAGATAAATCCACTTTCTTAACTCCTATTGATATCCTCAAATAATCATTTGTGATAAATCAATTTTATTCTATCTTCCATGATAGACACATGTTCATATTATATTATAGATAGTGCTACCACCAGATAAATCCTTGGAATCTATATAACCATCGTTCCTCTAAATGTGATCATATAGAATGTGGAACTCTTTCATGTCATTGTATCCCTTCTAAAGATTTCATCTACATAACCCTATAATATATCATATTTTTTGAAACATAAGGTTACATTTCCTAATACTTTAAGATACCTGTAGATACACTTCACAGCCTCCTAGTGTTTTTACCTATATTTTCCATTAATTGGCTAATGAGTCCCACTATAAATCTAGTTCCATGTATTATACATGACATGTAATGCATCAAGATACCTACTGATAATTCAGACAGAACATTGACCATGCACCCTATCTTATATTCTATTTTTAATACTTTAAATTTAGATAGTTTGAAGTATCTAACCAATGGGGTTGAAACAAGATTTTATCCAGTCATTCAAAATCACTCAATTACCTTTTATATATAATACCTTAAAGAAAATAACAATATTTTATATTTTATATCTCTCTCAATACTTATTCAAAATATTTTTTTATCATTACTGATATCATTTATCTTCAATATTCTAGAAAAATAATAATTCACCTCCAGAATCTACTTAACATATGAGCCTACCAGAATCATGTCATATACATACAATAGTACAATGATAAACTTACCATCCTCAAATTACTTTCAATATCAATAGTGGTCTATGTTTCTCAGATCAAAACCCTTATCCTCTTTGAATGAATCAAAATTTTGATAACATTTCTTTGGAACCTGTTACAAGCCATATAGGCTTCTATTTAGCTTACACACCAATTCCATATTTAGATTATCGATCGAACCATCTGTTTGATTCATTTAAATTTCTTCTTCTAAATAACCATGAGGAAATTTCATCTTTACATCCATCTTTTATAAGTATAAAATTTTTATATCAACCAAGATCAGAACCATAAAGATAGTAGTGTGTTTAACTATAGATTAAGAAAATCTCAGATAAGTCCACTCTCTATTTCTATTGAAATCATTTCACTACCAGTCTTTCATTGGATCCATTCTTACTATCTACTTCTTATTTCAAATTAAATACTCGTTTTTTCATAAATCTTTCTTACCCTATAGTAGTTCTATGATCTCCCATGTTTAATTTTCATCCAAAAAAATCCATCTCATCTTTCATAGCTAACACCCATTTTCTATAGTCATTAAAACTAGATTCTTCTATCAGGATCTTTAGATCTCCTCTATTTGTTATAAGAAAATAATTCACATTTTATCTAAACATATATATTTATTTTCCTTAATCTAGTAAATATTTAAAATTATATGTATGGATATTCTCTTTTTGGATTTGAAACATCCATAACTTTGGATTTTGGTAATTTTTTATAAGCCTCCATGGTCCTTGATCTCTATAGTAAATCTTTTGTTAGCCTAACCACAAGACTTTTAGTGCTCCATGATATTTATAGAGCTTGTATAATTTTAGAAGTTCTATTTAGATAAAATTTTACATAGTTAGTTGATTATTTATTCTAATATTTTTTTACACTAGGTTTAGATCTTTCAATAAGACCTTATCATTGAAGATAAAATTATATCTTCTACCTATATTTTGATTATAATCATCCCAAAATTGGAAACCAATGTTTTTACCACCATATACTATAAAGAAACATGTTTGGGAATTAGTTTCTAGTTTTTCCATGTCCTTGAAAACCATGTGGACATAGGTGCGATTTCTAAATACTTTGAGTTGGTCAAATTATGATATTTTATTAGTCCATGACTACTTTAGATTCTCCTATTGTGATGGTGTATAAGTAATATTGTTAACAAGGAATTCCATGAAATTGATTTCTTCTACACAATTTCCCTTGGACAATCTATAATTTAATATAATTCTTTATTCCTTCTTACTTAACATTATTGAAATTTTATCCTCAATAATATTATTATCTAATATTTTAGATATGATTTTTTCAAACCTAATTCTTTTTTTATAGAAAAATCCATTGAAACCATTTATGTTATATTCACTAATATTATCATACCTTCCAATTTTCATCTGACTTTTGGTCTCTTTTTCAACCATGGACTTCTATCTAATAAACACTTAAAAACCTATAGATTTTTTAATTAAAAAGTAAACCCATACTTTTATTGTTCAATCATTAATTAACATAAAAAATATATTTAGATCCACCATGAGACTGGATTGGAGTAGGACTCCAAACATTTCTGTTCACAATTTCTAACTTCTGGATTTTAGACGTCCTTTGATTCATATTTAATGAAACATTATTTTTATCTATAAATATTGAAATACATAAACATCTAATTTACTTGTGATGATTCTTTAGTATACCCATTTATACCAAAAATCATATTTTTTCTCACTCAGGTGTCCAAGATGATATTTCCATAACTCTAAACTTTCAAAAGTTATCCAAGAGATTTTTTCCCAATTTGATCTCCCTGTCAGATATAAAGTCCCATCCTTTACACATTTATCCATGAATATAGTACCCCAAGTAATATTCTAAACATCATTTGTAAACCTATTTCTCAATTCTACTTCATCTACCTGACCTATGAAAATTAGGTTCTCCCATATACTTAGTTTTTTTCAGAAAACCTTCAAGTCAAGGTAAATTCCATTCTTTATACAGACTATGACATCATCGTTCCCCATAATCTCTAGAGATTCATCATCACTAAGTGAACATTTACAAACATTTTAGATACATCATTATCCATTTATCCATTATCTATAGTGGAATGGAATAATGATCTATAATAATTGATCCATGATTCTACTGGAACATTGACACTCAGTAGTAAACTAACACTACCTTCATCATAAATATTAATTGAACCCGAGATTTTAGAAGATTCCCTTACAGATTTTAACCTACAATCCATGTAATCTTTATTCAAGTGTCCTCTTTTCTCATAGTTCCAATAAGTGGATATGATTCTAGTTGATTTACCTTTACTCCCATCCCTAAACTTAGCATTTTATTTCTCCAAACCTATCCACTGATGAAATTATCCTCTATATTATACATTATATTCACTTCTGGTAGGTACTATGACTTCTCTATTTTTTAACTCTTCATTTAGAATGATTCCTCTAACATCCTCAAACACATGGTTATATTTCCTATAATATTTAGTTAAAATAGTTACCATCATCTCCCTTGATTCCAGTAGTGATGAAAATAATAGAAATTCCCACACATATTCTGTGAACTTAATATTAATTAATTTGTGTTTACCTTGAATCATGTGAAATTATTTTAAATGATCACCCACTGGGATTGATTTCAATATCTTTATGTTGGATAATGTGACACCTCATATAGTAAAAAGTTGTTGAAATAATGTGATATTTTAATTTCTATTCCCAAAATTTTTTCATGGGAAAAAGGTCATTTATCCTATAGAATGATATCATATAATTTTTTACCACACTGTTCATCCAGAAATAGGGTGTTTTGTAAGAAATTGGATTTTAAGAGGTATGAAACCTTTAAATTTAGGTTTAAATATTTTTTTGGTACCAATATGGATGAATAGTGAGTTCAAGGAGGTTATGGGGGTGTCCAAGGCTTGTTCGGAGATCAAGATCCTGAACGGTGGAAAATACACTGGGTCAAATGGTTAGTAGAAACTGTGAGAGCCAATATGCAGGGTTTCTGCTAACTATGCAGGGTGTTTCATAGTGGAAAACAGGGTGCATGGTTTTACTTAACTATTCTCCCAAGGCCACACACATGTGCGGTTGGTCTGCATTTTTTAGCATATCCACTGAGCATAGTTGGCACACAATTTATAAAATGGTGTGTCCTAACTATATGTGGTCCCCCTTGACGTAGTTCCATGCTTATGGTTGGAACAAGATTTAGCCAACCATGAATCCAATCCCTGTGAACAATAATTTTTGGGGTAAATTTACTAAAATAAACATAATTAAATATAAACTTACCCTTATTCCTTTTTCCTTCATTCTAGTGGAAAATGGGTCTCTCTTTTCTTCAAGTTTGAGATACCAAACCCCCTTTTATAGTTTTTCATCCCATTATTTCATCATGTGTCTAATCATAGATTCATTATTCTATTTGGATCTACACTCGTAATTTATTCAATCATCTCACACCTTTTTCCATTTCTCTTTATCTAAGAGGAGTTATTTTGGTGTAGGAACTTATTCCCTATTTTCAGGGCGTTCATCTTTTTTTTCATTTTCACTTGATCCAGGCCAAACAATGGGTTTCTACTAGAATAAGAGAGTATTATGATCATAAGGTAGGTTTTATTATCTTTATTCCTTAAATATTATTGTTTAGTACTATGTGTCATGATTCCACACGTTGTATTCATAGTGCATTTCCCTAAAAATATACATGAATCATGTTTAATTAAATGTCTTGATATGAATCAATCATTGTTACTATATGCATGTTGGGTTAGGATCCATTCATCAAGTTCCACCCCTTGAGTTGTTCCAATTGATTTACCTTGATGTTTAAAATGATTAAAGGACCCAAACCATATCTTAAATGGTTTGGGCATGACTTTAATATTTGATTACTATAATTAAAATCGATTGGAGTGAGTGGTGATCCCATGTAACTTTTTTAAGTAGAGATATAGTTACAAAATCGCTATTATTAAATGTAAATGACTTATAAATTAATTGTTGGCTATTTCTAAATCCTTGACTACTTCTTATAGATTATTAATGTTGTCATTGTATCCCCTATTTTGGTGATATTGGTCATGGAATCCCTATACTATGATACTGGTCATGGAGTACCTTACTACTGTGATACTAGGCATGGACTCCCCTATTTCTCTGATACTAGGAATGGAATCCCTATACTATGATATTGGGAATTTCATCCCTTACTACTATGATCCTAGGAAGGGAATACCTTATTTCTATGATATTGGGCATGGAATTCCTATACTATGATACTAGGCATGGAATCCCTATACTATGATATTGGGCATGGAATCCTTTAATACTATTATATTACTCATGGAGACCTTATACAGTGATATTGGGAATATTTTCCCTTACTATTATGATACTGGGAATTGTGTCCCTTGGTTTCTTGTTTATATATAGTCCGGTATGAGCCAAAGTAGGTAGTGTCGACTTTGTTTCATTTAGGATCCATTTTTGACCCATTAAAAGTTATTATTACTACTTTTCATTATTATATCTGCACACTTCCATGTTATGTACATAGACTGGATATTTATAGACATTGTTGGTGGTGGCCTACCGAGTTTATGTCATACCTTATCTTGTCCATCGATGGTACATAGGAAAATTATATGCTTGCAGGTGTAGATAAGGGAAAGAATCCTCTTATAGATTCATGAATTATGATGGGAGTTTGGTGGTATATGATTGGTTTGGACCTTGGGATGCTTGGATAGTTTTTGGTAATTTTATTCTTATTATGTATCATGTAATGCTTGATTTCCCGCTTCCATGTATACATGTTTTCCTTGTTTTATAGAAACATGACATTATCATCATTTGTATATGATTCAGTTTACTTATTTTGATTATTTTTCAGTCCTTGGATATTTATTCTTTCTTTAATTTTCTTATCAATTATTGATCTGCTTTTTCTATTTGGATATATAATGATTATACCACTGTGTTAATATGATCATATGTAGTAGTCTCTCCATGAACAAAACCTAGGCCCTCACTTCTTGTCGACAGCCTCTGGTGTACGGGGAGGTGTACTTGAGGCCATGTGTCCCACTGGTCCTAGGCACCTTGGAGTTGTACCCGAGTCCGGACATCACAAAGTGGTATCAGAGAACATTCTTTTCTTACCTTACAATTTTGAGAAAATCGATAGGAGATTATGAATTATTTGGATCTTGGTTATAATTCATTTTGGGGTGTATCTAACCCACGTTCATGGAAAATACTGAGATTCTTGAAAATAGAATTTTTGTTCTTTATTTTTCCTATTACAGTTGATATCCTTTCATCGTTGGGTGACATGCATGCTATGTGATGGTTATTATTATAGTTAGGATTGAGGATTTAATTTTATCCTTGGCCTAATGGGATGAGGTAAAATAAGAATTAATCATGAATCATTTTAGGTACCTTTTAATAAATTCTCATGCCATGCATATTCCATGCATATTCCATTCATATGTCATTCCATATAGAAGAATTATGTTATTTTCATTTGCTATGATTTCCAAGAGTCCTTTGACTATTATAAATATAATTTTTATTGGATAATGATTCTTTTACTAAATTGAGAAACATATTTGGTACATAGAGAATATGTCATAACCTAAATAGTGTTTTCCTATTTAGGCTATAATGGGAACCCTAAGCAGTCAACTATGGAATATTCATTAATGGACCATTGGTCACATGGATTGGAACGTGTTATGGTATAGATTAAGTGGATTCCACATTTCGGTTCATAAGGTGTATTGAACCTTATGAATCAGAAATGGTGAACCACTTGGTTCAAAAATTTAAATACAATGTGTTATAATCATAATTTTAAAATCAAAATTGAATCCCAAAAATAGAGATTGATTATGTCTCTGCCTTAGTAGTGGGAAGTAGGTAGCATCTATTGTGTTCTATATAAATGTTCCAATCACCCAGACCTGACTCTTTGAGATGGTAGAGGGGTGAAACTTTTTTATAGAATAGTGTTGTACCTTTTATATTCTTTTATCTATAGCTAAATCCATTGATAAATTTTATCTAAGGCATGTGTTTAGAATCTGTAGAACAATTCAACCATGACATCCTCCATTCATATGGTAAGAGGGTGTTGATGAAAATGCTCCGAAGGTGGTGGGACTTGGGCTGCCAATGATACCTCTAGTAGTGCCCCCAATGTAACCTCTTCTTATTCTTGACATTGGTGATGATTCATGGTTTAAAGGAGATTTTATGTAGCTGATGCATACAAAACATGGATCTCCACACTCTTCCTTTTATATAGGAGTGCTTACACAGAAATTCTAGTAGCAGTATCCACCCACGTTTTCAAGGGGTGGAGGACCACATGATACAGAGTTGTGGGTCGACATAATTATACCTATATTTGGGCATCTGGAGACACCTGTTGTTAGAATATTGAATCTCGCTACTTATATTCTTTGAGGATCCTCCATGTGATGGTGGGATATTCTGAACTATGCAAGTATATATTCAGAAGTGACTTGGAGAGATTTCTAGTTGGTCTTATATGATTATTTCTTTCTTGAGACCTTTATATCCAATCATTCTTGGGAATTCATGAACCTGCAGTAGGGTTCTCTGATAGTTATGTATTTTTCAAATTATTTTATAGATCTTCAGCACTTTCTGCACATCAATATTGCAAATGATCTGATGAATGAAATATGATTAAATGATGGTGTGAGCCATCCTATTAATTCTATGGTGAATATTTTTTAGTTTTCCACTATATATGATATATTATACTAGGACCTTATCACCAATATATACCTGATGGAAGTATACGGTGTGATCTAGGGTTATTCAGAACCTAAACATGGTAGTATTTTGACTAGTGGTTAGAAGTGACACTTTGAGACAATGTGTGTGAGTAGTAGTATCCAGTTTCCACCTACAGACACTCGTGTAGTTTTCCACCAGTGTGGGAAGCCTGATCATAAGAGGCCCCAGTGTCCCAGAGTCCCCATTGAGTGCCAAGGATTTTGAATATTGTGGCATATAGTGTGTTTTTATATGACCTTCCCATATGTTCTGAATAGGAGAGGATTTGTGATATCTCCACCTTCAAGAGAAGGATTAGTATCACCTCTCTATGTAGGTATCTAGAGTACTATTGTCTGTACAGGTATAGGAGGAGATTGTGGACATGGTATCTAGGCTTCTAATATACAACACCAAAAAATGGACTCATTCTAGATAGTCAAGGTACAACAAAGATTTGAGAATTAGGCCATATATATTTATTGAAGCCTATACCAGAGGATAAGGGTGTTGATACTTCTAATGTTTGAGATAATATTCTGGTATCCTCTACTATTATTTTTTACTTATTCGATACAGGTGTATCTCAATATTTCATATATGTTCCTAATGTAGAGAGCCTTGGGCTTGGTATTCAGTTATTTGGTGACATTATAACATTGGGTATGCATTTGGGTATGCATTTATAGAGTATATGATAGTGAAAAGACTTCCCCTTGAGGTAGGAAGTTGTCATTTCTAATAGCAAAAATTCATCCTTGAGATGATGGGCATTGATTTCATTCTCATAATGGACTAGTTGGTTCCCTATCATGATTATGCGGATTGTTATCATTAAAGGGTGTCATTTACATCACCAGAGGGAGGTACTTATATTCTAAAGGATGAGTAGAATTCTCATGAGGGTAGATATGGAGTATAGAATCTTGTTCTAGGTGGAGTGACTGCTTATATTTATATCCTTTAGGTGTAGTATTGGGGACTACATTTGATTGAATTCCCTCCTGTAATTGATTGATTCGGGGATGCTTTCCCCAATGACTATTCTAGACTACCTCCTAATAGTGGTGGATTTTTCTATCGAGCTAGTTTCTCAAGATGCATCGGTATCCATTCCACCTTACATGATGTCTAATACTGAGTTGAAAGAGATCAAGAGGCAACTGGAATATTTAGAGGTCAAGTGTTTTATATGGCCCAATACTTCTCCCTAGAGTTCATTGGTCATTTTCACTAAGAAGGTGAATGAAACACTCATGCATTATGGGTATTACCAAAATTTAAATTATCTTATGGTGAAAATATGGTATCCCTTCCCTCATATTGAGGATATATTTTCCATCTCAAAGGATTGAGGGTATTCTTGAAGATTGACCTGAGGTTGGGCTATCATTAGGCTCAAGTTAGGCCATCATAAATTCAAAACACAGATTTTCATAGTCGGTAAAACTTATATGAGTATCTCATGATTTTTTTAGGTATTAAAAACGTTCCTTCCATATTTATGGCCCTGATGAATAGGTTTTTTCATCTCTATCTGCATTCCTTTGAGGAGGTATTCTTAGATGACATATTGTTGTATTTTGATACTTGAATTGACCATGAAACTCATGTTGAGATCATTTTGAATACACTGAGAGAAAACCATTTATATTATAAGAATAATAAATGTCACTTCTGGATTGATAAGGTTCACTTATTGGATCATATTATCTCAGAATCAGAAGTTTTAGTTGACCCAAAGAAGGTGAGAGTTGTGGTTACCAGGGATCATCTCAAGAATTCCTTTGACCTCCAAAGTTTCTTGTGGATATTTGGTTACTATAGAAACCTTATAAATAACTTCTCATGCTTATAATAACCTATTAAATTCTTGAATAAGAAGGATTTGATTTTTATATGGTATAAATCCTACTATATATCCTTTTAAGAGATGAAAAGGATATTGGATTTAGCATCGATCCTTAATCTTCTAGAGTCTAGTAGAAGCTATAGAGTATATTGTGGTGCATCAAGTATTAGGCTAGGCATAGTTATGATGTTGGAAGATTAAGTCATTGTGTATGGGTGATAGCATCAAGCTAATCATGAGTGAAATTATCCAACGAATGATCTCGAGTTGGTAGATTTTGTACACACATTGCACTGTTGGAGGCATTACCTCATAGGATATCATTTTGTGGTGCTTACAGACCACAAAATCCATCAGTATATTTTCACACAGTGATACTTGAATCTTAGTAAGCATATCGGGTTTGAATATCTATATTACTTTTACTTTGAGCTTTACTATACCCCTAGTAAGAGTAATATTGTTTTCAACACTCTAAGCCGGACAAATCAAACACAGGAAGTTCAGGAGGAAAGTAGAGAATGGAAGTTTTAGGGTCTATTTTCTAAGATGTGCATTGAGCTGAAATACGTTCATGGATATTATGTACTTGGATTTCTATAAATGAAATATTTACTTCTAGAGAAGGTGTTGATTAGGCGGTTTTAAAATCCCGAGGGCTTGGTCACACGAGAGGGTATTTCTCATGAGGACTCGCCTCTGGATTTGACTATTGACGATGATGACATCCTATGTATACATGGGAGTATCTGGGTTCCCACATATATGAAGAGAATTTTATGTGTAAGTCACATACTTCATGGTGGGTTGTTCACCTAGGTATCTCCAAGATATATCATGATATGTGCCGACAGTATTGGTGTCCAGGGATGAAATGTTAGATAGAAGTTTTTATCACTAGGTGTTCCCCCTATTATCTGGTGAAAAAGGAACACCAATGACATTTTGTCTTGATACATCCATTACTGGTCCTATAATAGAAATGTTAAGATGTTACGATGAATTTTTTCACCGGCTTACTGAGGTCTCCTTGAGGTAGCGATGCAATCTGGGTTGTTGTGGCTCGATATTATCCCACTTTCTTTATATCCAGGAGACTCTATCAGTTGATGATATGAGAAGATTGTATGTCCATGAGATCATACAGCTGAATAGGTTCCCTCTTACTATCATTTCTGATAGGGATTCTTCTTTCACATCAATATTCTAGCATGGGTTACAAATATCTATGGGTACATAATTGCTTATTACCATTACCATTCAGCCCCCAAAATTATTTCCATTAAGAACAGACTATATAGGTGTTAGAGGACATGCTTATATCATGAATCCTTAATTTCAGGGATTCTTGGGAGAATAATATCCCTCTCACCAAGTTAACCTACAATAAAATCTTTTATGTGATGATATAGATGGATCCTTATGAGGACCTATACAGTAGGTCATGTTGTTTACCCCAATTTTGGTTAAAGGTAGGAGAGGTTGCACTACTAGGTCATCATCTTATTCAGGAGACTTTGGAGTAGGTTCAGATGATCCGAAATCGGATGTCTACTATTCATTATTGATGTAAATTTTGTGTCGATCACCATTAGTGAACTCTAGAGTTCAAGGTCAGGTATTGTTTTTTCTTGAGGATATCAACCAGACTTTGGAATATATGGATACAGAGGTGAGGGAAGTTTTCACCTTGTTATATCGAGTCATTTGAGATCTTGGATATTGTTGGGATAGTAGCCTAACAGTTATTGTTACTTCATAGGTACTCTATCATGCATGTTTTTTTATACATTTCATAGCTTAAATGTTATCATGCCCACCCATATCAGGATTTTGTTCCCGAGTATGTAGATCTAGATGTGTATTCTTCTTTTGAGGAGTATCTTATATGAATTATCGATCAAATCACGAAGGCTCTTAGAGGCTGGTCCTTACCTTTAGTGTGGGTGTTATAAAAGAATGACCATGTATAAGGTGATACTTAGTAGTGGGAGGCTTACATATGTGCCCAGTAATATGATTTGTTCTTAGACAACGTTCTTCCACCATTAGAAGGTGAACTCGAGGATAAGGTTCTTTAAGGAAGGAAGAGTATAAGAACCTAATTTATATATGAGTTAAATATCATTTAAATTTCAGTCTAAATATTTTATTGGACCTAATATGGATTCTTAGTGAGTTCACAGAGGTTATGGGGGTGTCTGATTCTTTTTCAGAGATCAAAAACCTGAATGATGAAAAAATTCACTCGAACGCATGGTTAGTAGAAATTGTACAAACTAGTCTATACATTTTCCTCTAACCATGTAGGCCATATTAGAGGGGAAATAAAGTCACATGTTTTTCCATAACATTGAACCAGGTCTGCACACCCATGTGGTTGTTATATATTTTTTAAAAGATCCACCAAGCATGATTGGCACATGGTTTCTCAAACTATGTGGCCTAACCATTTGGGGTCCCCCTTGAGGTGGTACCATGAACAAGGTTGTTGCATAGTTTTCCCAAAAATACGGTGAAACCGTGTGACCCCTATTTTTTGGGTAAAATTCACATAATCAATTATAAACTTACCCCCTTCCTTTCTTTCATTCTAGTGGAAGGGGTCTCTCTTTTCTTCAAGTTGGATCTCCCAAACCCGTCTTTCATTTTTTTTGATATCATTGTTTCATCATGTGACTCATCGAAACACCATTCATATCATTGGATCCATGATAGTAATTTCTTAAATCATATTTCGATTTTCTCTGTTTCTCTTTCTCTCAATGAGGTTATTGAAGTATAGGATTTTATTCCCTATTTTCAGGGTGTTCATCCTTTTATCTATTTTATCCCGATCTAGGCCAAAATAATGGTTGATACTAGATTAGTAGAGTAATATAATAATGAGGTAGGTGGTCTAGTATTTACCCTTGAAGTCTTGTTGTTTTATACTATGCTCCGTGATTCTGCACGCCATATTCTCTTTGCATTTCCCTAAAAATACATATGAAATATTTTTAATTAAATGTCTTGATAAGAATAAATTGTTGTTACTCTGTGGATGTTGGGTTAGGACCTCGTCATCGGTTCCACCCATTGAGGTGTGCCAATGTATTTTAATTTATGTTATAAATGATTAAAGGACCCAAACCAGGTCTGAATTTTTTAAAAAAAAATTGAGACGCAGAGGCCTCTTCATTGAATTAAAAAAGGAGTCCAGGAGAGGAACAAGGCAGCAACAATATAAAAGGAAAAAAGCAGGAAAATTTAACCTATTATAGAGAAGGTACTCATGTTGTGGTAAGGGAGGCACCCACATTTTCCATGGGAGTGGTGACCCCTCCTTCCAGACGTTGCATACATCCATTCGCCACCTTTACCATCCGAAGGTGCATCCGCAACATTGGAAGTAGTCGCAGCGGGGGTTGACTCAACATCACTAAAATTGGTATAAAACAACTAAAATGAATTTGTAACATTAACATTACTTATTACCTTCTCAGGAGTTGCTGTGATATCCTGCATGGGCATCATACCATCCTTATGCAAAGAGTTTTCATTCCTCTCCAACTCCTTCATGTCAGTGCTATGCGCACCCTCTTCTTTGCTGCTGGTAACCAAAGTACCTTCATTATCCAGCACGTCAATGAAAACACCTGAGACCTATAGTGGACAGGGATCCAAAACTACCTCATTCTTTCCTTGTGCTCTACTGTTATCACCATTTATAGCTTGACCTTTGGTCTTACACTTCTCTAAATTTGCAGCAGGAATCAGTAACTTACCTTTCCTAGATTTAAGGGCATGCAACTCATGCCTAACCCTATTATCTGTAGCCTCTTGTGCTGATCATTCCCTTTTGGCTTGACTATATTCTAAGTCTTATCCATTTATTTCACCATCCATTCCTCTGACCAAAGCATCCTTAAAAGAGATGCTTCCCTCATTTTGATTACTTCCTTCAGCATTATCAGCCCAACTTGTTCCTTCCACTCGTGGAGTGGAATCAACCCTTGGTAAAGGAACCTCAACATCAATCCTTTGGCCCATGTCAGAAGGTTGTACAACCTTCATCTGTCTAGTATGGAAATTAACCACCAAAGGCTCATCAGAAGCCTTCTGAATAACGTCCTGCTTATGCTTTCATCGACAGTGCAGCGCATCATGTCCCTTAATTTGGCAGTTAGAGAAAAGAACATCCCTCCTACATTGAAAATCTGAATGTCCAATAATTTGACAAACTTTACAGAATGGTGGCATTTTTTCATACTCAATTCCTAAGAAAATTTCATCATTTGCTGTAGATAAAACAACTCGATCAATCAAAGAAGCACTTAGATCAATTTCAACAAGCACCCGTGCATAATGACCAAAGCTAACCTTTTTAGTTGCATAATCCATTCTAATCGGCATGCCAATCGCGGATGTAATGTCAAACAGGATCTCAGGGTGCCATAATACCCAGTTCAGACCATGGATTTTTACCCATACTTGAGCATATGTATCCTTAAAATCATTCAAGGAGAATCTCAATTTCCAATCATGAATCTGCAAGGTTCTAGGCTTGAGGTTAATAGAGCCTACAATCCATGAACGACCTTTGAGTTCTGCAGATGGAAAGATTATATGGAAGTTACCCCAACCAATTGAAATGAATTTGAAATCAGAAAAACCCAAAATCATGGAAAGACGCAAGACAAGATCTGTTAATTTACAGGGTTTCGCACCTTGAAAAAGTGAAATCCGAGATATAAAGGAGTTCTTGTAGAGATCAATCTGAGCAAAAATCGCATCCTCGGAAGCTGAAACATGGGTTGTAGTCCCTTTTCAGATGATTCGTGAGGGGGTTCGGTTCACCAACGGGACAAAAGAGCTCTCTGAGAATCCATAGAACCTCCTCGGCTCAGGGTCACCCTCCATCCGCACCGTTGAGGTTCTTAGAGCCTACCGAGCGACGATCTGTTGTATGGTGAAAGAGTGGAGATGAAGGGATCGCAGTTTTAGGGCAAGGTGAGATCCGAGTGGCGATGGGGGTCGCCTCTCCAATTCCTCCATCCCAAACCAGGTTTGAATTGGTTTGGGCATGACTTCAATTTTTGTTGACTATAATTAACATAGATTGGATTGAGTGGTGAGGCCACATTACTTGTTTAAATTGAGATATGTTTACTCTATTTATATTAATAAATACAAATGAGTTATAAATTAACTATTGTCTCTTTCTAAAGTATTGACTGGTTCTTATAGCTTATGAATTTGGGCATGGCATCCCCTATTTCTATGAAACTAGGAATGGTGTCCCTATATTGTGATACTGGGAAGAGTTTTCCTTAATACTGTGATATTGGTCCTAGAATCCCATATTTATATGACACTGGGAATGGAATACCTATACTGTGATACTGGGCTTGGAATCCCATACTATTATGATACTTGGAATGGTGCCACCTATTTCTGTGATACTGGGTATGGTGTCCCTATAATATGATATTGAGTGTTGAATACCTATAATATGATACTAGGCATGATTTACCATACTAATATGATACTGGGAATGGTGATCTTATAATGTGATATGAGGAATTGCATATCTTGGTTTCTTGTTCAAATATATTTTGGAATAGGCTGAAACATGTAGTGTTATCCTGGTTTCCTTTAGAAACTATATTTAACCCATTTATATTTATTTTACTGCTTTTCATTATTATATCTTCACACTTCCATGTTATGTAGACGGACTAGATATTTATATATGATGTTGGGAGTGGCCTACTGAGTTTATCTCACATCCTATCTGGGCTTCCAATGGTACCTGAGAATATTATATGCTTGTATGTGTAGATAAGGTAAAGTTTCCTCTTATGAATGAATGAATGACTTAGGATTGGAGTTTGGTGGAGGATGACTAGGCTGGATCTCATAATTCTTAGATAGTTGTTTGACTTTTTTACTACTATATATCATGTATTGTTTGACTATCTGTTACCATGTACACAAATTTTCCTTGTTTTACAAAAACAAAACATCATCTTCATTAGTATATGATTTAGCTTACTACTTTTGATAATTATTCAGTCTTTAGATATTTATTCATGCATATTCTATTTTATCAATTATTTATATTCTGCCATTATTTGGATATATGTTGATTATACTGATGTGTTACTCTGAACAGAAGGAAAAATCTCCCCAAGGACACACCGTAGGTCCTTGCTGCTACTCGACAGCCTTTGGAATATGAGGAGGAATTATTGAGTCCATGTGGACCACCGGTTCAAGGAATCTTTGAGTAAGACCCAAGATAGGACATCACATGTTTATACTAGGAAAATACTTTAGTGGAAATCATAATAGTCCAAATTTTCATGGAATATTTAATATTTAATTAATTAAATTTTATTTTAATTAAACCTGTTCATTTAGTAACATAATTTAAATGGAGTGTTGGATTGAGATTCCATCTCTGTGGCTAAGTTCAAAACATGGGGTTTTTTCTAGGCGATTCATAAACCTAACATTAGCATTAGGAGTGGGTTTGATCCCCTCTTATTTTATTTTTATTTTTCTTTTTATTTTTCTTCCTTCTCATTTTTCCCTTTTATTTTCCCCTTCATCCCATTTCAATTCCCTTGTACGCCCCATGATCTCTTATGTCTTATGGCCAAGAGGGGTAGAGAGGGATAATATGGATTGGTATAAGGAGGCACTACCTGGGGAACTCTTCCAAAGATAAATTGAGGCTCAAAAAGTGCATGGTGTGGTTCTTTTGTGAAGCTTCGACAGTTTCCACCCTGAGAGGTAGGATTGTTTTATTTTTTTCCCCATAAATTCCATTAGTTTAAGCATTTTGAAATTTTTAAATCCTTTAATGGGTTTTTGGGGACCTCTAGTATGTCGATCGATGGAGTTTGGGGATAAATCGGGTGTTTCGGGCCGTTTTGGGGATTTTCCATTTGGGAAACCCCATGTACACAACATGTAGTTTAGATAAATCACAATGTGTGTTCTTCATATTTGGGGAAGATGGGTTTTTGGGACTACACACCATGTACCGAGGGTAAACACCTGGTAGTGGTAGCTCAGGGTGTGCCCGGGGCACATAGACATATAGGGTACATGACCAGTCCTCATGCGAGGTACGTGAACACTTTTTGTGTAATATTATTATAGAGACCTTATGTGTGGTTACATGACCAGGTATATGGATGGGAACCCTATCTAGGGTACACACCATGTATAGTGTGGTACACACCATATAATTCATCGGTGTATATGCCGAGTGGGGACGAGATACATTGGAAGGTACCCATATGAGGTTACTTGTTGTGTATCAAGAGGCAAATGTCATGTACTTTGTAAAATTACATGTTATGTGGCCTATGGAACACCTCTAAGGAGATCCTTTTGGGTTACACACCACATACTTTTTTATTCCTTGTATTTTTTGCCTATTTTTTACCTTGATGTTAAAATTTGACTTGTGAGTAGTTTATTCTGAGAATTTTTTCACATATATTGTTATAGTGTAATCCTTTTCGTATTTAGAGGCAATCTAGATGGTGTTTTAGATGGCCAAATGTTTTTAGTTAGATTTCTTTGAGGTTTGTTTTCAAAATCCTTTCGAGGGTTGGGTTGTGAACTGCAAGGCTTGGGTGAGGGTTTTCAGCTTAGTGATGGTCTTGGCTTGAGTGTGACATGTAACACTATAAGATTTTATGAAATAATTGTTTCAAATAAATTTAATTTCTTTTATGACTTTTGTTATATAGAACGCCGAGTTTTAACGAATCACGATATACTATTAATATTATTATATAAACTTGATCGTCATAACCTAGTTGTTAAATTTAAAGGTATGAATTAGAATAACAACATTTTTAAAATTAATTATCAATGTTTAATATAAATAAAATATATTTATAAATAAGTACTTATTTTTTAATAAATCTTTTTTATGGTTCGAAAATACCATTTCTCAAAAAACAGATTTTTATTATTTTTTGTGAACAGATAATAACATTAATTTTTGACACTTTTAATAAATTAATTTGAAAAAAAATAACTTAATTTTTTGAATCAACATATCAAAATTATATTAGGGTTCATTTTTTATAATTTTTGAAAATATTAATTTTTCGATGATTAGTGAGAAATACCAATTGTTATTAAAAACATCCTTTTTGTTAAAATAATTTAAAAAATTAAATCTTTATTAAAAATGTTTTAAAAGTATAATTTGTTCAATAAAATATTTATTAGAAAAATTTAAATAATTTAAATTAACTTCATATTAAATTTTTATATTAAAACTTTCTATACTTATGAAAATTTTCTCTTTGGAAAACAGCTTTTTTCATCACATATGTGGGTTTAATTTTAAATTAATTTAACCGCTTATGTGGATGGAATTTTGAAAAATAGATTCCATATTTGAAATTATCACAATTAATATTATATAATAAGCTCAACTTGATTTTTAGTCGGAATGAATAGTTAAAATGGTAAAATTTAATTACCATATTTAATGTTAAAACGAGTTTACCGGGGGTTAGACTAAAAAGATAAGGCTTAAAATGACCAAAAAACTTGTCCAGTTATTATTTTATAGACATATCTCAATCCTTATTATCATAGGCTTTATTTTTATGTTCTTGGGGGACACTTTTACAAGAAAGTGACCAATGTAATAATTTAATTAAATAAATAACAAAACGTCGCCCATTTGCTTTTAAATTTTAATTATGTGTTCACATAGGGAAAAAAGAAATATGTGAATGAATATTGATATTAATTTTTATTATAATAAAATTAATTTCATGAGGTTAATTTATATTTTATTTTATTAATTATATAATTAATTTATATTCTTAAGCAACACCAACACAATAATTATTTAATTAATAGAAAAATAAAATAAATGATACTAAAAATATTAAAAATAATATAAATTGAATATAGTATAGTATTCATTGAATTTTGTAGAGAAATATAACATTAAATACAAGTGTTAAAATAATATATTCTAATTCCTCCATTTTTATGATTTTTTTAAAGTCAAATTAAATTAATAGTGTCAAAATTGACATTAGTGTTACTTTATAATAATTTTTTTTTATTAAATGATTTAAGATTATTAAAATCCTACCCTCTACCAAGATATTTGTATATTTATAAAAATGTCAACCATAGTCCATTAATGTGCCAATAGTTATTTTATAATAATTATATTGACCCCTAAATAGTAAAAACTATGTTAATATAGTAAAGGGTAAAATGACATTTTCCTCATTTCATGCGCTTATTTTGAAATTAATTTTCCACCAATATAGGATTTTATTTTATAAATTTTATTTAATATTTATAACCATTGGGTAAAAAGTTTCTAATAAGGATCATTTTATTTCTATTCTTAAATGATAAATTCCCTTGATGAAAATGTTAGTTACTATAGTGAGAACTAAAATGGTAAAAATTAGGAAACATAGATGTCAAAAAAATGGTTAAAACAAGTGATTTTTTTATGGTGGAGGTCTTTTTCGACCATATAATCCCTTCACTCAATTATTTATCAATTTTGGAGTAATTTGGTTTGAGAGTGACTCCACATTATTGAATCATTTTGTGTATTAACAAAAATGTCACTCCTCATTTATAAAAGACACTTCCTCCCATCACTTTTTTACACCTATTAAGATATTTTATTGACTAAAATATCTCCTAAAAATCCTTATAAATGTTATATAGCTTCTTTTATTCCTAAAATACCAACCCTAGAGTGTAAAGACCCCACCCTAGTTTCCTAGAGTTGGTTCCTTATTACATTACATTTGTATGATTACAAGAAATTTGTATCCCAAAGGAATAAATAGTTTAGTAGATTTGGAAATAAATATATATACATAATTTCAACATTACAACTTGAAATTAAAAACAACGTGAAATTTCCATTGGGTACATCCATCACTCTAAGATTATCCATGTAAGTCAGTCATAATATACATCTTCATGTCCTAGGAAAAATGAAACATAATAAGGGGTGTGATCAGATGCTCAGTAACGGTAAAAAATATCACAAAATACATCATAAATATAAAAATTAGGCACGATGAATAATTTAAAACACGTGCCTTTAAAAATAATAAACATGAACACATTACGACAGGAATATGAGCTGAGTAAACATTTCCATAATAAAACATAATCATGGGTATTATACTAGTCAAATAACCACATGAACTATGAATTTATAGCTTTATAATAAGGGAAATTCATATTTTGGAAATTCTGAAACATACCATCAAGTCTTAGGCTAAAGAATCTAAAAATTATTAAGGCCTCAGCCAAAACCATGTCTAAAAAAATGGGCAAGGCCTCAGCCAAGTCCATACCTATTTATCTCAAATGACCTACTGATTCATTGAGGGGATATAGAGGGTCCCACCCATCACATAACAATTCCAATTCATTCCTATTATTAATGGGGATAAACATAAACAAAATATACATTCATATTGAAACTAACATATGAAATGTAAATAACTTTCCCCGAACATTAAAAATAAATACAAATCATTCAGAGTAATTTGTTGAATGGTATAAAGAAATAATATCCACCATAAAAATAATTAGAAAAAATTAAATAAAATATATTGTATGATATCATAAAACATTAACCCCATTTAAACATAATAAACTAAAATAGTGTTGAGAGAGGTGAAAATACGCTTATAAAATCATTGAGTAATTTTTGAGAAAAATACCCTTTACTTTGAAAAGAAGATTTATTTTGGAAAAATATTTGTATAAAACCCTAATTTAATTAAGTTAGTTTTATAATAATAAAATTAGTGGTTTTATGAAAAAAAATGGGTTTTTAAAACAGATTATAGAGTACCCAAGAAAATAGGTGAAAATTTGATAAATTCCCTTGAATCAGGATTGTATTTCGGAAAGAATTTTGAAAGTTCCTATTAAAATGTGTAAATACCCATAAAATAAAGAATAATTATGGTTATTAAACATATATATAACACTCACACAGAGTTTATATAGAGTATAGAATAATACATAATAATTTCATTGAGGTAAGTAGGCAATAAAAGTGACCCGAATGAAAATGGTGGTTCGGGTGGAAAACCTTTACCTTAAGTCTGAAGGTGTTACTCACATGAAATTAATTACATGAATAATCAAATTTTGGTTCATAAATTAATTATTATATAACCTATTCTACATTTAATTTATTTATTATAACCTTATTAGGTTCATTAATGGCCTTGTGATGGGTTAAGAGATTCAATTTCATTGTTAAAGAGTGTTTTCCTCCTTGGTTTTCATGATTTTTTAGTTATATTCATGTATGTATAAACATCTATAATGAAAATTTTTGTCTATAATTGAAGTTATATGTGATTATTGAACATAAAAAATATTTTATATTTATAAAAATCATTTGGTTATTTGGATTGAATATGAATCATTATATAAAACTTTAATGATAATTGTTTGGGTTATTTGGTGATTTTTTATCACCACAAACTCATTTTGATCTATAAATTAATTACATTATTAATAAAAGATTATAGAACCTTAAATAGGATATATTACCTATATAATAATCTAGTTCAACCATAAAAATTGTTTAATTACCAGAATTGAATATGTTAAAATAAATTGAAAACATGTCGTCCTTGAATGGGATAAATTAACACATCTCAGATGGTGTTTTCATTTATAGTATAAAAGTAGGGGAAAGGGGAGATTATGATGAATCATTCCATTATCATAAAAAAATTAAACTACATGTAAGGTAATATAGTTATAATTACATTTATATGGGGATAGGTGAGGAAATAAAATTAAAAGAAAGGAACTCGAAATAAAATAAATGAAAAAGAGGAATTTACCTCTTGAAGTTATCTTCCTTGAGAGCCTATTTAGGGTAGAGGTTTTGGTATTTTTATGAGACCAAGGGATTATGGACATGTGGGAGGATATTGGAAGAATATTTGGGTATAATTTAGACTAGTCACAAGGCTTGATAGGAGTTAAGAGAAGAGGGAGTGAGAGGGGGGTTTATAGTGTAGGAGAGGAGTGATTTTTGATTATCTTATTCATTATTTTTTTATTTTTTTTAAGACAAGAAATAGTATTGATTCTCATGAAAAGTAATAGTAATAAGTGAATGTGAGTTCTAAACAAGTGTGCTTACATCATCCATGACTCTATGAATAGTGAATTTAACTGATAATATATATATATGGTAAATTTCTGTATTTTACTATTCATAAAAAATTTGAGTAATTCAAAAAAATACAAAAATTCACCCCAATAATTTTTTGATGTGTATAATTAAAAAGTGAAATCCATTTTAAAAAAAATATAAATGTTATTAAATTATTTTTTAAATAAAATCATAATTTATTCAAAAAATAACAATTCTAAAACTATAATTCGTTTTATATCACCTTGAAAAATAAATAAAGATCTCATTTTATTATAACCATGAGACAATAAAATAATAATATGATTTAATATTTATAAGTTTAATATTACTATTCATATTACTATTCACAAGGGTGTGTTACTATTCACCAAAAAAAATAAGTTTGTCTTATCAGACTCTAAATATCTTACTGAACACAACTGTGTATATTAGTTTTTCAAAATTCAATTCACATAGGTGGAAAAATTATGTTTATGGGCTAGGTTATAAAAAGGTGTTATTTTTTAAAGACTCAGTGTTTCATTTATTCAATATTAAATTTATTTCCAAATCCTTGGGTTGTTACATAGGGTCCTTAATAAGTGATCCAAATGAGGTTTTTTTAAGCAAAGGTAATTATTTTTATTAAAAACTTTATTTTTAATAATTCTCTTACCACATTATTTTTTGTTTTAATAATTCAAATATAATAAAAAAAATTATTTACAATATAATTAGATTTTAATATTTTTAATTAATAAATTATATTCATCTCTTATTCTATTAAATGGTGAATGAAATCATCAATTTTGTGTACATCGAACTACCACCCTCTGAACCTCTGTAATTTTTTTCCATCACCACCTATCACAACTAGATATAATGATGAATTTTTTATTTATATATTATATTTAGGATATTATTATACTTCTATAACTATAATATCACATATAACTTCTTGATTTCCATTCCTTGGGAATACGATAATGTTGCTCCTGTCTATGGTAGACTACCGCCCCATGAAGCGATGTTATTTGTTTTCCACATGTATATTTCATAGAAGGTAATAATGATATGTTTAAATAAAGTATGTGATATATATGAAAAAAATTATTTCAGGGTAATATATTATTTACCATTGTTTTGTTTCATCCATCGATAAATTAGAAAAATAATTCATATGTACGTACGACCTACCATCTCAATGAATAGTGTATTGCATTTTCTATATTTAACTTTTATGGATTACTATAAATATGTATTTAATGAATATATATTATATTTATATCATGGTAAGAATTCTATATATAATTTAACAATTTTCAAATTAAAAGAAATTAAAATATCAAATCAAAACATACATGAAAAACAAAGTAATTATTTCCCAAAAACATGATTTTAACAAGGAATTATTAATAAAAAAGTAATAAAGGTTAAAAGTAAATCATATATGGTATGATATATAATATTATGGTTTTGGAATATATTCATAACAAACATATTTTCATTATACATGAATTTTTAATGTGTATGAAGGAAGTTGAGACTTAAGGTAGAATATTTTTGTCTCATTTTTTCTTATTTGGGACATATATTATGTTTTGCACCTATATTATATTATGAGGTTTTTATAAAGTCCCTTTTATATTTAATATCATGAATTTATTTATTCTCATGTTATTTTAACTTTCACTTAATTTTATTCTTTCAAGGGTCTTATAATTAAAAAGTTTCCACATTGGTAAGGATTTTATGATACAATCTCATCTTTTATTGAGATTGTCTATGTTTATGATTCTGATAATAGAATATTATGAAATATATATTAAGAAACTCGTGAATTTTATTCTCTTATAGTTAATTATTTCAATCACATGTTTTAATTTCATTTACCTTTCTTTATGTACTCACAAAACCGAAAGAATGTTTTTAAAGAAAAACAGACTTTATTTCTCTATTTGGTCGAAACCCCTTTTTCTTCCATATCCATGTTTTATAAAAATGTTTTCAAGAAAATTTTAATGTTACTGTATTATTTTTACAGTCATTTTACTCTTTTTTATTGTTTAAAAAATATTTTAAAATGAATTTTCAGGTAATTTTCCAAACAACGCTCTTTTGGATTTTACCAAAAATGTGAAATAAAATATTGTTTTAATGTGTACAAAATGAATAGAATTTACCTCTGTTATGAAAAATCAATTTTTTATTTATTAATTTATAATTTTCAAATGATATTTTCAAATAAAATAATGTTTTGTGAAATTTTAGTTTTAAAATGTGATTTTCAAAGTGAAAAGGATATTTTCCTCAAGAAATGTTCCAAGTGATCTTTCAGAATAATTTTCCATATAATAGGAAATACTTTGATTTTACATAATCTCTACTAGGAATATGATATATTAATACCATCCTTATTATTTATTTGGGAGGTTTTTATTCATGATGATAATATGTCTGTGAAACCCATTCTATTTCTAAAGGTTTTTCTATGATGAAATGGTGAAATTTTTATGAAATTCATTTTTTACATGGGTTATTCTATGATTAAATATTTATGTGACCTATTTATTTTCATGGGTTTTGATATGATGGATTCCTTTTTAAGACCATTTATTCTTATGGGTTCTGATATGATGAATTTTTTATAATCTTATGGGACATATATTTATGGTTTTCATTATGTGATGGTGGTTACATTACAAACAAGGAGGGTAGTTATATTCTAAATAAGGAAAGTTTTCATGTTATAAATAAGAATGGATGGGGCATATATCTCCCTTAAATTTATTGGGTTAATATTGAGATCTCGTGAGATAAATAAGATTATAATGGGGAGTGTACCAAATTTAGTAAGTGGTTTTTCCACTATGACAGTCATGGGATTGAACCTTGACTACTATAAGGGTTTGGGTAGTGAAATAAATCCATTAGATAGTCATGGGAGTAATCCTTGATTGTTATGATGGTTTGGAGAGTGAACCCAAGCTACTATGATAGTCTTGGAAATGAGTCTTAAATAATAAGTAAATGATATTATATACTTATGTGTATTCCAAAAATCTATGTATCATGCCAATGTTATGTTCTTGTATCTCATGATATTTTTTTTATTTTATGATTATTTATTTTTAAATTCAAAGATTTATTCCATGACTCATGATTATGTTCAATGATATGTAGGGTGTGATTTTAAATGTTATTCTCATACCCTTATACTCATTTTATGTTGATATCTTCCTTCTTTACCCCTTATTAAGAATCCGAGATAACCATTTTTATGTTTCCTTTACACAGGTTGTAATGGATGGTATTATGTATCATATTTTTAAAAAGGGTGCTAGTTGTGAAGAACTTAGAGGGAGATAATAAATCTCACTTATGAACCAGTTGATTATGTATTCATGTCTCTAAAGAAACTATACCTAAATGATTTTTTCATAGAGAATTTTTTTATATAATGAATATTCATTTATTAATATGTAACATTTATATATGAAAAGTGCGTGAATCTATAGCTGGTATCAAAGAAAAGGTTTAGATAACATTTGGAAACTAGTATGAGGAATCATTAGTAAATAACCCATAAAATGAGTCTAACTATAATATAATATCCTAAAGTTTTAGTAAAAAATATATTTTGTGGTTTTTATAGAAATACATCCTTATATGGATACTACAAGTGGACTTGGTTTTGGAACAGATGCATTGAGGGGATACAACCTCGAAAATAGTTGGTCTAGTATATGTTGGACATCATTCAAGTTCATGGTGAGTGTCCTCTTATTGAAAACCTGGTTTGACACTCTCAAGGGATATGCTTTCGTTAATCCACATTTTTCTTAAAAATCATTATGAATTTGATGTCCCAGACCTGAATTCCACTCAATGGGTGCCTTGATCCCGGTGGGCTACAAGGACTCAAGCACATCTCCCCGAATTCCAGAGGTTTCCGACTAGCAGTGAGGGCCTAGGGTGTGCCCATGGGGAGACTATTCCTTCATTAAAAAAGTGTAGCACAGTGGGTGAAAGTAAACATAGTTAAATATCATAAGCAATATAAGTAAAAAAGAAATCAAAATATAAAATATAAACAACAGTAACAATAACTGAAACAATTGGAATTGGATTCAACAACTGATGATATGTCATGTCTCTAGAAAACTAGAAAACATGGATACAAAACAGCATGCATAATATGTTCAAAAAAGTATAAAGGAATCAAAAGACTATCCCAGTCATCCTAAGTTCCAACTCAGTCCTCTTCTATCAATATCCATACTAAACAGTAAGAAATCAAGTGTTCTATGTTTCATGCTTCCCTTTGTCAACATCTAAAATAATTTAATCTACCCCGGGTACCAAATGGCACCCGGAGAGGGTGTGAGATAAATTTCAGTGGGCCACCACCAATGGTGTCTATAATACCTGGACCATGTAATTGAAATGTAATAGTGTGAAGTCATGAATATATAAATTAGAGATGTACAATGTAACTAAATACCCAAGTACCTACTTTATCCCTTTAATGGTGTCTAAACATGTAAGAAATTATTTTAATTATATAATTTCCAATTTTATCTTGATAAGTATCGTGAGGCATAGCCAACACTGACATTACCTTGTGATAGTATAAATAGTTAAGGTTCTATAATGTAACAATGAAACCATGATTTATGATATGTAATAATGAAATCTCAAGGTAAAAACAAAGGCGACGTAGACCTCAAGGGTCACCAACTCAATAATAACTATAACCTAGAATGGGGGTAAGAGTGAAATCCAAGGAGAATATTCCAAGGCATTTCACAGTAAGGTGCCTACCGAATCCATGGTGATCGTCTAAAGGAATACAAGGATAAGAAGAGATAGGTTTCTATGGACTGTAACCATTACACCTACATGTCAATGCTAGATCCAATGAGTGTATCTGAGGCATCCTGTAATAATATGGAGGGATCATATGGTGTCATGTCAGGCATCCAATAATAGAAAAGGATTTGGATTTAGATGGGTATCAACCTATGAAATCCATATCCTTCAATTAGAATGGGGTTTTCGAGTGCTCATGAAATTCTTCGATCAGAATCCAAGGCATGCTCGAGTCATTTCATTCATATTTGATTATGAAGTCATGTAATATTTCATTTGGTTCAAGACTTTCCTTCCATTAGTGTGATAAGTTCAAGTAGCATGCAACATTTTTATCAAGTCATTTGGTTCCTATCTTGCCTTTCATTAGTGTGACAAGGTCAAGTACCATGCAACCATTCATTTAATCCATTTAAGGAATATTCCATAATTTGAGGTTCAATATGCTACTTTCCATTACCGTGGTAAGGGGTGTTATGGATATGAAACCAATTAACCATTCACATTTAATTATCAATTTGAAGAGCATACCTTATCCAAGTCAAGTGGTACGCATACATGGTACTTTCCATTATGAGATTCACAATATAAGTTAATCCAATTAATATATAAATGCTTAACCTTATAGTAATCAAGGAAAGACACACTCGAACGGTGGTGAGAACATGTCATAACACTAATAAATGATTATGGAATAACCTTCAACATAGAAGGGATGATGTTCTAGTCATAACCACAAAAAATTAATCACATATATGGAAAGATCATACCCATATAGTTTTAATGATTATATACATGGAATATAAATTCCATAAACAACACCCAATGAAATTAGTGGGCCCCACATGACAAATCCAAAATCAACCAACTTTAGGGATGAGTTATAGACCACCCACATTAGGCTTATATGACTCACCTCATCCATTATTGGCCCTTTCTCAAATCAGAGTTGATTTAAGAAAAAGAGAAAAATTATTATACCTCGATATCTCAGTAGAGAGAAAAATATAAGGAGAATGGCTCAAGAGAACTTGATTACTTAATGTTATGCATCAAACGTGATGAACAAAATCTCGATCTATTGTCAGATGAAGGATATCTCTTGATTCCAAGGTTATAACTTTAAAAATCCCCATATTGAGAGAGAAATAGGTTAATCTTTCATAATCTTGGATTATGGAAGATATAGGTGGATTAATTAGATAATTAAAGGAAAAAAGGACAATTAACCCTTAAAATAGCATGTGCATGGTTTGTCCGAATGGTTTGAAAACCCATGTGCAAACCATGCATGGGTACCTGGGAAAAATGAGCACTTTCACTATTCAGCTGCATGGTCGTGAACCAATCGTGCAAGGTGGATCCTTCCAAATAAAACACAATCTGCACACTTTTCCAAACCATGTATAATTCCTACACGGTTTACTCTAAACTATGCACCAAACCTATTTTCCCAAAAAGATGGGTTCCAGGATTCGAACATTCCCTGAACACCCCTGATACCTTTTCTAACCCCTTAGGAATCCATATTAGGTCTAAAGTAAAGATTAGGCTGAAAAATTAAAGGATACATACTTGAGTGAAAAACCATGTTCTTACAGTCATCCCCCTTTAAAATAACACATCCCCAAGTTCACCTTCCAAGGGTTGAGAAAAACTATCTGAAAAAAATATGTCCATTGGGCGTGTATGTCTTCTTCCCTCTCCCAATTCTCATCCTATACTCGGTCATGCTGACATAGCACCCACACTAGAGAGACAGACCAGCCTTAGAGAACCTTTGTTCTCTGGTCAATGATGCGTAATGGATACTCCTCAAAGGTAGAATTAGAATCTAACTCAAATTATTCTAGATCAAAATTATGAGACGGATCATCATGATATTAGTGAAGTTGTGAAACATGAAAGATGTCGAGCATGGAATGGTACCTCTGAGGTAGTAGCAATAGATAAGTTATCGGCCCAACTCTCTCTAGAATCTCGAATGACACTACATAATGAGGCAACATCTTTCCATGCTTCTGAAACCATCTATGCCCTTGCATGGGTGATACCCAAAGAAAGACATGATACCAAATCTTGAACTCTAGAGGTCATCAATAACGATCGATATAAGATTTTTGTCTCGACTGGGCTATAGTCATATGCTTCCTGATTAGTTAAACCTTCTCTGAAGTCTCCTGAATGAGATGAGGACCTAGTAGGGATTCCTCACCTACCTCTATCCAGCACAGGGGTGAACAACATGGCCTACCATACAAGTAGTCAGAAGGATCCATCTGAATTGTCTCCTAAAAGTTGTTATAATAAGTAAACTCGATGAGAGGGATATTCTTCTCCCAAGAACTACCAAAATAAGGGACACATTCTTGAAGAATATCCTCTAGAACCTGTATTGTCCTTTTTTATTTTCCATCAGTATAAGGGTGAAAATTTGTGCTTAGTAGCACATGAGTCCCCATAACCTTCTACAATCCCTTCTAGAACTATGATGTGAAATGAGCATCCCTATCTAAAAAAATAGTATGTGGAACCCTATGTAGTTATATGATCTCACGGACATACAGTACTCCTATCTCATCAACTGATAAATTCTCCTAAATATGAATGAAGTGGGATGATTTTGTTAGTCATTCAATGAATACCCGTATAGCATCGCTACCCCTTAATGACCTAGGTAAGATAACTATGAAATTCGTGGAAAAATCTTCCCATTTTCATTCCAAAAATGAAATCGGCTGTAGAAATCCTGTAGGTATCTGGTTCTCTTCCTTCACCTACTGATAGGTGGAATTCCTAGTGATAAAGGTTGAAATATGACATTTCATCCTAGGCCACCAATATTGGCGTCGCATTTCTCGATACATCTTCGAGATGCCTAGATGAACTACCCACTGAGAGGTGTAGGACTCTTTCCTTAACTCCTCTATTGTATTTGTAGGAACCCATACATGTCCACATATACAAAAGATTTCATCTCTATCCACAAACCAATTCATAGGTGATTTATCTTCTCATATACTCTCATGGAGAACCAAACCTTTAGGATCTGAATATTTTCTACTCTTCACCTTCTCAAGGAGGGAAGAGGTAACTGTTAAGGCTAGAGGTAAGACTACTCATGACTATCATAAAACTCTAAATGAATCTCAAAAAATAGTTCTATTATCTTCAATTCATTATTGGATTCCTTTGTGTCATGTTTTTGAGTTTTCCGACTTAATGCATCAGTGACTACATTTCTATTTACAGGCATATAGAAAAGGTCAAAATCAAAGTACTGATGATATTCAACCCATATTCAATGTCTGATGTTAAATTCATGCTATAAAAAGATATATTTTATACTCTTGTGGTTAGTTTACACCATAAATCACTCACCAATCAGATAATATCTCCAACAATGTAAGGCATGGAAAACTGCTTCTAGCTAAAGGTTGTGTGTTGGGTAGTTTCTCTCATGCAGCCTCAACTGTCGAGATCCGTACACAACAACATTTTCCTTCTCCTGCATCAGAACTACTCTTAGGTTGATGCTTTATCACATCAACACTACTCTAGAAGAATATGAATGGGTGTAGAGACAAGCCCCCCTATTCAGCTCCTAAAAGTCTTTATCACATGCTTCTGACCACATGAACTTTACACCCTTCTTTTTAAGACCTATAATAGGTGAAGAAAGATGTGGGAAGTCATGTATGAAATGCATGTAATATCCTTACATCCCCAAGAAACTCCATATATCAAACACATTCTTGGTATGCTCCTAAGAAACTACAACACTCACCTTTTTTGGTTCAATAGATACTTCTGATTCTGATATTATATGACCCAAGAAGTTAACTTTGCCGATCCAAAAGTGTGACTTATCAAGATTCCCATAAATATTATGTTCACTCAGCATACTCATAATAATCTCAAGATCTTTGGCATGGTCACTATGAGTTCAAGAATACACCAATATGTCATCCACAAAGGCCATGAAAAAATAATCCAAATAGGGGTGGAACACCTTATTCATTAGATCCATGAAAACGGAGGGTGATTTTGTAAGACCAAATAATATAATAAGGTACTGATATAGACCATACCAGATACGTAAAGTTTTATGAGGTATGTCTGACGGTCTAACTCATACCTGATGATAACTTGATCTCAGGTCGATCTTGGAGAAGACCTTTGCTCCTCATAGCTTGTAATGGCCCGGACCCCCTGGCCATTACTTTTCCAAAAATAAGGCACCACCGAGAATAGTGGTACCGTGATGGTGGAACCACTCATGGTGGCACCATGTCCTCACCCAGCATTTTCTTTTTTTCCATCCCCGCTCCCACAACGTCTTTTTTGACGTAAATTAGTTCTTTTACACTCTCAAAACCATTTAAATCCCATAATTAATTCCTAAAAATCCCGAGAAACCTTCCCAATGGGGGATATTAAATAACAACTTAATTTCATCATGTGTAACTGCCAAACCACGTGGGAAACCATGATCGGACTTTCCAGGCGTTCAAAATTCCCATATCCCGTAACAACGGGATCTTATCTATATATCGCACGGGAATTTCTTTTTCCTCTTCTTCTTTTGGCTGACTTCCTTCTTCCCCCTAGTGCGCCTAGAGGACCTACTTCCTGTAGCCTGTGGTGCGCCTCTGCTGGAGCTTTCTGCACCCCTTGGAGTCCACGAAACTCCTCCCCTACAAGCCGCGCATCCCATGTCCTTGGTGCGTGGAAAAAAACATCGATCCTTGATCAATCAAGTAGGGATTTTTCCTTCGGCTCTCCTTTCTGTGTATCATGCGGGGTGGGTATGCTTTGTCTTTGTGGGAATTGACGAAACCAAAATTAATGAATATAATGAATGGACCTTTAAAGAATGAAGAGGGGTGTGATCGATGTTCTGCTGTATTTTTTTTAATTGCTATATGTTGTGAGCTGTATGAATTTATGCCTACTGAAAATCATGTTTGTTGGTGGTCTTTCTCTGTGTACTGATAAACTCTTGTCTCCTATTATGATTAAATGACTCTAACATAGAAATTTTTTAATCATATGAACTCGGTGGATTAAATGGATTTTTTGCGAACATATAACCGTGTGTGGTCACCCCGGTTAACTAAAAGAAAGAGGAAATAGATAAACGATGTGCTTAAACCTGGAAGTTTCTCTACTCTGTTTTGGTAGTAGGTGAATTGTTCTGTTTTTTTTCTTATGGGGTGATGTGGGTGAGGATGGGATCCTCTGATGTGGAATTGTTGCTGGTTGTGAATCTGGGGTTGTGGTTGCTCTGCTTATATCAAAAATTTGGGTGGAATCCTCTTCTATTGTGAAACCTTTTTATCCATAGTTCTAGGGATGTGGGGGTTGTATCTTCAAGCTTTCTTTGGTTCCAATACTTTGAGGGATCTCACTTTGATGTGAATTTACAAGAGAATCGGGTGTGAATTTTTAAATTGCTGTTGGCTATAACTTTTTTTCCCTAGGCTTGTGCTTGTGCCTGTTAGTTGCCCAGTAGTGCAGAATTTACTTAAACATGATCACTTGAACATGAAAACAAGAATGGGTTAACTGGGAAATTTATTCTGGGAATGATTTGTGACTCAGTGTGTGAGTAGTACGCTTTCTATGAGTAGTGACTAGGCAGTTCGTGCTTGGTTTAGGTGTGGATTCCTAGGTTGGGTTGCGTGCTTGTTACCTATATATATAGAATTGTATTTCTTGTGTTTCTTATTCGTGCCCCACCCAAGTTGAGAATTTAGTGCCGAATATCCTCATTTCATGGGGGTGAGTGTTTTTTCCAACACTCCTATGAGTGGATGGTTATTAGCTCCATTTCTACTCCCTTTCCTGAATAGCCCAAGACACTTCGGGCAGGCTGTTATAGTCTGAGGTCCATTATTAACCCAAGAATCTTCGGGCACGGTAGATGTGGTGGTTGACCCAAGTGTCTGTGGGCAGGTTGTTTCCCAAGTGTCATCGGGATGACTCCTAGGTGTATTTGGGTGTGGTAGTAGTTATTTTGGCCCAGGTGTCTTTGGGCATGGTAGTAGTTGTTCTGGCCCATGTGTGTACGGGCAGGGTTTGGCAGTGGGACTGTGGTGAGGTTGTGGCCCAGGTGTGTGCGGGCGGGGTTTGGCAGTGGGACTGCGGTGAGAATGGCGAGATTGGTTCGATGTGTAGGATGTCTTCAATAACCAGTGGGAAAGTGGTGCGGGGTACCCAAACATCGATGTTCTATTACTATACTTTACTTGCCTTGAGTTATTTGGGGAGTGTGCCTTGGTGAGGCTTGGGTGGATAGTTTCCCTTGCTAGGTGTTTTGGTTTTTCTTTTCTCACAGGGCATTAGAATGCCTCTCCACATGTGCACGATAGTCTTTGGTTTTCCCTACTGAGTATACTTTTATACTCACCCTACGTATATAAAAATGCTTTCAAGTTTCCAGGAGGACTTCGGGGATCGTGCAGGGTCATACTAGCTCGGGCGTTGGGACTGTTGCAGTTGTTGTTCTTCTTTATTTTGGTACTTTACCTTTGTAGAAACCTTTTACTTTCTGGCTTTTACTTTTTTATCATGCATATGGGAGTGGTTTTCTTTGTCTTTACTCTTATTTCTAGTTTTGGCGTTGTTGGGTTTCATCATCTTATCTCCCAATCCTATTAAAATATAAGGGTAATGCATTCCATTTTGTGTGAGATTCTATACCCTTGGTGCTAGTCGCCACTCAAGGACCTATTGAAGGCGGGTCTTGGGGGTCATTATCTCTCCTTCAACTTAAAGAAAGAAGGGTCTGGAAATCTTCTGTCCCTTCCCTCCTTTTGGTTTAGGCGGGTCGTGAAAGAATGGTATCAGAGAAAAGGTTGAGAGATAGGATGGAGTCCAGAGTTAGGCACGGTGAGGGTTGTATGGGATGGTAGGGCAACAATGTTGGGTGATCTTGGTGCATGAAATAGGCCATGGAAGATCGGCTAGGAAATGGTATTTTAGGGCCCCCGTGATCCGATGCAAGGACTCTAGACTTACCGAACGACCAAGTGAGGCTACACTGATTGCAAGGTAGAGACCCTAGGAAAGGTGCATGAATCATAATGACTTGTGTTCTCGTGTTTTTGGGGTGTTTTGGGGATTTAAAATGAATCATAAGTCTAATAAAAATTTAAGAGCCATATTATGCAATACTCGGGCTTAGGCATTCCTTGTTTACCTTGCAGCTATGGCACCTGGGAGATGACCACGAGTTGTGCGGGCGATCGAGGCCCAGGAGGTTGACTCGGCTGATCGACGGAGGGCTGACCGAGAAGAGGAGGATGGCCAGTGGTAGAAGACTCTTTGTGCCTCTCAGCGACAAACCCTCAGGAAGTATGAGGGAAGCACCTCTAATATGGAGACGGAAAGCTGGATAGAGGAACTAGTGATCACTTTCGGCCTGATTCGGGCTCCGACGGAGTACTGGGTTCCTCTGGACATCAGCCGAGAGGCAGGGGAGCTGGGCATGGGAAGTAGCATGCCGTGGAGGCAGCAGTTCCAGCAGGACCGGAGGTCGTTCAAGGTACAATCAGCTTGTTTAGTACCCTTTCTTATGCCTTGTTTGATACCGCGGCTTCTTACTCCTTTGTTACACCCAGTCTGGCCCATGCTCTAGGTTTAGACACTAAGAGACTTCCAATGCCCCTGGTGCTAAGCACACCAGTCGCGGGTCAGACCGACTTGTTGTATGTTTGTCGAGGATGCAGACTGATGATAGGGCCACATCAGTCCGTCAGGGATCTTATACTATTATAGATATAGTCATACGATGTCATCCTAGGCATTGATTGTCTGTTCTCTGTATATGTCGTCATTGACTGCTTTGGAGGAAGGGTTTTGTTTTCAGACTTGGGCAGCCGACGGGTGACTTTCATCGGCGAGCGGAGTTTCCAGGGGAGCAGCAAGCAAGGGGAACCCCTCCTATCCTTGTTAGCTGAGCTATCAGTGGAGTCGGTGGATGCAAAAATAGTGGAAGTCCCAGGAATCTTCAGTGAGTTTATGGACGTCTTCCTTGAAGAGGTGGAAACTCTTCCCCCTCGACATTATGTTGAGTTCATGATAGACTTGCAACCTGGTGCCCGTCCGATTTCGATGGCTCCCTATCGAATGGAACCTTATGTGTTGCGGGAGTTGCGGATCCAGATTGACGATCTGATGAAGAAGGGTATTGTTCGGCGAATTGTGTCACCGTGGGGTGCTCCAGTCTTGTTCGTGAAGAAGGCATATGGTGGTCTAAGGCTGTGCATAGACTACAGGAGGCTGAATCAGGTGAAGGTCAAGAATATCTACCCTTTTCCAAGGATATATGATCTTTCTGACTAGTTGAAGGGGGAATGATGGTTCTCTAAGATCTATTTGTGGTCGGGATATCACCAGTTGAGGGTGAATGAGGGTGACATCTCAAAGATGACCTTCAGGTGCAGATATGGCCACTTTGATTTCGTGGTCATGTCATTCGGCGTTAAGAATGCTCCATCCGTGTTCATGGGACTCATGAACTCCATCTTCCGGGAATATCTTTACCGGTTCGTGGTCGTGTTTATTGATGACATCCTGATCTACTCAAGATCAAAGGAGGATCATGCTGAGCATCTGAGAACGGTTTTAGAGGTCCTCCGACAGCACTAGCTCTATGGGAAGTTGTCCAAGTGCAAGTTCTGGACGTGAGAATTGAATTTCCTTAGGCACGTGGTGTCTGAGCAGGGGATAACAGTGCACCCATCGAAGGTCAAGGCGGTTGTTTCTTGGACAGCTCCCAAGAACATGTCATAACTTCATAGTTTCCTAGGCCTGGCAGGTTACTATCGAAGGTCCATGCCCAACTTCTCCTGAGTTTCGGCATCCTTGACATCCTTGACCAAGAAGGACCAGGATTTTGTGTGGGACAAGAAGTATGAGGAGGCCTTCACCTATGTGAAGTATAAGTTGGTTAGTGCCCCAGTGTTGATGTTGCCAGAAGAAGGGTCGGTGTATGAGGTGTTCTGTGATGCTTCATGGCAAGGCATCAGATTTGTGTTGATGCAGCGGCAAGGTGTGATCTCTTATGGGTCTAGAAAGTTACACCCTCGTGAGCATAATCATGCCACCCAGGATCTGGAACTTGTGGCGGTCGTTTTCATGTTAAAGTTGTGGCGGCATTACCTCATTGAGGAGCGCTTTGTGGTCTTCACGGATCACAAGAGCTTGAAGTATGTCTTCTCTCAGCGGGACTTGAACTTATGACAGTGAAGGTGGGTGGAGTTCCTTCAGGACTAAGACTTTGAGATTTCCTACACCTCAGGAAAGGGGAATATAGTAGCTGATGCCTTGAGAAAGAATTCACAGAAGGATGCGGTTCGAGAGTCAGAAGATGCTTGGAAGGTGATGGAGGAGTTGGCTGCCCTGCACCTATACGTGATGATGGATGGTGGTAGAGGTTTCCTGTATCAGATGATAGTGAAATCCTCTCTTATACAGTAGGTGGAGCATTCCCAGTGGGGAGACTCGGAAAGTGAAGTGATACGTGACTAGGTTACCTAAGGTGATGCCCCGGAAGGATGGGTAGAGGATGGTTAGAATCGCATGCTTTTTCGGGGAAAGTTGTTTGTTCCAGAGACGATGTGCAGCGAAGTTCTTAGTGAGTTCCACAACTCACCCCTATCGGTGCACCTGGGAGTTTCCAAGATGTACCAGGGTCTGAGGAGATAGTTTTGGTGGCCCGGGATGAAACGGGTAGTGGAAGAGTTCGTGGCCAAGTGCCTGGTGTGTCAGCAGGTGAAGGCTGAACACTGTGTTCCAGGTGATTTGTTGCAACTTTTAGATGACCCCGAGTGAAAGTGGGACTACATCTCGATGGATTTCGTCACAGGGCTACCTGGGGTTCAAGGAGGCCGAGACGCTATCTGGGTGGTGGTGGACCAGTTGATGAAGTCAGCTCACTTTCTGGAAATCAATGAGTCGGGTGCAGTGGATGATTTCACACGAAGGTACATGGAAGAGGTGGTGAGGTTTCATGGAGTTCCAAGGTCTGTAGTCTCAGATAGGGATGCGCGGTTTACCTCTCAAATCTAGAGAGGATTGTAGCAAGATTTTGGCACCCAATTACGTCTTATCACTGCTATCCATCCCCAGAAAGATGGACAGACAGAGCGCACCATCTAGACCTTGGAGGATATGTTGCGGGCATGTGTTCTGGACTCATGAGGATCATGGGTGCGACAATTTCTTTTGAAAGAGTTCACCTAAAATAATAGCTATCATTCTACCATTGGCATGGCTCCATTCGAAGCCTTGTACGGGAGGCTTTGTCGCTCACCCGTGTGCTGGACTGAGGTTGGGGAAGCGAGTGTTCTTGGCCCGGAAGATGTACAGAGCATGACAGAGAAGGTTCAGCTTATACGGGAAAGGATTAAGGCAGCACAAGACTGACAGAAGTCATATGCCGATAATAGGAGGAGACCCTTGGAGTTCGGGGTCGAGGACCATGTGTTCTTGAAGGCCTCCCCTTGGCGCGGACAGTGGAGGTTCAGTAGGGGGAGCAAGCTCTCCCCCAGATTCATCAGACCCTTCAAAGTGTTGCGGCAGGTCAGAGAAGTGGATTATCAGCTAGCGTTACCACCGCCTCTACTGAGGATACATGACATCTTCCTTGTTTCCCAGCCCTATCGGTATCTACATGCGGATTCACACATCCTCGGCTGGGGAGAGCTGGATATCGAGGACGACGTGACCTTTGTGGAAAGACCAGTGATGGAAGAGGATCATGAAGATAAAGTGCTTCTTGGATGAACCATTGCTCTGGTTCGTGTGTTGTGGAGACATGGTGGGCTCGAGGAGATTACCTGGGAACGGGAAGCACAGATGTGCACCCAGTACCCAGAGTTGTTTTGAGTTTTGTGCTTTTCTATTTGTACTTGGTTTATGGAACCCCTTTTTCCTTGTTAAAATATGGAATTCGTGGTTTTCATTTTCTCTGAATGTGTGTGAAGTGTCCTAAAATGTGGGGATGGGAGAACCTGATCCCTAATCAAGATGCATTAAGGTGGATGTGATTGAACCTATGCAGGCGAGTTAGTGTCACCCAAAATGGATAGTATCTTGACATGGGGGAAGAGACTCCCCAACCCATATGACTGGGCAGTTTGATCCTTGTATGTTGCCTGGTTCCTTGAGGGAGAGGTGTTTCTAGATGGCGATGAGGTTCACCCCTGAGAGGTATCTTTCGAGGTGGTTGTTCGGACCCTCTATTTTCTTCTGGGTTGTTTTGATTCTTGAGGGTGAGAATAGTTTGAGAGGTATCTAATGTAATGGCCCGGACCCCCCTGACCATTACTTTACCAAAAATAAGGCACCACTGAGAACAGTGGCACCAGTCACGGTGGCACCATGACGGTGGCACCGTGTCCTCACCCAGCGTTTTATTTTTTTTCCAGCCCCGCTCCTGCAATGTCTTTTTTGACGTAAATTAATTCTTTTACACTCTCAAGTCCATTTAAAGCCCATAATTAATTCTTAAAAATCCCGAGAAACCTTCTCAATGGGGGATATTAAATAACAACTTAATGCCATCGTGCCTAACTGCCAAATCATGAGGGAAACCATGATACTAATTTCTAGGCATTCAAAATTCTCATATCCCGTAACAACGGGATCTTATCTATATATCGCACAGGAAGTTCTTTTTCCTCTTCTTCCTATGGCTGACTTACTTCTTCCCCCTGGTGCGCCTGGAGTCCCTTCTTCCCGTGGCCTGTGGTGCACCTCTTCTGGAGCTTTCTGCACCCCTTGGAGTCCACGAAACTCCTCCCCTGCAAGCCGCACATCCCCTGTCCTTGCCATGTGGAGAAAAACATCGATCCTTGATCAATAAAGTAGGGATTTTTACTTCAACTATCCTTTCTGTGTATCATGCGGGGTGGGTACTCTTTGTCTCTATGGGAATTGATGAAACCAAGCTTAATGAAGATAATGAACGGACCATTAAATAATTAAGGGGGGTGTGATCAATGTTCTGCTGCATTTTTTTTAATTGCTATATGTTGTGAACTGTATGAATTTATACCTACTGAAAATCATGGTTGTTGGTGGTCTTTCTCTATGAACTGATAAACTCTTGTCTCCTATGATGATTAAATGGCTGTAACATAGAAATTTGTTAATCACGTGAACTTGGTGGATTAAATGGATGCCCTGCGAACATATACCCTTGTGAGGTCACCCCGGTTAACTAACAGAAAGAGGAAATAGGTAAATGATGTTCTTGAACATAGAAGTTTCTCTACTCTGTTTTGGTAGTATGTGAATTGTTCTGTTTTTTTTCCTATGGGGCGATATGGGTGAGGATGGGATCCTCTGATGTGGCACGGTTGCTAGTTTTGAAACTGGGGTTATGGTTTCTCTACTTATATCACGAATTAGGGTGGAATCCTCTTCTGTTGTGAAACCTTTTTATACCTAGTTCTGGGGATGTGGGGGCTATATCTTGAAGCCTGATTTGGTTCCAATACATGGAGGGATCTCACATTGATGTGAATTTACAAGAGAACCGGTGTGAATATTTAAATTGCTATTCGCTGTAACTTTTTTCCCCTAGGCTTGTGCTTGTGCCTATTAGTTGCCCAGTAGTGCAGAATTTACTTAAACGGGATCACTTAAACATGAAAACAATAATGGGTTAATTGGGAAATTGATTCTGGGAATGAGTTGTGACTCGGTTGTGAGTATTATGCTTTTTATGAGTAGTGACTAGGCTATTCGTGCTTGGGTTAGGTGTGGAGCCCTAGGTTGGGTTGAGTTCTTGTTACTTATATATATATAATTGTAGTTCTTGTGTTTCTTATTAGCTCCCCACCCAAGTTTATCATTTAGTGTCGAACACCCCCATTTCATGGGGGAGGGTGTTTTTTCCAACACTCATACGAGTGGATGGTTATTAGATCCTTTTCTGCTCCCTTTTTTGAATAGCCCAAGACTCTTTGGGTAGGCTGTAATGGCCTGAGGTCCATTATTAGCACAAGAATATTTGGGTAGGGTAGTTGTGGTGGTTGGCCCAGGTGTGTGTGGGCATGTTGTTTCCCAAATGTCTTCAGGATGAGGCCCAGGTGTCTTCAGGCATGGTCGTAGTTGTTCTGGACCAGGTATCTTTGGGTGTGGCGGTAGTTGTTCTGGCCTAGGTGTGTGCGGGCGAGGTTTGGCAGTGGGACTGTGGTGAGGTTGTGGCCCAGGTGTGTGCGGGAGGGGTTTGGCAGTGGGATAGCGGTGAGAATGGAGGGATTGGTTTGATGCATAGGATGTCTTCAATAACCAGTGGGAAAGTGGCGCGGGGTACCCAAACATCGATATGTTATTACTATACTTTACTTGCCTTGCGTTATTTGGGTAGTGTGCCTTGGTGAGGCTTGGGTGGATAGTTTCCCTTGCTAGGTGTTTTGGTTTTTCTTTTCTCACAGGGAATTAGAATTCCTCTCTACTTGTGCACGAGAGTATTTGGTTTTCCCTACTGGGTATACTCGTATACTCACCCTATGTATATAAAACTGCTTTCAGGTTTCCAGGAGGACTTCAGGGATCATGCAGGGTCGTACTAGCTCAGGCGTTGGGACCGTTGCAGTTGTTGTTTTTCTTTATTTTGTTACTTTACCTTTGTATACACCTTTTAATTTCTGGATTTCACTTTTGCAGCATGTATATGGGAGTGGTTTTCTTTATCTTTACTCTTATTTCTTGTTTTGGCCTTTTTGGGTTTCATCATCTTATCTCCTGATCCTATTAAAATAAAAGGGTAATGCCTTCCATTATGTGTGAGATTCTATACCCTTGGTTCTAGTCACCACTTCGGGACCTATTGAAGGCAGGTCTCGGGGGGTCATTATCTATCCTTCAACTAAAATAAGGAACGGTCTGGCAATATGTTGTCCCTTCCCTCCTTTTGGTGAAGGCGGGTCGTGACAAAATGGTATCAGAGAAAAGATTGATAGATAGGATGGATTTTGGAGTTAGGCACGATGAGGATTGTTTGGGATAGTAGGGAAACAGTGTTGGGTGATCTTGGTGTGTGAAATATGCCAGGAAAGACCGGCTAGGACACAGGATTTTAGGTCCCCCTGTGATCTGATGCAAGGACTTTGGACCTAACTAATGACCAAGTGAGGCTACACTGATTACAGGGTAGAGACCCTAGGAAATGTGCATGCATCATAATAACTTGTGTTCTCATGTTTTTGGGGTGTTTTGGGGATTTGAAATGAATCAAACGTCTAAGAAAAATTTAAGAGCCATATTCTGCACCTCTCAGGCTTAGGCATTCTTTGTTTACCTTACAGCTATGGCACCTGGGAGACGACCATGAGTTGTGCAGGCGATCGAGGCCCAGAAGGTTGACTTGGCTGATCAACAGAGGGCTGACTAAGAAGAGGAGGATGACCAGTGGCAGAAGACACTTCATACCTTTCAGCGACAGACCCTCGGGAAGTATGAGGGCAGCACCTCTGATATAGAGGTGGAAAGCTGGCTCGAGGAACTAGTGATCGCTTTTGGCCTGATTCGGGATCCGAAGGAGTACTGGGTTCCTCTAGCCGTCAGTCGAGAGGTAGGGGAGATGGGAATGGGTAGTTGCACGCCACGGAGGCAGCAGTTCTAGCAGTACTAGAGGTCATTCGAGGTACGATCATCTTGTTTAGTACCCTTGCTTATGCCTTGTTTGATACTGGAGCTTCGTACTTCGTTATTACACCCAGTCTGGCCCATGATCTGGGTTTAGATGCTGATAGACTTCCAGTGCCCCTGGTGTTGAGCACACCAATCGGAGGTCAGACCGACTTGTTGTATGTTTGTCAAGGATGCAGACTGATGATAGGGCCACATCAGTTAGTCAGGGATCTTCTATTGTTGCAGATACAGCCATATGATTTCATCCTAGGCATTGACTGGTTTTTCTCTGTATGTGCCGTCATTGACTGCTTCTGAGGAAGGGTTTTGTTTTCAGACTTGGGTGACCGACGGGTGACTTTCATTGGCGAGAAAAGTTTCCAGGGGAGCAGCAAGTGAGGGGAACCCCTCCTCTCCTTGTTATCTGAGCTATCAGTGGAGTCGGTGGATATAGAAATGGTGGAAGTCCCAGGAATCGTCAGTGAGTTTATGGACGTCTTCCCTAAAGATGTGGCAACTCTTCCCCCTCGATGTTATGTTGAGTTCAGGATAGACTTGAAACCTGGTGCCTGTCCGATTTTGATGGCTCCCTATCGGATGGCACATTCTAAGTTGCGGGAGTTGTGGATCCAGATTGACGATTTGATGAATATGGGTTTTGTTCGGACAAGTGTGTCACAGTGGGGTGCTCCAGTCTTGTTCGTGAAAAGGGAAGATGGTGGTCTAATGTTGTGCATAGACTACAGGAGGCTGAATCAAGTGACGTTCAAGAATCACTACCCTCTTCCAAGGATAGATGATCTCTTTGACCATTTGAAGGGGGAAAGATGGTTATCTAAGATCGATTTGCGGTCGGGATATCACCAGTTGAGGGTGAAGGAGAGTAACATCTCAAAGATGGCCTTCAGGTGCAGATATGGCCACTTTGAGTTCGTGGTCATGTCGTTCGGTGTTAAGAACACTCCAGCCGTGTTCATGGGACTCATGATCTCCATATTCTGGGAATATCTGGACCAGTTCGTGGTCGTGTTTATTGACGACATCCTGATCTACTCAAGATCAAAGGAGGATCACGCTGAGCATCTGATAATGGTTTTAAAGGTCCTCCCACAACACTAGTTCTATGGGAAGTTGTCCAAGTGCATGTTATGGATTCTAGAAGTGCATTTCCTTGGGAATGTGGTGTCCGAGCAGGGGATAGCAGTGGTCCCATCGAAGGTCGAGGCGGTTCATTCTTGGAAAGCACCCAAGAACATGGCAGAAGTTCGTAGTTTCCTAGGCCTGGCAGGTTACTATCAGAGGATCGTGCCCAAATTCTCTCAAGTTGCGGCACCCTTGACAGCCTTGACCAAGAAGGACCATACTTTCATGTGATAAAAGCATTGTGAGGTGGCCTTCAGTTATCTGAAGGAGAATTTGGTTAGTTCCTCAGTGCTGAGGTTGTGAGAAGAAGGGGCAACATATGAGGTGTTCTGTGATGCTCCGTGGCAAGGCCTCGGATGTGTGTTGATGCAGCAGAAATGGGTGATCTCTTATGGGTCTAGACAGTTACACACTCATGAGCGTAATTATTCCACCCACGATCTGGAACTTATGGAGTTCGTTTTTGCGCTAATGTTGTGGCGGCATTACCTCATCGAGGAGCACTTTGTGGTCTTCACAGATCACAAGAGCTTGAAGAATGTATTCTCTCAGTCGGACCTAAACTTATGATAGTGAAGGTGGATGGAGTTCCTTCAGGACTACGACTTTGAGATTTCCTACACCTCAGGAAAGGGGAATTTCTTGGTCGATGCCTTGAGCAGGAAGTCGCATAAAGATGTGTTTCGAGAGTCGGAAGATGCTTGGAAGGCGATGGAGGAGTTGGCTTCCCTACACCTGGACGTGAGGATGGATATTGGTAGAGGTTTCCTGTATCAGATGACAGTAAAATACTCTCTTCTATAGCAGGTGGAGTAGTCCCAATGGGGAGACTCAAAAAGTGAAGTGATATGTGACCAGGTTACCCAAGGTGATGCCACGGAAGGATGGGCAGTGGATGGTCAGAATCGGATTCTTTTCCGGGGAAATCTATTTGTTCTAGAGGCGATGTGTGGAAAAGTTATTAGTGAGTTCCACAACTCACCCCTAGTGGTGTACCCGAGAGTTTACAAGATATACTAGGGTCTGAGGAGATAGTTTTGGTGGCCCGGGATGAAACAGGAAGTGGTAGAGTTCGTAGCCAAGTGCCTGATGTGTCATCAGGTGACGGCTGAACACCATGTTCCAGGAAATTTGTTACAACCTTTAGATGTCCCTAAGTGGAAGTGGTATGAAATCTCGATAGATTTCATCACATGGGATACCCAGGGTTCAAGGAGGCTGCGACGCTATCTCGGTGGTGGTGGACCAGTTGACGAAGTCGGCTCACTTTCTGGAAATCAAGTAGTCAGGTGCAGTGGATGCTTTAGAAAGAAGGTACATGGAAGAGGTGGTGCGGTTTCATGGAGTTCCAAGGTCCATAGTCTCGGATAGGGATGTGAGGTTTACCTTACGAATATGGAGAGGATTGCAGCATGCTTTTGGTACCCAGTTACGTCTTATCACTGCTTTCCATCCCCAGACAGATGGACAGACAGAGCACACTATCTAGACCTTGGAGGATATGTTGTGGGCATGTGTTCTGGACTCAGGAGGATCATGGGTGTGACACTTGACTCTGGTAGAGTTCTCCTACAATAATATCTATCACTCTACCATTGGCATGGCTCTATTATAAGCCTTGTACGGGAGGTCGTGTCGCTCACCCGTGTGTTGGACTGAGGTTGGGGAAGCGAGTGTTCTTGGCCCGGAAGAAGTGCAGAGCATGACAGAGAAGGTTCAACTTATAAGGGAAAGGATGAAGGCGGAATAGGACCGATAGAAGTCATATGTAGATAATAGGAGGAGACCCTGGGAGTTCGGGGTCGGGGATCATGTGTTCTTGAAGGCCTCCCATCGGCGTGGACAATGGAGGTTCGGTAGGGGAAGAAATCTCTCTCCCAGATTCATCGGACCTTTAGAAGTGTTGCGGAGAGACAGAAAAGTGGCTTATCAGCTAGCATTACCACCGCCGCTACTGAGGATACATGATGTCTTCCATGTGTCCCAGCTCCGTCGGTATCTGCACGACGATTCAAACATCCTTGACTGGGGAGAGATGGATATTGAGGATGACGTGACATTTGTGGAAAGACCAGTGAGGGTCCAGGATCGTGAAGAGAAAGTGATTCGTGGACGAACCATTCCTCTGGTTCGTGTGTTATGGAGGCATAGTGGGCTCGAGGAGAGTACCCGGGAACAGGAAGCACAGATGTGCGCCCAGTACCCAGAGTTGTTTTGAGTTTTGTGATGTTCTATTTGTACTTGGTTGATGGAACCCCTTTTTCCTTGTTAAACTATGGAATGTGTGGTTTTCCTTTTCTCTGAATGTGTGTGAAGTGTCCTGAAATGTGGGGAGGGGAGAACATGATCCCTAATCAAGATGCATTAAGTTGGATGTGATTGAACCCGTGCAGGTGATTCAGTGCCGCCCAAATAGGATAGTATCTTGACATGGGGGAAGAGACTCCCCAACCCATATGAATGGGCATTTTGACCCTTGTATGTTGCCTGGTTTCTTGAGGGAGAGGTGTTTCTAGATGGCGATGAGGTTCGCCCCTGAGAGGTATCTTTTGAGGTGGTTATTCAGACCCTCTCTTTTCTTCTGGGTTGTTTTGATTCTCGAGGGTGATAATAGTTTGAGAGTTATTTGATGTAATGGCCCAGACCCCCTGGCCATTACTTTTCCAAAAATTAGGCACCACCGAGAACAATGGAACCAGCCACGGTGGCACCGTCAGGGTGACACCGTGATGGTGGCACCATGTCCTCACCCAGCATTTTCTTTTTCTTCCAGCCTCTCTCCCACAACATCTTTTTTTACAGAAATTAATTCTTTTACACTCTCAAGGACATTTAAAGCCCATAATTAATTCCTAAAAATCCCGAGAAACCTTCCCGATGGGGGATATTAGATAACAACTTAATGCCATTGTGCCTAACTGCCATACCACGTGGGAAACCATGATCTGACTTTCCAGGCGGTCAAAATTCTCATATCCCATAACAATGGGATCTTATCTATATATCGCACATGAATTTCTTTTTCATCTTCTTCCTTTGGCCGACTTCCTTTTTCCCCCTGGTGCGCCTGGAGTCCCTTCTTCCTGTGGCTTGTGGTGCGCCTCTGCTAGAGCTTTCTGCACCCCTTGGAATCCACGAAACTCCTCCCCTACAAGCCGTGCATCCCCTGTCCTTCATGTGTGGAGAAAAAAGTTGATCCTTGATCAATCAAGTAGGGATTTTTCCTTCACCTCTCCTTTCTATGTATCATACGGGGTGGGTACACTTTGTCTCTGTGGGAATTGATGAAACCAAACTTAATGAAGATAATGAATGGACTTTTGAAGAATGGAGGGGGGTGTGATCGATGTTCTTCTGTATTTTTTTTAATTGATATGTGTTGTGAACTGTATGAATTTATGCCTACTGAAAATCATGGTCGTTGGTGGTCTTTCTATGTGCATTGATAAACTCTTGTCTCCTATGATTATTAAATGGCTGTAACATAGAAATTTGTTAATCACATGAACTCTTTGGATTAAATGGATTCCATGCAAACATATACCCTTGTGTGGTCACCCCAGTTAACTAACAGAAAGAGGAAATAGATAAATTATGTGCTTGAACCTGGAAGTTTTTCTACTCTATTTTGGTAGTAGGTGAATTGTTCTGTTTTTTTCTTATGGGGTAATGTGGGTGAGGATGCTATACTCTGATGTGTCACGGTTGCTGGTTGTGAATCTTTGTTTGTGCTTATTCTGGTTATATCACGAATTGGGGTGGAATCCTCTTCTGTTGTGAAACCTTTTTATCCATAGTTCTGGGGATGTGGGGGCTGTATCTTGAAGCCTTATTTGGTTCCAATACTTGGAGGGATCTCACTTTGATGTGAATTTACAAGAGAACCAGGTGTGAATGTTTAAATTATTGTTGGTTGTAACTTTTTTCCCATAGGCATGTGCTTGTGCCTATTAGTTTCCCAGTTGTGTAGAATTTACTTAAACGAGATCACTTGAACATGAAAACAAAAATGGGTTAATTGGGAAATTGATTCTAGGAATGAGTTGTGACTTGGTTGTGAGTAGTATGATTTATATGAGTAGTGACTAGGTTGTTCATGCTTGGGTTAGGTGTGGAGCCCTAGGTTGGGTTTAGTGCTTGTTACCTATATATATATAATTGTAGTTCTTGAGTTTCTTATTCGTGCCCCACCCAAGTTGAGAATTTAGTGTCGAACACCCCCATTTCATGGGGGAGGGTGTTTTTTTGAACACTCCTACGAGTGGCTGGTTATTAGCTCATTTTTTGCTCCCTTTACCGAATAGCCCAAGACTATTCAGGCAGGCTGTGATGGCCTGAGGTCCATTATTAGCCCGAGAATCATCAGGCAGGGTAGTTGTGGTGGTTGGCCCAGGTGTTTGCGGGCAGGTTGTTTCCCAAGTGTCTTTGGGATGAGGCCCAGGTGTCTTCAGTCGTGGCAGTAGTTGTTCTGGCCAAGGTGTCTTCGGGCGTGGCAGTAGTTGTTCTGGCTCAGGTGTGTGTGGGCAGGGTTTGGCAGTGGGACTGTGGTGAGGTTGTGGCCCAGGTGTGTGCGAGCGGGGTTTGGCAGTGGGACTGCGGTGAGAATGGTGGGATTGGTTCGATGCATAGGATGTCTTCAATAACCAGTGGGAAAGTGGTGTGGGGTACCCAAATATCAATTTGTTATTACTATAATTTACTCGCCTTGCGTTATTTGGGGAGTGTGCCTTGTTAAGGCTTGGGTGGATCGTTTCCCTTGCTAGGTGTTTTGGTTTTTCTTTTCTCACAGGGTATTAGAATTCCTCTCCAATTTTGGATGAGATTCTTTGGTTTTCTCTACTTGGTATACTCGTATACTCACCCTACGTATATAAAACTACTTTCAGGTTTCCAGGAGGACTTCGGGGATCGTGCAGGGCCATACTAGTTCCGGCGTTAGGACCGTTGCAGTTTCTGTTTTTCTTACTTTTGGTACTTTAACTTTGTATACACCTTGTACTTTCTGGATTTTACTTTTGCAGCATGCATATGGGAGTGGTTTTCTTTGTCTTTACTCTTATTTTCCAGTTTTGGCATTGTTGGGTTTCAATATTTTATCTCCTGATCCTATTAAAATAAAAGGGTAATTCCTTCCATTTTGTGTGAGATTATATACCCTTGGTGCTAGTTTCCACTCTGGGACCTATTTAAGGCGGGTCTTGGGGGTTATTATCTCTCTTTCAACTTAAATAAGGAAGGGTCTGGCAATCTGTTGTCCCTTCCCTCCTTTTAGTGAAGGCAGGTCGTGACATAGCTGGTCAAAGAGATCACTTATTCAAGGCAGTGGATATCGGTTCTTGATCATAAGCTGGTTCAACTTTCTATAATCCACACATAGACATATGGTTCCATCTGCCTTCTTGGTGAAAAGCACGGGCGAACCCCCAAGAGGATTTATTGGGCCGTATAAAGCCTGTGGGCTCCAAATCCTATAACTGTTGCTTGATATCCTGAAGCTCTGAATGTGCCATCCTATACAAAGGAATGGACACTGCATATGCTCCTATAACAAGCTCAATTTTAAACTCTACCTCTATCTCAGGTGGTAAGCCTAAAAACATTAGTAATGATATCCCTAAAATGATATGCCATTGGGGTAAAATCAGATTTTTGTAAACCTAGATCCTCTATGAAGAGATTTTTTATTTGGGTGGTCACTCCACCTAACCCATGATGCTTTGTTACAACTCAACCAACCAGGACATCCCACTCACCCTTATGTATATAATTGATTCCCTCTCGGGATGTAAAAGATACTCTATGATGATATTAGTCTAAAAAGTTGTGATAGTGAACCAAGCAGTCCATTCTGAGAATGAAATTGAAGCTTTTCATCTCGACAATGAAGAGATTCCATAATAAATGGTAACTGCCAACCTCAAGAGGATAGTCCCTACACTGGCGTATTCCCACTTTTCGTACCCCTAATGGCGTATCTAAGGTCATTACACCATAGTGATAGTGTATATCTAGTCTGAGACCTTCCACAATGTATAAAGAGATAAATGATTTCAAATCACCTATATATAATAAAGTAGATACTATAGTAGAGGCTACTATAATAGTACATCATACCATATAAGGTCTCATATCCTGATTCTCATGTATCTATTGTAGTGCATTCAACTGGCCTGATCCATGGACCTGTGAAACAGATGGACTACCATGATCATAACTGCTCTACTGTAATTGTTAGTGATCAGGGTTCTAGCAACCATAGCCACAAACTCCTCCTCATCCAAAGCTTCCAATGATATTCCAACTCTCCATGCGACACAACATAAAAGAACTCTCCCCAGAAGGTGGATCTGGCACATATCTATTTCAACTCGAAGCTGGTGGAAAGGTCTTAGAGAAATTCTAAATATTCTCCATATGGCCTCAAGCCTGGCACTCTATTAGATCTATATCACATTGAGGATTCTTGTTCCCCAATCATCCACACTGATGACACTCTATAGAGCTATCAAAATGGGAACTCTTGTTGTCATTTACCTAATGAGATGCCTCGAGGGAATGTTTCCTACCACTAGAAGAACTACCGGCATGCCTCGGTACTAGTCCTCAATGACAGGTACTATTGTCATCCCTCAGGTTTCACTCAGTGATAAGAGCTTGATTGACTATTATCGAAAAATTAGGTTGTAAAAAGACATTGACCTGAGTATGGATGGAATACTAGATCCCATCCTCGAAACATCTAGAACACAAAATCTCATCATCGGATAGAAGCATCAAAAAGTGCTGCAACTCTATGAAACATGTTGAATACTCCATAACTGACATATAATCCTGATCAAGATGCATGAACTCTCTGGAACTATCAAATCTCAATGTCTGAGGAAATAACTAATCATAAAAGGTAGTTTCTAAATCAAGCCATAACATTCCCTAATGATGACCGTCTTGGGTAATCACATCCCACAAACACTTGGTTGAATTTCCAAGAATGTATGTTTCAAGATTGAAACTCCACTCTGGAGGGGTTTCCAGATGCTCAAAGATAGATAGGGTGGCTTCAATCCAATATTTAGTAGCCTATGTACTGCCATCCCCTAAGAAGGTAGGAGGATGCTGCTGCTAGAACTCATGAGTCAGATCATCCATCGTAGGTGCAAGCCATGAATTATCATACATGGACTACATCAGACATAGGAAACTATCACAAACTTGATAATCAGTGCCCAAATTAAGTATATCAGGTGGTTCCTCGAGTGGTACTCTTGAAGGTAATATTGTAAGCTCGAGGCCCACCATGTTTGGATCATGGTTGTTGCCACCCCCTGGCACACAATAAGAGGACTTCATGGAAGAATTGGTCTAAAAATGCCCAGAACATACCTCAGAACAAGTTTAAGAAGAAAGATAGAATCACCAGAAGAAATTTAACTCAATAAAACTAACTACCCAAGGTATACTACCCAAACTACCTACATAGACAGCCAAGTATCGATAAGTGCTCAAGTATAAGATTCATTTCATTTTATATTTAATTTCTAGGTTCACTCCTTTACCATTCATAAACATGAAAAGGTGGGATAAGTATGTGCAATCATTTCATTTTAGATTTCATGATTCACTTTATGATGGACAGTCATTTCTGGTGAATCAGTTCCCATACACATATCACTAGAAATGACACCCATTTATTTATAACAAAATGAATCAGCATGATAAATTCCTCATCCCAACCCATGAAGTCCCATACACCTCATGAATTGAGATAGGAAATCACTCAATTGTATCAAAAAGTAATAAAAACATATGTTAACTATCACAACATCACTCAGCAATCACAAGCATATCAAATAATGAAAATTAGTGAAATTAACCTATATGGCATGGAAATATGAATGAAATGTGAATTATAGGTGCCTATAATGATTCATGTAACAATGATACTTGCCCTAATATCATCAGAACAAGGATGAAAGAAAATCCTAAAACATAGTAATAATCAACTACACCACATGGAATGTGTGTTACCCAATGGTGAAATAATATCAACTATTATAGGAAAAATCATAACAACAATTATAATTTAGGCAACTTGGTTTTCACCTCGAACATGGGTTCACGACACCCAATCAGAGCTTATGAACAATTCCCAAGAATTTATAATCGCTAATCTATTGTCTCTAAATAGTAAAGTAAAGCAAAACCACCTATGATACCACTTTGTGATGTCCCAGACCCAAATGCCACTCAACGGGTGGCCCGTTTCTCATGGGCCACATAGCCTTAAGCATATCTCCTTGAATGCCAGAGGATGCCAACTAGTATCAAGGTCCTAGGTTGTGTCTGTTGGGATATTATTCCCTCATTACCAATGTTTAGCATAGTGGTTGAAAGTAAACCTAGGTAAATAGCATAAGAAATATAAGTAAATAGACGGCACAATGGAAAATAGATACAACAACAACAATAACTGAAACAACTGGAATAGCATTCAACAACTGATGATATTTCATGTCACTAGAAAATAGGAAAACATGGATAGAAAATAGCATTCATAATATGTTCAAAAAAATATAAAGAAATCAAAAGTCTATCCTAAGATTCATGAGTTCCAACTCGGTCTTTTTCTATTAATCTCTACACTAAAAAGCAATAAATAAAGTGTTCTAAGCTGTATTCTTCTCTTTGTCAACACCCGCAACAATTTAATCTACCCCAGGTAACAAATGGTACCCAAAGAGGGTTTTAAATAAATCTCAGTGGGCCACCACCAACACTGTCTATAACATTTGGCCTCTGTAATGGAAATGTAACAGTGTGCATGCATGCATATATAAAGTAAAGTAGTGAAATGTAACTAAATACCCAAGTTCCTACTCCATCCCTCTACTGGTGTCTAAACATGTAACCAATTAATTTAGTTAATTAATTTCCACTTTTATCTTGATAGGACTCATGAGGCATATCCAACACCAACATCCCCTCATGATAGTATAAATAGTGAAGGTTTCAAGATGTAACAAGGAAACCATGATTTATGATATTTAATAATGATGTCCCAAGGTAATAACCGAGGTAACGTAGACCTCAAGGGTCAGAAACTCAGTAATAACTGTAGCCTAGCATGGAGTAAGAGTGTAATACAAGGAGTATATTCCAAGGAATTTCATGATAAGGTACCTACCGAGTCCAAGGTGATCGTCCAAGTTAAGATGGGGCTAAGAAAATACAGGGCCCTATGGGCTGTAACCATGGAACCTACTTGTCAATGTTGGATCCAAGGAGTGTATCTGAGGCATCCTGTAATAATATGGAGGGGTCCTACAGTGTCATACCAGGCATCAGGTGGGTATCAAACTATGCAATATGTATCCTTGAATCGGAATGGGGTTCCCAGGTGATCATGGCATTCTATGATCAGAATCCAAGGCGAGATCAAGTCAGTCCATTTTTATTTTATTATGAAGTCTTGTAATATTTCATTCAGTTCAAGACTTTCCTTTCATTAGTGTGATAAGGTCAAGTAGAATTCAACCTTTTTATCAAGTCATTTGGTTTAAGCCTTGCCTTTAATTATTGTGACAAGGAAAAGTATCATGAAACCATTCATTTAATACATTTAAGGCATATTCCATAATTTAAGGTTCATTACTCTACCTTCCATTAGTGTGGTAAGGGGTGCTATGGATATGTAACCAATTAATCATTCACATTTAATTATCAATTTGAATCACTTAACTTAGGCGGGTAAAGTGGTAAGAATACACGGTACTATCCATTATGAAATTCATAATATAAGTCAAGACAATTGATATACAAATTCTTACCCTTTGAGTGGTCAAGCCAAGGCACACCCGAACGGTGGTACAAAAATGTCAAATCACTAAGCAACAATTATGGAATAACCTTAGACATGGAAGGGTTGGAGTTGTGGTCATAACCACCAAATATTAATCACATATATATAAATATCATATCCATACAGTTCTAATGATTATAAATATGGCGTATAAATTCCATAATCAGCACCTAATGAAATATTTGGGGCCCACACGACAAATCTAAAATCAAAGAACTTTAGGGATGAGTTATAAAACACCCACCTTAGGCTTGTACGACTCTCCTCCTCCAGTATTATCCCTCGATTTATCTTGGATCGTAGTAGATCTAAGAAAAATAGAAAAATGATCATTCCCAGATATCTCGATCTAGAGAAAAAGAGTAGTATAATAGCATAAGAGGACTTGATTACTTACCGTTTCACATTAAACATGATGAATGGAAGCTCAATCGGTTTTTGTATGAATGAGATCTCTTAATTCCATGGTTAGATCTTCAAAAATCCCCAAATTGAGAGAGAAATATGTTAATCCCGCATAATATCAGATTAGGGAAGATGGAGGTGTCTTAATTAGATCATTAAGGTAAAGAAGGACAATTTACCCTTAAAATAGCATGTGAACAGTTTGTCCACACAATTTGACAAACCGTGTGCAAACCATGCACATGTACTTGGAAAAAAAGGGGTACTTGCATGGTTAGGTCGTATGGTCATGCACCAACCTTGTGAGGTGGATCTACCTAGAAAAACACAATCCTCATTGTTTTTCAAATCATGTAGAATTCCTTCACAGTTTACTCTAAATCGTGTGCAAAGCCTATTTTTTCCAAAAAGATACATTATGGGCTCCTAACTTTCCTCAAACACCCCTTAGAATTTTTCTAACACCTTAGTCATCTATAATAGGTCCAAATTAAATATTAGACAGAAAAATTAAAGGATCCATACCTGAGTGAAAAATTGGGATCTTAAAATGAATGATTTGAATAGATGATAATCATGAATAACCTCAGTTAAACCTAAGGTTTCATAGATCGAAAGGATGGTTTCATGATTTACTCATCTTATAAATGATTTTTCATGATTATGTAGTTTTACACTATGATAGTTTTTTCTCACAATATGATTTTTTGTTTTAGATAATGGTGAAATTTTGTCAATGTTGAATGTGATTGACAATGTGTTGATGAGAAACCAAATGGGATGATGAAAATAATGAAGTACATTGTGATTATTTCTAATAATTTATAATGATATATAATTAATAACTTAAACCTTAACTAACTCTCAGACTAATCAAAGTAGGGAAGGATAAATGTTTTTGAGAGTTTGGGTGGTGGAGACCATAGAAGAAAGAAGATTCAGTTTCTTATATGTTGAGAATGTGTGAAGAATCACTCATGAGAATGTTTCAATGGAATTAGAAGATTTTTAATGTGTGGAGAAGAATGTCATAGAGTAAGTAATTTATAAGGAAAAAAATGAAAAGTTCAATTACCAAAATGGAATATAATAATGGTTTCCCTAAGGGATAATCAAAAATTAAATGTTTTAAATGTATAAAGTATGGGAATTATAAAATTGATGTCATGGGAGGGGAACCCAAGAATAATATAAACAAGGTTATATGATTAAAGGTTTTTTTATTGATAATGAAGAGACTACAAATGAAATATAAAAGAAAGGGGGTATTATGGGATAAAATGATGAATCCTAGTTAATGGTTTAAGAATGAAGTGGAATAATTGAGGTGTTTATGTATTTAAATTTAATAAATATGAAATATATAAGGATTTTTATGTATAAGTTTTGCATTTAAGGATTTTCAAGAATATGTTGAATGTTGCTGATGAACTAGAAAACTGATTTAATGTCGAGGTGATATTTTATATAAAACACATGATTACAGGAAATATAACCCTCAATATGTTCCTAATGTTGATATAATGATGTTGGGATAAATAGATGATTAATATGGATAAAGTAAATTGGATATTCTTGATTACCGTGGAACTGATTATTGATTTGATGAAAAAGTGTTTTATGATATCATTGATTGAGTTTACAACATTTTTTGGATTTATAAAATATATTCAATAAACTATGATTTTATTTAAGGAATGATGGAATAGTTAATATTTTAAAGTATGATTGTTTTCATTTATATTTTATGGTAATTATGGTTATTGGTATATTTTTGGAGAATACATGACCAAGTATTCATATATTTGATAAGTGATAAGTAAGACCTACTTTATTATATTTAGGGGATTAATGTTAAGTTGATTTTGGAAATTCAGTAACCTTATGTTTAAATTTTTGAATTCTGGAAGGGTCTTAAGGTTAACCATTTATGTAATGGTTTAGGTTTAACATTAGATGAGGTTTCATAGATTGATGTATTATTTCACCGTATAAAGATTTATGAATATTGGATAACCTGTTTTAACCATTTTGGTTTTGATGATAACCAGAGATATAATTAATAAATTATCATTATTTTATGGATCTTATTATCCATTGGTGCTTCAGAAAAGAAAATTTTATCTTCATTTCTTGGGGTAAGAGATGATGTGGAAATTGATTTAAGTATAGCCAAAGGAATATAATGTGCTTACAAAATGGAATGAAATCAAATAAGTATATATATTCTAATGAATATTCCTTAACTTTAGGAAAAGGATCTTGAAACAAAATTGTCATAAATTTACCTTCATTTATAAAGAATGAATTTCCTTTTCAATTATCACAAATTTATGGCTTTTTAGTCATTAAATTTCTCCTAATGATGCTCTATATCACTCTATATTATTATTTGGACGTTATTTTTCTCTTCCATGTTCATATTTTCACTTCTCTATAACGTTCTCCAATTTAGAAACATATTTATGTGATGACCTTTCTAATTTATTTTTCTTCTTTTCAATAGGAATTTTTATTGACCATTTTTACAATGTGGTTTTTCATGAATAAATTTTCAAATTTCAAACCCTTGATTATCAAGATAAATTTAAAATTGCGAGGACACAATTTATTTAATGGGGGAATAATTTAACACCACTAAATTTTATGAAATATTTTTTTCAAATAAATGTAATTTATTTGATGTCTTGTGTTACATGCAACATCGGGTTTTAGTGAATCATGATATATTGTTAATATTATTTTTTAAAATTGATTATTATAATCCAAGCCGTCAAATTTAGTGGTATGAATAGAAATAGACATATTTTCAAAAATAAGTATAAAGTATTTATATAAATAAAATATATTTATAAATATTACCTAATTTTTAGTAGTCTTTATATTCTTCAAAAATAATTTTCTCACAAAAAATGATTTTTATTGATTTTTGTGAACAAATAATAAAATTAATTTTTGAAAATTTTATAAAATTTATTTTTAAAAAATAACTTCATTTTTGGGATCAAAATTTCAAAATTATATTATTTTTAATATTTGATAATTTTATTAAATGATTAATTTTTCAGTGAATTGTGAAAAATACATATTTTTATTAAAAAACGAATTTTCATTAAAAGAATTGTAAAAGTTTCATATTATATAAAAAAAATATATAAGTCAAATTAGTTAAATTATATGTTTATTAATTCAATTTGTATCATTGTAATAAATTTCATGTTGAATATTGATATTAAAACTTTTTATTCTTATGAAAAATTTCTTTTTGGAAAACCATTTTTACATCGCTTCTATGGGTTTAATTTTAAATTTAAATTTTCCACTTATGTAAATGAAATTTGAAAAAATTTATTCCACACTTGGAATCAACATAATTAATATTATATAATAAGGTAAACTTAATTATTGGCTAAAATGAATAGTAAAAATAATAAAAATTAATTACCGCAGTTATGGTTAAAACTGGTTTACCAAAGTGTTAAACTAAAAAAAAGATAAGGGAAAAAATAGCCTAAAAATTGTCCAATTACTATTTTATGGACATATTTTTACCATTATTACCTTATTATCTATTTTTATGTGCTTATTTCCTTTTTGGACACTTTTCCATAAAAGTGACTAAAGTAACAATTTAAGTAAAGAAAAAGACAAAATACCACCCACTTGCTTTTAAATTTCAATCACGTGTTCACATATGGCCAAAATAAATATGTGAATGAATATTGATGGTAATTTTAATCATAATTAAATTAATTTCATGAGGGTGATTTTTTAGTAATTATATAAATACTTTAAATTTTTAAGCAACGTCAATGTAGTAATTATTTAATTAAAAAAAATAAAATAAATGATACTAAAAATATTAAAAGTAATATAAATTGAATTAATTATTATCTTCTATAAATTTAATGGATATATATATATATATTTATATAACATGATATAAATGTTTTAAAATAATATATTTTAATTCCACATTTTTATTTATGTTTTTTAAGTCAAATTAAATGGATAGTGTCAAAATTGACATTAATGTTATTTTGTAATAAATAATATTTTATTAAATGATTTGAAATTACTAAAAATAATATATTTTAAAAATATATTTCTATATTTTTAAAATATAAACCATATTTTATTAATGTAAAAAATGGTCCTTTTATAATAATTATATTGACCCCTAAATAGAAAAAATCTTATTACTAGGGTAAAGGGTAAAATGAGGTTTTGTTTGTTTCTTGCACTTTTGTTAAAATTAATTTTCCACACATATAGGATTTTTATTTTATAAATTGGATATAATATTTATAATCAGTGGGTAAAAATTATCTAATATGGATCATTTTATTTTTAGTCTTAAATGATAAATTACCTTGATGAAAAGGCCAGTTATCATAGTGAAAACTAATATGGTAAAAGTAAGAAAACTTAGAGTTTAAAGAAAAAATTATTTAAAACATTAATTTTTTGTGTGTTGGAGGTATTTTTTTACCATATAATCCCTATAATCCATTGTTTTCCAATTTTTGTGTCGTTTGAGATGAGATTGACTCCCCATTATTGAATAGTTTTTTTGTATTTACCAAAATGTCACTCCTCAATTATAAAAGGTCACCTCCTCCCATCACTTTTTCACACCATTGAAGATATTTTTCATAGAAAAAACCTACAAAAATATCTCCCTAAAATTATTATCCATGTTCTATAGATACTTTAATTCCTGAAATACGAACCCTAGGGTCCTTAATAAGAGGTCCAAAGGAGGTTGTTCAAGAAAAGGTAAATTTCTTAACTAAAATCTTTCTTTCTAATTCTTCTCTTACCACCTTCACTATTATTTTATTAATTACAATAAAATAAAACCAATATAAAATGTATAGATAGAATTTATTATTCTTTTTTAATAACATATATCCATCTCTTCTTCCATCAAATAGGGAATGAAATCATCAATCGTGTGTACAACAGACTACCACCTCAGGAACCAATGTAATTCATTTTCCATCGCCACTTTTTATGGATGGATATAAAGTTTAATTTAAGTTTTATATATTATAATTAGTATATTATTATACTTATTAAACAATAATATCACATATAACTTCTTAATTTCCATTACTTGGGAATACGATAACATCGCCCGTGTGAACAGTAAACTACCGCATTACGAAACAATATGGTTTGTTTTTCACGTACACTTTATATGGAAGGTAATAAGGATATGTTTAATTAAAATATGTGATATTTATGAAATAAAAATTATTCTATAAGGTTAATATATTACTTATCTTTCTTCTATTTCATTCATAAGGAAAATGAAAATGGTGTTCATCGGTATATATGGTCTACCGTCTCCATGAATGGGGTATTTCATTTTCTATCTATGACTTTTAGGGATTTATATAAATATATATATAATGAATATATATTAAATTAATATAATTATTAAAATTTTGGAGATTATTTAACCATTAACAAAGTAAAATTATTGAAAATACCAAATCAATGCATACATGAAAAACAAATCAATTATTACCTGAAATGTTATTTTATCAAGAAATTGTTAATTAATGTTTAATAAATTTTCATAAGTAAATAATATATGGTATTAAATATATAATTATGGTTATATAATATATGTGTAATAAACCTATATTTATTAAATATTGTGTTCAAATCTGTATGAAGGAGTTCGAGACTTAAGGTATTGGATTTTTTTCCCAATTTCTCTTTTTTGGGGAATACATTATATTGTGAACCTATCTTATTTTATGGGGTGTATACACATAATATTTGAAATTTAATATAATTAATTTATTTATTATCACGATATTTTAATTTTCATTAAATTTTATTCTTTCATGCATATTGTTATTCAAAAGTTACCAAAGTGGTAAGAGTTTTATGATATAATCTCATCTTCTATTGAGATATTTATGCTTATGATTATCATGATAAAATATTATGAAATATCTCTTAATAAACTCATTAATTTTATTATACTCTATTTATTTATTAAAATCACATGTTTTCCTTTCATTTCCATCTCTTTATGTACTTAATAAAGAAAAATAATATTTTCTAAATAAAAGCATACTTAATTTATTTCTTCGGTCAAAAACCATTTTTCATCCACAATAATGTTATCCAAGAATATTTTCAAGAATTTCTTAATTTTAATCTATGTTTTATAAAGTTATTTTTACCATTTTTTACTTTTTATAAAAAATTATGGTATATTCATGTGATTTTCCATACAAGGCCCGTTTGGATTTTATCAAAAATGTGGAAGGTATATTTTTTTAATGTATATGAAATGAATGAAATTTAATTATTTCATGAAAACTAAATGTTTTAATAATTATTTTTTAATTTTACAAGTATATTTTCAAATAAAAGTATTTTCACAATTTTTTTTTAATTTTTAGTTTTAAAAATGTGATTTTTAAAGTGAAAATGCTATTTTCTTTAAGAAATGTACCAAGTGAGATTTCAAAATAATTTTCTATATGTGATGAAATAATTTGATGTTACATAATATTTACTACTTATATAATCCATTAATACTATCTTTATTATTTATTTTGGTGGTTTATGATTATGATGATATGATTTCCATGAAACCAATTTTGTTTCGATGGGTTTTTCTAAGATAAAATGATGAAATATTTATGAAACCTAGTTCTTTTACATAGGTTATACTTTGCTGAAATGTTTATGAAACTCGTTTATTTACATGGGTTATGATATGATTAATTATATATGAACCTCATTTATTTTCATTAATTATGATATGATGAATGTTTTATGATCTTTTAGAACATATATGTATGGTTTTCATTAGGTAATGGTGGTTACGTTATAACTAATAAAAATGGTCACATTATAACCAAGAATATGTGGGACCTATATCTCCCTCCAATTCATTGGGTAATTATTAAGATCTAATTAGAAAAATAATATTGGAATGTGGAGTAACCCTAGTTCAGTAAGGTAATTTTTCCACTATGATAGACATGGAAGTGAACCATGACTACTATGATGTTTTTGGGAGTGAACCTAATCTGAAATAATAGTCTTGGGAGTGAACATGTACTACTAAATTAGTTTTGGCATTGAACCCAATCCACTATGATAATTTTTTCAATGATCTTGACTATTAAGGGGATGATTTTCTATGCTTAATTTTATTCAAAAAATCTATATCTTTTTCCAATGTTGTGTACTCATGGATCATGTTATTTGATTCCTTAATGATTCATGTCTTATAAACTACTAGGATTTATGACATGACTCATGATTATGATCTATGATATGTATGGTATGGTTTTTAAATGTTATTCTCATATTCTCATACCCTTATTCTCATGTTATATTGATATCCCCCTTGTTTACCCATTACTGAACATCTAATATAACCCTTTATTTGGTTTCATTTCCCAAGGTTATGAAGAAAGGTATTATATGTTAAATTTATATTCATTGTGAATAAATTGTTGGTAGATGATGTAGTTCACTTATGAACTAGTTGTTTATGTATCCTTATTTCAAAAGTCACTAAACCAAAATTATTTTGGTGTGGAGTGTTATGTTATGTAATGAATATTAATTTATTAAGATTTAATATTTATGTATTAAAATTTTGGGTATCTACATGACATGATGATCTATTTTAATTTATTTTCGACTATTCTCAAAAATAGATATTGAGTATCATCTCTAAGGATATCTTTTATTATCCCTATGTTGCGGGACTGGTTGCTCAAAATTAAAAAAGTTGAGTTTTAGCTCTTATGTTTGAGGACTAGAGATGTTATAGCCTTTTTCCTTGGTTGACACCTTTGTATGGTGGTTAGGACTGGGTTTTGTTTAATTGTTGAGATGAGTCTGAGGGACTTTTGATAATTCCTTTATTGGATAGTTTCTGAACAAGTGATCAGTGGTTTTTATAGTCTTCTATTGATAATTCTTGAATATCATGGTGTTACTTTGGATACCCTTGTGGGAAAGTTAGTACCCGATGATGGGTTTTTTCTAAGAAGGTGGAAAATGGTTTTTATTGTGCAGCCTTTTCCCCTACGTTGTTCTTTGATGATGAGAACTTGTAGAGGGTCCTAATTTTGAGGTGGTCATGAGGACTATTTTGAATTCCCAAGTTCGCATGATTTTCTTTTGGATTATCACTTGGGAATATCGTTGATCAAGGATTATATATAATCCACTGAGATCCATTTGGGATGTTTTTTTACATGTTTTTACCCATTATTTTGAATGTTCTAGAGGAACTCCTCATAGTTTTCCCCACTCTTTCTATAACCTTTAGTTTGTTTTAGGATCTATATAGGGGAAAAGTTCAAGAGTTTAAGTGTATAAGGGGATTCCTTAGTTAGATGTCACTTTATGATATGACCTCAGGGACTATGGGGGATTTGATTTTTGGTTTATCCCAGAGATAGGTCATTGAGATCCTATAGTGGTTGTTCTGTTGGATGTTAAGATCTAGGGTTCTAAGAGATTCCCCATGCTTTGTTGATCGATATTTGATCAACGCTACTAGTTATACTATTTGGATGATGGGTTAAATGTTATATTGTCCCACATTTGTTTAGCCTTTGGCCATGTCATTTTAGATAGTTTCTGCTTAGGAATTTGGTTTAAGGAAGAAACCCTTGGGATATCTTGGACCAAGAGTTAGACCTGATTAATGATCTAGTTCTCTCCTCTATTGTCTAGATGTGGTTATATGGGCTTAGGGATATGATCGATGATCTGGATGAGTTCAACCCCCTATAGTTGAGTGTTATTCATTAGCTAGAGTGAATTAAGGATTATGAGGTTCTGATTCACTCATAGAGTTGGTTTTTTGTAATGTGGATGCCATTGTGCTCCTAGGGTCATGGAATATATATTATCCCAACCTATGTATTGATCCCACCTATTATTAGGTCCCTAGCTTGTGCCCTATTCATTCTGCAAGGCCTTTGGGACTAAAAAGTTATCTAGTTTTTTCAACCTAGATGTTTGTACCGCCAATTCAAATTATTTTATTACAGTCCTAGAGCCTAATATATGCAATTTTTTCATAGATCGCAATTCTTACACCCTAGGTTCAAGTTTCCATACCTTTTCATTTAGATATATTGGAGATTCTATTTAGATTGGGGGATGCATCATTTTTCATGTGGTAGGGTTATCCATGTGTTATAAATCATATAGTGTGGGAAAGGGTGGGGGTAAATTTACCCCAGGTTTCATACTAGAACCTATTCTTGGATTCTTTCTTTGTTTGTGTTTTCACCATTTGTAGCTAGTATTGGTCTTCTTCTAGGTTGGGCATATCACATATTCATGCAATTGTTATAATAGCTAATTATAGGTTCACCGTTGGGGATGGACTACTAAAATTTATTTCTCTCCCTCTATATGTGAACCTCAATGCGTGTGTGTGTAGACCCGATGTCTACTTTTATATTAGAGCACAGGTTGTGTGATGGATGGCGATAAGGACCAGTGTTTCTTGTTTGAGTGTATTCACTCATGTGGAGTATCGGGGTTGAGGTAATATAACTCGAGCATTAGGGAGGCCAGGTATTTGGTTTGGATCAATGTTGGTTATAGATTATGAGGTATTTATTTTAGATTTATTTATTTTGTATAGGTGTTCGACCCAGTGGGTGAACAACTGTTATATGTTTTTCATGATTTGAGTCAGTATGATTGTATGTAGCATTCCATTTATTATAACATGGTTTTGTTTCATTTTATTTATTATAAATACTCTTATGTTTACCCTTGTGAATGAGATTGGTTATTTTCATTGTTATTGAACTTTTACTAGAGGTTATTGTCTCCCCACTATATCTGTTAAACCCTATCCACTATTCTGTAGCCTCTAGCATTTGGGGAGATCCGCGCTTGAGTCCCTGGGGTGTTCCTGATCATGTGATGTCAAATCAACCTAGTATGGATCATTATAAAATGGTATCAAAGCAATTTTTTTATTATTTGGGGATTTGGTATAAATTTGGTCTAGTAATGTGTCAAAATTTGTGATGGATGTCAGGATAGTGTGTCACAAACACCTTTATCTATAGGAAATCCAAGTTTCCATGGCTTGGGATTGTTATTATTAGTTTCCATTTTTATGGTTGTGTGATTTCACCTAGTGTTATGCACATGATTTTTTGAATTTATAGTTAATTATGGTATTTGGATCTTGTCTCATGGGTAAGAGGCCATTACTCAGGCATTATTCTAGCACATTGGATTTGCATGACATATGTCTATCTGTGGTGTTTTCACTAATTATGGAGCTTTTGTTTCTTAAAGTGTTAGAAACTTCTCATATGTTTTCTCTCATATAAGAACTTGGTGGAATTATACTAAAATTAATCACTTGTATATATTTTCTTCTGATGAAAAGTCATGTGATATCCCATACCTGGTTCACTCATTTTTAACTAAAACTAGTTTTCCACATGGCCGTAATCATGTCTCTCCATTCACTAGAGGCTACTGACTAGTAGCAAAGGTCTATGATGGTATGGTGGGGAAAATATACCCTCATTATCAGAGTGGAAAACAATGGTATATAATAATAGAAAAATCTATAAAACAATATATAAATGAATAAATAGTGGAAATGAGCATCTAGAAAAGAATAAATAACCAAATCCATAAGAAACAACCTAATTATAAACAGATCCATATCCACTATCATTTACAAAATGATGAAATGTCTATATGCTATAAAAATGGGAATCCATGAGATACAGAGCTTTAGGAAAATAAAAAATTCTATAAAAAATGAATGAAAGATCAAAAGATATCTCTAATAGAATCACAAGAAAAATCTTGTTCCTTTTCTCCTATACACCATCCTAGTATAGAAAATTAAGCATCCATATTTGGTTTCTTTCCCTTATCCCTACCTACATCCATGAAATCTTCTTGGGTACCAAAAGGTATCTCAGAGAGGGTGTGATATATACTCAGTAGGTATAATGGATCATACATTAAATATAGATATTACTTCAACATTGTAGAATATTTATTACATAACATAAAAAAACCACACCAAGACCGTATAGGTTTAGTGTCTTTAGAAACAGGGAAACATAAACAATTGGTTCATAAAACATCTACATTTTCTCCCACTTATTTCATCATAACTAGACACCTTTTGAAATATCTTACTTAATACCCTTATTAATGACCTAGGGAAAAGAAGCATATGAATGGGTGAGCTAAAATGCTCAGTAAGGGTAGACAAGTTAAATATCAATCATATCATAATCATAAGAACAGAACATTTGAAAATCATATCCTACATATAAAAGATCATAATATCATGCCATGGGATAAATCATAAAAGTGAAATGTAATCCCAATATTCATAAAATAAGACATGAAATTTCATTACATACACACATAAGCATATAAAATCATTTCATATTAGTCAAGTCCCATTTCCAAGACCATCATAGTGGACAATGTACATTACTAAATTGAGTTCACTCCTCATTCCATCCCTGCATTACTAAACCATATTTACATTCCATTCCAGTCATGTATATATCATGAGATATAAATATTTACCTTATTAATTGTAGGGAGATATAGGTCCCACCTATATCATAATGAAACCATTATTACATGTTCCCCAAAAACATAAAAACATTCACCATAGCATAACCTATGAAATAAAATGGGTTTCTTAAACATCATTCCAAACAAATGTATTTCCTAAATAACATTACATCATAAGTAAAATCAAATCATAGTAACAATATGGATATAAATATAACCATATTTAAAGAGTTTCATCTTAGATAGAAAATAATTTTGTGAAAACACTTGAAATTAATTCTTGAGGAAAATATCCTTTCTTCTTCAAAAATGTTTTCTTTTCTCAAAATGCGACAAAATTTTAGAAGAAATAAATTTATGTGAAAATAAAATTGTAATATTATAGGGTAATCTTAAATGAAATAAGCTATTATGAAAGACTAAAAAACCATTCATGTTTTACATGTTTAAAAAATCATTATTCTCGTACTTTTTCTGGAAAAGTCAAACAGTACCTCGTACCGAAAACAACAAAATATTCCATTCATACCATTTAGTAAAAATTAACCAATGGGTTAAATTAACTTCAAAAAATTATAGAAGGATATAAGGAATATTTTTATATACATATTTAGGAAATATGGATATGGATGATGAATATACCTCAGTAAATACTTACGAATAAACAATCTCGGGTAAAAATGAGATTTGAAAAGTTATCCCTTAACTTAGGTTTCATATGATTCGTATGTATTTGAACATCCTGTATAATGATTTAAATAATTATAATGATTTATTTCAGAATCATAATCATTTTTTATGATATCATATATGATCATATTTTCATCCCTTTGTTAGTAACATTTCATTGTTACTCGTTATTCAGGTAATAACTGCTTTATGTTCTTATGCATGTTTTGTCGGATAAGTTATTATTCATATTTTTATGTTATAGTTATATAATTTACAACATGGTATTAGTATAATATTTATAATATTTCTTAATTCAATCCATTTATATAATCATTGTTTAATTAATATTATGTAGAACGAATCACATCGCACCGTGGAGACGGCAATCCGTACGTACGCACGAGCGATGATATCATTCTCATAATTGTTGAATGGTATTGAAGTGGATGGTGTATAGTATCTCAGAATCAATATAATTTTATATTAATAATATATATATATATATATATATATATATATTAATTACATCATTATACCCATCCATGTAAGGTGGTGGTGAAAAATAGATTACACCACAGCGTGGAGATGGTAAGCCATACGTACGCACTCGTGGTGATTTAATTTTTCATAGGATTTGTAGAAGGTGGACTATGGTTGTTTCATAATCATAATAACCTATCATTATATATAATTAATACTTGATTTATTACTTTATAATGAAATAACTTGTGAGGTGTAGGTAGAAGAAGAAAGAAGTTTGAATGAATCGGTAAATGATATTACCTCTTCTTCGACGTGCCTCCTCTAAATCTTCTCTTAGAGCACTAGATCTGAACTTTAAAGAAAACCAGGACCTCTAGAATGTTTCTATGGAAGTTGAGAATGGTAAGGGTTTGTTCGAGCTTTAAGGATCCAATTTAAGTGAAGATTTGATGGAGGAAGTGAAGATTTATAATTGAGGTGAGGGGCACTTTTGGAAACCTCAAAAATATTAATTTACAATAAAATAAAACCCCACTTAAATACTTAAAAAATGTCCCAATTTAGAAGATGATATTATATAGGGTTTTAATATCATAAAAAAATAAATTTTAGACAATTTTTTTTGTCAATTTATGCTTTATCATTTTAATTAACACTTAATTATTCTACATAATTTTACTAGGGTAACAGATATTTCAATATTAAAAGGGTGAAATATTTACTTATTTGAATTCAATTAGACTATAAATGAATTCTTTAGAACATTTTATATCATATAATAATTATTATATATTTTTAGAAATGTTTTATGATTTTCAAATAATTTAAGAAAACCATATTTTGACAAAATATCAATAGTATCAATTTTGACAATATTTATTTCATGGATTTTTTAAAATATAAAAATTAGAATTGAACCTTGATAAAAATATTTTATTATATACCTAAGGGGTCAAGGTAATATATAAAATTAATTTTACATAATAATTATCCCAAATTTTATTTATTAAAATATTTTTAATAACATTTATTTGATCTCTTCATTAATAAAATAATTACTACCTCAATTTTGTGTAATTATTTAATATAATTATTTATTGAATAAAAATTAAAAAAAATAATATGATGAATATAAATACATTATATTTCATAATAATACTTGTATTATAATTTATCTTCTAAAAAATCCAACTTTTAAAATACTATACTCGTTTAAAACATAAATGTGACAAATTTATCTTCACTTAAAATAAAATAATATAATTGTCATAATCTATTAAATAAGACTTCAAATGGTCAATATGTCAATCCTTGGATGATTATGGTCTATATATACTCGAAAAATAACTTTTGGTCAAGTTTTTGGTCCTTTTGATGGTTACTAATATTTTAATAATAATTGTTCTATTCATTTCTCATAAATTAATTAATTTTTTTCATCATCCAAGTATAAGTCTTTAAGGTGATTATTTATTTCCTAAAAATTAAAAATAAATTTCCATGATAAAGAAAAAAAATTTATATTTCAAATGGGTATTTATAATCTAATTTATCTTCTGTATAACATTATATTAAAAATAATTTAATTATTAATGTTTGAATGAGACATATTTCACTTTTCATTAAATAAAATAAATTAAATGTCCTAATCTCATCCAAGTGGGTTCCAATGGATACCATTTCTACCCAAGTATATTTTAGGACAAATTATAATCATAAAATTAAATTAATACAAGTTTTAGGGTAATTTTATAATATTATTTTTACCCTTAATTACCTTATTTACTATGTCAATAAAATTAACCCAAGTTACTATTCATATTGCCAAAAAAATATATCTATTTAAATAATTTGAACCAATTAATTCAAAATATGGAATCCATTTTTTAAAATTCAAAACATATAAGTTTTACTAATTAATTTAAAATTAAACTCATTGTTGAAATGGAAAAACGGGTTTTAAAAGTTAAAATATTGCAAAAGATTGAAATGTTTTTACATCTGAATGTAATGTAAAATTAAGTCCAGTGACCTACATTATATTAAATGGTAAATTATATTATATTTATACTTTTAAACCTATTCCATAATATAATTTAACCATATAAATTATTTTGATGAAAAAATTTATTTTCAATTAAAATTTAGCGTATTTTTACTATTCATAAAAATATGAAAGTTATCAGAAAAATATCATAAATTTATCCAAAGTAAATTTTTATATCCCTATTCAAAATAATTTTTTTATGTTTTCATATAAAAATTATTAATATGTCAAAATATTAATTTAAAAGGTGTTCCCCGTTCAAAGGTGTAAAATTAACCTTTAAAAATAGGTTTTTATACATCAAATAGGGTTTTATTCATACCCTAGGACTAAAATAACCATTTGATGAATATATAAAATATTTTATTAAGTATATAAAACATATATATCTCATTAATTTCATTACCAAAATCAATTCACTAAAAAATTCAAATATCTAATTGATTTATATTTTTCATAAATAATTGATAGCCAATGAATTCAAAATTCATATTCATAAGTCAGTTATAATTATTCCCGCTAACATAACGGCTAGGATATAACAGTAATTTTATAATAAGGGCATCTTGCTATTCGTTTAAACTCACAATTTCATGAAAATCAATTTTCTAAAGAATACAATTTATTTAAACAAATATTTCATAAAAACATCTGGGTGTTACATTCTACCCCCCTTAAACTGAATTTCACCTTCAAAATTCTTCACTTGGAAACAAACAGATGAAGATACCCCTCCTTCATCATATCTTCAAGTTACCATATAGCTTCTTCAAATTGTTAGTTCCTCCATACAACTTTAACCAAGAGAGTGGTCTTATTTCATAGAACTGTTTCGCTACAATCCAGAATCTCTATCGGTTGTTCTTCATAAGAAAGATCTTTCTCCAGCGGTACGACTTCTGAGCTTAGTTCATGTGAAGGATCAGGTATATACTTTCTCTGGAAAAATACATGGAACACATCATGAACTTGAGAGTGATTTGATGAAATTTTCCATCGGTAACCTACCTTCCCAACATGATCCATAATTTCAAAAGGACCAATATACCTAGGGCTCAGCTTGCCCTTCTTTACAAATCTCTTTACTCTCATCCAGGGAGATATTCGTAAGAACACCTTATCACCAATTCAAACTCTAGGTATTTTATTCGGTTGTCAACATAACTTTTTTTTCGACTCTGAGCTTCTCTTATGTGTTGTTGAATATATCTATCTTTTTCATCCATTTCATCAACAAGATCATGTCCTGATAATTTTCTTTCCCCGTATTTTTCCTAGCAAGTTGTATTTCTGCACTTCTTTCCATAGAGGGCTTTATAAGGATCTATCTGAACACTAGTGAGAATAATATTGTTGTAAGAAAATTCCACCAAAGGTAGGTGTTGATCCCAACCACCTTTGAAATCTAGAGATTAAGCTCTCAACGTGTCTTCCGGAGTTTTGATTGTCCTCTCAGACTGACAGTTTGTATGAGGATGATAAGAAATGCTGAAACTTTACTCTATATCCATATCATACTGAAGACTTCACCAGAAATTCGAGGTAAACCTTGGATCCCAATTAGATATAATGGAAAGTGTTACTCCATGCAATCTTACCACTTCTTTTACATATATCCTGGAAAGCTGATCCAGATATAAATCATCTATAATATCAATGAAGTGTGCCGACTTCGTAAAGCGATCAACTATAACCCATATAGCATTATGGCCTTTATATATTTTGGGAAGTCTGATAATAAATTCCATATTGATGTTTTCCCATTTCTATTTTGGTATAGGTAAGGGTTGTAACATCCCCTTAGACTTCTGTCTCTCAGCCTTAACTAGCTGGCAAACCAAGCATCAAGAGATATATTCGACGACATCACTTTTCATGTCATCCCACCATAAATACTCTTTCTAGTCTATCTAAATCTTTGTGCTTCCAGGGTGAATAGAGAATGAGTAACTATGAGCCTCATCCAATAGCTCCTTCTTTAATTCTGGTATGGGAGGAATACAAACCTTGTTACTGAACCTTATTATTTCATCATAATCAAGTTGAATTCAGGAACATTTCTCACCTTATTTGGTATCTCTAAATCTTTCTTCTATGCCTCCTTAATCTTCACTTGTATATATGGTTTAACATTCATTAGAGAAAGAAAATATTTCCCCCCTTCCTTAAAAATTTCAAGATCCATCCCTTAAAAATCCATAAATATTAGATCTTTTTTGATCCTCATCATGGATAGTCTATCATGGTCTTATCAACTCAAAGCATCTCCCACCTAGTTCACTTTTCTAGGGTGGTAAATTATTGAGCAGTCGTAATATTTAATCAACTCCAAAAATCTTATTTGGTGCATATTCAACTTGTTTTGTGTGAAAATATACTTTAAAATTTTATGATCATTATAAAATCACACCTTTCATAATAAATATAATGCCTACATATATTTAATTAAATGATTACTTTAGCTAAATCCAAATCATGAGTTGGGTAATTTTTCTCATGGATTTCCAACTATCATGAGGAAGAAGTTATCACTATATCATTTTTCATGAGAACACATCACAGCTTCTTCTTGGATGCATAACTATAGATCACAAACCTTTCTCTACTACAAGGAAGTGTGAGCACAGGTGAACTAGCTAACCTTTTTTAGCTCTTTGAAATTCTCTTCACATACCTCCATCCAAATGAACTTAAATCCTTTCTGAGTCAACTTGGTGAGTGGATTATATAATTGTGAAAAATATTTCACAAAACTTTGATAATATCCAACCAAACCAAGAAAACTTTGGATCTCAGTTACCGTTTTCGGTCTCGGAACACTTTCAACAACTTCTGTTTTTAATGGATCCATAGATATCCCTTCTCTTGAGATTATGTGACACAAAAATGAAACTTTTCGAAGCCAAAATTTACACTTGGTAAATTTCACATAAATCTTCCCCATTATCAGGGTCTTCAGTACAATTCTCAATTGGTCACCATGTTTTTCTTTACTATTCGAATAGATCACAATATCATCTATAAAGACTAACACAAATTGATCAATATAGTCTCTAAAGACTCTATTCATTAGATCCATGAAGATAGAAAGGGAATTAGTAAGACCAAAATGCATCACTATAAATTCATAGTGTACATACCTTGTATGAAATTTTATCTTTGGTATATCCTCCTTTTTTACCCTTAATTGATGACATCCTAAAAAAGATCAATCTTGGTAAAATATTGAGCTCTGTGTGGCTATTAAAATAATTCATCAATGCAAATAATATTATATTTATTATTGATAGTTATATTGTTAAGTTCTCAATAATCAACGCAGAGTCTAATTGACCCCTCTTTCTTCTTAACAAACAAAAAAGGTTCTCCCCAAGGTGACACACTAGGGAGTATGAATCCATTATCAAGATTCTCTTGGAGTTTATTCTTAAATGTGTACAACTCAATTGGGTTCATTCTGTAAGGTTTATTTGAAATAGGCATAGAACCTGGTACGAGTTCTATTGAAAACTAAACATCACGATTTGGTGGATGACCTGGCAGTTCCTTCGGAAAGAAATCATCAAACTTCCGTACAATGGTTTTATCTTCATCGTGAGTTTCTCCCCAACCATTTGAGATAAATAACCATCATTTATAGGAATCAAGACCCATAATACGAATGAAATTTCAACTGGAATATTATATTCATCCTTGCATTGATAGATAATCATATATTGATTTGGAATATGAAATGTGACTTCCCTTCCTTCACAATTGATATGATATTCATATAGAGAAATCCAATCCATGCCAAGAATCACATCAAATTCCACTATAGGAAGGATCACAAGATTTGCAAGAATTACTTTCTCACAAACTTCAACTGGAGAAGAATTATAAACTTTTGATGTGACCGTTGTTCTATTAGGAGTTGTTATATCTTACTCAACATATAATTTTTGAGGTAATACAATGATACCCTTAGAAAATTCTTCAGAAATAAAAGAGTGGGTGGATCCAAAATTAAATAAAACATTTGATACTTTAGAGTGGATGGTAAGTGCACCTTTCACCACTTCATTATCATACTCTACATTTCCAATAGTGATTGCATGTGACTTTCCTTTTACTTTGTCCTTGATATTTTTTTGATGTCAATCATCATTAATAAACCTTGTATTAGGGAATTGATTAGAATAATGCCCCATTTCCTTGAACTTGTAGCATTGAGTGTAGGAGGTTCATTTTGTGTAGCCTTTTATTTGTTTACATCATTAGACATATTTTTCCCATCACTATATCATTCAATGGCCTAATTACCTTCTTTTTTACACTTAAAACATTTACTAGTCCCTTTAATACAATTTCGTCCATGTTTTTTCCCACACTTTGAGCATAAGGGAAAATCATCTTCTTTTTAGTGTGGTCTTTAGATTTTCCTTTGAATTCCATTTTTATCTTCTTATCAAACCCATATGACTGATGGTTTACTCTAATATCTATCTCAACCATGAGAGCACATCAAAAAATTTCCTCATAGCAATTAAATTCCCTTATGGCTAATTCCCTTTGGAGACTTGGTTTTAAGCCACTAAATAATTGATCAAATTTACTCTCAAGTTGGATAATAATTCCAGAAGCATACATTTTATGTTTTCTAAAGTTTTATTCGTAGGTACTAATGGGTTCATCGTCTTTTTTCTTAAGTTCAAGGAACTCTTAATCCATATTTTTTGAAGAATACAAGGAAAGTAATTATTGAAATATAAATTGTTGAACTCAACCCATTGCATGGACTCAATTTCATCTCCTTGCCTCATATTATTGATAATATTCCACAATTGATCAGATTCACCTTCTAAATAATATACTACTAAGATGATTTTACCATGTTCATAACATTATAGAACTGAAAATATCTTTTTAGTGGTACTGATTCATTATTCAGCCACTAATGGATTAGAAGATCCACTGAATGAAGTTGGACGCTACCTCATGAATAATTCAACAGAAGTTTTCTCCATCCTTTTCTCATTTGGAAGTATTTCATGATTCATAGCTTGAGAAAGTTATGTGATCATGGCTACAAGACGTTGCATTCCAGCTCCCAAAACATTTGGTTTCTTAGGGGGAAAATCATTTTATTTCCTGTCACATTTAGCATTAACGTGGTTCCTTTGGGTTCCTACCATTGACTAAAACCAATAAGTATAGTGTGAGAAACACGAAAAATAATGGTAAAACCACATAATTTAATAATAAAATTTCAATTTTGTACACTTTAGGTTTTATCCTAGGTTATTCATGAACATCTATAAAACACTATGATAGGTTTTTAACCTATACTTAGACATATTGTTAGGGTTCTTACTAAGGTTCTCTCATCCTAGTTTCCAATGATTAACTATAACTTTTCTCTGATACCAAATATAATTGCCCATACTTTACATATATATATTACTTCAACATTGAAGAATATTTATTGCATAACATAACAAAAACCATGCAAGACCGTATAGGTTTAGTGCGTTTAGAAACAGGGAAACATAAACAACTGGTTCATAAAACATCTATATTATCTCCTACTTATTTATTCATAACTAGACACATTTTTTATATATATTAATTAATACATGTCTTCCTGGCCTGGGAAAAAACATATGAAACGGTGGGATTAAATTCCCAGTAAGGGTAAACAACGTAAATATCAATTATATAATAATCATAAGAACATATCATTTAAAAATCTCATCCTGCATATAAAAGATCATAATATCATGTCATAGGATAAATCATAAAAGTGAAATGTAATCCCAATAGTCATAATATAATACATTTAATTTTGCAACATATGCAAATAAGAATAGAAAATCATTTCATATTAGTCAAGGCTCATTTCCAAGACCATCATAGCGGACAAATTCTATTACTGAACCAAGTTCGCTTCTCATTCCAGCCCTGTATTACTGAACTGTATTTACTTGTCCTTATAGTAATATCTATCTCATGAGATATAAATCTTTACCCTATTTATTGGATGGATATATATGTCCCATCCATCTCATAATGAAACTATTCTTATGTGTTCCACAAAAACATAAAAACATTCACCATAGAAAAACCCATGAAATAAAATGGGTTTCTTAAAAACCATTCCAAACAAATGTATTTCCTAAATAACATTACATAATAAACTCAATAAAATAATTGTAAAAATATGGATATAAATATAACCATATTTATAGAGTTTCATCTTAGATGGAAAATAATTTTGAGAAAACACATGAAATTAATTCTCGAGGAAAATATACTTTCTTCTTTAAAAATGTTTTCTTTTCTCAAAATCCAACACAATTTTAGAAGAAATAATTTTATGTGAAAATAACTTTGTATTATTGTAGGTTAATCTTGAAATAAATAAGGTATTATGAAAGTGTAAAAATCCTTTCATACTGTACAAGTTAAAAAAACATTCTTCTCGTACTTTTTTTCGAAAAAGTCAAAAAGTACCACGTACCAAAAACAACAAAAGATTTTATTCACACCGTTTAGTAAAAATTCACCAATGGGTAAAATTGACTTTAAAATTTTATCAAAGGATATAAATATTATTTTGAAATACATATTTATGAAAAATGGATGTGGATGGTAAATATACCCTGGTAAATACTTTTGAATAAACAATCTTGAATAAAAATGAGATTTGTAAAGTTATCTCTTACCTTAGGTCTGATATGATAAGTATGTATTCGAACATCCTATAAAATGATTTAAATAATGTTACTGATTTATTCCAAAATCATAATCATTTTTATGATAGTATTTATGATCATATTTTCATCCGTTTGTTATTAACATTTCACTGTTACTTGTTATTTGGGTATTAACTTCTTTATGTTCTTATGCATGTTTTGTCAGATAAGTTCTTATTCCTATTTTTAGGTTATAGTTATATAATTTACATCATGGTATTATTATACTATATATCATATTTATTCATTCAATTCATTTGTATAATAATTCTTTAATGAACATTATGTAGAATGAATCACATCACACCGTGTAGACGGTAAGCCATACATACGCATGCGTGACGATATCGTTCCCATAATTGTTGAATGGTATTGAAGTGGATGGTGTATAGTATCTCAGAATAAATATTATTTTATATTAATCTTATATATATTTATTAATTCCATCATTATAATAATCCATGAAAGGTGGGGGTGAAAAACAGATTACACCACGGCGTGGAGACGGTAAGTCATACGTACGCATGCATGGTGATTTCATTTTTAATAGGATAGGTAGAAGGTGTAAAATGGTTGTTTAATAATCATAATAAAATGTGAGTATATAATTACTACTGGACTTATTACTTTATAATGAAACAACTCATGATGTAGAAGTAGAAGAATAAATAAGTTTGAAATAATTGGTAAATCAAATTACCTCTTCTTTGACGTGCCTCCTCTAAATCTCCTCTTAGAGCACTAGATTTGGTCTTTGAAGAATAAAATGACCTATATAATGTTTTTATGAAATTTTATAAGGTAAATGGGTAGAGTTTGGTCGATATTTAAGGCTCAAAATGAAGTGAGTAATTGAGGGAGGAAATTCCCTTTTATAATTAAGGTGAGGGGAACTTTTGGAAACCTCAAAAATATTAATTTATAATAAAATAAAAACCCACTTAAAACCCTCAAAAAATGACCCAATTTAGAATATGAGATGATATAGGCTTTTAATATCATCAACTAATAAATTTTAGACAAGTTTTTATGTCAATTTAAGCATTATAATTTTAATTAACACTTAGTTATTCTATTTAATTTTTAACTAGGGTAACAAATATTTCAATATTAAAAGTGTAAAATATTTACTTATTTGAAAAAAATTATACCATAAATGAATAAATTATAATATTTTAGACCATATAATAATTTTTTTATATTTTTAATAATGTTTTATTATATTTAAATAATTTAAGAAAACCTTATTTTGACAAAATATGAATAGGGTAAATTTTGACACTATTTATTTCATGGATTTTTTGAAATATAAAAATAAGAATTGAACCTCGTTAAAAATATTTTACTATATACCTAAGTGGTCAAGGTAATCTAGAAAATTCATATTACATAATAATTATACCAATTTATATTTATTAAAATATTTTTAATAACATTTATCTGATCAATTCATTAATAAAATAATTACTACCTCAATTTTTTGTAATTATTTAATATACTTATTTTTTTAATAAAATTAAAAAAATATGATTAAAATAAATCCATTATATTTCATAATAATAATTTTAGTATAATTTATATTCTAAAAAACCCAAAATTACAAATACTATACTCTTTAAAACATGAATGTGACAAATTTATCATAACTTTAAATAAAATAATATAAGCGTCATAATCTCTTATTTAAGACTATAAATGTTCAATAAGTATACCCTTAGATTATTATGGTTGATATATACTTGACTGATATGGTTTGGTCAAGTTTTTGGTCCTTTTTATGATTATTAATATTTTAATAAAAATTGTTTTATTGATTTCTCATCAATTAATTATTTTTGTCTTCATCAAAGTATAAGTATTTAAGGTAATTATTTATTTTCTATAAATTACAAATAAAATTACATGATAAATAAAAACATTTTATCTTTAAAATTATTATTTATAATATAATTTATCTTCTTTATAACCATATATTAAAAATAATTTAATTATTAAAGTTTGAGTGAGACATATTTCACTTTTCTTTAAATAAAATAAATTAAATGTATTAATCTCATTTAAGTGGGTTCCAATGGATACCATTTTGACCCAAGTATGTTTTAGAAAAAATTATAATCATCAAATTATATTAATATAAGTGTTAGGGTAATTTTATAATATTATTTTTACCCTTAATTACTGGCTTTACCATGTTAATAAAATTTATCGAAGTTGCTATTCATATTTCCCAAAAATAAAATAAAAATATTTACATAATTTGGACCTAATAATTCCAAAAATGTAATAAATTTTTCAAAATTCAAAACATAAATGATTCAGTAATTAATTTAAAATTAATATCGTTGTTGAAATGGGAAAACGGGTTTTAAAAGTAAAAATATTGCAAAAGATTGAAAGGTTTTTACATCTGAATTTAATTAAAAATTAATTCCAATGACCAACATTATATTAAATGGTAGAAATATATTATATTTATATTTTGAAACCTATTCAATAATATAATTGAATAATATAAATTATTTCAATGAAAAGAGTTATTTTCAATTAAAATTTAGCGTATTTTTACTATTCATCAAAACGTGAAAGTTATCAGAAAAATATCAGAAATTCATCCAAAGTAAATTTTTATATCCCACTTCAAAATAACATGTTTATGATATCATATAAAAAATTTCAATGTGTTAAAATCTTGATTTAAAAGGGGTTCGTCATTCAATGGTGTAAAATTAACCTTAAAAAATAGGTTTTTATACATCAAATAAGGTTTTATTCATACCCTATGACTAAAATATCCATTGGATTAATATAAAAAATATTTTATTAAGTATATAGCACATATATATCTCATTAATTTCATTACCAAAATTAATTCACTCAAAAATACAAATATCCAATTGATTTAAATTTTTCACAAATAATTGACAGCCAATGAATTCATAATGCATTTTAATAAGTTATTCATAATTATTTCCGCTAACCTAATAGCTATGCTATAATGGTAATTTTATAATAAGGGAATCTCATGGTTCGTTTAAACTCATGATTACGTGCAAAGCATTCTACTGAAGAATAGAATTTATTTAAAGATAATATTTCATAAAAATATTCGGGTGTTATAGTAGGCTACTAACAATGGTGTCTAATATTGTCCAGTTCGTGAGTATATAGAGAAGTAGTTTGCAGGTATAATAATAAAGTAGTAAATAAAATCTATAAAACCCATGTCAGAATAGGCTTCCCATGGACCACCTGTCTGATGCTACCTGCTTTGGACCACACCAGTATGTCTATGAATTATTATGATTTATGATTCAATTTGTATAATAGGTTTGGGACCTAAGTATTATTGTCAGGGCATCCCCCGTTGATCATGTTCATATAAGGGATGAATGGGTACCATGATATTTAAGGTTTATATAATTAATTGAACCAATTTCACCATGTGTGTAAATTATTAATGAATCTAAGTATGTTCTTTGAATTGTAAGACACATCCTTAATTAACTGATTAGATTCCTGAGTCTAACCCAAGCATTCCTCATAGGGAACCCAGGTATTGTTGTAGGTGTGTTATGAACCCATCACACTACAAGCTTATCCATGGGATCCCACATAGGAACCTAGGTATCTCATAAGGTATGGTATAATGGAATTTCCCTCTTATCTCATCCTTGGAATTCCAAAAAATAAATCCAAGTGTCAGCCATGGTATTATATAATGCACTTACCTCTAAGTCCATACCTAGAATTCCATGTAAGAAACCCAAGTGTCACTTATGGAATAATATAATGCACTGCCATTTAAATCCATACTTTTAATTTCATGGAAGGAACCCAAGTTTCATTCATGAAATAATATAATTCCATAGACCAGATGGTCCCTTCCATGGAATTCCTCATAGGAATCCATTTGTTTCCCATGGAGTATTGTAAACCCATTTCTAATTCATTTTAATTTAATAATCCTGATAATATTTTCCATGGAGTTATGAGTTAGAGCCCACGTATCACTCTCGACATAGAATACTGAATGTTCATGTACTAAAACCTATCTATACCATTTATTATGATTTTAGTTCAATTGGTCATTTCCTTACAAGGGATAACTCTAGAATGTATGAGAATGAACAAGGCCTAGGGATGTGGGCTCACCATTCCCTCTGGAATTTATTCTAATACTCATATCATTCCAATAATTATAACATCCCAAATACAAGGGGAAAGGAATAAACCCCAGGAGGTGATTCAACTACATAATCAAATTGATCATTTGTCAAATTTAACAACATTACATTGTGGTGGTTCTAATTGTGGTTTTAAAACTCCAATGGTGATGAAAATCCTCAGAGGTCACATACGTCAAGGTCCAAAAAGTTTAATATATGAAAACCCCATTTTATGATATGAATCATAGGATGACTGGTGTGTGGCACAATGGAACAATGGTTAAATCACTAGACTTCTATGTAAAATCATTAAACATTGTACCTTAGATGAATAGTATATTACTCCTCCATTATTGGTCTCTAGTTTGGGATAGAATGGAAGAAAATCAGATAAATAGATGAATGCCCTTAAAATAGGGAATATTAGATAACATGGATTTAACATTCCATGTGGTGAGATAAATGAATAAAAGAATAAAGAGGATTAAAGAGCTAACCAGTACACTTCTAATGTGATTAATGGTGAAGGAATCGAACAACGGATGAAGGAGATATCTCAAAGCCTACTTTGAGAAGATAGGGGGATCCCATGAAGGGGGAGAGGTTTTTGTGTGTGGGTGGGAAATAAAAAAGGGAGAAAACTTTTAAATAAGGTAGTTGAAATGGGTATTTCATCCCTTTTTAAAGTACTCATGGTTTGGAAGCACGGTTTTCAAAATCGTGCACCTAACTGTGTGGGATCACTACCTAAGTGGATCTAACCTTGCATGGTTTATGAACTTTTTTCCTAACCATGCACACACCATGCGGATCACCTCTTCAATTCACCTTCACCAAATCACATGGCCATGTGTCCCCCCTTACATGGTATTTCCAACCATGCTCCTCTATATATGGGCCTCTGGTTGAGCCAGAAAGCTACTACTAACAGTGTGAAAACCATGTGTCTCATGTTGTTTCTCAAAAAATAGGAGCACCAAGCTTCAAACAATCCCCAAAAGCTCTCAAACCCTCCCCAAACCCTTAAATAACTTACATTAGTATAAACTAAGAGGTTTAAATAGTAAACTAAAGTAACAATACCTCACTAAAAATTCATGATCTTACAACCTCCCCTTCTTAAAAAAACACATCTTCATTTTCCATTCTAAGGGTGTAAAAACATCACATAAGAGTATTTTTTTCAACTGAGCATGTATATCGGCCTCTCACTCCTTTCTTTCATCATGTACATATATGTTCTACCGCCGCACCAGTACTAGAGGAACTGACCTTCCTTAGAGAAATTTTGTGCTCCGATCATCAATACAAATAGTATGCTTCTTAAAAGAGGTATAAACACCTACATTAGTATCATTAGGATAAAAAATGTGATATGGGTCTAAATAATAATATATAATTTATGAGATATGGAATACATCATGCATGTACCAGTACCTCTAAGTTAATTTCAACTGATAGTCTATTGTCTTGACTATATCCAAAATGTCAAATGGTCCAATGAACCTAGGTGAAAGCATCCCCTATTTTTGAATCTGTTAGTTCCCTAATCTAGGGAAGATATGTAAGATGACCTGATCCCCTACCATAGACTCTAGAGGTCATTTATAGTAATCTACATTAGAATTATTCCTAGAATAATTTGTAAAGACTCATAAAATTCAATGGAATTTTTTTTTCAAATTTTTTTTGGGATTTTACAAGAACGCAGTTTCTGACAGCGCCTGATTCCGAGGCCCGGTGTGCCCGGAATCATTTTCTGAAGTTTATCTCAGGTACGTTCAGTGAACGAATGAGCGGGTCTTTCTAACTTTTGAACTGGTGCTCAGAATCGAATTCTGAGGGCACCAATGGAATCGCAGCGCCAGAAATTGTTTAGAAACACCTTTTCTGGAGTTGCGTTTGCTTGGGTGTGGTTTTTAATTTTTGGGGTTAAGTTAAGAAATAAAATAAAAGTGGTGCGACACTTTATTTTATTTTACTTAAAGCGGCTTAAGCTAAGTTAAGCGGATGAGGTGGAACCCACAATATCCTACAAACTTGGTAGGATATTTGTGAGGTGGGGCCCGCATGAGCCCCACCATTTCTTTCCCTCTAAGTAACGCACCCGCAACCCCCCTCTTTAATGAAAGTCAACCGTGTGTTTTTCTGGTTAAGAAACGCCTCATTAATTGGGCAGTTAAATCGTTACAATTAATTCTTTGAATTAATTGTTCGTTTCTTATCTTTTGATTTTTAAATTCTTTTGTTGATAATAAAATAAGAGGAGGACTTATTTTATTATGGTTGAGGGGTTTCTTGTTGAGAGAATTTGGAGAAACTCTAACGGTTGAAGATCTTCATCCTCCTTCGCGAAGAACGCGAAGAACGCGAAGAACGCTTGCCTCTGACGAATGGCGACGAAGAGCGCCGAACCCTCGGAGATCGACGACGTGACGCTGTGTACCGCGACGTCAACGACGCTTCTTTCGCGACGCCCCTTCTGTGACAAGATGATCCTTTTCTTCCGCGACGGTTAATTCTGCAACGAACTCACGTTCGACGACAATGTTGAGGTAGGGTTTTGTTTTGTGAATGTTAATGAACCCCATGTTACTTCCTTCTAAATCAAAGAACGTGGATCATCTAAACATCAAGTTGATCCACGAAGAATATGTTGTGGGTTGGGAATTCTTGTTTGCGTAAAAACTATAGGGGTTTATTGCTTCTTGTTTGTGAAACATCCTTTGTCATTCCTCGTCTTATATTTTTGGGCTGCTTGTTATCATCTTAATGGGAGGAGGTTGGACCGCACGAACACGGCCGACCCTCCTCCCCCTTTGTTGTTGTGTTGTTGCAGTTCGGAAGATGGTGGCATGGTGGGACGGCACCGTGCGGGAACCTGGAGGAATGCGGCAAGAATGCGCGGCACCGTCGCGCCGCGCCGCCGAGGCCGAACGAAAGTGTGGTCGTAATTGGGACTGCGAAGGCGAACGGAAGACTCCGTGGTTTGTTCTTTTGACGTGCGGATCGACGGGAATTGACGGAATGGGCCACAGAGCGTTTTGATGTTTTCACAGTGAAGAACGGGACCCGGGATGAGCATCGGCGCAGACGGAATTGGAAACGGACCACCGGAGCAACTCCGGTGGCCCGCAGACACCACCGGCGGCGCGGGTCGCCGGCGCGGCGGCGCCGGAGGTGGCTCCCCGGCGCGCCGCCTGGAGAAACCACCGCGGCTGAAGCCGCGTCGGCGAGCGGGTGGATCCCGTGGCCGCGCGGGATCCAGGGGGGACACAGCGCGCGCCGCGTCCGCGGAGCGCCAGCTCGCTGGCCGAGCCAGCGAGCCACCCGGTCAAGCCGGGCCGGGTCGCGCCCTGTCGGGTCGGACCTGGACCCGGGTCGGGTCGACCCATTTCGGGCCGACCAGGGGGTTTGGGCCGGGTCAGACCGGGCCCAGACCCCCCATTTTCGGATCACTTTCAGTCTTTTGTTCATATCTTGGGCTACGGACCTCCGATCGATGCACCATCAGTTGTGATGCAATCCTTGGATCTAGGCGGTCGTTTCGATATATTACACTCAATTTTTCTAAGAACTTTGGGTTCGTCCGGGTTGGTTCGGATACGAAACCAACCGGGCCCTCAGAGCGGAAATGCTCATATCTTGAGTTCTGGACGTCCGATTGACGTGTCATTGACTTTGTTGGTTTCCTCTTGATGAGACGAAACTTTTGGCTTACTTTGCTCGAGGTTTGGATTTCGTCGGAGTGCGGTCGGGTTGGTTCGCTCACGAAACCAACCGGGCCCTTGGAACGGAAATGCTGATAACTTTTAGACTGGACGTCCATTTGACGAACCATCTGCGGCGTTGGTGATCACATTGAGAAACGGTCCCTATGGGCATACCCTATGAGAGTTCGGGGTAGAGTTGAGACAAGTCCATGTTGGTTCGCACACAAAACCAACCGGGCCCCTAGGACGAAAAGGCTAATAACTCACAGACCAGGCATCCAATTGACGCGCCGTCTATTGCGTTGAGACCCCTATGATGAGGCGGTCCTTTGAGATACTTCTTCGTGTGACTTTGAGATACTTGGAGTATCGACCTATAGCTCATGGAGCAGACCCTCTCGGAGACGAGCGTACGGAGTACGGAGACCGTGAAGCTGGTTGAGACCTGACGACTGCTTGACCGAATCTACTTGGAGTGAGTCGACTAGCCCAGTGGACAGAGCACTACTTTGTTTGGGTGCAGACCCATGGAGGACGGAGCACTACCTGTTTGATAGTGCAGACCCGCGATACTCATCCGGAGAGTACCTCTGCAGGCTACTAGGGGGTGTGCACTACTGTGTTTGGGTGGCATACCCCGGTGGGATGCACTACTGTGTTTGGGTGGCTGGCCCATGGTACTCGACAGGAGGAGTACCTCAGCAGTCTTAGGTTAGTGAGCAGTACCTCGGAGTCATGACAGGACCACTGTACACTCCAGAGACGGGGCTCTTCAGCAGTTATGGTTTCGATAATGAAAATCCTGGTTTGAGATGAGACTTTTGAACTTTGTGTTTACCTCATGATTGAGATGGGTCACTTGATAACTTAGGTATATGTATGGGCGTATACCTGGGTAGTTTTTATCCGTTGATTTCATGATCTTGGTGATTTCCTCATGTTTGAGATGGGTTAATTGATAACTTAGGGCTTATACCTAAGTAGAGGTTATCTATTGAGATCTTCTTTGGGGTTATCCTTGTTGGTTTTAGTGAGACCTTAGGGGTCTCGGGGTCCCTACTGAGTATCGTTATACTCACCCCTACACAGGCTATGCCCGCACCTCGTTGTGTTGGTTGCAGATGACGGGCAGTGCTGATGGAGGCTGAGTGTTCGAGGACTGGACGGTACCCGGAGGAGGACCTCACGACGAGACAGTATCCGGAGGTGGACTTCACGATGAGACGATACTCGGAGGAGGTTGACGGGCGAGAGTGTTATCTGTACCTACCCTTCAGGTAGGATCTGTGGTGGACGATCCAGGAGCTACGCCACCTGTACCTACCCTTCAGGTAGGATCCGAGGAGGACGACCCAGGAGCCGCTTCTGTTCTTCCAGTTGTTTTCTTTTTCTGTTGTACTTTGTTCAGTTGTAGTTGTACTTTCAGTTAGGTTTGTATTCTGGCCCATTTACCTTTCATCACTTCTCTTTGTACTTAGTGTTTTACTTCCACTTGTACTCTGTGGTGTTTTTTTTACTTTTATAAAGGCAATGCCTTCCCAGTTATCGGGATTTACGCCTTTAGTGCTAGTCGCCAGCCCCTGGCCTATGGAAGGTGGGCTTGGGGTAGTCACGACACGGGCCCTGAGGACAGGTCGTGACAAATTGGTATCAGAGTAGTCGGTTCTACCGCAAAACCTATAACTCTGATATTTTCTTTCTGTGAAGCGATAGTGTTAAGAGTAATGAGTGTGGTTTTCAGTTCAGGGAGTCCAGTGTTGGTGTGGCCGGCCGACGTATCCATACACCAGGACCCTGAAAACTGATTTCCGACATTGTGCACGAAAACACTGATTGCGTGTGTGTTTCCATAAGTTTTTAAAAGTCAGCTCAAACCAGGTCAGCTCACCAGGTATAATCGTTTGACTGTGTCACGTTGTTTCTTTCAAGATGCCTTTTCACGGACGACCAGCTAGAGCCCAGAGGGATGTGCGTACTGACAGCCTGCCGAGCGACGAGGCTTCGATACAGGGCCCTCTTGCAGTTGAGGAACCAGCGGTACTACCATACATTGGGCCACCAATGCCACTAGCCCCAGCAGTAGGCGATTCACGCCACTTGAGCGCACTGCACGAGTTCCAGTGCTAGAGAACACTCAGGTTCCGGGGAGAGACGGACCCGAAGGCGGCTGAGGTTTGGATGGATGCTGTGGTGAGAGTCTTCAGGCTAGTGGGGACGCCTGCAAACTTCATGGTGATCTTTGCTTCCAGCCTTCTTCAGGCAGCATTAGGCAGGTAGTGGAGCCACTTATTCCAGTTTTTTGATGGGATGACCTTCACATGGGAAGACTTCGAGACCTTCTTCAGGGTGGATTTTGTGCCAGTAGCTCTACACCCCGAGCATGTACAGGAGCTGCTTCCTTTGCCGCAGGGTTTTCAATCAGTAGCCGAGCCATCTATGGGAAGTAGACAGATTATGCAGAGGTCCAAGAGGACCAGAGCCAGCCGTATGAGGAGCAGGAAGTGTTATGAATGCGGCGGGAAGGGTCACCTGGCACGTGACTGTCCGACTCCTCGTACAGTTGATCCGCAGGCTTTGGAGGATCCACCGAGGCAGAAGCAGCGGTGGGTGCTTGAACAACAGTCGAGCAGTGAACAAGGCAGTAGAGCTCCGGGAGCAGATGGACAGGAGCGGAACTAGTGGATACATCCCCTGTACTTCTAGTTCCATATTGTTGTTGTATTCGTGTCTTTGTACTATGAGCTACAATAATAAAAAGACACTTATCTTTGTTTTCTTTCTTGTCCTTTTGTTTGGTTGATACTGAGTGGTCCCGGTTAAAACTATTGACTTGACCCTCACTTTCGAGATTTCTACTGGAGGAGACCCAGTGACCTCACACTGATGCCGACAATGTTACTCGACCCTTGGAGGCGAGAGTGATAGTTGGATCTCTTGGTAGTTACGTCGAGGCCTTACGACGTCATCCATGGAATGAATACATCATTCATGTCCAGATTTACTGTATTAGGCAATGAACGTGGTTCATCCAGGGGATGAGACCAAGTTTCTCTTTTCGGAAAAGGATAAATTTTAGCAGCTCTTTCATATCATAGGCAAAGAAGGTGCAGATCATCCAGGAGCGGATGAAGACTGCACAGTGCAGTAAGAAACAGGAAACTGGCACCAGTCTTAGAGACTCAGGCATGTTAAATGTTTCAAGAAGTGGAAGCTTTAAGGATAGATGAGTCTGCGAAGTAGCAGACATGGAAGCAGAGCTAGGGGAGCAGCATGAGGTGGTGTACGTTTTAACATTCTACAACCACCCGCCTTAGTTGTCCCCGCCAGGCTCAGGGAGCTGGAGGGCAGGGGAAGAGAGTAGATGCGTGCGGTCAGGGAGAGTGACCGATGGCTCTAAGAATGATTCGAGGGACAGTCTGTGTCCACTACTAGCTACCGTAGTAACAAAAAATATGAATCATTCCTTCCTTCCATGAATCTTGTCCTAGACCTAGAGTTTCCGGTAAGTCATAGACTTGACCCTCACGTATGGAGATACCTTGGGAGAAGACTTGATAATCACACTTATGCTGACAGTGTGGTCAGACCCTCGAGGTGAGAGTTTCGGTTGGAATCTCTTGGTGGCAGCGTCGAGGCCTTACGACGTTGGTTTGAGTATGGACTGGGCAATCACAGTTCGTACACAAATTGACGGTATTAGGCAAAAAGGTTTTGGTTTAACTACGACGTCGGAATGGGTTTTCCTTGGTCGGTGAAAAGGAAACCCCATGCAGCACAGGATAAACTCATGCACAAGAGGGTGCGACCGATCACTCTTGAGTCGGTCAACCTTACCCTCGTGGCAGCAGTCGTTTTGAGTTCTAGTTCTAAATAGGAATTGGAGACCTCTAGAGTTCGAGGATGACGATCACGTCCTTATACGGGTCTCACCTCAATGATGTTTACAGAGATATGGCCAAGGCGGAAAGTTATCTCCGAGGTTCAGCGGACCTTCTTAGGTCCTCAGCTGGGTAGGCGGGGTGGTTTATCGCTTGACCCATCCACCTCAGTTGCACCAGGTGCACGACGACTTCCACGTATCTCAACTGAGGAGATATATGTGTGATCCTTCGCATACCATTGACCATGGGGAGCTAGACTTTGGTGATGGGGTGACTTTCACGGAGGTTCCTGTAGAGACCTGAAGCCTGACTTACATGTACATTACATTAGATTTGCGGAATACTTAGTACATAACAAAAACACACACACAAGGATCGTAATAGTTTAGTGTCTTTGGAAACTCGGAATATAATCTTCTAATCCTGGTGAAAGATCTTCAACATCTCCCATAAAGATCTTCCTTTTTTTTATACCTAAAACCTTTCTTTATATCTTGGGGAAAAGAAAACATAAAAGGGTGAGCTCAAATGCTCATTAAGGGTAAATAAAAGAAATATCAATCACATCATATACATAAGAACATAACTTTTGGAAATCTTAACCTGCAAAAGAGATCATAATATCATAACATGGGATAAATCATAGTAGTGAAATTTCATAACTTAAAACATGAAACTTTGTGTCATACACACATAATCATAGAGAATCATTTCTTGTTAGTCAAGACTCATTGCCAAGACTATCTTAGTGGACAAAGTCCCTTTCTGAACCGAGTAACCCTCATTTCAGTCCTGTTTCACTGAACCGGTATAACCTACCGTTCCAGCCATGTCTATCTCATGAGATATAAAATCTTTACCCAATGAATTGGAGGGAGATATAGGTCCCACCCATCTCATAATGATACCATTCTTATGTGTGCCACAAAATCATAAATCATACATCATAGCATAACCCATGAAATAAAATGGGATTCTTAAACATCATGCCATCAAAACATAATCCATAAACAATTGATATCATTTCATCATAAGAAAATTGAATCCATTTAAATCATAGAGAAATTTTACTTATACACATATGAAATAATTTCATCTTAGATGTAAAATATTTTCAACAAAATACTTGAAATGAATTCTTGAGGAAAATATCCTTTCTTCTTTAAAATCATGTTCTTTTCACAAAATTCCATGCAATTTTAAAAGATAAGGGTTTTATTGAAAATAATCATGCAATCTTGTAGAGGAAGCTTCTTGAAAATGAGGCGTTATGAAACTGTAAAAATCCGTTCACGTCGTATAAGTTTAAAATAACATTCTCCTCGTACTTTTGTCGGAAAAGTCAAAAAGTACCTTATATGGTAACCAAAAGAAAGATTTCATTCATACAATGTGGTAAAAAGTAAATAAAGGGTAAAAATGACTTTAAACATCCATGGAAGAATGGTAAATATTTATGAAATCATTTTTAGAAATCATGGTCATGGATGATAAACGTAACCCCAGTAAATACTTACGTATAAGCAATCTCGGATAAAAATGAGATTGAAAATTTATCCCTTACCTTAGGTCCGATTTGCTTCATAATTGTCCGAACCTCCTGTATAATGATTTAAATAATGTCATTGACTAATTACAGAATCATATTCATTGTTATTATATCATATATGGTTCACTTATGATTTTATATTACCCGTTCTTTTGTAAATTCATGTTAAAATAGCGTTTTGGGTAAAATCGTCTCATTTGTCGTTCGTGTTTTAACTTGTAATTATTCATATGATTACTTAGATAATTATTACTTAATTATAGAATATAAAACATGATTTATATATAATATATATTCAGAATATACATATATATAATGGATCGATAAATGGAAAGAAATACACTGTTCATGGAGACGGTAGGTCGTACGTACGCATGAACGCTGTTTTGGTTTCCTTATTGAATTGAGTGGAATTAAGTAGATGACATACATATATATACACATAAATACAGTAGCTTTATAATGTCATATATTCAATTATTATTGCTTATATATACTTTATAATCATTCTTAAATGGTTAACATGGAGAATGAATCTCATCGCGTCGTGGAGACGGTAGTCCGTACGTACGCACGAGCGATGATATCATTTCCATAATTATTGAATTGAATTGGAGTGGATGATAAAATATATCAGAATAATTATGATGTTATAATAACTATGTATATTTATTATTTAGACCATAATACCCATCCATGTAAGGTGTTGGTGGAAAAACAGATTACACCACGGCTTGGAGACGGTATTCCGTACGTACGCACGCGCGGTGATTTCATTTTCCGTAGGATGGATAGATGGTGAATTAGGATTGTTTCATACTTATAATAACATATCAGTATATGAGTGATACTGATGTTATTACTTCATAATGAAACAACCTAAGAATAAGAAGTGGAAGAAGAAATAAAGGTGAAAGAATTGGTAACGGAAATTACCTCTTCTTTGAAGCGCCTCTTTGAGACCTCCTCTTAGGGCACTAAAATTGGTCTTTGAGGAAGACCAGAACCTCTAGGATGTTTCTAGGGAAGTGGAGAAGAGATTTTTTCAGGGGTTGGACGATCTTGAAGGCTCAAAGTTGTGTGAGTAAGAGAGGGAGGAGGTTTTCTTTTATAAGGGAGGAGAGGGGCACCTTTGGAATATCTCAAAATATTATTTTATATTAAAGTAAAAATCGGTTTATAATGGTTCCAAAGGGAATTATTTCGAAGGTAAAGTGGGAATGGGTCGAAATACTATCAACCAATAGGATTTAGATAAGTTTAGGTTATTATTTTAACCTTATCAATTAGATTTAACTCTAAGTTAAATAATTTAACTTTTACCGTGACTTTTTGTTTTCTTACACTATATGGTTAATACACTTACTATAACATGCCAAAAGAACCCCAAGTTGTTTATTATTAATATATATATCCGTATCTAAGTAATTTGGCCGAACCTTAGATTTTTAGGAATAAAATAACAATTAATAATATAATATTTGATTTAAAAACTATTTTGTGTCAATTTTGACACTATTTGATATATGATTTTTGTGAAAGTCATATCAGAATTATATGTTCGAACCAAGTTGATTAAATAAACACTAATATATCATAGTAACCTATAAAATTATTTTAATTCATAAAAAGTCTCAAATTACATTTATTTGAGCATTTATAACATTAATTATGTTAACATTTCCTTAAAAGGGTAATTACTGCATCATCGTTGTGTCATAAATAAATTAATTTATTTAAAGTCTAAAAATTATAAATAAAATATCATTATGTAGGAAATATTTTTATCTTTCTAATGAATATTTATAGTCGAATTTATCTTATGTATAACCCCATATTAAAAATGTTTTAGTTATTAAAATTTGATTTTAACTATTTTAACTATTCATTAAATAAAATAATATTAAATGTCATAATATAATCCAAGTGGACCTAAATGGTCATATTATATTAATAAGGTTGTTTTTGGTCGAATTACATTTATCCAATAGAATTAGGACATGTGTTAGGGTAATAGTAATATCATATTTACCCTTAGTTACCCTATTTACTATTAACCGCGGTAAAAAAAGTAAAAAGTTACTATTCACCAAAAAATTGTTTTTATCTCATTGAACCACATTTTACTTACTGACATCAACCGTGTCTCTCAGATATTTGAAATTCCATTCACAGAAGCGGTAAAATTAAGATTTATGAAAAAATTAATTTTTTAACTACCACTTTGTAGTTTCACTATTCATCAAAAATTGAAGTTTTTCAGAAAAATGCCAAAATTTCACCCTAAGCTATAATTGATATTCCGAATTCAAAAATGATTTCTATTTTACAAAATTCCCAATATATAAGTTGCATTAATTAATTTTATAATTAATTTCCGTTGTCACAACAAATAGCGTGTTTTTAAGAGATAATAACTATCAAAAGATTAGCACTTGTTTATGTCTGGTGTAAATGTGAAATTACATACAATGACCAACATTGTATTGAATTGTAAAAATATATTCTAAATATACTTTAAAACCACGTAAATTAATAATTTATCACTATTAATTATTTCGATTGAAAAAAGTTGTTTTTAATTAAAATTTAGTAATTTTCACTATTCATCAAAATATGAAAGTTATCCGAAAATCACCAAAATTTCACCCTAAGATAATTTCGATATTACGAATCCAAAAATGAATTCCATTTTGAAAAATAAAATTTACAAAATTTCATAAAGTGGTTATTACTATTCATAACAGCTAGTTTTAATAATATTTTAATAGCATATTGTTGTTTAGTGAAACTCGTTATTGCATACTACACATGCTATCGAGGAAGGTCATGATTGCGTGTAATGCAAGGAAAGTCAAGGATGCGTGTTGTGCAAGATTATTTTGGAGTAGCGTACAACACAAGACATTAGTGAAATTAAAAATAATATTTTTCATAAAATCTTGGGCTGTTACATTCTACCCCCCTTAAAATGAATTTCGCCCTCGAAATTCGTTGGGGTTATAAATGGTTTACTATTCGAAAGTTTCTTTAATAGAAACCCACATCGTAAAAAAGAATACCAAAACCAATCTTTAAAAACAAAAGTATGAAACGTAACGGTTACCCAAATAAACTAATCACTGGGTTTCCAGATAGGTGAAAATATGGATATGGAAGAAAAATCTAACCATCATGTTCTGATGGAGAGTGGTAGAGAACATGGCTATGGAAAAGCCAACAATCACAAATCCATAAATTTGTGACGATCTAAGGTACCATCTGATTAATCAGATATAAGAGCACTAGGACAACATTTTTGGTTTTCAAGATCATTTCCCTAAAGTTGAAGAATTTGAATTAGAATAAATACTTACTTTATTTTGGTACAATCTCACTGTTGTTTGTGCCTTGAACAATTTCCACTTCATCTCTTAAATAAATGAAGTTGAATTTTTTATTCGTGAAGTGTTAGCAGATCATGTGATAGAATGACAGGTCATTCCATCTGTCTCAAACAAAAGGTTAGCAAAAGTTATTAAATATACATAAGTCATTCTATAGTGAGATTAATCATATATGGTTCCTAAAATGGATTTATACTTCATATATCATACTGCTTAATATAATAAAACTAGTTTCTACTAAATAGGGACTTTCTGTAGGCCAGTGGTAGGCGATAAAGGCCAGTCGCACTTCGTTTGTGGGTTCGATTCCTACAGCCTTGTCCGACGCGATGGGTTGTCGCCCATCCTGCAGGTTGTCCTTTTTCTAAAGCTATATTACTATAACATCCCATCAACAATATCTAAAAACGTTTTACCCTAACTTATGTCCAACATAATCCATTCTAATCTTTTAGGCTTATCTAAAATAATTCGGTCCAAGCTCATAGTATAAAGAAAATGATTACTTGAAATGTCACAGAATAATCACGTGAATGACATCATTTATCCCCCATATATCATAAGATATATCTTGTTGGTCAAATTACAAACATGTGAATACCTTAATCATGTATTCTCTTGAAGAATGAATACCCATTGAACCTTAGTGAAAACATGAATGCAGTTAAAAGTTAACAATTTCCACATACCAAAATCCTCAAAATTCTATATACTCAAACCATGATATCACTTAGTCCTTATATCAATCATGAGCTCATGAATACTGTTAAACATTTCATTTTCTCGTTTTCTCTTCATTATTCTCATATCATCTTATTTCCAAAAATATCTCAATCACTTTGAATACCACATTAGACCAATACATAAATATTCCAATACTCCATGATACAACATTATTACATAAACACTTAATCATTCCACCATATCATTTTCATATTCAACATCTCCAATAGTGATCACATGTGACTTCCCTTTGTCCTTTGCCTTAAGCGGTTGCTCATGTCGATCATCACTAACCCTTGGATTAGGGCATTTATTAGCATAGTGCCCCATTTCCTTTCACTTGAAGCATTGAAGTGTTGGTGGTGCGTTCTCTGCAGTCTTTGCTTTATTCACATCATTAGAATCCCTTTTTCCATTACTTCAAAACTCAGCTGCTCGATGACCTTATTTTACACACTTAAAACATTTTCTAGTCCCTTTAAGACAATCTCCACCATGCTTCTTTCCACACTTTGAGCATAAGGAAACATTCATCTTCTTTTCACCATTATTCTGAGATTTCTCCTTGAACTCCATCTTTCGTTTCTTGTCAAGACCATGAGATGGATATGTAACACCGACTTCCATTTCTACCTTGATAGCACAACGCACAATTTCTTCATAGCTACTGAAGTCTCTTATAGCTAATGCCCTTCGAAGACTTGGTTTTAAGCCACTGAAAAATAGATCAACTTTACTTTCAGGTTGGATGATAATGCCAGATGCATACCTTGCAAGTCTTGTAAAATTTGCTTCGTATATACCAACAGATTCATCATCCTTTTGATTTACTTCAAGAAACTCCTTTTCCATCTTTGTTCGAAGAATACTAGGGAAGTACTTACTGAAAAACAAGTTCTTGAACTCGTCCCATTCCATGGACTCAATTTCATCTCTTGGCCTCGTATTCTTGATAAGATTCCACCATTGATCAGCTTCACCTTCCAAACGATATACAGCTAAGATGACTTTATCATGTTCAGAACATTGAAGAACTTAAAATATCTTTTCAGTGGTACTGATCCATTGTTCAGCAACAAGTGGATCGGAAGTCCCACTAAAAGAAGGTGGACGTTGCCTCATGAAGGACTCAATAGAATATTGTTCCCTTCTCTGCTCATTTGGAAGTCCAGAATGATTCATATCTTGTGTAAGTATAGCAATAAGATTTTGCACTCCATCTCCCATAACATTTGTTTGTTCAGGAGGGAAATCATTGCATTGTCCATTGCATTGATCAACACGGTTCATTCGGGTTCCAGCCATCATCTAAAACCCAAAAAGAATAGTGTGAGAGGCAAGAATCATGCTAGGTAAAACAACATAGTAAAGGGGGAGAACCCTCAATATCTAACATCTTGGGTTAAATTCTAAGATCGTTACCGTAGTTCTAGGACTGTATCTTATACGTATAATTATCCTTAGGGACATCCCTAGACATACCTTAGAAATATCTCTAGGGATCTCACTAACGCTTTCGAATCCTAGTTTCCAAATGTTGACTAAACCTTTCCTCTGATACCAACTATAGAGACCCGAAGCCTGACTTACATGGAAATTACATTAGATTTGCGGAATACTTAGTACATAACAAAAACACACACACAAGGATCGTAATAGTTTAGTGTCTTTGGAAACTCGGAATATAATCTTCTAATCCTGGTGAAAGATCTTCAACATCTCCCATAAAGATCTTCCTTTTTTTTATACCTAAAACCTTTCTTTATATCCTGGGGAAAATAAAACATAAAAGGGTGAGCTCAAATGCTCATTAAGGGTAAACAAAAGAAATATGAATCACATCATATACATAAGAACATAACTTTTGGAAATCTTAACCTGCAAAAGAGATCATAATATCATAACATGGGATAAATCATAGTATTGAAATGTCATAACTTAAAACATGAAACTTTGTGGCATACACACATAATCATAGAGAATCATTTCTTGTTAGTCAAGACTCATTGCCAAGACTATCTTAGTGGAAAAAGTCCCTTTCTGAACCGAGTAACCCTCGTTTCAGTCATGTTTCACTGAACCGGTATAACATACCGTTCCAGCCATGTCTATCTCATGAGATATAAAATCTTTACCCAATTAATTGGAGGGAGATATAGGTCCCACCCATCTCATAATGATACCATTCTTATGTGTGCCACAAAATCATAAATCATACATCATAGCATAACCCATGAAAAAAAATGGGATTCTTAAACATCATGCTATCATAACATAATCCATAAACAATTGATATCATTTCATCATAAGAAAATTGAATCCATTTAAATCATAGAGAAATTTTACTTATACACATATGAAATAATTTCATCTTATATGTAAAATATTTTTGACAAAACACTTGAAATGAATTCTTGAGGAAAATATCCTTTCTTCTTTAAAATCATGTTCTTTTAACAAAATTCCATGCAATTTTAAAAGATAAGGGTTTTATTGAAAATAATCATGCAATATTGTAGAGGAAGCTTCTTGAAAATGAGGCGTTATGAAACCGTAAAATCCTTTCACGCCGTATAAGTTAAAAATAACATTCTCCTCGTACTTTTGTCGAAAAAGTCAAAAAGTACCTTATATGGTAACCAAACAAAATATTTCATTCATAAAATGTGGTAAAAATTAAATAAAGGGTAAAAATGACTTTAAACATCCATGGAAGAATGGTAAACATTTTATGAAATCATTTTTAGAAATCATGGTCATGGATGATAAACGTAACCCCAGTAAACACTTACGTATAAGCAATCTCAGATAAAAATGTGATTGAAAATTTATCCCTTACCTTAGGTTTGATTTGCTTCGTAAGTGTCTGAACCTCCTGTATAATGATTTAAATAATGTCATTGACTTATTAAAGAATCATATTCATTGTTATTATATCATATATGGTTCACTTATGATTTTATATTACCCGTTCTTTTGTAAATTCATGTTAAAGTAGCGTTTTGGGTAAAATCGTCTCATTTGTCGTTCGTGTTTTAACTTGTAATTATTCATATGATTACTTAGATCATTATTAATTAATTATAGAAAATAAAACATGATTTATATATAATATCTATTCAGAATATACATATATATAATGGATCGATAAATGGAAAGAAATACACCGTTCATGGAGACGGTAGGCCGTACGTACGCATGAACGCTGTTTCCGTTTCCTTATTGAATTGAGTGGAATTAAGTAGATGACATACATATATATACAAATAAATCCAGTAGCTTTATAATGTCATATATTTCATTATTATTGCTTATATATACTTTATAATCATTCTTAAATGGTTAACATGGAGAATTAATCTCATCGCGTCGTGGAGACGGTAGTCCGTACGTACGCACGAGCGATGATATCATTTCCATAATTATTGAATTGAATTGGAGTGGATGATAAAATATATCAGAATCATTATGATTTTATAATAACTATTTATAGTTATTATTTACACCATAATACCCATCCATGTAAGGTGTTGGTGGAAAAACAGATTACACCACGGCGTGGAGACGGTATTCCGTACGTACGCACGCGCGGTGATTTCGTTTTCTGTAGGATGGATAGATGGTGAATTAGGATTGTTTCATACTTATAATAACATATCCGTATATGAGTGATACTTATTTTATTACTTCATAATGAAACAACCTAAGAAGAAGAAGTGGAATAAGAAATAAAGGTGAAAGAATTGGTAACGGAAATTTCCTCTTCTTTGAAGCGCCTCTTTGAGACCTCCTCTTAGGGCACTAAAATTGGTCTTTGAGAAAGACCAGAACCTCCAGGATGTTTCTAGGGAAGTGGATAAGAGATTTTGTCAGGGGTTGGCTGATCTTGAAGGCTCAAAGTTGTGTGAGGAAGAGAGGGAGGAGGTGTCCTTTTATAAGGGAGGAGAGGGGCACCTTTGGAATATCTCAAAATATTATTTTATATTAAAGTAAAAATCGGTTTATAATGGTTCCAAAGGGACTTATTTCGAAGTTAAAGTGGGAATGGGTCGAAATCCTATCAACCAATAGGATTTAGACAAGTTTAGGTTATTATTTTAACCTTATCAATTAGATTTAACTCTAAGTTAAATAATTTAACTTTTACCGTGACTTTTTGTTTTCTTACACTATATGGTTAATACACATACTATAACATGCCAAAAGAACCCCAAGTTGTTTATTATTAATATATATATCCTTATCTAAGTCATTTGGCCGAACCTTAGATTTTTAGGAATAAAATAACAATTAATAATATAATATTTGATTTAAAAACTATTTTGTGTCAATTTTGACACTATTTGATATATGAATTTTGTGAAAGTCATATCAGAATTATATGTTTGAAACAAGTTGATTGAATAAACACTAATATATCATAGTAACCTATAAAATTAGTGGAATTCATAAAAAGTCTCAAATTACATTTATTTGAGCATTTATAACATCAATTATGTTAACATTTCCTTAAAAGGGTAATTACTGCATCATCGTTGTGTCATAAATAAATTAATTTATTTAATGTCTAAAAATTATAAATAAAATATAATTATGTAGGAAATATTTTTATCTTTCTAATGAATATTTATAGTCGAATTTATCTTATGTATAACCCCATATTAAAAATTTTTTAGTTATTAAACTTTGATTTTAACTATTTTAGCTATTCATTAAATAAAATAATATTAAATGTCATAATCTAATCCAAGTGGACCTAAATGGTAATATTATATTCATAAGGTTGTTTTTGGTCGAATTACACTTATCCAATAGAATTATGACATGTGTTAGGGTAATAGTAATATCATATTTACCCTTAGTTACCCTATTTACTATTAACCGCGGTAAAAAAAGTAAAAAGTTACTATTCACCAAAAAATTATTTTTATCTCATTGAACCACATTTTACTTACTGAAATCAACCGTGTCTCTCGGATTTTTGAAATTCCATTCACAGAAGCGGTAAAATTAAGATTTATGAAAAAAATAATTTTTTAACTACCACTTAGTAGTTTCACTATTCATCAAAAATTGAAGTTTTTCAGAAAAATGCCAAAATTTTACCCTAAGCTATAATTGATATTCCGAATTAAAAAATGATTTCTATTTTACAAAATTCCCAATATATAAGTTGCATTAATTAATTTTATAATTAATTTCTGCTGTCACAACAAATAGCGTGTTTTTAAGAGATAATAACTATCAAAAGATTAGCACTTGTTTATGTCTGGTGTAAATGTGAAATTACATCCAATGACCAACATTGTATTGAATTGTAAAAATATATTCTAAATATACTTTAAAACCACGCTAATTAATAATTTATCACTATTAATTATTTCGATTGAAAAAAGTTGTTTTTAATTAAAATTTAGTAATTTTCACTATTCATCAAAATATGAAAGTTATCCGAAAATCACCAAAATTTCACCCTAAGCTAATTTCGATATTACGAATCCAAAAATTAATTCCATTTTGAAAAATAAAATTTACAAAATTTCAAAAAGTGGTTATTACTATTCATAACGGCTAGTTTTAATAATATTTTAATAGCATATTGTTGTTTAGTGAAACTCGTTATTGTGTACTACACATGCTATCGAGGAAGGTCGTGATTGCGTGTAATGTAAGGAAAGTCAAGGATGCGTGTTGTGCAAGATTCTTTTGGTGTAGCGTACAACACAAGACATTAGTGAAATTAAAAAGAATATTTTTCATAAAATCTTGGGCTGTTACAGTTCCAGTGGGAATCGAGGATTGACAGGAGTGGATCCTATGAGGATGGTTGATTCCTCAGGTGCACTTTCACTGGCAGTACGGGAACCTCTAGGTGAGCACATGGGATCAGAAGGCTCAGATTCATGCTCAGTACCACTTTTGTATCCCTAGTTTGTGTTAAAGCTTTACGAGAACGTAATGCCCTGAGGTGGGAGTAATGTAAAGACCCGTAAAATTCAAGGGAAATTTTTTTTCTTATTTAATTTGGGATTTTACAAGAACTCAGTTTCTGACGGTGCCTGATTCCGAGGCCCGGTGTTCCCGGAATCATTTTCTGAAGTTTAGCTCGGGTACGTTCAGTGAACGAATGAGCGGGTTTTTCTAACTTTAGAACCGGTGCTCGGAATCGAATTCCGAGGGCACCGATGGAATCGTAGTGCCAGAAATTGTTTATAAACACCTTTTACGGAGTTGTGTTTGCTCGGGTGTGGTTTTTAATTTTTTGGTTTAAGTTAAGAAATAAAATAAAAGTGGTGCGACACTTTATTTTATTTTACTTAAAGTGGCTTAAGCTAAGTTAAGCGGATGAGGTGGAACCCACAATATCCTACACACTTGGTAGGATATTTGTGAGGTAGGGCCCGCACGAGCCCCACCATTTCTTTCCCTCTAAGTAACGCACCCGCAACCCCCCTCTTTAATGAAAGTCAACCGTGCGTTTTTCTGGTTAAGAAACGCCTCATTAATTGGGCAGTTAAATCGTTACAATTAATTCTTTAAATTAATTGTTCGTTTATTATCTTTTTATTTTCTAATTCTTTTGTTGATAATAAAATAAGAGGAGGACTTATTTTATTATGGTTGAGGGGTTTCTTGTTGAGAGGATTTGGAGAGACTCTAAAGCTTGAAGATCTTCATCCTCCTTCGCGAAGAACGTGAAGAACGCCAAGAACGCGAAGAACATGAAGAACGCGAAAAACGCTTGCCTCCGATGAAGGGCGACGAAGAGCGCCGAACCCTCGGAGATCGACGACACGATACCGTTTACCACGACTTCAACGACGCTTCTTCCACGATGCCCCTTCCTCGAAGCGACGATCCTTTTCTTCCGCGATGGTTAATTCCGCGACGAACTCACGTTCGAAGACAACGTTGAGGTATGGTTTTGTTTTGTGAATGTTAATGAACCCCATGTTACTTCCTTCTAAATAAAAGAACGCAGATCAACTAAACATCAAGTTGATCCGTGAAGAATATGTTGCGGGTTGGGAATTCTTGTTTGCGGGAAAACTGTAGTGGTTTATTTCTTCTTGTTCGTGAAACATCCTTTTCCGTTCCTCGTCTTATATTTTTGGGCCTCTTGTTATCATATTAACGGGAGGAGGTCGGAACGCACGAACACGGCCGACCCTCCCCCCCATTTGTTGTTGTGTTGTTGCGGTTCGGAAGATGGCGGCATGGTGCGATGGCACCGCGCGGGAACCTGGAGGAATGCGGCAAGGATGCGCGGCGCCATCGTGCCGCGCCGTCGAGGATGAACGAAAGTGTGGTCATAATTGGGACCACGAAGGCGAACAGAAGACTCCGCAGTTTGTTCTTTTGACGTGCGGATCGACGGGCATTGATGGAACGGGCCGCAGAGACGTTTTGATGTTTCCACAGTGAAGAACGAGACCCGGGATGAGCATCGGCGCAGACAGAATTGAAAACGGACCACCAGAGCAACTCTGGTGGCCCGTGGATACCACCGGCGGCTCCCTGGCGCGCCACCTGGAGAAACCGCCACAGCTGAAGCCGCGGTGGCGAGCGGGTGGATCTTGCGGCCGCGCGGGATCCAGGGGGGGACGCGATGCGTGCCATGTCCGCGGAGCGCCAGCTCGCTGGCCGAGCCAGCGAGCCACCCGGTCGAGCCGGGCCAGCTTGGGAGGACTGGGCTGGGCCACGCCCTGCCGGGCCGGGTCGCGCCCTGCCGAGTTGGACCTGGACCCGGGTCGAGCCGACCCAGGGGGGGTTGGGCCGGGTCAGACCGGGCCCAGACCCCCCATTTTCAGATCACTTTCGGTCTTTTACCCATATCTTGGGCTACGGACATCCGATCGACGCACCATCAATTGCGATGTGATCCTTGGATCAAGACGATCGTTTTGGTATATTACACTCAAGGTTTTGGAGAACTTTGGGTTCGACCTGGTTGGTTCGGATACGAAACCAACTCGGCCCTCGGAGCGGAAACGCTCATATCTTGAGTTCCGGACGTCCGATTGACATGCCGTCGACTTTGTTGGTTTCCTCTTGATGAGACGGAACTTTTGTCTTACTCTGCTCGAGGTTTGGATGTCGTCGGAGTGTGGTCGGGTTGGTTCTCTCATGAAACCAACTGGGCCCCTGGAACGGAAAAGCTGATAACTTTTAGACTGGACGTCCATTTGACGAACCGTCAGCGGCGTTGGTGATCACGTTGAGAAACGGTCCCTATGGGCATTCCCTATGAGAGTTCGGGGTACAGTTGAGATACGGCAGTGTTGGTTCGCACATGAAACCAACCGGGCCCCTGGGACGAAAAGGCTAATAACTCACAGACCGGGCATCCGATTGACGCGACGTCTGTTGCATTCAGACCCCTATGACAAGGTGGTCCTTTGAGATACTTCTTCATGGGACTTTGAGATACTTGGAGTATTGACCTATAGGTCGTGGAGCGGACCCTCCCGGAGATGAGCGTACGGAGTACGGAGACCGTGTAGACGGCTGAGACCTGAAGACTGCTTGACTGACTCGACTTGGAGCGAGTCGACTAGCCCAGTGGATGGAGCACTACTTTGTTTGGGTGCAGACCCATGGCGGACGGAGCACTATCTGTGTGACAGTGCAGACCCACGGTACTCGTCCGGAGAGTACCTCTGCAGGCTACTAGGGGGTGTGCACTACTGTGTTTGGGTGGCATACCCCGGCAGGAAGCACTACTGTGTTTGGGTGGCTGGCCCGCGGTACTCAACAGGAGGAGTACCTCAGCAGTCTTAGGTTAGTGAGCAGTACCTCGGAGTCGTGACAGGACCACTGTACACTCCAGAGACGGGTCTCTTCAGCAGTTACGGTTTCGATAATGAAAATCCCGGTTTGAGCTGAGACTTTTGACCTTTGTGTTTACCTCATGATTTAGATGGGTCACTTGATAACTTAGGTATATGTATGGGCATATACCTGGGTATTGGTTATCCGTTGATTTCATGATCTTGGTGTTTTCCTCATGTTTGAGATGGGTTACTTGATAACTTAGGGATTATACCTAAGAAGAGGTTATCTGTTGAGATCTTCTTTGTGGTTATCCTTATTGGTTTTAGTGAGACCTTGAGGGTCTCGGGGTCCCTACTGAGTATCGTTATACTCACCCCTACACAGGCTATGCCTGCACCTCGTTGTGTTGGTTGTATACAACAGGCAGTGCTGACGGAGGCCGAGTGTTCGAGGACTGGATGGTACCCGGAGGAGGACCTCACTACAAGACAGTATCTGGAGGTGGACTTCACGACGAGACGATACTCGGAGGAGGTTGACGGGTGAGAGTGTTATCTGTACCTACCCTTCATGTAGGATCCGTGGTGGACGATCCAGGAGCTACGCCACACGTACCTACCATTCAGGTAGGATCCGAGGAGGATGAACCAGGAGCCACTTCCGTTCTTCCAGTTTTTGTCTTTTTCTGTTGTACTTTGTTTAGTTGTAGTTGTACTTTCATTTGGGTTTGTATTCTGGCCCATTTACCTTTCATCACTTCTCTTTGTACTTAGTTTTTTACTTCTTCTTTTACTCTGTGGTGTTTTGTTTACTTTTATAAAGGCAATGTCTTCCCAGTTATCGGGATTTACGCCTTTGGTGCTAGTCGCCAGCCCCTGGCCTATGGAAGGTGGGCTTGGGGTAGTCACGGCACGGGCCTCGAGGACGGGTCGTGACATAATTTATAGCCATTCAATTCCTAATAATTTGTACCTTCCCTAAAGTCTGTTGAATGAGATGAGGTCCTAGTAGCACAATCAATATTTTTATTTTCAAATGACACTTTTAAAGGGTAAGTGTGAAAAAAACAGCTCTAAACATTACAAATTCAACCACTACATGATCCACCCACTACAAATTCAAATTTCAAAGAACCGAGAGAAAATTTCCAAAAAACAAAATTAAAACTGATAAAATACCATCATACTCAGACCATGAGCCAACTTGCATCCCTCTTTCACCATAGGTCACACACTTCCAACCACCGCCATCATCAATTCCAGAGCCGAACATATCCACACAATCAACAAACAAGATGTCGTCGCTATCTTCATTCTGAAACCTCCCACTCAAACTCACATCCCAAATAGCCTTGAACTCCTCTACATAGCTCCACCTCGAAGAGGGTAGGGGAATTATGGATCCAGAGTAGAGAAAGAAATGGGTGATTGCAGGATGAAACAATTGCAAGAAACCCTAGAAATGCTAACGCAAAAGAAATCCAACATCATCACTGCCATTACAGTCAACCTCGAAATAAAAATTGCACTAAAGTAGACATTGCACCATCGTTGTTGATGATCGTCAGACTTCGAACATGAGCCACACAAGTAACATACCTTGATGTTCCATTCGCATCATCCCAAACCACAGTATGCTGGTGCCATCTAAGACACCACCGGAACCCACCCCGCCATAGAACAAAATCCAAAACCAGCGAGCCGCCCTAGAAACACACACCAAATCCTTCGCACCGATGACTCCCACCTGAATTAAACAACCAGCAGTAAATCGGACCAAACCCATCGTAAAAACACAAAACATTCAAAAATGCTGAAATCTGCATCGAATCATGGAACCAAATACAGAACATAACATGGGATTAGACCCTAGGGAAAATGAGAATAAACAGATATTAAAGAGGAAATGGGATCTAAACCCTAAAAGAATAAGGAGACACTTGGAGATCCATGGTTTTCGGACTACGAATCCCAAAAACTCCTTGAATCGGATGCTCCCACTCCGACCTAGAAGGGAGAAGTTGGCCATGAGTTCATAGCATAGAAGAGGTAGCCTTAGAAAATCCAATGTTCCATCAACTACACATCTTCTAAGAAGAACGCTGGTATCCATGGATGCCTAATGAAATAGATCCACCTGAGAGAATGAGTTTGAGGAGGAATCGATGATGGAAATGACGCAGAATCAAGGGAATGAAAGGATAAAGAAGTAAGGTCCAAGAGGCGACGCTCCATCATGATAGTAAAAAACCCTAGGAGAGGAGGAAGACACTCGGGGGATCCAACAGGGCGAGAACAGATCCATCATTAGTCAAGATGAGGTCCTAGTAGCACTACCTATCCCACCTCTAACCAGAATAGGTGTGAACAAAAAAAACTATCGCATATAGTCACATAATGATCCATAAGTGTAATAACTTGAAAGATATTATTATAATAAAATTTGGAGAGTGGTAGGTGTTTATCCTAAGAACATCTAAAATACAGTATGTATGCTCTAAGAATATATACTAACATTGGTATTGTATGTTCAGACTACTTGTTGGTCTATGGGTGATCAATTATACTTAAAAGTACCAATGAACCCAGTTCCCTCTACAACCCCTTCCAAAATTGTGATGTAATATGTGAATCCCTATCTTATATGACAGTGCATGAAAATCCATGGGGTTGTATTATCACATTGACATATAGCCTCCCTATATCATCCACTAAAAAGATATCTAGGTTAGTTAAAAATTGAGTGACCTTTTTCAACCTGTTTATGATCAATCATAATGAATCATAGCCTTTAGGTTACCTAGGTAAACCCATCACAAAATACATAGTGATTTTATCCCATTTAAACTTTGGACTGGTTAATATATACAAAATCCATGCAGGTCTCTAGTGTTCCACCTTCACCAGTTGAAAAGTTGGACACTGAGAAAAAATATGCAATATCCCTTTTCATCCCCAGCCACCAATACTAGCAACATAATTAATGGTACATATTGGTAAGGCCAAGATGTACTATCAAAACAGAGGCATTACATAAACTCCTCTCATGTGTCTTACAGAACCTAGACATGCCCATGAATGCACAAGATCTCATCCACATCAATGACCATACTTGGAAAAGGATCCTCTCCAAAAATACTTTCTCATAGGACCAATCCCTCAGGATCATAAAATTGTCTCATCTTTACTCTATCTTGGAGATAATATGTCACGGATAAAGATGCTAGTAAAGGATTTCTCTGATAGTCTTTCACCTCCAGGTATATCTTAGAAAATAATTCCATCAACTTTTATTAACTACTAAACTCCCAAACTACCTTTTTCTATGTTCTATAACTCAAAGCATCAGGAACAGTATTTCCTTTCACCAACATAAAAGAAAGATTGAAGTCGAATTATTATAGGTACTCAACACACCTTCTCTACCTGAGGTTCAATTCACACTATATGAATATGTATTTAAGTATTTTGTGGTCTGTAAACATCACAAAACTATCTCCCAATAAGTAGTGAATATAATAATGAAAATAATGAGCCATATATTCTTTCTCGATATCATGTGTTGTAACTTATTTTATATTCCCTCAAATAGTGATACTTTCATACCACAAATCAGTTTCCATGTATCTGAATGGATCATATCCTAATGTTTAATTCATCATAATAAACCATATATCCTTTTCCAATATCAAGTAAAATTAGGATTCTTTCTGAATTAAATATACCTTTTAAATCCTGAATGGATCTCTCACATGATTTAGGCCATGTAAACTTAACACCTTTCCTGGTCAAGATTGTGAGTGGTGTTTCAAGGCATGGGAAAACCTGTATAAAGTGCCTATAATATCCAATTATCACCAAGAAACTTCTTATGTCAGAGAAATTCATGGGATTCTCCCAATAAACCATGGAACTCACCTTCTTTAGATCTATGGATACTCCTAATTCTAATATGATGTAACATAGGAATTGAACCTTGTTTATCTAAAAGTGGAATTTTGTGAGCTCATTATATAGATGGTGCTCTCTTAGTGCACTCAAAATGATATCAATGTGTTTGACATTTTTTTGTTGAGTATGTGAGAACACCATGATGTCATCCTTAAACAATACCACAAATGAATCCAAATACGGGTGGAAAACCCGATTCATCAGAGACATGAAAATGAAGGGTGTATTCGTGCGACCAAAACATGACCAAATACTCATACAATCCATATCTACTATAGAATTTTTCACAATATATATATGATGGTATAAATAATAACTTATGGTATCCCGGCCTTAAGTCAATCCTAGAGAAAACCCTTTTTTTATTAGAGCTGGTTAAAGATTATTTTATGAGGTAAAGGATACCAGTTCTTCATGGTGATTTGATTCAACTTATAGTAATAAATAAAAAATTGAGATTATCATCCACATTTCTCAGGAAAACCATGGGTAAACCCCAAGGTGAAGTACTAGGACTTATAAAACCCTTAGCTTCTAAATCTGGTAGGTGACTTTTGATCTCCCTCAACTCAATAGGATCCATCCTGTGAGTAGTTATGGATACTGGTGCTTCTATTAGAACTAAATCATTGGTAAAATATACCTATCTCTCAAGTTGTTACACAAAAAAATATTTAGGGAAGACATCCCTAGAATGATCCACTATAGGAGGGAAATATGTATATCATGTTCTTGGGTCATCTAGATAAAGGATATCAATCTGGTCTATAACTTAACCCAGCCCACGATGCTCAGGTCCATCTCAAATCCTCTAGATATTCCATTCACCCTTGTGAATATAATTACTACCCTTTTGTGATGTGAAGGACACCCTATGGAAATCAAAATCAAAATCATCATTGTAAGGAAAAAACCAGTCTATCCTAATAATCATTTCAAAACCTATCATACAGTGGAAGAATTGGTCCCATATATAACAACTCCACCAACCCAATAGGGGTACTACTTAAACTGGTGTACACGAACTGATTAGACTGCCAATGGAGTATCAAGTGTCATCACCCCACAAAAATACTAAATCTAAAGCCCAAGGATTTTCAAAATTTCCACATATATATAGGAGTGGGAAGAAACTATGTCAAAAAAATAGACAATAATGTATAGGAAACTAAAACCATACCTTGAACTATATAAGTACTAGTACTCTACTCCTTGGGTATCGGTTACAATGTATATTTCCAGCCTAAACCATGAACTTGATATATAGCCTGACTACCCTGGGTATGGATACTCTACTAGCATTATGTGTTTAGTGTCTAGTTCTCTTAACCACAACCCCATTATTGACTTGAATAGATAGTATTACTCTATCTCTCTACATAACATGGATATATTGACCCCACTCTTGAATGTGGAGTTGGTGAAGATCCTCTCTCACTGAATACTAGAGGGAAAGTTCTAAAAAACACTAAAGATGATCCATGGTGTCCTAAGCCTAGAAATAAACTGATTCCTATATATACTGGCACTTTATGTTTCCTAGACTACTGCATTAATTGAATAACCCCAGGATACCTGGGTGCACACTCTGACTACTATTTTGATAATAAGACTCAAAAAATCACTGCTTACATTGGTCAAAGAACCACATGGTCTAGATGCTAATCTACTTTGACCCACACCTTTATCGTCTCTTAGATTGTTCTCAGTAATGAGTGTCTGATTAAATATTCTAGATAATATAGTCAAGAATAAAACATTCACTTGTGATTTGATGTCATACATAATTCCATCCTCGAATCACCTATCTTTGGATGGCCCATCACCCAGAAGAATCAATGAAAAGTAGTGAATATCAATAAAATTAGTGGATTAGTCTATAATAGATAAATCTCCCTACTCTAGGTGCATAAACTCTATCTCTCTATCAACCCTCGATGTCTCAGTATATAAATATTCATAGAAGGCAGCATGAAAATCCCCTTGAACCATATCCCAATGATGACTTACCTAGTTATTAAAATCCCACCATCACTTAGCACAATCATGAATCATATATATATATATAGATATTCACTCTTCTCTCAGGCGGTACCTCTAGATTTTTGAATATAGATTGTATGGCCTCCATTCATGACTTATCTGCCTAAGGACCACCTCCCTTGAAAATTTAGGTGGATGTTACTACTAAAACTCACACATCAACCCTTCCATTATATTGAAAGATCATGAGGATCCCTCCATGGTCTACATGAGCCATAATAATACCTCTTGAAACAAAGAATCAATTCCCAAATCTGGAATATAAGAAGATGCCACAAGTGGAACTACATGCATTATAAGTGTCTCAAGGCCCACCACCTTTGGAGCATGGCCATCACCACCTTCCTAGTTCACAACTCGAGGCCTTCATGGTGGAATATTTTTAAATTCCAAAATTATGCCTCAGAATAGGATTTGATAACCAAAATGACCATAGATAATGATTAGGATAGGTACAAGCCTTTCTATGTAAAGTCAGTCCCCTTTTTATGCTCCTAAATCTAGGTATATATGAAATAAAAGATAAAAATGAACACAAGTGTTACTCCCAACTTCCTACTACTAAGGTCATGTAAAAGTAAATTTATCTATTATATGTCAGAGGTTCTATTATATGGAGTTTTAATTGAAATTTATAGAGGAAAACACCCTTTAGGTTGGAATTGGAGACCCTATTTAACATAAACCATTTCATTTTGAGAGTTTTAACTTGTTAGTTTATATATATACATATGTATGTATGTATCATGGTCCAGATAGATGATTAACCATTTATAAGTGGTAAATCCCTATCATTTATTAGTTCTAATTAGAACTGTATGTAACTACAACCAATACTTTATGATGGTTCAATTATATAGATCGTTATTCACAATTTATAGATGCACACACACTATTTGAATATCAATTTGAATATATTTAATTTAAACCAGTAACGTTTCATCCCAAGTGATCAATGGTCCATGGATCAATATAAATAATTTGTTAAATAAGGTTCCACCATCAAGATATATGGGGAAAACCACTTAGTTTGATGCAGACACTTTAATTAACAAACTATTTATCCTTTCTTATAGGAAACATTGTCAAAATTTCAGTATATAAATAAAGGTATTGTAACATGTAGTGGGAAATTCATGCAGTAAACTAAATATAGCATGGAACATGCATGAAATATAAATACTCAAGTGTCTACTATGATTCATGAAACAACACTTCCTTTCCATATTAGGATAAAGGAAATAGATAACAGATAATGATAACAAATTCTAAAATTCATGTGTATCACCCAATGGTGAAATCAATACAATGATAATAGGCATAATCTAGAATAATAATTTCCTCCCTAGGTAATTTATCTTTTCCCTATATATGGATTAGTTACTCCCTATAGTAGGCTCAATACAAAATTCTAATACATTCCTTGTCTCTTGTCTACCAACCCAAAATAGTAATACAAAAAAGGAAAATAATTATTTGATATCACTTTGTGACATCTCGGTCTCAGTTCACTTATTAGTAACTAAACTCAATTGGAAACATGGCCTCAAGAAGGCCTCCCTATGTGAAATAGGTTTCTAACTAGTAGTGAGGGTCTATGATGGTGTGGTGGGGAGACTATACCCTTATTATTAGAGTGGAACACAATAGAATATAATAATAGAACAAGAAAATAAACAATATAGAAATGACTAAATAGTGGAAATGAGCATCCATAGAAGAATAAATAACAAAATCTATAAGAAACATTAAAAAATAGAATATACATATCAGTTATCATGTAAAAAATGATGACATGTTTGTAATCTAAACAAAATGGGAAAAAACATGATACATAGAAGAGGGCATATATAACATGATATACAAAAATGAAAATAATATCAAAATATATCTCTAATACTATCATGAAAATAAGATTTATCCTATGATATCATAATTCATCCTAATATATAAAATAAAGCATCTATACTCAGACACATTCCCTTATCCCTACCTGTATCAATGAGGTTTTTTTGTGTACCAAAAAGTGTCCCAAATTGAGTGTGAAATATACTCAGTAGGCCACCACCAATGGTGTATAATTCTATCTAGTGTGTGAGTATACATTGAATTAGTGTGTAAGTATAATAATAAATTAGTAAATTAAATCCATAAAACCCATTCTGAAATAGGCCTCCTATGGACCACCTGTATAATGATACCTTCTTCAAACCATGATAGTTTTTCTTCGAATGGTTATGATTTATGATTCAATTTATATAATATACTCTGGACCCAAGGCTCATAGACATGGCATCCCCTGTTTATAATGTTCATATAAGGGCTGAATGATTCCCTTAACATTTAAGGTATAAATAATGAATTGACCTAATTTCTTTATTTATGTAAGGATTTGACATAATCCAATTATGTTATTTAACTCAGAAAACATGTCCTTAATTAATTTATTGGAATCCTGAGCCCCTCCTAGGAATTCCTCATAGGGAACCCAGGTATCGCCCTAGGTACACTATGATTCCCTATAATCCCATCCATGGCATTTTTTGTGGGAACCTAGGCATCATCCATGGCATGGTATAATAGAATTTCCCTCTGATCTCATCCTTGGAATTCCAAATAAGTAATCTATGTGTCACTCTTGGAATTATATAACACGCTACCCTATGGGTCTATACTTGGAATTCCATGTAAAGAAACCAAGTTTCACTAATGGAATAATATACCACACTACCCTTTGAGTCCGTACTTGAAATTATAGGTATGGAACCCAAGTGTCACTCATTCCACAATATAATTTCACACACCAGGTGGGCCCATATAAGTCATTACTCTTATGAATCCATGTGTCACACATGGTAAATGTAAACCCATTAATAATTCATTTTTATTTAATAATCCTGATGAGTTCATTCATTGAATTCTATGTTGGAACCCATGTATCACTCTCGACATAGAATAATGAATGGTCATATACCATAATATATATATACCATTTAAATTGATTTTAGTTCAATTGATCATTTCTTTATAAGGTATAACTCTATCATGCATGATAATTAAAAAGTCCTATGGATATTGGATCACCATTCCCTATTTAATTTAGTTTAATTCACATTTCATTCTCATAATTATAACATCCCAAATACATGGGGAAAGTAACACATCTTAAGAGGCGATTCAACTAAAAAATTAAATTAATCATTTATCAAATTTAAAAACACACCCTCAAGGTGGTTTTAATTGGGTTTCTCAACCTCAAATGGTGATAACAAGCCTCACTGGTCATGTAGGTCAAGGAAAAAACATTTAATATAAGAAAGTCCCATTTTGGGAAGTGATTCGTGGAAATTCTAGTGTGCGGTATAATGAATCAGTGTGTAAAGAACTATAATTTTATGTAAAATCATTAAACCACCTACCTTATATGGTAAATAGATCGTCATCCATTATTGACCTCTAATCTAGGGTAGAACAGAAAAAAAAATAAGATAAATGGATAAATACCCTAAAACTAGGGAATATTAGATTTCATGGATTTAAAATTATATAAGATGAGATAAACAAATAAAATAATCAATAGTATTAAATAACTTATCAGTATTATTCCAACATAATGAACAATAAAGGAATTAGATGCTAGATGAAAGAGATAGCTCAAATCCTACAATGAGGAAAATATGGAGCTCTCGTAAAGGGTTAGAGGCTACTATGCATTGGGAGGAAATAAAAATATGGAATAAAATTTAAATAAGGTAGGGAAAATGGGTATTTTAACCCATTTTAAAGAGAACACGGTTTAGCTATCTGGTTTTCCAAATCATACACCTAACTGTATGGGCTCATTACCTAAGTGGCATTAAATGTTCATGGTTTGTGCAAAGTTTTCCTAATCCTTAACATACCATGAATATATCGTATAAAAACCCCCTCTAAATTAATTTTCCATGAAACCCCCCTCATATAGTTTTTCAAATCATTCTTCTATATCTGGGGGTTTCACGATTGAGTCGCATGGTTACTATTAACCATGCACTTTATGCTATTTCTCTATACACCAGAGCTCTGAGATCTAAGAAATACTTGGATGATCATGAACCCTCTCTTAATACTTTAAGAAATTATATTAGAATAAAATAAGAGATTTAATAATTAATCTAAAGGATCTATACCTCATAAAGAATAAAGGATCTTATAGGTCATGTGGATCTTGTTGTGAAAGGATCATCGGTGTTGGAGATATAGTCCCATCACTAAGGGATTCATGGAAACTATAGTGGTTTGGTAGTGGGATCTGAGTTCTATATTGATGGATCAATGAGGGAAAGGATTCATGAGATATTTTTATATTGATCTCAAGTTTCCTTGATGTGTTGGTTCCCCTGAATTCCTAGGTTTGTGTTCCTTGGGAGTGAACTATTAATTCTACTTATTATCTGATGAGTCATGTAGTGGGGCCTGAAGTCTTATTATCCTGGATGGCTTGGGTGGGTGTGGTAGTTTATCCTTAGTGTGTTCGTTGAGGTATGATATCATCATTATGTGGTTAGTAATGAGTATTCTTGGTGTTTGATAAGTGGAGTGCTTTGATTTCTCTCTATCTCGTGATTGTCTTGAAAGGGTAGGTTTGGTTGGAACCCTAGCCCTGATCATTTTGGTTTGTTCTTTGGGTAGTGAAGTAGAATTCTGGTTGGATGATTGGGGTTTTAGATTGATTCCCATGTTTTGGGTGGTCATGTGTTTGACTATGTAATTAACATGATTCCTTGTTTTTTAAGAGGAGTGCCAAGGGTTCTCCAGTTTTCTACAACTGACCTGTGTGAGGAGCATAGTCAGTGGTTTTAGGAAAATTAGCCTATATTTCTTAGGGATTATAACATATGATTCCTATTATTCACTTGAGGAGTGGAGTATGGAAACCCATGTGGTTGTGAGTCCACTATAGGAATTTGGAGGTCATGAGCCTTGTTTTTAGTGGTCTTTTGATCAATGAGATTGATGTTCTTGGTGGACCAGGATTGAGTGGTTTTTTCACTATGGTTCTCATGTGTATGTAATTTTTCTATGTTTATACATTGTTTTCGGTGATTTATGTAGTGTGGGGTGTTTGTTTTTCTATTAAAGTAGTGGGGTGATGATTAAGAAACTTATGTGGTGGGGAGTATCAGATTGGCTATGGTGGATTGTCTCTCGTGATGGGAGAGAGTTGTGGATGCTATAATACCAGTCACTGGATAGTTAAGATAAAATTGGTTATAGTAGTTCTTGGTAGATAGAACCACTAATAGTTGACCACTATGGTTTCTCAGGGGTAATGAAGCATTTTTGTGGGGATTTTGTGATTCCTTGCATCATCACAATTTGTAAATTTATGGAAAATTTTAATTTTTATTCACAGAAGTGTTTCAGGGAAAAAATGGTAATTTATATGGTAATATGATCTTTTATAATTCTTTCAATCACTATGTTGGTCCTCTAATTGAGTTTTTACCTAGGACAAGAGTTTGGTGGAAATACGAGACATTTAAATTTACACAAAATATTTAATATTTAATTAGTTAAATATTATTTTATTCATGCTTTTCCATTTAGTAATATATTTCAAACTGAGTGTTGTATTAATATTATATTAATGAGGATGAGTCTGGAATGGGGGTTTTTTTCCTAGGTAAGGTATAAACTCATCATGGGTGTTGGGGTTAGGCCCTTTTATTTTATGTTTCATTTCCTTTTATAACTTTTTCTTTTTCTTACTATTCTTTTCCCCTTATCCTCTTTGGATTCTCTTGTATACACTTGTGGGATCCTAGGTCATGTGACTGAGAGGGTGATATGGAGATAGGATAGAGATAGAGGATGACGCGCCACCCTTGGAGCTTTTTTGGAGGTAGATCAAGGCTCGACGGGTGTGTGGCATGGTTCTAGTGCGAAGCTTCATAGGTTTTTACCTAGTGGTGGGACTATTTTATGTTTTATTCAATAAATCTCTATATTTTAAATTTTTTATTTTTTAAAAGATTTTAATGGGTTGTTGTGGACCCCTAGTGGGTTTATCTGATGATTTTGGGGAGAAATATGGCATTTCAGGCATGGTTTGGGGTTTTTACATATGGGAAAACATATATACACGAAGTGTGGTTCATAGAACAAACACTTTGTATTCTTATTGTTTGGGTAATATGGGTTGTTGGGAATACACACCATGTACTGTGGTTATATGTCATGTAGTGGCGTCTCGGGTGTGTTGGGGGCATGGTCATGTAGGGTATATAGCCAGACCTCATGCATGGTACATGACCACTATCCATGTACTGTTATTTTCTAGACCCCATGTTGATGTAAATGGAAAAGAACATGTCTAGGGACCCAATTTGGTGTAAAAATCATGTTTGAGGTGACACATGCCATGTATTTTGATGGTGTACATGTTCAGTGGTGCTGAGGTACATGGGTAGTTACCCATGTGAGGTTACATGCCACATACTGAGAAACACACATTGTGTACTTTGTAAAAGTACATACTGAGAAACACACATTGTGTACTTTGTAAAAGTACATACTGAGTGGAAATTGGCACACATCCAAGGAGTTAATTCATGATTATACATCATGTACCTGAAGTACACATTATGTATATCTTTTCCTTGTCCAATTTTACCTATTTTTTCACCTTGATGTTCGAATTAGACTTGTGAAAAGTCTATTCTAAGTGTTTTTTCATCAATATCGTGATGGTGGAATCATTTCACCATTTATAGGTTGTATGGATAGTGTTTTTTATGGGTTGTAATTTGAAATATTAATTCTTTAAGGTTTGGTTTTAGAATCCACTTGGGGTTGGGTTGTGAGTTGTGAGGCCTGGGTGAGGGTTTTGAGCTCGATGACTAGCCTGGATCAAGTGTGGCATGGAAATCTATTTGAGGTTTTTTTGAATGATTTTGGTAAGGTGGTATTGGGTATTATATCTATTTTTAACTTATCTTTCACCTACATGTTGGGACTAATTGCTTGAGGTTAGAGAATTTGAGGTTTAGCTCTTGTGTTTGAGTACTATATATATATTAGATCCTTTGTGATGGGGTGTCTCCTTTTTATAGTAGTTATGATTGGGTATAATTGAGTTGTCTATATGAGTCTAAGGGACTCTTGAGGATACCCTATACGATTTTTTTAAAAAGGTATCATTGTTTTAAATATTCAACTATTGAGAATGCTTGACTGGCATGGTGTTTCATTAGATTCCCTTGTGGGTGAGTTGGTACCCAAGGATAGGTTGTTTTCTAGGAAGTTCGGTTGAGGTTTTCCTTATACAGTATATTCACTAAGTTTTTTCTTAGATGAGAATCCCTTGTAGAGTGTCCTACTTTTGAGGTGGTCATGAGGACCATTTTGAATTCCCTTTTTGGTGTGATTTTCTTTTGGATGCCCCTATGGGTGCATTGTTGATCGAGGATTAGATAAAGGCCACTAAGGTCCATTTGGGATGTTTTCAAACTGGTCATGAACTATAGTTTTGAATAATATATAGGAACCATCCGTTGGGTTTCCCACTCTTACTGTGGCCTTTGGGCTGTTTTAGGATCTGTGGTTGGTCATGGACAGAGAGGTTGTGTGAAGTAGGTGAGTCCCTAGTTGAATGATTCTTTATATTGTGACCCTAGGAAATGTGGGGTCCCTGAGTTTTGTTTTGTCCTTGAGGTGGGTCATTTAGAGCCCATGGTATCTATTATTTAGGATTAACAGATCTTGGGTACTAAGAGAGGTTCCATTCTTTTTTGTTCTAGAGTTAATCGATGCTTCTAGTTTAGATGTTTGGATAATGGATTTGAGGTTGGATCATCTCATGTTCAGTTGTCCTTTAGAAATTTCATTTGAGGCCGTTTATACTTAGTAATTTAGTTTGAGGAGAAGAATTTTTTGATATCTTGCATTAGGTTTTTTCCTTGGTTTTTGATATTTTATCTCCTCTATTTCATAAATGTAGTTAGTCAGAATTAGGGACCTTATGGGTGACCTGGATGAGTGAACCCCCCCCCCCCCGCCTCTCGTTGAGTGTTATACCTAGGATAGAGTGAATTCTGGATCTTGAGGTGTCAAGGAACTCACTGAGTGGGTTTTATGTACCATGGATTCTATTATTCTCTTAGTTACATGGATTTTGTATGATATTGGGTTATGTATAGATCACAACTATTTTTGGGTGCATAGATAGTTCCTGATTCATTATGTAGGTCCTTTAGACATGATAGGTTCTCTAGTTATGTCAACCTATATGTTCATTTCACCAGTTTAGATAATGTTATTGGAATCATGGAGCATGGTAGATTCACTTTCCATGTGGATTCCTATGGTTACACCCCGAATTCTATCATTCATTCCTTTTTATTTAGACACCTTGGAGCTCTAGTGTAGATTTGGAAGGTATTCTATTATTCATATAGCAGGGTGACAATTGGTTGTAAATCCTATAGCATGGGCCAGAGTAGAGGTGGATTTACCTTGAGTATTATAATTTAACCTCCGATTGGGTAATTTATTTATTTATTCTTCACCATTTTTATGCATTTGTTTTTTTATTCCAGTTTTAATTAGTCTTTGACTAAGTTAGGCATATCACAAGTGAATTCACTTATTATGATGGCATATTATAGGTTATCCATTGGGGTGGACTAATGAGATTTATTTCTCACCCAATGTATGTGAACTTAACTGTGCATATAGACAATATTTCTATATTTATGTTGGAGAACGGGTTACATGATGGATGGTTCTGAGGCCTGATGTTAATTGATCTAGTGGAGCCACTCTTGTGGAGTCTCAGGGTCGGTCTAATGTAGCTTGAGAATCATTGAGACTGGGTATGTGGTTTGAACCAGTATTTGTTATAGATCCTTATGTATTTAGTTTATATTTATTTATTTTGTATAGGATTTTATCATAGTGGTTGATTGGTTATTACATGATTTTCATGCTTTGATTGTGTAAAAAAATTTGTTACATTGCATTTATTATAGAATGCTTCTATTTCAATTTATTTATTATGTGTACATTGATTCTTACCTCTGTGTGTGAGTTTAGTTATTTTGTGATATCATTTCACCCTAAACATAGGTTATAGTCTACCCACTATATCTTTAAGACCCTCACTATAGGTCAACAACCTCTGACATTTAGGGAGACATGCTTGAGACCTTGTGGTGATCTAGATCAGGTGAAATATTAAGCTAAACTGGGCTGGTTCGTTACAAATAACTTCCTCATTATCAACACCTTGTTCATAATTATAGTCTTCTAATACATTTTCATAACTCTAATATGGTATTATATTCCTAAATTCCATAGGAAAAAATTTCATGTTAATTAAATTTGAATCAATCCTAGTACCTTTCTATCCATCCTTTCCTATTACAGTTTTTCCATTATTTCAGGCTTGACTCCCTTTAATAGATTTTTCAAGTCCTTATAAATTCGATATTATTCTGTTTTTATCCTCCAAAATCCAATATCCTTCCAATAAAACTTTTATACCTAGACCTTTACTTTTTCTAATACCATACCTTCTGATACAGATAACTCTCATTAAATCAAAAAAATATTGAGACAAGAGTGATACCTGATTCTATTACCGAGTGAGTTGTAAATAACTGAAATCAAGCACTGATACCAGATATTGGGTTTATACACTAGAATAAGAACCTGCTATAATACCACTAATTGGGATTTTCCCACCAATTACTAGAAGTTAAACCATTGAAACTTTAATTAGTGGAATAAATAACTAAAAACTCCTTAAACAAGAAGAACCCCTTGATGTCAATGTACCAAAAATTAGGAAGTTTAATGAACCCTAAATCACCACATTGATATAACCAAAACAAAAAAAAATTAAACCAACACATGATGCATGAAAAAAATAATCAAGTTGAAATTAAAGTAATGAAATAGAAGCGTATAGATTATGTGGTTCATACATTTTTCCTACAACCATTGGTGAACACTACTACACATTTAATTTATCAAAATTTATATGATTAAGATCACTTTGATAAGTCATAAAGGCATATTACTAATTAAAACATTCCATATATAAAATGGTATCACACCTCATTATGGTGGGGTCTATCTAGTCAAATAGTTCCACAAACCTCTGGTAATCGTAGGGTATCATCATTTTCTTTGGCCACCTACAAATACCATTAGGTTTCTTTACCCTGACTATCATCTTCTGGTATAAGTGCATATTATTATTACATGGAAATCTGACGATTCTTATTACAAAACCAAAAAATTAAAAACCTTACATAAGCCATTGTAAAAAATATTACATTATAAATCATAATGTATAAACACCATCTTTTGATGAACTGACCATCTGTATGCATCATCAAGATCATAACATCCATACCACCTACATCTAGTAGATTTTATCTATTTTTTATATTTATCAAGATGAATCTAACTTATGAAGCTTCTATTTTCAAAAATATGAATCAAATCTTGAAATTATACTTTAACATTCTTAGCAATCATCCTTTGAGGTTATACCATAATGGAAATGTATAAATCTCCTCCGTATAAAAGGAATCAATTACATGTCCATATTTATTCATGTAAACTTTTTCCTATAATAAATACCCAGTAATGATATCATAGGAAAAAAATTATCATTTATGGTATTGACCCAACCCTAAATATTATTACCTCTATCCTTTAGTGGACACAATAGCCTCCTCTAACTAGACCTGTGGAAACGAACTTATAAATGATAATCCCAAATAATGATAAAGAATATTTCTTAAATTTGTTTTAGGACTCCAATAGAGACTTTAATAACTAAGAGTATATTTAAATTCATATGCATCAACACGCTATTAAAACACTATCCTACCTATAAAGGATTAAAAAAAGTTCATCCAATTTTGGATCCTCTATGAAATATTATTAACCAAAAAATCACAGTATTAAATCCCAATCCTTCCATTTGATAATGGAGAACTAATATATTCCATGGTGGGATATTTTTACTTGAAATTGATCTTTTGTTCAATAATATTTATTCTATTGGTTGAATTCCCAATTGAATTTTAGATATTAATTTTGATGGAATTGGTTCTTTGACCACTCTTTTTTTCATAACTACCAAGAATATCCTTTAAGGGAATAATTGATCGATATTTTCCAATCGTAAATATAATTATTTTATTCACATGAAAAAATGATGTGATATTTCCATATTTCTATACCAACCTCTAAAGTAATCCACCTCCCTTTCATGTACTAACCTCTTATAATTCTTACTAAATCCATAACATAGAAGGAAAAAATTATAGATGGTAACTGATAACTTTTTCATAGGTTATGAAATTTTTTGAAAAAATTAAAATCATTCTCCAAGATAAAAATTGATAACCATGGATAGGAATAGTAATGGAAGAGTAGATCATAGAACCATTCTAAGAAGACATAACATCGCATGGAATTCAAAATATATCCTCATTCTATATTGTTGTATTATTTCTTTATATCCTCCTTAATAATGATATTTGGATCTAGTAAGTTCTTATCAATATCCAACATTATTTCTTGGGAAATTTTTATAGGCCCTTGAATGCTCTTCTCTTTTATGAAACTTTTTTACTTCTTTGAGATAACATTAATGAGGAGAGGTGTTAGTCTATTGGTAATATGATTTTCTTGGATTTTTTAAAAACATTACACATAATTATAAATCAACATTTTTAAAAATGGTGATGATAAATAACATTTTTAATGAGGACCATAGTCATAGTGCATGTTCCCTTATGAGGAAGACCCCTTGAAAAAGCCATATATGGTCACCATGATATCTTGTTTAATGAAGTCCCATATAACAAGAAAAAAGGAACCTGGAATACAATATGGTCCATGCACATTATTTTTAATAAGTATAATAACTAATAATATAATCTCCTCCTATATTTGGAAAAAATTCAAGAGATTGGTGATATAGATAATAATTAGGGCTATAACATTGAGGAATAAATCAGACTCACTATCATGAAGATAATCACTAATATAATCTGGTTGGGGTTATTGAGTAGCATATAGAAATATTATAAAACCAAATGGATTTTCAGAATCGACATCCTATGTAAATTTTCTATCCTCAAGTTATAGATTATGGTTTCCTATGAATATACACTTTCTAATGAAACCATGAAACTAAATTGTTCTCCTATCATCTTCTCTAGGATAATGCATTCTGGATTACTCACATGACCACCTTTCCTCCTCAAATATTTTATCAAAAAATAACATCAACTTGGTCATAAAACTAATGAAAATATTATCATTCCACCTATATTATATGCTATAATTTAGCTATTTTATTTCCCTACTCAGATCCTAAAACCCTAAGACCAGTATAGGTTTAGATTTCTCCCAATCTAGTATAGCCTTTTTGAGATGTCTTATATTTTTATGAAGAACCTCACAAGGCTAGACATGCATGGGATTATTCCATGAAGCTTGAACCATTTATATAAAATCCTCACCTAAAATTTTTAACACGAAATAATAAAAAATAATACTATTAAAATTAAATTTATCTAATTTAATTAGTAAAAGGTTTTGATCTAAAACTACTCAAGCTTTATGGTTAACAAAGAAGGTAGTGAAGTTCAAGATACCTTATAACTTAGGAAAGAACTTGTCAAGCCTACAATATATCCTTATACTGACTTTTTTATTATTACACCATGTATATTAATCCTATAAGTATCTTATATACAATATTTTATTTTTAATTAAGAACATTTTGAAGTCTAAAATGGTGTTCATCGAGAAGAAGCATCCTCCCTTTTTTGGATTGGTCAAGAATCGTGTTGAATCCCCATACAATGAAAAAAAAGTTAGAACTTGGATTAAAGTGGGATAACTCTTACCAAATAATACCCCTTTTGAGATATTTCATTTAACATATAATGAGGAGAAAATGTATACATAATAATTAAGAGAAGCACAAATAATAACATGTTGAGATAAAGAGTTCAATCAATCCACATAGATATTGTCCTCTAAGAAAACCCACACATGGGTGTTTAATAGTATTTCATGAAAGATTCTCCTCATATGTAATTTTTTATTGTACTCATTAATAGTAACCACATCATTCCTTGGTTCAAGTATATCCAGTAAAGAGATGATAGAAAACTTGATTTCTGAATCATAGTAATCACATTTCTTCAAGTCACAAAGACCCCTAGCATTCCAAATGGTCACAGAGATCATGGTTATGATATGATGGAGGTCTTATAGGACTTTAAAACACTTTTACCAGAGGGTGTGGGGGATCCTTCAGCATGTCTCCAAAACATGTATCTATTAGACATGAATCCAACTCTATCATAAAGTGTTGATTCCAAGGGATTCTTATTGTATTGACCCTTTAATAAAGGGGAAATCTGTAAATTCTCATAAATAGACTCAAATACCTTTAAATAGTTCCCTAAAAACATAAGAGATGGTATTTTATTTTTCAAAACTCCATCTTTCATTGTAAAAGGATGTGGTGACTATGAGATAAGAATTGAGGCAACCACCTCAGTTGATACTAATTTTGTGGGGATCTTAACCTTATCTATGTATAAATCAATATGATCAATGGTTAAATATTGATATTGAGAAGCATACCCATATTAAAAAATTTCTACCTTGTCCTCTGTGAAAGGGAAATTGATATTAAAGGACGAGATATAAATTGTATCCATGCCTGGCCGAATCCAATCATCGTCTAGATATTCAGATATGGAATCCTCCAAATATAGATCATACTTATATACCTTGTGTGGAGAAAGATAATCCAAAGAAAGCGACTTGGTGTTCTTATAAGGATAATCTGATCCAATGGAGAGAGAAAATATAAAGAATAGAGTTCATTGACCTAGTAAGGGGATATATTGATCTTTCCCCAAAACACCAGAACCTACCAAATAGAAAGATAAAAAATCATTCTATACATTTCATCTATGTACCCCTAATGGTGAAATTCATGGAATTATCCCACTTTTTTTATAAGAAATATATTTTACTAGAATGGGATGGATGTTCCCTTATTAAAGTAAGATTAATTTTATAGGGTTGTCAGGTCCACATTTAGATAGATATAAGTCTCTATGCTCAGCCTCATGGTAAATATATTAAAATTAGTACATGTGAAGTGCTCAAAGAAGTCCCCTATACAGTTGAGAATCTCAATGTTCTGGAAGGGTAAATGAAATCCAGAAAAGTGAATCCATAATACCATTAAAGTGGTATATTTCCCATCATGGATGTATATGGTCCAATTTAAAAGGTGGAACCTACAATTCTAATGAATCTAGACTTCTCATGACCAAGCTATGATGAAATATACATTCAATAATAGATTAATACAAAAAATATTTTAAATTTAGTATTAAGAGGGATTTTTTATTCAAGATATTCCAATCCTTGATAAAGCACAAGAATATTTACAAGGTTGTATGATTACCACTGAATTTTCTAAAAAAAGTAAACATTCGGTATTTGATGACAAAATTAACTCCTCTATCTCAAACCTTTTTTAATCCTTGATTACTATGTTTATTTTTAGGATAGGTAAGAGGATGAGTTAGGAGTAAGATATATGATTCCTCCCAATAGCCTCCTTATAGGAGGGCCCTGATAAGTCACAACGATTTATTCCCAATACACCCCATTGGTGTGGATTGGTTGTGATTACCCTATCAGAGGATAATTTATAAAATAATTTTAAATATTTTTAGGATCATTAGGTGATAGCATATTTTTCTCACCTCCTCCCTATAACCCAAGAAGGGATTTTTATTATTTTTTATACTATTGTGATTATTTTCACTAAAATATAATTTTTTTTGGTGTGATATGAGAAACCTTATGTTAAGGGTCAAATAAAAAATGATCACATATTTATTAATGGGTGTATCAACACATGAATCTTTATTTGTTATCTTGTGGGTTAGGTTAAGATAAACTATGGGGGTTAGAACATAGAAAATCTAATATTTGGGGTTCTGTTAGGTGAAACCATAAATTCTATGATTCAAGTTTTATATTATTAATATAGTGATACAAAATAATAAATATTATGAAACATATTATTTTTTATTATACTCATTACATAAATATGATATTTTTATAATTATTTTACTTGGATGAAACAGAAATATGTCTTCATTTGACTATTTCCTTATTTCTTATTATAATAAGTGGTTTTTATGAAAAGGGTCTTGATGATTATTTTAATATAGATGTTTTAGATATCTTTAATTCAAAATTAATTATTTTATAATTAATGTGTAGATTTATTTTAGATTCTTATGTAGGTTCTAACAAGTTTATACACACCCCTATATGTGCACCCTGGTAGACATGTAGATGTTGTACATGATATAAGAAAAATAAATACCTTATTTTTCCTTAGTTGAGAGATATAAATCAATGATAGATATATGATAAGAGGGGTTTTTTGTATATATATTTATGTCACATTATTGTTCATTTGTTGGATTAATGTTATTATTTTGGTTTTTGTTTATAAAACTTAAATATTTACATTGTCAGTTTATGTTTAACTAGTTTTTAATAAAAATATTATTACATTAACTTGAATTTATAACATATTTATTTATAAATTTTGATGGAAAATCATTCCCCAATAATTTATTTTATCCCTTGGTCCTAGTTACCGGCCTCTGGTAATCAGGGGGCATACTTAAGGCATTGTGGTTGTTTTTGGGGTCTCTGGATTCAATTACTAAGGTAAGGTCCTTGAAAATTGTACCAACACATGGTTAAGTCATTGAAATTATATTAAGTATGTATAATAGGATGGTTGGTACTCAAAATTTACATATAAAAATAAATAACAAAACTTTTTATTAAGAAAATTGAGTTATTGGGAAGTCTAGGTAAAATAAAGGTTGGTAAAAAACTTATTTCTATTTGTACCAAGAATTGTACTATGATTGGTTAATATGGGAAAGTATCCATTTATCATTATATAAAAGATATATTTTATTCACATATTATTGATTTTGAAAATTGATTTTAAATGACTCAATGACTGTTGATTTTCAAAAAAAATTAAAATTATTAGTGTAACATAACTTGTTTGGTTATTCTAGTTTTCATTTTATAAACAAGTGAGATAAATATACACTTATATATATATCTTGGAATTTATATGTGAGTAATCTTTTTTGAGGAAATTCCTTTAATATTATAAAGAAATTTAGCCAAGAAAAATACCTATTGAGTGAGGATAAGGATATAAGTTTCTCATTTTGATCCTCATATAGTAATCATGGTTTTCTATAATATCTAATCATTGGAGAGTGAAGTTAACTATTATAGGGCGAGAGAAACTAATTGGTTATTAAAGTTTTAGAAATATAGTTCACCATTATGTTGATGTGATATTGCATTAAAGATGGTAGAATAGTTTTTAGACAAGATCAATTAAATATTGTTATTCTTATGGATGATAGAGAATTTTAGGTTGAGGTTTTTTTATCAATTTACTAGATAGATTGACTCAAAAGTGGTGGGTTATTGTGAAAAAATGACACTTTAAAAGGATATCAACCAAAATGTTTTCTAAAATATTTTTAAGGGTTATTATTATCTAGAGGACTTAAATCATGCATGTTTTTAGAATTTATGAAGTTTTATCAAGAAATTATCATGCTTATGGAGTATGAATCAAGGTTTATAGATCTTGTTTTTTATGTGACAGAAATAGTGAAAAATGATAACCTTAAAGAAACAAGGTTTTATATATGACTATTTCTAGAGATACAATTGAGGTTAATTTCATTGAAATTACCCGCCTAAAATGAGGTGTTTTGTATGGTTATTTTAATGAAATAATCAATGGAAGAAATTCATTGCATGTTTAAATTGCTTGCATATCCTGTTGGATTAAAGAATTAATTTATTAAACATAAGATGAAGAAAAAGTATTTTAAATTGAATACCTTAGGAATGTTTTTCAATTGTTATTAATGGAAAATGTGTTAGTGGGTTTCTAATATAGTATACAGGGTCATATAAATACTAATTTTATAGTTATACCTGAATATTCCATTAGTGTGGCAAGATAGGCCATTTAGAAAATTTTTATGTGTTATTTCTCAAGCAGATAGTGGTGGGACATCCAATCTTATAATAGAATCATAAATGTCAGAAGATAAGATAATACAGTCAATTTATGGAATCCAAGGGTTGATAAATTGACCACATAAGGTTCTTGGAGTAATATTTATAGTTAATCAAGTAAATAATGAATTTGATCTGAGATGAGACTATTTAATGTTCAAGGAACTATCTTGGTTTCTTCTTTACTAGTTATTAATTTATTCAATATATGAGAATCTCATTATTTTATATGTGTATGGTTAGTATACCTTTTGGTACTTCTTGTTGAGATAATTCCTTATAACATGATAATTGATGCTATGTTGGATGAAAGGAATGAATAAGGATTTGAGTGTTCATCCTATACCATTATGGTGGGTGTTGTTGAAGCCTCATAAGATTTTCTAGTCCTTGAGATGAAGACATATAACATTATCATTGGGATATATTGTTGAATAAAGAACAAAACTCAAATTGAATGTTATATTAAAAGAGTTATTTTCATTGAACTCATTCTTTCCTTCATTATGTGGGTAATGGAATATTGATTTTAGTAGGAGTTTTCCAATAGTTATAGATATTGGATGTCTGTACTGTTAGTTAGTGGGTCTAATTCTTAAAACCTTAGAGAATGGAAGTAATCCTAAGCAACCATATATGTTTGATATTTATCCTAATTTATTTAATATCACGACCCACAATTTTCATACATAAATATTACATCTTACAAGATGAATATTCAATGCATAAAATTAGGATCCATGGATGAATCATATAGTTTTATATTATTTTGAAACTTGGATACATAAAAAACCTATTCAAAATATATCTACATAATCTCCCACTAAGTTCTTTATAACTAGAATCCTTCTTAAACATATCAGGCATAAAATATTTCTTCAAAACCTAGGGAAATGAAACATAAGAAATGGTGAGATCAAATTTTTAGTAAGGGTAAACAAGGGAGATATCAATGATAACTTAAACATAACATGATTATAATGGTATGATAACATGAGATTAACATTTTAAAATCATAACAAGTAAAACATAGGTTATAATATTGAGTCATGGAATATATTGGTGGTTTATAAGACATGAATAAAAAAGGAATCCAAGAACATGATCCATGAGATAATAACATTAGCATAAGATATAAGTTCATGTCATATACATAAGTATATAAAATGATTTCCTTAGTCAAGGATAACATCCAACACTATCATAGGGGATTGGGTTATCTCCCCATTACATAATATCCATAGTCAAGGTTCTCTCCAAATACTATCATAGTGGATAGTGTCCCTTATTGAACTAGGATAACTTTCCATTCTAGTCCATGTTCTCTCTTTAGATATCCATCATTACACAATGCATTAAAGGTCAATAAAATTTTAGGCCCACCCATCACATAGTAAAAATCATATATATGTGTTCCACAAGATTATATAATATTCATAAATTAATAACTCATGGAAATTAAATGGGTTTCATAAAAATTTTATCATAGCATCATAGAATTACCTATAGAAAATAAATTAGTTTCATAAAGGTTTCATCGTAACTTAATTAACACGTGGGAAAGAAATGGGTTTCATAGAATCATCATTAAATCATTATCATCATAAGATATAAAAATAATTAAATTTGATGGTATAATTATAACATTTATCTAGTAAAACATAAATAACATCAAAGGATTCCATTATATATGAAAATTCCATTAAAATAGCACTTGAACATTTCATGATAAAAATAGAATTTTCACTTTGAAATCATTTATTTAAAATCTAAACATTGCCTAAATATTTTGGAAAATATTTTCATTAAAAATATCTATGGATATTTTTAAAATAATATTCAAATCATTGAGAGATCATGACAGTGGGAAATTCTATTCATTTCATGTATATAGAGACAAATATTTCTTTTACATTTTTAGTGAAAGTCAAAAGTACCTCATTCAGAAAATGACAAGAAGATACCATTTAAACCATATTTTAAAAATTCAATCATGGGTAAAAATTAATTTCTTCAATTATTTTATAATATTAATTTATCATTTAATTTTTTTAGAAAACATGAATATTAAAGAAAAATTATTTTTGATCGAAGATAAAAATAAAGTCGATTTTCTTTAAAAATATTCATTTAGTCTATTTGGTAATTAAAGAAAGGAAAATGAAAGGAAAACACCTAATCTCTAAAAATAACTAGAGTAAAATAACATGAATGAGTTTATTTAGTGGTATACTATAAGATTTTATCATTGGAAACTTATTTATAAAAAATACTAATAAACAATGAGATTGTAACATAAATCTATTACCACTTTGGTAACTTTAAAACCAAAACCTAATGAAAGAGAGAACCTTAGATTGATATCTAAATCAATATAATTTTCATGATAATCATAATAAAAAATTAATTCATGTTTATTATATATACCATGTAAAAGATACAAGTGGTGAATATGGCATGTGTCTCAGGGAAATAAAGGCGAGACGAAAACCCCTTACCTCTCATTTGACTTTCTTAGAAATTGCTCTAACCTCCTATATAATATATTTTAATTCTATAAAAAATCATTTATATACTTTTAATATCATATAATATCCTCTTATATCATTTAAAGATGAATTTATATGTAATTATTTATTAAAATCATCATTTTGGGTGTTAACTATTTCGTTTTTAGGAAAGTTTCAGTTTGGTAGTTCTGGTCCTTGTAATTGATTATGGCTCCATAATATTAATAATGTTAATGATGATATAAATATAATATATATTCATTATATATATATGTGTGTGTGTGTGTGTATTTTTTATATTTATATTCATCTATAAATCATAGATATTGAAAAATGAGTTATATCGTTCATGGAGATGGTAGGTTATATGTATGGATGAACATTGTTTTCACTTTTCAAAGGATCAAACAAAATAAAGTTAAATAATAATTAACCTTTAAAAAATAATTTTTAAATCATATATATCTAATATATAAATTAAATATATCTTTATTATCATCCATTTAAAGAAGAAATTAAAAAAACACATTGCTTCGTGGAGGTGGTAGTCAACGCGTACGCATAAGTGACGTTATCATTTTATAACAAATTAGAAGATAATAAGTTAGATATAATATTATAATTAAATAATAATAATTATATAATAAATAACATATATAAACATTCAATTCATAACAAAAACTATTCATGAAAGATGGTTTTGTAAACAGGATTGTATCGCTGCGTGAAGACAGCATTCCACACGTACACACGAGCGACATTTTCGCTTTCCATTTGATAAAAAATAGGGTCAATAATGGTGGCTAAATAATCATAATAATATTTCATCATAATTAATATACTTAAGTTACTATTTTATAATGAATATAATAGATTTATTGGAGGTAGAAGAAGAAATAAATTTAAAGTGGTCGGGTACGATGATAACCTATTCTTTGGTAGGCCTCCTTTAGATCCTATCTTAAGAACCATTTGAATGATATTTTAAGAAAAACATAACAAATAATTAATGTATGGTGAATTTTATAAGATAATTTTGTAGTATTTGGTTGATCTATAATTCTCAATGTGGTGTAAATAAGAGAAAGGATGGGTGTCCTTTTATAAGTGGGGGAGTGGACACACTTATAATTTCTTAAAATATTAAAATATAATAAAGTGGTACACAAACAAAATTCTTCCAAATGGCCATATATTAAAAATTGGGATAGGATAAGGTTAAATTTTTTTCATAAAATATGATTTAGATAATTTTATCTGGAAAACTTACCCTTATCTCTTGGTTTAACCCCCCCCCCTGATAAACACATTTTAACCTTAACCATGGTAACATATTTTTGCTATTTCACTATTCATTATGAAACAAAATGAAAGTGGAAATATTAAAAAAAATATGATTTAAAATATGGAATCCATTTTATCAAATTTAATTCATATAAGTGTAGGAATTTAATTTAAAATCAAACCTGTAAAACTCGATGAAAGACGGTTTTCAAAAAAACATGTTTTCATAATTATAATAAGTTTTTATAAAAAAATATGAAATAAATTTAATATTAATGACTTAGGATTGGTTTATTAATAATATAAATTAACTAATTTTACTTTTTAAATAATTTTAAAACAAAATTAAACTTTTTTATGTTCTTAAAACAAAAGACAGTTTCCAATAAAAGTTAGTATTGTAAAATATTAATCAAAAAAGAAATATTTTTTGAAAATTATCCAAAATTTACTCTAAGATAATTTTGAAATGATTATTTAATAAATGAATTTAATTTTTTAAAATATATTTTATAAATTTGATATAAATTAATTATTTTATTTTCTCATAAAAAGCAATAAAAATGTTTTTGAGGAAGAATGTAGTTTTAAAGCATATAATGACTTTACTAAAAATTGAGTGCTTATTTATCAGTATATTTTTATTATATAAAACATTTAAACATACTTTTTAAAAATATTTTTATTTCTATTCACTTCTCCAATGTAATGGAAAAGTTATAACGGCGTACTATATTATGGTTCATTTATACTTTGGTTTGTGTGTATCGCAAACTATTGAAGATAAAATTTATTTGTAGAGAAATATATCATAAAATATATATGTGTTACATTATACACCATTAAATTGAATTTAAAATTCAAAATTATATCACTTAGATATAAAAAAAATTATGATATATCTATTGCATCACATCCTTAGGTTCCCATGTAGCTTTTTATAATTTTTGATTTCTCTAGATAACTTTAACTCGGAGAGTAGTCTTGTCCCATAACAATTTATCTCCATGATCCAAGATTTATATCAGTTTCTCTTCATAGGAGAGATCATTATCTAGTGGTAAAACCTATAATTTCAGTACATGTGATGGATTAGGAATGTACTTCCTTAGGATAGATACATGGAACAAATCAATAACTTGAGAGAGGTTCGGTGGAAGTGTCAATAAATAAGATATCGTCCTAGCTCGATCGATAATATTGATGGGTAAAATATAAATAGGTCTTATATTTCCCAACATTTTTAATCTAATTAGCTTATTCCATGGGTAAATACATAGGTTTACTTTCTCACCAACTTTAAATTATATATTTCACCGATGATTGTAAATATAAATTTTCTGTCGACTCTGAACTACATTTATGTGATGGGGTCTAACTTTATTTTCAATTTCCTTATTTATATTGGGTACTAATAGATTTATTTATCTAAATTAATCCCATAATTTTATATTTCAACACTTATTTTAGTATAGGGATTCCTAAGTATCCATATAAATGCTCAAGTGAAAACGATTGTTTAAAGAAAACTGAACTAGAGTAAGGTGTTGATTCCAACCACGTTTAAAACCATAGAAAACGTCATCAACATATAATATAGTGTTTTAATGATTCTATTAGATTGAATATATATCTGAGGATGATAATCAGTACTAAAACACAACTCTTAATATATAGATTTCTTAATACTTAATCATAACTTTGAGGTAAACCTCAGATCCTGATCAAATATAATATAGTGTATTATTCCATGAAACCTTACCTCTTACTTAATTTATATTCTAGAAATTTGATAAAGAGAGAAATATTATTTAATAAAAATAAATTTTGATGACTTTTTATGGTTATTTAATATAACCCAAATAGAATTATGGGCTTTAGAAATTTTTGGGGAGTCCGATGACAAAATCCATGGTGATGTTTTCCCATTTCAATTCTATTAGGGGTAATGGTTGTAACATACCCTTAGAATTATATGTCTCAAAATTAATTTTATAATATACCAATCACTAAGATACATACTATAAAATATCTCTCTTTATGTTTTTCTACCATAAATACTATTTCAGATCATTAAACAGCTTCATACTTCCAAAATGAATAGATAATAATGAACTATGAGCTTCATCCAACAGATCTTTATTAAAATATGGTATTTATGAAACACATACATTGTTAATAGACCTTATTATTCTCGAAAAATAAAAGTTAACCTTAGGAACATTTCTTACTTTATTTTCCATCTCTATATCTTCCTTTTTCACCTCTTTAATATTCACTTATATAGATGGTTGAACACTCGTTTGAGGAAGATAATATTTCTCACCTTCCTTCAAGATTTCAAGGTTAATGTTTTCTAAATCCAAAATATTGGATCTTTTTTATCCTCATCATAGTTAATTTAGCATATTCTTATTAAATTAAATCATTTGTCACCTTTTTCTCTTTATTAGGGTGATAATGTATTGAGAAATTATAATCATTAATCAACTATAACCATATTATTTGACACGAATTCATCTCTTTATAAGTGAATATATAATTTAAACTTTTATGATAAATATATATGTCACACATTTATATTTATAGATAATTTATCTATATATTTAATATAAAAATTACCACAGATAACTCCTAATCATGAGTTGGGTAATTTTGTCCATTAACCTTCAATTTTAGCGAGTCATAAGCTATCACCATATCATTATACATGTGGATTCATCCAAAACCCTTATTTGATGCATCACTATAGATCATAAATCCTTATAAACTATAGGTAAGTGTAATAATAGGTGTATTGACTAACCATTTTTTTAGTTCTTTTAAATTTTCCTCACATTCATCTATCCAAAAGAACTTGGATCTCTTTTGAGTTAACTTGTTGAGTGGATTAGATATCCATGATAAATCTTCCAAAAAGCATCAATAATATATAACCAACCTAATAAATATATAGATATCATTCATAATGTTGGTCTGGTCTAATATTCAATTAATTATATATTTTATAGATCTTCTGATATACCATCACTTGGTATTATATGACCCAAAAAATGAATCTTTTATAGCCAAAATTCACACTTTGTAAATTTTTCAAACATATTATCCTTCATTATGGTATTAAATACAATCCTCAAGTGATCTTAATGTTATTAAATAATCTTGGAAAATAAAATAATAATATCTATAAATACTACCACAAACTAATCTAGGTAATATCTGAATATTATAATCATTAAATACATTGAGATAGTGAGGGAATTAGTATGACCAAATGGAATCACTATAAATTCATAATGTCCATACCTCATATGGTAGGTTTTCATGGTAATGTCTTCAATTTTGACCATCAATTGAGGATATACATATCAAAGATAAATCTTGTTAATGTATTGAACTTTCAACAGTTAATCAAAAAATTCATCAATATGGGGTAGAGGATACTTATTCTTGAGAGTGATCTTGTTAAATACTTGATAATCAATAAAGAGTCTCATTGATTTATCTTTATTCTTAGTAATAATAATATATTTACCTTATGGTGATGAACTATGATGAATGAATCCCTTATCAATATTATCTTGTATCTTCTTCTTCAATTCCAATAACTTAATAGGGTCCATTATATATGGAGTCTTTGAAATAGGTGTAGCACCACGTATGAGTAATATTGAAATTCAACTATACTATTTAGTTCAATATTGGGAAATTATTCTATAGAAACATCAAAAATATATCTTATAGTAGGAATATCTTTGATGTTGGGGTTTTTTTCCAACCATCTAAGATAAATACCACCATTTAATAGGAATCAATACCCATACAATGGATGAAATTTCCATTGGAAGTTCAAATTTTTCATCACACCAATAGATTATTATAGGTTGGTTTGAAATATCAAATGTGAATTCAATTCCTTAGAAATATATGTGGGATTTATGTAAATAAATCCAATCCATGCCCAAAATAACATCAAATTCAACTAGTGTAAAATAATGATATTTTTAGGAATAATATTCCTACAAACATCAATTAGAGAATAATCGTAGGCTTGAGATGCGATCATTATACCATTATGTTTTTTTACTTCCAATTCAATATCTAATCATTGGGGATATGAATTAACATTCCTTGATACTTATCATAATATATAGGAATACATATGAATATGATCAAATAGGGTACTTAAATATTTGAGCCTAACTATTACCATTTCAACTTTATAATTTTATCTCTAATCTCATACTGAAACAAAAAAATTTAGCATGACCATTAGGTATCCTTAATAAAAGTGATCAATCATGAAAAATATTCCATATGATATCTAAATCATGACTCTTTATTCTCAATCTATGACACAGTAGGTTTAACCTAGGTCATTCATAGTCATTAACTATTCAAATCCTTTATAATGGTTCATAAATAAAATTTCAATTAACCCAAGAATATCCCCCACGATTGTCAAACTAAGCGCACAATAAATAACACTCACTGTGCACTGAAATGACGATCATATATACTCAAACAAATCTTTTTGGGGTTATTACCCCTAGATAAATATTTTCAAAAACCAAGCCCAATTTTAGTATCCAAACACATATACTTTTTTATAAAACCCACATTCTTTTATTTACTATAACTTAGGACATTATTTTACACATAATATTAACCCAAGGGTTCCCAATAAAGTTTTATCATACTAGTTTCCAAAGGTAACTAAACCTTGATATGATAACAAATATAGTTACCCATACTTTTCATATATATATATATATATTACAAATTGTTAAATTAATATTCAATATATAAAATTACAATCCATTACATAATTGTATAGGTTTAGTGTATTTCCAAACATGGATACATAAAAAACATCTTCATAAGATATCTACATCATCTCACACTAATTTCTTCATAAATAGTATCCTTATTAAACATATCATACTTAAAACCTTTCTTTAAAACATGGGGAAATGAAACATAAGAAAGGGTGAGCCCATATTCTCATTAAGAGTAAACAAGAGATATATCTATAATAACCTAAAAATAACATCAGTATAAGGGTATCAGAATAGGAGCTTAACATTTTAAAATCATACCCAGCATAACATAGATCATAATATTGAGTCATATAATAATCATGGTAGTTCATAATATATGAATCATAGAAAATAATTTCCTTAGTCAAGGATCACTTCCATGAATATCATATTTAATTGGGTCCACTCCTCATTATATCATATCCTTAGTCAAGGTTCAATACTAATACTATCCTAATGAAAAAAATCCCTTTACTGATATTGGTTCACTCCCCATTTATGTCCTTATTATCTCATGACATGTCTATCTTTACCCAATCCATTGGAGGGCTATATAATTCAGGTCCCACGAATCACATAATGAAAATATGTGTTTCATAGGATCATAAAAATTTATAATTACATAACCCACGGAAATGAAATGGGTTTTATAAACATTTCATCATATCATTTTAGTATAACTTAGGGAAAATAAATAGGTTTTATCAAGGTTTAATCATAACATAGTTAACTCGTAGGAAAGAAATGGGTTTCAAATAATAATAATTATATAATCATCATCATAAGCCATCCAAATAATGATATTTTATGGTATCATTGGATCATATTTCCAGTAAATAATAATTAACATCAACAGATTTTATTATAGATAAAAAATGCCTTTAAAATATCAATAGAACATTTCGGGAGGAAAATACCATTTTTACTTTGAAAACACTTATTTAAAATCTAAAAATTTACAAAATTTTAATGATAATTTTTTATTTTAATGAAAAACTATAAAATAATCTTCAAATAATTGAGTATTCATGATAGCATGAAACTCTGTTCATTTTGTATACATAAAAACAAATAATCCTTTAACATTTTCAGTAAAAATTCAATAGTACCTCCTTTGGAAAATGACATGAATATTCCTTTTATTTTAAATAAATAAGGGGTAAAAATGAATTTATTCATTCATAATTTAATATTAAAACATTATTGAAAATATTTTTAGAAAACATGGATATAGAAGAAAACATATTTTCAACCGAAGAGATAAATAAATTCAGTTTTCTTTAAAAATATTCTTTTAATTTATTTGGTAAAAAAATAGAGTAAAATTATAGGAAAAAAATGTAACCTATTAAAATAAATAGCGGATAATAAAATTCAGTATTTTATTTAAAGTTATATCGTAAAATATTATCATCAAAAACTTATTTATAAATAATTCTAATAAACAATGAGATTGTAACATAAATCTTGTACCACTTTAGTAAATTTCTAATAAAAACCTCAAGAAAGAGATAAAATTAGATATATATTTAAATACCAATAATTTTTTTGAGAATAAAATTAAAATTCATTAATGGGTTTTATATAAACCATATAAAATAAACAAATCGTGAATATGGTGTGTGTATCATAGAAATAAAAGTGAGATGAAAATCTATTACCTCAAGTTTGAATTGCTTTGAAAGCAATAAACCCTCATGTATAATAACTTTAAATTTGTTATAATTCTATACCAAAATAATTTAAATACTTATAATATCATATATGATCCACTTATAATATTTCAACGCTGATTTATTAATAATTCATTTTAAAATCATTGTTTCTTGGTGTTGACTATTTCATTTTTCATGGAAGTTTCAGTTTGATTGTTCCATTCCTTGTACATAATCATGGTTACAAAATCTAAAAAATGTTAATAATTATATAAATATAATTTATATTAATTATATATATATACATATATTTATTATTAAAGTGTATATATAGACAAATGACTTACATCATTCATGGAGATGGTAGGTCATACTTTTGCATTAAGATTATTTTCACATTTTGAAGGATGAAATGAAAGAAATTTAAATAATAATTCACCTTTATAGAAATATTATTATATAAAATATATAATATATATTCATTAAATATATTCTTACTACCATCCTTTTAAATCATAAATTAAAAATGAATCACATCGCATTATAGAGGTGGTAGTCCACATGTATGCACGAGTGATGTTATCGTTTTCCAACACATTGGAAGGTAAGAACATAGATATATTATCATAATTATATAATAATAATCATGTAATAAATATTATATATAAACATTAAACTCATCATAATAACCATCCATGAAGTATGGTGATGGAAAATAAATTCCATCAGTGCGTGGAGGTGGTAGTCCACACATATACATGAGCGATACTTTCACTTCACATTTGATGAAAAAAAGGGTGAATAATGGTGGTAAAATAATCATAATAACATTTAATTATATTTAGGATACTAAATTTATTATTTTATTAATAATTAAACATATTTAACAGAGGTATAAGAATAAATAAATTGAAATTGGTTGGGTAATAGGATTACCTTTTTTTTAGTAGGCCTCCTTTAGATAATTTCTTAAGGAGACTTTGAATAGTATTTTAAGATGGAAAAAACCTCTAAATCATGGGTATAGAAGTTTATAAGAGAATATTTTAGGGTTTGTTTGATCTAGATGTCTCAAATTGGTGTAAATAAAATAAAGGAGGGGTGTCCTTTTATAATTTGGGGAAAGGAAACACTTGGAATTTATTACAATATTAAAATATAATCAATTCATACTCATGAAAAATGATTACAAATGGATAGATAAAGGTGGAATATTATGAGGTAAAAATACGTATGATACTATATAGATAAGTTATCTTGGAAAAAATATCCTTATATCTTGGTTTACCCCCCCGGTAAACCCATTTTAAAACCTTAACCGTTGTAACAAATTTTTATAGTTTTAACTATTAGTTTTGACAAAAAATTAAAGTTGAATCATTACCAAATTTTAAAATCATGATTCCAAATTTGTAATAATTTTTTTTAAATTCAATTCAAAAAATTGGTAGAATTTAATTTAAAATAAAACCTTCAAAAATTGATGAAAATTGGTTTTCCAAAAAAATGTTTTTTAATTAAAAAAAATTATACCAAAATCAAATATAAAATTAATTATATTACATAAATTATATTATTAATAATACAAATTTTATAATTTTACTTTTGAAATCATTTTAAAAAAAATAATCTTTTTAAATGTTTGAAAAAAAAGACAGTTTTCAATAAAAATGAGTATATTTGACTATTCATTAAAAAATCAATATTTCTAGAGAATTTAAAGAAAATAACTATAATATAATTTTAAAATTATGATATAAAAATTAATTATATTTTTTAAAATACATTTTTTAAAATTGAGAGAAATTAATAATGCAATTTTCTTACAAAAATTATTAAAACCCATTTTTGAGGAAAAATATATTTTTAAATCATATAATGACTTTAATAAAAAATGATTATTTATTTATTAATATATTTTATTAATATAATACCTTTAAACATATATTTTAAAAATTTTTTATTACTATTCACTCCACTAATTTAACAGCTAGGTTATAATGGTTTATTATATTATAGTTCATTTAGACTCAAGTTTGTGTGTATTGTATGCCATCAAATAAATTAAATTTATTTAAAGAAAAAAATATCATTAAAACTCAGGGTGTAACCATTAAAATAGATTTTATAGGGTTATATATGAAAATAAAATTAGAATTATATTGATATTTTTCTTATAATGAGTTTAATTTATATACTTTTATACCGTATGGAACCAATGAAGTTGTGGGAGTTAAATTATCAATTAGGATAATTGGAGTATAATGGATTCATATAGCTGAGAATTTCATCTTGGGAACCACCATTTTTATTTTTTAAAAATGATTAATGTGGTTTGTAGTTATTCATATGCTATTAAAAATGAATCAATTCATGATTAATAATAAATATTCCTTACCTTATATAGACGAGTTATCAGGGTGATTAATGGTTTTATAAGATTTATCTTTGCTATGAATATCATCAAATGAGGTTTTGAGAGGGACACATATTGAATATGTATTTCCAAATTATTTGTGACCATTGTTATTTTTTCATTATACTTTTCATTTTCACTATTGATTCTTTTGTATTCCTAGCTTTTTTTTTAATCTAATATTTAATAATTATTTGGATGAATTTGTAATAGTTTTCAATGATTATTCTTTCATTTATTTAATATATAATGTTTATTTTTAATGATATATAAAAGTTTTTTTAGGAATTGTTTGAGAAAACGAGTTGTCTTTGAATTTATCAAAATGATACTTTTAGATTCAAGAGGAAAAGTTTCTGGATTATGTTATTTTATAAAATAATATTTCTAATGATCCTAAAAAAAAGAGGTCTTAGATGATTGGGGATATTCCTAAAAATGGAAGCGAGATATATAGTTTTTTGGGGCTAGATAGACATTATCATAGGTTTATTAAAGAATTATTGAAAATGGCTACACTAATGATGGATTTTACTTGAAAATGAATAAAATTTTAATTGGATGAGAAGGTCTAAAAATACATTGAATAATTAATGATAAGGTTTAATTTACAATCATTTCTTGTAGTACCCAAGTAGGGGGATTAATATAAAGTATATTATGATACTTTGGGATAAGGTTTTGGTTTTTTCCTTATGTCAGGAGGTATTTTCTTGGAATATGGATCAAAACTACTAAAAATAGATGAAAATAATTATCATATGCATAATTTAGAGTTATTTGTGTTGTTTAGTGTATTTAAGTGTTGTATACACAATCTATTTTGTTAAAATATCATGGTATATGATTATCATAGGAGTTTAAAGTATAAATTCTCACAACATGATCTCAATTTAAGAAAAAGAGGGTGGATAAAGTATATTTAAACCTTGGATTTTGAAATTTTATATACTCTTAGAAAAGGAAATATTATATTTTATTCCATAATTATAAAGACTCAATACAAATATAACAAGGTAAATAATAATGTAAACTAATGGGTTTGGTAGCTTACTTTTATTTGGAGATTAATAAATTGAAGAATATTGTTGTTATTTTCCGAATAAATGTAACTTCTTCATTGTGGGAGAAATTGGAAGAGCCTCAATTTTCTAAATGAAAGTGTAAGGGAATATAATACACCTTTTAAATGGTATATTACTAATAGGTTGATATTGGAATCAAAATTTACTCTCTATTTCAAGAAGTGAATTATCATTCATATGCCATTAAGGAATTAAGTGATAAATATATTTCATTATTATAATTGGGAAGTCTATATAAGAATTAAAAATATGTACCATGATATTTATTTTATTTTTTGGTGAATAATTTTGTTGAAAAAATCTATAAGTATTTTTCTTGATGTTTAATATGTCAATATCTAAAGATAGAACATTAACTACTAGGTAAATTATTGAAACATTTACCTATACCTACTAAGAAATAGAAGGACATAGATTTGAACTTTCTAATGGGTCTACTCATATTCCCCTTGAAGCATGATTTTATTTTGGTTGTGGTGGATTAACTCATAAATTCAGCACACTTCTTAACTATACATGGGGACCAATTAAATTAAAGGCCTTGTAAAGTTGTATCAGAAGGATATAATTAAATTTAATTGAGTTACTAAATATATCATTTTAAATAAAGACCCTTATTTAAATTTTATATTCTTGATGAGAATTCATAGTGATTTGGAAACTTTATTGATGTTAAGTATGAATTACCATCTATATATGGATAGAAAAATATAGCAAATTATACAGATTTTGGGGATATAATTTAGGAATATTTGAATTATTTTATAAGATATTGGGAAGATTGTGTATACGTGGTGGAATTTTCCTATAATAACATATACCGATCTTTTATCTGTATAGAACTATTTGATTCTTTATATTGAAAGATCTTTTGAACACACTTATTTTAGGTGGAAATTGGTGAAAGGATACTTGTTAAGACATATTTGGTCTAAGATAAAACAAAAGGGGTTATATTTAATTATATTTTTATAAAGACAATGAAAATTTGGCATAATTAATATGGTGATCGATGATGGTGATCCTTAGAGTTTAGTGTTGGTGATCATGTATTTTTTTGATTATATACTCATTTAGAAAACTGAAGACTTGAAAATAAAGGTATGTTAGTTCCATGATTTATGGGTTCATTTGAGATCATGGAAAAGATTATAGAATTTTCATATCACATATCGTTACCACCATGGTATGATGTAATTTATAATTTATTTCATGTGCCTCAGTTGAGGATATGCCTTTAGAATACATTTGATGTTCTTGAATGTAAACAATGGATTTGGAACCCAATATAACTTTCATTGAAAGACTAGGGATAATTTGGTATTGATATGAGAATTTTTTTATAAAAACTCTATTAATGTTGTTTGAGCTTTGTTGAAACATGGGAATATCAACAAATATTCATGGGAGAGGGAATATCACTCATGAAAGAAATAGATAGAGAAATTTTAGGAAAATTTAATAACTTTTTGGGGAATAAAATCTTTATTTTGGGTTGAATTATAACATACACTTTTTATATATTTAATGGATGTTAATTTGAGTTTATTTATTAAAGTAGATTTTCTATGAGAGAGAGAAATCGTCCCTTTAAATTTTTTATTTATTATAATGGAATAATATTTATTGATGGTGGGTTCATTTGATTTATTTCATGATAAATATATTTTCAAGATTTTTTACATGAGATATTATTTAATTGGAACTTCATTGATGATGGTTTAATTAACTAATTTAATTAGGATGATATTTTGATGATTTAATAATCATTTTATTAATAATGAATATTTCTTTATTATTTATGATAATTAAAATAATTAGTATATTATTGTATAGGTTAGATATTGCGGTCTATTAGTTAATTATTAACAAATAATGTAGAAAATTAATAGAGTATAGATGTAGTAATAGTTAAAATTAGAGGGTTGAATCTAATTATGGGGTTTAAAGAATTCATCACAGGTCATGAAAACACTCCTTTATAAGTGGGTTTCTTATTTTTTTTATTAATTGTGAATTCATATGTTAATATTGATTATACAGATCGATGTTTCATTTCATTAAGAACATTAACCATTAACGAATGTAAATTCCAAGGAATGTATATCTAGGTAGGTGGCTTAAAACTATTCCTAACATGGGTTTATTTGGAGATAAATTGTTAATGGATTTTAAAATAATGATTATTTATACATAATTTTTGGTAAACCATTAAATTTAATTTTTGAATATTATTTGATAAAATCTTGATTTTAAAGAAAATGTTGTGTTTATATCCATTCTTTCGAATTATAAAATTATGTGTTTTTAATAAAATGTGTTAAAAAAATTTCAAGTTTGATTTGATACATAATTTCCAATGTTGGGATATGTTTTTAAATTTCATTCTAAATTTTTTTTGAAGGATTTTTTTTCATAGGGTATTTATTTTGAAACTTTTTGGTTTGGGAATAACCTAGGAAAAAGTGTTTATGGTTATTTTTCATGGTTGTGTGATTATTTTCTGGGTAATAGAATTTGTTGTGTTATCATATGACAAACCATGTGGTAATTTTATAATCATGCATTATATCATATTTATTAAAGGTTTTTGGAACATTTGAAACCTCATGTGTTATCATGGGGGTTGGGTTAAGTGAAACCATGGGGTTGAAACATTTGAATCCCCAAATTTCAGGGTCAGGTTAGGTGAAATAAAAATTTCTATGATTCAAATTTACTATTATTGATATAGATATATTAAAGGATTGATATTATGATATGTTTTATAGTTTTCTTATTTTTATGATGTAAAGATGATATTTTGATAATTATTTAACTATGATTAAATTTAAATATTTTTTTATTTGAATGTATCCTTATTTTCTATTGGAATAATGGGTTATTTATACAAAGTGACTTTATAATTATTTTACTATAATTTTTTTATAAACCCTACATTGACATTTATTTTTTGAATTATTCAAGTATGGGTTTATTTTTTAATCTTTTTTAAATCCTACTAAGTTTATAATAACTCCATACATGTGAACCCAGATAGAAATACAGATGATGTTTGATGTGATACCAAAAAAAATGAAACGATGGTATTTTATTATTATAGAATCACATATACATGATGATGATATGGAAAAATGATTATAGTGGTTTAGATATTTGAGTTACATTATCGTCCTTATTTTATCCTTCTTATATCCTTTGGTTTGGGTTTTGGTTTTTAAAAATTAAATCTTTTTTTGTGAGAGTTTATATTTAATAGGTTTTTAATAAAAAAAATTATTAAATCCACATGCATTTATTACCTTTGAGATTAAATTATTTGAGGGAAAATCATTTCCCAATGGTTTATATTATCCTCCAACACTAGTTTCTATCCTCTAGAAATAAGGGATCATGATTAAGGCCTTATGGTTATTTGGTTTGGGTCTTCAGATTTAGGTAATCAAGTTGGGTTGTTACATTTGTAAATATGTTTCATATTGATGATTTAAATAGAATATTTTTTTATGATCAAGTGACAAATCAGGAACAATTATGTTTCTTTTGTAAATTATCTTATATGCAGATATCACTATATAATTTTTTTTATATTATGGAGTTGTGAAAATAGTTTATATATGTTTTAAGAAATCAATGTCCACTAGAGTCTCATTTAGAGTCTTAAAGATTTAGTTATTTTAAATATTGATTTTTATGATTTAATTATTATCGATAGAATATGTAATATAATTACACTAGTTGCTCAAAATATTATTGGAAACCTTATGGATGAAATATTAGATATTTATTTTTCTTCTAGATTTATGAATTGGAAGTTTGGATTATTATTTTGAGAGTTAAATTGGTATTAATTCATGATTGTGTTCTATTTAAATTAAAATTTTATTATTTTGTGGTTTTTTTATTAATAATTCATTAAGACTTTTAAATACTTTTTCCCTTTTATATAGGAGTTTGTGTATTAGATGAAAGTATTTCCATGAAGTAATCATTGACTCATTTTTTCGAAGCTAATTTGGTAGAAGATGTTTGATGTTACATGGGTTTACTATTTATTATATATATCATTCACTAATATTATAACTCATATGATTTTTAATTTATAAAATTAAATAAATATTCAAATTTATAGTGTTTTTTAGTAAATTAATAGATTCTGGTATAATTTTTAGAATTTAATTATTTAAGTGACAATTGGAATTTAATGTCAAATATTAGAATATATTTTGATTGATTTTGAGGTTAGTTTTAGAAATATATTATTTAATCAATAACTTTCCTGAGATTTATTGATTCTATTTATTTGAATTGATTTGTGGATTTAATATGGATCAATATTTTAATTGTAAAAATTTATTTAGTTTAAAATATTTAACTTTGAAATGTCTTTTTATTCTAATTTTTGGAGATATTTAAATTGATAGTTCATATAGGGAATTGAAATTGTTTGTTAGAATTCATAATATCCAAGTATTATATATTTATGTGTTAACTTTTTTATTGTATATAATGTAATTTATATAGGTAAATAAAAGGAGAGGGTTGGGCCTATGCATTATACTGGCTTGGTCGTGGATAATGAATCCATCTGAGTTATTTAAAGGGCCCAAACCCAAATATTATGGATTTTATACCTAGTTGAAGTGGATCCGAACCATATTGTGTGGGTGTTGGTTCTCACTTAAAGAAGGTTCAGAGACTTCAGCTGGGTGGAGAATGTTTTTGATGGGTGGTTCATAGGTTGTGATGTCATTCTCAAGTTCCCTCACACATATCTCTTCCACTCCTAGGTCCACATGCATGTCTCTCTTCCATGTTCCAAGTTCTTTATTTCATATTCATATTGTATGAAGGTTATATCACTCAACTTACATGTGAATATATTTCATACCCTATTCTCATTACATGAAGAATCATACACATTCACCTTATGCATTCTATAACCTCATTACATGAGGTTCTCACCTAACAAGGAATGTGGAGTAGTTACCCCCTTATCTCTCCACACTACTCTCTTTATGACTATAAATAGACCTCATGAATCCCATTTAATAGGTGGAGGAGAAATCCAAACAATCGAAGCTTGAAAATTGGGGAAATTACCCACCTTTGTGGGTACCACAATCTCCTAACTCTTCTTAAACTAACTCCCAAAGATAAACCTTAAGGAAAATAGTAGTAATATGGGACAATTGTATAATATTATGGTTGTTACACCAACCCCTCATGATATAAAACATTCCCTATGCTTTTTTAAGACTTGGTAAAAAGGCCCCATCTCAGAGGTATCACACTAGGGTTTCACATGCCTAAATCATCTTGGGGGATCAAAACTATATATCCATGCATCTATCCCATACCAGAGGTACTATAGTAGATCTTCACATTCCCATACCATCCTATAGGTTCCATACTATGGATCAATATTAACCCAAGTATCCCTATATGGGGGACACTTTTCCTAAGGCTCTTTACTAGGGAGACACTTTTCCCAAGACTACACAAAAGGGAAAAAAATTATAATTCCCATACTTGGGGTGCCACTTCAACCTAACCTCACATTCATGTGTAATTTCTCACAATATACCACAATTAGGAATCTTTTCTCCAAGGTTCTTACACCTAGTCTCCACTCTGTCTCGGTCCCATACCTAGGCTCCACTTTTCCCAGGCCATAAACCTAGGTGCCACTTCTCCCCAATCCCAGGCCATGGGTTCATACCTACCAACCCTCCTTTACAACATCCCAAAATCCATGACTACGTTTCACATGTCGAATTTCTTCCCATCAAAAACACCCTGGGATTTTGGAATATATTTCTCTTTAATAAATTTGATATGTTTGATATCTTATAATTCACATGATGCTAAAATTTAGTGAATAATTCCTTATTAAAAATATAAAATTAAATACATTAATATATATTTAAATGAAATTGATAAAATATTTTATTTTTTGAAGGTTCAAATTCAATTAATAAAATAAAATTAATTCTAAAGAGACTATTTTGAACTATTTATTGAATTATGAATTTTGTTAAAATTTAACACTTTTGAGGAATGATGTCAATAAAAATTATTCATAAATTTATGTAATAATTAATAAAGTTAATTAATTATATATATGAAATGTTAAAGAATTGATAAGGAATATTATTCTAGTAATTCTTGGCTAAATGGAAATGTTTTGTTTACAAACATTATATTTGTTATATATTATTTAATGAAAATACAATTCTTTTTATTTTGAGTATTAAAGTGATGGAAAAATATTTTATATACATGTATAAAAATTAATTATCATCCATAAAATTATTATATAATTTTTATAAATTAATATAAATTCAATTGATGGTAAAAATAGATATTTTTCTAAAAATTATGTTTTTTCATTTGTGTGATGTATTTTTATCTTAATAAATTAAATTAATCACTATTGATGGATTATTTTAATGAAATGTATAGATAATATATTAAATCACAAAAATTAACTTTTATATAATGGTTTTTACTAGTAAATTAATGAGAATAAAATCATTTTTATGCTTAAAACATATGTTTCCTAAAAAAGAATTTTATGTGTTTTACACGATTATTTTAAAATTAATTTCTAAAACCTTTGAAAATTAAATATTTTAAAATAGATTCCATATTTGGAATAATCATAATAAATATTACTTAATAACTTCAAATTAATTTTTATCCATAATGGATAGTTAACATGGTGAAAATATTATCACTATAGTATGGGTTAAAAGGGTTTAAAAGGGGTTAAGCTAAGATATAAGGATTACAATATCTCAAAAACCTTGTCTGTACTTGATTTGTTGAGTGTATTTATACCTAAATTTACTTTTCTTAAAAAATTATATTTTTGGGTGTCACTTGGAATGAGTATGATATTTATTATATTTTAAAGTACTTAACATTTTCAAGGGTGTTACTCCCTTATCTTGTAAAAGGGAACCTCTTATCCTCACTTATTCACAAACTTTAAGCACTATATATTCTACAATATATTATAAAATCTCTTCATAAATTTCCTACAAATATCCTAGAGGTACTGGTATCACCAAAATACCATCATAAAAAATTATAAGGTGTAGGACAAATAAAAAAAACCCAAAGAATATGTGATCATATTAACCAACTACTTTCAAGTTTATTACTTCTTCCACCTACTATAAATATTATATAACCATATTTAAATAATTAAATCAGTATATTTAATATAATTAATTTTTTTATGTAATGTTTCAACCTTTATCTATCAACTTTTTATCTAATGGAAACTATAAACTTCACTCATGCGTACATGTAAACTACCACCGGCATCAAGCGATGTTTTTCATTTTCCATTATCATCTCTCATATATTGTTATGTTGATGGATTTAATAAATATATATTTTATGTATTATATTATTATGATTATGTAAAGTTAAATTATTATTTTCCTTCTTGTCTTTACATTTATTAAAAAAATTAAAGTATAACCCATTCGTACGTACAGACTGCCATCTCTATGAAGTGATGTAATTCATTTTTCATCACCGACTCACCAATATAGTTATAAAAGTGTACATAATTAATAAATGTAATTTATATGAAATTATTAATATTCTATTGATGATGAAACCATGACCAAGGATCAAGAACTAGAATCACAAAACTAAAACATACATGAAAAACAAAACAATTGACACCTAGAATGTTTCTAAGTATTATTTTAATTTTCCACTATTTGGTACTCAAAGAGATAAAAAAAAATTAAGAAAATCATAACGTATTTCTCCTTTTGATCGAGAATATTTTTCTTCCATGTCAATATTTATTAAAAACCTTCAAGAATGTTCTTATTTATACTAAAAATATTGTTAAGAGACATTTTAAACTAATATTTGATTTATTTAAAAATTATTTAAATGAATATTTTTAAACATTTTTTATATGGATCACTTTTTACTTTTTAGAAATGTAACACCCCGAGTTTTTATAAATTATTATTTTTCAAATAAAATAAATTTCTTTGATAGATTTCATACACACAACTCCAAGTTAAGATTGCATTACACATAACACAATGTTAATCTTTTATTACACGCAACACCAAGCTAATATTGAACTATATACAAAATTGGGTTAGATTGCGTTAAATATGACACCAAGTTTTAACAAAACCATGAAATATTATTAATATAGTTATTTAAAAATGATCATTATAACCTTTCCATTAAATATAGATATGTGAATAGTAATAACTAATTTTTAAATATAAATTATAATTATTTTATATAAAGGAAACATATTTATAAAATGTACTCAATTTTCGGTAAAGTCTTTATATGTTTCAAAAATGCTATTTTCTCAAAAAAAAATATTTTTTAAAAATTCAAAAAATTATTTTATCAAAATTTTAGAAAATTAATTTTATAAAATAAAATTAATTTTTCAAATTATAATATTAAAATTATCTTATGATGAATTTTTGGGATTTTTCTGAAAATTTTCATTGTTTAATGAATATAGTGAATAATATTAAATTTTAATCGATAATTGTCTTTTTGTTTAATTTATTTATAATGTTTAATTATTTTTAAAATTGTTTATAAAGTATTATTATTTCAATTATACCTCCAATAATCCAATTTAGTTCATTTTAATCAATTTCATATTTAATTTTGATATAAAAACTTTGTAAACTTTTAAACATTTTCTCTTTAAAAACCCACTTTCTCATCACGTCTGTGGGATTAATTTTTTAATTATAATTTCACACTTATGTAAATTAAGTTTGGAAAAATTAACTCCATATTTGGAATAATTTTTTTTTTATTATATAATAATTTCAAATTAATTTTTTTCCAAAAATGAATAATAAGAACTACAGAAAATATTTACCTCGATTAAGGTAAAAATAGGCTTATCGGGGGTTAACCTAAAACGATAGGGGTTAAAAATGATAAAAAATTGTCCAAAACCGATTTTATAGACATATTTCAACCTTATACATTTTATTATTGATAATTTTTTATTATTGGAGCCTTATGACATGAAAAATACATGGGTGGAATTATCTCTTCTCAGAAAATTACAAGTGTGTCACTAACCTCAATTATAAAAGGCCACCACTTATCCTCTATTATTTACACATTCAAACAATTTTTTTTATAAAATCCCTACCCAAATAACTACCCATCTTACCTTTTGTTATACTATAATCTTAATCCAACCAAGTGATAATTTTTGTGAAAACCAAAGAAGGATACCCAAAGAAGAGGTAACGTTCATCAACGAGCATTTTAATTTTATTTTTTCCTCCACCTCCTTAAATTAATATTATTACATGATGATATAAAACCTCAGTATCTTTCATACACATAGATGTTTTTTTGTAAATGTAATTACCTAAAATCATCTCTACTTTCATCAAATGGGTTATGAAATCATCATTTGTGTGTATGGTGGACTACCTCCTCACTAACCGATGTCATTAATTTTTTCATTACCACCTCTCAAGATTGAACATAATGATAAATTTATTAATTATATATTATATTTATGATACTATTATATTTATTTACTTATTATATCACACATAACATCAAGATTTCTATTTTTTGTAAATACGATAATGTTGCTCATTTGTACAGATGACTACCGCATCACGAAGCGATGTGATTCATTCATGCTTTAAATGGAAGGTTATAAGGATAGTTTTAATGAAAATATTTTATATATATGATATAAAAATGATTATTTAATTATAATATATCATTTACCTTTCTTTATTTTAATCCTATAAGAAAATGGAAACGACGTTGATGTGTACATACGACCTATCGTCTCCATTAATGATGTATTTCATTTTCTATCACTAAATTTTATAGATTACTCTAAATAAATATAAAATAAATATATATGATATTTATATTATGGTTAAAATTCTATATATTATTAAACCATGATTGAAGTAAGGGGAAAAAATAACAAATCAAAATATATATGAACAATAAAACGGTTATTACTCAAAACATAACTTTAAAATGGAATTTTTAATAAACAAGTAAAAAATTTCATAAGAAAATAATATATGTTATGAAATATAAAAATATTTTTCAATAATATATTTATAAAAAAATATATATTTATTTCACAATAGTTTTGAATTTTTATAATGGAATTCAAGACTTAAGGTAAGGGATTTTTATCTCAATTTTCCTTCTTGGAGATTTATGTTATGTTATGCACCTAAATAATTTCATGAGGTGTACATAAAAACCTTTTGATATGTAATATAATTAATTAATTTATAATAATTACATTTTATATTCCATTTTATGTTCAACTTCATGGGGTTTATGATTTAAAGATACCAAAGTGGTAATGATTTTATGATTCAATGTCATTATTTATTGGGATTATTTATGATTTTGTTTCTGATGATAAAATATTATGATCTATATCAAAAGAAACTCATGAATTTTATTATCCTATCATTATTTATGATATTTTAAATTAATATTATAATTTCTCCACTCTTTGGTAATTAAAATAATTGATATTTTTTTAAGTAAATCTATCTTAATTTCTATCTTTGGTCAGAAATATTTTTTATTCCAAAACCATGTATTCTTAAATTATTTTAAAAAATGTTTTATTATTCTTCTATGATTTTTAAAATAAAGTTTTACCCATGTTATAATTTTAGAAAAAAAATTGAAAGGAATATTTATGTCATTTTCTAAACAATGCCCATTTGTATTTTACTAAAAATATTAAAGGAATATTTATTTTAACATGTATGTCATGAATAAACTTCTCATCGTCATAACCATTATTTTATCTAAATGTTACTTTATAATTTTTCAAGTTTATTTTCAAATAAAAATATTTTAAAAATGTTTTATGTTTTAGAAAGTTTTTTTCAAATATGAAAGGATATTTTCCTCAAGAAATTTTTTAAATGATTGATCAAAAACCATTTTCTATTTAAGATGACATCTGTTGATGTGACCTATGAATTATTGAGGATATGATCTGAGGATACCATTCTTATTAATTCTATGAATGCTTTATTTTTATGATGTAATGGTGTTTATTAACCCTATTTATCTTCCACGGGTTATACCATGAAAATATTCTTATGAAACCTTCTTCTTTTTTCATGGGTTGTGTTGTGATGAAATGAATAAATGATTATGAAGGATATCTCTTTTCCATAATTTATGATATGATGAAATGTTTATGAAACACCTTTAATTTAGTGGGTTATGATATGATTAATGTTTTATGATCTTTTGGAACACATAAATATGGTTTTCATTATGATATGGGTGGGAACTATATCTCCCTCGAATGCATTGGGTAAAGATTTGTATCTCATGAGATAGATAGATCTAGAATGGGGAGTGAGCCCAATTCAGTATGGGACTTTTTCCACTTTGGTGGTCTTCAGAGTGAACCTTGAATACTTCTATGTCTTGGGAAGTGAACTCATTCTGCTATTATATCCTTGTAAATGATCCTTGATTAATATGAAAATGATTTTCTATTCTTATGTGTGTACCACAAATCTATATATTATGTTAATGTTATGATCTCATGGATCATGTTATTTGATTCCCTTATGATTCGTGTCTTATAAACTACCAATATTTATTCCATTACTCAAGATTATGGTATTTTATATGAAGGTTATGGTTTTAATATGTTATGTTCATGTTCTCATATACTTATATTCATTATATTCTTACTTATCTATCTTGTTTTCCCTTACTGAGAATCTGGGTTCACACTTTCTTATGTTTCCTTTCCCTAGGTTATGAAGAAATTTATTATATATGATATGTCTAAGAAGTTTTCCAGTTATGAAGATCATAGTGGGAGATGATGTAGTTTACCTATGAACCATTTGTTTATGTTTCTAAGTTTCTTAATACTCTAAACTATTATGGTCCTCAGGTGTGTGTTTGTGTAATGTAATGAATATTCATAAAAAATGATCTAATATCTATGGATGATAATCCAGGGTATCTATAGTTAGTATCAAAGGATAGGTTTAGTTAGACTTTGGAAAATAGTATTAGAAAACCATAGTGATATCTATAAGGACATGTCTAAGGATAAGTATAAATATGAGTCAAAGTATAGGAAAATTTCATGTAATTTTAGTAATATATAGAGCCAGTGGTTTCAAAGAAATTAAATCCATGTATGGTTACTAAAATTGGATGTGGATCTAGCATATAAGTGTCTAGGGTAAATAACTCTGAAAAGGTAACATTTATCATGACTCAATCATCATCCGGTGCACGGAAATGGGTCTTGTTGTACACCTATTTTTACACTCATGGGGGATACACTTTGGAAATTCAACAACTATTTATGAACCATAATGAAGTATTTAAATAGATGATGACTATGAATGACCTGTTATAAACCTATGGTTTCATATATTAAAAATAATGTTTCATGATTTAGACATCCTATAGGTGATTTTTCATGATTATGTGGTTCCCCATCATGATTATTACTTCTTACACTATACTTTTTTTGTTTTAGTAAATGGATAGAACCTAAAAGAACCGTGTTAATGTTGAGTGTGATGGAAAATAAAATGATCTTCCTCTTGAGAATCCAAATGTTATGGAATATGGAATGAAAAATCTCATTTATATGCTCACACAACTTTCTAAAGTTATGAACCATGTTGGACTTCCAAACAAACAAAGGAGGGAACAACATTCTATTAAGTCCATTATGATGAAAAATCCACCTTCTTTCCATGTGTTTTCTGATCCACTAGTTTCTAAAGAATAGATCTGCACCATTTATAATATATTTTATATTCTCTAGTTCTCATAATATGAAAAATCATTTTGGTTGTCTACCATTTGAAAGGTGAAGCGGATCAATGATGGACTCTTATCAAGAATACGAGGCAACTTGATGAAATGGAATCCATGGATTAGGATGAGTTCGAGAACTTATTTTTCAATAATTACTTTCATCGTATTATTTATGTGAATATGGATAAGTAGTTACTTGAGATAAATAAAAAGGATGATGAATATTCGGTACCTACCAGACAAATTTTAAAAGAATTGTGAGGTATACTTTTGGTATTATCATCAAACTTAAAATTAAGGTTGATCAATTTTTCAGTGGCTTAAAATTAAGTCTCTTAAGGGTGTTATCCATAATATAATTGAATATCTATGAATAGATTTTTTGAATTAATATCAAGGTGTAAATGGAGGTCATAATTATGTATCAATCTCATGTTTTTTATAAGAAAATAAAAATTAAATTCAAAGGAAAATATATGAAACATTTAGAGAAGAATATGATATTTTCTTTATGCTCAAAGTGTGGAAAGAATCATAGAGTAAATTTTCTTAATGGGAATAGTAAAGGTTTCAGGTGTGTATGGGAATTTCATCAGGCAATTGATGGCAAAAGTGATGGGAAAAAGTTAGATAATGATGAAAATATAGATAAAGCGACACAGAATGAATCACCCACACTCCAGTGTATCAAATGAAAGGAGTATGGGAACTATGATAACTAGTGCCAAAATATAAAGGTAAATGATGATGATCGAGTTTAGGAAACTCTTAAGCCGAGAGACCAAGTTAAATATCATGTTATCACTATTTCTAATGAGGCGTATGATAATGATGTGGTGAAAGGTACACTTACCATCCACTCTAGAACTTGTAATATATTATTTGACTCTAGATTTACCCATTATTTCAATATATAATTAATTTTATAAGGGTATAAATATTCCACTCAAATGATTAGATATATAATTAGTAGTGAAAACCCTTAATGGTACAATGATCACATCCGAAGTCTATGATTCCTTTCTAGTTGACATTGGTGGGAATGTAATTCTAATAAATCTTATCATTCTTCTTTTGGTATAATTTGATATCATCTGAGGCATGGATTAGATTTGTCTAAATAAAGACCACATCAATTCTCGAGTAAGGGAAGTCACATTTGATATTCCAAACCAACCTTTGATCATCTATCAATGTGATGATAAGTAAAAACTTCTGATGGATATCACATCAATTTTATGGGTCTTAATTACCATTAAGAAGGGGTATTTATCTCATATGGTTGGGGAGAAAATCTACATAGATGGTATGCCTATTGTATAGGAATTTGATGATGTATTTTCAAAATAATTTTATATCTTTACACCACAAAGTGGAGTTAAGTTTTCAATATAAATCATAGCTGGTTTCATACCAATTTCAAAGACTTCCTAAAGAATATCCAAGATTGAGTTGTCAGAATTGGAGAATAAACTCCAAGAAAACCTTGACAAGGTATTTATTTGACCAAGTGTGTCACCTTGGGGTTTACCTATTCTTTTTTTTTAAATATGGATTAATACGACTCTACATTGATTATCAGGATCTATACAAGATCACAATTAATAATAAATATCCTCACTCTCTCTCATATTAATGACTTGTTTGATCAACTGTGCAAAGGTCAATACATTTACAAGATTGACCTTCATTCTAGATATCATCAATTGAGGGTCATGAAGGAGGATATACCCAAAAAAACATTCTACACGTCTTATAGTAACTATGAATATATAATAATTCCATTATATCTTACTAATGCCTTTGATATTTTCATGGATTTAATTAATAGAGTCTAGATATTACCAAGATCAGTTTGTGCTATCTTTTATAGAATATGTTATTATCTAATAAAAGATCATGTAAGAGCATGGATATCACTTGATAATTTTACTAAATACCTTAATAAAGGAGGAACTATATGAAAAATTTTAAAAGTGTGGTTTTGGATGAAAATGGTTTTATTTTTGAGTCATTTAATATCATGATAGTATATATTTATAGATCCATTGTAAAGACCCAAAAAATCCATGTAATTTTTTTTAAATATATGGGAATTTTACAAGTCCGTGAAAATTGACGGCGCATGATTCTGAGGCCAGGTGTGCCCGAATGAATTTCTGAACTTTTTTTTTAGGTACGTTCAGTAAACGTGTGAGCAGGTTTTTGTTACTTTTGAATCGGTGCTTGTAATAGAAATATGAGGACACTGTTGAACTCGCAGCACCGGTATTCGCTTAAGGAGACCTTCACCTCGACCATAGTAGGTTGAGAGTGAAATATAGTTTTTCACTTTTTTCTTGGAAATAAAAATAAAAATAAAATAAACTTATATTTTATTTTTGTTGAAACCTCTCATGTGAGTGTTATGGAGGTGGGGACCACTGATCCTAAAACCCTTCATTTTTAATTTAGAGTCAGGGACCACCTAAACTAACTTAAATGGGAGGAAACCTTTCAACTCCCTATTTAAGGAGGGGGTGACCCTAGGTTTCCTATAAATTAATTATGCCAACCTCATCCTAATTAATGATTCCAATTTAAGTTTGTGCCAACAATTAAATTTATGAAACACATCGTATTGGCTACTTTTCATTTTGGGTGGAATTGGGAGAAAGGATTGGAAGAGAAGATCTTTTGGAGGAATTCTTCTTCTCCAACGAAGAACGCTTCTCCAACAAAGAACGCCGACATTCTCCAATGACTTTGACTCCTTCCTCAGGACATCCTCCAACTTGGGATGTCTTCAACTATGACGAACCAACATCTGTTCTTCTCTACTCTTTGAAGTCAACGAGCAATCGAGGTATGGTGGATGTTTGAATTTTTTCCCTTTCCTATTCTTGATGTTCTTCGTGATTCAAGAATTTGTTGAGCCACCTGCTACCGCTCTAACATAGAGGGTGCGGGCCAAACAAACATGGCTCTACCCCTCTACCGCTCTTCATGAATGGTGTGTTCTTCATGATGGAAGAAGGCGGCTTTGTGCCACGGCGGCAAATGGAGAGCGGTCGGCCGAACCAGCTGTCGGCGAAGGCGCTACGCGCGGTCGCGCCGTGTGGAGAGGATGTCTGGCCATTCGGCTAGCCACGGTGGACTGCCGCACCGCGGCCTCCCCACCGCACAGCGGCCGCCCCGCCAGACCGTGGCCCCCACGCCGCCTGCGGCCTCCATGCCTCTGCAGTTAGTGTAATTGGATAAATTAATATTTTTTCTTGCAATAATAAAAAATCATGTGCATTCAAGTAAATAAGATAAAAGGAACAATGTTTTTTTACAAGGTTTGTTACAAAGGTCAAATCCTTTCCTTGATTGGTTATTTTATCCAATCAAGGATTCTCCACTATATTCAACCACATATTACAATGGGTTTGGTGCTTCCCACACCTACAACTACTTTCATCTCATGGGACTTACTTTTCCAAAATCACACTAGAATTATATCTACAACTTCAAACTATTTTCACTGAGTATCATAGGTTCTATAGAGTCCCACAATATATATATATATATAGGTTCTTCATTTGAAGTTATTATTTTAAATTAGATCTTCAGTTCTACACAAGATGCTTCTGCAACAATATAACATATATTCTTCAACTCATAGTAGAGTCTTTGAATACCTCCATATCTTCAAGATATAATAAATGATACTTAATATCCACTATAGATCAACTTTATAGTTCTTTAGTAGAACATGATTGTGGTATTCTCACACTTATTCACTTAAAATAATCTTTGATACATAATGAATCTTTAGCTTTATAACGCTATCGAATTCCTCTTATTCTTTACTACAACATGCAATAAGTTTTTATTCTTATTTTTCTTATAGATATTTTGGATATATAGTTTTAGGTCCAACTCCAGGTTTATCTTTTTATTTTTTCCTCCTTGATCTCCTTAATTTATTATATGCATGAATTACTTTATTTAAGATCATTAAATGGATTCATTTCAAACCAGAAACCATAAATTGAAAGTGGATGAGAGCTTATCACTTCTAGTCATAATGTTTAATCATGAACTACCCATTTTGTACTCCATTGATACTTTATGAACTAATTTTTGAACTCAAGGTATATTACCAAAATACCCACATTTATTGGTTATCATTATTGAAACTCATCGTAAAATATATTCAGAAAATATATGTAGAAAACATAGTTTCTTATTCTCAAAAGCTTCCATAAAAATCCATACATAAAATATTTCAACAGCATTAGAAGTACATTGAAAATAGATATGGTGCAGATCTCACAGTTTTTTTCAAGATTCATTAAATCTGTAAGAATTATCATTTCTCAAGTCGTAGGAAAATTTCCATACATTAATCTTAGTCACTTACAAACATTAAAACAATCTATGATAAAAAGGATGCAGGATTTGATAATTAGAATCTTGATGTTTGATGTAAATTTATCTACATTATTCTTGAAAACCTAATAAATTCAATTTATACTTCATGAATAGCATGCAGTGGTTCTCTTTTCTTTCCTAAATTTACTCATGTTCTGGGTTGAAGAAATCGATTGAAGTCTGGCTTAGGTTGTCAAATCCTCAAAGACCCTAGCAGAAACCTATATATGCAGACATTATACAAAGTGGTTTTGGCTATAATGTGGATAAATTTGGGTTTTATTTGATAGGATTAATAAAATAATAAGGACCAAAGAGAATTAAATTAATGGGAATGATTTAATCTTACGTAATTTTTATGGGTATATTGGATATTGTTTTGGTGATTTTAGTTTCACTAATTCAATAATTATTTAATCAATGATATAAGTACCCCCACATCATTTAATGATTTAATATATTAATAATTCAAAGTTTAATAACATAATAACTTAGAGTATCACTTTAATTATCACTCCAAGGAATAGGTTCATACTATCACTCAAGAAATATAGTTTTTAATTTTAATAAAAATGGAGAAGAAAACAAATCATCGAATGGAAATCTCATATAAAACAACTAAGTTGATGTTTGAAGAACATAAAATAAAATCAAATATATCCCCTTGAAACTACCTTATATCATCCCATAATAGGGTTATCCATTCATTAATGTAAATATCTCAATGTAAGATAGAAGTAGACTCATAAGGGCATAATTAAAGAAGAGAAAACAAATAATTAACACTCCATCATCATGAGAATAATTTCACACATTAATACGTGAATAAATTAGAACCTTGAATAAATGGTATGAAAGTTTCAATAATAAAAAAATAATATAAGGTGGAAAAAATTTATTTAATAAACTAAAATGAATTAAAAAGGCTTACATGAGAAAGAAAACACTTAGAAAGACAAAGTTGCAACATGACATTATAATGAAAACACTAAAAATAATTATCCCATTTTAATTCACAACCATAGACTTATATAGGATTTTTTTGATCCCTTGGTTGAACTTTCATCAATATAATTCATACCAAATGATTATGGTAGGCCTAAGGTGGTGGAAAGTGGTGGAATTAATACTTTTTCACCATTTACCCAAAATAGGATCTAGCTTGCATACCTTGAATAGAAGTGCCAGAATGAGTTTATAAATGTCTGAATTTGGGTGATAAATAAAATAATAAATTTAATCCCATGATTTATTCTAATAAATTTCATAATTTTATCCCATTTGGACTCATATTAGGAGAGTTATTATCAAAATGGTGGGTTATTATTTTGGACCACTGAATCTGGACCAAAATTTCATCTTCCACTTGGGTTGCTTGGATAAACCTTAAAACCTCCAAATTATATCTAGTTACATTTTAATTATATGTTCCTTGTGATGTAATTTATTCATAATTTTTATTTTATATTATTTGGTCATGGATCATGGATGCTACATTCATTTTAAAGGGCTACTATCCAGTTCATTATGTCCAATTTTTTTGTATTCAAGGAAAAAGATGAGTGTCTTCCGATGTGAATTTCAATGTGCTCTAAAAGAAAAATATATTCCTCAAAATATGAAAAATTACCCTAAAATATCAAAAAAAAAATATTAACATGGAGTGTTTTAAGTGGTGTTTAAAAATGTTCCGAGTATTAGTGCAATTTAAGAAAGAATTACAAACATGATGTGTAAATAAGTTCAAATTGTAAAATCACCAATATAGGTGTTTATGAATAGTTATGAACATGAAAATAAAAATATAAAAAATTAACGCTATCCTATTCAAGTGGATAATCACAACCCAAAACTTTAGTTTCTTTAGTGTAGAGCAAAAAGTATCTCAAAAATATGAAAATTGATTTCCCTATACCAAACAGACATTAACATAAAATTCTCCCCAATAAGACCTCATACCAAAACAGAATGTACAAATAAAAATAATTAAAAAAACATATGTAAAAAATAATATATAATTCATAATTCCATTATTTTATTCAAATGTATTGCCACATTTCATCCAATTTCAATAAATCATGAAGATGTGTTGCGCATCAAAAAAATACATGGAGTTTCATTTTTATTCATGGGGAAGAAAAATGGAATCACTAAGTGTGAGTAACATTTTAATCATAATATGAGAATCCTTTTTTTATTTTTTATTGTTTTTTTATTTTTAATTTTACCATGTTAATTGATATTTCACTCAATCAAATCAACCCTTATAGTGAGACTTTACCAATGACTCCCAAACTCAAAGACCTTAAGGGACCAAGTGACGCTCACATACTTGGGCATCATATCAAGTTAACTCAATAAATAATAAAATATAACTAACAAAAATAGAGACAAAATTACCAAATCTTGATTGAACAACTATGAATTCATAATCCCCAAGTGCCGAAATCCATTCATTAGGCCAATCTATTGCTCCACATGATTCTTTTTTTGTTTTTTTATTTTTATTTTGAATAATCATATTAAAATTAAAATGATCATAAAAACTATGATATTTATTAGGGACACCAAAAAATTAAACTAATACCCTACAACCCAAAGAATGCATGTAGTGATATTTTGATTAAATAGGATGAAAATGTTAATGGTTAAAAATCACATCGGACAACTTCACTTTCAAAAAATTTATTCTCATGAACTTAATATTTAATTAAAATTATAATCTATGAATAAAAAATTATTTGATATTAAGTTTAATAGTTTTTAAACTATGTTATATAATAAAATTTTAAATAATAATTATTTTCCATTGAATCATTTTTTTCATTTATGCACAATTTTTTATTTATTTCTTTTCACCCATAACTTAGAATCACACTATCCCCAGTGTTTTAAAAGAAAATTTATAAGGAGGAAGAATTATAGGATAAGAGTTACAAAATTAAATTTGAAAAATAAATTATGTAAAAAAATAACTTAGTAGTTAAAGATGAAGACCGTGTTGTGAAAAATTACTTGTTTGATCCCCATGACATCAGAGACATATCATAGAAAATGACATAATTAGTCTGAACTTCTAGATTCATGTGTCATAATTATAAATCCTTCAATCTTGGGATCCCCTATATCTCACAAACAAAACTAATTATGAACCTTATAAATACATATGGGTCCCATTAATTAAAAAAAATAAAACAAAAAGTAATTAAAAAAATTGTACCTATTTATTTTAGCACACCAATGATTGATAGAAGGCACAAGTACAAAAATAAAAAATAAAATACAATTTTTTTTAAATATACATATTTTTTTCAAATAAAGGCATATATAAAAAAAATAGAATAGTGAAACCTAATAAACCATAGGTCAGTGGAAGGAATACTCCATTATCACCCTCAAGTCGCAGGTTTGAGTCCCATGATGATGTTTTCCACCTTTGACCTATGGTATTACTTTTTAGAATTTTTTGTTTTTAGAAATTTTACTTTTTTTGAACATAATTTTTCTCTTTTTTTAAAAACACATAAACACTGAAAATAAAATAAAATAAAAACTATAAAAAAATAAGGTTTACTTCTAAGAAGTTATTAGTTTAAAGTCTTTATCTTGAATTATACCCCTAATTTTTCAAGTGTTTTATTGTTCATATGTTATCTTAATTAACTCCTCCTTAGTTTCATGTTTATTGAATGGTTATATGAATGTTTTGATCCTATGAAAATTGAATTTAAATATTTAACCATTGGTGGGATCTTGAATTTTAACTACCCCCATGGGGGTAAACATGATTCACAATGTATGTACCTAACTATCTTCAACTTGACTTCCCTCAGTGCAAATAAAGTTTGAAACTATATAGGAGAAGAAATTTTCCTAGTTCAAATTGTTTGACTTTAAGACTTCTATATTGGTAGGCTTGAACTCTAACTTTTTTTATCCTTGAATTTTAATAAGACTTTATCTTTTGTTCCTAAAGTTCATTAAGGTCTAGTTTAATCTTTTTTCCAGCTAATGAAATGAAAAAATTCATTTTCTTTATTTCCCAAAAATCCTTATGCTCAATTTGAACTAGTAAATAACAGGATTTTACATAAACCAATATATATAGTGACATTCCTAGGATAGTTTTGAATATAGTCCGATATTCCCAAAGGTTATACGAGAGTTTCTTGGAAAAATATTTCTTAGAGGGATTAAATTTTGTTTCAAGTATTTTTTTAATTTCCCTATTATCCAACTCAGCTTGAACATTGGCTTAAGGGCGGAAGGCAGTGGAAAGTTTTTGAGAGATCCTATACTTATACCTAATAACTAAGAAGTTATGGTTGTATAAATGGGTTTCATAATCACTGATAACAGCCTTATGAATTCCAAATCTAGAAAATATGTGTTTAGTGAGGAATTAGATAACAACTTGACAGTCATTAGACTTCGTGGGAATATACTCAACCAATTTTGATACATAATAAATATCTATAAGGATGTAAAGTATCCCATTGAGTTTGGAAATGGTCCCAAGAAATCAATTCCCAAACAATTTAATATTTTGATAACTATAATGGCAGTAAGATGCATTTGATTCATTTTAGTGATGAATCCTAGTTGATGACATCAATAAAAACTTTTACAGAATTTGTATGAATTATTAGAGAGGGTAGTACAAAATAAACCACTTTGAAGGAACTTTTAAATGGTTTTTTTGTGGAAAAGTGACCTCCACATGCCTCTCCATGAAAAAATTTGAGAATTAACTCTTGATAAACCTCTATAATACATCTCTTAATGACCTAATTAGTAAAAAAACATGTAAAGGTATGGATCATCAAAAACATAGTGTTTGACATAAAAAATGAATTTCCTCTTAGACCGAGTCCCTAATAATTTTAGAATGAAAATTATAACCAAGTAGGTTTCTATGTAAACACAATATGGGAAATCAGTAAAAAAATATAGATTCTTAGCAAAGAATAAATTAGACCCAAAAATCTAGGGTGCATTATCATTGAATTATAACCTATAAATACAATCAACCATAATATTTCTAATACCCCTTTTCCTTAATAGTTATATAAAATTCTTAAAAGATAATGAACCACCTAATCAATATATCTATGGTATTTTTTTTAAAAAAGGTATTTAAATGATGAATGATCAGTGAAAACAATGATGAGAGAACCTATGATATAATACATAAACTTTTTCTAAGTAAAATACAACAAATAAAATTTCTTTCTCAGTGGTGGTGTAGTTGACTTAAGTATCATTAATTTTTTTCCTGAATAATGAATGACAAATAAGGTTTTATCAAAATGTTTTCCAATGATGAATCCCATAACAAAGTCACTCTCATAATACATGAGTTTAAAAGGATGATTCCAATTCAAATATTGCATAATGGGTGGAGATATAATACATGACTTGAGTGTGTAGAAGAATTCCTCACAACTTTCTGACCAAACTAATGGAGCATATTTCATAAGAAGAGTAGAAAGGGGCTATGTAATAAATTTTAAGTTCCTAATGAAATTTATAAACCAAAATATCCTAATAAGGACCTCACTTATTCTAAAATATTTGGAGAGGGAAGGTTAAAAATGATATTTACCTTGGATTTATCAACTTCAATCTTTCAACCAAAGACTATATGACTAATAACTAGTTCTTCCTTTACCATGAAATGGAATTTTTCATGTTTATTATGAGGTTATTATCCTTACATATAAGAAAAACTCTCTCAAAATATATCAAGAGACCCTAAAATATATCCCTAATGATAGATAATTCATCTATAAAGACTTCTAAACAATCCTCACCATATTAGATATTATTCCCATCATGTACCGTAAAAAGTTACCAGGGAAAATTAAACTACCCAAAGAAATTTCACTTGAAGTAAAATGGTCCAAATGGGTTGGCCATGGCTGTTTTTCCTTGATCTTATAAGTAGAACCCAATTTTATTATACCCAAAGTATCTATCTATGAAATAATAAAACTCATACCCCTACACTCGTTCAAGGACTTCATCAATAAAGGGAAAATGTAAATGATATTTCTTGGTACATGAGTTTAACTCCATATAATTGATATACACTCTCTATCCAATCATATCTATACACTTTCTATAATTTATCACCGTCCTCAATTGTAATCATAATGCTTATATCCTTCTTAGTAACCTCTTGGATTGGTCTTACCCACCTAATCTCATAAATGAGATTGATGATACTATCTTTTAAAAACTTAAGAGTTTAATTACATTCTACATCCATGAGATTGAGATTGAGTCGCCACTGGGGTTGGATACATATTTTATAATCAGTTTATAGAATAATACTATGGGTCTCTATGAGTGGGGTAATCCTAGGAATATCACAAATGGTCCATCTAATTTCTTTCTTATGCCTACTCAAGGCATCCAGAATCATTATATATTAGTTGGGTTCAAGATAAGAAGAAATAAAAATAGGGAATATTTTATTATCCTCTAAGAATGTATACTTAAGTGATGTAAGAAGGACCTTGAATTCAATCTTGGGTTGGTTAACAATTTCATAAGAAGGTTGGGACTTTAGATCAAACTTGATTTCTTTTTATAGATTTATTGACAAAAGTGGTTCTTTTTAATCATATGTTTTGGGCACTAAATTGGATAGATTAGTGTTTTTAATTGTTAAGAGCTCAATTTTTATAATTTTTATAAAGTTTTCATTGATTTTTTATCTTGAAAAATCATCAATGGTGATATTTGGAAGAGATTCAATCCATGGAGACAAATTTACCACATGTGAATAAAGTAAATCAATATCATATTGACATAACCATACTTTACTAATTCCTTGATGTTCCTTAGGTTTGTATTCAACAACACCTATCCAATTAACCTCATGAAACTCCTCATAATCCCTCACTTGAGAGTTTTTATTATATGTTTTTAGATTGAAGATCGTGTTACCAAAGGTTTTGGTCATGTCCCCTTCCTTACTTAGATGACCGAGTTGATTATTGCTAGGAAGAGATGACCAATTATGATTGAAGTTTTCTCCCTAGTGACTAATTTTAGATAATTTTCCATGAAAATTAATTTGGTAGGGTATATGAAGTTGTAAACATTCATAAGAACATCATTTAAGACCCCTTTAGGAACCAAAACACTTCTATGAACAAGTTGAAGAGTGAAAAAATGTGGGTTGGAGTTCCCTGAGCCTAATTAACAATACATTTCATATGGAATGATGTTAACACTCTCTCTTAGAAAATATAAGGCGTTGAAAATTTTTCTCTCTACTATTTCAACATTTATGTATGTATGTACTGGGTATTTCAACTTAAGAATCATGGTTCCCTAGATTGCAGTTCTCACTTTAGTATCTAGATGAACTTGATTATTGTGTGATAAATTAAGTTTGAATGTGAACACGTACTTTAGGTACTTAAATTATTAAAGTATGTTTTGGATTTAATCTATAAGTGGTATTCTTCACTTAAATTGTGAGAAAATTTCTGTCAATTCTTCATTAAGTTTAGGTTTGAATTTTTCTCTCATGCATTGAGGGAATGGAGCTGGTTGCTAGATTGTTTGTGGAGGTATAGGTTCCTCCATATTCTTATCATATTTTTTTAGATTACATGAGTTTTTATTCATTATTTTCATTAGATATTTATTTTTAATATTATTTTATAATGGTTGGTTTAGTTTTATCAATGTATTATCCATTTCTTAAGCTAGTCACTATTTTGAGTTGTTCAACATACAATTGCATTCCATTGGATTCTTCCCTTATGTTTGGTGAAGGGAAAACCTAATCAGTCATGGGTTCATTTATAATTTGTATGGTTTTAAATTAATGTTTAAGGAATGGAACATTAGAATTTTTTTCCGTTTTTTTCATAGTTTTTCAAGTATTAGGAAAGGAACATATTGGATAAGGGTTTGAGTTGGTTGGTTTATCGCAATTTGATATTTAGGATATTGGATGTGTTTTTGGATTATTTTTTGTAATTGGATCGAGGGATGTTGGTATTTTACTAGTTGGGATTAGAACTTGTTATGGGTTGAAAATTTTTGTGGAGGTTTTGGATTTAGACCTTATGGATGACTAGGTTGTTACCTATATTTCTAACACAATCCTGGATGGTCATTATACCATGGATTGAAAGTGTTTTGGTATTATGGATTTTGAAAGTTTATAGAATTGAACCCCACTAGTGGTACTCCTAAATTAACATACTTTATGTAAGAAATGGTCAAATAGTTTTCAGTATTATGGTATTATTTGTCACAAATTGTTCAATCTAATTTAACAAATTGTATTTTTTGGAATTTCCTAAGATCAATATCCTCGAACTTCATAGTGAGGGAATTAAGCCTAGTCTTAAGGATTTATTTATCCCTAAGAGGATCGTTCTCCATGATTGGTTTTGTTTAGATATACCTTCAAAATATTCATAAGGATCATTTGGGACTTTTTTAAAGGTTCCATTACACATCATTTCAACAAAATGTTTACTTCATAAACCTAACACTTCATAAAAGATTAAAAATTATTTTAGGGTTGAAAAAACATGGTGAGATACCATGTTGAATGTGTCTCTAAACCTTTCCCATGTTTCATGAAATGACTAAACTTGCTTTCAACAACATTTTTAATACTCTTTTTAAGTGAAATTCTTTTGTGATGGTGGAAGTACTTTTTGTAGAATTATCTTTGAAATTAACCACATGAATGGATTGATACTGTTATAATAATTTTTAATTAATTATTAGATTTATACTTCAGTGAGAAAGGAAAGAGCCTCATATTAGATGAATAAATTTGATGTGGTGGTCACATGGTTTCAACAATGTCATTGAATTCCTTGACATGAAGGTATGGAATTTCCAGTTCCATCCCATGAAAGGTTTGAAGGTGGTTTAGGACATGGGTTTTAAAGACCTAGTGGGAATATACTAGGGAATAATGAATCATTCATGATGTTTTATTTTTCTAGGTAGGTGTGAGGTATTCATTTATGGTTTGATCGACAACATTACTTAAATTTAGGGCTTCCTGATTTTTATTTCTATTTTGGTTCCCTCCTTGGTTTATGACAGGGTTTTGTGGAAGACCCTCAACTGGAATTGACTCAATTTTTAAATCTAGAGTCTTAAGAATATTATTATATAGTCGGAAGACACCCCTATATGTTATTGACTCCCCAACCCTAGAACTATCCACCCAGATTAGATGGTTTGATTGGTTATGGGTATAGGTAGACATACACCAAGAAAAGAGAAAAAAGTAAAAATAAGAGAAATGGGGTGAGAATAGAGAAATAGGGAGAGAATATAATGTTTAGGTCTACGGATAGTTACTTGGGTCCCTAAAAATGATGCCAAAATTTGGTCTTTATCAAATTTACCCAAGTTTATGATTGAAGTGGTCACTTATATTATAGCATGGGTTATTAAATCCTCAAAGACCCTAGAAGAAACCTACAGACACAAAAATTATATAGATATTTTTGTATAAGGTTGAAAAAATTCAGTATAATTTTAGTGGATTAATAAAAAGATATTCACCTAAGTGAATTCAATTAATGGGAATGGGTTTATCCTTGGTTATTTCTAGGGTTATATTGGATGAATTTATTTTTTATGAATTTAGTTTCACTAATTAAATAATTATCCAATCAATGAGATAAGTCCCAACCACATAATTAATTAATTTAATATCTTTATAATTGAAATTATAATCACATAATAACATATAGGATGACTTTCATGATCACTTTAAGGAATAGTTTTGTACTAGCACTTAAAATATGTAGTTTTTAAATTTAGTGAAGATGGAGAATAAAACAATTCATCGAATGGAACTTTCAAATCAAAGAAATAATTAGAAGTTTAAAGAATATAAAATAACATCCAATAATACCCCTTGAAACTCCATTTTATATAACCACAAGATATTTATCCTTCCATTGATTCAAATCTCTCAATAGAAGATGATATTAGACTCATAAGGGTTGAATTGAAAAAGAGAAAACAAAAAAAATAAAAAACACTCCACAATTGTGAAAATAATGTTGGAACCATGGTTATTATATGGTAAAAATGGAGGATGTTTTGTGTTTGTTTTAAATCCTCATTAGAATATTAGGAAATTTTATAGGAAATGGATCATACAGTTCAAGCAGGCAACAATATTGAAGGTGGTGTCGTTTCCCAATGTTTGCCAAATTTTTGGGTCTAAAAATTGGAATATGGAGAAAAGTGTTTTTGGAAAAGGGAGTTTCATACAAGATTGATGGGTGTTTTGAAACTTACACTCAAGTCTTGTTTTGGGCTCAGTGCATCAAAATATGGCAAAGGAAAAAATTGCACACAAGACATAAATGTGCGGGAAATATGGTGTTGCGAGGAAGAATCTTACGTGCCCAATGTGACGTCAAAAGGGGTTTTTCGTGCTCGAAAAGAAACTTATGAACACAGAAGAAGATGTGTCAGGATCTTGTGGGAAGGGTCATCAATGGCCTATAAATATGTGGCTACCCCCATGGAAGACTTAAAAATTTTCCAATGAAAATCCGGTCGCTCAGCCGCGCAAAAGATTTGCGTGCGAAATATTGGATGAGAGTTAATCTTGTGCACAAGGTGTTCATTTAGTCTGAAATGACCAAGTGAACCCTTCGGTGGAGTTGTGCGAAAGATAAGGGTTTAACAGAAATTAGGGGTTGCGTGAAAGTCATCTTTCATGACAATTCCCAAATATTGAATGCAAGTTGAGGTATTGCGTGCAAGTGTGGTGTTATGATTCTGACATGCTTTTGAATATCTGATGTATGTGATCAGTGCTTTCAAGTGAATTTATTCAGAACTTACATGCAAGAAGTGTCTCATGTTGGACTGAGACAAAGACTTCAATAAAAATCTATTAAATAGACCTTAAAGTCAATAAACTGAGTAAAAATTCTCCCAGGTAAGTGAGCAAGGGAGAGTTGATGGAAGTGTTCTGAGGGGCGTAGTGAGCTATCCCTAAATTAATTATAAAGATAGTGTTCCTGGAACAGAGTGACCGTGACCAAACTATTATACTCCACAACTAGTGAATATTAGTGAATTTTGGTATAACTGACACACTATCGGTGTATACTCCTTGGACGTAGACCTTTGTAGTGAACCAAGTAAAAGTGCTTCATGGTCTCTTTTCATGTGATTGTTTATTTATTGTTCATATACATCATATAGGTTTAACATGTTACTACCAACATGGGAACAAGATCCATCACTTTAAAAGAAAAAGTTGACGCCCTGATTCACCTCTCCCCTCTCAGGGCGTCCCAGGGTTCTAAAAATAAGTTCACAATTAAATTAAAAAATTGAATAAATAATATCATAGTGTTATGAAGAATAAAATTATAAAATGATAAAAACTTTAATTTAATAAACTAAAGTGAATTAGAAAAACTTACATGATAAATAAAAACAATTACAAAGACAAAGTAACAACATAACATCACAATGAAAACACTAAAATGAATTATCCCATTTTCCTTCACCAACACAACCTTATATAGGAATTTTTGGATTCCTTTTTCAACCCTCCATATTTTTAAGTTGTCCCACATGATTATGGTAGGCCTAGTTTTGTAGAATGTCATGGAATTATTAATTTTCCACCATTGACTCAAAATTGGTTCCAACTTACAAATTATAGAATTAGCCTATATATAGATGAATTTGGGTAGGAAATAGAAGAATAAATTGAATATAATGATGTATTATAGAATATTTAAAAATTTCATCCCATTTTTACTAATATTAATGAAGTTATGATCAAAATGGTGGGCTATTATTCCAGGTCAAGTAATCTGGTCTAGAATTTCATCTTCCACTTAGGATGCCTGGATTACCACTGAAACCTCTGAATTAGCTCTGAAAAAAACGTGATATGTTTTAAATGATGAAATATATCCATATTTTCCATTTTATCTTAATTGTTCTAGTATCATGTCCACTATATTCATTTTAGTGAGAAGTTATCCAGTTCACTTCACCCAGAATTTTATTGATTCAAGGCCCAAGATGAGTGTATTCTAATGTGAATATACATGTTTTCCAGAAGGGAAATATATTCCTAAAAACCTATGAAACATGATACTAAAAAAACTTTAGGTGTTTTATAATGTGTCCAAAAATGTGGTGATTATTAGTGAAATTTAATCAAGAATTACAAACATGATGTGACAAGAACTTCAAATTGTAAAATTCACTAATACCAATGTTAATGAACAATAAAGAACATGAAAATAATAATACATAAAATTAATATTACCTTATGATATTAGATAATAATTCTAATCACTTCAATATATTCAAAAAAATCACAAATCATGGCTTAAGTAAGATCCAAGATGTTCTAAACTCAATATAACAACTCAAACATCTTCTCATTTTTATTTACTCCAAATTAAATAATTCTAGACACTCTATTTTTCATAAATACTTGATATTACCTTTCCATGTTTGAAGTTAGGATCCTATTTTTTATCATACTTATATCACAAACCAATCTAGGGGTTTATTATGTTTATAATGTGATCGAAAAATTCTTAGATCATCTCTGATAAGTTCATATTTATCAGATTAGAAATCTGGAAACATGAATTTTCATCCAAAATAACTTCTAAAATTTTTATAAGCATTGAAGTATTCTATTGGGTACTTAAAACACTTATTTTTACAAATAATTAAGATAAATCAATATATTATTCTTTAGGTACTTCTTTTCATCTAGCAACTTTCTAAAAATTTAACCAAGTGTTGAAGATTTATGCTCAACCAAAACTTTATGATCAAAAATTCAAAGTATTACATTCGTAAATTATTATGATGTAGAATTATTCTTAGTATTATTAAGACTAAATCCGCATCATCTTGAAGTCTTACATTTCAAAAAAAGCATACGATGGGATCAGATACTTTTTATGAAGTCTTACAAAAATGACTTATATTGCAGCTAAAGTCATATGTTCATGCCTATGTAAATATTAATTAGACTTAAAAGGATTATGTTTAATGTCTGAATTATTAAATTAAGAGTGAAATATAATCAATAGGAATATAATTATGCTTAGGATTGAGCCATATATTTATAAACTCCAAAAAAACATATTTTTGTAGTAAGCATCAAAACAATTTATGATTGCTTACAAGGGTTCTCCAACCACTTCAAATCATTTGATAACTTCATAAAATATTTTTAGAATTATTAAAATAATTAAAAAAATGTTAGATGAATTTCCATGGTGTTTCAACATATAAAATACTTAAATAAGATTATTTTAAAAATTAAATATACTAGCTCATGTGGTACTCTTATTAAATAAATTCTAAGTTATCTTTATTCACTCTAGTATTCATCTAGGAGTGTATAAACATAATTTATAGTATCCAACATACTTTGTACTCCTTAGACGAGTTCTCCTCTTTTAGATAGCTTTTAAAATACCTATAATTCTTCCATCAAGTTCTACATAGATTGTCATATCTTTAAAAAAACCTATTAAATACAATGATATTTCACCTAAAACACTTCTCATGGACTTGAATACAAGATCATTCTATCATCTGATGTGCAGGGCTGCTAGGAATTTGTCCCACCGGGTATTCCAAGCAGCCACCACTTCAATATACTTTTCCATGTATCCATTATGAGAGCACCTCAAAACACATTTACCTAAAACCACTGGTGGATTCACTTCTTACTTAATTTTTGGATACTATAATCCCTCACCAATCTCATCACCATTGTATTATGACATTGATAGTGACAACAAGATCAAGTGACAAAAAATACAATTATCAACCCAAGGGCACTTTAAGAAGTAACCACATTATGAAATATATGTAGAAAATTTATCCTAATAAAAATTTACTTATTATTACATAGTAAATAAGTACTAAATTTTTAATTATAAGATTGGAACTATATAAGGTTAAGAATAATTAAAATCTAAAAGGGGTCATTTTTCTATAAAAGTGATTTTGCTGTATATTTTGTATTTTCCTTTAAAAGATAAATTTATAAATTTTAGAAAAATAATTTGATAAAATGATTTATTTTTTGTTTTTATCATATAAAAATTACTTTAAGTTGATTTTTTAGGATTTTTATAAAATATTTTATTTTTGGGTGAATTGTGAAAAATACCAATTTTACTAATAATGTTACTTTTATGATTTTATTATGAAATGTGAATGAATTTTAAGTTCATGAAACATTTTTATATAAAAAATATATATTTAATAATTAATTTAATTAATTAAACAATGTAATTTACAACTTTTAAATCTATTTTTTACATTTTAGAAATCAAAGTAATATTTTTATTCAAATAAAAACTATTTTGGTTCTTCAGTTTTAATCAAGTTTAACAAGGTAAATTTCGGTTTATAATTGGTTTTAAAGTAAAATAATTATCATTTTATTAAAAACAATCCAATTAATTCAATATTAATTAATAATATACTTGATTTTGGAATAAAAACATTTTATGCTTAAAACATATATTTTATTAAAAATATTTTTTTGTTGTGTTTCACATACTTACATTAAAATTAAAATTTAATAATTATAGAAATTAAATATTAATAAATTAATTTGGTATTTAGAATCATCATATTAAAATTATATAATAAGTTGAATTTCATTTATAGTTATAATGAATAATAATAATGATAAAAGTTTATCACGATGGTAAATGGTAAAATTGGTAAAATAAGGTTAAAACTATGGAATAAGGTCTAAAAATCAATAAAAATACTTAATTTACTTAATTATAAGAGTTTTTTTCTACCATAATCATACTATATTTGAAGATATGTATTTTTTGTCACCTTCCATTGATTTTAACCTTCATATTATTTTAAATAAAAGATAATTATAAAATGTCACTCTTTTTCTTTTAATATATATAATATGTTTTCTTAGAGATTAATAGAAGTTAAGAATGGTTTTAAATGTTCTATTTTAATGTTAATAAATTATTTTTATGATATTAATTTATTTTTATTTTTTATTTATAATATATTTATCTTCAGTTCTTACAAAATGTCGATACAATGCTTGTGGAAGTAATATAAAAATCAAGAAAATTATTTTAAAAACATTAAAAGTTATATGTTTTGGATGAATTATGCTATTGCATGAAATTATGATATAATTATAAGGTATTATTTTTAGTTAAAGTATTTATATTTTATTTTTATTTTTATATCAATTCCTTTCATTCCAGGATATGTGAATACTCATGAAAATCACTCTAAATGATATTTAATGATTAAAAATTATTGTTAAATAATTATAAAATCATAAAATTATATCTTAACTAAATTGGATGGGAAATTTTATAGAATATCATGAATGGATATTTTATGTTCCACATGTAATTTTTAAAATTACTTCCATGACCCTTAGATGTTGAAAAATTTGTTATCTTGATTAAAGTTAGAAGGGTTAATGAGGGGGATAAACTGAGAGATAAGGTTCAAAATTCCAAAAAACATTACCTAAATTTTATTTATTAAATTTATCCATGCCTTATAATCCTTATGTTATAATATATGTAACATGATATAGGCACATATTATATATTAATATCTCATGTATTTACAAGATCACCACCCACCTCACTTATAAAAGGGAAACTCCTCTCCTCCTCTCATCACACCAAGCTCTTGAGGAATTTAGATAAAAAAAATATATACCTAAATAACTTAAAAACCTTTCTTCCCATGTCCTAGATGTTCCGGTCTCACCAAAAGACCAACCTATAAGGATTAAGGTGTAATCCAAAAGTGGTTTGTCAAAGAAGATGTATAACTCTTAATCGAGTATCTTCATGTTTATTTCTTCTCCCACCTCATTAAAATATATATATCCATGATAATATAATAAAATTAGTTTTTTAATATAATTAAATCTTATTATTTTTATTAAAATATCCTTATTTATCTCTATTTCCATCCTATTGGAAATGATAATGTTTCTCATGTGTAAAAGTGGACTACCACCTCCACAGACTAATGTATTTCATTTTCAATCAACACCTTTAATGAATAGTTTTTTGTGAGGAATTTAATGTACATATAATATATTTATGAAATAATTTTTATTCTTTAAATATAATATATCACGTAACATCTTACCCGTACATCTGTTTGAAAATGATACATGGCTTGTGCATACGAGTGAACTACCACCTCCATGAAGTGATCTGATTATATTTTCAACTCTTACTTACATGGAAGATCATAAGGATGGATTTAATGAATATATATGATATTTATATTATTATTATTATTTTTTAAAATTAAAATTTTATCTTATTTATTTCCTTTTCATCCATTAGAAAAATTAAAATGTTGCTCATGTGTACGTACAAGCTATCGTCACCATGAAACAATGTATTTATTTTTTCATGACCATTTTTAATGGATGGTTATAAAAGTATTTTGAAATTATAAACAAGATAATTATAAAATTTTTATGATTATTTAGATGATTAATCTATGAACAAGGTGCAAGGTTTAAATTTTTTTAACCAAACGTGTATGTAAAAAAGAATGGTTAACACCTAAATAATTGATTTTAATAAACAATTATAAGTAACCTAGTAAAAAGGAGTTATGAATAAATGATATCTGATGTACATGGATTTTTACATTTATTTTTATAATTTTCTAACTTAGTTTTAATTAATTAGTTTAACCAATTTTTATATTTTTAGTTTATTTTTGTAGTTTTGTAGTAATTTAGATATTTTGATTATTTTTAGTTAATTTATATACATATATTAGTAGTTTAGTATTTCTATTAGTTATATTAATTTTATATATTATATTTAACACTGTATTATTATTATTATTAGTTTCTATAATTTTAGTTTAGTTTATTTTATAAATTTTTATTAGTATGTATATTTTAATTTGTATTTTATTTCATTATTTTGCTGCATTAATAAAATAGTATTTGTTATTAATTTATTATTATATTTAATAGTAATATTATATTTAATTACATGTGCATTGATATATTATTATTTATCAGTTTTTTTAACTTAATTATATAATTAGTTTTTTTAATTTGAATTTAACATTATTTTTATTCTATTTTTTTTATTTACCCTAACTACCCATGCACCACCCCCACCCCTTTGACCCTTTCCTCTCTTCCATGCCTCTCCCCTCCCCATTTTTCTCCTCTTCTCTCTCCAATCCCCCCCTCGTTACCTTATCCCTCCACGCCACTCCTATTCCCTCACCAACCTCACCTTTCTCTCTCCAATCACCCACACCACAACCCATTTAATTCCCTCCCCCTTATTCCAGCGCCTCCCTCTCCCTACCTCTCACCCACCGCCTCCCCTCCCCATCCCACCTACCTGCTGTCCCTCTCCCCTGTTTCCCCCCCGGCCCCCCTTATCTCCCCAGCACCCCGCCAATCCGTCGCTCAACTTCACCACCCCGCACCCCGCCTCTCCTCCGCAGCCCTCTCCCCTGCCTAAACCCACTAACCCCTCTTCCCAGTTCCCCCTGCTCAGCGGCTGGACCCCGTTTCCCCATCCACTCCCCAGTGCGCCTCGGCCCCCATTCCGCTCCACTACCCAACCTCCGCCCCTTTTACCCAGCACACCCGTAGGTAAAAAACAGGTGCATCAGCACGCATCAACCAGCGTCAAACCATCACCAGGAGCGCAGCAGAGGTTCAGACACGTCATTGACGTTCACTTGGCTTCTGATGATTCAAGTCGCATGGCGCAAATTAGATCATATTTTCAGCGACGCGGTGGTTTGATTCGGGCACGACATCAGCGAATGCACAGAGCAGAGCGATGATTATTATTTTGTGATTATTGACAGTGTCTCACGGTGACCACAGCAATGAAAAGATCATGGTGATATCTTCTATTCATTATTTTACGTGTCTTGTTGTCGCGATGGTTGGGTAATTTCATTTGTATTGGAGTTGTGACGAAAGTGATGGTAATTACATGTCTTTAATTTATCCTAATGTTTGATTGCCTTTTAAATTAATTTTAATTGGTTGTTTATTTAATTAATTATATATGAATTGAAATTAATTGTCATTTGGGCTCTACACACATGCTTTTGTTCCCGTTCGTGTGATACCTAATAAGTAATCACGAACGGGAGTTCATCAGAGAATTTATTCATCCGGAATTTGATCAAGCGCGCGAGCGAATTCTGAATAAATAAATATATTAATTAAAAAATTAATATTTTGTGTGTGAAATTCTTCAAAATTGTGTGAGTGATACTGAATAAGTGATCTCATGTGAGAAAACTCGACCCAGGTATATACTTCGACTTTGTGAGAAATGGGTCTTCGTATTTCACCAAGTGATTCAGTGCTATAATGACGTGCAAATTATTCGTCAAGACATAGAATGAAATGACGGATAATTTTTTAAACATTAGAATACTTTCTAACATCAGAGAACGAGACTAGATAGTATTTTTATTAAATTTGGAATTGGTGATAATTGAATAAATTAATATTCAAATGTGGGAATTAAATAATTGACATTTCATGCACTTGAACGGACATCATAACTCTGACACTTCCAACTCCACCGGTTTCTTTCATAGCTTAATTCACTTAGATAGTTTAGTCAATTTAAATAGTCATTTTTAAAATAGTCATTTAGTTTTTAGAACTTAATTGTTAATCACACAATTAAAGCCCATTTGCCTGAACATTCCTCCAAGAGGACATTTCCTAGTGTCTACTCATATTCTCTTTGTGGTTCGACCCTGCTCTCCACTTCTATAGTAGTTGGTAGGATAATAAATATTGCAAATTTTCACGCGTTACGACGTGCGTACCAAATTTATGGTGCTATTTCCAAGAAGAATAGTAGCATTAGATATTCCCTTAAAATAGTTATTTAGGTCAAAAAAATAAATGAATAAAAAAACTAAACCAAAAAAAAAAAATTTACTACTCTAGGAATTTTTCATTATAGGGATTTTCAAGACACCCATAAGTTCAAAATGACATGGGTTGTGCCACACAGTTACAACTAGTGCCCACCCTACCCACCAACATTGCAAGGTATGATGTATAATGACTCACCGCACAGTCGCTCTCCAGATAATCCTGTTTATTTTAATGATTATCATTAAAGTATGTGTTATGATATATATTCTACTACTAGTCCTTATCCACCATTTGATCATTCTCAAATTAAATGAATTCCTGAAAATTTAGAACTTGATAATTAATGTCAAAAAAATTATTCAATAATTGAGCACATTTTGCAATCTGCTATCACTGATACAAATAGGATGTTTGAACTTCAAGATGAATGTAATGAAAAGTTAATTTCTTCAAAAAAAGATTTACAAAATAAAACAAAATGTTTAGAAAATTAAGAAAAGAAAATAGAAAATATGAGAGAGATTAATAGAATATATATTGTAAAAATAAAAATGAAAAAGAGAAAAAAAAAAGAAAAAAATGAATAAAAATGAAAAAAAAAGAGATAAAAAAGAAACATGTATAAAGAATTAATTTTTCAATATCCAGAATTATAGTTATAAATATGGATATTATATAGATAAATAAAAAATATAAATTTATTATACATGAGGTTGGAATGTGGCCGAACAAGCAGAAATCCATGGTAAGAGCTTGTGGTCTCAAATTTTATTCTTTGAGACAAGTTATGAATTATGAACCTATTTCCAGTACAATGTGGATATACTACCTCTTTGAAATTATATATCATATTCCAATTTTTAATAATTTTAATGAACGTTACATTTCAATTTATCTCTTCTAATAGGTTTTAATTCAAGTATTATAATATTCTTGAGGGTTCTTGGTCTCAAATTAAATTCCTTGAGACATGTTTCATAATGTGCACAATGTATTATTTTATATGGTGTTATTAATACCCCATGAATATATTTTGAAATAATATTTTATGTAATTCATTTAATTTATAGAACCATATATTTTTATAACTTTTTATGACCTTTTATTCGAAAGTTACCAATGTTGTAAGGACTTTTCATCTCAATTCCACTCAAATGAGACATATTTTATATTCTGTGACCAATTTCATTTATTTGGTGTAAATATTTAACCATTGTAATATAATATATTTAATTAATGTTTATTCATTCTATTTAATGTTTCAATTCAATTTATCAAATTTAGGAGTTTTAAATCAATAATTATTAAAGTTGTAAATGTTTATTTTACAATCTCACTCTTATTCAGGATTATTTGTGTTTAAATTTATATTGTAAGAATTATATGATCATTATCTTATTAAAACCCATATATTTTATTATCCTCTATTTATTTATAAGGCTTCCATGTTTTTATTCAAGATTTTACAATCTTTGGTACTCTAAGACCAAAAAATGTTTTGTAATAAAAAATTGACCTTATTTCTCCGTTTAGGCCGAGAATATTTTTCTCCCATGTTTAAATTTTATAAAATGCTTAAAGAATGTTATTTTATATTCTATAATGATTTTGTAAAGTAATTTTCAACCATACTTGACATTATTTTAAATTTTTTATAAAGCAATCATTTTAATGTTTTATGAATGGGTTGTTTTTTGACTTTATTTACAAAAGTATGAAAGGAATGTTCATTTTAACATATAAAATATGAAAATATTTTTCCTCCATCATATCCATTATCCATTACCAATATTACTCAAAAAAAGTTATGGTTTTTTAAATAAATCAGGTTTTCCATAATTTTGTGATTTTTTAGTTTTTATTTTAAATTAAAAATTAATTATTTTCTAAAATTTTTAAAAGAATTTTGGAATTTATTTATAACTTAATTTTCACAAAAAAATACAAAATATTTAAGGAAAGTTATTTTAATGTTTTTATTCCATTTTCATTTATAATTTTAAAAATAATTTATTTTATTTTAAACCTTTAGTTATGATGAATTGTGGTTATTTTATTATCCTTTACCAATTTATGGATTATACCTTATTTTAAGACCAATCACTTTCTTGAGATCATATTCTCTATCACTCCAAATTATTAATTGGAAATTACTTTTCTACTTCATATTCATATTCTTTTGTATCATGGATATATTTATTATTTCAATATTATCTTAACTATATACCATTGTTACATATAATGTTAGTTGGAGTTGTATTATTAAGAAAGTCATTTCATTTACTAGAGAAATATCGATGTTCCATATTCTTGATTAAATATGGATATTTATTGATTGATAAGGAATTTTGGTTATGTTTTATATTATTGATTAAATATATGAGAGTTTTATTAGACATATGTAAGTGATTTGTGGCTACCGATTATAAATATCCCCTCAATACATCGATAGGTCTCATGAGACAAACTAACCTTGTTATTTGGTGTATTCCTATCCAATTATTCATGATTTCTTAGAATTATGCCTTAAAGGTATGTTTAATATATCTTAGAACATGGATTTTAATGTAATATTATGATGTCTAACATTATTAATTCCATCATTATGAAATAGATTATTATTTTCCATGTAATAATTTATGTTTTTATGTTATCCTTGGAAATAATTCATGATCATGTTCTAAGTTAAATGGAATATTTAATTATTACTTAATTCTAACATATTTATCATAAATTGTTTATTTAATGATAACTTCCACTATACACTTTACCTTACTGAGAATTTTAGATCACCCTTATTATATTTCCATTTTACCAAGTTATAATTAATTATATTATCTAATATATATCTAGAATGGTGTCATGTATTGAGAATTTTGTGGGATATATTGAAGTATTATAATGGAATAATAAAATGTAGGTATAATAAAAATGAACATTTCATGAGAACTATATGGGGTTTTTTATGTGAATTGTTTTTCCTAATTCTATTTTTTCTATAAACCTAAAAAGTTTTAGGTATATAGGTTAATCAGTCATTTATTTGATTTTGTAATTATGGAAGGTCAAAATTGGGTTACCTGAGTTGGTATGAAAACTAGTATCTAAATATTATTTTCTATAACTGGATCTAAGTGTATAGGCCAGGGATACTATAGTTGGGATTTGAGAAACATATATAAAAATTTAGAGGTTAGGAATTTATTGAATAAAGATAATATAATATTTTTATGAACTTTCATATGTTAATAAGTCTAAGTTTGATAATAATTTTCAAGTCATAGATACCCTTTTGAGGTTTTCTATGATGGGAATTTATAATGATTAAGAATATTTTGAGAGACATTTATTGGGTTTTATGGAAGAATACATGATTGAGGTATATATAAACCTTAGGTTTAGCATGTGATTTACTATAAAGGTTATTTGGGAAGAATTTTATTATACTAGGGATAAAATATGTAAGGAAAAGAAGACATTTAGGGTTAATGTGATCTTTGATGTAGATGTAATTATAGATAAAGGAATATTATATTTTTTTATAATATGTGTTTTATCATATAGATAAACTTGGGATTAAATAAAGGGGAAATTTGGGGATTAATTGGTTAAACATTTTTTTAGAAGAAGTTTGCTATATTTTTGGGAACTTTATTGTAATCATGATAAACTAAAAATTATAGAATAATATGGGATTTTATGCTAAAGTGGTTGATATAATTTGAAGAACAATTCTTGAGTTAACTTTTAGAGGAATATATAATGTTTTGGTAGTTATATATCACGGTTATTCAAGTTATTTTGGGAAAAGATTAGTATATTTTAGAGAATATATGTCTAGGGAATATAAATTTTTGGTATGTGACTTTATGAGAAATTAATGATTTTTATATATAAATGTTAATTTTATTTTGGAAGAATATGTGATCAAATATTTTTGACGTTTGGGTTTCAAATTTGATCAAAAATATTCTGAAAAGATTTCAGGCTTAGTTAATTGTGAAACAATTTAACTAGAACTTTGGGTATTATTGGAGATTAATGTATTACTTCTTTGCATGAATATTTATTCATATTGAGTATTATCATAACTTGTTATAATTTTTTTTGGTTTTAGTAAATGTATATAGATAGAAGGAATAAATTTTCATCCCTTTTTTAGAACTTATGATCCATTAAAAGTAAATTTTAGTGCTTCAGGCATGAAAAATTCATCATGATATTTATTATTTCAAATAAAAGATAAGGAAGCAGTGGAAAACAACTTGAAACACAACCAAAGGAACAAAATTGTGATTTTTTAAATGAAATAAATCAAGTAAGTTTTCTCATTCTCTATCTTGGTGGTAAATTAATTTTTCAACTCAACCAAGAAGAAGATAAATCTATCAAAACCTATGTAGAAAATAGCAATCAGCTATTAAGGTATGCATTTTGAAACCTATTCATAGGTATGAGTATTATAATGGTACACACATGATTTATAAATATTTAATATATGACAAGTTTCATAGTGGTAACTTATAAATTCCTTATCATGGTAAAATCTACATCTAAGATTGTACCTATGTCAAGATACATTCATTTTGGTAAGAAAAAAAATAAATTACAATTACATTCTTTTTCTAAAAAGGGATATAATGAAACCCCTTAATATTTAAATATGAAATTATAATTTAAATTATACTATTTTTGATATCATGTAACACATGAAACACCGAGCTTAAAGGAATCATTATATACTATAGAAATATTATTATTTAAATATAAACTTTATAACATAGTCGTTGGATTGGTGAGTATGAATAAGAGTAACCAAATTATGAAATACATGTAGAAAATTTATACTAAAAAAATTTAATTATTTTTAATTAGTAAATAAGTACTAATTTGTTAATAAAAACAATGAAACCATATAGTGTTAAGAACAATTAAGATTTTAAAGGGGTCATTTTTCTATAAAATCAATTTTACTATATATTTTTTTATTTTCATTTAAAAGATAAATATTTAAATCTTATAAATTTATTTTGATAAAAATTATTTCATTTTTAATTTTATCAAATCAATATTTTCATAATGTGAATTTTTTATATTTTATAAAAATAGTTAACTTTTAGATAAATTGTGAAAAATATTGATTTTACAAATAATGTCACTTTTATGATATTATTATGACATAATAATGAATTATAAGTTCATAATACCATTTTATAGAAAAAATATATATTTAATAATTAATATAATTCATTTAAAAATATAATGTTGAAATTTAAAATCTACGTTTTACATTTGGAAAATATAAATAATGTTGTTATTAAAAAACTATTTTTGGTTCTTCTATTTTAATAAAGTGTTTAAAAGGTTACTTCCAGTTTTAAATAGGTATTAAAGTAAAATAATTATAATTTTATTAAAAATAATCCAATTAATTCAATTTTAATAATAAATATACTTGAATTTGGTATAAAATTATGTTTATGCTTAAAATAAACATTTTTCTAAAAAATAGTTTTTTGTTGCATTTCATGCACTTACATTAAAATTAATTTTTACCACTTATGAAAATTAAATATTATAAAATGTATTAAGTTTTTTTAATTATCATATTAAAATTATTTAATAAGTTAAATTTCATTTTTAGTCATAATTAATAGTAACCATGATGAAAGTTTATCACCGTGGTAAAGAGTAAAATGGGTAAAATGGGGTTAAAACAATGGGATAAGGCCTCAAAATAAATCCATATCCTACCTTTATTTCATTTTATTAGTTTATTTAGGTTATAATAATATTACATTATAAAAATTTTATTTTGGTATGACATTCCTTTTATTATAACCTTAAAATTATTTTAAGTAAATGAAAATTACAAAATGTCATTCTCTTTCTAATAATATCTCTAATATGTTTCCATAGAGATAAAAAGAAGCTATAAATAGTTATAAATGTTTATTTTGAATATTAATAAATTATTTTTATGATATTAATTTATTTTTAATTTGTATTGATAGTATAATTACCTTGAATGTTTACGCAATGCCAATGAAACACTTCTGTAAGAAATAGAAAAATCAAGTAAATTATTTTACTCTGAATGGATCGAAGGCCTTTATTTTTTGGATGAATTATGGTGTTCCATAAAATTATTGATAATTATAAGATATTAGTGATAGTGATAGTATTTTTATTCTAATTATATTGTTATATTGATTCATTTAATGTCAATATATGTGAATAACCATGAAAATGACTTTAAATGACATTTATTGTTTCATTTTTCTTGGATCATTATAAAATCGTGAAAATATTATTTTAAATCAATTTTATGGGAAATTATCAAGAATATAATTAATGGATCATGTATGATCCGCTTGAAACTTTTAAACTTACCTCCCCAGCCCTTATAGATTGAAACATTTTTTACCATAATTAATGTTAAAAGGGTTAATGCGACATTAAACAAATAGACAACATTCAAAATAAAAATTAAACTTGTATAAATTTTATTAGTTGAATTTATTTAGACCTCATCCTACTTTAATCTTAATATATGTTAATTTTTACCCATTTTACATCATTTTAACATATATTATATATTAATATTTCATGTATTTATAAGATTATAACCAACCTCACTTGTAAAAGACACCTCCTATCCTCTCTTCCTCACACCTATTGAGAAATTTAAATAAGTAAATATCACCCAAAATCCATTATCAAACTTATTTATCATATCTTATAGGTTAAATTTTCACTAAAATACCATCATATAAGGTTTAAGGTGTAATCCAAATGAGGTTTCTCAAAGAAGTTGTATAACTCTTAACTGAGTGTTTTCATATTTATTTCTTCTTCCATCTCTTAAAAATAATCTATAACCATTATCATATAATAACATATGTATCTTTTATATAATTAAATTTTTTTACTTTGATTTCAAAACACTTATTCATATCTGTTTCCATCCTATGAAAAATGTTAGCGTCACACATGCGTACAAGAGGACTACCTCCTCCACGAAGCGATGTATTTCATTTTCCATAACCGCCTTTCATGTATGGTAATTATGACATATTTAAAGTATATATATATATATATATTATATTTATGAAATAATTATTATTTTTAAAATATAATATATAATATATCTCCTTATCCATCCATCCATTGGAAAATGATAACGTCGCTCATGCGTATGTGTGGACTACCACTTCCACGAAGTGATGTGATTTTTTTTCATATCTTCCTTAAATGGATGATAATAAGGTTGTATTTAGTGATTAAATATTCTTGTGAAACTAACTTATTATATAGGGAAATGAAATTGGCTGTTTAAAATGTTAGAATCAACCTAAATAGTGATTTCTTCTATAGATTGATGGTGGCATCTTAAATAGACAATTCATATCCATATAAACTATGTAACCATAGTTGCATGAGTTGTTATTTGACTATGATTACATGAATAACAGGTTAAATTTATAAGGTGTATGGACCCTTATAAATTGGAAAGGGTAATTCATTAGAATCAACTCATCATATTTTACCTGTTACATTCTAAGACCGAATGTAGAGGGGGATAGTTATAGTTAAATGGGTGTAGATTTCAATTTATAATGTGTATGTGAATTTATTAACTGGGAATGAAAATAAATTTAATCAAACCTTGTGCTATATATAAAATCACTTATGGACTTAAAATATAAAATATCGACATATAAATGAAATTTTCTCTAGTAAATGAAGATTCAAAGTGAAATTTAAATATTTTCCCTCCTTGAATTATAATTTACCATCTATATACTGGAACCCTTGAAAATAAAATTTGAGCACTTACTAATAGCATGGACTTCTAAGAGGGTAGTTCGGGTAGTATTTTTGGGTAGTGAGCCCTTCTATTTCATTCTGTTTCCTTTAGAGTTATATGTTCTTTCAAAAAAAATTATAAGTAATGTGCTTGGTATTTTTAGAGCTATTCCACCACAATGTCCTTGAGTCGTGTTCTAGGAGGGTGGTGATTAACATGATTGAAAGGTTGTGGGCCCTGATCCACTGGTGATACCTCTAGTAGTTCCACTAGATGAACCACCTACAATTCCCTAATTCGGAATTGGTGTTCAGCTTCAATAGGGGTTTATTTGTCTAATGTAGTTTATGTAGGGTACTCCATGACATGCTCCTATGATGTCTGATCTTACTAGGGAGTTCTAGCAATAACATCCTCTTATCTTCTTAAGGGATTGTGGTCTACAGGCTCCTGATTCATAGATGTAATCCATTTTATCTATATTTTAGAATCTAGAGACTTCTATAAAGATGATGGTTAATCTTTCCACATACATAATGCATTATTCTTCCAAGTGATAGTGGGATGTGATTACCCAAGTTGGTCATTATCAAGGCATGGTCTTAGCAAACTTCCAGACTACCTTCTACGATTATTTTTTCTATTATACCCTGATAGATAATTTATCTTGGGGGGTTCATGCACCTAGATCATGATTCTATTTCTATCATGGATTATTCAGTGTGTTTCCTTATGTTTTAATGTTTCACGCTACTTATTTTTGGTGATTAGTTATCTTGAGTGATACGTTTTGAGTATGGGATCAAGTAATATATCCTCTTTTAGGTGATTGTTTTTCACTTATCTTCCTTTTTTGAAATCATGAATCATGCTATTATCATTGAAAAAAACTGATATAAGACAATAGTACCAAGAATAGAGGTTTAATTCCATGATACGGTAGTAGTTATTCCGGTATCAAGAAGAGTATCCTTGAGGTTTCTCATTTGAGTAGTGGCATCTAGAGTATCCACACTAGAAGCTCCGTTATATTTCATCAGTGTGGAATACATGGGAATGTGAACCTGTAGTGTTATAGAGACCTTCTTGAGTGTTGTTAATGCATATATATGGGCAATGTTCAGAGGTTTCTCTTAATATTTATGCCTATTTCTAGTAAAAGATGGAATTCACCATATCCACCTTCATGAGTGGGATCAGTGATGCCACATTAGGAAGGAAGTTAGAGTAGTACTAGATAAACAGTGTGAAGAGGAGGTCATGGTTGTGGTATCCAGACTTCTAATTATCAACACTAGTAGAGTGGACCTGCTCAGGGTAGTCTATTAGTAGCATAAAGTCTTGGATCATGCCGGTTGCATGAATTATTTCCAATAGATGATGAGTAGAGTCTAGGACTATCTACAATATGATTTACTATTATAGTATCATTTACTATCATATTTGATTTATTCCATACAAGTTAATCTCACTCCTTTATCACTATATCAATAATGGAAAGTCTTGGGTTGTAAATTCAGTGCTTATGTGGGGTGATGACCATGGAAACATCATTGGGGGTGTGATTGGAGGGTACAAACCAATTAAAAGACTCTCCCCTTGATGTAGGAAGTTATCATTTATTATGGGACCTCTTCATCCTCAATATTATGGGTTTTGATGTCATTATAGAGATTAACTGGTTGGTTCCCTATCATGCCTATGAGGACTGCTACCACTACAGGGTATCATTTACATCACTATAGGGTGATAATTATCTTAATAATGGTGAGTGGGATGTAAAATAAAGTAGGGTCAGACCAAATGATCATGGGATGGGTGGAGTGTCAGCCCATATTACTACCCTTTATCTAGAGGATCAGGGAATACATCTCACTAATTTTACTCTGATGGTGGACCATTTTAGGAATGTATTCACAAACAAATTCTTTGGGCTACCTTCTAAGAGAGAGGTAGATTTTATGATCAAGATCATTATATATTAAGATTAATTATCTATTCCTCCACAAATGATGTAACCTATCGAGATCTAGGATCTTAAGATATAGTTGCAGTATTTAAAATCTAAGGTTTTTATCTAACCCAACACTTCATCTTGGTGTTCACTTATGTTTTTCTCCAAGAAGGCAATTGGAACCCTTAGGATTTTTGTGGATTACTAGAAGTTGAATCATCTTATTATGAATAATTAATATCATTTTCCTCATATAGATTACCTCCTTGACTAGCTCTGAGGATCTAGAGTGTTCTCAAAGTTCTATATGAGATCGTGCAATCATAAGGTGTGATTCAGTCCTTCAGATATACCACATATGACTTTATGAATTTGATAGAGTCAGTATGAGTACTTTTCTATATCATTTGGTCTTATGAATGTTCCTTTTATTTTTATATCCTTGATGAATAGGTTTTTCCACTCCTAATTGGATTCATTTTTCGTGATTTTTGTGTAAGACATCTTAGTGTATTCTCGTACTCAGAGCCAAAATTATAAAAATCTTGAGATCATCTTGAATAAATTGATGGAGCACCAATTATATAATAATCTCACAAACTACCACTTATGGATTAACAAGAATAAATTCTTGGGTCATATTATCTCAGAATCAAGAGAATCAATTTACCCAAAGAAGGTGAGTGTTGTGGTTTCTTGGGAGAATCCTAAGAATGTGTTTGATATATGTATTTTCATGGGTATGGATGAACATTATAGGACTTTTATACAGGGCTTATCACACTTTTATGCACCTATTACTAGTCTGAATAAGAATGTTGTAAAGTTCTTGTGGTATAAAGTGTGTGAGAAGGCCTTTCAGAAGATAAAACAAAGGCTTACTTCGACACTGATTCTGATTCTGGATGAATCTGAAATATTTTATATATTTTTATGTGATGTATCATAAATTTGTATGGGTTAATTATTTATATACTAGGATATATTTTTTTTTGAAAGTATCTCTCTAGTCGACACCTCACAAGCTCAATTACCCAATACACAACCTTGAACTTGTAGCAGTTGTTCATAACTTGAGTTTCTGAAAGCATTATATATTGTGGGAGTGCTCTATGGTGTATAAAAATCATAAGATCCTCAAATATATATTTACATAGCATGAATTTAATCTCATACAATTAATATTAGTCAAATACCTTTAGTTGTTTGAATTTGATCTTGCCTATATGTCTAGAAAGGGAAATGTGGTAGCTAATGTGTTGAGCTTGAAAATTTAGGCACAAGATGTTCAGAACTCTAGTAATGAATTGAAGTTAATGGACCTATTTTTTATGTTAAATTTAGAGTTTCATGAGAGTCATAAGAATATTTTTTCTTATATCCTTAGTAGTTACAAATTCAATCCAAGATAGGGTTAAGAGAAGGCAGTTATTCGATCTTGAAGGTTTGGTCCTATGGGAGAGTATTTCTAGTGAGGACCTGACTCCAGATTAGTATATTGATGGAGATGAAATCCTATGTATATATGGACATATCTTGGTTTATACATACATAAGATAGGAGATTATGTGAGAATCACATGATTCTCAGTAGGAATTGCATATAGGTTTCTCTAATATGTATCATGATATGCATAGCTAGTATTGGTGGCCTAGGATGAAATGTTAGATTACAGGTTTTATTAGTAGGTGTTCCAATAGTCAGTAGGTGAAGGTGGAGAATAAGTGTCTTGCTTTCTTATTATATATTTTGTTGGTCCTGGAATGGAAATGAGAATATGTCATAATGTATTGTTATTGGATTACCTAGGTCACCTCAAGGTAGTGATGTTGTTTGGGTAGTTGTGGATCAAATGATAAATCTAGTCCACTTCCTTCCTATATGGGAGACTTTCTCAGTTAATGAGTTAGGAAGATTGTATCTCCATGACATTGTATTCTTACACAGGGTCCCTCATACTAAAATTTCCAATTGGGACTCTTATTTCACATCTAGGTTTTGGAAAGGATTACAGAGGGATTTGTGTACAAAGATACTCCTGAGCACAACTTTTCACCCTTAGACCAATGGCCAATCAAAACAGACTATACAGATGTTGGAGGACATGATCCAAGAATGATTCCTTGATTTTTATGGTTCTTAGGTGAAACATATCCCTCTCCTCGAATTTTCCAACAGTAATAGATTTAAGGAAATGATTCATATGGCTCCGTATGAGGCCTTACATGGAAGGATATTCCATTCACCTATGTGCTAGATAGAGGTAGGGGAGTCAGTGCTATTAGTTCCTCATATTTTTAAGAAGACTTTAGAGTAGGTTTAGTTAATCAAGAAGTATATGTCTACCACTAAGTCTAGACATAAATAGTATACCAATCACCATAGAAAACCTATTGAGTTCGAGGTCAGGTATTTTTTTCTGTGAGTATCAACCAAACTTGGGCATAGATATATATTGAGTCAAGGTAAGCTATCACCTTATTTTTTTGGGTATTTGAAATCTTGGATAGAGTCAGGATGACAGACTATCAGTTTCTATTATCTTAGAGGTACTGTTCCATGCATGATGTATTCCATGATTCATAGCTTCACTTTTACCATGCTGACCCATCTCATAATTTTGATCTCGTGGATGTTGAACTATATTCTGATGCTTATATTGAGGAGTATCCCATAAATATTATTGATCGAAGCATGAAGTCTCTCTGAGGCTAGTCAATCCATTTAGTATGAATGCTATGGTAGCATGTTCGAGTGTAGTATGAGACTTGGGAGTTAGATGCTGGCATACATGCTCAATGGCCAATGTTATTCTCAAATAGTGTTTTACCACCCTTGGAAGGGAAACATGAGGATGAGTACCTTTAAGGGGAGAAGACTGTAAGAACCTGGTTTTTCATTGAGCTAAATAACATTTTCTTTTTGGTTTAGTTCCTTGGTTTTGACATAATATGAATGCCTAGTAAGGATAAAGAGGAAAAAAATGGTTTTTAGGGATTGTTCGATGCCCAAAACCCTAATCAGTGGAAGAAATAGATACTCCACATAGTTAGGTGAAATTATTACACACTTTACATATAGTTTATATAAATCATTTAGGGTGTTTAGTATATAGTAGAGGGATGTATTGTTTTCCTTAAATTTGTGATCTAGGCTTCATAACCATGTGAAAAATATGTAGTTTTTTATAGAGGATAATAGAATAGTTGGTGCATGGTTTCTCTAATCATGTGCATGAACCATGCAAGTTATCTCCTTGGATAGTGCATGGAACAATGTTGAAGCACAGATTTTCCAACTATGTGGCTAAATTGTGCGACCCAATTTTAAAGGGGTAAAATTAATATTTCCCCTTAATTCATTAAAAAAACTCACTTCATCTTCTTCTTTATTTCAAGTATATAGGGGTTCCACTTTTCCTCCTAATAGAATCTCCTCCTCCATTATAACATAGGTTCTTGGAGATCTCTCTCACCCGATGTTTGATCAAAGTATTGTTCATCTTGTTGGATTTCTCTTGATAAGATATTCACTCCTTAGGATCCTTTATTTTTATTCTTCCAATCAATGATGTAATTATGATGTAGGATCATATGACCTATGTTCAGGGTATTCATACATTCTTCCATTTTCTTCTAATCAAGGCCAAAATAAGGTCTGATAATAAATGTGGCATCTACACCAGGCATAAGGTAGGTGGTCTATGACTCACCCCTTAAAAGTCTCATCGTCTATAAATTGTTTTCATTGTGAGCATGCTAGTTTCACTAGACATTTATATTTAAATACATATATCTCAAATTGAATTTTATAAATTGTAATATATGGACTTAGTATGAAATATTTTACACCTATAGAGGTTAATATCTTAATAGAAACCACCAATTTAGGGTGAGTTATTTATATATGCTTTAGTAACAAATGATGTGATTATTCGGGACACCGTTCAGGTTTTTTATACTTGAAATTTATACGGTAAATTCTTCAAATTATTATATGAATATAAATTGTTGAATTGAAAGTATATGTTATAGATATCACTTGGCCTAGTAAAATTATAAATTGAATTGAAAATTGGTTTCATGTCCTTATCTTGCCTTTTCATGTTTAATGAAAGGTAAAAGAATGAACATACTAAATGATTATGTAATTGAATTGATATTTATTACACATCCTTGATTTAACTTGTCATGTTTAATGAAAGGTAATAGAATAAACCTATTAAATGATTAAATGGAATGAGTATTCCATGGACCATGATTACATATATGTTATAAATTTAATGAGTATAAGGTGACTATTTCTTCTAACTTTTTTAATCTTTATAGGAGTGGTCAGATTTGATCTAGCATTGGATTCCTGAGGAGACACCTTGAGAACTCATAAGACACCATTATGATTCATTGAGATGATTTTAGTGGGTGACACCCACCAAAAATCAGGTCTATATCTTATTATTTGAATGACATGGTGTTGTATTGATGATTCAATTGACATATTTTCTGGATATTAGAATTCCTTGAATATACACCATAGATTTAGCTTGATGTCTTGGAAACACGACACCATGGATTGACCCCATTTGTCCTAGTAATGATTATCTTGGGATTATTATGGATGAGATCCGTGGACCCAGTTAGACTCATTTATAGTATAATTCCTTAGTGTACCCATTGGATTACACTTAGACCCCTTATAACCAGGCTACATGAGTTGCCACTATAAGTTTCATCAACCATAGAGGTTAGGGATTCCACAGTTTCACCTTGGATCCTAGTTATTATTATTATTATTATTATTATTATATATTTCAATATCATTGACACTTTCATGTTTCCCATCTATATAAAATGTACCTTAAATTAATTAATTAAATGGTTACACGTTTTGAGACACCAGCTGAGGCTGAAGCGGGTATGGGCTGTTTATTTTTTACTGCTTTAATTTTATATATACTTGTACAATGTATATTTCATATTCATATACTATATTTGTATATATTTTGTTGGTGTTGGCCTAATTGTAAGAACCCGGATCCTCTTTTCAGGTATGTTTTTCCTTTTCTAGTGTTTTTGAAAAAAAGTGGATTTTCTAGAAATTTTTGAAGTACACGCCATGTACTTTATGGGTACATTTCATGTACTTGGTGACCACAGGTAGTCGTGTGCTTGCTGTGTAGTAGTCGTGCACACGGTCGTGTGTAGTGACCTAAAGGCTGCCTAAATCAGGGCTCGGTAAGGGAAAGTACATGTTGTGTACTTAAAAATTACACGCCGTGTACTTTATTTTTTTTTCATTAAACACACTGGGGTTGCGTTTGATAGACAGAATCGTCTCCTTCAAGGTCTGGTTCGTTCGAGAGAGCCCGTACGATTGTGATCCTTCTTCGATCCCCCGACCGAGCATCTGATCTCTGATTCGACCACCATCTATTGCATTCGGATTTCCTTGGTAAGCTCTTCCTTCTTCTAGAGCTTCGTTTCCCAATTCCTCTTCCTTCTCAAGTTATCTTCGGTTGAATGTTTTAGAAGTTTTTGTAGATCTATAGTTTTCTTGGGTGATTCAAGGCTTGAGGTTCACATATAGATATCCTACAACACCAAGGTATGTGGTTTGTTTCTTTTAGTTGAAAGTTTTTGAGTTATATGTTTAAATTTGACCAATACCCCTGAACAGGGTATTGAGTGTTTACTATTTTAGCCCTGTTAATTTCCATCTATTCTTGTATGCTTGAGTAGAGATTAATTGAATGTGAATAGGGTTAAATTATATGCTTTGTAAGTTTTTTCCCATGCATATTTTGTTTACGACCGTTTGGTCCTGCTTAGCCGGTTAGGCTGCCTTGCCTGTTTCCCATGCCTAGTGTTGTAGGACAGAGTGATTATATTTATGACATGATGTTATGTTGTAGACTATTATCCAAGTAGTTCTTGGGGTTTACTTTGGATGATATGATTTGTTGTACTTGTTGACTTTCACAAGGCCGTGAGAACCTAGTGTAGTAGACCATAGAGAGAATAGATGTAAGGGCTACTCTAGAGTGTATGTTTTTACTGTTACAATGAGAGACCCTAGGGGGAATTAACATAAGTGCTTACTCAGAGTGTCTGTAGTTCTTCTACATGGGCCACAGGGGGAATGTGACGTAAGTGCTTCCCCAGAGTGCCTTTAGTTATCGATACAAGACTATAAGAGTAATTGATAGTGAGTGATTACTCAGAGAGTCTATTATTAAGCTGAACCATAGGGGTTAGACTGTGTGTACTTCCCAGAGGGTTTCTTGTACTTATTTGGTTGAACTAGAGGGGTTAGGTTGTGAGTAGTTACCAGAGGGTTACCATTGTGTTTAGCTGCCTGCTTGTGTTGTTTTGGTTGAACCAGAGGGGTTAGGCTGGGAGTACTTCTCAGAGGGTTACCTGATTTTGTTTAGCTATTTATTAGTATATAAAATGGATGAAAATTGAAACTATGGATTTTTACTACTGTGTACATCCTTGTTTATTGCTTCTTTTGATTATTTCCTACCATATATATTCACTGATTGTTAGGCACAGATCTTTGGGTAGTTTCAAACTGATATTTAGTCTCACACCCTGTTTGGATCATGCTTTTGGACCCAAACAGATAATATTACTGCAGGTATAGATAAGGGCAAGCACCCTTCTACATCAGGTTCTTGATTGTTGTGGAGCTAGAGAGCATGGGACCAAGATGAGGCTTACGATGCTGAGGAGTTTATCTATTTTCTTTTGTACTTTGGTTTAGTACTGTATTTCAGAATTGTGATGTTTTTGGATTCTTTTCTATACATATGTATCATGCATCATTTATATATGTGCTCCAGTTGTTTCTTACTTTTAGTCTTCCATTGTTTACTATTGTATGATATGTTTACTGCTTCTGCTATTGTATATCTGATTTACTTCTGCTGTGTTACTCTTCCAATGAGGGCATAGTTCCCCCACTATCACACCCAAGGCCCTCGCTGCTAGTCAGCAGCCTCTGGCATTTGGGGAAATACGCTTGAGGCCATGTGACCAACCCGGTACGGGGTGCCTCTCGGCAGCTTCCGAAACTGAGACGTTACAACATGGTATCCAAGGAATTATTTTCTTCTTGACTTACTATTTGGAGAATATAACCAAGGATAGGATGGAATAGGTACTTGGTAATAAGTTGTACCTGGGAGTAGATAACCCGTGTATAGGGAAAAGTCAATCTACCTCGTATATTGTGATTCTTTTGGTTTTTCAATTTTACAGTTGATTTGATTTCATCGTTGGGTGATTTACATGTTTTGTGCTGTTATTGTTGATTTTATTGAGGTTCTCTTTCTGTTTCAACCCGTTGAGATGAGGGTATGTCATCTCATTCATCGTATAGTCACTTGCTAGAAATCACATGCCATGCATTCTTTCCAGGCCATTGAGGGTGTATTAGAGATTGCATGTTGTTGTGATAGATTTTGTGCTAGATATGCATGATGTTGTGATAGATGCCTTGATAGAATACCTGCTTGTTGATAGGGTATTATATTGTGTAATATTTTATTTGAATGAATGCCAAAATTTGGTTCTTGAGGTGTTATAGGCCCTCGTAGACCATAAATTGGTGGATCATTGCACTGTTATGCTTGTTATGACATGTATAAGATGCCAAGATTTGATTCGCGGAGAGTATGGGCCCTCACGAATCAGAATTTGGCACCTTAATGTTCGTTTCAGTGTTTTTCTGGGCTCCAGAGTAGTTTTTGAGGCTTACTGTCACGACCCGACCCTACCGGTCTCGAGCCACAACTACCCCAAGACCACATCCATAGGCCAGGGGCTGGAGACAAGCATCGAAGGCATAACAATATTGGGGAGGCCTTTGCCTAAGTACCTGTACACACACACACAGCCCACTCAATGCAAAATCACAGAGTAAAAAAGGAAACCAAAGTACGGACTACAATATCCCAACTAAAAAGCATACATCAACCTCTAAAAATAGAACAAGTAAAGTTCTGAAAAGTGGAATGACAAGTAAACTGAACATTAAAGGAAAAAACACACGCCCAACTAGAAAGGTGCCAGAACCCAGCAACAGGTAAACGAAAGTAAACAGCTGGTGAGTCTCACACCTAAAAGTCCTACTATAACCACTGAACATAGCCCAAGATCCTATGTCCTCTACGGTCCTTTGTAGTCTCGATCGACATGTCCATCGTCTTCAAGGGTACACCAAGTGAGGGAAAATCCCAAGTAGGGGTGAGTATAAAGATACTCAGTATGATGCCTTGAAAGCTCGAGGGAACAATAATGGAGGTACTAAAACAGTGAGCAGTAGACAGAAATAATATTGTAAGAGTACAATAGAGAGAGTGCAACTCAACCCAACAGAAGGAAGGAAGTAGACTCATCCAACAAAGAGGATCTAGACATGGAAAGCGCGTGGCATACCCCACACGTTTTCGACCCTCCTAGAAGGAAAGTAACTAAACCCAAGTAATGGGAACAAAATTGGGGTATATATATATATATATATATATGCTCAATAAGAAAACTGAATGACTGCGTAAGGGGATCTCCATCTACAAGATCAGCCTGAGAGAAGTCACCAACAGTTATAAGGATATCCATCACTAATGCCCAAATGTCCCGCACTTCAAAGCTATCCCATCATTGAACCATACAACCAAGGGTCCCGCTCTGGTAAACATGGAGAAAAGTCAATGAATAGCCTCATAGAAAGGGTTGAGTCTGAAAGAAGTTATCGGGAAACCCACCACCCAGCCCAGCTGGAGGGTAAACCCCAAGAGGTCGTCGGGTAACCCACTGTCTAGCCCCGCTGGAGGGTAAACCCTAAGAGGTATTCAGGTAACCCATTGTCCAGCCCTGCTGGAGGGTAAACCCTAATAGGTCATCGAGTAACCCACTGCCCAACCCCGCTGGATGGTAAACCCTAAGAGGTTTTCGGGTAACCCACTATCCAGCACTGCTAGAGGGTAAAACTTAAGAGGTCGTCGGGTAACCCACTGCCCAGCCCTGCTAGAGGGTAAACCTTAAGAGGTCGTTGGGTAACCCACTACCCATCCCTGCTGGAGGGTAAACCCTAAGGTTAACGGGTAACCCACTACCCAGCCCCGCTGGAGGGTAAACCCAGAACTGGTCTGATAATTTCTCACTGCCCGTGCCATCACTGGGTGTCACTAACATCGCTATCGTGCGTTGGTTCAGAGTGCGTCAAAGGAACCCCCAACCAAAGTGATTTCATGCTTCCAAATTTAACAAGATCTCAAAAGAGGCTCCGTGCACCCAAATATATTTCACCATTGCAATCCTCACGAAAAAACATGCGAGATAGACTATTTACTTGCTTGAAACGGACTCCCGATGAAGAAATTATTCAACACTGCTTTATGACCATACAACATCTCTTGGGGCCCACACCTCAGTCCCGAAAAAGGTCGGGAAAACTTGGACATCATGATGATCTTGGAAAAACACGCCAAATCGACCATTCATTCTCCTCGAACGGATGTCTGATGAAAAAGTTTTAGTACGCTGCACACAGCTTAAAATATGGCCCGTGGGCCCCCACCTCAACTCTGACTTCAATGCCTGAAACCACCCTGGACTACATCGTCTCAATGCCAGGGTTATAATGCCACTGATGGTGCCTAAAATGAACTCCGGATGCAGAAGCTGCAACTCCCCACGTTATGCAAATGGGGCCCTGTGGGGCCGACACTCGACCCCAAAACACGTCACGTAGATCGTACCATTGCGTTCCTTGTAGATAAACTCGAGGCGTAGGCTATTAATTTGACCTGAATGGATTTATGAAGCAAAAAATCATAAAAACGCAGCATAAGTCTGAAAGCTGCCTCATGGGTCCCACGCCTCGAGCCCGAATTTAGGCGGGCGGATTGCGCCATCGTAATCCCCTCGAAAGAACACTCAGAAATGAGTACTAAAACACCCCAAATAGATGTCGCATGAAAAAGTGGTGTTTCACCATAAAACGTGTGAACCAGGCCCTGTGGGGCCCACATCTTGTCTCTAACCTGAACACTTCGGAAATCATTTCAAAAAGTTCGCACAAGGACTGGGGTCACGCTGCCTCTGACGGCGCGTCAATCAGAAATCCCAATCAGGAGTTAGGTCCGACACAAGAATAATTAATTAATTAATTAATTAATTATTCTCATTAATCATTTCATACCACCGAGCAACGAAACCAAACTGCAAGGGTTCCGAACCAACTTTGGAAGGACCGTCTCAACTCCAGGGCCACAACGCCTCTGACGGCGTGTCAAACGGACATCCGGCTCGCGAATACGTCCATTGTAAACTTTAATAATAATTTATTGTTATTAACATAAAGCATTTTGGGTCACCCAACTTCGGGATTGGAACTCAAAAACCCCGAAACAAATTTCAAAAAGTCCGTCTCAAATTGACGCACCCAAATCCGAAGACGACACATCAAACAGACGCGCCATTTAAAAGTTACGGCCCCTTGAACCCAAGAGGGCCCAATTGGGATAGTCCACCCCAGCCGGCCCGGTCCAGACCGCCAGCCCGTGGCCCAGCTGCAGGTCCAGTCCAGCTCACCGCGGCTCATCCGGAAATCACCGGACCCCTCAGGTCCGACTCCTTCAAATAGATCGTCTAGTTGGTCGGTCTTTGTTCGGCGCCGCACCATCAGGACCCGCGTACCGCGGGTCCTTGTCCGCAGAACCCTCGAGACGCTGACCTAAGGGCTCCCCCCTAACCGCGACGGTCAACGTCGTCGCTCCCCTCCTGTGGAGCGCACTGCAGCGACACCGCCACCCGACGTCATGGCCGCCTGGGCTCTCTGCTCCATCGCTCCGCCGGCCGGGCGCACCGCACGGCACCGGCCGCCCGCGCCGCGACCACTGGGACCCCCGCTCTGACGGATCTACCCTATTCGTGACGGCCACCCCCGCTACCGCACCGGTCACACCCGATGTCGAACCCTCCAGCCTCTGCTCGTCCGCCGACCGTCGTGCTCCGCCGCGCCTCCGGCTCGACCTCCGGCTGTTGCCCCTTTCCGGAGCCGAACCTTTCGCCGGTCCCCCCGACCACTTCGGTGGTCGAAAAAAGTATCTGAAACCGGTTTTAGAATCCTCAAGTCCGGATCTTCACTGTGTCGCCCCTCGCTCGTCAATCCGTCACGGTTTGGGCATGTCTAAAATTTTGGATGAAGAATTCTCAAGAAAGGGATTTAGAACGGGGCTCGGACGATGGCCATGTTCGTTTGGCCATTGTCCTAATTCTAGAATTTTAGAATTAGAAGACAAATTTGATGAAAAGTCAAGAAATCGACGAAGGTGTGAAAATTAACCAAAAATCCTACCTCGAATTGGTCGTTCGTCGTTGGCGGCATGTCTATGATGCTCCTGCTTTGATCTACCAAGGTTCCAGCAGAGGTCACTCCTAGATTCGGTGAAGAACAGTGAAGAACATTGAAGAACAATTGAGAGAGAGAGGAAGAGATAGAGATAGAAAAGGGAGAACCCTAACTCCAAACTCCTATTTTTATATTTATAGAAAAATCCGCTTAGCGCGAAATCCGAAACTATTGTGCCCTCTCATTTTATACCGCTCCTAGGAAAAATTACCCATTTCGAATTCAATGGAAGTCTCAGATTTTCATTTCAAGCCTTCGTCTGAAAGTTATTTGAAAATAACATCAGTGATAAAAATCACTAAGTCATTATTTTAAAATGACGATTTTCTCCTAGGTGACATCTCTCATAGAAAGCCCACACCTGTAACTTTTACACCCCTCCTAGGGTAAACGGCACACTCTAGATGCAACTTTTCCCTCAGATTTCTGATTTGACCTACCGTTTAGGAGAAAACACAACCCTGCCACGTTCATATTATAAAAACACTTAATATTTTTATAAAATTTATTCTGGGCACACTGGGCCTAGTAATTTCACGCCGTCTCAGCTCTTAACTCTGGAAATATATGTAGAAATATTATAAAGTCTTACAGTGAAAAACCGGGTCTCTACACTTACTATTCGGAAAAACCTAGAATACATGGCGTGTAGTGATGAACACACGTTGTGTGTCCTTCTGCTCAGGAAGGAACTATTTTTCTTAAGTACATGCCGTGTACTATATGTAAACACTGTGTAGTCTCTAACCATGTCTCTGATATCATGGGTAGAGACAAAAAGTTGGAAAATCGTTGGTGGAACATGCCGTGTACCGGATGTACACGCCGTGTTGTCAGACCGCATAACCGGCCGTGTAACTAACAACACGGGTTTGTTGAGCCCTGTCTTATACATGCTGTGTAGTGTGACCTGTGCAGCTGCTGGTGTAGATAACAAACATAGGTCAGTGGAGTCTTTTGTTATACACGTCGTGTCCATATGGAACACGCCGTATAGAGTGATCCGTGTGTCCGGTTGTGTCACTAACAACACGGGTCAGTGAAGCTCGTCTAGTACACATTGTGTCTGGCACGAACATTCTGTGTAGTTTTTTTTAAGAGAATCATGTGGCTTAGTCGTGTATAAGGACTCAGGCAGGGTAATAGGATTCAAGTACACGCCATGTGTTAGGACAACACACCATGTGTTTTGGGTGTTACATGACCTTGGTGGTAGGAGTAAACGCCCATGTGAAGTCTTAAGGGCACATGCCTTGTAGTCACTATACACGCCGTGTATCCATGTTTTGAAAAAATTTGAATATTTTCTTTCTCCTGATCCTTTATCGTACTTCCAGTTTTCATTACTTGATAATCTTGATCTAAGGTGTGTGTTTGACATTGCAGAGTCATGCCACCGAGACGTCCTCCGGTTGTACGCCAGATTCAGGGTGATGATTAAACACCAGACATGGCTGATCAGGGACTTCCTGCATATCCTCTAGTTGTGTCAGTCTTGGCATCGGTAGTTATACATGATACAGGTGTTGATGCATAGTTCAGGGAAGGTTTTATGAGGTTCATGCAGACCTCTCGAGGAATACCACATCCTACCCCATCTATGGAAGAGATGACGCGGGTTTTCCAACAACAGCATCCTCCCACCTTCACAGGGGAAGGAGGACCTCAGGTTACAGAGTCATGGTTAGAAGCCATGTTTTCTATCTTCGAGAATCTAGAGATGCCTCCATAGAGGAGGGTGAAGTTTGATACATATATTCTTTAGGACTCCTCCAAGAGATGGTGGTATGTGATCTCATATGCGGGACGCCAGCAGGTCATGGAATGGGATGAGTTTCAGCGTGCATTCCATGACTACTTCTATCCAGAGACTTTGAGGGCCGATTGAGCCTGAGAGTTCATGATTCTAGAGCAGGGTACTCTTTCTGTTATGGATTATTTGTCTCTCTTTACTGAGAAATAGTGCTTCACACCTATCCTAGGAGGTGATGAGTTATTCCTAGCAAGGAAGTTTGAGGATGGTCTTAGGCATGACATCTGATCTCAGGTGAAAATATTCAGGTTGAATTCCATCACTTCTATAGTCAAACAAGCACTGATCACAGAGTGTAATATGAGGTATTCTAAAGTTGTGAGCTAGGGAAATTCAACATCTGGAATTTGTATCCCTCCTACAGACAACAGGAAGTGCCATAGGGAGTCTACGCATGGAGATCCGAGGAGGCGTGAGACATCTTCAGGTAGCCAGGTGGTGTGCTACTAGTGCGGGAAGAGCGAGCATACGAGGCCACATTGACCGAGAGATCCAATGGAGTGCCAATATTGTGACAAGATGAGCCATCTTCAGTGCTTTTGTCAAATCTCCTCACCAGCAGCTGGTGACAGGGGTTCTTCTATTACTCCTCATTCAGGAGTAGCACCACTAGTTTCTTACCTGTCAGGGAGCTGGAGTTCTTTTGACTGTTCAGGCCAAGGTGGAGGTCATGACCGTGGTAGTCAGTCTCCAGGCTCGCAGCGACAGCAGGGTGGATCAGCTCAGAGTGGTCAGGCAGGGTCACAGGGGCATAGTACAGGCCAGACTCTTGCAGTGGAGTAGACCCAGCAGGATCAGGATCCCAGACCCTCTATAGTTCTAGGTACTATTCTAGTTTCCTCAGTTTTAGATTTGGTTCTTTTCGATACAAGTGCTTACCATAGCTTTATATCTGTTGCTTTTGTGGAGATCCTTGGGCTTTGTATCTTTTATTCTAATGATATCTTGACACTAGACACTCCGTTGGGGACAATAATGACAAGTGTATAACAGTGCAAGGAGTGCCCTTCATAGGTTGGTGGGTGTCACTTCCTTTGGGATCTCTATCTCCTAGAGATTACAGACTATAATTTCATTCCCGGAATGGACTGGTTAGTTCCCTTCCAGGCCGTTGTCGATTTCTATCACCGTAGGGTGAGATTCACATCACCAAATGGTGGATTGTTTATTCATAAGGGCGAATGAGATGTCCAGGTGATCAGAGCGGGACCTGAGCATCATGGGTTAGGAGGAGTTACAGCCCAGATTGCTAGTCTGTATCTGGATGACCAGGGGACTTCACAGATAGACTTCCCTCTAGTGGTGGATCGTTTCAGGGATGTCTTTCCAGATGACTTTTTAATTTTTCCTCTAGAGCATGAGGTAGAATTTTCTATTGAGCTTTTTCCAGGAGTGGCACAAGTGTCCATTCCTCTTTATAGGATGGATACACCAGAGTTACATAAGCTCAAGAAGCATTTGTAGGAGTTGTAGGAAAAGGGTTTCATCTGACCCAATACTTTTCCTTAAGGTTCGCATATCCTGTTTGCAAAGAAGGCGGACGGTACCCTCATACTTTGTGTGGAGTATCGGAAGTTGAACCAGTTGACCGTCAAGAACTGATATCCCTTACCGAGTATTGATGATCTCTTTGATCAACTTCTAGGATCTTGGGTGTTCTCGAAGATTGACTTGAGGTTCAGTTACTATCATTTGCACATTAGACCACCTCTTATAGCATTCTAGAGTAGTTATGGTCTATAAAAGTATGTGGTTGTGCCGTTCAGTCTCACGAATGTTCCATCAGTCTTTATGGCACTGATGAACTGAGTGTTCCATCCATACTTGGATTCTTTCATGGTTGTCTTCATGGATGATATCTTGGTTTACTCTCACACTCGACACAACCATGCCACACATCTTGATATCGTTTTGAGTGCATTGAGAGAGCATTAATTATATGCTAAGCTCTCAAAATTCCACTTTTGGATGGACCGAATTCACTTCTTGGGTCATGTTATCTCAGATACTGGAGTATTAGTAGACCTAGAGAAAGTGATATTAGTAGTATCCTGGGAGCATTCGAAGAATTTCTTTGAGGTACAAAGTTTTCTAGGGCTGGATGGATACTACAGAAATTTCATACAGGACTTTCATGCTTATCAGCGCCACTGACGGGCCTGACTATGAAGGGTGAAAAGTTCTTGTGGTCAGATTCTTGTGATTCATCCTTTCAGGAGATGAAAGGGAGGTTGAATTCATCATCGATACTAGTGATTCCAGAGCCGGGAAAGAGCTATACTATTTTATTTGATGCTTCAGGTATCGATATGGGAGTTGTACTTATGCAGGGAGAAGGAGTCATTGCATACAGGTCTTGGTAGTTGAGGCCACATGAGAGGAATTACCTAACGCACAATCTCGAGTTGGTAGTAGTCGTTCATGTCTTATGCTGTTAGAGAAATTATCTTCTGGGAGAGCATTTTGTGGTTTTCAACAACCATAAAAGTCTCAAGTATATCTTCACTCAGTGCGACCTGAATTTGAGACAACAAATATGGGTTGAGTACCTTCAATCCTTTGACTTTGAACTTGCCTATACGCCTGGGAAAGGCAATGCAGTGGCCTATGCGCTGAGCAGGAGGACTCAGATACATGTATTTTAGGAGGCCAGAAGTGAGTGGAATCTTATGTCTATGTTCTTTGAGATGCATTTAGAGGTGCATGACAGACATGGAAAGACGTTTCTATCTTCAGTAGCTGCTACCTCTACTCTTATTGATCAAGTGCGAATGAGGTAGCTATCAGATTCTGAAGACCTAGTCTTACGGGATAACGTGTTAGGAGAGGACCCTATTCCTGTATGAACCATAGGTGAGGATGAGATCTTGAATTTTTAGGGGCGCGTATGGGTGTCAACAGACATATGCAGGGAGCTGATGTGGGACTTTCACTCCTCAGTTTGGGCAGTTCATCCTGGTGTCACCAAGATGTATCGAGATCTATACCGTCAGTATTGGTGGCCAGGTATGAAGAGAGATTTTTCCGGTTTCATCATGAGGTGTTCCACCTATCAGCATGTGAAGGCAGAGCATTAGCGACCATTAGGGATTTTTTAGTAGTTACCCATTCCCGAGTGGAAATGTAATGATGTCACGATAGACTTCGTTACAAGTTTTCTGAAGTTGCCTCGAGGGAATGATGCAGTTTGGGTTGTCATTGAAAGACTCGTGAAGGTTGATCACTTCTTGTCGATCAAGGAAATATTTAGTGTTGATGAGCTGGGGTGGTTGTACATTTAGGATATTTTACGTTTACATGGAGTTCTGCACTCCATTGTTTCATATAGGGATGTCCATTTTACTTCTCGGGTCTGGAAGGGGCTTTAGAAGTTTATGGGTAAATAGGTACTTTTGAGTACAACTTACCACCCCCAGACAGATGGCTAGTCCGAGCATACGATTCAGGTGTTTGAGGACATGCTTCGAGCATGCATCCTGGATTTTGGAGGTTCTTGGGAGAAACACTTACCTCTTGTGAATTTTTCCTACAACAATAGTTTTCAAGCAACTAAAATCGATTTGGACACTCAATGTTCCCCCTAAAATCTGCCGTTTTTGGTGGTAGGTTTGCACCGGTACTCTCCCAACCATGAGCCTTCTCACTTACTGAAATATGGCCAGTTCTACCTTTTTCCCTTTCTGCCTGATCACTATTGAAACTCCTTTGCACGCCATCATTCACTGCCTAGGAGCTAAGCAAGTTTGGAGTAAATGGGGCCCGTCCTCTACAGATTCACTGGCATTGGCGTCTGACCTTCTCGATCTTCTGACACGTTGGTGCTCCTCTCTTTCCTCAACTATTTCAAGTTCTCTTTGCACGTCGGCCTAGATTATTTGGGTCCAGCGTAACGATTCCATTTTTCATCAAGCTCACAAACCCCCAGAATTCTGGATTGAAAGGGATACTTTTTGGATTGAGGGATGGAAAGACCATAATGATCATTTTATGCCAGGTGTTACCCTCACCTCTCCCTCTCATTGGAATCCCCCAATGGAGGGGATTATTAAAATTAATGTGGACGCGTCTCTCATAAAGGATGGGTTTGTTTCCCTCAGCCTTCTAGCCCGTAATCATCTGGTGAAAATCTCTACTGCAAAATATGATCCACATAAGGCTTTCTGGGAACCGGCGGTTTCTGAGGCCATGTCCATCCTTGCTGGTTTGTTGTTCACTTTGGATTATGGATGGAGCGATATTGTTATTGAGTCTGATTTCCTTACCATAATCGATTCTATCAACCACAATGATGGTGGGCTCCAGTCTTTTGGCATCATCATTAGTAGAATTCTCTCACTCTGCCATCGCTTCTCTACTTTCACCTCCTCCTTTACAAAAAGTAAAGGAAACAACGCAGCCCATCAGCTTGTAGCCTTAGGCCCTTTCGACTCCATCCAGCTATGGTTGGACAATTTCCCGTCTTGGATTTGTACTTGTACTTCTGCTGATATTTGTCATTAATGATTTCTATTTTTTCAAAAAAAAATCAACTATTCAGATGAAACCTTATGAGGCTTTGTATGGTAGGCCATGCTGATCACCCTTATATTGGCTAGAGGCAGGAGGTAGCTATGTTGTGACCTTGTCTTGTCCAGGAGACCACATAGCAGATAGAGTTGATTTAGAAGAGGATGGATACTGCAGAGTCTCAACAGAAGTCTTATGCTGATCGATGGAGACGACCACTGGATTTTGAGGTCGGGGATTAGGTTTTCCTATGTGTCACACCGATATTGGGACACATGAGGATTAGGAGGTAGGGTAAGCTTTCTTTGAGGTACGTTGGGCCGTTTGAGGTATTAGAGAGAGTTGGGACGATTGTCTATCAGTTGCAGTTACCTCAGAGGTACTGGGATATGCATGATGTCTTCCACGTTTATCAAATTTGACATTACTTCTCAGACCTGTCTCGTGTTTTCCAACCCGAGGAGGTTGAGTTAGAGGTGGACTCCTCGTTTGAGGAGTATCCCATATGGATTGTTGATCACAGTGAAAAGGTTCTCCATGGCCGGTCTATTCCAATGGTATGAGTGATATGACAGCATGAGTAGGTACAGGACGAGACTTAGGAGGGGGAGTCCAATGTATGATTGCAGTGGTCGGAGCTGTTCATGGTTTCTTCTTCTACGCTACCTTGCTAGGGAAATTAGGGGATGAATTTATTTAACAGGGGAATTTTGTAAGAACCCGGATCTTCTTTTCAGGAATGTTTTTCCTTTTCTAGTGTTTTTGAGAAAAAGATAATTTTATGAAAATTTTTAAATTACACGCCGTGTACTTTATGGGTACATGTCGTGTACTGGGTTACCATGGGTAGCCGTGTGCTGGCCATGTAGCGGCCGTGCACATGGTCATGTGTGGTGACCTAGAGGCCACCTAAAGCGGGGCTCAGTAAGGGAATTTACATGTCGTGTACTTTATTTTTTTCATTAAACACACTGGGTTCACGTATGACGTACATAACTGTCTCCTTCTAGGTCTGGTTCATCCGAGAGCGCCCATACGACCGTGATCCTTCTCCAAGACCTCTATTGAGCATCCGATCTCTGATTTGACCTCTTTCAATTGCGTTGGGATCACCTTAGGAAGATCTTCCTTATTCTAGATCTTCATTTCCCAATTCCACTTCCTTCTCAAGTTATCTTCGGTTGATAGTTTTATATGTTTTTGTAAATATACGGTGTTACTAGGAGATTCAAGGCTCGAGGTTCACATATAGCGATCCTACAACCCCAAGGTAGGTGTTTTGTGCCTTTCTGTTGAAATTCTTTGAGTTATATATGCAAATTTGACAAATACCCTTGAACGAGGTATTGCGTGTTTACTGTTTTAGCCCTATTAATTTCCTACTATGATTGCATGATTGAGTAGAGGTTAATTCAATGTGAATAGGGTTAAATGCTATGCTTTGGAAGTGTTTTCCCATGCATGTTCGGTTTACGACCATTTGGTCTTGCTTATCCTGTTAGACCGCCTTACCTATTTCCCAGGCCTAGTGTCTGTAGTTCCTTGACGTGGGTCACAGGGGGAATGTGATGTAAGTGCTTCCCCAGAGTGACTTTAGTTACTGATACGAGACTATAGGAAGAATTTATTGTGAGTGCTTCTTCAGAGTGTCTATGCTTAAACTGAACCAGATGGGTTAGATTGTGTGTGCTTCCCAGAGGGTTTCTTGTACTTGTTTGGTTGAACCCGAGGGGTTAGGTTGTGAGTACTTCCCAGAGGGTTACCATTGTGTTTAGCTACTTTCTTGTGTTGTTTTGGTTGAACCAGAGGGGTTAGGATAAGAGTACATCACAGAGGGTTACCTGATTTTGTTTAGTTGTTGCTTGGTATATGAAATTGAAGCAAATTGAAACTGTGGATTTTTACTGTTGTGTACTTCCTTTTTTACTGCTTCTTTTGCTTATTTCCTACCATATATATTAATTGACTATTAGGCATATATCTTTGGGTGGTTTCATACTAGGATTTAGTCTCACACCCTATTTGGGTCATGCTTTTGATCCCAAACATATTATATTGTTGCAGGTATAGATAAGGGAAAGCACCCTTCTACTTTAGGTTCTTGATTGTTGTGGAGCTGGAGAGCATGAGACCAAGATGAGGCTTGTGATGCTGAGGAGTTTGTATATTTTATTTTTTACTTTGTTTTAGTAATGTATTTCAGTATTGTGACTTGTTTGGGGTGTTTTTCTAGACATATGTATCATGCATCATTTATATATGTGCTTTAGTTGTTTCTTACTTTCAGTTATCCGCTGTTTACTGTTGTCTGATATGTTTAATGCTTCTACTATTGTATATCTTATTTACTTCTATTGTGTTACTCTGCCAATGAGGTAATAGTTTACCCACCATTACACCTAAGGCCCTCGCTGCTATTTGGAAGCCTCTGGAATTTGGGGAAATGTGTTTGAGTCCATGTGACCAACCGGGTATGAGGTGCCTCTCAGCAACTTCTGGAACCGATACGTTACAAAGTGGTATCAAAGAAATTATTTTCTTCTTGACTTACTGTTTGGAGCCTATATCCAGGTATAGAAAGAAATAGGTACTTGGTAATAAGTTTTTCCTGAGAGTAGCTTACCCATTTACATTGAAAATCCAATCTACCTCATATATTGCGATTCTTTTGGTTTTGAAATTTTACTGTTTATTTGATTTCACCATTGGGTGATTCGCATGTTTTGTGATTTTATTGTTGATTTTATTGAGGCTTTATTTCTATTTCAACCCGATGTGATGAGGGTATGCAATCTCATGCATCATATAGGCACTTGCTAGAAATCACATGCCATGCATTCTTGCCATGCCATTTAGGGTGCATTGGCAATTTCATGTTGTTGTGATAGATGTTGTGCTAGATATGCATGTTGTTGTGATAGATGCCTTGAAAGAATACCTAATTTTTGATAGGGTATTATATTGTGTAAGGTTCTATTTGAATGAATGCAAAACTTTGGTTCTTGAGGTTTTATGGGCCCTCGTGGACCGGAAATTGGTGGATCATTGCACTATTATGCTTGTTATTACATGTATAAGATTCCAAGATTTGATTTTAGGGGAGTATGGGCCTTCAAGGATCATAATTTGAAACCTTAATGTTAGTTTCAGTGTTTTTATAGGCTCTAGAGAATTTTCTGAGGCTTATTGTCTGGAAAAACCTAGAATACACGACATGTAGTGATGAACACACACCATGTGTCCTTATGCTTGGGAAGGAACTGCTTTACTTAAGTACACATTGTGTACTATATGTACACACCATTTAGTCTCTAACCTTGTCTCAGACTATGTGGGTAGAGACACGGGGTTGGGAAATCGTTGGTGGAACAGGCCGTGTACCGGATGTACACGACGTGTTGTCAGACCGCGTAACCAGCCATGTAACTAACAACATGGGTCAGTTGAGACTTGTATTATAAATTCCGTGTACATGTAGAACATGCCGTGTAGTGTAACTCGTGCAACCGGCTGCGTATCTAACAAACACGGGTCGATGAAGTCTTTTCTCATACACGTTGTGTCCATCTGGAACACACCGTGTAGAGTGAGCGGTGTGTCTGACCATGTCACTAATAACACGGGTCGGTGAAGCTCATCTAGTACATGTTGTGTCAATCATGAACATTCCATGTAGTTTTGTTTTAGGAGAACCATGTAGAGTAGTTGTGTAGAAGGACTCGGGTAGGGGAAGAGGATTCAAGTACACAACATGTGTTAGGACAAAACTCCATGTTTTTGGGGTGTTACACGACCTTGGTGGCAGGATTACACTCCCATGTGAAGGCTTAAGGGAACACACTGTGTAGTCACTATACACGTCGTGTATTCATGTTTTGAAAAAGCTTGAATATTTTATTTCTTCTGTTCTCTTATCATACTTCCAGTTTTTAGTCCTTGATATTCTTGATCTAAGGTGTGCGTTTGACCTTGCAGAGCCATGCCACTGAGACGTCCTCCATTTGTATGCCAAATTCAGGGCGGTGATCAGACACTGGACATGGCTAATCAGGGACTTCCTGCAGATCCTCCAGTTGTTTCAGTCTTGGCACCATCAGTTATACCTGATACAGGTGCTGATGCACAGTTCAAGGAAGGTTTCATGAGGTTCATGCAGACCTCCCGAGGAGTACTGCATCCAGCCCCGTCGATGAAAGAGTTAACATAGGTTTTCTAGTAGCAGCATCCTCCCACCTTCATAGGGGAAGTAGGACCTCAGGCTGTAGATTCATGGTTAGAATCCATGATTTCTATCTTCAATCATCTGGAGACGCCTCCATAGAGGAGGGTGAAGCTCGCTACGTATATGCTTTGGGACTCCTCCCAGAGATGGTGGGATGTGATCTCACAGGCAGGCGCTAGCAAGTCATGGCTTTGGATGAGTTTCATCATGCCTTCTACGACTAATTCTATCCAGATACTTTGAGGGCCGATCGAGCCCAAGAGTTCATGAGTTTGGATCTGGGTACTCTTTCTATTATGGAGTATTCATATCGCTTTACTGAGCTGCAGTGTTTCACAACCATCATAGGAGGTGATGAGTTATTCCTGGCTTGAAACGGTCAAATAATTGATACAGAACAAGGATATAGTTATAGTATACATCCAGAAGATGTTGTAATGCTTGGAGGATGTACAACTTTGGAATTTGTGAAAAGTAAAATTCATTGAAAGTTAAAACTGGCGAGGAATCAAGTGATAGAGTCCATCACATTCAGACATCTGCAATATATTGATAGGTTTTGGCATATGGCATATCTGGTAAATGATGATGATGATTTGAAATATTTACTTTCATTGGTTAAGTATCTACCTGGGAATCAAATGATGGAGTTGTATGTCACTATAGCTACAATGGAGGTTTCATCGACATTGGAAGTTGTCCCATCTCAAATTCATGAGACTATGTCATATGCTCCTACACATCAATAAGTTCCATCAGCATCAGTAGTTTTTCCATCATTTCCCTTGGCCACTGTTTCAATGGATAGTCCTCTACATACTTTAGATGCATTGGTCGATGATTTTGAGGATGATGACAATTTCTAAGAAGAAGATGAAGAAGAATTTTAAGAAGAAGAAGATCATGCATAAGATCGGTTTGTGCCCACTCATTTGAGGTTCAACTAACCATTGAACCATCCTCCACTATTGGCTTCATGGTCGGCTGAAGGCATGAATCGCTTACCAGAATTTAATTGGTCAGTTATTACTCCTAGTTCAGAATTTCTAGGAATCATTGGTGGCATAAATTGAGTGTCAGATGACGGTGTTCTATATATTGACAGAGAGTTTGAGAGCAAAGAAGCAATGAAAAATTTGATAAAACAATATCACATTGAAAGACATTACTCTTATGTTGTAGAAGAGTCAAAGAGGTCTTACTATTTGATCCGTTGTGACAAATATGAATCGAACTGTCAAATGCGTTTGCGAGCTATAATTGATAACAGTTTTCACAGCTGGTGCATCACTAGATTTACTCCACAAACCTGTGTGAACCAAAGCTTGTCACGGGAACACTCTTCATTAGATTTTGAGTTTGTTTCAAATATTATTGTTGAAATGATTAGATCACGTCAAGATGTTCCTGTGGTTTTGGTGATGGAGCGAATCAAACAACTTTTTAGGTATCAAATATCTTATTGGAAGGCATGAGCGACATGACAGAAGACTATTTTGAAAGTATATGGTGATTGGAATGACTCTTATCGAGTTTTACCACAACTTTTGGAGCTTCTACGCCACAATAATCAAGTGGTCTATCAGATTCATACTGTTGAATATGTGAACCAATACAACCAAGTTGACCGCTCAATGGTTGTGTTTGATAGATTATTTTGGACATTTGTACCATGTGTGGTGGCTTTTAGACATTACAAGCAGTTTATACAGATTGATGGCACATTTTTGTATGGAAAGTATACAGTAACTTTATTGATTTCTGCCACACAAGATGGAAATCAAGCCCCTCTACCTTTGGCATTTGCAATTGTGGAGAAAGAGAACTTCTCATCATGGAGCTGGTTTTTGGAATGTCTCTGAGAGTTTGTTACAGATGTAGAAGGGATTTGTCTTATTTCAGATCGCCACCATGCAATCAAGGAGGTAGTACAGTCTGAGGGTCTTTCGTGGAGACCACCCTATGCCCATCATTGATACTGTATTTGACACATTGCTAGCAATTTGCGAAAGAAGTTAAAGAATGAGTCGATGAAGAAGGTAATATTAAAAATTAGTAAGAACATCATTTTTTGTTTTAAAAATTTCTGTCTTAGTTATGTTCATATCTATTCAGATGATTTATTGTTTGATAGCATATAATCCTCAACAAAAAAGGATGGAGGAGCATCTTCAAGATATTCACAGAGTGAATCTGGAAGTGTATGATTACATGATGCAAATCCCAAAGCAGAAATGGTCATTATCATATAATGATGGGAGGATATATGGTCATATGACGAACAACATCGTAGAATGTATAAATGGAGTTTTTAATGGAGTTCAAAAATTACGTATCACAGGTAAATATGAATATTTTATTATATGTTAATCAGAAGAGCTAAAATTATAATATAATATTAGTATAATGCCTTAAATCTAAATTTCAGGTTTGGTACAAGAGACCTTCTATTGGAGTGTAAAGTACTTTCTAGAACGAGGAAAGCAGGCTGAAGAGGGATTAAATAGAGGGATGTGCTATGGACACCATTTCCATCACGAGCTAGATACAGTTCTTCAGGAGGCTGCAACTTACTGTGTAACTGCATTTAATCATCTAGAGCAACGATTTGAGGTTGCTGAGCCCGGTGATGTTGTGGCATGTAGCAATGGTCATGTGCGAGATGTTTTACTGGAGAAGTGTTACTGTCAATATGGAAACTTTCAGGCACTGAGATATCCTTGTGTCCATGTGATTGTAGAATGTGCTTGCGTACACATATCTTGGGAGCAGTTCATTGATCTATCTTATCAACTCAAGAGAATCAACTCCTGCTACAGTACTCCATGGATTCCAATCGGGGAATATCATAATTTTAGGCTATCTGATGGTGCACCCACGCTTCTACCGAACAACACTATACTTCGACCTAAAGGGAGGCCAAAGTTGACTCGTATTCGGAATGAGATGGATAGGCCTAGTGAATATTCAGCTGGACGAAGGTGCAACATATGCTGTCAGGAAGGTCATATGAGGACACGTTTCCCTAGACACATAGGACAATAATCTAATGGTTAAAATGAATCAAGTACTCTATCAGTTACTATAAAAAAAATTACATGTAATCATTTTTATCATTATCACTATTTTTAATAATATTTGTCTTATTTGTATATAGGGTAACTTTAGAAAATGTACTTATATATTATAAACATTTCAAGCATTGGTTAATAGAATTACATAAATACAAATTATTACAGACATTCAAAAACAATCCAAACTGTCAATGAATCCAAAACATGGATTGGTTCTGCATCACTCCCAAATTTAATAAAAAAAACTATAAATTCTATGTGCATTTCACTATTGTTGGTTAACTATTGCTTAACATAGATTGTTAAGTGATAGTTAACCGACAGTAGTGAAGTGCATAGAGAATCGGTAGTTTGTTTATTAAATTTGGGAGTGATGCAAAACCAATCCATGTTTTGGATTCATTGATTAATGGATCCAAATAAACATCAGTATTCTTCCAACACACTACATCAGTAGAAACAACAACAGTAATAACCAAAATACAGCATTTAAATGAACCCGCACACAATGCATAAATGTTTTCTTATACAGGTAGATTCTTTTTTTAGTTGGTGTTGTTTGTTTAAAGATACTCATGTAGTGCTAACCATTTAAAGGTTCACATTAAAAAACTATTTGAACTATGAAATTAAAATGATAAATATCATATCTTACATGAAATTAATGCTTTACTGTTGGTATATTCAGATGGAGCAGCCACTGTTATCTACCCAGCAGACGCACGTGTCGCGTGATGTGTTGGCACGACGACCTGTTATACATCTTATTATTCAAAGAGCACGTCATTTCTATCACGAGGCATTGCTGGCATCTATTTGTCCATACCTTAGACATGCATGATTTTATGGAGTCGCTATGTGTGACTTAAAGACCATTTATCACCATTTGATTATTGTGTTGGTTGAGAGATGGTGGCCAGAGACACACACATTTCATATCCCAGAGGGGGAGATGACTATTACTTTAGAGTACGTCACCTACATGCTGGGGTTACCCATCTATGGAAATGCAGTTACAGGTTTCATTAGTGGCGATTGGGCTGCAGTCATACATAAGCTACTAGGCATTGACGTCGGTGGCGCATGAGATGTCCTCTAGGGTTCGCGCTTGCGCATGAGGTGGCTTGATCAACATTTAGACATCATTCCTAGTGATAAAGCTGAGGAGATGCTTATTCAGAACACACGTGCATACATTTTGTGGCTGCTCGGAGGCATGTTGTGCATCGACTACTCTACCGCTTTGGTACACATGATGTACCTCCTATTACTTGAGGATCTAGATCAGACGGCTACATACAGTTGGGGGTCAGCTGTATTAGCACATCTATACAGATGTCTCTGTACCAGTTGTCAGGACGATTCACATTAGATTGCAGGTTTCATGGTGTTAGTACAGATGTGGGTCTGGGATCATTTTCCACGCATCGCTCCTCGAGCTATCGCACCACTTGCACCAGAGCTATTTCAGGACTGTCCTCGGGAACGATGGTATGTCTACGTTATTAATTTCAGTTATTTAGTACTTTTGTTGTTGTTTTTTATAAACTTACGGTATATTACTCTTTTTTAACCAGTCGGAGTCAGTCTCATAAGTATCCACATACTCCAAGACATAGTCTGCACAACTTCCGACAGATATTCGATGTCGTAGTTCCAACTGATGTAAGTTAAATAATACTTTTTTGTAGGAAAATTTGATTTGTTATTACTATTTTAAGTTATTTCAATATAAACTCAGTAACATTATCATGCTAATATATGACTTATTTTTTGAGTTTGCATTTTAGGTTTCATGGAATCCGTATACAGGTTCTGTCTACGCATCACTTCCACCATACTGCACAGCTATGGTTGGAGATCGTGCTGCAGTAGTACCACTCATCCACTTCCACATCATTAAGTGGAACCAGCCAGACCGGGTCATGTGCCAGTTCAGTTATATACAGTATATCCTGATGGTACCAGGACAGCTTTTCGAGTTACATTCGATTGTGCTTATAGGTAGACAGACGACAGACTGGCGGCAGACTCATGCATCTTATATCGAGCTTTGGGATATGCGTGCCCGATTCAGTGTCTTTCAATTTGGATATACCACAGCACGCTCTCAGTTATCTACTTAGTGGGATTATGTAGACTGGTATTGACGTCACACCATTATGCACCATACACATCAGAGGATCGGCATTCAGCAGTTGGTATGTTTACTAAGATTTATTTTTTTTAACTCATTTTTTGTATTAATTTGAATGTTATTTCATTTACAGACAGACGTCAATCGTCATCTTTCAAATGCCAAACAGCCTCAGGAGGATGCATATATTAGGCATGATGTAGTTCATCGGGATGTGTTGGCTCTCCTCAATCACCTCCGATTGATACATGCCATTTTTTTGATGAGGAGCCACAAGAATATCCCAATCCATATCCTCCAGATGAAGCTCCAGAGGATGATGATGTCCCTATTATTCCTGTTGAGGATGATGCACCACCACCACCACCACCAATTGGATGACAAAGACGAGCACATCAGGAGGGGTAGAGGCGACGACATCGACATCCGAGAGCGGCTCCTGCAGATGTCGCCGCACCACAGAGAGATGATCTGGTTCATCCGACTGATGATATTGCACAGTAGGGAGATGCTTATATACCACAGATGTCGTCTCCACAGATTACTATGGATTTCGATCTGGGTGCGGTCACACAGCTTATGGTGGCCCCCTCTCCTGACGAGGCCTTATTCAGTGCCCCATTTCTACCATTTATAGGAGTTTCATAGCCATATGGTGCCTCATATAATTTTGGACCATCCTCCTTACATGGTTTTGGTCAGTCCTCTACACAGCACCACGGGGAGGCACCAGAAGCACCAGAAGAGGAGGAACCCGCAACTTGAACACTGGAGCGACACGGACATCGGACGCGGAGAGGACATGAGATTCAGATGCCGCGTTGTGGTTTCAGGGGGCATCGTCGTTGATGTTTTCAGATGTCATGTTGTATATATTAAAAAACATATTTACTATAATAAGTAATTGTTGTTTAAGAAAAATAACAAGATAATAAAAAATATAGTAAATACAAACTAATTTAAATTAACTATTAATAATTTATATATTTTCAAAGCCTCATAACTGTAACATTATTATACTTCATGTATGTGACTTTAGAAGCGTATAAATTATAAATTACAAGTACAATCTAAATAAAATTTGTCACACAGACTAAACATATAATAATTTCTTGAAAAATGAAAATAAAAACAAACATATAGTAAACAAAAAATATTTTAGTCAACATTGTTTACAAAATTATTTTTTATTTCAACTAATTTTTATATTTTTAATCTATGTTTTAAGTTTCATTTATATTGGTCATGTAGTTTATATTTTATAACCTTTCAAAACCATTTACTTGAAACATGTTTAAGTTTCAAGTAGGTGGTTTTAAAAGACTATAAATTATTTTTAGTCAACATTGTTTAAGAAATTCTTTTTATTTCCAACTATTTATTATATGTTTAATCCATGTTTTAAGTTTCATTTATATTGGTCATATAGTTTATATTTTATAAGCTTTCAAAGTCATATACTTGAAACATTTTTAAGTTTCAAGTAGGTGGTTTTGAAAGACTATAAATATAATTATAATTATATATATATATATGAATATTAAATATATTTATAAATAAATTTTAAATATATATGTAATAATATTTTCATAATTATATATTTCTAAATATATTTATATTTATATAATTATAAATATTTACTTATAAAGATAGGTTTATAATTATATAATTACAAATATATTTTTTTATTTAAATATATAAATATAAATAGATTTATATTTATAAATATTTATATTTAATTATATATATAAAAATTTATATTTATACACATATATATTTCAAATTATATTTATTTATAATTGTAAATATATATTTATATAAAACAATTATTTTTTATAATTATATATTTAAAATTATATTTATAAATTTATAAATAATTATATATAAATAAACCTTATATTTAAAGTTTATAAATTTATATATAGATAAACATTATTAAAATTATTTATCTTTATATAAATAAACCTTATTAAATCTTATATAATTATTGTAATTACATATTTATTATAATTATGTAATTATTATAATCATATATTTATTATATTTATAACTATATATTTATAATATTTTTAATTATATATTCATTATATTTATAATTATATAATTATTATAAGGATATAATTATTATAGCATATATTTATTATAATCATATATTTATTATAATTACATCTTTATTACAGTTATATATTAAATATATAATTATAATTATATAATTATTATATTTGTATAATTATTATATTTATATAGTTATTACTATTATATATTTATCATAATTACATATTTATTATAATTATTATATTTATAATTATAAATTTATTATAATTATTTAATTCTAATTATAATACTTATAATATTATAATAAATATATAACTTTAAATATAATATATATATATATAATTATAAAAAATATATAACTATAATAAATGTATAATTATAAATATAATAATTATATAATTATAATTATAATAAATATAATAAATAGAAATATAATAAATATATTATAAGTATGTATTTATTATATTTATAATTATATATTTATTATAATTACATATTTATTATAATTACATATTTATTATAGTTACTTATTTATTAATAATTACATATTTATGAATATAGTAAATATAATTACTAAAATAAATATAATAAATATATAATTATAAATATAATTAATATATACTTTTAAATATAATAAACATTAATATAATAAATATAATTATATATTTATTTTAATAATTATATTTATTATAATAAATAATTTTATTATAAACATATTTATTTTATTTATATATATATATGGGGGGTATATGGGGGTTGGGGGCGGAAGGGGTCAGCGCCACTTGAACTGGCGCTGACCCACTATTTTCTTCAGCGCCACTTCAAGTGGTGCTGGATAAACCCATTTCCCCATTTAAAATAAACCCTACCCCATTAAACTAAAAAAAAACCTTCCACCCAAATCGGACGTAGTATGCTTCTTTCACAACAGCAGATGGAGATGCAGTTCGCAGTGGTCTTGTATGAAGTTGGAATGAGTTTATAGAGTAGGGGTAGCATTTTGTAGGTATAGGTAAGTGAGAGATAGAGATATTGTTGTTCCCATGATGTTCATAGATTGTGGTTCCCATGCGGATCCCTAAAGGGGTTATGCACTTGGATCTAATAGTGCAAAAATAGTATGCAATATTCAATCCAGCATCACAACGAACATTTTTGGATTATTTTCAAACCCAAAAGGCATGATTATGTACTAATATGACCATATCAGCTTTAAAACATGCTCGGGTCTGACTCAGAGTTAATTATTCCTGTAGCGTAATTTGATATTTGAAAACCATTTTATGCCCTTCAACTGATCAAATAAATCATTGATTCTAGGAAAAATAAATTGGTCCATAATAGTTACTCTATTCAAAATTTGATGCTCTATATACAAATAAAGACATTCATCACTATTCCTAGTAAAGAGGAATAGAGCTCCCATTGTGAGATACTAGTTCCAATGAATCCATTGTACTCAATCTATTCCAGCTATATTTTTATCTCTAAAAATTTAGTTTGATAAATTTGAGAAGTTTGAATAGAAATTATCTCTCTTTTAGCCAATAGATTGATAGGGATTTCCACATCTCTCTTGAGAGGTAGCTTAGAAAAAAAATCAAGGAATGCATCTGAAAAATGATCAACCACTAAAGGTGGAACATTTGTCTTTTCATCTTTAATAACTCCAAGCATCATACTAGTCATTTATATGGTAATAAACCCAACCTTCTACTAATTAGACCACTCATCCATAAATAATCTACCAGTAATATCTAATTACCCTACCTAGAAGGAATAGCTCAAAAGGACCATTGGAGGTTCCCCAACTAACCACATTGATAGAAATTGTGCACATCAAAGAGGCAATAAGGATTAAAGTTTCCTCAGAACCTATACTGATGTAATCACACTCAAAAAGTATCCTCAATTGAAGAGGAATTGGAATACCTCCACTCTAATGGTCTTAAAGAAATGAATCTCACCCCACCTACATTAAACATCACTTTTGTCTACTCAAGGATTCCTCACCTTCCAATTTTGGATATTTTTTTAATCCACCATAAGATTCCTCTAATAACATATATCCCTTTAAAGGGTGAATTTTTCAACTTATGCTCAATATTGATCTAGAAATTTTTTACTCTTATAAATGAGATGGATCTATTCAATGTAATCCTAAATTTATTATTATGATATATTACCATAAAATCTTAGAAGAACCATAGATATTATATGTTATCGATTCCTACCTATCAACTCCTAAATAAGAGGCATGAGACTCGAGAAGATAGGTCAAGGAAAAAATAAACAAAAAACAACCTAGACTTCATAAGTTAAATCAAGTATCCAACATAATTATTCTATCTAGACATATTTATGGATTACTTCTTATGTCTGGAAAGTTTTTTCTTTTGGATATAATCAATACCAATATCCCTAGTTTCACTCTGATTGCATTTTGTAACATGTTTGACCTAGTATACCCAAATAGTTTCCAATTTAGGTTAGCACATCACCTCAGACACACTTCCCGATCACTAAAGTCTTGTGTCAATGCTAAGGGATGTAGATAACATGTTTGAGAAATGGGTTAACCTCTTAAATGTTTAACTAAACTCAATTTGATCATGCTATAAAGCCATCATTACCTTTGAAGTAGTGTATGGTGCAAAATCTATTTTATTTATCCATACAAGCCCATACACATATGTTGATTGACCTTACCGTATGAAAACATACTATTCATTCTTCGAAACCATTTTCTATGGAGAAAAAAGATGAAATAGAACCACTCATTTTATTTTAGTTGTAATGAGATGAGATGTAGGGTTCGTCATGGTTAAGAATAGTATAAAAATGAAAAATATGGAACCTAAAAAATCAAACAACGATAGAGGAAAAGTATAAAATAACATACATTGGATTCTAGCCTTGATTCGTCTAAGGGGACATATAGGATTCGCACCAGCGGCAGAGGAGTTCTGTGAGAGCTTGAGAATCGCGAGCGACTGAGTCACAGTTGTGGTTCTTTTAAATAGATCGGGGACAATTTTAATCGCGCTTTCAGAAAAGCAATGATAAATATAGCTTTTATCGACACTGATAAAGATAGCTTTTATCATCACTAAATTAATAAGCGATGATAAAAGGGATATTTATCAGCGCTAATGTTTTAGCACTGATAAAGATTTCTTTTAATAGCATTTTTTAGCACTGATAAAGGATTTATAATTATAATTTTTTAAATAAATTTATTATAATTTTATAATTATTTAAATATGTATAATTATTTATTTATAATTATATAAACACTTATTTAAAAAATAATTATTATTTATTTATAATAATTATAAATATATAAATTTATAAATATAGTAAATATACATTTATAAATATATTTATTTATAAATATTTATTTACAAATATATTTTTAACATCATTAGTGGATATATAATCTTAAATACATGCATTTTAAAAATGAGTGAAATTGAATCATTCAAAATGAGTACTCTTTAAAAATATTGAAAAAATGAATAAGTTTTATTAATTAAATATAAATTATTAAAAAATATGGATATATATATATATTTAAGTAAATATGAATACATATTGAAAATACTAAAACATGGTAAATAAATATATATAAATAAATAATAGAAAATGATCAAATTCAAAAAAAAATAAAGAAAATATTAAAAATAAATAAATAATACCCTAACTGTAACAGTATTAAAAATAAATAAATAAAATTTACCGATTAAAAACATAATATATTAAATGTATCATGTTATAATGAAATTCTAAAATATAGTAAAATTTGAATAAATTACATAAATATCAGGTGTCTTTGTTTCTATATATTGGGTAAATATATTTGTGTGTGCGTTGTATATAAAAATGTATATATGTATGTGAAATCAATGTAACACACGATGTTTGATATATGTTAAATTGCAAAATCAAACAACATTAAAAATGAATAAGACATTAATATGTTTTTAATTAACATTTTATTTATTTTATATATATTTATATTTAATATATATTATTTATTATTGTTTATAATTTATATATATATATACTTATTCATTTATATTAATAATTTTTTCATTAATAATTTTTTAAATAAATTTGTAATTTATTCATTTTTTATTTTTTTTGTTTAATTATTACAATTTATTCATTTTATATATCTATATTTAATATATACTATTTATTAATATTTATAATCTATATATATGTATATTAAATTTATTCATTTTTATCAATAATTATTTAATTAATAAAATGTTTAATATTTTTCTTAATTGACTCATTTTAAATTTTATTTGTTTAATTATTTCATTTTATTCATTTTACATATCAATATATTTAATATATACTATTTATTAATTTTTAAAATTTATATATATGTATATTAAATTTATTCAATTTTAATAACAATTATTTAATTAATGAAATTATTAAAAAAATTATTTGTTTAATTATTTTATTTTATTCTCAACCTTTATCAGTACTTATTTTAGCGCTGATAAATACAAACTTTATCAGTGTGTTTTTTTAGCACTGATAAATGTCAAAGTTGTTAAAGGCGTGTTTTGTAGTAGTGGTGAGAGATTTGTGGTGTATATCAACCATGTGAGCCTAAAGCACATTTTCTCATAGTGGGACTTGACCCTTCATTAGTGGAGGTGGGTTTAGTATTTATAGTCTTTTGATTTATCTGGGAAGGGAAACACTATTGCAGATGCGACAAGAAGGACTCGGACTTAGGCGATGCAGGAGTCCAACAGTGAATGATAGTTGATGGACCTCTTTAGTGAGATGCATCTTGACACTCAAGAGTACCAGGGTCGACTGACCATTATGTCTATATCTATCACAATATCACTCCTTGATAGAGTGAAGAGGATTCAATTATCAAATTTAGATTTTTTGTTCATGGGGGATAACATAAATGGTGGGGATCCACCACCAGACTGGTCCCTCGATGTCGATGAGGTTCTGTGTGATTGAGGTCATGTAGTGGTCCCTACAAGCGTGTGTGAGGAGATGATGAGGGACTCACATGCCTCAAGGTTGGTAGTATGTTTGGGTTTGATCAAGATTTATCGTGATATATACAGGTGGTATTGGTGGCCTGGGATAAAGAGGACTATTATGGGTTTTGTCACACGATGCTCAACCTGTCAGCAGGTGAAGGTCGAGAACCAACGACTCATTGGTATACTACAATCACTCCCCATTTCTAAGTGGAATTAGAATGATGTGACCATGGATTTCATGATGTGGTTGTTTAGGACACCCTGAGGAAATGATACAGTATGGGTGATTATGGATCGACTAACTAAATTGACTCATTTCTTACTGATCTAAGAGACATTTTCCATTGATGACCTGAGTAAGCTCTATGTTCGAGTGATAGTATGTTTTCATGGGGTGCCTCAAATCATCATCTCAAATAGGGATGCATGTTTAACTTCATGCTTCTGGAGATAGTTGTAGAAGGTGATTGGCAAGATGGTACATTTGAGAACTGCATACCACCCTCAGATGGATGAGAAGTTCGAACGTACTATCCAAATTCTAAACAACATGCTGAGATCATACATATGGGGATTTAGAGGCCATTGGGAGAACCATTTGGATCTTTAAGAGTTTACATATAATAATAGCTACCAAACATCGATCCAGATATCTTCTTTTGAGGCATTATATGGTAGGCTTTGATGTTCAACCTTATATTGTCTTGAAATCAAAGAGACAGTTATAATGGGATTGAGTCTTGTGTAGGAGACGTCGGAGCACATCCAGTTTATCAGGAAGTGGTCATCAATTGCTTAGAGTAGGCAGAGGTCATTTGTCGACCGACAACGTTGTCCTCTGGATTTTAAGGTGGTTGATCGAATATTCTTATGGGTGTCACATTGATTGGGACATCATCGTGTCCAGAGGTAAGGGAAGTTGACTCTTAGGTGTCTTGGGTCATTCGATATCGTGGAGAGGATCAGTTTAGTGGCATATCAGATAGCACTCCTCAACATTTCAATGTTATATATGATTTATTACATGTATCATAATTCTGGGGGTGTTATCCCAATCCTTCTCACATGATCGATACTTATGATATTGAGATTAAGGTTGAAACACCTTTTGAGGATCATCTGGTTCATATAGTGGACCAGAGCAAGAAGGACTTGTGTAGAAAGATAGTTCCTTTGGTACGAGTGCAGTGGTAGCACATGCATATCCAGGAGAAGTGGGAGCAGGAGTTAGATATGTGGTCCCAGTGGTCAGTGTTATTCACCGATGAGTCCAAATTATGTTCGAGAGTGCAGCTCAAGGAAGAATTTCTATATGGTGGGGAGGTTGTAAAACCGCGGAACTTCTTGAGGTATGGATCCATTTAATTTTTTATAAGTCTTGTATTTTACTCCTATTACAAATGTTTTAAAGTGTTGGTGGGGAGTCGAGTTTATCTCGAAAGTATTCCAGGGGGTTGGAGATCCAAAATTATAGAAACAAAGATTTCAAGATGGTCGTATGGTTAGCACACAGTTAGTGCTAACCATGCCTCCAAACTGTGTGGTGGGTGAGGGGCCTCATAGATCCATTCTCACAGTTAACATGTGGGCCTTCAAACTGAGTGGGATGTCTAGGAAAACCATGAAAAACATGCAATAAATTGTAGATATAGTCGCATGGTTGGCGTGTGGTTTACTAAACTATACTACCTAACAGTGTGGGGTGTGGGTTCTTGGCACACAGTTTGAAAAAATGTGTGGTCTTCCCGATCACTTAAAAATTGTCAATTTACCAAAATACCCCTCTCAATTTTAACTCCCCACCCCACCCCCATTCGACTAGGCATTCCCTCCCAACAGTGGCCTCCTCCTCCACTTCAATTTCAGGGTTGATCTCCTTCGGTTCTTAGTGGAATCAAGTGTCGTTTGTTTTGGAAGTGATATAGAGGTAAGGTTAACACTCCACCTTCGACCTTTTCCAGTTTCTTTCGCTATATAGCGGTCTTACACTATTTATGATCGTTTATGCCCTATTTTAATGCATTTTCTAAATCTATGTTTTCTCCCATTTTAGTGAAAATCAGTGGCCAGTAGTTGATGAGCATAATTTTGTGAGCCTAAGGTAGGCGGTCCCTAAATGATCCCTTAAGTTCTTACTCTTTTCCCACTTACGTAAGATGTACGGTCGCGCCAACCTAATACGTACTTAACCTAAAACATAAATAAATAAAGTATATTCTTGTTTCTTGTTATTTACCCTTCCCAAGGGCCATGAGTAGATCATTGCTAAAAGTGAACCTAGACTTTGGCCATCGGGTGAGGAAATCCTGGTTTTGGAGAAAAATGGGAATTTAAGATGGTGACCCAAGGGTGTTCCCTGAACAAAATAGTGATCGAGTACATGTATGTGGATGCCTATGATGCATCTAGGATCCAGTAAATAAACCTGATATATGAATCATGTGCTGGATTAAATAATTTAATTGATGATTTGTGAGATTCATGGGATTACCTCCTTGGATATGGTGATTCCTGATGATTTATGAGATGCCTGAGATTACCTCCTAGGATCCGGTGATGCCTAATGATCATGGGATGCCTGGGATTACCTCATAGAATTTGGTGATGCTTGATGATCATGGGATGCCTGGGATTACCTCCTAGGATCCGACGATGCCTCGTAATCATGGGATGCTTGGGATTACCTCCTAAGATCCAGTGATGCTTGGTGATTTATGGTTGTCTGGCGCTACCTCCTAGGACATGGTGTTGCCCAAAGCTTTATGAGATGCCTAAGATTACCTCCTAGGATCTGGTAGTACCTGATTATAAATAAGATGCTTAAGATACTCCCTAGGATCCGGTGAGTGTGTTTAATGACACGTGAGATTGTCAGGGGGGTTGCACTTCCCACAAGCGTGTTGTTGACAGGACTTTCTATAGTCAAAGACACCCCACACTAGTTGAAGCATGTATGGTCGATCTCAGGTGTCATCTTAGAACCCGAGGAATCAATGATGTTGTGTGTTCGATCTTGGTGAGAAAATAGTTTGTTTTTAAAGAAAAGTCGTAAATAGAATTAGTTCTTTTTCAATTCCTTGAAAAAAATACAGATTCAATCGTCTCTTTGAAATGGAAACTAGATTTTTACTAAAACTCATTCTTTTTGAGAGAGTGACCACTTATTCTTACTTGTTTGATATCACGGAGGAAGGTAAATTTTATGAGCTACACATTTGCATGTGAATCACTTTGAACCAAAACTGATATTTCTAACCGAGCATGTAAATTATCATTGTTATTATTCAAGAAGTTCTCATTGGCTTTGATGGTTGGTTTTGCTCAAGAGAGCAAAATGACAGATGCTATATGGTTTTACTATTTATTTTATCTATTACTCACTAATATCATCCCTCATACAACGCTTCATTTTATGGATTAAATACATATTCATGTCGTTAGTGCTTTTTAGTGAATTAACAATTTCGACATAATTTCTGGATTTTAATGCTTGAAATTACACTTGGAATTGAATGTTAAGGATTGAAATATATTTTGATTGATATTTGATGTCAGTTCTGAAAATATGTTCATTGATTCTGACTATTTGGATTGTTTTTTGGATTTAATATGGCTTAATATTTCAATGGTGAATATTTATCTGGTTTTAAATGTTTAACTTGGAAATATATTTTTGATCAAAGGGCCCAAAAACCCAAATGTTGAGGAGTCCATGGCCGGTTGAAGTGGAGCCCGACCTTGCTGTGCGGGTTGATTGATGAAGCTGGGATCTGATTTGCTGGCAACCAGATTGGCCATCAAAAGGTTCGAAGGTTGCGCTACCTGGTGCTCGAGTTCGTTGCCAATGTCTCGTTTGGTCGAGGGGTACAGGATGGAGATCTGGTTCACTGCTTTGCTCGGGTATCTGGGGAAGACGTGTCGAATCTATGGAGCCTAGTTGTTCATTCATGGGTGCTAGAATCTGGACCGTGTTTAGACGCCGCTGCTCAGGTGTTTGGATCTGGAAAGCTAGGTGTTCGGGTTCTGTCCGTGGAGCTGGGGTTCACCAAAGCAAATCTAGTCTGGTTTCATGCTGGTTGCTCATTCCAGGTCTCGAGAAATGTATCTCAAGTGTTCGTTGGGGAAAAATGGTTCACTGTGTCCACCTGGAGATTGTTTGGTGTTGCTGCGTTCATTGCAGTGTTGTAGGTGTACAGATGAAGTAGACGAGAATGATGAAGGCTCGCTGCTGATGTTTGCTTTGTTTGATGGACTGTTCGAGTTCTTGATGTGGGAAGTTGGTTCGCTATACACGAGGGTGATGGCTTGAGATCCGGGTTGTCAAGATGCTCAATGAATTTCCAAAATGCGAGTTCGGCTACTGGTCCAATGGAGTGCACCTCATTGCTAATCTGGAAGATGGGAGAACTGGGTTTGATGAATTGAAGGATCTGTAGGTGTTGAAAATGTCTGATAAAGCTAGCCAGGGATGATTTTGTTCACTAGTTTACGGTGATATTTGGTTTATTGTGTGCTTGCTGGAGTTTCATGTGGGTGCTCATTGTAGATTTCAAGTCCATATTTTCATGTTTGTGTCGCTGTTGTTGGTTCGTGGTCAAGTGAAGAACTAGGCCAGGGAAGTGTAAGGTTGGCCGAACTTGGTGAAGTGTTAGATCATCCTGAATTTGAACTGGGTCGTAGCTAGTGATGAATTAGCGAACCAGAGCTGGCTGAGCTGACGACCTGACATGAATGAATATTAGCAAGGCGTCTGGATTCCTGCTGAGTTGGATGCACATGGGAAAGTTATTTCTTTGTTCTCTAATTATGACTGCATTCTGTTAGTGTGAAAGTGTTCCTGTGATGTTCTTCTCCTTGTGTTTTGTTCCTTCTCTGTGTTGTGCTCTGATCTCCAAGATGCTGGAGAGCTAATTCTCCTGCCGCCGCTGGAGGTAACCAGTGGATGGTTTTGAGTTCTTTATGCATTTTTCATTTCTACCATGCTTTGAGAATCTAGCATGAAGTTAAAGTGATATTATGAGCGATTGCAATGATGTATCTTCTGCTATGATTCTTCTAATCCTGATCACTCTTTGTACTTCACATCAGTTGCACAGTCCAATATACGATGGAATTGGACCGTGAATCTATGGAATGCGGTGATATGATCATAGATCCACATCTTGGAAGAGCTTCTCTTACATTTTGAGATCTCAAGTGCAGGTTAGCTGCTGTTAGATCAGAATAGGTGCTTTGTGAATGATATTGAATAATGCACTAAGTATGACAAGAATGATTTATATTTTGAACAGTGATTAACATCACTGAAATCTTCGAAGGACAACAGCTTTTCTATTCTAGCTCACTGTATTTCTGTATGTTAACATTGCATTTCATACTATTAGTACACTATATACATATGCATTTCTTCATAAAACCCGCCACTGTTATAGTTTCTTTATACTGTTTAGTAGGAAAATAAATAGTGACAATAGAAAAATTAGTGTTTAGTTAGTAGCCTTCTAGAGTTTATCCTAGGGCATACCACTATGGTGCATCACTAGTTTAAAAACATTGAAAGGGATCCACGACAAATCCTTGTTTCAATTTGATACCATTTTCAGGGAGGTGACCCTTTCTACTCATTGTTTTTCAAAAAAAAAAAAAAATATATAAATAAAAAATCATAAAAATTGGAAACTAAAAAAAATTGAACTTCATTGCAAATTCATTTCACTGTAAACTGCTCATTGCTGCTGCTATTTTACACTAATTTAGAGCAGATTTTCATCACTGTTGGGATTATATTTGTTTGCATTCAATCTCTCAATGTTTTTACTTGATGTGATATACATTCTATGAGTGTTTGATAGCTGTTTGACTAAAAAACTTTTTAGAAACTGCTTGTCATCACTGTCGTCCTCTGTTTTTAAAAAATGGATTTTAAGGATTACGGGGAACCTTCTTTTGAGGGATTGGTAGTGTATTGTGCCACAAAAAATTAGGGGATTTTATAGGACAGGCTGTGATGAGTTTGTTTTTAGAGAATTTATTATTGACACCGAGGAATTAATGAAAGCTGAGTACCTTGAGCCTCTGGCCAAGGAACTCAGTGAGTTTACTTCATATTTTCCTGAGTTTTATGCTAGTTTGGAAGAAGAAACAACCCTGCCATCATTATTGGAAGATTCCCCTCACACCATTCATGGAGAAGAGGTGTTGGATGTTGAGGAATTCATAGAGGAATACCCACTTCCCAACTTGCCTTCATACCAAAGGCATTGCACAAGCTTGAGAAGCTAGCTGCTGATTTAAAGGGTGTTGAACTCAACATGTCACAGCTTGAATTACATGATAAACTCCCTTGTTTAAACTGTACAGATTCAGCACTGTTAAGCTCCGCTTTAAGTGAAGGTGAAGATACTGAAGAGAAAAAGAAGCTTGTTCCACCAACTTTTTATATGAAGAACCAATGGAGGCAGAGATTGAAATCTTGAAAGGATTACCTGACCTATTTGTGTTACTTTCAGAGGTAGAATCTGAAGGAAACATGCCTATTGCTGTTGATTTGGGAAATCAGAAAGTTTTGGAGGATCATTATACTGCTTCCATTCAAGCTGGCAAACCATTTAATGTTCCTAAAGAGGAAGATTCAGCGCTCTTATTTATTACCTTGTTTGAAGAAGAAGATACACCTGAATTGGTGAGCTTTGAAGAGAGCTTTGAGGAGGCTGAGCTGTTGTCCCTTCCCATGGACAACCTCACGGGTATTTCATAAACAAAAAGAGCTTGAAACTAAGACAAAACAGGTGGAAGACTCAACTTTATACTCGTTGCCATTGAATTTCTTTGATGCTTAGTTGAATTCTAATTTTACGACCTTTCTGATGAAAATGAAATGGGAAATAAAGAAAAACATTGAACTTGAGTTTTTGTTTCCTACTTTTGATGTTCCATCAGAAGCTGAATTGAATTGTTTTGAATCAAAATCTACATGTCTTTTTCACTGCTGGAAGTGGTACTTGCTGAAATTGACTTTGAAAATGTGGAACTTTATTCTTTCTCTGATTTTTTTTGTGGAACACTTGATTTAACTGTTGAAATGTGTAGATGGGAAAATAGGTGAAAGGTAAAGTAGGAGAAACCGAACCCCCCAAGGTGTTCTCTCTAAAGGAGCTCTTGCGGTTTTTTATAATGAATATTTAAGACCACACCGGACCTCAAGTCCGATGTGGGATGCGGACTCCAACACTCTCCCTCAAGCTAGGTGTACCTAGCTTGGAGACATAAAGAAAAAACAAAGTAAGCAACAGACTGCAAATACTCCTGCTCAAGCTGGACATGCCCAGCTTGAGGACAAAACAAGACAAAACAGAATAAAAGATAAAGCTGCAAGATTGCTGCTGCTCCCCCTCACGATCGCAGCTCCCCCTTCTGGATGACGGATGGATGAAGTTGTCGTGGGTGCAGCAGAGAAACCACATAGACCGGGTCTGTTAACGGAGCGTCAAGAATGCCGAACTAGTGGGAGCGCGCTGGGAGGGCGGGACCGTCGCGCGGGGAAGTGGCGCAGTCACGATAGAGGGTCATCGGGGGATCCGTGGGAGGCGCTGCTCGCAAAGGAGGAGGGCCGCTGGGGGGGGGGGGGGGGGAGGCGCCGCGCGCAAAGGAGGGCCGTCGGGGGATCTGCGGGAGGCGCCGCACGCATAGGAGGGCCGCCGGGGGGGTGGGCGGGAGGCGCCGCGCGCAGAGGACCGCCGGGGGAGGGCCGCTGGAGGCCGTGGCCGGACGGCGCAGGGTGCCGGGCAAGGGCGCCGTTGGAGGGCCGCGGAGGGCAGACTAAGGGGGGAGGGGGGGGGGGGGGGCGCTTAGGGCAGACCTAGGAGGGAAGGACGCCACTTAGGGCAGAGCAGGGAGGGCTCGGGAATAAGGTTCCCTTTGATACCATGTAGAATGAGAAAATAGGTGAAAGGTAAAATAGGAGAAACCGAACCCCCCAAGGTGTTCTCTTTAAAGGAGCCCTTGGGGTTCTTTTATAATGAATATTTAAGATCACACCGGACCTCAAGTCCGATGTGGGATGCAGACTCCAACAAAATGAATTCTTTTTGTCATTTTAAATTGGAAACTCATCCTTTTGAACACAATTCACTCGCTGAATTTGGAAATGGTTTTGAAGCTGAATTTGGTTTTGAAGCTGAAATTGGTTTTGAAAACTTTGAGTTGCATTCTTAATCGGATGATTCTTTTTGCTTGAGTAATGAGATTTATTTTGAAATGGTTTTCTTTGATGTGCTGAAAAAGATTGAGTGTTGATTTGGAATCCTTTGAAAATGTGAAAGTGTGCCTTGTTAGTGCGGAAAACATAAACCTTGATCCTGGTGGAAAGGTGTTTTATGCTGCATTGTATAGGGACAAAAGTAGAACATGTCAAACTACCTCTCTGGATTCAATTTTCATTTGATCCTGGTGGATTGTTGATTAAGATTCAGAAATAAATGAGGACAGTCTGTGATCTAGAGAGAGCATCTCCTGTACATGGAATGAAGATCAATTACAAGCTGCCTGTCACGATCCAATCATGGGGGTCCCGTCCCACACCAGCAAGAACATCAAAGCTGCGGTTTATCTGGTTAGTCCCTATCTAAGAGATGAGAGTCGCCTCGACAAAGAGGAGGATGATGCGTGTCAACCTTGACACCACTGGTTGGGAGTTGGGGCCACTCTCCTGATGAGTCCATGGCAGGACGAAACCAGTGAACCTCACATATGAAGAGCTGGACGGCTGAATCCCGTCCGCCTTGGAGAGGGCTGGGGTGCCGCACGGGCGAACTGCTGTGCTGAGACGCTCAGCCCGTGACAAGTGGTATCAGAGGGAATGTGCCTCGTGGTGTGCGGAATGCTGCCGGATGGACCTTGGTGGTGGGAGCGGAGTCCCGGGGTGTCATGCGGAGATGACACGACGTAGAAGGTCGCGCTTGCGAGATGTCCGAGGCAGAGACGCCACTATGAAGGGTGGGTCTCGTGGAGGTGGTTTTCGACCCTGAGAGAGAGGGTGGACCACAGTGGTTTGCGACCCAGAGAGTGGGTGGGCCATTGATGCCAACGACAAGGAAGGAGCGTCCCCTGAGGCCATGCTTAGTAACCGGTTAGTTGGAAGCAGTCGCGGACACACAGAAGGCCACGATCCTGCATGCACGAGGGCGTGCATGAAATGGCGGTGGAAGAATGTCACGACCCAATCATGGGGGTCCCGTCCCACACCAGCAAGAACATCAAAGCTGCGGTTTATCTGGTTAGTCCCTATCTAAGAGACGAGAGTCGCCCCGACAAAGAGGAGGATGGTGCGTGTCAACCTTGACACCACTGGTTGGGAGTTGGGGCCACTCTCCTGATGAGTCCATGGCAGGACGAAACCAGTGAACCTCACATATGAAGAGCTGGACGACTGAATCTCGCCCGCCTTGGAGAGGGCTGGGGTGCCGCACGGGCGAGTCACGGGACTTGGCCTTCTCCCAAGCTCTCGTGCGGCACCCGGCTAGCTTTCCTTTCACAAAGCCTAGACGAGTTCAGCCTTTCGACGCTCACAACAGAAGTAAGGATCGTAAGGGAAGTGCTTGACAAGCTCACAAGACACAAGTGCAAAGAAGCTCTCAAATGCTCTCAACTTCTGTGTAATGTCACGACCCAATCATGGGGGTCCCGTCCCACACCAGCAAGAACATCAAAGCTGCGGTTTATCTGGTTAGTCCCTATCTAAGAGATGAGAGTCGCCCCGACAAAGAGGAGGATGGTGCGTGTCAACCTTGACACCACTGGTTGGGAGTTGGGGCCACTCTCCTGATGAGTCCATGGCAGGACGAAACCAGTGAACCTCACATATGAAGAGCTGGACGGTTGAATCTCGCCCGCCTTGGAGAGGGCTGGGGTGCCGCACGGGCGAACTGCTGTGCTGAGACGCTCAGCCCGTGACAAGTGGTATCAGAGGGAATGTGCCTCGTGGTGTGCGGAATGCTGCCGGATGGACCTTGGTGGTGGGAGCGGAGTCCCGGGGTGTCATGCGGAGATGACACGACGTAGAAGGTCGCGCTTGCGAGATGTCCGAGGCAGAGACGCCACTATGAAGGGTGGGTCTCGTGGAGGTGATTTTCGACCCTGAGAGAGAGGGTAGACCACGATGGTTTGCGACTCAGAGAGTGGGTGGACCATTGATGCCAACGACAAGGAAGGAGCGTCCCCTGAGGCCATGCTTGGTAACCGGTTAGTTGGAAGCAGTCGCGGACATACAGAAGGCCACGATCCTGCATGCACGAGGGCGTGCATGGAATGGTGGTGGGAGAATGTCACGACCCAATCATGGGGGTCCCGTCCCACACCAGCAAGAACATCAAAGCTGCGGTTTATCTGGTTAGTCCCTATCTAAGAGATGAGAGTCACCCCGACAAAGAGGAGGATGGTGCGTGTCAACCTTGACACCACTGGTTGGGAGTTGGGGCCACTCTCCTGATGAGTTCATGGCAGGACGAAACCAGTGAACCTCACATATGAAGAGCTGGACGGCTGAATCCCGCCCGCCTTGGAGAGGGCTGGGGTGCCGCACGGGCGAACTGCTGTGCTGAGACGCTCAGCCCGTGACATGCCGCTCACTCCATTGAATAAAACTGTTAGGTATGTGGGGGCTGTTCGTGTGGGATAGCTAGGCCTTGTGTTAGGGGGGATAAATAACTGCTAAGGGGGGTAGTGTTGTACTTGGTATTAGTTCGTTGAGTTTTTTTTATATGTTTTCTGATTTTTTTTAAATATGCGTAGGTTATTTAAAAAATATATATGTATGAAAAGCGGCAGGGTCTGCGGTCTTTCAGCCAAACAAAATACAGTTTTAAATATCCAACATTATCTGTTATTTAATATCCAACATTACTGCTATTACAACATAAACTTTTAAGATGAGAAGTAATTGTTTTGGTGGAGGAGAATTGCTCTACGTTTTTTAGAGCGTTCAAGAGGAAGACCTCTCTAGAGTTTGAGAGAAAATCATCTATAGAACTTGTTATGTATAATGATTAGAAAAATGGTTAGGGTTTTGCAAAATAGCATAACCGAGTTTAGATAGAGTTATGGTTAGTAAATAATAATTGCATAAGAGTCATTATTTTCTTAATCTCCGACAAACCCTATGCCTAAATAATAATAGAATATTATTATTTACTTGACATGCGTCAAATTCACAGATAAAATAAATATCGTTTCATTGAATAAATAATTTAATATTTATTTAAATAATATTTAATGACATTTCTCACCATACCATTATACTTTGTTCGGTAATCCTCAATATTTATCGAATTTTGAATAATGACTATTTATTTAATTAAATAAATATCATTGTATTATTCATCAATAAATAAAATATTATATTCACTAAATTAATGAATAAGTATTCACGTAACAAAATAAATATTTTGTTACCTTGCAGCTAAACCAAAATAAATAAATATTATATATCAATGTAATTAAATAAATAAGGTAAATAAATATTTATTAAATATTTAACTCACATATATACTCTCGAATAACAGGTACCCGAATATTTGCGATCAAACTGATATGAATAATTATTAAACCACATATGAGAATAATATTTAACCAGCATGTTAAATTCATATAAAATTTAACTGAGGTTTCAAATACTTTTAGTGTATGGCTTTCTAGGCCCCTTTCTCAGTTGCATTAGACTACACTATCTAAAGTTTAAGTTAATGTGTATCAACACGTCAATGTTCTCATAGAAAAAGAAGTTAATGTTGCACATGAAACCTAATATAAATGTTTATTGTGTCATATAATCTCTTTATCTCGATATCTCTAGTCAAGCAGATTGGATGCTGTTGTCATTGGTCTATGTGCTCGATGTCTCTTTAATTTTTCAAAAATGAACTTGTTAACATAATGTCATGACAATAGACTTAATTAGGCAGTTTTATTCTCATCAAAGAGTATGAGATATCAAATTTCACTAAACTGTGAACTTTTTTCTTGTATTATTCATTAACACGATATCACCCATGACGCACCCAACGTATCTTACCACGCCGTGAACATATGTCATGGTTTATGTTAATACATCAAAGTACGCGACTCATGACATGCATTAGTAATAATTTTAAATTCTAAGCATCATTACATATGCCCACATATAAGAACATTCATAGTTGTTAATAGTGTGCCATGATTCTTTGCGCCTTACCATGCCCTTGGTGAGACGCAAATGGGATGATGCGCTATTGGCCAAAGTCATGTCGCCATCAGCGATGGCAATGGCGTGCGCCATCGCACACCTTTGTGTTTTTCCTTTTTCTCATTTTTCTCTAACTGGTGGGAGGCACACACCCTACATAAGCTTTAACCCCCGATCCCACGTATCACCCCTGAGAGCAGTTTTAACAGAGGCCACTGGGTGTCCTGGTCCCCCCCTTCCAGGGGCCTGAAACTGAATACGGATGGCGCCTGTGCGGTGGGGATTCTTCACGGTGGTGGGGTCGTTCGTGATATTTCTGGCTCGGTCCTTCTGGCTTTTTCTAGGCATCTGGGTTGCGATTCTCCCCTTCAAGCTGAAGCTAAGGCGATGCTTCTTGGTCTATCTCTTTGCCAGCAGAGGAGCTTTGAGCTCTCGGAGGTTGAAACAAATTTTATGCTTCTCCATAACGCCATGCATGGCATTGGCTCCACCCCATGGTCGATCCTCTATATCATCAAAAAGTGTCGGGCCCTGCTTGGCATCAACACCAAGGTTCTGCATTCTTGTTTGTTGTGCTGAAAAAGTTGAGATGAAGTTTGGTGACACATATGGGCCTCGTGATGATAAGAATAAGAAGCGGCCAGGTTGGAAAATAATGGGGAAGAACTCGTCGAAGAAGTTTGGAGGTAAGAAAATGAATTTCCCTTCTTGTGAAAAGTGTGGTAAAAGGCATCCTGGTGAATGTCTTGTAAATTCTGGGAAATGATACCGATGTGGAAAGTTTGGACACATGTCTCGTGAGTGCAAGGAAAATGATCCTCTATATCATCAAAAAGTGTCGGGCCCTGCTTGGCATCAACACCAAGGTTCTGCATTCTTGTTCGTTGTGCTGAAAAAGTTGAGATGAAGTTTGGTGACACATATGTGCCTCGTGATGATAAGAATAAGAAGCGGTCAGGTTGAAAAACAATGGGGAAGAACTCGTCGAAGAAGTTTGGAGGTAAGAAAATGAATTTCCCTTCTTGTGAAAAGTGTGGTAAAAGACATCCTGGTGAATATCTTGTAAATTCTGGGAAATGATACCGATGTGGAAAGTTTGGACACATGTCTCGTGAGTGCAAGGAAAATGATCCGGAAATTAATGAGAAGTCGATGGTGAGATGTTTTAACTGTAAGGAATTATGTCATTTTACTAATGTTTGTCCAAAGCTAGTTACTCAAGCAGGGAATCAGCAAGATAAGAAGCATAATAGTTTGACATTTGCAACCACTTCAGCAGATGTTGAGCCGTCAAATGAGGTGGTATCAGGTACATTGCTTGTTTTTACAGATTTCACAAATGTGTTGTTTGATTCAGGGTTTACACATTCCTTCATTTCTGAGAAATTTTCGAAAAAATTGGGAATTCAACCTCATGAAATGAAACCAGATCTCAGGGTAAAAACACCTAGAGGAAATATTGTGGCAAAAAGAAATTATAAGAATCTGTCTATCCTTGTATGTGAAAAGAGTTTACCTGCAAACCTTGTTGTTTTGCCTCTAGTAGAGTTTAATGTTATTCTCAGTATGAACTGACTTTTTTTTATCATGCTAAAATAGATTGCAGAGAAAAAGAAGTTGTTTTTCAGAAAGAATTTCAGTTTGTGTACAAGAATGAACCCATACCATTAATAACATATCAGGAAGCTAAGAAACTGATAATGGATGGAAATGAAAGTTATATTGCTCATATTTTTGAAGGGTAAATGAATACCTGAATGTTTTTCCGAATGATTTTTCTGGTGTTATTCCTAATCGAGAGGTTGAGTTTACTATTGACTTAGTTTCTGATGCTAAGCCAATTTCTAAATCTCATTATCGAATGACCCAAATGGAACTTCTGGAATTAAAAAAGCAGTTGCAAGAATTATTAGATAAAGGCCTCATCTGACCCAACACTTTATTATGGGGCGCTCTTGTCTTGTTTGTTAAGAAGAAAGATGGTTCAATGAGACTTTGCATCGATTATAGAGCCTTGGATAACATTACTGTTAAAAACAAGTATCATTTGCCTCATCGATGATTTGTTTGATCAGCTCCAGGGAGCGCAGTATTTTTCGAAGGTTGACCTGAGATCAGGGTACCATCAGTTGAAAGTAAAGGATGAAGACACCCCGAAGACTGTGTTCCATACTAGATATGGTCACTATGAATTTGTAGTTATGCCTTTTGGGTTAACTAATGCACCTGCTGTATTCATAGATCTTATGAATAGAATATTTCATGAGTTCTTGGATAAGTTTGTGGTTGTGTTTATTGATGGCATTCTGGTATATTCTAGAAGTAGAGGAGCATGAAAAACATCTAAGGGTTGTTTTGCAAACCTTAAAAGAAAAGAAACTGTATGGAAAATTCAGCAAGTGTGATTTTTGGTTGCAATAGATTTCTTTTCTTGGGCACATTGTAAATAAGGATGGAATAACAATTGATCCTGCCAAAACAAAAGTGGTTGATGAATGACCAAAACCTAAAAATGTTACAGAGATTTGTAGTTTTCTTGGATTAGTAGGTTATTACCGATGGTTTGTTAAAAACTTTGCACGATTATCTAGCCCGCTAACTAAGTTAACACAAAAATGGGTTAAATTTGTTTGGACAGAAGAATGTGATGTTTGTTTTCAGGAACTGAAGAAGAGATTGGTGAATGCTCCAATTTTGGCCTTGTCTTCCCAAAATGGTGAGTTTTTCATCTATAGTGATGTTTCAATGAAAGGACTTGGTTGTGTTCTGATGCAGAATGATCAGGTAATTGTTTATGCTTCAAGACAATTAAAATCTCGTGAGTTAAATTATCTCACACATGATTTGGAATTGGATGCTGTGGTTTTTGCTTTGAAAATTTGGAGACACCATTTATACGGAGCCAAATGTCAAATATATACTGACCATAAAAGTATGAAGTATATATTCACTCAGAAGGAATTAAAGATGAGACATAGAAGTTGGATTGAAGTGATAAAGGATTATGATTGCACGATCAATTACCATCCAGGAAAAACAAAGTGACGAATGTCTTGAGTCGAAAACATCATGCATCATTAACCATGTTACGTTTGGAACATAATCCATTGATTAATGATTTGATGAATCTTGGCTTAGAAGTTGTCGGTGCAGGGAATACATCTGTTTTGTTTCAGGTTTCAGTGCAATCATCGTTATCAGACAGAATCAAGAAAGCGCAGAAAAAAGACCGCGAGCTATAGAAAAAGATAGAATTTGTTAAAATGGGTAAGTTGTCAGAATTTAACATTGATAAGGATTGTGTTTTAAGATTTGGAAAAAAGTTGTGTGTGCCTTGTGATTCTTAGTTGAAGAAAGAATTGTTTTTGTGAAGCTCATAGTTCTCAATTTTCAGTTCATCCTGGCAATACTAAGATGTACAGAGACCTTCGAGAGTATTACTTGTGGGATGGAATGAAAAGGGATATTGTAGAATTTACTGTGAAATGTTTGACATGTCAACAGGTTAAAGCAGAGCGACAGTTACTGAAGGGGATGTTTCAGCTTTTTCCAGTGCTAGAGTGGAAATGAGAGAATATATCGATGGACTTCGTGGTGAGACTACCTAAGACTTCTCGAGGTAACAATGTGATTTGAGTTATTGTTGATCGGATGACAAAATCTGCACATTTCTTTTCTATTCGAGATATAATGTTGTTGGATCATCTTTCTCGACTGTACCTCAAAGAGATTGTCAGGTTACATGAAGTTCCTCTTTCCATTGTATCTGATCGGGATCACAGGTTCACTTCTAACTTTTGGAAGGGCCTTCAGAAGTCATTGAACACAAAATTAAATTTCAGTACAGTTTTTCATCATCAATCAGATGGATAGTCAGAACGAACGATTCAGATCTTGGAGGATATGCTTCAAGCTTGTTCAATAGACTACCATGGAAGTTGGGATCAATATATTTCTTTAGTTGAATTTTATTATAATAACAGTTTTCATTCCAGTATACAGATGACACCTTTTGAGACATTGTATGAGAAGCAGCGTCGAACTCCAGTTTTTTGGGATGAAGACGAGGAAAGGAAGTTGATGAGACCAGAATTAGTAGAGGAAGTGGCTGAAAAGGTGAAGATGATCCAGCAACACATGTGGACTGCTCAGAGCATGCAACAAGTTATGCAGATAATAGAAGGAAAGACTTCTTTTTCTAGGTAGGTGACCATGTTATCTTTAAAATCTCTCCTTTGAAAAGTGTGATGCATTTTGGTAAGAAAGGAAATCTAAGTCCGCGATTCATCGATCCTTTTGAAATCCTGGAGAAAGTTGGACTAGTTGCATATCGAGTAGCTTTGCCTCCGAGTTTGTCTCAGGTACATAATGTTTTTCATGTTTTGATGTTGAGAAAGTATGTGTCAGATTCATCACATGTCTTGAGCCCATAAGCAGTTCAGTTAGAAGAAAACTTTTCTTATGAAGAGAAACCGGTTCAGATTCTTGATCGAAGGGAACAAGTATTACAGAATAAGGTAATCCATCAGATAAATGTTTTGTGGAGAAACTACATAGTTGAAGAAGCAACATGGAAATCTGAAAATGCTATGAGGGAAAGATACCCTCACTTGTTTAATGAGTAAATAAAATTGTGAGAACGCAATTTCCAGAAGGCGGGGATAATATAACACCCTAAGGTTTTTTAAAAATAAATTGAAATTCATGAAACTTTGTTTTAAGTAGATATTTATAACTAGCCTTTAAACTTAATTTGGCAGCTTCTATGTTTTGAATTTCAAAAAACGGTCATCTACAATTGTGATCAGTAAGTTATCTAGAGTCTAATGGAACCAACTTGTTTTTTTGGTGAATAGCAACATACCTTTATGAATAGCAATATGAATAGTAATATGACCCTAATGAATAGTAAATTGTATTATTATTTTATTTTATTAAGGCTTTAAGATGATGACATCTTGGTTAATTTTTCAATGTGATATAAAATCAGTTATAGGATTAAAATTGTTAATTTTTGAATTAGGTATGATTTTAATTAAAAATTAATTTAATAATATTTAGAAAATTATTTTTTTAAAAATGGAGTTCATTTTTGAATTCTACACGTCGAAAAATGGTTAGGGTGATTTTTTGAGATTTTTCCAAAATTCTTGAATTTTTGATGAATAGTGAAATACGATAAAATACCGTATATTCAAATTATCAGTAAAATACACTATTTATGACATCATAAGTTATGTAAGACCACTTGGTTCGAACTCACATGCCATTATTACTATTTTTGGTTACATGAATTAAGATTATTCAGTCTTGAACAAAAATATTATAATAATGATTTAAATAATGTAAAATACCTCCCCCCCTCCACTATAAATACCACTCATTTCCCCCTCTTCCTCCCACACCTCTCAAGCCTTGAGAATTGTCTCATTTATGCCAAATTCTCTCCCCAATCTACTTCCCCATGTCCAAGACCTGTTGGTCTCACCCAAAGGCCAAAATCAAAGGTCTTAAGGAAGATCTCAAGGAGAAGAAATCAAGAGGTAAGAAATCCTCTTCCCTTTTCATGTGTTTTCCTTTCCTTTCCTTTTATTTTATTATAGTATCTTCACCTCCTCTTATCCAAGAGGCATGAAAGCTCTAGAAATCATTTATATTCTGGATGTTCTCATGTTCGTGGAAAATTCATCATCATTCTTCTTCTCCTCTCCCACTTATTCAAGGAATAAAAACATTGTTCGTGATGTGTCGAATTACCAACATCGTGGACGATGTGATTTCAATTTGCTTTAATTCTTTCAAGTCTGGTCATGAAACCATTTTTATGGTTGAACCAGGTTATAATATATGTATTATGTCTCATTCATGGTTCTGGAATTCTTTTATACACATGGTTTTAATTTATAAAACAAAATGAGGTCGTTATTATCAAAGAACCTCTAAAATGATCTAAACGAACACCATTAATGTTTTAACTTATGAATCATCCTCATTTTAGAATTCAAAATGATAAATGGAATAATTTATGGTTCTGGAAATATGTAACTACCATTCCATTCCAATTCTGGAGTTTCACTCCAATCGACACAAGAATTAATCATGAACCGATGGAAAACATGTAAAGAAAGCACTCAAAACAATGGAAAAAACAAAATACTAATAATTAAAGGGTGAAATGATGTTATAAAATGATCATATAAGGTGTTATAAACATGAATATGTTTCTGTAAGATATTAATAACATTCTTTTAACCATTATACAAGAGGTTTAAACACATTTGAAGTAAGAACCCGAGGTAAGGGAATTCTTAACCCAATTTCCATTCTTCAGGTTAACATTCTTCTTTATTCATTATGTGGTATTAAGATTATTGGTGTGATGAATTTTTGTTTATATTATGTTGAACTATGTTTATTTACAGTGTATACACATATCCATTCCATTCTATTAATTCTCACTCCATTTATATTTTAAGGGAATTTTCTTTAAAGATCCATTTAAAACTCTCTTTAATAAATTTCAAAAGGATTGTTTTTTATATGTATATGGCATGAGTGGCTTCTTCTGATTTTCAAGATACTTTATTATCATGATATGTTCCTTGGACGTTATTTATGTTGGGTTGAGTCCATTATAGCTCAAAATATGTTGGGTTGAACCCATTATAGCTCAAGATATGTTGGGTTGAGCCCATTATAGCTCAAGATATGACGGGTGAACCCCATTATAGCTCTCCAATGCATTGGGTACTTCGGAGATGGAAGTTGACCAAAAGGTTATTCCATGTGTAAGGGTGAATGTAAGAGTGATATGGTAAATATGTCCCAAGACAACTACATGATGTTTCTATGCATATGAGTTTTTATGATTACGAGTTTTATTGGTTTTTATGTTATCAATTGACTAACGCTTTCTTTCTTTGTATCCCTTAATGATTTTTATACTCATCCCAAGTTTTTAAAATGTTTTTTCACAGGATATAAGGATGGGTAAGAGAAATAAGGGAGGTGTGATGTTTTATATGAAGTGTTGTTAAAGAAATCATGTTTTAAGTTTTGATGTTTTATATTTTGGAAAAAATAGATAATGTTTTAGTAGTATCCTCTTGTATGAATGTGGCATGTCATGTATGTAAGATATCATAATTCTTTAAAACTCTAAACCCGAAAGGATCATCAATGTGTAATAATGTATGGTCTTGTCTAAAATTCAAGATTAAGTAATGTTTTAAGGTTGAGTCCTTATATATTCGCTCACAAGATAAGAGTTGAAGAAGTATGGGGATGACGTTGTCGTCCTTGTTGAATTTGACATGGCTGATGAAGGGCGTGAACCACGTGATGACGCCCAGACCATGAAACCCTTCCGATCGATCTCATCGAGCAGGAGTGGTTTGCATTTGCCTTGTTTTGTGTTATGTTTTTTTTTCTTTTTTTATTTGTGTTACCATTTTTTTTTACTTGCTGCCATCTTTAATTTTAATTTTATTTTTGTTATTAAAAATTTTATTGTTTTTTTTATTTCAGCTTGTTTTCCCTTTAATGGATTTCCATGGATGAAAATTTAGATTAATTTTTTTAACATTTTATATTGACTTGTTTTTGTAGATCATGTCATATTTAGAATTATATGGATTGCATGTTTATGTTTTTTAACTAAATTTTCATGTTATGTTGTGTTTTTTTTCATTTTTTATTTTTTTTCATATTCACAATTTATATATATATATAATATGTGCGCCTTAAATGAAATTTCCATGCACAGTGCAGTGCAGTGTGTGTTGTAGCGCCAAGGGCCCTCGTCGTCATTTTGTGTTGTGTACTATAAACAACTATGTGAACATCTAATGACACATAAAAATGTATTTCTTACTGGCGGTTCATATTCTTATAATCTTTTGTTATGAAGATTACCAAAAGCGTACACCATAAGAAAGTGTCAAAATTCTTTTGAGTCTCCACCCCTGATAGTCTGTATCATTCACGCCCTGTCAAATGATATCATTCAGCTATAAAACATATATTTATGAATATTGTTGTGACACTTTTAGGTTCTCATCATAACGAGGAACTACTGTGACCTTTCAATGCGACAGTTACTCTTAGGACATTATCACATACTGTGCCACGCAGAAGAACAATCATGATGTGATAATAATTTTATTAATATTTAAAATAATGAATACAAGTAATCATAAAATATGTAAAAGTTGATTTTAGAACTCCAACTCCAATAGACTCTCACTTGCACTAGAGCCAACTTGTTGGAGTTGGTGTTCTAGAACCTATTGTTTATATTTGGGATTGCATGTATATTTGAAGATTTGAATATTAATAAAACATCTTATTATATATTGTTCATTGTTCTGTATGACTTTAATGTAATAATGTACTATAGTATCCGTCGCATTGATATGATCATAGTAGTTCTCCGTTATGATGGAAACTTTGAAATGTCATAACGATATTCTTAAATATAGTTCTATGATAGAATAATATACTATGATGAGACACATAAAATGTTGGTTGTCGGGTGTGGGTACTCGTAAGCAGATGAGACTTCTTCTCATGAAGTTCGCACTTGGTAATCTCTAAGACGGGGGATTATGAGAACAAACCCGTCTGTAGAAACTCTGCATGTTTATGTGTCATCAAATGTTCTTATCTGCGAGTGTGTCTAATGATCCTTAGACATTAAGATTACTATTAATGTTTTTAGGACTCAATACTTTGATGTACTGACCATAACTATGACGTCATATGTTTATAAGAAGTAGGGTACATTAGGTACATCACGAATGACATGTTATTAATTAATAAGTCAATGAAGGATTTATATCTTCCATATTTAGGGAAGTTGATATCTTAGTCCTTTGATTGAAATGGAACTATCACATAAAATTTCACAATCATGGTGTAATGACAAGTTTATTTAAGATAGTCAATGAAAGACGTATCAAGCACATAAGTCGATGACAGGAGTGTGCAACATATTTGATGATATATTATGACAAAGAGATTATATTACACAGTAAGCATTCGTGTATGGTTTTCGATATTGAGACATTAACTTCTTTCTATTGGGTTACTTAAACCATTGCTAGACAGTAATCTTGGACTTTAGACAAACTTGCCTAATGTCAACTAGAAAGAAGCCTAAAGGGTCACACACTAAGTATTTTCATTGATCTCAATTAAATTCTATTTGAATTTAATGTTTTAAATAAATATTATTCTCAATATCGATAAATAATTTTATTCAGGATTTATTGATCTCAAATATTCGCAAGGTAATAAGTAATTATTTATTCATTAATAAATAATTCATTTAATTATGTGAATAATTAATAAATATTTATTTAATAAATTGTGAATAAAATATTTATTTTATTTATTAAATATTTAATAAATATCTATTCACCAAACTATGAATAGAATATTTATTTATGAATAAATATTTAATAAATATTTATTCGGGTATTTGATAAATCTCGAGGAGGATGAGCGAATCAAGATTGTGTCTGTTGATAAATATTAATTTACAAGCCGGTAAAATAATATTTTTCATTACACCAGTTTGTGTCGCGATGACCTAGCTTCGATGACGGAATCTCTGGCTCCCCCCTCCCCATCGGAGGGGGGAGTTCCTTCTCCTTCATTACCCCCAACACGTCCTTCCAACTTCATCCCTTTCTCCAATCTAGAGTTCCTTCCCCCCTTTCTGAAGATTCCGATTTGTCTGAAAGTTACAGATCTGTACCGTGGTTCACCCATACCTTCTCTTGTGCCTTAAGAGTTCCAGAATGCTTCAGACTTGTTCAATTTGACCCTGGTGGCTTGGTTTCTTCATCGGCGTCCTTCGATTGATGTGTTTGACCGATTTGTCTTCAAAGCCCGGGGCCTTCAAGATCGTGTGATCGTTGGCCTTCTTGATCAAAAGCACATTATGATCCGGTTTGGGTCAATGGATGATCTCATAAGTGCCTGGTCCAAAGCCCCGCAAAGATGTAATGGTTCTTCTTTCTTTCTCCTTCGGTGGAATTTTGATTTCCACATGCGACGGGATAATCCGAGCACGACGATCTAGGTAAGTCTCTCCGGTCCTTCGCTTCCATTTCAGAACCCTTCTATTTTGCGTATCGTTGGGAATATGGTTGGTCTCTATCTGTGCTCTGATAGTAGAACTGAAGCGGTGTGTCACCTCATATGTCCTCACATCTGTGTGGAGGTTGACGTATCCAAACCTCCAGTTGATTGGGTATGGATTGCCGACAGTCAGGAGTTCCAGTGGAGGCAATCTGTCAAGTTTGAGTCATGGTTTGATTTCTGTAGCTCTTGCTATAGGTTGGGTCACCTTGAGTCGATGTGCTATAGTGGACCTTCGAGCAGGAAGGTGCAAAAGCGAGTGCCTGATGATTCTGTTGCCCATGATGTGGCAGCGGAACATAAGAATCTGTATGAGAAGGAAGTCACAAATAACCGACTGCAAGAGGATCATGACTTGATCTCTAAATATCAGACAGTGGCTGTCTTAGATAGTGGTGAACTTGGAAAGATAGGTGGGTTAAAACCTATTCTGGTGGTGCCTCCTGAGCCAAGGGTCAGGGAGGCGTTTGACAGAATGAAGCGAGATCTGAAGATTGCCACTCCTATGGATGATAATGGACTTAATGGTGGGGCTGATGGAACTCAAAGGGCAGAAGGGGGTGACCCTTTGCTTACTGGTCTCTCGATGATGGTCGGTCCTCGAAGAGAAGGGGTTATCTCTGAGGTTGTTAATTTTTTGGAAAACCCTCCCTCTGAACTGGAATCTGCAGTTGATCAGAATGTGGAGAAGGAGGCTCTTTTCGAGCCAGTGGAACATGAAGGTGGTCTTGAGCTTTCGTGTGTGGGTGGTTCGGGTGGGTAGGGACCCTCAGTTGGGAAGGAAAGGACTTCAGACATGGTTCATACTGCAAACCAGTTTGCAGTGCTGGAAAATGAGAATACACCCTTGGATCGACGTGTCTATCAGCAGGTTGTGGAGACTAGATCACATGGGAATCAAACTGTCAATGGGGATCAGATGAGTGTGGAGGTGTCAGTTTCTACCCAGCTTGTTGATAGTATTGTGTATGGAGAAGCATGTGATTACCATGATGACAGGGAACATCATCAAGTGTTTACTTTGGTTGATCCTAATAGACAAATTCAGTTGGTGGGCACTGGCTATGTGCAGTCAATGGAGATGGGCATGCCTTTGACATCACCAAGTGGTGAAGAGTTCGATGATGGTTTGAAGAATGTGCACACCTCAACTGAAAGGCAGAATGTCTCAGATGTTGATAAAGAGAATTCTAGTTATGATGCAAAGGCGGTGAGCTGTGGCAAGGTGTCCTACTGTTCTATTGTCATGAGAAGAGGACATAAGGCGAATGACAACTTGGAAACCACCTCTGCTCCACCAAAGAGAAGACCCCCGAAGGACTACCCTAGCATGACAAGAACTGTGGTAACCAGGTCCAACTCTAAGGCTACAAAGAAGACTGTTGCTGATTCCAGGTGTGGGTGTGCTAGCAAGAAATCCTCCAAAATTCAACTCACATCAGAGCAGTTAAAATGCAAGTAGAAATATATCAATCTCTTCAAACAATACAACTCACAATCTGATTGGGAATCGGTTGACGCTGGTGCAGTCTCTGATTATGCTAATGGTGTGGATTTTGATTACTTTGACATGTAGTTGCACTTTCTCTATTCTTTGCCTTTTCTTTCCCCTATTTTCTGTTCTGCAACTTTTATTTTATTAATGATTCTGGAGGATCAGGCTTTATGCCTGGTCCTGTGCCTTTCTTGATAAATAATATTAACCTAAACTCTTAACTCTATAAATAAATCGAGAATTGATAATCGTTGTGCATAATGAATTTCTATCTAAATTCATCCTCTCAAGAATGAGAAGAACACAAGAGAATCCTTCAAGCTTGAAAGAACTTGAAGAAATCAAGACGAACAACACAAGATGATTGATCTTCTGCGTTACCAACCAACATTCAATCAATGTTGTTCAGAGATCAAATGATCATGTGTGGATCATCGCTAGAGGGGATCTACTTTGGGTCCTCACGCAATAACGATAATTCGAAAAGAGATTTAGACTATCAACATCTTTATCAAAGATAGATCATAAGACAAGGTAATATTTTTTTGGATCTAATTTAAATTAATTATAAATTTTACGTGAAAAAGATCCTCTTAGGGTTTTGGGCTTTCTATGACAATATTCAATGGAAAAATTTCATTGGTTTTGATATTTACGTCTTGCACAATTGGCGAATGATCTATACGCAATAGTAGTTCGATCTTTCATTTCCAGATTATTCATTCTTTAATCTGAAGTTTAATCAACATGTTTTCAACATTTTAATATTCTTCATTCAAGTTTCCTATTTTCTTAAGGCCTAAGAACTTATGAAGAATGATCGGAGATGTTATTGGGAGGTGCCAAAGTTTTTGGCCAATAGATTGGCTTAAACACTGTGTACCCAAGTTCATTGCACTTGGATGTGTCGCGAGATACACGACATGCCAAACAACTATTACATGTGGTGAATTTATTGTACACCACGTGTAGACTGGGCCAACCTGACACATGGTTTGTCGAATTACATGGTGTGTAGCTAGCGTACACGTCATGTAGTTTACATGGTTTAACAACAAAATTCGTGCGAACAATGTGGTCAAATACACGGTTTCTAATCGCATGAGACTGACATTTTGAATAATTAATGAAACACACAGCGTGTAGCTGATGTACACAACGTGTAACTCATTAATTCTCGCGTCTAAAGAATACGCTGAGTCAATTGGCGGGTTATGAGAACACACGACAGGCAAAACAGACGACATGTAGCCAGAGTACAAATTACGCCGAGTCAATCGACGGGTTATGCGAATACACGACAAGCGGGATACACAACGTGTAACTGGTCAGTACATGTCGTGTAATTTGATTGGGATAAACTTCGAGGCCCCAGAAGTTTATCCCGAATACACAACAAACAAGGTACAGAATATATAACTCATAAGTACACGTCATGTAGTCTCCCAATAAAGGACATTTAAATCACATTAAAATAATTAATTGCAACATTAAAACCTAATTACACTGTTGGCACCAGATGTGTTTGATTATGTAATAAATGTTTTGAAGAATTCATTAATGCTCAATTAATTTATTGTAATTATCTATAATTATTGGTCATGTCATTTTATTTGTCACGAATTCCTTTATGATAGGTATCTTCAAGAGACTTAGGATGATCATTACGATGAAGAGAGTTAATTAATTAATACAAATGTGTTTATCTTAATAATAAAGAATGAATTGAAGTGAACGCTAGTAAATGTACCTTTTCGTATTCATTGCATGTGTATGGTGGTTCATGGGATTTGATCAGAACTATGTATATGTAGGTTTTATTTAATTTTATTTTATTACGCGTGTTTGCAATTATTTATTACTAAATTAAATATGATGGTATGCGCGTAATCTCTCCCTCTTTTATTATGTAGGGCATGCGTGTCCAATGTTATTTATGTAATTTCTATTAACCAATCTTCTGGTTCCCCTCATCTACGTATGAGTTATAGACATATGTAATAAAATGAGTATCCCAAGGCCCAAGAGGCGGTTCAAGACATAACTGAGATGAAACCAACCCATGTGATGCACATGTGGAAAGATGAAATATTGTAACTCATGTCAAGACCACCACAAGAAGTTTTCCCCTAGGGTCAAGGTTCATAAGTTGATTTATTGTCTGCTCAATAAATCAATCATTTGATAAGCTCATGATCGAGTTATTTGTTTATTTCTGTCTTATGAATTATTTATCTTATGGATGAAAAACTGTGATCACATAAATAAATAGACTAATCTGAAAATATGGAATTTTAATAAATGGATTATGCGTAAATATTTTACCAAAACACGGTTACTCACTTTAGTAAAATTCATTTAATATTAACAAGATATGTAAAAGATAAAACAATAAATATTTACGCATAATAAATAAAATCCATCAACTTAATATTAAGTCAGAGTAAGATTTCCATTTCTTAATTAGGATTGAAATCAATAGAACTAAGTGTTTTTCCAACCCTTCTTGGGACACTTAATTTTATAAGGGGAGTTCTTATGAAAGTTTTAGGTTAACTTAACTATTTTACATCAAGAGGAGTAGTCATTACTAGACTTGGTGTAACTTGGAGGCAAGTGTTGAGGAAATATCAGTTAGAATTTTAGGATTGGAGAACTCACTCAATGGATCAAGGATCCGTAAGCCCACAACTGGAAAAAACCTGCCTACTTGAATACCTTTGAGTAATTGATTGAGCCCTTATTTGGGTTATGAGAAGGGGTATATAGGTCTTTTCCATTAGATTGTCCAAGAAACTAGGCATTCTGGGTCCAATAGCGAGGGCTGTTGAAACTTGATAAAATAGCGGGAGACTTGATAAAATTAAATTCACTGTGTCTCACATAAATTGTAAAGTGAAGTACTAATAATATGCTCTTTTATAATTGTAGAATAATCACTAGTGCAGAAAACGTTTTTTACGTCACCATTTTTTACGTCGGTTATATAAAAACGACGTCATAATATGTAAAACGAGGTTTTTTACGTCGGTTATTTAATAACCGACGTAAAAACCTGTGTTCGGTACACCTTTAACGTCGGTTATTTTTATAACCGACGTTATTAATCGCGGTTTTCGAAGGCCTTTTTACGTCGGTTATAAAATAACCGACGTAAAAAAAGAATCCGCAGATGTTTTTGACGTCGGTTATGGAATAACCGACGTAAAAAAACGTGGATTTTGAGCCCTTTATAACGTCGGTTATAAAATAACCGACGTAAAAAAAGAATCAGAGGAAGGTTTTTACGTCGGTTATTGAATAACCGACGTTATAAATGTTTTTAAAAAAATTATAACGTCGGTTATTGAATAACCGACGTGATAACTCATTTAAAAATGTGGATTGTCATTCGCGAGTTTACCTTCGACAGTCGCGACTCGTCTCTCTCGCACGTAAACCCGAATCGGCTCGTCCATTTCGTTGGTTTAGATTCGTTTTGCGATCATCGTTTCTCATATTTAATCTCCTCGGATCAATCATCTAAACTCGCAGCACTCAGGTAATCCTCCCACTCGTTCGTTTTTTTTCGCGGATAGTATATATATATGTGTTGTGATTTTTTTGTTGAAACTAGCTAAGATTCTTCGATTGCGAACCCTTTTAACTCGTTTTGGCACCATAATCTTATTTATCATCCCTAGATCTATTTGTTCGACTTGCAATATTGACTAATTTTATGATTTCACTAATTTTTCATCGTTTTCTATAAATCCCCGAGAGGGTTGGGGCGTGTCCATTTGGATGGGTTGCCCTTTTACAGTTGTTACTACTTTATTCACACACAACCATGGCATAGGTGCATGGATTTGGGATCACATCACCATTTTCACCCCCTGCAAACAAAGTTTCACGAGGAGGACTCGCCAGATTTCCCCTCGGCATGTTAAAAATTTTAGATACCCTCTTTTCAGCAAGTAAAAAATTAACTAGTTTTTTCTTCACTACTTATCCTAAACAAATAAAACCACCATTCTTTCTAGAACCTCTACTAGATCCATTGCATCCATCAACATACATATTTGGATCTGAAAGCATCCCTTAAGCCTTATGTTCGATGCTAACATCCTTTACTGATCTATAGAAAATATGATGGTCTGCTAAGCTCTCCATTTAAAAGTCAAACCCCACCAATTATTCATCCTCATCATGAGAAAATGGCACAACATCTGAATTTCTGATTCAATCTCTTGGGTCACTGAACAAACATTAACTCCTTCAAATCCACACCTGGAATAGACAACCTAATGTCAAGTTCCTTCTCTATCTATTGAAACTCAATTCTTTCTCCACACCTAAAAACATTCTTTGAATGGCCCAACTTCTTGTTATGGTAAATTTTCAGTGATTCCAGGGGGGTGGGAGGGCTATCAAGAGGGTTGGGGGGTGTCCAGGGGGGTGTCCAAGGGGGTAGGGTGTGGGGGGTGGTGTCCAGGAGGGGTGGGGGGCTGTCCAGAGGGGTCGGGGGGTGTCCAGGGGGGTTTACAAGGGGGTGGGTGGGTGTGGGGGGCTGTCCAAGGGTGTGGGTGGGTGTTAGGGGGTGTCCAGGGGGGTGTCCAAGGGGGTAGGGGGTGGGGGTGGTGTTTAGGAGGGGTGGGGGGGCTGTCCAGAGGGTTGGGGGGTGTCCAGGGGGGTGTCCAAGCAGGTCGGGGGTGGGGGGTTGTGTCCAGGAGGGGTGGGGGGCTGTCCAGAGGGGTCGGGGGGTGTCCAGGGGGGTTTACAAGGGGGTGGGTGGGTGTGGGGGGTTGTCCAAGGGTGTGGGTGGGTGTTGGGGGGTGTCCAGGGGGGTGTCCAAGGGGGTAGGGGGTGGGGGTGGTGTTTAGGAGGGGTGGGGGGGCTGTCCAGAGGGTTGGGGGGTGTCCAGGGGGGTGTCCAAGCAGGTCGGGGTGGGGGGTTGTGTCCAGGAGGGGTGGGGGTGCTTTCTAGAGGGGTCGGGGGCTGTCCAGAGGGGTCGGGGGGTGTCCAGGGTGGTGTCCAAGGGGATGGGTGGGTGTGGGGGGCTGTCCAAGGGGGTGGCGGCCTGTCCAGAGGGGTCGGTGGGGTGTCCAGGGGGTGTCCAAGGGGTTGGATGGGTGTGGGGGGCTGTCCAAGTGGGTGGCGGCCTCTCCAGAGGGTATTTGGGGTTGTCCGGGTGGGTGGGGGGGGGGGCTGTCCAGAGGGTTGGGGGATGTCCAGGGGGGTGTCCAAGGGGGTAGGGGGTGGGGGGTGGTGTCCAGGAGGGGCGGGGGGCTGTCCAGAGGGGTCGGGGGGTGTCCAGGGGGGTTTACAAGGGGGTGGGTGGGTGTTGGGGGGTGTCCAAGGGGGTAGGGGGTGGGGGTGGTGTTTAGGAGGGGTGGGGGGCTGTCCAGAGGGTTGGGGGATGTCCAGGGGGGTGTCCAAGTAGGTCGGGGGTGGGGGGTTGTGTCCAGGAGGGGTGGGGGTGCTTTCTAGAGGGGTTGGGGGCTGTCCAGAGGGGTCGGGGGGTGTCCAGGGTGGTGTCCAAGGGGATGGGTGGGTGTGGGGGCTGTCCAAGGGGGTGGCGGCCTGTCCAGAGGGGTCGGTGGGGTGTCCAGGGGGGTGTCCAAGGGGGTGGATGGGTGTGGGGGGCTGTCCAAGTGGGTGGCGGCCTCTCCAGAGGGTATTTGGGGTTGTCCGGGTGGGTGGGGGGGCTGCCCAGAGGGTTGGGGGATGTCCAGGGGGGTGTCCAAGGGGGTAGGGGTGGGGGGTGGTGTCCAGGAGGGGTGGGGGGCTGTCCAGAGGGGTCGGGGGGTGTCCAGGGGGGTTTACAAGGGGGTGGGTGGGTGTGGGGGGTTGTCCAAGGGTGTGGGTGGGTGTTGGGGGGTGTCCAGGGGGGTGTCCAAGGGGGTAGGGGGTGGGGGTGGTGTTTAGGAGGGGTGAGGGGGCTGTCCATAGGGTTGGGGGTGTCCAGGGGGGTGTCCAAGCAGGTCGGGGGTGGGGGGTTGTGTCCAGGAGGGGTGGGGGGCTGTCCAGAGGGGTCGAGGGGTGTCCAGGGGGGTTTACACATCGATTTGTTTTATATTTCAAAATTGTTTACATTCAAATTATGATTTTTTTCATATAAACATATATTTGTCTTATCTAAAAAATATATATATTTTTGCTATTTGTTATAGGTAATAATGAGTCGAAGTTGGATTACGGCACATCGAATGAGCAATGAATATGAGGAAGGTGTTGATGCCTTTTTGGAATTTTCTAAACGAAATGTTCCAAGTAGTGACATTTTTTTCTGTCCATGCCTGAAATGTCTGAATATGAAGAAGTTGAAAAGTAGAGAGATAAAAGATCATCTGATTTGTCATGGTTTCAATCCGAGTTACAACCCTTGGATTTGGCATGGCGAAACTGGACAGAATGTCGCTGATGATAATGAATCGCAAGATGGTAACTCCGATGGAATTGAAGAAATGATTCGCGATATTGTAGCAGAACAAATTGAGATAGAACCGACAGTTGCACGTCTATATGGTGATGCCGAAAAACCATTATATCCTGGTTGTACAGATTTTACGGTTTTTTCGGCGGTGTTAAGATTGATTAACCTGAAAGCGAAACATGGATGGAGTGACAGAAGTTTTACAGAGCTTCTACAATTGATGAAAGACATTCTTCCAAAAGATAACGATCTTCCAGATTCACATTATAAGGCCAAAAAAATATTATGCCCGATGGGATTGGGATACAGGAAAATACATGCATGTCCGAATGACTGCATTATATATAGGAAGAAATATGAATTTCTGAAAGAGTGTCCTAAATGTGGGACATCACGGTATAAGGTGAAAGAAAAATCACAAGCTGATGTAGAGATTACAAAGCTCCCTTCAAAGGTATTTTGGTATCTTTCTATAATTCTTCGTTTCAAACGTTTATTTGCTAATTCACATGATGCAAAAAGGTTAAGATGGCATGCTGATGAGCGGGTATGTGATGGAAAAATACGTCATCCAGCTGATTGTCCACAATGGAAGAAAATTGATGCCCAGTACCCTACATTTGGAAATGAAATTAGAAATCTGAGACTAGGCTTGTGCACAGATGGAATGAATCCATACCGAACCCTCAGTAGCACACATAGTTCATGACCTGTTTTATTGGTAATTTACAACCTCTCTCCTGAAGTTTGTATGAAGCGAAAATATGTCATGTTGAGTATCATGATCTCTGGTCCAAAGCAACCCGACAATGATATTGATGTATACTTGTCACCGCTGATTGATGATTTGAAACTGTTATGGGCTGATGGTATTAGGGTGTATGATTTTTATAAAATGGAATATTTTCAACTGCATGCAGTGCTTCTATTCACTATAAATGACTTCTCAACATATGGAAATTTGTCTAGATACAGTGTTAAAGGGCATAAAGCATGTCCAATTTGCGAACAACATACGTCATATTGTTAATTGCATCATGGGAGGAAAACAGTGTACATGGGTCATCGAAAGTTTTTGCCTATGGATCACCCTTATAGAAGACTAAAAAGGCATTCAATGGCTCACAAGAATTTGATACTGCTCCAAAACCTTTATCCCCAGATTTGTATTTTGAGAGGGTGAAAAACCTTGATGTGACATTGGGAAAGACACAGAAATCTGGTAATGATAGACATATTTGGAAGAAAAGGTCAATATTTTTTGAGCTACCATATTGGAGGTATCATGAAGTCAAACATAATATTGATGTCATGCACGTGGAGAAGAATATCTGTGATTCTTTGATCGGAACATTGCTAGATATTAAAGGAAAGACAAAAGATGGGTTGAATGCAAGGTTAGACCTACTATCAATGGGAATACGTTTGGAGTTAGCTCCCACTCCTAAAGGAAGACGAACATTTCTTCCCCCGGCTTGTCATACATTATCGAAGAGGGAGAAAAGTAGCTTCTGTCAGTGTCTTCATGATATCAAAGTGCCTCAAGGTTATTCTTCAAATGTAAAAAATTTTGTCTCATTGAAAGACTTGAAGTTGATAGGTATGAAATCACATGATTGTCACGTCATGATGCAACAAATTCTACCAGTTGCACTGCGTGGAATATTGCCCATCTGTGTCAGAAAGACTATAATGAGGTTGTGTTATTTTTTCAATTCAATTTGTAACAAGGCGATTGATGTGAATGATTTGAACATTTTGGAAAAGGATGCAATTTTTATACTTTGTCATTTGGAAATGTATTTTCCTCCAACTTTTTTTGATATGATGGTGCATTTAATGATTCATCTGGTTCGAGAAATAAAGCTTTGTGGACCTGTATATCTTCGTTGGATGTATCCTTTTGAAAGGTATATGAAAATATTAAAGGGATATGTTAAAAATCCATATCGACCTGAAGCCTCCATTATTGAAAAGTATATTTCTGAGGAGGTAGCAGAGTTTTGTACGAGCTACTTGGCTACGGCGCAACACATAGGTTTGCCTCCATCTCGCCATGAACGGGTTAATAATGAGGGAAAGGGGATTCGTGGCTTGAAAGTCAAATCACTGTCAGCTGAACAGATGAAGAAGTTAGAATCATACATCTTGAATAACATAGCTGATGTTCAACCGTATATCACATTGCATATTAATGAGTTGAAACAATGTCATCCAAAGAAGAAAGAAATGTGGATTTTGAATGAACACAACAAAACTTTTTTGCCATGGTTTAAAAAGACCTTGCTTGGTAGATCAGATGTATCAGATACATTAAAATGGATAGTGGGTGGTCCATCTTTAAATGTGATAACATGGTCCGCTTATGACATTAATGGCTATACATTTCATACGAAAGCTCAGGACAACAGAAGTGCAGTTCAGAATAGTGGTGTATTGGTGTTTGCAGAAGCAATGCATTTTTCGAGTGCTAAGGACAGAAACCCAATTTCGGCATCAAGTGCATATTATGGAGTGATTGAAGACATATGAGAGGCTGATTACTTTAAAATTAAAGTTCCTGTTTTTAACTGTAAATGGTTTATCGGTAACAACAGTGTCAGACACGATGAATTTGGAATGACACTTGTTAATCTGAATAGATTGGAAGACACAGCTGATTCTTTTATAATGGCAACACATGCCAAACAAATTTTCTATGTAGTAGATCAATCAGATATGCAGTGGACTGTTGTTTTACAAGGGAAAAAACAATATGTTGGTGAGGATGAATTTGATGAAGATGCTGATTTATGTGAGATCCCTACTTCCATGGAAAGATTAACAGAACATAATGATGAGTATGTTGAAGACATGGTTTGTGCCATAAGGAACGATCACGACGAAGGAATTTGGGAAAACAATCCAACTGTACATTCCTAAAATTACAGGTAACACGTAATTATTTCTTGTTTACATTTAGTTTTTTCATATAATGTTAGATATTGTAAATTTTTTACTTATTAAAACATGTATCAAACCAAAATGATAAAACAATAAAAACCGTAAAGAGGAGAAGTCCTGGGCGCACCGGTTGGCCGGTGGTGGACCACCGGTTGGCCGGTGGTCCAGACAGCAAAGCTCTCTGGTCCACCGGCCGGCCGGTGATGAGCCAGCGGCCGGCCGGTGGTCCAGACAGAGAGGAAGGCTCTCTGTCTGGTCCACCGGCCGGCCGGTGGTGATCCAGCGGCCGGCCGGTGGTCCAGACAAAGAGGAAGGCTCTCTGTCTGGTCCACCGGCCGGCCGGTGGTGATCCAGCGGCCGGCCGGTGGTCTAGACAGAGAGGAAGGCTCTCTCTGTCTGGACCACCGGCCGGCCGCTGGTGATCCAGCGGCCGGCCGGTGACACCAGGCAGTGGGCAAGTCTACTGCCTGGGTCCTCCGGCTGGCCGGTGAGCTCACACCGGCGGACCGGTGGACTCAGTGAGTCCACTTTTCAGCTTTCTTGGGCCAACTCCTTGGCAACCTTTTGCCTATCAACAAAAACACTTGAAAACAAGTTAGAACATAATAAGAGTGATTGTGATCATTAAAATCCAAGAGAGAGGGGTACAACAGACTGTGTTTACCATGTTTATCATTGTTTAACATGCTTACCATATTACCAATGTTTAATATTATGTAATTTAGTACACTTTTCTATTTTTTGATTAAGTAGTATTACAATATTTGAATTTGTATATTTGTGAACTAATGTTTGTTTTTTTGATTTGAAGGAAAATGACAGATCAACCAGTTGATCAACCACATGATTCTGGAGATGAGCATATTGGTCATACATCTGGGGAGGAACATTCACATGATCCTATTACGAAAAAGAGTTCAAAGGTTGGTAAGCGTGGGTGCACACGTTTACCAAAATTATCACTTGCCCGTACGAATGAGGAGAGGATAGTCGTGGAGTTTGATGATGATGATCTTCCTAGAGGTCCAAATGCTAAAGATTTTAAGGGTTTTGTAGCAACTCAGGCTAAGAGCAAAGTAAGCATTCTCTATGATGATTGGAGAAGTGTGGATAAGGCGATAATTTCTCAGCTGTGGGAGACCATTTTGGTAAGATCTTTTTCTATTGTTTGACTGTTCTTTAAATGTTTCTAGTATATATAATATTTTTAACCTCTTTTTTATCAGATGACATTTAATATTCCTGACACTGGAGGAGTCAGGAAGAAATGCTTATCGTTGGCTGCTAGGAGATGGAGGGATTTCAAATCAACCCTCTCATCTGATTTCATTTATGGTCATAGGAGTCGTGAGAATCCATGTCGTATATATCCTTTTATAGATGAAGACACATGGAGACAATTTTTTGAAAGTAGAAGAAAAGAATCATTTTTGGTAAAGGCAATGTAAACTTTTATAAGCTTTCTTATATAAATGATCTTATTATTGTTTTGTTAATGATTACTTATTCTTAATTTACAGCAAACAAGGAAAGCTCATCAAGAGATCCAATCTAAAAATGTATACCCTCATAGTTTATCTCGGGGAGGGTATGCATTATTGGAAGAACAAATGATGGCAGAAAAATTTCAACAACTAAGAGCTGAGTCTTCAAGCTCTGGAGAGGTGGCCCCTCCATCCCCTCCATCTAGACATGAGAAATGGAAAAGAGCTCGGAAGGGCAAAAAAGGACAATATCTTTCGGAATAATCGAGACTCGTAGTTGAGAGGATTGTAAGATATCTATTTTATTTATTTAAGTTTACTATTTTCGTCATATATTTCCAATCATTATAGAAATGTTCAATTAATTATTACAGGACTCTCTTGAGGAGTAGAGTTCACAGGGGACATTTACACCATCTGGGAGGGAAGATATTTTATCTGTGGCATTGGGAAAGCCCGAACATCCTGGCCGTGTAAGAGGATATCCGGCAGGTGTATCGGTAAGAAAAGTGTTGCCACGTTCCTCAACTTCTAACGTTGAGGGAGTTTATAAAAAAAAATAGAATCCTTGGAGGCTGAAGTCCATAATATTAATGCGACAATGGAGGACAAGATTAGAGCATCGGTGCAGTTTATGTTTGCAGACTTGCAAAGACAATTTCAGGGTGCAGCTCCCACTCCACCTCTCCCAGTAGCTCCCACTCCCCCACCTCAGCCTGCGGACCCCATTTTTGATCCTCCTCCTCCGCCGCAGCTACCTACTTATTGTGAGTTGTATGTTGATGATCCTCAACATCATATAGTTGCATATGGGATGGTATATTGTATAGGAGATACAGTTCATCATCAACAGTTAGAGGTAGAGAATCAGAGGGTCACTGTACAGGATATTATAGATAGATCAGCTCGGATACCATTACCTACAGATGAGGTGACGACAGTTGGACATAGTATCGGCCATTTTTTACTTTGGCCATCCAGACTTCTTCGACTCATTACCATAGAGGTATGGATGTTATATCTTTTATTTTATATTTTTATTAATGTTTTATCATTTGAAAACTAATATATTTTTCAATTTATTTTTACAGGAATACTTCAAAGGTAAAGAAATACTGTATAGACAACAACAAAGACAGATAGCTATGACATCAGATGCAGATACTAGCAGTCTTGACAAATTGTCAAGATATTCAAATTTGTTGGCGGATCATTATGACTTTACAATGGAAGCTCATGTCTGTGGACGTGAACTAAGTGTGGGGATTATGAAAACTGATATCATGGAGTTTGTCACTGGAGATAAGTTGGGCATCAACGTGGTGCAAATTTTTATCATGTAAGTCTTAACACCTTTTCCTTGCGTTATATTTATTAAAAATGTATACTTATGTCTACTTTGTATTAGGTATCTGTATAAAATTTGTGAGAGGAATGAGCTGACAGATGTATATGGATTCGTGGACCCACAATTGATTTCCCCTGAAGCATGTGCATTGGATGAGGAACAAAGAATGATTTATATTGCTGATAGATTTGAAAAGAATGTAATCACACAGTGTTGGATGATGCCTTTTTGTGAGAGGTATGAAACACATCCCTCTCAAAGAGTTAATTATCTTTTAACATAAAAAACCACTAACGTTAAATTTCCTTTTATCAGGGATCATTGGATGTTAGGGGTTTTTTGCCCTAGGGAGAAAGCACTTTATTGGATATGCTCTCTCCATGATGATGTGCGAGAAAGTTTTAAGAATATATTGGAAACGTAAGTTTCAATTTCACAATAGTTTTATATATTATAATGAATTTTAAATTTACCCCATTCGTATTATTTTCTAACAGGGCATGGGTCCACTTTCGAAAAAGCGCAAAGAAAAGGAATTTCAAGATCAAATATGTACATGCGAAGGTAAATATCCATTTATAATTTGTACATTTTGATTTATTACATAAAAATAATATATTGAATTTACACTCATTCAAACAGAAATGTCATGAGCAACAAGACATCATCGAATGCGGATATTACATGTTAAGATTTATGTATGAAATAATAACAACTGGGACAGTTCTGAGTTTTGACCTGGTAAGATTTCCTCTTTCTCATAATATTTCAATTTGATTTATTCATTATACACGTTGACTACTATCATTTTCCTTTGTAGCTTTTTGATGACCCTCAACCCTTTACTGCTGAAGATATCAAACACTTACAAGTGGAGTGGTCAAATTATTTTACAGGTTTGATTGACTTTTAGTTGTTTGTAATGTAAAATGTAATTTTGAATATTGTCAATGTAATTGTGTATTTCGTAGTCGTTTAGGTTGGATTTAGTTTTTTTTGAAGTTGACAGTGTAAGTTTTGAATGTTATATAAGTGAATGTTTAATTTTTCTCTACTTCTTGTTTTGGTCTACTGTTGATGGTTTTTCTGGTCTGGATTTTGGTATGGGGGGAGAGGTTCCAAGGGGGTGGGTGGGTGTTTGGGGGGTGTCCAAGGGATATGGGAGGGGTGTCCAAGGTGTGTTTGGGGCTGTCCTAGGGGTCGGGGGGGGGGGGGTGTAAATGAGGGTGGGGGTGTCCAAGGGGTGGGGGGTGTCCAAGGGATATGGGAGGGGTGTCCAAGGTGTGTTTGGGGCTGTCCAAGGGGTCGGTTGGGTGTAAATGAGGGTGGGGGGGGGGGCTTTCCAAGGGGTGGGGGGTGTCCAAGTGGTGGGGGGGGGGGGGTGTCCAAGGGATATAGGAGGGGTGTCCAAGGAGTGTTTGGGGCTGTCCAAGGGGATGGGGGGGTTTCCAAGGGGTCGGGGGGTTTCCAAGGGGTCGGGGGGTGTCCAGGGGGTGGGGGGGCTGTCCAAGGGGTGGGGGGGTGTCCAAGGGGTATGGTAGGGGTGTCCAAGGGGTGTTTGGGGCTGTCCTAGTGTTCGGGGGGTGTAAATGAGGGTGGGGGGCTGTCGAAGGGGTGGGGGGGGTGTCCAAGGGGTGGGGGGGTGTCCAAGGGATATGAGAGTGGTGTCCAAGGTGTCTGGGAGTTCTGTCCAAGGGGCCGGTTGGGTGTAAATGAGGGTGGGGGGGCTGTCCAAGGGGTGGGGGGTGTCCAAGGGGTGGGGGGTGTCCAAGGGATATGGGAGGGGTGTCCAAGGGGTGTTTGGGGCTGTCCAAGGGCTCGGGGGGGTGTCCAGGGGTCGGGGGGGGGTCCAAGGGGTCTGGGAGGGCTGTCAAGGTGTGGGGGGTGTCCAATGGGTGTTTGAGGCTGTACTAGGGGTCTTGGGGTGTAAATGAGGGTGGGGGGGCTGTCCAAGGGGTGGGGGTGTCCAAGGGATATGGGAGGGGTGTCCAATGGGTGTTTGAGGCTGTACTAGGGGTCGTGGGGGTGTAAATGAGGGTGGGGGGGCTGTCCAAGGGGTGGGGGGTGTCCAAGGGTTGTGGTGGGGCTCCAATGTGGTGGGGGAGGGCTGGCCAGGTTGTTAGGTGGGTATAGATGAGTGTGGGGTTCAGTTGGGGCTTGGGGGAGGGCTGACATGGTTATTTTTGTTGTTTGGTTTCTGGTTGCTTTTTGGTGAGAGCAGTGCAAATATTTTTTTTAAAAAATATATCGCTTTCACGTTGGTTATTTTATAACCGACGTGGTAAATAAATCGGTAGGGGTTTATCACGTCGGTTTTTTCGAGAACCGACGTGATAAACCGTTCCTGGGCCTTTTATCACGTCGGTTCTTAATATAACCGACGTGCTAAAAGGCCTGAGAATCAATTTACCACGTCGGTTATTGGATAACCGACGTGCTAAAACGTTTCCCAGGCCTTTTTATCACGTCGGTTATTTAAGAAACCGACGCGATAATAGGCCCGGGGAAGGGTTAATCACGTCGGTTATGTCATAACCGACGTGATAAACGACATCCCAGGCGTTTTATCACGTCGGTTTAGAAAATAACCGACGTGATAAACCCCCCCGCGCATATTTATCACGTCGGTTATTATATGAACCGACGTGATAAACACCGTGATGTTAGGGATGTTACGTCGGGTTTTAAATAACCGACGTAAAAAACGTTATTTATAACGTCGTCCGTGTTAACGTCGCCTAAAAACCGACGTAAATAATGAAAAATAACCGACGTAAAAAATGTTTTCTGCACTAGTGAATGGTATGTTCATCAACTACATTATCTCTACAATCAATTTTGGAGAAATATCATCCCCTTACTGAAAATAACTTCTAGTAATGGTTCAAACACCTACAAGTTGTGTTGTGTCATGAACGGAAATCTTACGTGCTAGAATCATCACAACCTGATCCGCCTATAAATGAGGCGAGTGATGAAGATTTCATTGTCTATGATAAACAGTTTAACAACGCAGTCGACGCTCAATGTTTAATGCTTTCATCAATGTCTAATGAACTCATGAAGTCACATAAGGACATGGATGCCTATAGCATGCTCAAACATCTCTACGGTTTATATCAGGAGAGTGATAGACATGAACACTTTGAGATGTTCGGGGTGCTCTTTCAGAGTGATCTTGGAGAAAGTGTGTCATCTGGGCCTCACGTAGTCAAACACATTGGCTACATTGAGCGCTTATAGGTTCTAGGGTTTAAATTGCTTGAAGAATTGCACATAAATCTCATTATTACATCACTTCCTCAGAGTTTCTCCAACTTTGTTGTTAATTTTAATATAAAAAACATTGAGAAGTCTCTTTCAGATCTTCTCACACTGCTTCCCCAAGTTTATAAGGTGACAAATCGTGAAAATCCTTATATACTAATGGTGAATAAAAGGAATGGTCAGATGAAGATCTCTAAGTCCAAAACTTTTTTGCAACATCCTTCCAAGAAAGGAAAGATCTAGAGAAAAATAAGGGAACATGATGTTGTATGTTTCGCATGTGGTAAGAAGATCCACTAGAAGAAAAATTGTAACCGAGTAAAGAAGTAAGGAGAAGCTTCAGGTGCATTTGTTATCAAGTGAAATTTATATTTTTATAGAAATTAGATATTAGATACAACATTTGGTGCTCACATATGTATTAAAATACACGAACCAAGTATATTTTAGAAGATTTCACGAGGTGAGGTAGACTTACATGCGGCCAACAGAGCCAGTCTTGTTGTTGTGGCTATTGGAGACCACCACCTCACATTGTTGATGAGAATAATCTTGATTTTAAAAGATTGTTATTATGTGTCATATGTTACCAAAAACATTTTTTTTGTATCCAAACTTGATATAGATGGATTTATTTTCAAATTTTTGAATTCTTTTATAAGGACAACATTTTTATGGTAAGATACATTTAAATAATAGTATTTATGTGTTGGATTACACAAACCAAGTAATGATAATCGATAACGAAACTAATTCACATGATTCATACAATACCCAACTATAGCATCACCGGCTAGGTCATGTAAACGAAAATCAATTGAAAAAATTACCCAAAGATGGATATTTAGATTCCTTTGAACTAAAACCACTTGGTATATGTCACACATGTTTACAAGGAAAAATTACCAAAACTCCATTTAGTAGAAAATGTTAAAGGGTCAAGGAACTTCTTGAATTAGTTCATACCGATGTGTGTGGAACATTTTCCGTTAAAGTGGGGGTTGAGTATTCATACTTCATAACTTTTACTGATGATTTTAATAGATATGGATTTGTCTACCTAATGAGTTATAAGTCATATTTTTTTGAAAGTTTTAAAGAATATAAGAATGAAATTGAGAACCAGTTTGATAAGAAGATTAAGAAACTTCGATCAAACCGTAATGGAGAATATCTTAATCAAGACTTCATTGATTATTTATGGGAGTTTGAGATTTTATCTCAACTCACTGCTCCTTATACACCTCAATGGAATGATGTAAGCGAAGGGAGGAACCACATATTATTATACATGGTGAGATCAATGATGAATCATGCAAGTCTTCCATTATCCTTTTGGGGATACGTGTTATAGAAAATATCACATATACTAAACCAAGTGTCAAGGAAAGTGACAAATGGTATTACATATGAAATTTGGTATAGAAGAAAATATGTGCGGGGTTGTGAAGCGTTTGTTAAGGTCTCTTTAGGCAATAAACTTTTACCCCAAGATACAAAATGTACCTTTATAGGATATGCTAAGAAAATAATGGGATATTGCCTATACAACCCCTCAAACAAAAAGGTAATTGTGGAAAAAAATGTCATGTTCCTTGATAGGGATCTCATCACTAAAAGAGATAGTGAGGGCGAGATAAACTTTGATGAAGTTCAGGCTCAAGGTACACAAAAGTTGGCATATGAACAAATTTCACAAAGCCTCGCGGAAGAAGAAAATCTGAAGGCACAAGTAATGCTAGGAGTACAAGAGAATTAAAGAACCTGAAAGATATGATTTTCTAGTCACTGAGAATGGTGAATCATTATTAGTTGATAATAATGATCATGTAACCCACAAGGAAACAGTAAGTGGCACAGATGTTTCCAAGTGACAAGAAGCTATGAAATTTTGAAATGGATTTCATGTACCAAAACCAAGTCTAGATTTTGGTAGATCCTCCAGTGGATGTAGATCTCATTCATTGTAAATGGATATTCAGGAAGAAACTAGATATGGATGGACATACCAATACTTATGAGGCACAACTGGTTGCAAAAGTGTTCAAACAACATCAAGTTATAGACTACGACTAAAAATTTTCACATGTTATGCTGAAATCTATCAAAATTTTACTTACTATTGTAGATTACCACGACTATGAGATTTTGTAAATGGATGTCAAAACAACCTTCCTTAATAAGAACCTTCAGGAAGGTGTCTATATTAAGGGTTTGTGACTCCAAAGGATGCCAACAAGGTATGAAAATTGAAAAATATATTTATGTATTAAATCAAACATCTAGGTCATTGATAGAGCGCTGTCGTGGGTGCCCTCAAATGATTAGTGTGATTTGGGGTACTTAGGTGCAGCAGAGTGGCTGACCAAGGTCGTCTCTCAAAGGAGGAAGTGAATTTAACAACTTATTAGAGGTATTCTAAAAAGAAATAAAATAGAAGAGTAAAAACACTACTTTAAAGGATTGGGGTTTGTTGTAGTTTATGAATCTAGAAGAAGTTTGCTGGAAGAAGATTGTATAATTTTTTTTTGTTTTTAGTTTTGAAATGAATTTCAATTTAAATGACACAACAAGAAGATGTTTTTTTTAGAAATCTATTTAAAAAGCGTAATCGATCTAACTCTACCACTTCACTTTATTATTAATAATTATCATTTAAATTAACATTCACTTATTTATGATCCCTTAATTTGTTAAATCCCGAACCCTACAAGAATTAACTTTACCACAAAGATGATGTGAATTTAAACCTAGGCTAACTTCGGAACATGCAATCGCAACACCCTGCTTTGATTGATGTTCTAAGATTAGATTATGTTCAGTGGTAAATTAAGGCACATATCCATTCTGGAAATGAGGATGAATTGTGTTTAGGGATTATATTTGAACTCTACAAATTTATCCCATGTGGTCTTGTATTACCGATTAAGATCGCGCTCTCACAATTTACACAAAATCCTGACCTCGCGTGTTTTTGTGTTAATTGTTCAATTGCTTGCTTAGTTTCTTACAATTTAAAAACACAATTCATGAATCATATTAAGTGAATTACAGTAGCTCAATGATTCAAAATAATTAAATGAAGAGGGTAGAAGATAGATCGATTACTAAAAGACTACTCTTTCATGGGTGACGTAATCATTGTAGAAGCGTTTTGCATGTGCAAAGGTTTATAATGGGTATAACCCAATAACGCTTCTACTCAAGAATTCCAGCCCAAAGAGGAAGATTAATATAAGAAGAAATTTAAACAAAACAGAAGAAAAGAGAAGAAATAAAAGAAGAACAATGAAGTTTATTACACAAATGAAAAAATTACAAAATGAAGAAGAGAAGGAGGTTTCGATGAGGGGATCCTTGCTTCAAGATATAACCCTCTTACAATGGTTGGAGAATTTGGGTGAAACAAATTCTCCTCTTCCTCCAATCTCCCAATGCACGTCTCAACCCCTCCAAATGAGAAAAACTCCAATTTATAGAGGGGAGGGGAGGAGAGGTTACAAGTGGTTTCAAGTGTGAATGTGGAAATTCGGCCAAATATTTTATTCCAAATTACACCGCCCATTTGACCACCAAAACGCGTGAATTGGCCGGCCTTCCAGAAGGATAAAATGTGCGGATATGGGTCCTATATCGCCTCTACAAATTTGGGCTCAATACAGGCCCATATGAAGGAGTTATGACCGAAATACAGAAGCTTTTCCATTCTGGCGAGCTCAGCCCAACTTTGAATTCATGGACCAATTTCAACAACCAAATGAACTCTTTAGCTCCAGTGTCCTGAATAAAAGTTGTAGATAATTAAGTTATGAACACTTTTACAAAATTTAAAATTCAAATAATAAATATAAAAATATTTATCTTTGAAATACTACAATGAACTATAAAGGGTAAAACTGGAATTTTCATCAAATATTCAAATGAATGATCTAATCCCAAATACTTTCTAATTAAACATATTTAACACAATGTGAGGGAATTATATCATTTATTATCAATAAAATATTCAATAAAATAGTGTTTTATCAGTCATGGAACATTTGGTTTGATGAAACCATAACGGAATTTGGTTTCACAAAGAACGAATGTGGGCCTTGTGTTTATAAACAATTTAGTGGGGTTGTGATCATTTTCTTAATAGTTTATATCAATGACATACTACTTATTGGAAATGAGTGTTGGATTGGTGTAGCCCAATCTGTTTTAGATGATGTTGGGCTAAATGCTTGTGGCCCATATTGAACATCAGGCCGCAACTCTGTACTAAGCTCGTTGGGGGTTGCATGGGGAAATGTGCCCCTGCTTCGGAGGTTCAAGGGATGAAGGCCACCATCCCAAATTTTAGGGGCACTGTAATAACTCTGACTGACTATAGAAAAGCCGACCGGCTGACACCGACAAAGAACTGTAGCAGTGTAGATTTTGACATGACTAGTGCAGTAGTGCGGACTTTGGAGACAATAGTATTGTAACTCCGTAAACTTCCAGTCGTCGGCCACGATAGCAGCTTGGACTGGGATGGTTGCGACACTATAGCGACACAGACTTCCAACCACCGTTCACTGTAGCAGTGTAGACTTTCTGTGCAGTTGGTGACACAATACTTCATTTTCTTTTTTAGCCTATTTCAGTTTAGGGGTTCTGTGTGTGAAACTATGATATTCTCCCTATTATTTGTGTTCCTGAAACTAGTGAAATTTTTTCTCTTCGTAGACGTATGGATCATTTACCAAATCACTTAAATCTATGTGTCCCAAGATCTTCTTCTCATTCTTTTGTTTTTTTTCCTCTTACTCTTCTATGAATCTTATTTCATTGCTCCCAGTGTTTTCTGCAAAAAATGGTATTGGTGCTTGAGTTTGGATTTCCCAAATTGAACGATGGTCGTAGAAGAAGCCAAGGTGAAGATCGATTACTTCAATGGAGATGACTTCAGTTACTAGTGGATGAAAATAGATGACTATCTTTATCAGAAAAAGATGCACTTGCCGCTTTTGGGTATAAAGTAAACAAACATGGAGCAGACAGAGTGGGAGATTCTGGATCGACAGAATTTGGGATTTGTCTGCCTTACATTGGAAAAAAATGTGGCATTCAACATCAGAGAGAAGACAAGGATTGAGCTAATGAAATATCTCACGAATATGTATGTGAAGTATTCAATGTCAAACAAAGTGTACCTGATGCGACGATTGTTCAATCTAAAAATGATTTAAGGGAGGATTGTTGAAGACCACATCAACGAATTCAACACCATCATCAATCAGTTGACATCGGTGTATATTGCGGTTGATGATGAGGTATGTGCACTGGTTTTACTGTCTTCATTACCTGACAGTTGGGAATCAACTGTAACAGTTGTGAGTAGTTCTTCAGGGAATACAAAGGTGGTTCTGAAGGATGTGTGAGACTTGATCCTCAACGAGGATATATGAAGAAGAGAATCAGGAAGATTCTCTGGTTTTTCTTTGAACATAGAAGTAAGATAAAGATATGCATAGCGAGATAATTGTAGAGGATGACAAAATCAAGAGGAAAGAGCTGACACAAGGCTAAGGGGACCGATCCTACCTATTGGATTTGCAAGAATAAAGGACGTGTTAAGAAAGAGTGCAGCGAAAAACAGAAGTCACCTAAAAACATTGGAGAAAACACGACAGTTGAAGGAATGGATGATGTGTTGCTGTTGAATATGGACAGCCTGATGAAGTCTTGAATTTTAGACTTAGGGGTGTTTTTCCATTCCACATCAGAGAAGGGTTTCTTAAGCAATTTTGTTTTTGGAAATTTTGGCAGGTGCATCTTGCTGATGATGAAACCTTGTAAATCGTGAGGAAGGGCGATGCATAGATCAAGACCAACAATGAGAGTTTTTTAGTTCCAGAAAACGTGAGGTATATATCTGCTTTAAGAAGAAATCTTATTTTTTTGGGTATCTTGATGATGAAGGCTTCAGTACCATGTTTACTGGTGGTGTTTGGAAGATTACCAAGGGATCTATGGTCGTAGCTTGGGGAGAAAAGAATGGTACCCTGTATAACATGACAGAGACTAGCATGGACATGCTTGCATAAATAAACTCTATTGGGGATTCAAAATTATGACACTACAGGTTAGGCCACACGAGTGAGAAGACGGTGAAAGTGCTGGAGACAAAAGGAATTCTACCGGAGCTAAAGTCAGTGGAAGTTGGTTTATGTGAATATTTCATCCTTGGAAAGTAGAAGAAGGTATTATTTGCTAAAAGAGGCAGAACACTAAAGGTTGGGAAGCTGGACCCGGTGCACACAAATGTTTGGGGTCCTGCACTAGTACATTCCCACTGAGATTCATAATATTATGTGAAATTTATTGATTGTAACGCCCTGGACCTGAATTCCACTGAAAGGTGCCCCGAGCCCAGTTGGTCACATGACCTCAAGCACATCTCTCTAAACGTCAGAGACTTCCGACTAGCAGTGAGAGCCTAGGATGTGTCTGTGGGAAGACTATTCCCTCTTATCTGAGTGTAACACAATGGTAACAATCATACAATAAATAACAGAAGTAGTAAATCAGTAAGACAATAGATAACATTTAAAGAAAGATATATAAAACAGTACTAAAAGGAATCTCATATACAAATGATATGTCATGTATCTATAAAGCAGCCAAAATAGGTATACATAATAGGTGTACAATACATGTAATAAAATACCAAAAAGACCAAAAACTATCCCAGTTACCACCACGAGCCTCATCTCGATCCTGTGATCCCCTGCTCATAAGAAACAATCAAAGACTTATAGTAGGGCGCTTGTCCTTATCCATACCTGAAATCATATAATCTTCTCGAGTACCCAAGGAAACCTGAGTAGGGAGTGAGATAAAATCTCAATAGGTCACAACCAACGGTGTCTAATTCCATCCAGTCATTGAATATATAATAATAAAAGTGTTTAGGAAGTAATAGAATATGTAAAAGAAGCACTAAAAATAAACCCATAAAGGTTCAGGTCCCTATGGACACTCGTCCTCTACTACCTACTTTTCCCTTAACTGGAAAGTCTCTGAATAAACAGTCAGTCCTATATCAATTAATAAGTAAGTTTCATTTATTTAGTTAGTCTCATTCAATAAATGAGTCTCAAGACCTAACACGTAGGCCAATTTCCCCCGTAAAAATATGCGAACAAGAGATGCCTAATCAGTCCATCTATAAGGTGTAAGGAACTGACTGAATCAAAGCTTGTGCTTTGGTTTGACAGACACGTCGTATGAAACATTTCATTAATTATTCAATTAAGAACCTAAACCCATCCTTGACATTCTTAATTTGTAATCCAGGTATCGCTTTAGGTGTAGCATGAAGAAAGTACATTACAAGCCCATCCTAGGCATTCCTCATTGGAATCCTGGTATTGCTCTAGGTGTGGTATAACATCACCACTCATTGATTCCGTCCTTGATGGTCCGCTAAGGGAGCCCAAGTGTCACCCATGGCGTATGTAATCAAATACCCTATGAGTCCATCCTTGACAATCCATAAGGATTCAAAGTATCACTCAGGCGTATAACAGTCATCCCCCATGGGTTCATCCTTGGCAGTCTGCTAGGGAGTCCAAGTTTCACTCGAGCGTAAGCAAGGAAATATCCAAATGAGTCTGTCCATGGCGTTCGTATGAGAACCCATGTATCACCCAAGGAATATATAATCAACTAATTAGGTTGGCACGACCGTACATCCTACATAAGTGAAAAAAATAGTAAGACCTTAAGGGATCATTTAGGGACAACTTACCTTAGGCTCGTAGATTTCTACTCATCAACTACTGGCCACTAATTCAAGCTAAAATGAGAGAAATCATAGATTCAGAAAAAATCCTTGAAATAGGGCATAAATGATCATAAATAATGCAAGACCACTAGATAGAAAAAGAAACTGGAAAAGGTCGAAGGTGGAGTGTTAACCTTGCCTCTAGCTCACTTCCAAAACAAACGACACTTGATTCCACTAAGAACCGAAGGAGATCTACCCTAAAATTGAAGTAGAGGAGGAGGCCACTGTTGGGAGGGAATTCTTGGTCGAATGAGGGGGGATGAGGGGTTTGAGGAGTTAAAATCAAGAGGGTTATGTCACGACCCGTCCCCCGGGGCCCGTTCCGTGACTACCCCAAGCCCGCCTTTCATAGGCTAGGGGCAGATGACTAGCACCGAAGGTGTATTCCCTAAAACTGGGAAGGCATTTCCTTTATAACCTGTAACACACACAACCAAGCACACAATAAGATACGAACTCAAGTAAACTGAATAGTAAATAGAGTGATTACAGTAAGAAAAAGGGGCCAGAATACAAGTCCAACTGGAAAATACAAGGGAAAATGGAAAGTACAAGACAACTGATAGGTGAAAAGCAGCTCCTGGATCATCCACCACGGATCCTACATGAAGGGTAGGTACAACTCACGAACGACCGTCTCTATGGTTCGCCTCGTCTAACGTCCACCTCCGAGCTACCTCCAGTCCTGGTACTCTCGTCCTTTGTCAGCACTGTCTGTCGTCTGCACCAAACACAACAAGGTGCAAGCATAACCCGTGCAGGGGTGAGTATAATGATGCTCAGTAAAGACCCTGAGATCCTCAAGGTCTTACAAAATCCACAAAGAATATACCACACAACATGAAAACAACTAACAACCCTAATTAGGTATATGACCATACATATACCTAAGTTATCAAGTAATCTCATCTCAATCATGTGGAAACACAAGGTCCAACTCAAAAGCCCAAAGCTCAATTGTTCCACAAAGGAAGGAATACCACAAAGGTAAGTACCACACAGGTACGCCACACAGAAGAATACCACCAGGGGATTACCATGAAGGAAAGTACCACATAGGTACGAACTCATCTCACACCAGGTATAACGTAGATACGGTAGTAAAGATGATTAGTTATAACTACTGAATCATCTTACTCCGTTAAGAGGCAAACCCACACAGGATCGCTCGGTGCTGACCGACACAGGATTGCTAGGTGCTGACCCACATAGGATCGCTAGGTGCTGACCCACGCAGGATCGCTCGATGCTGACCCACACAGGATCGCTAGGTGCTGACCCACACAGGATCACTCGGTGTTGACCCACACAGGATCGCTCTTCATTCTTCACGTCACAACCAGCTACAAGGTTCCCACACTACGCTCGATTGTCTCTGGGAGGGTCTGCTCCACAAGCCACTGGTCGATACTACAACTGCCACGAAGTCTCACAAAGAAGTATCTCAAAGGACCACCGTGTCATAGGGGTCTCAACGCAATAGACAGTGCGTCAATCAGACTCCTGGTCTGTGAGTTATTAGCCTTTTAGTCCCGGGGGCCCGGTTGGATTCGTGCTCAATCCAACCTGATTGTACTCTATCTTAACTCAAATCACCAGTGGGGTATACTCAAAGGGACCGTCTCACTCAAAGGTTTCCAGCATCGCTGACGGTTCGTCAAACGGACGCCCGATACCAAAATTATGGCCAAAAGAGCATAAATGGGTCATAGTGGGTCCGGGTCTGGTCCGGCCTGGCCCGACCCGACCTGGTCCGACCTGGCCCGACCCGGCCTGGTTCGACCCAGTCTGGATCGACCCGGCCCGACTTGCTGGGTCTGGCCTGACCCGCTGGGTCTGGCCCGGCCCGTTGGGCGGCCCGGCCCGCGCTGGGCGGTCCGGCAGGCCGTGAGGGCCGCGAAGGTCGCGGGTGGCCGCGAGGTCGCGAGGGGGCCGCGGGTGGCTGTGAGGCCGCAGAGTGGCGCGGAAGGCCGTGGTGCAGCTCGATCACAGGGGTTCCACGAGAATGCAGGGCGTCTCGGCCACGGGGGTGCCGCGAGGGAGCGGGGCGGCTCGGCCGTGGGGGGTGCCGCGAGGGTGTGGGGCTGCTCGACCGCAAGGGTGCCGCAGGGGCGCGGGGAGGCTCGTCCGTGGGGGTGCTGCAGGGGCACAGGGCGGCTCAACGAGGCTAAGGGGTGGCGCGGTGGGGCCGTGGACGGCACGGCGGGGATGCGGGCGGCTCGGCGGGGCCATGGGGCGGCGTTGCGGGGCCGCAGACGATGGAGGCCGCAGGGCGGCGAAGAGTCGTGCCTTCGCTGGTGGCTGGTCTGACCAGCAGCCCTTCGTCACCTTCGTCATGGCCGGCGGTGGTGTTAGCCTCCGTTCTCATGCCCCACCGGTGTTGGTAGTCGTTCCTCCATCGCGATCAACAATTAATCACAAGGTTTGCGGAGAGGATGGGCCATGTTTATTTGGCCCGCACTCTCCGCGTTAGAGCGGTAGAAAGTGACTATAATTCCTTCTTGAATTACGAAGAATTATCAAGAACAGAAAAGGAGAATAATTTCAAACAACCACCCTACCTCGATTGTTCATTGGCGTTGGCACGAAAAGGAAGTCGAAGAAGGCGAAAAGGGTGCCAACGATCATCGCTTCTGAAGCCATGCTTTGATGTCGGGCTCGTACGTCGTCATGTTCCTTGATTTCCGAAGAATGTTCTTTGATGGTGTTCTTCGTTGGAGGATGTTCCGAGGAAGAAGTCGAAGTCGGCATCGGCGTTCTTCGTTAGAGAAGCGTTCTTCGTGGAAGAAGTTCTTCGTTGGAGAAGTGTAATCCTCAAAGAGATCTCCCCTTTTCCAATACTTTCCCCCAATCTACCCAAAAATGAATTGTCAACATAATAGAATATGTTGACATAATTTTAAATTTGGTTAATTAATTGGGTTGGCATAATAAATCAAGGGGTGTTGGCATAATAAATGTGGAGGAAGTTCAAGAGGCTCCCCCACATTTATGAGGAACTTTAAGGGTTTCTCCCACACTTAAGAGGGAGTTCAAGGGGTTTTAGCCTCAGGTGGTCCCCACCACCATAACCTCTCATGGGAGGTTAGGCTCGGTGGTCCCCACCTCCATAACCTCACATGAGAGGTTTAGTTCTGGTGGTCCCCACCTCTCAACATCCACATGGGAGTTCCAAATAAAATAAAATATTACACAATTTTATTTTATTTCTTTCTTTCATGAAAACCCAAATTCTATCTTTCACCATCGACTTACTACGGTCAAGGTGAAGGTCTCCTTAAGCGAATATCGGCACTGCGAGTTCAATGGTGCCCTCAGATTTCAATTCCGAGCACCGGTTCAAAATTTATAAAAACTCGCTCGTACGTTTACTGAACGTACCCAAAGAAAAGTTCAGAAATTCATTCTGGGCACACCGGTCATCAGAATCACACGCCGTCAATTTTCGCGGACTCGTAAAATTCCCATATATTTTAAAAAAATTACATGGAAATTCCGGGTCTTTACATTCTCCCCACCTCAGGGCTTTACGTCCCTGTAAGCCACAACTCAAACTAAGGGAACAAGTGGGGGTACTGAGCACGCATATGAGCCTCCCGCTCCCAAGTGCTCTCCTGGAGGTTCCTGTGCTGCCAACGAATGCGCACCAGAGGTATTGACCACCCACGAAGGACTCTCTCCTGTCGATCCTCAATATCCACTGGAACCTCCGTAAAAGTATCCCCATCGTCGACGTCCAACTCTCCGTGGTCGATGATGTGAGAAGGGTCATGCACGTATCTCCTCAGCTGGGATACATGGAAGACGTCGTGCACCCGATGCAACTGAGGTGTAAGAGCTAAGTGGTAAGCCACCTCGCCAACTCTGCTGAGGACCTAAAAAGGTCCGATGAATCTCAGAGATAACTTGCCGCCTCGGCCAAATCTCTGCAAACCTCATCGAGGTGAGACCCATAGAAAGACGTGGTCTCCATCCTCAAACTCCAGAGGTCTCCGTCTCCTGTCGGCATATGAATTCTGCCTGCTCTGTGCAGTCTTCATCTACTCCTGGATGATCTGAACCTTCTATATGGTAACTCGTACCATCTCTGGTCCCACTAGTGCTGACTCCCTCGGGTCAGTCTAGCATAAGGGTGATCTGCAAGGTCGCCCGTACAATGCCTCAAAAGGTGTCATCTCAATGGTGGAGTGATAACTATTGTTGTATGTAAACTCCACCAAAGGAAAGTGATCCTCCCAACTACAACCGAAGTCGAGGATGCATGCACGTAGCATGTCCTCAAGAGTCTGAATAGTCCACTTAGTCTGGTCATCCATCTGAGGATGGAAGGCGATTCTCAAATGAAGCTGTGTCCCGAAAGCCTCCTGCAACCCCTTCCATAGCCAGGAAGTAAAACGTGCATCATGATCGGAGACAATCGTCAAGGGTACTCCATGTAGTCGCACAATCTTCTGTACATAGAGGCGTCCCAAGCTCTCTACTGAACCCTGTTTTCTGGTCGGTAGAAAGTGGGCCGACTTGGTGAGTCGGTCGACGATCACCCAAATCAAGTCATGTCCCCTGGATGTACGTGGAAGACCCATCACGAAGTCCATTGATATCCCATCCCACTTCTACTCTGGGACCTCTAAAGGCTGAACCAAGCCTGTTGGTCCCTAATGCTCCACCTTCTCTTACTGACAAGTGAGGCACCGAGAGACAAACTCTGCAACTTATTTCTTCATTACTAGCCACCAGTACTATCGTCGGAGATCTTGGTTCATCTTCGCCACTCCTGGATGTACCGCTAGAGGGAAAGTGTGGAAATCCCTCAACACTTCCTCCTAAAGTGACATTGGTACCTTGGAATGTCCTCTGAAGAGGATTACGTGCTCCCCACCTTCAGAAAATTCATCAGGTGCCTGTCCTGTGGATATCTGAGCATGTCATGTCTCGCAGTCAGCATCCCCATGCTGCGCCTCCCTGACTCGCTGAAGAAGTGGGGGAGTGATGTAAGAGACTATAGAAAAGCTGCTCCATCTCTATCCACAAAGGATATCTGCAAAGCGGCCAGTTGCTCCATCGCCTCACCTAGTAGCTGTATACCAGATCTCTTGCTGAGTGCATCTGCTACAACGTTCCCCTTCCCAGCAGTATAGACTATCTCGAAGTCATAGTCCTGGAGGAACTCAATCCAACATCGTTGTCTCGGGTTCAAGTCCTTCTGAGAGAAGATATACTTGAGACTCTTGTGATCCGAGTAGACTGTAAAACGTTCTCCCATCAGATAGTGTCGCCACATCTTCAAGGCGAAGACCACTATTGCTAACTCCAGGTCATGGGTAGTGTAGTTCTGCTCGTGTTGTCTCAGCTGTCGAGAACCATATGCGATCACTTCTCACTCCTGCATCAGGACACATCCAATTCCAGTCCCTAATGCATCATAGTAAACTACGTATCCTACGCCCTCCTCTGGAAGCCTCAAGATGGGGGCACTAGTCAGCCTCGGCCTCAGCTCTTGAAAACTCTGCTGACATCTCTCCGACCACACAAAGGGTTGCCCCTTCTTCGTCAATGCTGAAAGTGGTGCTGCAACTCTGGAGAAATCTGGCACAAACTCAGGTAGTATCCAACCATACCCATGAAACTCCGTACCTCCGTCACACTCCTGGGTGGATCCCAAGTACTGCCTCAATTTTCATTGGATCCACTGCAACTCCAGCCTCCGAGATGACATGTCCTAGAAAGTGAACCTCTCGGATCCAGAACTGGCACTTTGAGAGCTTACCATAAAACTGGTGCTCTCGGAGTGTGTCCAGTACTACCTGCAAATTATAAGCATGATCCTCCTTAGTAGTCGAGTAGATCAGAATGTCGTCGATGAAGACTACAACAAAGCGATTAAGGTATGAATGAAAGATCTTGTTCATGAGTCCCATGAACACTGTTGGAGAGTTGGTTACACCGAATGACATAAACAAGAACTTGTAATGTCCTTACCGACATCTGAAAGTCATCTTTTGCACATCCCCGTCTTACAATCTGAGCTGGTGATAGCCTGATCTGAGGTCTATCTTCAAGAACCACCGTTCTCCCTTCTACTGATCAAAGAGGTCTTCAATCCTCAAGAGTGGGTACTTGTTCTTCACAGTCACCTGGTTCAGGCGCCGATAGTCGACACAAAGTCTCAAACTCCCATCCACCTTCTTGGCGAATAAAATCGGGGGTGCCCAAGGTGAAACACTGGGCCAGATAGATCCCTTCCCCTGCAAGTCCTCTAGTTGTACCCGTATCTCACGAAACTTCGCGGGAGACATCTGATATGCTGGTGTAGATATCGGTGCCGTCTCGGGGTACAAGTCAATGTAAAAGTCCACCTCTCTATGAGGAGGTAGACCCAGAACATCATCAGGGAAGACATCTGCGTACTGGTCCACCACTACAGGATAACTTGGACTCTCCACATCAACCGTTCCAAGGGTAAGGCTAGCCAACTGATGAGTGATTAGCTGCACTCTCCTCCGGGTAATTCCATCATGTACTATAAAGGCTCCCTTTTTTCCGGTGAAGGTAAACCTGGTCCCATCCGTGTGGACACACCGCACTTTGCGCCTAATACAGTCAATCTAAGAATGGATTGTAGATAACCAGTCCATACCCAAGATGATGTTGTAAGGCCTCAACGCTGCTACTAGGAGATCCTAGCCGAAGCTCTCACCTCCTAGAGTAAGCTCACACTACCGGAACCAGTGCGTAATCGTCGAATCTACTCCCGTAGGAGTCTCTAACTGTAAGGATCGAGCCAACGGCTCCATCGAAATCTCCGAGCTCCGAACGAGGTCAGTGGTAATAAAAGAATGACTGACACCTGTGTCTATAAGTACTGAAGCTAAGGTGTAATAGACATAGATCGTACCTTGTATCATCTCCGAAACACCATGGTCGTAGGCCTCAGCTGCCTGGAGATGAGCTCACCCCTGTCCACCTACTCCCTGTGATTGGGGTGGACCACCTGATGGTGGTGGAGGTAACATCTCGAATCATTGCCCACTGCCATCTGCACGACCAGCTCCTCTGCCACGTCCGCCTGCTCCCTGTGGACCACCTCGATCGAACCTCTATCTCTACCTGGGCGGTCCTTCGACCGTCTGCTGATCATCCGCACGGTGGGTCAGACAGTCACGAGCCATGTGACCCTACCCGCCGCATGTGAAACACTGCATGTTCCTCACATGACTGGATATGTCTCTCGTACCCCGCACAACCGATCCCGAGTCATGCATTCGTCCACTTGTAGGTCTGGTCCTCTTGGACCTTTGTGACATCTGTCTGCTCCCAGCTACAGAAGACTCTTCTACGTGACATCCTGTGGTGGGTCTCACTGCCTGTGACTGCTCAGCAAGAAAACTCTCCACTAAGAGGTTTCGCTCTAACACCCCTGCCTGCGTCGGGATGCTGAGAGAAATCATTGATGCCCTGATCTCTCACCTGAGCCCCTGCTCGAAGGTCCAGGCCCTGAAGAATGGGTCCCGCACCATATCTGTGGAGTAGCGTGAGAGGTCAGTGAACCTCATTGAGTACTGAGCTACAGTCATGCTGCCCTACTGCAGATGAAGAAGCTCCTGTATGCGCATGACATGAAGAGTTGCTGGGACAAACTCTACCCGAAACAGGCTCTCGAAGTCTGCCCAGAGAAGCGTCACCTCGTCGTGAACCTGGAGCATCAAGCTCCACCATCTGTCTGCTACTGCTCGTAGAAGACTGGTGGAAAAGATCACCATGAGATCAACGGGTGTCCCTACCAGTCATAAAACTCTCACCACGGCCTCCAGCCAATTCTCAGCTACTTGTGGGTCCATCTCTCCCCTGAATTGGGTGGCCTCTGGCACTGGAACTCGTGCAACGCGCTCAAGCGGCGTGCACCATCTACTGCTGGGGCTGGTGGCATCGGTGGCCCAACGGGTAATGGTACCACTGGTGCCTCTACCAGAAAAGGGCCCTACACCGAGGCCTCGTCGCTCGGTGGGCTATCCGTGCGTATTACTCTCGGAACCCTAACTGGTTATCTGCGTGGAGGCATCCTGAAAAGAAACAGGTGTGCCAAGGTCAATAAGTTATACCTGGTGAGATAACTTAAGAGATCACAAAGAAAACTCTTTAAAACACACACGCAATCAGTGTTTTCGTGCACTGAGTCGGAAATCAGAAGTCAGGGTCCTGGTGTATGGATACGTTAGCCTTCGCACCAACACTGGACTCCCCGAATTGAAAACGACACTCAAAACACTTAACATTATTGCTCCACACAGAAAATATCAGAGTCATATGTTCTATGGTAGAACCGACTCCTCTGATACCAATTTGTCACGACCCGTCCCCCAAGGCCCATGCCGTGACTACCCCAAGCCTGCCTTCCATAGGCCAGGGGCTGGCGACTAGCACCGAAGGCGTATTCCCTAAAATCAGGAAGGCATTGCCTTTATAACCTGTAACACACACAACCAAGAAAACAACAAGATACGAACTCAAGTAAACTGAATAGTAAATATAGTGAGTACAGTAAGAAAAAGGGTCTAGAATACAAGCCCTACTAGAAAGTACAAGACAACTGATAGGTGAAAAACAGCTCCTCGATCATCCACCATGGATCCTACCTGAAGGGTAGGTACAGCTCACGAACGACCGTCTCTGCGGTTCTCCTTGTCTAACGTCCACCTCTGAGCTACCTCCAGCCTCGGTACTCTCGTCCTCAGTCAGCGATGTCTTTCATCTACACCAAACAAAACAAGGTGCGGGCGTAGCCCGTGCATGGGTGAGTATAACGATACTCAGTAGGGACCCCGAGACCCTCAAGGTCTCACAAAATCCACAAAGGATATACCAAACAACATGAAAACAACTAACAACCCTACTTAGGTATATGACCATACATATACCTAAGTTATCAAGTAATCCCATCTCAATCATGAGGAAACACAAGGTCCAACTCAAAATCCCAAAGCTCAACTGTTCCACAAAGGAAGGAATACCACAAAGGTAAGTACTACACATGTACGCCACATAGAAGAATACCACCAGGGTATTACCATGAAGGAAAGTACCACACAGGTATGGGCTCAAATCACACCAGGTATAAATTAGATACGGTAGTAAAGATGATTAATTACAACTATTGAATCATCTTACTCCGTTAAGCGGCAGAACCACACAAGATCGCTCGGTGATGACCCACACAGGATAGCTAGGTGCTGACCCACATAGGATCGCTAGGTTCTGACCCACACAGGATCGCTCGGTGCTGACCCACACAGGATCGCTCGGTGTTCACCCACACAGGATCGCTTGGTGCTGACCCACACAGGATCGCTCTTCATTCTTCACGTCACAGCCAGCTACAGGGTTCCCGCACTTCGCTCGCTTGTCTTCAAGAGGGTCTGCTCCACAATCCACTGGTCGATAATCCAACCGCTACGAAGTCTCACGAAGAAGTATCTCAAAGGACCGCCACATCATAGGGGTATCAATGCAACAGACGGTGTGTCAATCGGATGCCCGGTCTGGGAGTTTTTAGCCTTTTAATCCCAGGGGTCCAGTTGGATTCGTGTTCAATCCAACCTGATCGTACCCCATCTTAACCCAAATCACCAGTGGGGTATACTCAAAGGGATCGTCTCGCTCCAAGGTTTCCAGCGCTGCTGACAGTTCGTCAAACGAACGCTTGGTGCCAAAGTTATGGCCAAAAGAGTATAAATGGGTTGTAGTGGGTCTGGGTCCGGTCTGACCTGGTCGGACCGACCTGGTCTTTGTCGACCTGGTCCGACCTGCTAGGTCCATCCCAGCCCGTGCTGGGCGGCCCGACAGGCCACGAGGGCCGCAGAGGTCGCGGGTGGCTGTGAGGCCGCGGAGGGCCGCGGGAGGGCCGCAGAGGTCGCGAGTGGACGCGAGGCTGCGGGGCGGCTCGACCGTGGGGGTGCCGCAAGGACACGGGGGGGATCGGCCGCAGGGGTTCCGTGAGGGCGCGGGGCGGCTCGACCGCCGAGTGTGCCGTGAGGCCGCGGGGTAGCTCGACCGCAGGGGTGCCGCGAGGGCGTGGGGCCGCTCGGCCGCGGGGGGTGTCGCGCGACCGTGGGGCGGCTTGGCGGGGCCGCGGGGGGGGGGGGGGGGGGGTTGCGGGGCCGCGGGGCGGCACGGCGGAGCGCCGGGACTTCACCGGAGGCCGGCTTGACCGGTCGCCCTTCGTCACCTTCGTCGCGGCCGACGGTGGTGCCGACCGCCGTTCTCATGCCCCACCGGTGTTGGTATTCATTCCTCCATCGCGATCAACAATTAATCACAAGGTTTGCGGAGAGGATGAACCATGTTTATTTGACCCGCACTTTCCGCGTTAGAGCGGTAGCACGCGACTATAATTCCTTCTTGAATTATGAAGAATTGTCAAGAACGAAAAAGGAGAAGAATTTCAAACAACCACCCTACCTCGATTGTTCGTTGACGTTGGTGCGATAAGGAAGTCGAAGAAGGTGAAGAGGGTGCCAAAGATCATCGCTTCCGAAACCACACTTCGATGTCGGGCTCGTACATCGTCCTCTTCCTTGATTTTAGAAGAACGTTCTTCGATGGCGTTATTCGTTGGAGGATGTTCCTAGGAAGAAGTCGAAGTCGGCGTCGCTGTTCTTCGTGGAAGAAGTTCTTCGTGGAAGAAGTTCTTCGTGGAATAAGTTCTTCATTGGAGAAGTGTAATCCTCCATGAGCTCTCCCCTTTGCCAATACTTTCCCCCAATCCACCCAAAAATGAATTTCCAACACAATAGAATATGTTGGCATAATTTCAAATTGGGTTAATTAATTAATTGGGTTGACATAATAAATCAAGGGGTGTGGGCATAATAAATGTGGAGGAAGTTCAAGAGCCTCCCCCACATTTATGAGGAACTTTAAGGGTTTCTCCCACACTTAAGAGGGAGTTCAAAGGGTTTTAGCCTCGAGTGGTCGCCACCACCATAACCTCTCATGGGAGGTTAGGCTTGGTGGTCCCCACCTCCATAACCTCACATGGGAGGTTTATTTCTGGTGGTCCCCACCTCTCAACATCCACATGTGAGTTCCAAATAAAATAAAATATTACACAATTTTATTTTATTTCTTTCTTTCATGATAACCCAAATTCTATATTTCACCCTCGAATTATTGTGGTCGAGGTGAAGGTATCCTTAAGCGAATATCGGCACTATGAATTCAACGATGCCCTCAGATTTCAATTCCGAGCATCAGTTCAAAAGTTATAAAAACCCGCTTGTACGTTTACTGAACATACCCGAAGAAAAGTTTAGAAACTCATTCAGGGTACATCAGGCCTCAGAATCACACACCATCAATTTTCACGGACTCGTAAAATTCCCATATATTTAAAAAAAATTACATGGAAATTTTGGGTCTTTACAAGGTATTTCGGTAAATTGATAAATTTTAAGTGACTGGGAATACCACACATTTTTCCAAATTGTGTGCCAAGAACCCACACCTCACACTGTTAGGTCACACCGTTTAGTAAACCACACGCCAACTATGTGACCATATCTAAAATTTATTAAATTTTTTGCATGGTTTTCCTAGACACCCCACACAATTTGAAGGTTTGTACAATAACTGTGAAAATGGATCTATGTGGCCCCTCACCCACCACACAATTTGGGGGCATAGTTATCACTAACCGTGCGCTAACCATGCAACCAGCTTGAAATCTTTGTTTCTATAATTTTAGACCTCAAACCCCTGGAACACTTTCGAGATAAACTCAACTACCCACCAAAACTTTAAAACATTCATAATAGGAGTAAAATAAAAGACTTATAAAAAAAATTAAATGGACCCATACCTCAAGAATTTCCATGGTTTTACAACCTCCCCCCATATAAAAATTGTTCCTTGAGCTGCATTCTTGAACATCATTTGGACTAATCAATGAATAACTCTGACCACTGGGACCACATATTAGACTCCCACTCCCACTTCTCCTCATAGATATTCCTGTGCTACCACTACACTTGTACCAAAGGAACTATCTTTCTATGCAATTTCTTGTTGCTCTGGTCCACTATATGAACCATATGATCCTCAAAAGATGTTTCAAGCTTAAGCTCGATATCATCAGTATCGATCACGTGAGAAGGATTGGGATAACACCCCTAGAACTACGATACATGTAATACATCATACATAACAATAAAATGATGAGGAGAGCTAACTGATATTCCACTAAACTGATCCTCTCCATGATCTTGAATGACCCAAGATACCTAAGAGTCAACTTCCCTTGCCTTCGGACACGACGATGTCCCAATCGAGGTGACACCCATAAGAACATCCGATCACCTACCTTAAACTCCAAAGGACAATGTCATCGGTCAAAAAATGACCTTTGCCTACTCTAAGAGGTCGCCAACCAATTCCTGATAAAATGGATGTGCTCTGATGTCTCCTTCACAAGACTTGATCCCACGATAACTATCTCTTTGGATTCAAGCCAATATAAGGTTGAACATCAAAGCCTACCATATAATGCCTCAAAAGGAGATATCTGGATCGATGTTTGGTAGCTATCCTTATATGTAAACTCTTAAAGATCCAAATGGTTCTCCCAATGAACTCTAAAGCCCCAGATTTATGATCTCAACATGGTGTTTAGAATCTAGACAGTACACTCGAACTTCCCATACATCCAAGGGTGGTAAGCAGTTTTCAAATGTACCAACATGCCAATCACCTTCTACAACCCTCTCTAGAAGCATGAAGTAAAACATGAATCCCTATTTGAGATACCCCATTCAAACATACTATCACTCGAACATAGACCTTACTTAGCTCATCAACTAAAAAGGTCTCTCAGATCAATAAGAAATTACCCAATTTAGTCAATAGATCCATAATTGACCATACTCTATCACTACCTCAGGGTGTCCTCAATAACTACATAATGAAATCTATGGTCGCATCATCCTAATTCCACTCAGAAATGGGGAGTTATTGTAGTATACCAATGAGTCGTTGGTGGTCAGCCTTCACCTGTTGACAGGTTGAGCATCGTGTGACAAAACCCATAATATTCTTCTTTATCCTAGGCCACCAATACCACATGAATATATCACATTAAATATTGATCAAAACCAAATATACTACCCACCTTGAGGTGTGTGAGTCCCTCATCATCACATATGCTTGTAGGTACCACTACACGACCTCAGTCACGCAGAACCTCATCAGCATCGAGGGACTAGTCTGGTGGTGGATCCCCATCATATATGCTATCCCCCCATGAACAAAAAAATCTAAATTTGATAATTGAATCATCTTCACTCTATCAAGGAGTAATATTATGATAGATATAGACATAATGGTCATTCAACCCTGGTACTCTTGAGTACCAAAGATACATCTCACCAAAGAGGGTCGTCATCTGTCATTCACTATTGGAATCCTGCATCTCCTGAGTCTGGGTCTTTATTCTCAATGCATCTGCAATAGTGTTTACCTTTCCAGATAAATCAAAAGACTATAAATACTTGAACCACCTCCACTACTGAAGGTTTAAGTCCCACTATGAGAAAATGTGCTTTAGGATTTTATGGTTGGTATACACCACAAATCTATCACCCAAAAGATAACATTGTTGAATCTCAAGTCATGTACCACTATTTCTAATGTGAAGTCACATGTCAGGTAGCTTTGCTCATGAAACCTTAGGTTCCTAGATCTATAAGTGACCACATGATTATCCTGCATCAAAACCACTCCCAGTCTGATTCTTAATGCATCACAGTATGAATTATACTCCTTACTCAACTCAGGCAAGGTTAAGATTGAAATTATATTCAACCTCCCTTTCAACTCCGAAAATGTTTTTTCACAATAATTTGACCAAATAAACTCCACCCCTTTATTGGTTTATCCTTTCATCGATGCTTCTTAGTGGGAGAAATCATGAATGAATCTCCATTAATAATCGACCAAACCCAAAAAGTTACGGATCTCAAAAAAAATCTTGGTATTCTCCCAAAAACCACGAATATAACCTTCTAGGGGTTTATAGATACTCCACCCTTTTATACAACATATGAAAAAAGTGCACTTGGTCAATCCAAAAGTGGAACTTTGATAGCTTGACATATAGTCAATGCTCCCTAAGAGTGCTCAAACAATCTCTAAATGTCGCACAGGTTCCTCCCAAGACCTAGAATACATAAGGATATCATCAACACAAATGACCAAAGAAGTGTCCAAATATGAGTAAAAGACTCGATTAATCAGTTTCATAAATACCGCAAGTGAATTCTTCAGACCAAATGATATCATCAAGTACTTACATAGATCATACCTCCTCCTGAATGTTGTGTGATGTATGTCTAAAGGTCTCACCCTCATCTAGTGATTACTTGATCTTAGGTCAATGTTAGAGGACACTTGCTTGCCATATAGTCTTGTAACGGTGGATAGCCTTATCATGTTTTTATGCTGGGGAGAGGCAGACCCAAGGTGTCAGTCTGAGTTTTATTTTCTTGATCTTCGAGTTGTGTTTGTTTTATGTCCTTGAAGTCTGTTTGGGTTTCCCCCCCTTCTTCCCTTAAAAGGGGGTTTATCATATAATAAAAAACATCTCAGGCCTACAGGCCATTGGAGGTTAGTTCCTCTAAGCTGATCAAATAAATCATTGATACATGGAAGTGGATACCAGTTCTTGAATGTTACTTAGTTTAACTTATGATAGTCCACGCACAACCTCCAAGATCCATCTTCCTTCTTGGAAAATAGGATAAGTTCACCCTAAGGGGACACATTGGGTTATATAAAACCCTTTGATTCCAAGTCCTCTAACTAATATTTTATCTATCAGAGATCTATTGGATCCATCTAATAAGGAAAAATAAAGATAGACTCCACACCTGGAATGATCTCAATAGTAAACTTAACCTCTTGCTCAGGTGGAAACCTCAGGAAATTATTATAAAAAACATCTTGGAATTGATCTATAATGGGAGATAATACTACCTACTATATTCCCCTACCATCAAACACCAAACTAGCCACATGGGTTATAACCCCACCCAACTGCTAATGGCCAAGTCCTGCACACCCTTCCTTTAAGTCCCACTCTTTAGTATGGACATAAATACCACCCTCAAGAGATGTAAATGACACCCACTAATGATAACAGTCTCTATAGACTCAATACGGTACTAACCAATCCACACCAAGGATTAAATCAGACCCATCCATCTTTAACATAAAGATATTCTAGAGAAACTTGTAGCCACTAACCATAACGGTGCATCCCCTACCTCAAATAATGCCCTCAGATTGCACCTCTAAAGGTGTGTCAATCGAAATCACTCCGTATAGGTACTTTATGGCCTTTACCAAGCCATCCACTAACTAAGAAGATATAAAGGAATGTAATCCTTCTATATCAAATAAGGTATTTTCTCAAGTAGAATCCACTAAAATTATACCTTGAACCATAGAAGGTCCAACATCCTGATCAATAGGGGTAGGTTGAACAACGTGAAATTGACATGTGCCTTGACCTTGAGCCCCTTCCTGACTCCCTAACGAAGTACCACTCTACTATCACTCCTTCCCCTGCTCCTAGGAACACATCCTCTACCCCAACCCAGTATAACTCTAGCTACCCATCTACCATGGCATAACTGATCGAACTCTAGGACCCTATGCCTGTACGAATCCCCTAACACCTAGAAACCACTGAACACTTGTGTAGAACCTCTATAGGTATCCCATTCTCTTACATAATCCATAATCAATTGGTGGTCAGTCATAATGAGGATGAATATGGAAAGTCTTGCCACAATAATGGCAATGAAAAAAACTTCCACCCTAAAGAGGAATAGATGAATCACTACCCTAGATACTTTTTCCACCTTCACCCTGGAATGAACTATTGAAATAACAATTCCTACTACCTAAAGAATTCTGGTCCCTACAGCAGAAGCCACCTTCCCTAAGCCTTAACCTTCTCCCAGGTTCCTCTCAGTAATAAGTACTTAGTTCACAACCTATGAAAATTATGGAAAGGGAAATACATTCAACTAGACTTGGATCTCATACCTTGGGTCATCCTAAAAGCATCTCACTTTGGTCATATCATCCCTTGGTAGTTTTGGGGAAAAACATTTTAGATTCATGAAACAATCAACATAATCAATCAATGGCATACTTTTCTGCATGAGGTGCATAACCCCCTATCCTTATCTACTCTCAAGGGATTAGGGAAGAAATGATCAAAGAAATGGGTCTAGAAGTCCTTCTAGGACAACCCTATGTGCCAATTTTACTAGACTAGAACATCCCACCAATGCTTCACTTGACCTCGAAACACATAGACTGCTAGCTTCACCCTCCTCTCTGTGGGTGTCTCAAGATGGTCAAAGATCATCTAAATATATTCTATCTAGAAATTTTCTTCCTAGGAACCACCCTCCCAAGTGAACAATGGAGGGTGTTTCATTTTGAAACTCTCTCGTCAGATCAACAATAGTAGAAATAGTGGCTTCAACATCGAATCTATGATGTCAGTTTTTTATAAACCGATGAAAAATGTATCAGTGATAACTTTTTGGAATTGTTTTTAACATAAACCAACGCCAAAAATTTTTTATATTGATTTTTTGGCATCAGTTTTTAACAAATCCGACGCCAAAAACATAAAAAAAGGATTTATGACGTCGTTTTTTTACAAAAACTAACTATAAATTTTTTAAAAAAAATCAATTTTCGATGTCAGTTTTCACAAAAACTGGCTCCCAAAACATTTAAAAAAACACCAGATCACAAAACCCTCATTTTTTGGATATGCGAAATGTTGTTCTCAACTCGCGATGACCCCAATGATGACATATTGATCCTCAATGACCATTTTTATTGATTTTTTTTATATTTTTATGATCATTTCATGATCTGTGGTCTCTACTCTTCATCCTCTATCATTGTTTCATCATCCAAGGAAGTATTTCTCTTATGAAACCATTTTCCGGCCAAACATCAATCACAGTTTGATTTTATTTCTTTGTTCTTGTTTATTGTTCGTTTATACAAACATTTTTGTTATATCTTGTAGTGTTTATTCTTCCAACAAATTCAAGGGAGAAATTTCTGATTAAGGATCCATTTTCCTAGTTGAACTCTAGATTTTGTAAGTTTTTTTAAATTTTGAAGTTAAATTATTTATCATTTAGTTATATTTTTTAGTTATTGTTTCAATTATATGTATGTAGTTGATTGTTATTTATAAATGTTGTTGTTAAAGTTTGTTTATTTTGATAATTTTTTTATTTTATGAAATTATTAAATGGTCTTGATGATATTATGCAATGAACAATGATATATGGTGTCATAATTCATCAATATAATGTACATCACATGTAATGAATCCATATTTTTTACCCGTTAAATTAATACAATCTTTAATACCTTTTGACGCATGTGACACCAAACTAATGTAACTACTATGTAAAATGAACTAATACATGTTATATGATTTAAAATGATTAAATTATAATATCAATAAATTGCATGTATATAATATGAAAACAAAAAATTTACTATTTGTAAATTCAGAAGATATATAATTTATATTACAGTAGGATTTTTTTCAAATAAAATATTTTAACATTTTTTGTAATTGACCTTAATAAATTAAATTGACCACTTAAATTATTGAAATAATATATGATATTTCTATATATGAACTAATATATTAGCATTATTTAATTTTCATATTCTTTTGAAATATTATTACAAAAAAATAAATGTTCAAATGGTCATATTTAAATAAAAATTGTTTTTCATTATATTTAATACTTCATTTAAAAAATATAATTTTATAAATTTAATTTGGTAAAATGAAATTCAATTATTGATTTAGAATTTTGATATTATAATAGTATAATTTTTGGGATTTTTGGGATTTTTTCAGAAATAATGTGTTTTCGTGTAAATAATGATTAATACTGTTTTTACCAAAAAAAGGTTTTTGATAGTAGTTGGGGTTTAAGGAGTTACCACGGGGTGACTGTGCACCCTATATTAGAATGTACATTAGTAAAATAAGTAATAATTTATCATAAAAAACCACAAAAATTAGGGTATAAAATTAAATAAACATCTTAATATTATAATATGAATTGTGGAAAACATACATATAGTGAAAAAAATCATGATATTCTACGAGGAATATCGCATATATATAAAGAAATAAAAAGAAATAAATTAAAACCAAATAATATATTAGTTTAAAAAATCATGATTTTCTACTGGAAATTTCTACTATAAATTTCTATTGGGGTCATTACATTTAATGTCCATTGGATTAGCATATCACACATCACACAAAATAAATACCTTTAGTAGATTAGTTTTTATTTTATTCCTAATAATCGTTGATGTTTCCTATCTGATTACCAGTCATTTTTATTGAATGCCTTTATGTTTAAAATTTATCTGTTTATATATATATTTTTAAATGTTTATATGTTTTAATATATTCACTAATTATATTGCGATATCAAGTATTGAATGGATCATAATTGGATAAATTTGCGAAGAACCACTAGTGAATATGAAAAAGGAGTTGATGATTTCTTGGATTTTACTAAAAGAAATATTCAAAACATAGATTTAATTTTATGTCAATGTGTGAAGTGTTTGAATATAGGAAATTTAAACTCCATAGAAATCAAGGATCATCTCATTTTCTATGGTTTTAGACTTAATTATACTCGTTGAATCTGGCATGGTAAAAGAATTGAAAATTCAACATCTAATGTTGATGAAAATATTCATAATGAGGTAGATGACCGTATTGAATAATTAATTCACGATTTAGGTGTTGAAACCATCGAAAAAACAAAAACTATTGAATGATTGTATGGAGTTTATAAGAAACTATTATTCCCAAGTTACATTAAATATACAGTGTTATCAGTAGTTTTGAGATTAGTTAACTTGAAATAAATAAATGAGTGGAGTGATAAAAGTTTCTCTAACTTACTTGAGATTTTAAAAGAGCCACTTTCAGAAGGCAACAAGCTTTTAGATTCCAATTATGAGGCGAAGAAAATATTATGCCCAATGAGATTTAGGTATAAAAAGATACATGCTTTCCTCAATGATTGTGTGTTATATATGAAAGAATATGAATATTTATCAAACTGCACTACATGTGGACATCACTCTATAAGATAGATAAAAAAGTTAACTCAGATTCATTCTCAGGTACTGGCATCTAACCTCATGAAAAATAAATTTTGTATGCTTTCTAATAATTTCATCCAATAATTCCTTCATATAATTCCTATAATTCAACTGTGATTCATTCTCAGGTACCGGAATCAAAGATCATGCTAAATCAATTTGATATCTTCTAATAATTCCTCATTTAAAGCATCTATTTTCAAATTCAATTGATACAAAAAGGATAAGATGATATTCAGATGAATGCATCTCTGATGGTAACTTACATCACCCTGATGATTCACCACAGTGGAAGTGATTTGATAAACAATTTTGTGATTTTGGAAGTGAAGTTAGAAATCTTAGAATGAGATTGTGTACTGATGGAATGAATCCATATCAGAGCCTAAGTAGCCAACATAGTTCATGGCCTGTTTTGTTGGTAGTTTATAACTTGTCCCCACATATATGTATAAATAAAAAATATTTTTTGATGATCTTGATGATTTATGGAGCAAAACAGTCAGTAAATGATATTGATGTGTATCTTTCACCATTGATTGGTGATTTGAAAATGCTATGGGAGACATGTGTTAAAGTTTTTGATGCATACAATAAAGTGTATTTTCTTCTTCGTGCTATGATAATGTTCACTATAAATGACTTTCCTACATATGAAAACTTATCTAAATACAATATTAAGGGACACAAAGCATGTCCAATTTTTGAATAAGTGACTTCATATTATTAATTTTAGAATGGAATAAAGATAGTGTACATGGGGCATCAAAGATTTTTTTAAATTGGTCATCCTTATCATAGATTGAAAAAATAATTTAATGGTTTATAGGAATAAAATCTTCCCCCACACCCATTTTTAGTTGAATAATATTACGATAGGGTGAAAAATATTGATTCAATATTTGGAAAGAAAACAAGTTATTATCTTCAAAAAAATATCTGGAAGAAATAGTCTATCTTTTTCGAACTACCTTATTGGATATTTTTAGACATAAAACATAACATTTATGTTATGCATGTTGATAAAAACATATGTGAAAATTTGATTGGAACTTTGTTAGACATAAAAGGAAAGACAAAAGCTGAATTTCATACTAGATTGGACTTGATATCAATGAGAGTACATTTAGAGTTATCTCCCACTATGAAAGGAAATATAACATATTTACCTTCGGATTGTCACACATTAAGAAAGATTGAGAAGATGAATTTTTTTTCGATGTCTACATGGTATTAAAGTACCCAGTGGTTATTATTTAAATGTTAAGAATTTGGTTTCATTGAATGATTGTAAATTAATTGGTATGAAATATCATGATTGTCATGTATTGATGCAACAAATTCTACCATTCGCACTACGTGGTATATTGCTGATAGTTGTCAGAAAGACTATCATCATGTTATGTAATTTTTTCAAATCCATTTGTAGCAAAGTCATTTGATCCTAATGGATTGTTGATCAAGATTCAGAAATAAAGGAGGAAAATCCATCTCCTGTACATGGAATGAAGATCAATTTCAAGGTGCCACTCACTCCACTGAATAAAACTGTTAGGTATGTGGGGGCTGTTCGTGTGGGGTAGCTAGGCGCCTGTGTTAGGGGAATAAATAACTACTAATTGTTAGGTTGTCAGCAGTAGGTAAGAGTGGTTGGAGATATAAATAGGGGTGATTGTTTTTTATTGCAGTAGAATCTTTTAAGGTGAGAAGGAATCGTTCTGGTGGAGGAGAATTGCTCTATATTTTTTAGAGCATTCAATAGGAAGGCCTCTCTAGAGTTTGAGAGAAAAATAATCTCTAGAAGTTTTTATGCACAATTATTAGATAAATAGTTATATTTTCTGAAAATTTCATAACCGGAAAATGCCATAACCGAGTTTAGATAGAGCTAGGGTTAGAAAATAATAATTGCATAAGAGTCTATTTTCTTAATGTCTAACAAACCCTATGCCTAAATAATAATAGAATATTATTATTTACTTGACATGCGTCAAATTCACGGATAAAATAAAAATATAATTTCTTTGGATAAATAATTTAATATTTATTTAAATAATATTTAATGACATTTCTCACCATACCATTATGATTTGTTCACTAATCCTTAATATGTATCGGATCTTGAATAATGACTATTTATTTAATTAAATAAATATCACTGCATTATTCATTAATAAATAAACAAATATTATATTCACTAAATTAGTGAATAAATATTCATGTAACAAAATAAATATTTTGTTACCTTGCGACTAAATCAGAATAAATAAATATTATATATCCATGTAATTAAATAAATAAATACTTGGTGAATAAATATTTATTAAATATTTAACTCACATATATACTCTCTCGAATAACTAGTAGCTAAATATTTATGATCAAACTAACATGAATAATTATTAAACCATGTACGCGAACAATATTTATCCAACATGTTAAATTCATATAGAATTTAACTGAGGTTCCGAATATTCTTAGTGTATGGCCCTTTAGTCCCCTTTTTCAGTTGCATTAGACTACATCTAAAGTTTAAGTTAATTTATAGAAATACATCAATGTTATCATAGAGAAATAAGTTAATATCGCATCTATATGTAACCTAATACAAACGCTTATTATGTCATATAATCTCTCTATCTCGATATCTCTAATCAAGCAGGTTACATGCTAGTGTCGTCGGTCTATGTGTTCGATGTCTCTTTAACTTTTTGGAAATGAACTTGTCAACATAATGTCATGACCATGGACTTAATTAGGCGGTTATATTCTCATCAATGAGTATGATATATCAAATTTCACTAAATTGGGAACTCTTTTCTCACATTATTCATTAACGTGATATCACTCATAACGTACCCAACGAATCTTACCACGACGTGAATATATGTCACAGTTTTTGTTAATACATAAAAGTACGTGACTCATGACATGCATTAATAATAATTTTAAATTCTAGGCATCATTACATAGGCCCATATATAATAACATTCATGTGCCATGACACTTTACGCCTCACCATGCCTTTGGTGAGGCAAAAATGGGATGGTGCGCTATTGGCCAAATCCATGTCATCATCAGCGATGGAAATGGCGTGGGTCATCGTGCACCTTTGTGTTTTTCCTTTTTTATCGGTTTTCTGAAACCCTACCCGGCCAAAGGTGAAGCTATATATTCTCACAAGATAAGAGTTGAAGAAGTCTGGGGATGACGTTGTCCTCTTGGCTGAAGTCAACGTGGTCGATGAAGGGCGTGAACCACGTGATGATCGACGATGACGCCCAGACTATGAAACCCTTTCAATCGATCTCATTGAGCGGGAGTGGTTTGCGTCCGCCTTGTTTTGTGTTATATATTTTTTTCTTTTTTTATCCGTGTTACCATTTATTTTCATTTTTTACTTACTACCATCTTTAATTTTATTTTTATATTTGTTATTAAAAAATTTCATTATTTTTTTATTTCAGCTTGTTTTCCCTTTAAATGGATTTCCATGGATGAAAATTTAGATTATTTTTTTACATTTTATATTGACTTGTTTTTGAAGATCATGGATTGCATGTTTATGTTTTTTTACTAAATTTTCATGTTATGTTGTGTTTTTTTTCATTTTTTTCATATATATATATATATATAATATGTGCACCTTAAATGAAATCTCCATGCGCAACGTAGTGTGTTATGCGTCATAGCGCCAAGGTCCCTCGTCTTCATTTTGTGTTGTGAGCTATAAACAACTATGAGAACATATAATGACACATATAAAAGTGGATTTCCTATTAGTGGGTTATATTCTTATAATCTTTTGTTCTAAAGATTACCAAAGGCGTACACCATAAGAAAGTGTCAAAATCCTTTGAGTCTCCACCCCTGATAGTCTATATCATTCACGCCCTGTCAAATGATATCATTGAGATATAGAACATATATTTAAGAATATTTTCATGACACTTTTAGGTTCTAATCATAATGGGGAACTACTGTGACCTTTCAATGCGACAATTACTCTTAGGACATTATCACATACTATGTCACGCATAAGAACAATCATGATATGATAATAACTTTATTAATATTTAAAATAATGAATAAAAGTAATCATAAAATACGTAGAAGTTGATTTTAGAACTCCAACTTCGATAGTCTCTCACTTGCACTAGAGCCAACTTGTTGGAGTTGGTGTTCTCGAACCTATTGTTTGTACTTGGGATTGATGTATATTCAAAGATTTTAATATTAATAAAAAATCTTATTATATATTGTTCATTTTTCTGTATGACTTTAATGTAATAATGTACTAGAGTATCTGTTGCGTTGATATGATCATAACAGTTCTCTTCCATGATGAGAACTTTGAAATTTCATAATGATATTCTTAAATATAGTTCTACTATAAGATAACATACTATGATGGGACACATAAAATGTTGGTTGTTGGGTTCGGGTACTCGTAAGTAGATGAGACTTCTTCTCATGAAGTTCACACTTGGTAATCTCTAAGATAGGAGATTATCAGAACAAACCCGCCTGTAGAAAATCTGTATGTTTATGTGTTATCGAATTTCCCTATATGTGAGTGTATGTAATGATCCTTAGACATTAAGATTATTATTAATGTTTTTCATGACTCGGTACTTTGATGTATTGACCATAACTATGACGTCATATGTTCACAGGAAGTAGGGTATGTTGGGTGCGTCAAAAATGACATATTATTAATTAATAAGTCAATGAAGGATTTGTATCTTCCATATTTAGAGAAGTTGATATCTCAGTCCTTTGATTGAAATAGAATATTCACATAAAATTTCATGGTCATGGTGTAATGAAAAGTTTATTTAAGATAGTCAATGAAAGACGTATCAAGCACATAAGTTGGTGACACGAGTGTGTAACATATTTGATGATATATTATGACAAAGAGGTTATATTACACAGTAAGCATTCGTGTGTGGTTGTTGATATTTCGACATTAACTTCTTTCTCTTGGGTGACTTAAGTCGTTGCTAGATAGTAATCTTGGACTTTAGGAAAAAAATTCTAATATAAACTAGAAAGAAGCCTAGAGGGTCGCACACTAAGCGTTTCCATTGATCTTAATTAAATTCTATTTGAATTTAATTTTTTAAATAAATATTATTCTCAAGATCAATAAATAATTTTATTCAGGATTTATTGATCTCAAATATTCGCAAGGTAATAAATAATTATTTATTCATTAATAAATATTTATTTTCTAAATTGTGAATAAAATATTTATTTTATTTATTGAATATTTAATAAATATTTATTCACCAAACTGTGAATAGAATATTTATTTATGAATAAATATTTAATAAATATTTATTCAGGTATTTGATAAATGTTGAGGAGGATGAGAAAACCAAGATTGTTTCCGTTGATAAATATTAATTTACAAGCCGGTAAAATAATATTTATCATTACGTCAGTTTGTGCATGCCATAAGATATTATTATTATATGGCATGATGTGAGATAAAGTTTATTATATTATTTAAGGGTCATTGTGTAATTAAATAATATTAACCTAAACTCTAACTCTATAAATAAATCGAGAATTTAGAATCATTGTGCATAACAAATTTCTTCATCCTCTCAAGAATGAGAAGAACATGAGAGAATCCTTCAAGCCTGAAAGAACTTGAATAAATCAAGACAAACAAAAAAATATGATCGATCTTCCGCACAAGCACCCAACATTCAATCGGTGTTGTTCGGAGATCAAATGATCAAGTTTGGATCACCGCTAGAGGGGCTCTACTTTGGGTCCTCCTTACGCAACAACGATAATCCAAAAAGAGGTTTAGACTATCAAAATATTTATCAAAGATAGATCCTAAGATGAGGTAATATTTTTTCGGATCTAATTTAAATTAATTATAAATTTTACATGAAAAAGATCCTTTTAGGGTTTTGGGATTTCTATGACAATATTCGATGGAAAAATTTCATTGGTTATGACGTTTACGTCTTGCTCAATTGGTGAATGATCTATCGAATCTGACAAAAACCTTAATGGTTATTCCCCACCCAAATCTTCCGCCACGGATGAAACCTTCAATTTGTATCAGAGCGGTAACATTTAAATTTATAATTATTTATTTTATTTTTGATCGATTATACACAATAGTAGTTGGATCTTTCATTTCTAGATTATTCATTCTTTAATATGAAGTTTAATCAACATGTTTTCAACATTTTAATATTATTAATTCAAGATTCATATTTTCTTAAGGCCTAAGAACATATGAAGAAATATCAGAGATATCATTGGGAGGTGCCAAAGTTTTTGGCCGATATATTGGGTTATACACCATGTATCCAAGTTCACTGCACTTGGACGCGTCACGAGATACACGACATGCCAAGCAACTGTTACATACGATGCATTTATTGTACACCACATGTAGACTGGGCCAACCTGACACATGGTTTGTCGAATTACATGGTGTGTAGCTAGCGTACATGTTGTGTAGTTTACATGGTTTAACAAAAAATTCATGCTAGCAGTTAGGTCAAATACACTGTTTATAATCACGTGAGACTGATATCTTGAATAATTAATGAAACACATGACATGTAGCCGATGTACACAGCATGTAACTCATTAATTATCGCGTCTAAAGAACACTCTAAGTCAATCATCGGGTTATGCGAGCACACGAAAAGCAGAACACACGACGTGTATCCAGAGTATAGAACACACCGAGTCAATCGGTGGGTTATGAGAATACACGACAAGCAGGATACACAACGTGTAACTGGTCAGTACATGTCATGTAATCCGACCAGGATAAATGTCAAGGCCCCAGAATTTTATCCTGAATACACAACAAACAAGGAACACAACATATATCTTGTAAGTACATGTCATGTAGTCTCCCAATAAAGGACATATTTAAATTACATTAAAATAATTAATTATAGCATTAAAACCTAATTACACTATTGGCACCAGATGTGTTTGATTATGTAATAAATGTTTTGAATAATTCATTAATGCTCAAATAATTTATTGTAATTATCTAAAATTATTGTTCATGTCATTTTATTTGTCACGAATACCTTTATGATGGGTATCTCCAAGAGACTTAGGACGATCATTACGATGATGAGAGTTAATTAATTAATACAAATGCATTTATATTAATAATAAATAATTAATTGAAGTGAATGCTAGTCAATGTACTTTTTCATATTCATTGCATGTGTATGGTCATTCATGGGCTTTGATCAGACCTATGTATGTGTTGGTTTTATTTAATTTTATTTTATTACATGTGTTTGCAATTATTTATTACTAAATTAAATATGATGGTTTGGGCATCATCTCTCCCTCTTTTATTATGTAGGGAATTCATGTCCAATGTTATTTATGTAATTTCTATCAACCAATCTTCTGGTTCCCCTCATCTACGTGTGAGTTATAAACATATGTAATAAAATGAGTATCCTAAGGCCCAAGGAGGCGGTTCAAGACAGAACTGAGATGAAACCAACCCATGTGATACACATGTGTAAAGGTGGAACATTGTAACTCATGTCAAGACCAACACAAGAAGTTTTCCCCTAGGGTCATAAGTTGATTTATTATACGCTCAATAAATCAGCTGTTTGGTAAGCTCATGATCGAGTCATTCATTCATTTATTTATTTATGTATTGTACATTATTTATCTTATGGATGCAAGACCGCGATCACATAAATAAATAGACTAATATGAAAATATGGAATTTAAATAAATGGATTATGTGTAAATGTTTTATCAAAACAGGGTTAATCAATTTAGTAAAATTCATTTAATATTAACAACATTTCTAAAAGATAAAATAATAAATCTTTATGCATAATAAATAAAATCCCCCAATATAATATTAAGTTAGAGTAAGCCTTCCACTACTTAATTAAGAATGAAATCAATAGAACTAAGTGTTTTGTCAACCCTTGTTGGGAAACTAACTTTTATAAGGGGAGTTATTATGAAATTTTTGGGTTAACTTAACCATTTTACATTAAGAGGAGTAGTCATTACTAGACTTGGTGTAACTTGGAGGCAAATGTTGAGAAAATATCAGTTAGGATTTCAGGATTGGAGAATTCACTCAACGGGTCAAGGAGCCTCAAGCCCACAGTTGGAAAAAACCTACCTACTTGAATACCTTTGAATAATTGACCGAGCCCTTATTTGGGCTATGAGAAGGGGCATATGGGTCTTTTCCACTAGAATGTATGAGAAACTAGACATTATGGGTCCAATAATGAGGGTTGTTGAGACTTGATAAAATAGTGGGAGACTTATAATATTAAATTCACTGTGTATCACATAAACTGTAAAGTGAAGTGCTAATAATCTTCTCTTTTATAATTATAGAATAATGGTAAGTTCATCAACTACATTACCTCTACAATAAATTTTGGAGAAATATAATCCCCTTACTAAAAATAACTTCCAAGAATGGTTCAGACACCTACAAGTTGTGTTGTGTCATGAAAGTAAATCTTACATGCTAGAATCATCATTGTCTGATCCGCCTATAAATGAGGCAAGTGATGAATAGTTCATTTTCTATGATAAACAATTTAACAACATGGTTGACGCTCAATGTTTAATGATTTCATACATGCCTAATGAACTCATGAAGTCACATAAGGACATGAATTCCTATAGCATGCTTAAGCATCTCCATGGTCTATATTAGGAGAGATCTAGACATGAATAGTTTGAGATGTCCAGGGCGCTCTTTCAAAGTGATCTTAGAGAAGGTGTGCCATTTGCGACTCACGTAGTCAAACACATTGGCTATATTGATCACCTAGAGGTTCTAGGGTTTAAATTTCTTGAATAATTTCACATCAATCTCATTCTTGCATCACTCCCTTAGAGTTTCTCCAACTTTGTTGTTAATTTTAATATGAACAATATTGAGAAGTCTCATTCAGATCTTCTCACACTGCTTCGCCAAGTTGATAAGGTGACAAATTGTGAAAATCTTCTATCCTTATGGTGAATAAAAGGAAAGGTCAGATGAAGATCTCTAAGTCCATTTTTTTTTTGCAACATCCTTCCAAGAAAGGAAAGATCTAGAGACAAATAAGGGAACATGATGTTGTATGTTTCGCATGTGGCAAGAAGAGCCACTAGAATAAAAACTATAACCGAGAAAAGAAGCAATGGGAAGCTTTAGGTGCATTTGTTATCAAGTGAAATTTATATTTTTCTAGAAATTAGATATTATATACAACATGTGGTTCTCACATATATATTAAAATACATGAACCAAGTAGATTTCAGAAGATTTAATGAGGTGAGGTAAACTTATGTGCGGCCAACAGAGCCAGTCTTGTTGTTATGGCTATTGGGGACTACCACCTCACATTGTCGATGAGAATGATATTGATTTTAAAAGATTGTTATTATGTGTCATATTTTACCAAAAACATTATTTTTGTATCCAAACTTGATACAAATGGATTTATTTTCAAATTTGTGAATAAAATTTTCTTCTTTTATATGGATAACATTTGTTATGGTATGAAACATTTAAATAACAGCCTTTATGTGTTAGATTATAGAAAAAAAGTAATGATAATCGATAACAAGACTAATTCACATGACTCATACAATACCCAACTATAGCATCACCAGATAGGTCATGTAAACGAAAATCATTTGAAAAAATTATACAAAGATGGATATTTAGATTTTTTTGAACTAAAAACACTTGGTATATGTCACACACGATTACAAGAAAAAATTACCAAAACTCCATTTAGTTGAAAATGGGAAAGGTTCAAGGAGCTTCTTGAATTAGTTCGTACCGATGTGTGTGGACCATTTTCAGTTAAAGTGAGGGTTGAGTATTCATACTTCATAACTTTTACTGATGATTTTAATAGATATGGATTTGTCTACCTAATGAGGTATGAGTCATATTGTTTTGAAAGTTTCAAAGAATATAAGAATGAAATTGAGAACCAGTTTGGTAAGAAGATTAAGAAACTCCTATCAAACCATAGTGGAGAATATCTTAATCAAGACTTCATTGATTATTTATGGGAGTTTAGGATTTTATCCCAACTCACTGATCTTTATACACTTCAACGGAATGATGTAAATGAAGGGAGGAACCACATATTATTATAAATGGTGAGATCAATAATGAATCATGCAAGTCTTCCATTATCCTTTTGGGGATATGTGTTACATACAACATCACATATACTGAACCAAGTGTCAAGGAAAGTGAAAAATGGTATTCCATATGAACTTTGATGTGGAAGAAAATCATTTTTTTTAATTTACATGTGTGGGGTTGCGAAGCGTTTGTTAAGGTATCTTTAGGAAACAAACTTTCACCCCAAGACACAAAATGTACCTTTATAGGATACCCTAATAAAATAAGAGGATATTTCATATACAACCCCTCAAACAAAAAGGCGATTGTGGAAATACATGTCATGTTCCTTGATAGGGATATCATCACTAAAAGAGATAGTGAGAGAGAGATAGACTTTGATGAAGTTTAGGCTCAAGGTACACAAAAGTTGGTATATGAAAAAATTCCACAAAGCCTCATGGAAGAAGAAAATATGAAGGCACAAGTACTACTAGGAGTACAAGAGAGGTTAGAGAACCTGAAAGATATGGTTTTCTAGTCACTAAGGATAGTGAATCATTATTAGTTGATAATAATTAACATGTAACCCCCAAAGAAACAGTAAATGGTACAAATGTTTCCAAGTGAAAAGAAGCTATAAAATTTTAAAATGGATTTCATGTACCAAAACCAAGTCTAGATTTTGGTAGATCCTCCAGTGGATATAGATCCCATTCATTATAAATGGATATTCAAGAAGAAACTGGACATGGATGGATAGACTAATACTTATAAGGTATGACTGGTTTCAAAAGGGTTCAAATAACATCAAGGTATAGACTACGACTAAAAATTTTCACTAGTTATTCTGAAATCTATCAGAATTATACTTACTATTGCAGATTACCATGACTATGAGATTTGATAAATGAATATCAAAACAACCTTCCTTAACAAGAACCTTTAGGAAGGTTTCTATATTAAGGGTTCATGACTCTAAAAGACGCCAACAAGGTATGAAAATTTCAAAACCTATTTATGTATTAAAGAAAACATCTAGGTCTCGGAACATTCAGTTTGATGAAACCATAATGGAATTTGGTTTCATAAAGAACTAATATGTTCTTTGTGTCTATAAACGGTTTAGTGGGGGTGCAATCATTTTCTTAATATATTATATCGATGACATACTACTTATTGGAAACAAATGTTAGCCTGATCTATTTTGGATGATGTTGGGATAAATTGTTGCGGCCCATACAGAACATCAGGACGTAACTCCGCACTGAGCTCGTTGGGGGTTTCATGGGGCAACGTTCCCTTACTTTGGGGGTTCAAGGGAAGAAGGCCACTGGCCTGAATTTTGGGAGCACTGAAACAACTCTGACTGATTGTAGAAAAGACAACTGGGTGACACCAATAGGGAATTGTAGCAGTGCAGACTTTGACACGACTATTATAGTAGTGCAGACTTTGGAAACAATGGTAATATAGCTCCACAGACTTCCAGCCACCGACCACTATATCATCTTGGACGGGGGTGGTTGTGACACTATAGCGATGTAGACTTCCAACCACCATTCACTATAGCAGTGAAGACTTTCTATGTTGTTGGTGACACAATACTTCATCTTCTTTATTAGCCTATTTTGGGTTAGGGGTTCTGTGTGTGAAACTATGATATTCTTCCTATAATTTGTGTTCCTGGAACTAGTGAAATTATGCCTCTCTGTGGACATAGGGATCATTTCCCAAAACATGTAAATCTATGTGTCCCAAGATCTTCTTCTCATTCTTTTTTTTCCTCTTACTCTTCTGTGAATTTTACTTCATTGCTCCCAACATTTTCCACAAAAAATGCTATCGGTGCTTGAGTTTGGATTTCCCAAATTGAATGATGGTCATGGAAGAAGTCAAGGTGAATACTAATTTCTTTGATGGAGATGACTTCATTTACTAGTGGATGCAGACCGATTACTATCTTTATTAGAAAAAGATGCACTTTCTGCTTTTGGGTATAAATTCAACGAACATGGAGCAGATGAAGTAGGAGATTCTAGATCGATAGAATCTAGGAATTTTGTGCCTTACATTGGTAAAAAACGTGGCATTCAACATCAGAGAGGAGAAGACAATGATTGGGCTAATGAAAGCTCTCACGAATATGTATGTGAAGTCTTTAGCGTAAAAAAAACTACCTGATGCGACAATTGTTCAATCTAAAAATTATTGAATGGAGGATTGTTGAATAACACATCAATGAATTCAATTCCATCATCATTCAGTTGACATCAGTGTATATTACGATTGATGATGAGGTATGTGAACTGGTTTTACTGTCTTCGTTACCTGATAGTTGGGAAGCTACTGTAATAGTTGTGAGCAGTTATTTGGGGAATACAAATCTGGTTTTGAAGGATGTGTGGGGCCTGATCCTCAATGAGGATATTCAAAGAAGAGAATCATGAAGATTCTTTGGTTCTTATTTGAACATATAAGGAAGATGAAGATATGCATAGCGAGATAATCATAAAGGATGACAAAATCAAGAGGAAAGAGATGACATAAGGCTAAGGGTACCAGTCATACCTACTGGATTTGTGGGAAGAAAGGATGTTTTAAGAAAGAGTGCAGAGAAAAACATAAGGCACCTGAAACCATTAGAGAAAACACAATAGTTGAATGAATGAATTATGTGTTTCTGTTGAATGTGGACAGCCCGATGGAGTCTTTAATTTTAGACTCAGGGGTGTTTTTTCATTCCACATCAGAGAAGGGTTTCTTGAGAAATTTTTTTCTGGAAATTTTGGTAGGTGCATCTTGCTGAGGATGAAGCCTTGTAAATCATGAGGAAGGGAGATGCATGGATCAAGACCAACAATGAGAGTTTTCTAGTTTTGGAAAACATGAGGTATATCCTTTCTTTAAGAAGAAATATTATTTCTGGTGGGTAGCTTGATGATGCAGGCTTCAGTACTATGTTTATTGGTGGTGCCTAGAATATTACCAAGGGATCTATGGTCGTAGCTTGGGGAGAAAAGAATGGTACCCTGTACAACATGAAAAATACTAGCATGGAAATGATTTCATAAATAAAATCTATTAGGGATTCACAACCATGACATTATAGGTTAGGCCACATGAGTGATAAGAGGGTGAAAATGTTGTAGACAAAAGGAATGCTATCGGAGCTAAAGTCGGTGGAAGTTGGTTTATGTGAATATTTCATACTTGGATAGCAGAAGAAGGTATCATTTTCTAGAGGCATAACAATAAAGGTTGGTAATTTGGACCTAGTGCACACAAATGTTTGAGGACCTGCACTAGTACATTCCCACAGATAGTCATAATATTATGTGACATTTATTGATTATAACATCCCAGACCCGGATTCCACTGAAAGGTTCCCCGAGCCCAGTTGGTCACATGTACACAAGCACATCTCCCTAAATTCCAAAGACTTCTGAGTAGTAGTGAGGGCCTAGGGTGTGTTTGTGGGGAGACTATTACCTCTTATATGAGTGTAACATAATGGTAAAAGTCATACAATCAATAAAAGAAGTAGTAAATCAATCATAAAATAGATAAAATTCAATGAAAGATATATGAAACAGTACTAAAAGGAATCTCATATACAAATGATATGTCATGTATCTATAAAGCAGCCAAAACATGTATACATGATAGGTGTACAATACATGTAACAAAATACCAAAAAGGCCAAAAACTATCCCAGTTATCATCACAATCTTCAACTCGGTCCTGTGATCCCCTGCTCCTAAGAAAATATCAAATACCTATTGCAGGGTGCTTTCCATTATCCATACCTGTGGTCATATAATCTTCTTGGGTACCTAAGGCTGCTCTACTGGGGAGTGAGATAAAATCTCAGCAGGTCACCACCAACGGTGTCTAATTCCATCCAGTCAGTGAATATATAATAATAAAAGTGTTCAATTAGTAATAGAATATGCAAAGGAAGCACTAAAAATAAACAACCCATAAAGTTTTGGGTCCCCATGGACACCCTTCCTCTACTATCGACTTTTCCCTTATCCGAAAAGTATCTGAATAGTCAGTATGTACTGTATCAATTAATAAGTAAGTTTCATTTTTTTAATCAGTCTCATTTTATAAATGAGTCTCAATACCTGTCACATAACCCAATGTCCCCCATAAAAATATGTGAACAAGAGATTCCTAACCAGTCCATCTATAAGGTGTAAGGAACTGACTGAATCGAAGCTTGTGCTTTGTCTTGACAGACACGCCGTATGAAACATTTCATTAATTATTCAATTAAGAACCCGAGCCTATCCTTGACATTCTTAATTTGTAATCCAGGTATCACGTTGGGTGTATCATGAAGCAAATACCTTACAAGCCCATCCTAGGCATCCTCTTTAGAATCCTGGTATTGCTCTATGGGTGGTATAACATCACTGCTCATTGATTCTGTCCTTGATGGTCCGTTAAGGGAACCCAAGTTTCACCCATGGCGTATGTAATCAACTACCCTCTGAGTCTATCCTTGACAAATAAGGATTCAAAGTATCACTCAGGCATATAACAGCAATCCACCATGGGTTCATCATTGGATATCCGCTAGGGAGTCCAAGTGTCACTCGAGCGTAAGCAAGGCAATATCCAAATGAGTCTGTTCATATAATTCATATGAGAACCCATGTATCACCCAATTCATATATAATCGACTAATCAATATCATTTAATCATTTCAATTAAACCTCACCTCCGAAGGTGGCATAAGGAATGGGCTAAACTTAGAAGGCTTAGCCTCTTAATTATATCATGTGGGCATATCAATATAAGAAGCAACTCATTCTTAAACAAGCAACTACATGGTAAGATCCTAGGGACATGGTCTTCCATTCCATTTCTTTAATTAATTCAATTTATAACTTACAATTAATCATTTAATATCCCATGAAAAGGGGTAAAGGACACAACCTAAGGGTATTCAAAATCATATGCCACCCATGGTTGTCCAATTAATTATACAACACACCCAAAGGGTGGTTCCAATTCAATGTTCATAACCTTTAATCATTATTAATGAGTCTCATTAATTACATAGGTAATACCTATCCATTTTTAAAAAGGATTAAATTCTATTTCAAGGGTGACGCTTGAAAAAATAGGTGCGCGACACAATGACATATATATAAACACCTCGACTTTGAAGGAAAATCACGAGACCACATACCAGAGGTTCATAGAAGAGTGTACATCCAGTATGAGCTCCTAATTCAACTCGGGTTGAGAGAAAAATGAAGAACAGATAAAGAATATGGAAATAGGGCATATTATCTTGCACCTAAATAGTGCAGAAGATACCAAGAAAAATGAATAATGACATAAAAGGAATTGAGTGCTTACCAGTATAGATCCAACGAGATGATCGATGCTCGAATCCAAGTTCAAACGGAAGAACGGGAACAAAGCCTATGGATTTTACTTCAAAGGGAGATCCCACGTTGACGGTTCTTCCAATAGAAGGAGAAATAGAAATAGGGTTAAAGTTATAAACATTTTAAGGGCAATTTTGAAAATTTTCCCCAAAAACCTGGGTCGCACGGTTTGGTCGCACAATTGGTCAAACCATGCGCTAATCGCGTTCCCACGGTTGTAAGAAGGGGCACCTTGCATAGTAGTGCACACAGTTTTCCAAAATTTGCACAAACCGTGTATCATCCCACTATCAAAAACAGTAGAGGCTATCAAATGGGTGTGTGACTTTGTCCATGCAGTTTTTGAACCTGTGCAGGCTCCTCCTACTCTCTACCCAGGTCTCACACATTTATTAGTAAATGTACGGCCTGCCCTGCATGGTTTCTACTAACCGTGCAGCCTGACTATTTCTTCCCAAATGTTGGGTTCTGGGGTTCGAACAAATACTGGACACCTCTGATACCTCTATGACCTCAATGGGAAATCACACTAAGTCATAAATAAGCATTTAAACTGAAAATTTATGAAAATAAAAAGATTATGTACCTTAAGAAAGAATTGAGTTCTTAAAAAATTCCTTTCTTAAATTAATTTATCCCCAAATTACCCTCTCAAGGGTGGTAAAGAATCATCATAGAATAACTTCAGATATTGATCACATACATTGGCCTCATGATCCTGGATCTCTTCTTGTACACGGTCATGCTGTCATAACTTCTACACTAGAGGAACTAACCGGTCTCGGAGAACCTTTGTACTCTTGTCAATGATATGAATCGGGTACTCCTCAAAGGGCGCATCTACCTATAACTCAACCTCCTCAGGATGAAAAGAACGAGAACGGTCTAAATAATAGTGGTGCAACTGAGATACATGGAAAAAATCATGCATGGGTCGGTACCTCTGAGGCAACTGCAACCGATAGGCTACCTACCCAAATCTTTTCAGAATCTAAAATGGCTCGACGTATTGCGGAGAAATTTTACCCTATCTCATAATCCTCCTGTGTCCCAACCTCAATGAGACACATAAAAAGACCCAATCCCCAACCTCAAACTCTAGAGGTCGTCGACAATGATCGATGTAAGATTTCTGTCGAGATTGTGCAATAGAAATCTACTTCTAAATCAACTGAACCTGCTCCGTATTCTCATGCATGAGAAAAGTTCCAAGCATAGCTATCTCTCCTGCCTCTAACCAGTATAGGGGTGATCGGTATGGCCTACCGTACAAATCCTCATAAGGCATCATCTGAATAGTATCCTGAAATCTATTATTGTAGGCGAATTCAATCATGGGTATGTGCCTCTCCCAAGAGCCCCCAAAATCAAGGATGCATGCTCTTAGCATATCCTCAAGCACCCATATCGTGTGATATGACTTAGCCACCGGTATGAGGGTGGTATGTTGTGCTCAAAAGCACCTGTGTACCTAACACCCTCTATATTCCTTGCTAGAACCATGAAGTAAACTGGGCATCCCGATCCAAAACGATAGTATGAGGGACCCCATTAATTCGTACTATCTCATAGATATAAAACCTCCCAAATTCATCTACTAAAAAGGTATCTTTGATAGGTATGAAAAGAGAAAAATTTGTGAGCCTATTAACAACCCAAATGACATCACTACCTCAAGGTGACCTCTGTAAACCTGTCATAAAATCCATCACAACATCATCCCATTTCCACTTGGAAATGGGAAGTTGTTGTAAAAGTCCGACTGGTCGCTAGTGTTACGCCTTCACCTACTGATAGGTGGAAAACCTCATGAAAAAACCAGCTACATCTCTTTTCATACCCCTCCACCAGTATTGGTGATGTAAATCCTGATACATCTTGGTGATGTCGGAGTGCACTGCCCAAGCTAAAGCATGAAAAAATTTCATTATCTCCTCTTGAATGTATGCTGAAACCCATACATGGCCATGTACATGGAGAATTTCATCCTCACCTATGTTCCAACCAGGAGGCAGGTCCTCGCCTACCACACTCTCCCATAGGACCATGACTTCAGAATCCAATAGCTACCTTATCCTCACTCTATCCAGTAGGGTAGAGGTTACAACTAAGGATGATAGAAAAGTCTACCTCTAACTGTCCTGAACCTCCAAGTGAATCTTAGAGAACAAATCCATAAGCTTCCACTCGCTACTGGTATGTTGTACTGCCTATATCTGAGTCCTCCTGCTCAGTGCATCGACCACTACATTACCCTTATCAGGCATGTAGGCAAGCTCAAAGTCGAAAGATTGTAGGTATTCAACCCACCTTTGCTACCTCAGATTCATATTATGCTGTGTAAATATGTACTTGAGGATTTTGTGGTCTTTGAACACCACAAAACACTCTCCAAGTAAGTAATGTCTCCAACAACGCAATTCATGAACAACTGTAGCTAATTCGATATCATGCATTGAGTAATTCCTCTTGTGTGGCCTCAACTGTCGAGACCCGTACACCATGGCTCTATCCCCCTGTATAAGAACTGATCCTAGTCTGATACCTAATGCATCATAGTAAAAAGTTTAATTTTTGTCTAGCTCTGAAAAAATCAGTATCGGTGCTGAATTCAATCTCCCTTTCAACTTTAGGAAAGGCTTCCTCACAAGTATCTGACCATAAAAGCTTCACACCCTTCTTAATCAAGCCTGTGAGTGGAGCTGTTAGGTGTGATAATTCCTGTATGAAATTCTTGTAATATCCAAATAGCCCCAAGAAACTCCATATATCAAATAATTTCTTGGTATGTTCCTAGGAAATTACAGCTCTCACCTTCTCTGGGTCAACTGATTCTCCTGTCTCTGAGATAATGTGACCCGAGAAGTGAATCTGATCCATCCAGAAGTGGCACTTTATGATCATATAATATAAATAATGTTATCTTAGTGTATCTAATACTATCTCAAGATCTTTTTCATGGTCGTGTCGAGTGTGAGAATACACCAAGATATCATCCATGAAAACCACCATAAACGAATCTAGATAAGGATAGAAGACTCAGTTCATCAGTTCCATGAAAACCACTAGCGTGTTCGTGAGATCAAACAATATGACCAAATAATCATATAGACTATACTTGTTATGAAAAGTTGTGTGAGGTATGCCTGATGGTCTAACACACACCTAATGATATATTGATCTCAAATCAAATTTCGATAATACCCAAGCTCCTCTGAGATGATAAAAAAGTTCATATATCCATGGAAGAGGATACCAATTCTTAATTGTTAGTTGGTTCAATTTTCAGTAATCCATGTATATCCTAAGGGTATCGTCCACCTTTTTTACAAAAATGATCGATGAACCCCATAGAGAAGTACTGGGTTGGATAAACCCCTTTGCCTCTAAATTCTCTAGTTACCTCTTGAGCTCCTGAATCTCATTAGTATCCATTCTATAAGGAATAATGGATACTAGTGCATCTCTTGACACTGGATAAATAGAGAACTCTACCTCTCTCATTAGAGTTAATCCTGAAAAGTTTTATGATAAAACATCCATGAAACCATCCACCACTAGAGGGAAATCTGCCTAATGTGTTCCCTGGTCATCTAGATACAAACTCACAATATGGGATATCATCCCATCCATCCCACGATGATCAGGTCCAACTCGGCTTGCCTAGATGTCTCATTCACCATTGTGAATAAACTCTCTGCCCTTTGGTGTTTTTAAGGTCACCCTATAATGATAGAAATCAAAAAAATCATGAAAGAGAACCAACCAGCCCATCCTGAGGATGATGTCAAAACCTATCATCTTGAGGACAAAGAGGTCCCATACGTAGTGACACTTGCCAATCTCAAGGGATAACTCCATGCACTAATGTACATCCTCCATTACAAATCCCAATAGAGTATCAATCATCATAAATCCATTAGAACATTGAACCACAAGCCCAAGGCTATCCACAACAAGCACAAATATAAAGTTATGAGAAGTGCCTGTATCAAAAAGAGAAGATGCTAAAGTAGAGGCTACTAGAATAGTACCTATCATAGTAAAATTTCTAGGATTCTACTCATTAGGTTTCGGTTGCACTGTATAAATCTAGTCTGATTTGTGGCCTTGTGATATAGCCTGGCTACCCTAAGAAGATTTGATCTGATGTCACTGTAAATTCGGGGTCTGACTACCACAACCACAACCACAACCACCACCTCGGCCTAATCGGCCAATTTTACTCCATCTCCCTATCTGATGAGAAGATGTTGACCCCACTCCTGCATTTGGAGTCAGTGCAGACCCTCTCTCACTGTATTCCAAAGGAAAATTTCTTTAAAATCATTGTGGATGACCCATCTTTACATAGGATCAACACTCAACGGGGTCTCTCCTGCATTGAGGTCTCGTATTTACCGATCTACTGTACTGGTGGCACCTCACCTAGCTACCTGAGTATGTGATTTGGCTACTAAGGTCACCGCGTGGAATCTCCAGACGACACTTCCTACTACCAGTCGATGTAGTGCTAGATCTAAGTGTCAAACAGCCCTGGATCACACCCCCAGCCTCTCTCAGGTTACGCTATGTGATAAGCACATGATTCACTATTCTAGAAATGGTAGTCGGCTGAAAGACATTCACCTGTGATTGAATTTCATACCAAATATCATCCTTGAATCTCCTGGCTTTTGATAATTATTCACACATCATAATAGGTGTGAAGAGATGAGGCTCTGTTAAACGGGTCGAATAATCCATGACTGATAACACACCATGCTCCAAGTGAATGAACTCTTGGGATTTATTGGCCCTCAACATCTAGGGATATAAGTAATCATAAAAGGTCATATGAAAATACCTCCAAGTCATCCCCTAATGAAGATCTGTCTTAGTAATGAAATCCCACCCTCTCTTGGCGGAATCACACAACATATAAGTAACAAGATTTACCCTACTCTCGAGAGGTTTCTTGAGATTCTCGAAGATAGATGGAATGAACTCTATCCATGACTATGTAACTTGTGGTCTTTCATCCCCTGAAAACATGGGTGGATGCTGCTACTATAACTCACACGTTAACTCTACCATAGTCAGGGTAGGTCACGGTTCTCCCTGAACGGTCTGCATGAAACGCATAACACCTTCATGGAAATATGCCTTAGCACTTGTGTCTGGTAAAATCACTGGTGCCTCAGCTGGTACTACTGGAGGATCCACTAGTATCCCAAGGCCCACCACCTCCAAAGCATGGTCACCACCACCCTCATGGCGTGCGACTAGAGGACGTCACGATGACATACCTCTACAAATGTCAAGAACACACCATAGATCAAGATTCAAAAACTTCAAAAATCATATATATTTAAATAGGATAGGTATAAGCCTTCCCATATAAGAACACACCCCTATGTCTTCTCCTTGAGTAAGTTCTGAGCAATGTATAGATCACATAAAAGAAAGTGATACTAACTACTTCCCACTACTAAGGTCGGGTATAGATCAAGTTATTTTCTATAAACAATTTCAGTTTTCATTTCATTTCACTTGAGTTCATATTCATTTCACATTCCATTTTAAATGGTTGAACCAAATTCCATGTCAATCCTGATCCATAAGGGCCCATACTCCTCATGAACTGAAATATGGTACCCACCTAATCCATACCATAACACGTTCTAGTCCATGTGACTCATGGTCTGTGACTCAACATGTTACAATTGGCTTCTTAGGGTGTCTGGTGTAGCCTAATCAGGAAAATACTATTTAGGTTACAACACAATCTAAGTACCAACCATGTTTTCTCAATCCCCTATATAAAATATCTATCAAGCAGCTGATATATCAATCATGGCACATATTGCAACATCATGAAAATAGGAAATGCATCCTATATGGAATGACATCATGCATGACATGTGATTTATAACAAGTGTCTAAACTGATGCATGAGATGACATACCCTCATCTCATCAGGTTGCGACAAAATAGAAACCAAAATCATATCAATAATAACATCACAGTTCAAGTGAATCACCCAAAAGTGGAATCAAATCAACTATGATAGGAAAAATCTATAAAACAACATTTTTTTCATTCGAGGAAACTTGGCTATTTCCTGTACGTGGGTTAGCTACGCCCAGGCACAACCCATTACCAAATTCCTATTACTTTATATCCATTTTATATTGTCTCAAAATAGTAATGTAAACTAGAAAATATCCTTTAATACCACTTTATAATGTACCAAACCTGGATTCCACTAAAAGGTTCCCCAAGCCCAGTTATCCACATGGCCTCAAGCATATCTCCTTAAGCACTGGAGGCTACCGACTAGCAACGAGGGCCTAGGGTGTGTCTGTGAGAAGATTATTCCATCTTATCAGAGTGTAACACAATGGTAGCAGTCATATAATTAATAGCAGAAGTAGTAAATCAATCAGAAAATAGATAACATCTAAATATAGATATGTAAAATAGTACCAGAAGGAATCTCATATAAAAATGATATTTCATGTATCTACAAAGCATCCAAAATAGGTATACATAGTAGGTGTACAATACATGTAACAAAATACCAAAAAGACCAAAAAATATCCCAGCTAGCATCATGAGCCTTAGATCAATCATGTGCACCCATGCTCCTAAGTATCAATCAAAGACCTGTAGCAGGGAACTTTCCCTTATCCATACCTACAGTCATATAATCTTCTTGGGTACCCAAGACAGCTCGTATATAGTGTGAGATAAAATCCCAGTAGGCCACCACTAAGGTGTCTAATTCCACCCATTCAATGAATATATAATAATAATAGTGTGCAGTTAGTAATAGAATATGTAAAGAAAATAATCAAAGTAAACAACCCATAAAGGTCTAGGTCCTCATGGACATCCATTCTCTGCTACCTGCTTCGACCTTAATCAGAAAGTCTCTGAATAAACAGCCAGTCTTGTAACAATTAATAAGTTTAATTTATTTAATCATTCTCATTAAATAAATGACTCTCGAGACCTAGCACGTAGCCCAATGTCCCTCGTAAAAATATGTGAATAAGAGATTGTTGATCGGGTCATCTATAAGGTGTAAGGAACTGGCCAAATCTAAGCTTGTTCTTTGGTTTGAAAAACGCTTCGTATGAAACATTTCATTAATTATTCAATTAAGAACCTGATCCCATACTTGGCATTCCTAATTTAGAATCTAGGTATCAATCCAAGTGTAACATTAAACAAGCACCTTATAAGCTCATCCTGGGACTTCCTCATTAGAATCTTTGTATCGCTTTGGGTGTGGTAAAACATCAATAATCACTAATTTCATCCTTGGAAGTCTTCTAAGGGAGACTAAGTTTCACCCATGGCGTATGTAATCAACTTCCATATGAGTTTGTCCTTGTAAATCCATAAGGAGTCCAAGTATCACTCGGGTGTATAAAATTAAACCCCCATGAGTCTTCCTTAGCATTCCTCTAGGGAGTTCAGGTGTCACTCAAGCATGAGCAAGGCAGTAGCCAAATGAGTCTGTCCATGGAATTCTTATGAGAACCCATGTGTCACACAAGGCTTATATAATCAACTAATCAATATCATTTAATAATTTTAATTAAACCTCACCTCATAAGGTGGATTAAGGCATGGGCTAAGATTATAAGGCTTAGCCTCTTAATTATCTCACGTGGGCATATCAATATAAAAATAAACTCATGCTGAAACAAGAAACTACATAGAAAGAGCCTAGGGTCATGGTCTTCCATTCCCTTTCTTTAATCAATTCAATTTACAACTTACAGCTAATCATTTGACATCCCATGATAAGGGGTAAATGACACACCCTAAGGGTATTCAAAATCAAATTCCACCCATGGTGGTCCAATTAATTATACAACACACCCAAGGGGTGGTTCCAATTCAAGGTTCATAACCTTTAATCATTATCAACAGGTCTCATTAATTACATAGATCATACCTATCCATTTTAAATAAGGATTAAATTTCATTTCAAGGGAGGCACTTGAAAAAATGGGTGCATGGAACAACGACATATATATAAACACCCCAACATTGAGGGAAAATCACAAGACAACCTACCATAGGTCCGTAGAAGAGTTCTCATCCAGTATCAGCTCCTGGTTTGACTCATATCGGGAGAAAAATAAAGAACGAATGAAGAACCTAAAAATAGGTCATATTAGCTTGAACCTAAATAGTGAAACGGATACCAAGATAAACTAAGAATGATACAAAAGGAGTTGAGTACTTACAATATAGATTCAATGAGATGATCAGTGCTTGAATCCAAGCTCAAACAGAAGAATGGGAGAAAAGCCTATAAATTTGTCTTCAAAGGGAGCTCCCACACTGATTCTTCTTCCAACAGGGGAGAAATATAATTAGGGTTAAAATTATAAATATTTTAAGGTCGATTTGGTAATTTTACCCCAAAAACCTGGGTCACACGGTTTGGTCGCACATTTGGCCAAACCGTGCGCCAACAGTGCGCCCACTTCTATAAGAAGGGGCACCTCGCATAGTTTTCCAAACCGTGCGCAAACCATGTCTCAACATACTATCAAATATTGCAGATACTATCGAATAGTCATGCATCTCCATTCACACAATTTTTCAAACTGTGCAGGCTCCTTCTACTCTCTACCTAGGTCTCGCATGTTTAGTAGTAACCATGCAACTTTCCCCGCATGGTTTTTACAAACAGTGTGACCTACCTATTTCTTCCCAAAAGATGGGTTATGGGCTTCGAAAAAGTCTCGAACACCCCTGATACCTCCATCACCTCAAAGGAAAATCACACTAGGCCATAAATAAGCATTTAAACAACAAAATGATGGAAAGAAAAAGATTATGTACCTCAATAAAGAATCGAGTTCTTATATCGATGAATCAACAAGGAAGGTATGAGTTTAATTTTTGAAAAAAAATCTTACATGTTTAACATGTTCCAGAAGTATAAAACCATGGTGGAAAATGAGTTAGGATTAATGGTAAAATGCTTGAGGTTTAATAATGTAGAAGAGTATAATAGTCACGAGTTTAAGAAATTCTATGCTAATAATGGAATTCGGTGGGAGAAGACTATTCCAGGTACACCACAACATAATGGTGTGGCTGATAGGATGAATATGACATTGAATTAATGTTACAGGAGTATGATATTACACTCTGGGTTTCCCAAAACCTTCTAGGCAGAGGCAGTGAGCATGACATCATATCTCATCAACAGAAGTCCATTTGTACCAATGGTAGAATGTTTTCTTGAGGATCTTTGGTCTGGAAAGGAGGTAAGACTCACACATTTGTAATTATTTGGTTGTTTGGAATATGTACATGTATATTTTGATGCAAGATGTGATCTTGATGCTAAGTACAAACCATGTTTCTTTATTTACTATGGTGCTTAGGGGTTTGCTTATCGCTTTTGGGATGATCTCAACAAAATGATCATCAGAAGCTAGATTGTGGAATTTAATGAAGGTTACATGTACAAGGATCACCATGAAACTGAAGATGAAAATGGGAACAATGAATCAGAGTGGAAATATCAAGTAGAGCTTGAAGGTGTACCTGAACATGAGACATCAGAACTGGTGGAGCCTACTCCTCCAGTGGAGTTGAGGAGATCAATAAGGGTAAGAATACCTATTCAGAGGTATCCACCATCATTAAAATATTTTTTATTGACTGAAGGTATAGAACCATAATGTTTTGGAGAGTTAATGTAGTTAAGGAGTTGAGAAAGTTAGATTTATCCATGAAGGAGGAGATTTCTTCACTACATGACAACAATACTTGGGAGTTAACACCTCTTCCCCAAGGAAAGAAATCATTGCATAAAAATGGGTATATTAAGTCAAGGAAGAACATGATATTAAGAGGAGGTACAAGGAAAGGTCGGTGGTGAAAGTATTTCAATAGAAGGAAGGTGTGGACTTCACAAAAATCTTCTTGCCTATATTAAAACTAACCACTATCCGGGTGGTTCTCAGTATTGTTGCATCAAAATATTTATACCATGAGCAGCTTGATGTCAAGACTGATTTCCTTCATATAGATCTGGAGGAGGAAATCTATATGCATCTTCCATAGGTATATATTGATCCAGAGAAGGAAGACCTGATGTGAAAACTCTAGAAGATCTTATATGAGTTAAAGCGGGCACCCATGCAATGGAACAAAAATTTTGATGCATTCATGACTAAAAATTCATACAAACAGTGTGTCATAGATCAATGCTACTACATAAAATCCTTTGGTGATGAATATATTTTATTGATTCTGTATGTGGATGACATACTCATTATTGGATCTTGTCACTACTAGAAATTTAAGCTATAGCCACAGATTTATAGCCATGGTTTTATAGGTCCGTGGCTATAGCTTTTTTATTGCCATTGTTTAATTAAACCTCCATGGCTAAATCAATATTACACCACGCGGGTGTCATTTTTTTTTCAATCTGTATGGGGCTCCTCCTCCTCCCCTGATCCACAGCCCTCCTCCTCCCCAAATTTGCAGCCCTATCACCGCACATCCCTCCTCCCCGATGACGTCTCCTCATTCCCGCAGCCCTCCTCCTCCTCCCTGATTCGCAGCCCTATCACTGCGCATCCCTCCTCCCCAACGACGTCTCCTCCTCCTGACGATCTCCCCGATGATCCCACCACGCAACCCTCTCTCACAGCGGTGCTCTCCTCCTTGACAAACTCTCCCACAACAGCTCCCTCCTCCCCGATGACCTCTCTCATAGTGGTGCCCTCCTCCCCAAAGACCTCTCTCACAACGACACCCTCCTCCCCGACGACCTTTGTCACCATGGTTCCCTCACCCCTGATGCTTTCAACGGCAACACAGGTCACAAAACATGCATCTATCTCTACAATGGGATCATTTTGATCGATCTGATACGATTATGTAAGGATAACACCACTAACCCTTCTGTGAGACCATTTATCAAAGTCACTCATAGCCCCATTAGTGCAGGCGGTGAAAATATGGGCAGATGGATCAAATGGATTTTGCACAGTTCGGGTTTGAAGATAAACATAGATGGTTATTGTATTTTGGGTTACATGAGAGGGGGAGGGGGTGTCATTAAGAATACTTGGGAATCAGTTATGTTGGCATTCTCAATTCAGTTAGGAACTCGTGATTTGCTACAAGCCAAGGCTAATGCTCTGCTCAGCAGTCTCACCATTTGCAGGTAGAAGCATATCGCTCTTCATGAAATTGATACTGATTATCTAATGGTCTTTAATTCCCTTCTCGAATGCAGTCTCACACCATGGACTACTTAATACACCATATGTAGAAGCAAAGTGTTTATGAAAAACAACCTGGAGGTTCTTCATTCTTGGAATTAAAGGAACACAGTGGCGGACTTTCTAGGTTCAAAGGTGAATTATGAATAAGAGGTTACTCTGTTCGTAGGTCTCAGATCACTTCCAGGGGAGGGGGAAAAGATGGTCATCGTAGATGCTACTGATCTTCACCATTACAGGCCGGAATAATTCCAGGTGAGAGTTTTTTTTCTTCCCCTTTGTTTGATTCTTTTCTAAACATGGTTTGTACCTTCTCAGAACTCTTTGATTTATTTTAAAAAGTAGTTTTTGGATCATGATTTATTCATCACTAGAAAATAGAACCAATACACCTTTATCATATTTGATATCTGTAATAAGATTTTTATTTCAGGTCTTGTGTGAGGTATATCTTCTATCCAAAAACCAAAAAATGGGAATTTATATATCATTCAAAGAAACATTAGATACATTTTCCTTCTGATACCATTTCATCTTCTTCTATGACCATTGAGTAACTTCTTTTGATGTTTAATACTTATGAGGATATTTTTGTTCAAAACACTCCCTTTCATCATGAAAAACTAAAAAACATTTTTTATATGTGTTAGAAGATGTTTTAAGCTACTGATATCCCCATTTATGGGTCTCGGGAGTCACCTATCATTGTACCCCAGTGGCATAGTAGGCATCCTTGTGTCTACATCGAATCCAATATTTTCCATATAAATTATTAAAATATTTTTTAAAAAAATATTGAAAATTAATTATCAATTTTCATCATTGGGATTAGATATATAAAACATTTAAATGTCTATAGAACTCATTCCCACTCAGGTTTACCCTTCCTCAATATCTTAGAAGAATATTGTTACACACAAACCTCTTATAAACAACTCAAAGTTGTGACTATTCCCAATAGTGTGAAAACTATTTTAAAACCTAAACCATTGATTCCTAAACCATTAGAGTCTTCAAAATCATAGGAAAAAATTGAATAACCCACATTAGAAACTGAAAAATCAGAGCTAGATAATGATTTAATTGGTTAGGGAATGTTGAAATTAAACGAGAGGAATATGGGGAAATTGTTGATGGGTGTTAAAGTCTGGAGAAAAGTGATTTTCTATATTCAAAAGAGAGAAAATTGACATCTTTGAAAGATTTTCCTAAATATTATTGTATTATTTATGGTAGAGTGTCAAGAAAATATAAGAGATTCAAGAGTTTAGATAAAGACATAACAACCCTAAAAGATAGACACATGTAACCCATCCAATGAATAATGAGATTGATCTATCAACATTGAAATAATAGGTGGAAGATGGCCTTGATGTGGCCATTAGATAAATAACCTCATTCCCACTTATAAATATATTTATCTCAAACAAAATTATAATATTTCATAATGGTTTTTGATTTGTTAATCGTTTTATATGGTGATGATGTTTAGACTATTATGGTGTGGTTGAGGAGACATCCCCTATCAATATCCATGGATTTAAATGAATTTGTATTTTTATTTCTCTAGTGTGATTTTCATGACATCATATTGTTTCCATATGAGTATTAGATTATTATCCATGCACCTTTAAATTTTATCATGGTTTTATCTATTAATTTGGTTTACACATAATACTACCACAATTTTCATTCATTTATAATATGATGTAGGGGAGTGAGTGGTGATAAAGGAGTGATTAATCATTCTCAATTACCATGGGTAGGTGAAAGTAGTGTATCAAAAATCATTTTTTTCACTACCTAACCTAACACACTAAAGAGAGGGTGAATGGATTGAGATCTTGGGTCATTCCAGGGTATTATTTAGGGGGTGAATTTATTTTATAAGATATTATTATATAATTAATGATAGAATTATATAAGGGCACCCTTCATTATATTAATTATTTTTCACTTTTATTTTATTTCTTCCATGCACTTGTGGTTCCAACACTTCATTATTTCATTATTTTAAAATTAATAGTGTTATATTAGTGTAGGTGTGAGGAGAATGAATGATTATATCCTTCCATGAACTTGTGGTTACCTATCTATTTTCACCATAAAATGTAGTATTTTTAATTTTCTATTGTATTACATTTCCAGATTGGAGTTGCAAATTAGTGGCAATCATGTTTTGGTTCCCTATCTATTTTCACCATAAAATGCAGTATTTTTAATTTTCTATTGTATTACATTTCCAGATTGGAGTTTCAAATTAGTGGCAATCATGTTTTGAGTTCTTAATCAAATCTACCTATTTAATTAGAAATCACTGGTGTTTTTCATGCTGCACTTTGATCATCCTTTTGGAATCATGCTTTTGTTTAAGGACATTCTTATTGAAAACTATCTGTTAATGCCCATATGATAGAATGATTTAAATTTCTGTTTCATATAATCATGCTTAGTTGAATCTTCATTTGATTAACTTGGACAGAGGGCTGGACAATTCTTATTTACTTAATTTTCAGGTTGGTCTGAGAGGAATATGAAGACTTTTTGTGGATGAAGTGAAACACTTCTAATTATGGAAGAGCAGAAAAAAGTAGATGTTGCAACAAGATTTTCTGTATGGAGTTTTTCTGCACTTTCTGGATCATACGGTGACTCCTTTTCCTCATTATATGAAGTTTTATTATAAGTCATGTTTATATCCTCTTTCAATTACTTGATAGTGCATGCTCATTTCACCTCATGTTTTCACTGTATCTTGAACCTTCAATTTTTTCCCAGGGTGTGGGTTGAAAAACCAACTCATTCATTTTGTAACTGTTGTAGTTAATTCATTTTTCATTTAATATTTACCTATCATAAATAGTGAGATTAAAATGGGTGTTGTGAAGCCTGTGGTCTATGGTTTTCATTACTGGATTCAAAAGGGGAATTTCGACTTCTGATTGTCTGCCTGTACAAGTTCAACTTTTTAATTTATATGTTGTTAAACCTAAACTAGGTTTGATGGAAAATGATGAGTTAATGATGATGAAAAATAGGCGAAGAAGGGGAACTGCAACACCAATGAGGGTCCATGAGGTTAATATCTTTTCTTCTACTATGTTTAGAGAAACCTGGTTTTGGTGATTCTTTCTTTCCAATTCTGTGAAGCACATAAAAATATCAGTTTCCTTTTTATGATTTCTTTACTGCTTTATATTGATTGGTGTTGTTGGTTATCACTTCTATTTGATCTTGTTTTCTCATACTAATCATGATTTTTGATTTGGTGTTAATCAAAATGGTTATTTTATTTTTTGTTCATCATGTTAAGCTGCTATAATCTTTATATGAATCTATTCCTTGTAATGTCTTGTTCTTGTGAGTTTATATTTTTGAATCAATATGTGTAGATTTCATTTTATTGTAATAAATTTAGAGATTTGGGGGGGGGGTGCAGGCTAGGGGGATGGGGGGGTGGTGCAGGGGGGGTTAGGGGATGGTTGTGGGGGGAGGGGACTAGTACCGGGGGGCTGGTGCGGGCTAGGGTGGCTGGGGGTGGTGCAGGGGGGAGGGGATGGTTGTGGGGGAGGGGACTGGTTTGGGGGGTTAAGGGGGCTGGTTTGGGGGGGAGGGGGCTGGTTTGGGGGGAGGCTAGTATAGGGGAAGGGGTGGGGGTGGTGCAGGGGGGTTAGGGGGGGTGGGGTCTGGTGCATGCTAGGGGGGTTGGGGGGGCTAGTGCAGGCTAGGGGCTGGGGGTGGGGGGGTAGGGGAGGGGGACTGGTTTTGGGGGGAGGGGACTGGTTTGGGGGGAGGCTAGTAAAGGGGAAGGGGTGGGGTGGTGCAGGGGGGTTAGGGGGGCTGGTGTAGGGGTTGGGGGTGGTGCAGACTAGGGGGGTTGGGGGATGGTGCAGGCTAGGGGGCTGGGGGTTAGGGGATGATTTTGAGGGAGGGGACTGGTTTGGGGGGAGGCTAGTACAGGGGGAGGTGGGGGTGCAGGGGGGTTGGGGGGCTGGTGCAGGGGTTGGGGGGCTGGTGCAGGGGGGGTTAGGGGATGGTTGTGGGGGAGGGGACTGGTTTTGGGGGATGGGGCTGGTTTGGGGGTGAGGCTAGTATAAGGGGAAGGGGGGGGTGACTTATACTTCATATTTGGATTACACCTCCCTTATGGAAGTTTCTTTCTAACCTATGAACCTACTTGATCATATATTCAATATATTTCATTCAAAACATGAAACTAATTTGTTATTTGAACTCTAAAATTTTCAACCACTTTCTTGATATGATCCCGTGGTAATCAATTATCTTCACTTTTAGTGTCAACATAATCTTATTCAAACATCATTGAAAGATAACACATCTTCTTAATCTTTAAAAATTTATTTTAATTTCCCTAAGAAGGTTACATATTATTACTTAATTCTGAATTCTTCATCCAATAGAACATATTTGATGACATATCTTCATATTCACTCTCCTCTTCATGTAACATTGGAAAATATATAGAAAATTGTCTAATTACTCAATAACTGAAACACTTCAAAGTAAATTTAGTAGTATATATACCTTTTCCCTTTTGGTAACTTCTTATGATAAGTGACATTGTATTATCATACTACACCTCAACATCTCTACCTAAATCTGAATATTTACTTTCATCCTTAACCACATTATAAGTCTTCCCATTAAAATCATGATCTTCAAAAGTTGAAACTTTAGAATCAAACTTGTTTAGAAATATATAAAACAACTTCTATATAATTATTTAATCCTATAGAACTTCTAAAAAATCTATGATAGATCTCCCAATATCATTAACATTGGTGAATAAATCATCTACTAATTCTCCTTGAATTAGTATAGATGAAAATAACACCAATAATATTGAGTCCCCGTTATAATTATTCATCTAGAGAGTGGTGAATAGGTGAAAAATTATTTTTTATTATTCATCAATGGTGAATCCTTTTCCATACCCATACACAAAATAAGAACACAATGATGTGAAATGTTCACTATTCAAAATGAATAGCTACGTCCACTGCATAGAATTATATTTCCCATTACTACATGATCCCTTATAAATATATTATAATGAGAAATTTTTATCCTTGAAACTCATGTGTATAAAAATGATATTCAATAAGTATAATGTGATCCTAAAGTACCCAATTTAATTATTGAAGATTTTTTGTTCAATTCTAGAAACTACGTATCAATGAAAATTACCTAAGTCTAATTCCCTAATATTCATTTTCATACTAATGAGTGGTGATGTTTGTAATATTCATGAAGACCCATGAGGATAATAAGATTCATTTTAGCTCTAAAATATAGAATCATTTGAGGCTTAAAAATGTCAAAAGAGTCATTGATACTGTGTTAGTGTCATTTCAACTTTCCATGAGAGTCATGTTGAAAACTATAAGAGTCATTGGACTCTTTATAGGAGTCATTGTTCATTCCATAAGATTCATCCAGGTTATATAAGTATTTTCATTGAACTAAATATTAGAAAAGGAATTAATGCTACATATGTTATGTAAGGTTCATTGTGATTTAATAAGAGTCATTTGCAAAGCTATTATTTAAAATAATTTATGACAGATTCCATAACAATAATAATAGTTGAAAGATAAAAGGAAAGAATTAATTATCACATGTTCGGAAATAGTTTCTACAAATAAGGAATACACAATCAAGAAGAAGGAAGATCATGCACCAAAATAATGTCTAATCATATTAGCAAACTAGTTTGAAAAATCCAAGCGGATTGAGTAAGAATAAAAGAAGGAAAATTATCTACTTTATAAAATTGATAAACCTATATAAACTAAGAATAAAGGTGAATTATAGAAGAAGAACATGCTAAAAATTGAGGTTTTAATCTAGAAAATCAAGAAGGATATAGTCATGAAGAGTTTTAGGTATTTTATACATTTAAGGAATGGATTTTCTAGGTTAATAACAATGTCTAATCTCTATTTCTCGTATTTAAGTGTTGATGGAAGTTTACTTTATTCCCATATTTTGGTGATTTTTTATTTTTGAATAGGAAATTGAAGGTGATGTTGATCATTTTATTTAGTATTGGGGTGTACATATCAATCTAAATATTATTTGTTCATTGTTGGTTATGGATTCATGTATCATTTATCATGTACAGTTGACACACTGATCACATATATATAAGAAGTCGTTATATATCTTTTTTTTACACTATTTTTTTTATAGGTGGTTTCTTATGATGAGGTCGGTTCTATCTGCCACTATTGATGATAGTGAGTTCAACATTATATTTGGGAAAGGTTTATTTAGTTTTTATTCTTTAGCCCAATTTTAATTAGGGAATTTGTGATTTTTGGGTTCCTTATATTTTTGCAGTGCATTTTGGATTTCGTTGAGGTGGATTCGAGTCGCCATTGATGAAGGATTACATGTTTATGCATAGGTAGGAATATACATATATAAGTTCCCCCTTTATATATATTCATTCATGGTAGTATGAATATATATATTGGGGTTAGGTGTGTTTATATATAGATATGAAAAATGCATACATGTGTAAGTGTAAAGGGGTATATGCAAGTATAAACATATATCTAAGGACCCCCTTGTGCATATTTGGCCATGAAAATATGTACATAGGGGCTAGGTGTCCTTATATATATGTGAATTTTCATATGCGTGCAAGTGGAAAAAAAAGAAGATTCGAGTTGTCGTCGTCAAAAGAAATGTGCCTTAAGGTTGAGGTAGGTTCCCTCTACCTAAACCTTTAATTTGAATTCTATAATTGCCTAATTGTTTTAAAAACTTATTTCCATAATTTATTTATTGTTTTAAAAAATGGTTTTCTAATAACCACTATCTTTGTCAAGGAAGAATATGAATATAGACCTTGAACTTATTTATAGACCTTGTTCAAATAGGTTAACAAATTCTAGTAGTTTCTAGATACTAGAACAAGAGATCTAAAAATCATACATTGATAATCCTTAGAGACACTCATGATCTCATTCAACTCCCATAAAATCCATCATAAAAGAGCACTACTTAATTTTACAGATCTATTAGTTCTAATACCAAGCTTCTTGACATCTTCTATGGTATCATGGAACTCACCCATAATATTCCTCTTGAAATCTTGAATAAGGAATGGTGTGAACATATAACACTATAGGGACTGAATCTGTAAGTATACATAATTCAATTTTTAGAGAAATTGATCAAATCCACTCTAAACAACTGGAACAACTGAAGGTTCTGAGGTGGAAGTTATATAGGTTTGAAACCTTTTGATGAGCTCAAACTAGCTTAATACAACACTTTATAAAGTGTGTAGGATTCCCTTGATTTCGGTCCTGAAATACTTAACCTCGTCAAGAACATCTTGAGACATGTCTAATTTCACCATTGAAAGATTTTGGAACATGTACCTTTGAGATACAACCATAACACCAAGATCATTGAACTCAGACTTGGTATTATAAACATCCTTCAAATATCTAACTAGACCATTAACATCCTTAAGCTCTTTGAAAATTACTTCAGAAACAACTTTTTGAATAGGAGGGAATGATTGGAGATTCCTAATCAACTTTGTTTGGGTAGTCGTTAACCCAAACAACTTTTCAAAATCAACCATGGGAATAGAGGACTTCTTAAGTTCTCTAATCTCATCATTAGTATATTTTAACTCCTATTTCAGCTCATTATAATCTCCTCAAATATTATCAAAATCATTTAGAATATCATAGGCAAAAGATTACATTTTATAACTTTATGAGATCTTGCTAATAGAGTGTGATTCCTCATGCACAATAAGAGGTGGTGGTGGTATATTAGAGAACCCTAGAGTTGGACCAAGTGAGAGAAATCATATCCCTGGAGCAAGGGGGAGGGTGCAGGGGGGTCTGTGGGGGGGAGGGTGCAGATGGGGTGCAAGGGGGGTGCAGGGGAAGGGGGGAGGGTGTAGGAGGTTCTACGGGGGCAGGGGGCAGGGGGGGAGGGTGAAAGGGGTGTACAGAGGCAGGAGGAGGGTGAAAGGGGTGGGGGGTTCTGCAAGGGGCAGGGGGAGGGTGCAAGGGGTGTGTGGGTGGGGGTGCATGGGGTGTGCAGGGGAGGGGGAGGGTGTAGATGGGTTGAAAGGGGGGGTGCAAGGGAAGGGGGGAGGGTGCAGGGGGTCTGCAGGGGAAGGGTGATGGTGCAAGGGGTGTGCAGGGGTAGGAGGAGGGTGTAAGGGGCGCGAGGGGGGGGGGGGGTCTGCAAGGGGAAGGGTGAGGGTGCAAGGGGTGTGCAGGGGGGTGCATGGGGTGTGCGGGGGGGGGGGGGGTAGTGTTAATCCCACCTATTAGACTATATTTTCATATATTCTTTGATCACATAGTCAAAAAAAGTCATATTTTAGATATTTGAATACTTTTAGGAAAGACTTATGCACAACATTTTCATATGACATTATAATTCATACGATTATCAATGATGTACAACATAACCACTATTTCTATATCATTTAGAGTTCTTCTTAGGACTTTACTCCCAATGAAATGCCCTTCTTCCTGATATCGTATCATTGAGTAGTTAATCATCAGGAAAAACAACCATCTCCATGACCACATCATTATTTAATCATCCACCTCCTAAACATATATTTTCATCTTTCACAACTCTAATATGTCCACCAAAACGCCCGTAGAGGGCTTCCAGTTTCTTACAATTTTGGTACAATGTTTTCTCCCAATATTTGAGGGTGTTTATATGAAGATCATATCCAAAAGACTTGGTATCATTTCACAATTATTTTCAATGATTTGAATAAAACCTATGATGCATACGTGAAAGTTGTAGATTATTGTAAATATTCACCAAAGTATATGAAATGATGTAGTAAAAGCCATCATGTTGTGGTTTGTGTTATCTGGTGATTCATGATACCACACCTAGGCTTGATTCATGATACCACACCAAGGCCACTATGACTCCCAACACCCGAGGTCTCCATGTGTTAACCAAGATACCATCATTCCTGCTTTAGTTGTAACACCCCGAGATTTTATGAAAAATATTCTTTTACTTTCATTGATGTCTTCTATTATACAGCACACCAAGTTTAGCTTGTACTATACGCAACACTGTATTAGCTTTCAGTATACGCAACACTATTCTTGGATCGTGTTACACACAATTTCATGTTCATAATAGTCATTCTACGCAACGTTGAGTGTGTGTGTATATATATATATATATATATTCAATGTATAAATGAAATATGGTTGGATTCTGTTATACGAAACAACGAAGGATTCTTTCACAACACGCAACCCTGACTTGGCTTGCATTACACGCAATTGCGACCTTCCTCGATAGCGTGTGTTGTACGCAATACTGGGTTTTACTAAACAACGATATATTATTATAATATTATTATGAACTAGCCGTTATGAATAGTATTAACTAAATTTTGAATTTTGTAACATTATTATTCATCTTACACATTTTCTAGAACATAGTATAAGAACAAAATAAATTTTTTGGGTAAAATAAGTATTTTTCAAAAATTGCAGTTTTGCCGCCTTTTGATGGCGCACCCACTTTAAATCTAGTTTTTGAAATGTTTATAAGTTCAATTTTACAAAATAAAATTATTATTTGAAGTCAAGATATTAAATTTTACCTTGGATAAATTTTTCATATTATTCTGATAACTTTCATATTTTAATGAATAGTAAAAACACGTTATATTTTAATTAAAAACAATTTTTTTCATCGTAATAACTTATGTGGTTAAATAATAATATTGAATGGTTTTAAAGTATAAATAGATTATATTTTTACCATTTAATATGATTTATTTCATTATCCTTGATTTTACATTGAATTCGTAGGTTAAATAAATTCAATCTTTTGTAATGTTTTAAACAAAAACCCATTTTCTTTCGACAACGGGATTAATTTTAATTTAATTTCTGCAACTTCTGTGTATTTAATTTGGAAAAATAGATTTCATATTTGGAATCAGTGGGTCCAAATTATATTAATAGGCTACTTTTTATTTTTGGGCTTTATGAATAGTAACAACGGTAAATTTTATTTACCATAGTTAAAGGTACATCGGGTAATTAAGGGTAAATATAATATTATAAAATTACCCTAACACAGGCCAAAATTCTATTGGATGGCTAAAAGTCGACCCATATCACCTAAGGGTCGGATTAGATTCATTTTATGGACTTTTGACCATGAAAATAATTTAATTATTATTAAAACCAAAGAAAGTGACAACATGTCACTCTCTTAAATCTTATAAGTATAATAATTTTAATTTAGTGATAAACATCATAAAACTTTGAACATGAATAGTCTCCAGAAATCTAATACAATTATCTACATCATGATAATTTATTTAGAATTTTTAGGGATTAAATAATTGTCATTAATGGTGATACATTAATGATTCAGAAATTATTTATTTAGTGAAAAATCAATAATATAGTTTTTATTAAAATATTAATACATATCAAAAGGCCCAAAAATCTGCACAAAACTTATTATTAGTGTATATATAAACCCTAATCATCCACAGGCCAAATTTTTGACCATTTGGATCCTTATTAAGATAATTATGACACTTATACTATTTTATTTTAAATGATGCCAAAGTTGTCACCTTCATAATTCAATAAATATAACAATTTACATATTGTGATTTTAAGATGATAAATTCGATTAAAAGTATTATTGTGAAAGGTAATAGATTTATCTTCATCATAGGATTTTTTTTTAATTTTTATACAACATATAAGTATATTAAATAATTATAAAAAAATGTTGAAGTAATTATTTTATTAAGAGATAAACCAAATAAATGGTTTTAAAAATAATAAAATAAATATTATATGAACTATTTAATGTGATCCACTAATTTTCTAGATACATATGACCTTTTATGAATCTATTAAATCTTTTAGTTCGAACATATATTTTTTATATAATTTATTTAAATTCAAATAAATGAATAGTGTCAAATTTGACACTATTGTTATTTTATAAAAATAACATATTATAAAATTGTTTAAAAATCACAAAAATATTTAAAAATTATAAATTTAAATTTATATGGCATAAAATGTTATAAAGTATACAATTATGGAAAATTAACAACAAATAAGTAATTATTTGTTTTAATTTAAAATTTATAATGTTATTACCACAAATAAAATTAAATTGATTAAATAAGGATAAATGAAGTTGATAATGTTGAAAATAAATTCCTAACTTGTCTAAATTTTATTGTTTGATGATATTACAACCCTATCTCATCTAATATTTGAATATGAGCCATTTTTGGAGGTTTTTAAGTGGGCTTAGATTTATTATAAATTAATATTTTTAGGATTTCCAAAGGTGCCCCTCCCCTCCCTTATAAAAGGGCACCTCCTCCCTCTCTTCCTCACACCAATTTGAGCCTTCAATCTCGGACAAACCCTACAAAATTCTCTTCTAAACTTTACTAGAAACATCCTAGAGGTCCTGGTCTTCTTCAAAGACCAATTGTAGTTCCCTAAGAGGAGGTCTCAAAGAGGCGCTTCAAAGAAGAGATAATGTTCGTTACCGATTCTTTCAACTTTATTTCTTCTTCCACTTCTTCTTCTTTAGTTGTTTCATTATGAAGTAATAACATCAGTATCACTCATATACTGATATGTTATTATAAGTATGAAACAACCCTATTTCACAATTTATCCATCCTACGAAAAACAAAATCACCGCGCGTGCGTACGTACGGAATACCGTCTCCACGCCGTGGTGTAATCTATTTTACACCACCACCTTACTTGGAGTGTATAATGGTGTAAATAATGACTATATATGATTATTTTAAAGTGATATTTATTCTTAAATATTATACATACACTTGAATACAATTCCACGATCATGGGAATGATATCATCGCTCATGCGTACGTACGGACTACCGTCTCCACGACGCGATGAGATTCATTCTCAATGATTAACCATTCATGAATGATTATAAAGTGTATATAATAAGTAATCATGAAATATATTCCATAATAATGATATTGGATTTATGTATATATATATGTATTTCATCTACTTAATTCCATTCAATTCAATAAGGAAACGGAAACAGCGTTCATGCGTACGTACGACCTACCGTCTCCATGAACGGTGTATTTCTTTCCATTTATCGATATATTATATATATGTATATTATGAATATATATTATATATAAATCATGTTTTACATTCTGTATATAAGTAATCATGATCTAAGTAATCATATAAATAATTACAAGTTAAAACACGAACGACAAATGAGACGATTTTACCCAAAACGCTACTTTAACATGAATTTACAAAACAACGGGTAATATAAAGTCATAAGTGAACCATATATGATATAATAACAATGAATATGATTCTGTAATAAGTAGATAACATTATTTAAATCATTATATAGGGTGTTCAGAAACGTACGAAGCATATCGAGCCTAAGGTAAGGGATAATTTTGCAAATCTCATTTTTATCCGAGATTGCTTATTTGTAATTATTTACTGGGGTTATTGTTATCATCCATGTACATGTTTCCTAAAAATGGTTTCATGTATTTTTAAAGTCCTTTTTACCCACTTTTTACTTTTACTGCATGGTATGTAAGGAATCTTTCTTTTGTTTACGTTACGAGGTACTTTTTTTACTTTTCCGGAAAAAGTACGATAAGAATGTTTTTTTACGTATACGGCATGAAAGGATTTATATGGTTTTATAAAGCCTTATTTTCATGAAGCTTCCTTCAAAATATTTCATGAATATTTTCAAAAAAAAAACCCTTTCTTCTAAAATTGCATGACATTTTGTGAAAAGAAAATGATTTTGAAGAAAAAAGGATATTTTCCTCAAGAATTCATTTCAAGTGTTTTATCAAAACAATTTTAATCTAAGATGACATTATTTCACATGTGTATGTTTCAAGTGTAATGTATCTATGATTTACATGGTTTCACTTTTCTTATTATTAAATGATATCCATTTCTTTTATATGGATTATGTGATGATGAGATGATGTTTATGAAACCCATTTTATTTATTGGGTTATTATGAATGATGTATGTTTATTTTGTGGCACAAGTAAGAATGATTTCATTATCAGATGGGTGGGACCTATATCTCCCTCCAATGCATTGGTTAAAGATTTATATCTCATGAGATAGACATGGATGGAATGGTAAGTTAATCTGGTTCAGTGTTACAGGACTGAAACGAGGAGTGAACTCGATTCAGAAAGGGACTTTGTCCACCAAGATGGTCTTGGCAGCAATGCCTTGGCTACTATGGAAATCATGAAATGTTCTGAATGGTTGCAACAATTACATGTTTTATTCCCATGCTATTTTATCATTATTAATGTTTCTTTATGATCTATGCCCTACGTACTTCCATGTTTTATGTCATTGCTCAAGCTTTTGATGTTTAAACATTATGTTCATGTTTTTAAGTTCAAATGTATATGGTATGTTTTATTTTATCCATGCTTACCCTTACTGAGAATTTGAGCTCACCCTTTTGTATGTTTTCTTTTCCCCAGGATATAAAGAAAGGTTTTAGGTAAGAAAAAAAAGGGAAGATCTTTATTGGGAGATGTTGGAGATCTTTCACCACAATTAGAAGATTATGTTCCAAGTTTCCAAAGACACTAAACTATTACGATCCTTGTGTGTCTTTTTTTTGTTATGTATTAAGTATTCCGCAAAAGTAATGTAATGTTCATGTACGTCAGGCTTTGGGTCTCTATAGTTGGTATCAGAGGAAAGGTTTAGTCAACCTTTGGAAACTAGGATGCGAGAACTTTAGTGAGATCCCTAGATATATTTCTAAGGTATGTCTAGGGATGTCCCTAAGGTTAAGTATAAGTATAGGTTATAGTTCTAGAATTATGGTAACGATATTAGATTAAACCTAAGATGTTAGATATTGAAGTTACTCCCCCTTTATTATGATTTTTTCCTCTCACACTATTCTTTTTGGGTTTTAGAAAATGGATAGAAACAAGATGATTCACGATAATGGAGGATATGATGGAAAATGTAATGATATTCTTCATGAGCAACCAAATGAAATGGGATTTGGAAGTCCAAACATCATTATTATGCCGAATCAGAAATCTCATAATATGATCAACAAACTCAAATTTGGTAAGTTTTCTGACTCGGCTAATAAGAGAAAGATGGAGTTTCATGATGATCATAGAGGAAATAAAGTTCAATTTACCCTATGTAAATCATGTGGGAAGAGGCATCAAAGAGAATGTTTCAAAGGAACTGGAAGATGCTTTGGGTGTGGAAAAGAAGGACATAAAGCTAGTAAGTGAAAAGGAAAAGGTTCAGTTAACACCATAGATGAGGATAATGGTATTGCTACGACATCAACAATGGTTAAATGTTTTAAATGTGGAATGTACGGGCATTATGCAAACCAACACCCTAAGGGAAAGTCTCGTGAAGAGAATCAGTATGGTCGTATGGGTAATATTTATGTTGATGATGATGAAGAGACTACAAATGATATGTGAGATGAAAGAAATGTTGAAGCTCGGTCAATGGTTTAAGAAGGTAGTGGAATGATTACATGTTTATCAAGTGTAATGTTGTATAAGTAATCTCATGGTACTATGGAATAAAGAGACATCTAAGGATTGTTACACTATTGTCTTTCCTTAAGTTTTGAAAGTGTGTGATGAATGGTACCAGTATTTTTGGAAAGTAGATGATATGCGCATAATGAAGGGATAAGAAGATAATGAGATGTTTGATTGTATTCATGAGCTCATGACTGATATAAGGACTAAGTGATATTGTGGTTTGATTATATAGAAATTTTGGGATTTTGGTATGTGGAAAGAGTTAACTTTTGACAGTATTCATGTTTTCTCTAAGGTTAAATGGGTATTCATTTTTCAAGAGAATACATGATTAAGTTATTCACATGTTTGTGATTTGACCAACAAGATATATCTTATGATATATGGGAGATAAATGATGGCATTCACATGATTGTTATGTGACATTTCAAGTAATCATTTTCTTTATACTATGAGCTTGGACCGAAGTGTTTTAGATAAGCCTAAAGATTGGAATGGATTATGTTGGACATAAGTTAGTATTGTTTAAGGATAGAACTTTTTTCGATATTATTGATGGTATGTTATAGTAATGTAGTTTTAGAAAAAGGACAACCTGTAGGACGGGCGATAGCCCATCGCGTCGGACAAGGTTGCGGGAATCGAACCCACAACCGAAGTGAGACTGGCCTTTATCGCCTACCACTGGCCTACAGGAAGTCCCTGGTTAGTAGAAACTAGTTTTATTATTTTAAGCAGTATGATATATGAAGTATAAGTCCATTTTAGGAAACATATATGATTAATCTCATTATAGATTGACTTATGTATATTTAATAACTTTTGCTAACCTTTTGTTTGAGACAGATGGAATGACCCGTCATTCTATCACATGATCTGCTAACACTTCACGAATAACAAATTCAACTTCATTTCTTTAAGAGATGAAGTGGAAATTGTTCAAGGCACAAACAATAGTGAGATTTTACCAAAATAAAGTAAGTATTTATTCTAATTCAAATTCTTCAACTTTAGGGAAATGATCTTGAAAACCAAAAATGTTGTCCTAGTGCTCTTATATCTGATGAATCAGATGGTACCTTATATCGTCACAAATTTACGGCTTTGTGATTGCTGGCTTTTCCATAGCCATGTTCTCTACCACTCTCCATCAGAACATGACGGTTAGATTTTTCTTCCATATCCATATTTTCATCTATGTTCTCCTATATGGAAACCCAGTGATGAGTTACTTTGGGTAAATATTTCATTTCATACTTTAGTTTTTAAAATTAAGTTTTAGTATTCCTTTTTACGATGTGAGTTTCTATGAATAGTAAACGATTTATAACCCCGACGAATTTCGAGGGCGAAATTCATTTTAAGGGGGGTAGAATGTAACACCCCGAGATTTTATGAAAAACATTATTTTACTTTCATTGATGTCTTCTATTATAAAGCACACCAAGTTTAGCTTGTACTATACGCAACATTGTATTAGCTTGCAGTATATGCAACACTATTCTTGGATCGTGTTACACACAATTTTATGTTCATAATAGTCATTCTACTCAACGTTGAGTGTGTGTATATATATATATTCAATGTATAAATGAAATATGGTTGGATTCTGTTATACGAAACAACGAAGGATTCTTTCACAACACGCAACCCTGACTTGGTTTGCATTACACGCAATCAGGACCTTCCTCGATAGCGTGTGTTGTACGCAAAACCGAGTTTTACTAAACAACGATATATTATTATAATATTATTATGAACTAGCCGTTATGAATAGTATTAACTAAATTTTGAATTTTATAACATTATTATTCATCTTACACATTTTCTAAAACATAGTATAAGAAAAAAATAAATTTTTCGGGTAAAATAAGTATTTTTCAAAAATTGCAGTTTTGTCGCCTTTTGATGGCGCACCCACTTTAAATCTAGTTTTTGACATGTTTATAAGTTCAATTTTACAAAATAAAATTATTATTTGAAATCAAGATATAAAATTTTACCTTGGATAAAATTTTCATATTATTCTGATAACTTTCATATTTTAATGAATAGTAAAAACACGCTATATTTTAATTAAAAACAATGTTTTTCATCGTAATAACTTATGTGGTTAAATAATAATATTGAATGGTTTTAAAGTATAAATACAATATATTTTTACCATTTAATATAATTTATGTCATTAGCCTTGATTTTACATTGAATTCGTAGGTTAAATAAATTCAATCTTTTGCAATGTTTTAAAGAAAAACCAGTTTTCTTTCGACAACGAGATTAATTTTAATTTAATTTCTGCAACTTCTGTGTATTGAATTTGGAAAAATGGATTCCATATTTGGAATTAGTGGGTCCAAATTATATTAATATACTACTTTTTATTTTTGGGCTTTATGAATAGTAACAACGGTAAATTTTATTTACCATAGTTAAAGGTAAATCGGGTAATTAAGGGTAAATATAATATTATAAAATTACCCTAACACATGCCAAAATTCTATTGAATGGCTAAAAGTCGACTCATATCACCTAAGAGTAGGATTTGATTCATTTTATGGATTTTTTTCCATGAAAATAATTTAATTATTATTAAAACCAAAGATAGTGACAACATGTCACTCTCTTAAATCTTATAAGTATAATAATTTTAATTTAGTGATAAAAATCATAAAACTTCAAACATGAATAGTCTCCAGAAAGCTAATACAATTATATACATCATGATAATTTATTTTGAATTTTTAGGGATTAAATAATTGTCATTAATGGTGATACATTAATGATGCAGAAATTATTTATTTAGTGAAAAATCAATAATATAGTTTTTATTGAAATATTAATACATATCAAAAGGCCCAAAAATCTGCAAAAAAACGTATTATTAGTGTATATATAAACTCTAATAATCCACTGGCCGAATATTTGACCATTTGGATCCTTATTAAGATGATTATGACACTTATATTATTTTATTTTAAATGATGCCAAAGTTGTCCAGTTCATAATTCAATAAATATAACAATTTACATATTGTGATTTTAAGATAATAAATTCGAGTAAAAGTATTATTGTGAAATTTAATAGATTTATATTCATCATAGGATATTTTTTTTAATTTTTATGCAACATATAAGTATATTAAATAATTATACAAAAATGTTGAAGTAATTATTTTATTAAGAGATAAACCAAATAAATGGTTTTAAAAATACTAAAATAAATATTATATGAACTATTTAATGTGATCCACTAATTTTCTAGATACATATGACCTTTTATGAATCTATTAAAGATTTTAGTTTGAACATATCTTCTGTATATAATTTATTTAAATTCAAATAAATGAATAGTGTCAAATTTGACACTATTGTTATTTTATAAAAATAACATATTATAAAATTGTTTAAAAATCACAAAAATATTTAAAAATTATAAATTTAAATTTATATGGCATAAAATGTTATAAAGTATACAATTATGGACAATTCACAACAAATAAGTAATTATTTGTTTTAATTTAAAATTTAGAATGTTATTACCACAAATAAAATAAAATTGATTAAATAAGGATAAATCAAGTTGATAATGTTGAAAATAAATTCCTAACTTGTGTAAATTTTATTTTTTGATGATATTAAAACCCTATATCATCTAATATTCGAATATGAGTCATTTTTGGAGGTTTTTAAGTGGGTTTGGATTTATTATAAATTAATATTTTTAAGATTTCCAAAGGTGCCCCTCCCCTCCCTTATAAAAGGGCACCTCCTCCCTCTCTTCCTCGCACCAATTTGAGCCTTAAAGCTCGGCCAACCCCTGAAAAATTCTCTTCTCCACTTCACTAGAAACATCCTAGAGTTCCTGGTCTTCTTCAAAGACCAATTGCAGTGCCCTAAGAGGAGGTCTCAAAGAGGCGCTTCAAAGAAGAGGTAATGTTCGTTACCGATTCTTTCAATTTTATTTCTTCTTCCACTTATTCTTCTTTAGTTGTTTCATTATGAAGTAATAACATCAGTATCACTCATATACTGATATGTTATTATAATTATGAAATAACCCTATTTCACAATTTATCCATCCTACGGAAAACAAAATCACCGCGCGTGCGTACGTACGGAATACCGTCTCCACGCCGTGGTGTAATCTATTTTACACCACCACCTTACTTGGATGGTATAATGGTGTAAATAATGACTATATATGATTATTTTAAAGTGATATTGATTCTTAAATATTATACATACACTTGAATACAATTCCACGATCATGGGAATGATATCATCGCTCATGCGTACGTACGGACTACCGTCTCCACGACGCGATGAGATTCATTCTCAATGATTAACCATTCATGAATGATTATAAAGTATATATAATAAGTAATCATGAAATATAAGCCATAATAATGATACTGGATTTATGCATATATATATGTATGCCATCTACTTAATTCCATTCAATTCAATAAGGAAACGAAAACAGTGTTCATGCGTACGTACGGCCTACCGTCTCCATGAACGGTGTATTTCTTTCCATTTATCGATATATTATATATATGTATATTATGAATATATATTATATATAAATCATGTTTTACATTCTGTATATAAGTAATCATGATCTAAGTAATCATATGAATAATTACAAGTTAAAACACGAACGACAAATGAGACGATTTTACCCAAAACGCTACTTTAACATGAATTTACAAAACAACGGGTAATATAAAGTCATAATTGAACCATATATGATATAATAACAATGAATATGATTCTGTAATAAGTCAATAAAATTATTTAAATCATTATATAGGGTGTTCAGATACGTACGAAGCATATCGAACCTAAGGTAAGGGATAATTTTGCAAATCTCATTTTTATCCGAGATTGCTTATTCGTAATTATTTACTGGGGTTATTGTTATCATCCATGTACATGTTTCCTAAAAATGTTTTCATGTATGTTTAAAGTCCTTTTTACCCACTTTTGACTATTACTGCATGGTATGTAAGGAATATTTCTTTTGTTTACGTTACGAGGTACTTTTTTTGACTTTTCCGGCAAAAGTACGATAAGAATGTTTTTTTTACGTATACGGCATGAAAGGATTTATATGGTTTTATAAAGCCTTATTTTCATGAAGATTCCTTCAAAATATTTCATGACTATTTTCAAAAAAACCCTTTCTTCTAAAATTGCATGACATTTTGTGAAAAGAAAATGATTTTGAAGAAAAAAGGATATTTTCCTCAAGAATTCATTTCAAGTGTTTTATCAAAACCATTTTCATCTAAGATGACATTATTTCACATGTTTATGTTTCAAGTGTAATGTCTCTATGATTTACATGGTTTCACTTTTCTTATTATTAAATGATATCCATTTCTTTTATATGGATTATGTGATGATGGGATGATGTTTATGAAACCCATTTTATTTATTGGGTTATTATGAATGATGTATGTTTATTTTGTGGCACAAGTAAGAATGATTTCATTATGAGATGGGTGGGACCTATATCTCCCTCCAATGCATTGGGTAAAGATTTATATATCATGAGATAGACATGGCTAGAACGGTAAGTTAATCTGGTTCAGTGTTACAGGACTGAAACAAGGAGTGAACTCGATTCAGAAAGGGACTTTGTCCACCAAGATGGTCTTGGCAGCAATGCCTTGGCTACTATGGAAATCATGAAATGTGCTGAATGGTTTCCACAATTACATGTTTTATTCCCATTCTATTTTATCATTCTTAATGTTTCTTTATGATCTATGCCCTACGTACTTCCATGTTTTATGTCATTTCTCAAGCTTTTGATGTTTAAACATTATGTTCATGTTTTTAAGTTCAAATGTATATGGTATGTTTTAATTTATCCATGCTTACCCTTACTGAGAATTTGAGCTCACCCTTTTGTATGTTTTCTTTTCCCCAGGATATAAAGAAAGGTTTTAGGTAAAAAAAAAAGGGAAGATCTTTTTTGGGAGATGTTGAAGATCTTTCACCACAATTAGAAGATTATGTTCCAAGTTTCCAAAGACACTAAACTATTACGATCCTTGTGTGTCTTTTTTTTGTTATGTATTAAGTATTCCGCAAAAGTAATGTAATGTTCATGTACGTCAGGCTTCGGGTCTCTATAGTTGGTATCAGAGGAAAGGTTTAGTCAACCTTTGGAAACTAGGATGCGAGAACTTTAGTGAGATCCCTAGATATATTTCTAAGGTATGTCTAGGGATGTCCCTAAGGTTAAGTATAAGTATAGGTTATTGTTCTAGAATTATGGTAACGATATTAGATTAAACCTAAGATGTTAGATATTGAAGTTACTCCCCCTTTATTATGATTTTTTCCTCTCACACTATTCTTTTTGGGTTTTAGAAAATGGCTGGAAACAAGATGATTCACGATAATGGAGGATATGATGGAAAATGGAATGATATTCTTCATGAGCAACCAAATGAAATGGGATTTGGAAGTCCAAACATCATTATTATGCCGAATCAGAAATCTCATAATATGATCAACAAACTCAAATTTGGTAAGTTTTCTGACTCGGCTAATAAGAGAAAGATGGAGTTTCATGATGATCATAGAGGAAATAAAGTTCAATTTCCCCTATGTAAATCATGTGGGAAGAGGCATCAAAGAGAATGTTTCAAAGGAACTGGAAGATGCTTTGGGTGTAGAAAAGAAGGACATAAATCCAGTAAGTGAAAAGGAAAAGGTTCAGTTAACACCATAGATGAGGATAATGGTATTTCTATGACATCAACAATGGTTAAATGTTTTAAATGTGGAATGTACGAGCATTATGCAAACCAATTCCCTAAGGGAAAGTCTCATGAAGAGAATCAGTATGGTTGTATGGGTAATATTTATGTTGTTGATGATGAAGAGACTACAAATGATATGTGAGATGAAAGAATTGTTGAAGCTCGGTCAATGGTTTAAGAAGGTAGTGGAATGATTACATGTTTATCAAGTGTAATGTTGTATAAGTAATCTCATGGTACTATGGAATAAAGAGACATCTAAGGATTGTTACACTATTGTCTTTCCTTAAGTTTTGAAAGTGTGTGATGAATAGTACCAGTATTTTTGGAAAGTAGATGATATGCGCATAATGAAGGGATAAGAAGATAATGAGATGTTTGATTGTATTCATGAGCTCATGACTGATATAAGGAATAAGTGATATTGTGGTTTGATTATATAGAAATTTTGGGATTTTGGTATGTGGAAAGAGTTAACTTTTGACAGTATTCATGTTTTCTCTAAGGTTAAATGGGTATTCATTTTTCAAGAGAATACATGATTAAGTTATTCACATGTTTGTGATTTGACCAACAAGATATATCTTATGATATATGGGGGATAAATGATGGCATTCACATGATTGTTATGTGACATTTCAAGTAATCATTTTCTTTATACTATGAGCTTGGACCGAAGTGTTTTAGATAAGCCTAAAGATTGGAATGGATTATGTTGGACATAAGTTAGTATTGTTTAAGGATAGAACTTTTTTCGATATTATTGATGGGATGTTATAGTAATGTAGTTTTAGAAAAAAGACAACCTGTAGGACGGGCGATAGCCCATCGCGTCGGACAAGGTTGCGGGAATCGAACCCACAACCGAAGTGAGACTGGCCTTTATCGCCTACCACTGGCCTACAGGAAGTCCCTGGTTAGTAGAAACTAGTTTTATTATTTTAAGCAGTATGATATATGAAGTATAAGTCCATTTTAGGAAACATATATGATTAATCTCATTATAGATCGACTTATGTATATTTAATAACTTTTGCTAACCTTTTGTTTGAGACAGATGGAATGACCCGTCATTCTATCACATGATCTGCTTACACTTCACGAATAACAAATTCAACTTCATTTCTTTAAGAGATGAAGTGGAAATTGTTCAAGGCACGAACAATAGTGAGATTGTACCAAAATAAAGTAAGTATTTATTCTAATTCAAATTCTTCAACTTTAGGGAAATGATCTTGAAAACCAAAAATGTTGTCCTAGTGCTCTTATATCTGATGAATCAGATGGTACCTTAGATCGTCACAAATTTATGGCTTTGTGATTGCTGGCTTTTCCATAGCCATGTTCTCTACCACTCTCCATCAGAACATGACGGTTAGATTTTTCTTCCATATCCATATTTTCACCTATGTTCTCCTATATGGAAACTCAGTGATGAGTTACTTTGGGTAAACATTTCATTTCATACTTTAGTTTTTAAAATTAAGTTTTAGTATTCCTTTTTACGATGTGAGTTTCTATGAATAGTAAACGATTTATAACCCCGACGAATTTCGAGGGCGAAATTCATTTTAAGGGGGGTAGAATGTAACACCCCGAGATTTTATGAAAAAAATTCTTTTACTTTCATTGATGTCTTCTATTATACAGTACACCAAGTTTAGCTTGTACTATACACAACATTGTATTAGCTTTCAGTATACGCAACACTATTCTTGGATCGTGTTACACACAATTTTATGTTCATAATATTCATTCTACTCAACGCTGAGTGTGTGTGTATATATATATTCAATGTATAAATGAAATATGGTTGGATTCTGTTATACGAAACAACTAAGGATTCTTTCACAACACGCAACCCTTACTTGGTTTGCATTACACGTAATCAGGACCTTCCTCGATAGCGTGTGTTGTACGCAATACCGAGTTTTACTAAACAATGATATATTATTATAATATTATTATGAACTAGCCGTTCAGAATAGTATTAACTAAATTTTGATTTTTATAACATTATTATTCATCTTACACATTTTCTAAGACATATTATAAGAACAAAATAAATTTTTCGGGTAAAATAAGTATTTTTCAAAAATTGCAGTTTTGTCACCTTTTGATGGCGCACCCACTTTAAATCTAGTTTTTGACATGTTTATAAGTTCAATTTTACAAAATAAAATTATTATTTGAAATCAAGATATAAAATTTTACCTTGGATAAAATTTTCATATTATTCTGATAACTTTCATATTTTAATGAATAGTAAAAACACGCTATATTTTAATTAAAAACAATGTTTTTCATCGTAATAAATTGTGTGGTTAAATAATAATATTGAATCGTTTTAAAGTATAAATACAATATATTTTTACCATTTAATATAATTTATGTCATTATCCTTGATTTTACATTGAATTCGTAGGTTAAATAAATTCAATCTTTTGCAATGTTTTAAAGAAAAACCCGTTTTCTTTCGACAACGGGATTAATTTTAATTTAATTTCTGCAACTTCTGTGTATTGAATTTGGAAAAATGGATTCCATATTTGGAATCAGTGGGTCCAAATTATATTAATAGACTACTTTTTATTTTTGGGCTTTATGAATAGTAACAACGGTAAATTTTATTTACCATAGTTAAAGGTAAATCGAGTAATTAAGGGTAAATATAATATTATAAAATTACCCTAACACATTCCAAAATTCTATTGAATGACTAAAAGTAGACCCATATCACCTAAGAGTCGGATTAGATTCATTTTATGGACTTTTGACCATGAAAATAATTTAATTATTATTAAAACCAAAGAAAGTGACAACATGTCACTCTCTTAAATCTTATAAGTATAATAATTTTAATTTAGTGATAAACATCATAAAACATCGAACATGAATAGTCTCCAGAAAGCTAATACAATTATCTACATCATGATAATTTATTTAGAATTTTTAGGGACTAAATAATTGTCATTAATGGTGATACATTAATGATGCAGAAATTATTTATTTAGTGAAAAATCAATAATATAGTTTTTATTGAAATATTAATACATATCAAAAGGCCCAAAAATCTGCAAAAAACATATTATTAGTGTATATATAAACTCTAATCATCCACTGGTCTAATTTTTTACCATTTGGATCCTTATTAAGATTATTATGACACTTATATTGTTTTATTTTAAATGATGCCAAAGTTGTCACCTTCATAATTCAATAAATATAACAATTTACATATTGTGATTTTAAGATAATAAATTCGAGTAAAAGTATTATTGTGAAAGTTATTAGATTTATATTCATCATAGGATATATTTTTTTAATTTTTATGCAACATATAAGTATATTAAATAATTATACAAAAAATGTTGAAGTAATTATTTTATTAAGAGATAAACCAAATAAATGGTTTTAAAAATACTAAAATAAATATTATATGAACTATTTAATGTGATCCACTAATTTTCTAGATACATATGACCTTTTATGAATCTATTAAAGATTTTAGTTCGAACATATCTTCTGTATATAATTTATTTAAATTCAAATAAATGAATAGTGTCAAATTTGACACTATTGTTATTTTATAAACATAACATATTATAAAATTGTTTAAAAATCACAAAAATATTTAAAAATTATAAATTTATATTTATATGGCATAAAATGTTATAAAGTATACAATTATGGAAAATTCACAACAAATAAGTAATTATTTGTTTTAATTTAAAATTTAGAATGTTATTACCACAAATAAAATAAAATTGATTAAATAAGGATAAATCAAGTTGATAATGTTGAAAATAAATTCCTAACTTGTGTAAATTTTATTTTTTGATGATATTACAACCCTATATCATCTAATATTCGAATATGAGTCATTTTTGGAGGTTTTTAAGTGGTTTTGGATTTATTATAAATTAATATTTTTAAGATTTCCAAAGGTGCCCCTCCCCTCCCTTATAAAAGGGCACCTCCTCCCTCTCTTCCTCACACCAATTTGAGCCTTCAAGCTCGGCCAACCCCTGAAAAATTCTCTTCTCCACTTCACTAGAAACATCCTAGAGGTCCTGGTCTTCTTCAAAGACCAATTTTAGTGCCCTAATAGGATGTCTCAAAGAGGCGCTTCAAAGAAGAGGTAATGTTCGTTACCGATTCTTTCAACTTTATTTCTTCTTCCACTTCTTCTTCTTTAGTTGTTTCATTATGAAGTAATAACATCAGTATCACTCATATACTGATATGTTATTATAAGTATGAAATAACCCTATTTCACAATTTATCCATCCTACGGAAAACAAAATCACCGCGCGTGCGTACGTACGGAATACCGTCTCCACGCCGTGGTGTAATCTATTTTACACCACCACCTTACTTGGATGGTATAATGGTGTAAATAATGACTATATATGATTATTTTAAAGTGATATTGATTCTTCAATATTATACATACACTTGAATACAATTCCACGATCATGGGAATGATATCATCGCTCATGCGTACGTACGGACTACCGTCTCCACGACGCGATGAGATTCATTCTCAATGATTAACCATTCATGAATGATTATAAAGTATATATAACAAGTAATCATGAAATATATGCCATAATAATGATACTGGATTTATGTATATATATATGTATGTCATCTACTTAATTTCATTCAATTCAATAAGGAAACGAAAACAGTGTTCATGCGTACGTACGGCCTACCGTCTCCATGAACGGTGTATTTCTTTCCATTTATCGATATATTATATATATGTATATTATGAATATATATTATATATAAATCATGTTTTACATTCTGTATATAAGTAATCATGATCTAAGTAATCATATGAATAATTACAAGTTAAAACACGAACGACAAATGAGACAATTTTACCCAAAACGCTACTTTAACATGAATTTACAAAACAACGGGTAATATAAAGTCATAAGTGAACCATATATGATATAATAACAATGAATATGATTATATAATAAGTCGATAACATTATTTAAATCATTATACAGGGGTTTCAGATACGTACGAAGCATATCGGACCTAAGGTAAGGGATAATTTTGCAAATCTCATCTTTATCCGAGATTGCTTATTCGTAATTATTTACTGGGGTTATTGTTATCATTCATGTCCATGTTTCCTAAAAATGGTTTCATGTATGTTTAAAGTCCTTTTTACCCACTTTTGACTTTTACTGCATGGTATGTAAGGAATCTTTCTTTTGTTTACGTTACGAGGTACTTTTTTGACTTTTCTGGCAAAAGTACGATAAGAATATTTTTTTTACGTATACGGAATGAAAGGGTTTATATGGTTTTATAAAGCCTTATTTTCATGAAGATTACTTCAAAATATTTCATGACTATTTTCAAAAAAAACCCCCTTTCTTCAAAAATTGAATGACATTTTGTGAAAAGAAAATGATTTTGAAGAAAAAAGGATATTTTCCTCAAGAATTCATTTCAAGTGTTTTATCAAAACCATTTTCATCTAAGATGATATTATTTCACATGTGTATGTTTCAAGTGTAATGTCTCTATGATTTACATGGTTTCACTTTTCTTATTATTAAATGATATCCATTTCTTTTATATGGATTATGTGATGATGGGATGATGTTTATGAAACCCATTTTATTTATTGGGTTATTATGAATGATGTATGTTTATTTTGTGGCACAAGTAAGAATGATTTCATTATGAGATGGGTGGGACCTATATCTCCCTCCAATGCATTGGGTAAAGATTTATATCTCATGAGATAGACATGGCTGGAACGGTAAGTTAATTCGGTTCAGTGTTACAGGACTGAAACGAGGAGTGAACTCGATTCAGAAAGGGACTTTGTCCACCAAGATGGTCTTGGCAGCAATGCCTTGGCTACTATGGAAATCATGAAATGTGCTGAATGGTTGCCACAATTACATGTTTTATTCCCATGCTATTTTATCATTCTTAATGTTTCTTTATGATCTATTCCCTACGTACTTCCATGTTTTATGTCATTGCTCAAACTTTTGATGTTTAAACATTATGTTCATGTTTTTAAGTTCAAATGTATATGGTATGTTTTATTTTATCCATGCTTACCCTTACTGAGCATTTGAGCTCACCCTTTTGTATGTTTTATTTTCCCCAGGATATAAAGAAAGGTTTTAGGTAAGAAAAAAAAGGGAAGATATTTATTGGGAGATGTTGAAGATCTTTCACCACGATTAGAAGATTAGGTTCCAAGTTTCCAAAGACACTAAACTATTACGATCCTTGTGTGTCTTTTTTTTTTGTTATGTATTAAGTATTCCGCAAAAGTAATGTAATGTTCATGTACATCAAGCTTCGGGTCTCTACATTAGTTCCATTCCAAAATTCCACCTACAAGGGGGTCGTGTAAGGGGTATACGGGGATGGTGCAAGGGGTATGGTGGGGTTGTGCGGGGGGGGGGGGGGGGGGGGGGGGGGTCTGTGCAGGTGGGGTGAAAGGGGGGCTATGCAACGGGGTGAAAGGGGGGAGGGGTTTGTCCAAGGGGGTGTCCAGTAGGGGTGGTGAAAGGGGTGTCCAGTAAGGGGGGGAGGCTATTATCTGAGTGGGGTTGTCCGGTGGGTCTGTCCAGGGGGGTTTCCCGAAGGGAGGGGGTGTCCGGGGGGGGGGGTTGCTGTCCGGGTGGGGTTGACCGGGGGGGGGTCTGTCCAGGGGGTTTCTAGGAGGGAGGGGGTGTCTAGGAGGGGGGGGTCTATCCAGGGGGGTATGTCCAGGGGGGTGTCTGTCCAGGGGGGGGTGTCCAGTAGGGATGGTGCAAGGGGTGTCCAGCAGGGGGGGTTGTTGTCTGGGTGGGGTTGTCCAGGGGTGGGGGGTCTGTCCAGGGGGGTTTATAGGAGGGAGGGGTGTCCCAGAGGGAGGGGGGTCTGTCCAGGGGGGCTGTTCGGAGGGGGGGTCTGTCCATGGGGGTGGAGGGGGGGCTACTCTCTAGGGGGTATGTCCAGGGGGTGGAGGGGGGATGTTGTCCGGGAGGGTCTGTCCAGGGGGGCTGCTGTCCGGGGGGATCTGTCCAGGGGGTGTCCAGGAGGGGGGTCTATCCAGGAGGGGTGGAGGTGGAGGGGTCTGTCTAGGGTGGTAAAGGGGGTTATAGGGGGAGGGGTGCATGGGGGGTTGTAAGGTGCAGGTAGGTTGAAAGGGGGAGATCAGGTGGGATTTGCAGGGGGTGGTGGGGAGGATGCAAGGGGCCAACACCAGCTGAACGGTGCTATTTTTTTAGGAAATGTGTAGGCCTATATCCATGGTTTTGAACCATAGATATAGGTCTATAGCCATGGTTCCTAACCATGGATATTTATCTATATCCACGTTTTCAACCATGGATATAAGCGATGAGTGACTTTAGCCTATGCCATGGGTTGAAAACTGTGGCTTTAGGGTTGTTGTCACAGTTGTAACTGTGGCTATAACCTATATCCACGGTTTTTGGTCCTATAGCCACGGTTTAGAATCGTGGCTATGGCAGTGATTTTGTAGTAGTGTGTATGTAGAGGATTGATGAGCTGAAAGGGAAGTTGGATGAGGAGTTTGAGATGAAGGATCTTGGAGAAGCTGGCTAGATTTTAGGGATGAAGATCAAGAGAGACTGTGCAGCTGGAACCTTAATGTTATCACAAGTTGACTACATTGGAAAGGTTCTGAGAAGATTCAATATGATGGAAGCAAAGTCAGTTTCTATTCTCCTGGTGATTCGTTTCAAATTATCAAAGGAGCAATCACTGAATATGGCAGAAGAGGTTGAGTACATGGAAAATGTTTCATACACATCTGTTGTTGGAATCCTGGTATATGACATGGTTTATACTCAACCTGACATTTCTCATGTAGTGGGAGTTGTGAGTAGGTATATGGATAACTCTGTAAAGTAACATTGGGAATCTGTGAAGTGGATACTGAGGTATTTGAATGAAATCAAGTAAGTATATCTATGTTTTGGTAAAGTAAAATCATTATAGGGGTATGTGGATGATGACCTTGGAGGTCATGTTGACAGTAAGAGGAGCACCATGGGTTATGTATTTACCTATGGAGGAACTGCAGTGAGATGAATATCTCAACTATATAATGTGGTGTCCTTATCCACCACAGAGGTAGAATACATTGTTTTAATATAATCTGAAAAGGATATGGTCTAGCTGAAGAACTTATTGGATGAGTTGGGTATAAAGCGAGAGGAAAATAGATTGCACTGTGATAGTTAGAGTGATACATCTTGAAAATAACCCAATGTTTCATGCTTGGATGAAGAACATTCATTTGAAGTATTGTTTTATCATATGTTTGATATAGGATGATTTGTTGACATTGTAAAAGATTCATGGAACAAACAATCTGGTAGACATGTTTTTGAAACCGATGATGATACAGAAGTTGAGGCACATCAGTTCCCCTATTGGTCTCCACTGATGAATGAAGTATGAGAGGTAGAATATGGTAGAATATTATTGGAGCAAAAAAGGGAATACAAATGGTATTTTCATGAACTGTCAGCTTGAAATTGAAGTTGTGAATGAAATCACACTCTAGTGAGTGAAGAAGAGGAGGAGATCAAATTAAGTAAGTTGTCTAAGTCAGTGGAATCAAAGCAGTTCAGCGTAGTAGATCAGGATACAAGTGGTAGATTGTTTTATTAGTGTATCCTAATCCATTTTGGTTGATGTTGGGATGAATTCTTACGATCGATACTAAACACTAGGCCGCAACTCCACGGGCCGAGATCCGCAGTGAGCTTGTTGGGGGTTGCAGAGGGAAACACACCCTTGCTCCGAGGGCTCAGGGAATGAAGGTTGCTGGCCAAAATTTTGGGTCACTATAACAACTCTGATTGACTATAATAGAGTTGATCAGGTGACACCAATAAGGTACTGTAGAAATGCAGACTTTGGATACAACGGTACTATAGCTCTACAGACTTCTAGCCACCGGCCACTGTAGCATCTTGAACTTGGATGGTCACATCACTGTAGCGATGCAGACTTCCAGCCAATATTCCCTATAGAAGTGTAGACTTTCTATGTGTTTAGTGGCACAATACTTTTAATACCCCAAGATTTTATGATATGTCTCTTTTAAAATTTAATCTCTTCGATATCTTACAAATAAAGAAATAATATTATGTGATCATTATCACCTAGCTATTAGAATGATGAGAATAAAATAAATAAAGTAAATTATGAAAATATAGTTTACATATATTTATAAAATGAATTCATTGGTTACCAATTAATTATAAATGAAAAAAAACAAATTGAACATAATGGATGTGTTTTATAAATAACTATTTTTATGACCACAATGACATTTTATCTTAATAAATTAAATTATTCACCATTAGGGAAAGATATTAATGAAATTTATATGATACATAGTCAATAAAATATTTTTAAATTCAACCAATAAGTTTTATAGGCTTAAGATAAGAATAAATCCAATTTTAATCATAAAAAGATATATGTTCTAAAAGGCAATTTTACCATCTTTTAATGGCACATTTATTTTAAATATAAATTTGTCAATTTTATAAATTCTATTCGAAAAAATAAACTTCATTTTTAAAATAATAATATCAAAATTATCTTAGGATGATTTTTTTTTCAAAAAATATTTATTTTCCAGTGAAAAGTGAAAAATACCGAATTTTATAAAATTATCAATTTCATTATATTAAAGCCTCTTTATGATTTTAATTCGATATCAATGGAACATAAGAACTATTTATTTATAAATAATATAATACATTTCATTTTAATCATCCTTATATCTTATTTTGGTATAAGTATTTTTTGGGCTTAAAAATACATTTTTCAATAAAGTTGTTTTTCTTTACGTTTTGCAGGATTAATTTTAAATTAAATTTTGCAACTTCTTTATTTTTAATATTGAAAAATGGGTGTCATATTTGGATTCATAATGTTAAAATTTAGTAAATATGACTTTTTTATTTTTTGACCAATACGAATAGTAACATTGGTAATTTTTGTTACCACGGTAAAGGGTAAATTAGGTAATTTTGGTTAAACATAAAATGATAATGATTAGAAAATTACCCTAAAACTTTCTTGAATTTTATCATATGATTTATATCTGATACTTAATACCTAAGCTTTGACTTTGAGTTATTTAATGTACATTTTTCCATGAGAATGACTTTTATATTATTTAAATTAAAGAAAATCACAAATGTAACTTTCTTTGTCTTATATATCTATTATGTGTCCACATAGGAACAAAGTTAGTTTATGAAGGAATATAAGTTTATATTTTGAAATTAATAAACATACTGTCATGATATTAATTTATTTATGATTTTTTGAGACCATTTCGATGAGGATATGATATTCATAATATTTTATTTAAAGAAAAGACAATGATGTAACAATTACATGTTTTATTCTCATGCTATTTTATCATTATTAATGTTTCTTTATGATCTATGCCCTACGTACTTCCATGTTTTATGTCATTGCTCAAGCTTTTGATGTTTAAACATTATGTTCATGTTTTTAAGTTCAAATGTATATGGTATGTTTTATTTTATCCATGCTTACCCTTACTAAGAATTTGAGCTCACCCTTTTGTATGTTTTCTTTTCCCCAGGATATAAAGAAAGGTTTTAGGTAAGAAAAAAAAGGGAAGATCTTTATTGGGAGATGTTGAATATCTTTCACCACAATTAGAAGATTATGTTCCAAGTTTCCAAAGACACTAAACTATTACGATCCTTGTGTGTCTTTTTTTTGTTATGTATTAAGTATTCCGAAAAAGTAATGTAATGTTCATGTACGTCAGGATTTGGGTCTCTATAGTTGGTATCATAGGAAAGGTTTAGTCAACCTTTGGAAACTAGGATGCGAGAACTTTAGTGAGATCCCTAGATATATTTCTAAGGTATGTCTAGGGATGTCCCTAAGGTTAAGTATAAGTATAGGTTATAGTTCTAGAATTATGGTAACGATATTAGATTAAACCTAAGATGTTAGATATTGAAGTTACTCCCCCTTTATTATGATTTTTTCCTCTCACACTATTCTTTTTGGGTTTTAGAAAATGGCTAGAAACAAGATGATTCACGATAATGGAGGATATGATGGAAAATGGAATGATATTCTTCATGAGCAACCAAATTAAATGGGATTTGGAAGTCCAAACATCATTATTATGCCGAATCAGAAATCTCATAATATGATCAACAAACTCAAATTTGGTAAGTTTTCTGACTCGACTAATAAGAGAAAGATGGAGTTTCATGATGATCATAGAGGAAATAAAGTTCAATTTACCCTATGTAAACCATGTGGGAAGAGGCATCAAAGAGAATGTTTCAAAGGAACTGGAAGATGCTTTGGGTGTGGAAAAGAAGGACATAAAGCTAGTAAGTGAAAAGGAAAAGGTTCAGTTAACACCATAGATAAGGATAATGGTATTGCTACGACATCAACAATGGTTAAATGTTTTAAATGTGGAATGTACGGGCATTATGCAAACCAACACCCTAAGGGAAAGTCTCATGAAGAGAATCAGTATGGTCGTATGGGTAATATTTATGTTGATGATGATGAAGAGACTACAAATGATATGTGAGATGAAAGAATTGTTGAAGCTCGGTCAATGGTTTAAGAAGGTAGTGGAATGATTACATGTTTATCAAGTGTAATGTTGTATAAGTAATCTCATGGTACTATGGAATAAAGAGACATCTAAGGATTGTTACACAATTGTCTTTCCTTAAGTTTTGAAAGTGTGTGATGAATGGTACCAGTATTTTTGGAAAGTAGATGATATGCGCATAATGAAGGGATAAGAAGATAATGAGATGTTTGATTGTATTCATGAGCTCATGACTGATATAAGGACTAAGTGATATTGTGGTTTTATTATATAGAAATTTTGTGATTTTGGTATGTGGAAAGAGTTAACTTTTGACAGTATTCATGTTTTCTCTAAGGTTAAATGGGTATTCATTTTTCAAGAGAATACATGATTAAGTTATTCACATGTTTGTGATTTGACCAACAAGATATATCTTATGATATATGGGGGATAAATGATGGCATTCACATGATTGTTATGTGACATTTCAAGTAATCATTTTCTTTATACTATGAGCTTGGACCGAAGTGTTTTAGATAAGCCTAAAGATTGGAATGGATTATGTTGGACATAAGTTAGTATTGTTTAAGGATAGAACTTTTTTCGATATTATTGATGGTATGTTATAGTAATGTAGTTTTAGAAAAAGGACAACCTGTAGGACGGGCGATAGCCCATCGCGTCGGACAAGGTTGCGGGAATCGAACCCACAACCGAAGTGAGACTGGCCTTTATCGCCTACCACTGGCCTACAGGAAGTCCCTGGTTAGTAGAAACTAGTTTTATTATTTTAATCAGTATGATATATGAAGTATAAGTCCATTTTAGGAAACATATATGATTAATCTCATTATAGATCGACTTATGTATATTTAATAACTTTTGCTAACCTTTTGTTTGAGACAGATGGAATGACCCGTCATTCTATCACATGATCTGCTAACACTTCACGAATAACAAATTCAACTTCATTTCTTCAAGAGATGAAGTGGAAATTGTTCAAGGCACGAACAATAGTGAGATTGTACCAAAATAAAGTAATTATTTATTCTAATTCAAATTCTTCAACTTTAGGGAAATGATCTTGAAAACCAAAAATGTTGTCCTAGTGCTCTTATATCTGATGAATCAGATGGTACCTTAGATCGTCACAAATTTATGGCTTTGTGATTGCTGGCTTTTCCATAGCCATGTTCTCTACCACTCTCCATCAGAACATGACGGTTAGATTTTTCTTCCATATCCATATTTTCACCTATGTTCTCCTATATGGAAACCCAGTGATGAGTTACTTTGGGTAAATATTTCATTTCATACTTTAGTTTTTAAAATTAAGTTTTAGTATTCCTTTTTACGATGTGAGTTTCTATGAATAGTAAACGATTTATAACCCCGACGAATTTCGAGGGCGAAATTCATTTTAAGGGGGGTAGAATGTAACACCCCGAGATTTTATGAAAAACATTATTTTACTTTCATTGATGTCTTCTATTATACAGCACACCAAGTTTAGCTTGTACTATACGCAACATTGTATTAGCTTGCAGTATACGCAACACTATTCTTGGATCGTGTTACACACAATTTTATGTTCATAATAGTCATTCTACTCAACGTTGAGTGTGTGTATATATATATATTCAATGTATAAATGAAATATGGTTGGATTCTGTTATACGAAACAACGAAGGATTCTTTCACAACACGCAACCCTGACTTGGTTTGCATTACACGCAATCAGGACCTTCCTCGATAGCGTGTGTTGTACGCAATACCGAGTTTTACTAAACAACGATATATTATTATAATATTATTATGAACTAGCCGTTATGAATAGTATTAACTAAATTTTGAATTTTATAACATTATTATTCATCTTACACATTTTCTAAAACATAGTATAAGAAAAAAATAAATTTTTCGGGTAAAATAAGTATTTTTCAAAAATTGCAGTTTTGTCACCTTTTGATGGCGCACCCACTTTAAATCTAGTTTTTGACATGTTTATAAGTTCAATTTTACAAAATAAAATTATTATTTGAAATCAAGATATAAAATTTTACCTTGGATAAAATTTTCATATTATTCTGATAAATTTCATATTTTAATGAATAGTAAAAACACGCTATATTTTAATTAAAAACAATGTTTTTCATCGTAATAACTTATGTGGTTAAATAATAATATTGAATGGTTTTAAAGTATAAATACAATATATTTTTACCATTTAATATAATTTATGTCATTAGCCTTGATTTTACATTGAATTCGTAGGTTAAATAAATTCAATCTTTTGCAATGTTTTAAAGAAAAACCCGTTTTCTTTCGACAACGAGATTAATTTTAATTTAATTTCTGCAACTTCTGTGTATTGAATTTGGAAAAATGGATTCCATATTTGGAATTAGTGGGTCCAAATTATATTAATATACTACTTTTTATTTTTGGGCTTTATGAATAGTAACAACGTTAAATTTTATTTACCATAGTTAAAGGTAAATCGGGTAATTAAGGGTAAATATAATATTATAAAATTACCCTAACACATGCCAAAATTCTATTTAATGGCTAAAAGTCGACCCATATCACCTAAGAGTCGGATTTGATTCATTTTATGGATTTTTGTCCATGAAAATAATTTAATTATTATTAAAACCAAAGATAGTGACAACATGTCACTCTCTTAAATCTTATAAGTATAATAATTTTAATTGAGTGATAAACATCATAAAACTTCAAACATGAATAGTCTCCAGAAAGCTAATACAATTATATACATCATGATAATTTATTTAGAATTTTTAGGGATTAAATAATTGTCATTAATGGTGATACATTAATGATGCAGAAATTATTTATTTAGTGAAAAATCAATAATATAGTTTTTATTGAAATATTAATACATATCAAAAGGCCCAAAAATCTGCAAAAAAACGTATTATTAGTGTATATATAAACTCTAATAATCCACTGGCCGAATATTTGACCATTTGGATCCTTATTAAGATGATTATGACACTTATATTATTTTATTTTAAATGATGCCAAAGTTGTCACCTTCATAATTCAATAAATATAACAATTTACATATTGTGATTTTAAGATAATAAATTCGAGTAAAAGTATTATTGTGAAAGTTAATAGATTTATATTCATCATAGGATATTTTTTTTAATTTTTATGCAACATATAAGTATATTAAATAATTATACAAAAATGTTGAATTAATTATTTTATTAAGAGATAAACCAAATAAATGGTTTTAAAAATACTAAAATAAATATTATATGAACTATTTAATGTGATCCACTAATTTTCTAGATACATATGACCTTTTATGAATCTATTAAAGATTTTAGTTTGAACATATCTTCTGTATATAATTTATTTAAATTCAAATAAATGAATAGTGTCAAATTTGACACTATTGTTATTTTATAAAAATAACATATTATAAAATTGTTTAAAAATCACAAAAATATTTAAAAATTATAAATTTAAATTTATATGGCATAAAATGTTATAAATTATACAATTATGGACAATTCACAACAAATAAGTAATTATTTGTTTTAATTTAAAATTTAGAGTGTTATTACCACAAATAAAATAAAATTGATTAAATAAGGATAAATCAAGTTGATAATGTTGAAAATAAATTCCTAACTTGTGTAAATTTTATTTTTTGATGATATTACAACCCTATATCATCTAATATTCGAATATGAGTCATTTTTGGAGGTTTTTAAGTGGGTTTGGATTTATTATAAATTAATATTTTTAAGATTTCCAAAGGTGCCCCTCCCCTCCCTTATAAAAGGGCACCTCCTCCCTCTCTTCCTCGCACCAATTTGAGCCTTAAATCTCGGCCAACCCCTGAAAAATTCTCTTCTCCACTTCACTAGAAACATCCTAGAGGTCCTGGTCTTCTTCAAAGACCAATTGCAGTGCCCTAAGAGGAGGTCTCAAAGAGGCGCTTCAAAGAAGAGGTAATGTTCGTTACCGATTCTTTCAATTTTATTTCTTCTTCCACTTCTTCTTCTTTAGTTGTTTCATTATGAAGTAATAACATCAGTATCACTCATATACTGATATGTTATTATAAGTATGAAATAACCCTATTTCACAATTTATCCATCCTACGGAAAACAAAATCACCGTGCGTGCGTACGTACGGAATACCGTCTCCACGCCGTGGTGTAATCTATTTTACACCACCACCTTACTTGGATGGTATAATGGTGTAAATAATGACTATATATGATTATTTTAAAGTGATATTGATTCTTAAATATTATACATACACTTGAATACAATTCCACGATCATGGGAATGATATCATCGCTCATGCGTACGTACGGACTACCGTCTGCACGACGCGATGAGATTCATTCTCAATGATTAACCATTCATGAATGATTATAAAGTATATATAATAAGTAATCATGAAATATATGCCATAATAATGATACTGTATTTATGCATATATATATGTATGCCATCTACTTAATTCCATTCAATTCAATAAGGAAACGAAAACAGTGTTCATGCGTATGTACGGCCTACCGTCTCCATGAACGGTGTATTTCTTTCCATTTATCGATATATTATATATATGTATATTATGAATATATATTATATATAAATCATGTTTTAAATTCTGTATATAAGTAATCATGATCTAAGTAATCATATGAATAATTACAAGTTAAAACACGAACGACAAATGAGACGATTTTACCCAAAACGCTACTTTAACATGAATTTACAAAACAACGGGTAATATAAAGTCATAAGTGAACCATATATGATATAATAACAATGAATATGATTCTTTAATAAGTCAATAAAATTATTTAAATCATTATATAGGGTGTTCAGATACGTACGAAGCATATCGAACCTAAGGTAAGGGATAATTTTGCAAATCTCATTTTTATCCGAGATTGCTTATTCGTAATTATTTACTGGGGTTATTGTTATCATCCATGTACATGTTTCCTAAAAATGTTTTCATGTTTGTTTAAATTCCTTTTTACCCACTTTTGACTATTACTGCATGGTATGTAAGGAATATTTCTTTTGTTTACGTTACGAGGTACTTTTTTGACTTTTCCGGCAAAAGTACGATAAGAATGTTTTTTTACGTATACGGCATGAAAGGATTTATATGGTTTTATAAAGCCTTATTTTCATGAAGATTCCTTCAAAATATTTCATGACTATTTTCAAAAAAAACCCTTTCTTCTAAAATTGCATGACATTTTGTGAAAAGAAAATGATTTTGAAGAAAAAAGGATATTTTCCTCAAGAATTCATTTCAAGTGTTTTATCAAAACCATTTTCATCTAAGATGAAATTATTTCACATGTTTATGTTTCAAGTGTAATGTCTCTATGATTTACATGGTTTCACTTTTCTTATTATTAAATGATATCCATTTCTTTTATATGGATTATGTGATGATGGGATGATGTTTATGAAACCCATTTTATTTATTGGGTTATTATGAATGATGTATGTTTATTTTGTGGCACAAGTAAGAATGATTTCATTATGAGATGGGTGGGACCTATATCTCCCTCCAATGCGTTGGGTAAAGATTTATATATCATGAGATAGACATGGCTGGAACGGTAAGTTAATCTGGTTCAGTGTTACAGGACTGAAACAAGGAGTGAACTCGATTCAGAAAGGGACTTTGTCCACCAAGATGGTCTTGGCAGCAATGCCTTGGCTACTATGGAAATCATGAAATGTGCTGAATGGTTTCCACAATTACATGTTTTATTCCCATTCTATTTTATCATTCTTAATGTTTCTTTATGATCTATTCCCTACGTACTTCCATGTTTTATGTCATTGCTCAAGCTTTTGATGTTTAAACATTATGTTCATGTTTTTAAGTTCAAATGTATATGGTATGTTTTATTTTATCCATACTTACCCTTACAGAGAATTTGAGCTCACCCTTTTGTATGTTTTCTTTTCCCCAGGATATAAAGAAAGGTTTTAGGTAAGAAAAAAAAGGGAAGATCTTTATTGGGAGATGTTGAAGATCTTTCACCACAATTAGAAGATTATGTTCCAAGTTTCCAAAGACACTAAACTATTACGATCCTTGTGTGTCTTTTTTTTTGTTATGTATTAAGTATTCCGCAAAAGTAATGTAATGTTCATGTACGTCAGGCTTCGGGTCTCTATAGTTGGTATCAGAGGAAAGGTTTAGTCAACCTTTGGAAAATAGGATGCGAGAACTTTAGTGAGATCCCTAGATATATTTCTAAGGTATGTCTAGGGATGTCCCTAAGGTTAAGTATAAGTATAGGTTATTGTTCTAGAATTATGGTAACGATATTAGATTAAACCTAATATGTTAGATATTGAAGTTACTCCCCCTTTATTATGATTTTTTCCTCTCACACTATTCTTTTTGGGTTTTAGAAAATGGCTGGAAACAAGATGATTCACGATAATGGAGGATTTGATGGAAAATGGAATGATATTCTTCATGAGCAACCAAATGAAATGGGATTTGGAAGTCCAAACATCATTATTATGCCGAATCAGAAATCTCATAATATGATCAACAAACTCAAATTTGGTAAGTTTTCTGACTCGGCTAATAAGAGAAAGATGGAGTTTCATGATGATCATAGAGGAAATAAAGTTCAATTTCCCCTATGTAAATCATGTGGGAAGAGGCATCAAAGAGAATGTTTCAAAGGAACTGGAAGATGCTTTGGGTGTAGAAAAGAAGGACATAAATCCAGTAAGTGAAAAGGAAAAGGTTCAGTTAACACCATAGATGAGGATAATGGTATTGCTACGACATCAACAATGGTTAAATGTTTTAAATGTGGAATGTACGAGCATTATGCAAACCAATGCCCTAAGGGAAAGTCTCATGAAGAGAATCAGTATGGTCGTATGGGTAATATTTATGTTGATGATGATGAAGAGACTACAAATGATATGTGAGATGAAAGAATTGTTGAAGCTCGGTCAATGGTTTAAGAAGGTAGTGGAATGATTACATGTTTATCAAGTGTAATGTTGTATAAGTAATCTCATGGTACTATGGAATAAAGAGACATCTAAGGATTGTTACACTATTGTCTTTCCTTAAGTTTTGAAAGTGTGTGATGAATAGTACCAATATTTTTGGAAAGTAGATGATATGCGCATAATGAAGGGATAAGAAGATAATGAGATGTTTGATTGTATTCATGAGCTCATGACTGATATAAGGACTAAGTGATATTGTGGTTTGATTATATATAAATTTTGGGATTTTGGTATGTGGAAAGAGTTAACTTTTGACAGTATTCATGTTTTCTCTAAGGTTAAATGGGTATTCATTTTTCAAGAGAATACATGATTAAGTTATTCACATGTTTGTGATTTGACCAACAAGATATATCTTATGATATATGGGGGATAAATGATGGCATTCACATGATTGTTATGTGACATTTCAAGTAATCATTTTCTTTATACTATGAGCTTGGACCGAAGTGTTTTAGATAAGCCTAAAGATTGGAATGGATTATGTTGGACATAAGTTAGTATTGTTTAAGGATAGAACTTTTTTCGATATTATTGATGGGATGTTATAGTAATGTAGTTTTAGAAAAAGGACAACCTGTAGGACGGGCGATAGCCCATCGCGTCGGACAAGGTTGCGGGAATCGAACCCACAACCGAAGTGAGACTGGCCTTTATCGCCTACCACTGGCCTACAGGAATTCCCTGGTTAGTAGAAACTAGTTTTATTATTTTAAGCAGTATGATATATGAAGTATAAGTCCATTTTAGGAAACATATATGATTAATCTCATTATAGATCGACTTATGTATATTTAATAACTTTTGCTAACCTTTTGTTTGAGACAGATGGAATGACCCGTCATTCTATCACATGATCTGCTAACACTTCACGAATAACAAATTCAACTTCATTTCTTTAAGAGATGAAGTGGAAATTGTTCAAGGCACGAACAATAGTGAGATTGTACCAAAATAAAGTAAGTATTTATTCTAATTCAAATTCTTCAAATTTATGGAAATGATCTTGAAAACCAAAAATGTTGTCCTAGTGCTCTTATATCTGATGAATCAGATGGTACCTTAGATCGTCACAAATTTATGGCTTTGTGATTGCTGGCTTTTCCATAGCCATGTTCTCTACCACTCTCCATCAGAACATGACGGTTAGATTTTTCTTCCATATCCATATTTTCACCTATGTTCTCCTATATGGAAACTCAGTGATGAGTTACTTTGGGTAAACATTTCATTTCATACTTTAGTTTTTAAAATTAAGTTTTAGTATTCCTTTTTACGATGTGAGTTTCTATGAATAGTAAATGATTTATAACCCCGATGAATTTCGAGGGCGAAATTCATTTTAAGGGGGGTAGAATGTAACACCCCGAGATTTTATGAAAAAAATTCCTTTACTTTCATTGATGTCTTCTATTATACAGCACACCAAGTTTAGCTTGTACTATACACAACATTGTATTAGCTTTCAGTATACGCAACACTATTCTTGGATCGTGTTACACACAATTTTATGTTCATAATAGTCATTCTACTCAACGCTGAGTGTGTGTGTATATATATATTCAATGTATAAATGAAATATGGTTGGATTCTGTTATACGAAACAACGAAGGATTCTTTCACAACATGCAACCCTGACTTGGTTTGCATTACACGCAATCAGGACCTTCCTCGATAGCGTGTGTTGTACGCAATACCGAGTTTTACTAAACAATGATATATTATTATAATATTATTATGAACTAGCCGTTATGAATAGTATTAACTAAATTTTGATTTTTATAACATTATTATTCATCTTACACATTTTCTAAGACATATTATAAGAACAAAATAATTTTTTCGGGTAAAATAAGTATTTTTCAAAAATTGCAGTTTTGTCACCTTTTGATGGCGCACCCACTTTAAATCTAGTTTTTGACATGTTTATAAGTTCAATTTTACAAAATAAAATTATTATTTGAAATCAAGATATAAAATTTTACCTTGGATAAAATTTTCATATTATTCTGATAACTTTCATATTTTAATGAATAGTAAAAACACGCTATATTTTAATTAAAAACAATGTTTTTCATCGTAATAAATTATGTGGTTAAATAATAATATTGAATGGTTTTAAAGTATAAATACAATATATTTTTACCATTTAATATAATTTATGTCATTATCCTTGATTTTACATTGAATTCGTAGGTTAAATAAATTCAATCTTTTGCAATGTTTTAAAGAAAAACCCATTTTCTTTCGACAACGGGATTAATTTTAATTTAATTTCTGCAACTTCTGTGTATTGAATTTGGAAAAATGGATTCCATATTTGGAATTAGTGGGTCCAAATTATATTAATAGACTACTTTTTATTTTTGGGCTTTATGAATAGTAACAACGGTAAATTTTATTTACCATAGTTAAAGGTAAATCGAGTAATTAAGGGTAAATATAATATTATAAAATTACCCTAACACATTCCAAAATTCTATTGAATGGCTAAAAGTAGACCCATATCACCTAAGAGTCGGATTAGATTCATTTTATGGACTTTTGACCATGAAAATAATTTAATTATTATTAAAACCAAAGAAAGTGACAACATGTCACTCTCTTAAATCTTATAAGTATAATAATTTTAATTTAGTGATAAACATCATAAAACTTCGAACATGAATAGTCTCCAGAAAGCTAATACAATTATCTACATCATGATAATTTATTTAGAATTTTTAGGGACTAAATAATTGTCATTAATGGTGATACATTAATGATGCAGAAATTATTTATTTAGTGAAAAATCAATAATATAGTTTTTATTGAAATATTAATACATATCAAAAGGCCCAAAAATCTGAAAAAAACGTATTATTAGTGTATATATAAACTCTAATCATCCACTGGTCGAATTTTTGACCATTTGGATCCTTATTAAGATGATTATGACACTTATATTGTTTTATTTTAAATGATGCCAAAGTTGTCACCTTCATAATTCAATAAATATAACAATTTACATATTGTGATTTTAAGATAATAAATTCGAGTAAAAGTATTATTGTGAAAGTTATTAGATTTATATTCATCATAGGATATATTTTTTTAATTTTTATGCAACATATAAGTATATTAAATAATTATACAAAAATGTTGAAGTAATTATTTTATTAAGAGATAAACCAAATAAATGGTTTTAAAAATACTAAAATAAATATTATATGAACTATTTAATTTGATCCACTAATTTTCTAGATACATATGACCTTTTATGAATCTATTAAAGATTTTAGTTCGAACATATCTTCTGTATATAATTTATTTAAATTCAAATAAATGAATAGTGTCAAATTTGACACTATTGTTATTTTATAAACATAACATATTATAAAATTGTTTAAAAATCACAAAAATATTTAAAAATTATAAATTTATATTTATATGGCATAAAATGTTATAAAGTATACAATTATGGACAATTCACAACAAATAAGTAATTATTTGTTTTAATTTAAAATTTAGAATGTTATTACCACAAATAAAATAAAATTGATTAAATAAGGATAAATCAAGTTGATAATGTTGAAAATAAATTCCTAACTTGTGTAAATTTTATTGTTTGATGATATTACAACCCTATATCATCTAATATTTGAATATGAGTCATTTTTGGAGGTTTTTAAGTGGGTTTGGATTTATTATAAATTAATATTTTTAAGATTTCCAAAGGTGCCCCTCCCCTCCCTTATAAAAGGGCACCTCCTCCCTCTCTTCCTCACACCAATTTGAGCCTTCAAGCTCGTCCAACCCCTGAAAAATTCTCTTCTCCACTTCACTAGAAAAATCCTAGAGGTCCTGGTCTTCTTCAAAGACCAATTGTAGTGCCCTAAGAGGATGTCTCAAAGAGGCGCTTCAAAGAAGAGGTAATGTTCGTTACCGATTCTTTCAACTTTATTTCTTCTTCCACTTCTTCTTATTTAGTTGTTTCATTATGAAGTAATAACATCAGTATCACTCATATACTGATATGTTATTATAAGTATGAAATAACCCTATTTCACAATTTATCCATCCTACGGAAAACAAAATCACCGCGCGTGCGTACGTACGGAATACCGTCTCCACGCCGTGGTGTAATCTATTTTACACCACCACCTTACTTGGATGGTATAATGGTGTAAATAATGACTATATATGATTATTTTAAAGTGATATTGATTCTTAAATATTATACATACACTTGAATACAATTCCACGATCATGGGAATGATATCATCGCTCATGCGTACGTACGGACTACCGTCTCCACGACGCGATGAGATTCATTCTCAATGATTAACCATTCATGAATGATTATAAAGTATATATAACAAGTAATCATGAAATATATGCCATAATAATGATACTGGATTTATGTATATATATATGTATGTCATCTACTTAATTCCATTCAATTCAATAAGGAAACGAAAACAGTGTTCATGCGTACGTACGACCTACCGTCTCCATGAACGGTGTATTTCTTTCCATTTATCGATATATTATATATATGTATATTATGAATATATATTATATATAAATCATGTTTTACATTCTGTATATAAGTAATCATGATCTAAGTAATCATATGAATAATTACAAGTTAAAACATGAACGACAAATGAGACGGTTTTACCCAAAACGCTACTTTAACATGAATTTACAAAACAACGGGTAATATAAATTCATAAGTGAACCATATATGATATAATAACAATGAATATGATTATATAATAAGTCGATAACATTATTTAAATCATTATACAGGGGTTTCAGATACGTACGAAGCATATCGGACCTAAGGTAAGGGATAATTTTGCAAATCTCATTTTTATCCGAGATTGCTTATTCGTAATTATTTACTGGGGTTATTGTTATCATTCATGTCCATGTTTACTAAAAATGGTTTCATGTATGTTTAAAGTCCTTTTTACCCACTTTTGACTTTTACTGCATGGTATGTAAGGAATCTTTCTTTTGTTTACGTTACGAGGTACTTTTTTGACTTTTCCGGCAAAAGTACGATAAGAATGTTTTTTTTACGTATACGGCATGAAAGGGTTTATATGGTTTTATAAAGCCTTATTTTCATGAAGATTACTTCAAAATATTTCATGACTATTTTCAAAAAAAAACCCTTTCTTCTAAAATTGCATGACATTTTGTGAAAAGAAAATGATTTTGAAGAAAAAAGGATATTTTCCTCAAGAATTCATTTCAAGTGTTTTATCAAAACCATTTTCATCTAAGATGATATTATTTCACATGTGTATGTTTCAAGTGTAATGTCTCTATGATTTACATGGTTTCACTTTTCTTATTATTAAATGATATCCATTTCTTTTATATGGATTATGTGATGATGGGATGATGTTTATGAAACCCATTTTATTTATTGGGTTATTATGAATGATGTATGTTTATTTTGTGGCACAAGTAAGAATGATTTCATTATGAGATGGGTGGGACCTATATCTCCCTCAAATGCATTGGGTAAAGATTTATATCTCATGAGATAGACATGGCTGGAACGGTAAGTTAATCCGGTTCAGTGTTACAGGACTGAAACGAGGAGTGAACTCGATTCAGAAAGGGACTTTGTCCACCAAGATGGTCTTGGCAGCAATGCCTTGGCTACTATGGAAATCATGAAATGTGCTGAATGGTTGCCACAATTACATGTTTTATTCCCATGCTATTTTATCATTCTTAATGTTTCTTTATGATCTATTCCCTACGTACTTCCATGTTTTATGTCATTGCTCAAACTTTTGATGTTTAAACATTATGTTCATGTTTTTAAGTTCAAATGTATATGGTATGTTTTATTTTATCCATGCTTACCCTTACTGAGCATTTGAGCTCACCCTTTTGTATGTTTTATTTTCCCCAGGATATAAAGAAAGGTTTTAGGTAAGAAAAAAAAGGGAAGATATTTATTGGGAGATGTTGAAGATCTTTCACCACGATTAGAAGATTACGTTCCAAGTTTCCAAAGACACTAAACTATTACGATCCTTGTGTGTCTTTTTTTGTTATGTATTAAGTATTCCGCAAAAGTAATGTAATGTTCATGTACGTCAAGCTTCGGGTCTCTACATTAGTTCCATTCCAAAATTCCACCTACAAGGGGGGTCATGCAAGGGGTATACGGGGGTGGTGCAAGGGGTATGGTGGGGTTGTGCGGGGGTGGTGCAAGGGGTATGGTGGGGTTGTGCGGGGGGGGGGGGGGGGGGGTCTGTGCAGGTGGGGTGAAAGGGGGGCTATGCAACGGGGTGCAAGGGGGGAGGGGTTTGTCCAAGGGGGGTGTCCAGTAGGGGTGGTGAAAGGGGTGTCCAGTAAGGGGGGGGGAGGCTGTTATCTGAGTGGGGTTGTCCGGTGGGTCTGTCCAGGGGGGTTTCCCGAAGGGAGGGGGTGTCCGGGGGGGGGGGGTTGCTGTCCGGGTGGGGTTGACCGGAGGGGGGTCTGTCCAGGGGGTTTCTAGGAGGGAGGGGGTGTCCAGGAGGGGGGGTCTATCCAGGGGGGTATGTCCAGGGGGGTGTCTGTCCAGGGGGGGGGTGTCCAGTAGGGATGGTGCAAGGGGTGTCCAGCAGGGGGGGTTGTTGTCTGGGTGGGGTTGTCCAGGGGTGGGGGGTCTGTCCAGGGGGGTTTATAGGAGGGAGGGGTGTCCCGGAGGGAGGGGGGTCTGTCCAGGGGGGCTGTTCGGAGGGGGGGTCTGTCCATGGGGGTGGAGGGGGGGCTACTCTCTAGGGGGTATGTCCAGGGGGTGGAGGGGGGATGTTGTCCGGGAGGGTCTGTCCAGGGGGGCTGCTGTCCGGGGGGATCTGTCCAGGGGGTGTCCAGGAGGGGGCTCTATCCAGGAGAGGTGGAGGTGGAGGGGTCTGTCTAGGGTGGTAAAGGGGGTTATAGGGGGAGGGGTGCATGGGGGGTTGTAAGGTGCAGGTAGGTTGAAAGGGGGAGATCAGGTGGGATTTGCAGGGGGTGGTGGGGAGGATGCAAGGGGCCAACACCAGCTGAACGGTGCTATTTTTTTAGGAAATGTGTAGGCCTATATCCATGGTTTTGAACCATAGATATAGGTCTATAGCCATGGTTCCTAACCATGGATATTTATCTATATCCACGTTTTCAACCATGGATATAAGCGATGAGTGACTTTAGCCTATGCCATGGGTTGAAAACTGTGGCTTTAGGGTTGTTGTCACAGTTGTAACTGTGGCTATAACCTATATCCACAGTTTTTGGTCCTATAGCCACGGTTTAGAATCGTGGCTATGGCCTGATTTTTTAGTAGTGTGTATGTAGAGGATTGATGAGCTGAAAGGGAAGTTGGATGAGGAGTTTGAGATGAAGGATCTTGGAGAAGCTGGCTAGATTTTAGGGATGAAGATCAAGAGAGACTGTGCAGCTGGAACCTTAATGTTATCACAAGTTGACTACATTGGAAAGGTTCTGAGAAGATTCAATATGATGGAAGCAAAGTCAGTTTCTATTCTCCTGGTGATTCGTTTCAAATTATCAAAGGAGCAATCACTGAATATGGCAGAAGAGGTTGAGTACATGGAAAATGTTTCATACACATCTGTTGTTGGAATCCTGGTATATGACATGGTTTATACTCAACCTGACATTTCTCATGTAGTGGGAGTTGTGAGTAGGTATATGGATAACTCTGTAAAGTAACATTGGGAAGCTGTGAAGTGGATACTGAGGTATTTGAATGAAATCAAGTAAGTATATCTATGTTTTGGTAAAGTAAAATCATTATAGGGGTATGTGGATGATGACCTTGGAGGTCATGTTGACAGTAAGAGGAGCACCATGGGTTATGTATTTACCTATGGAGGAACTGCAGTGAGATGAATATCTCAACTATATAATGTGGTGTCCTTATCCACCACAGAGGTAGAATACATTGTTTTAATATAATCTGAAAAGGATATGGTCTAGCTGAAGAACTTATTGGATGAGTTGGGTATAAAGCGAGAGGAAAATAGATTGCACTGTGATAGTTAGAGTGATACATCTTGAAAATAACCCAATGTTTCATGCTTGGATGAAGAACATTCATTTGAAGTATTGTTTTATCATATGTTTGATATAGGATGATTTGTTGACATTGTAAAAGATTCATGGAACAAACAATCTGGTAGACATGTTTTTGAAACTGATGATGATACAGAAGTTGAGGCACATCAGTTCCCCTATTGGTCTCCACTGATGAATGAAGTATGAGAGGTAGAATATGGTAGAATATTATTGGAGCAAAAAAGGGAATACAAATGGTATTTTCATGAACTGTCAGCTTGAAATTGAAGTTGTGAATGAAATCACACTCTAGTGAGTGAAGAAGATGAGGAGCTTAGATTAAGTAAGTTGTCTAAGTCAGTGGAATCAAAGCAGTTCAGCGTAGTAGATCAGGATACAAGTGTTAGATTGTTTTATTAGTGTGTCCTAATCCATTTTGGTTGATGTTGGGATGAATTCTTACGATCGATACTAAACACTAGGCCGCAACTCCACGGGCCGAGCTCCGCAGTGAGCTTGTTGGGGGTTGCAGAGGGAAACACACCCTTGCTCCGAGGGCTCAGGGACTGAAGGTTGCTGGCCAAAATTTTGGGTCACTATAACAACTCTGACTGACTATAATAGAGTTGATCAGGTGACACCAATAAGGTACTGTAGCAATGCAGACTTTGGATACAACGGTACTATAGCTCTGCAGACTTCTAGCCACCGGCCACTGTAGCATCTTGAACTTGGATGGTCACATCACTGTAGCGATGCAGACTTCCAGCCACTATTCCCTATAGAAGTGTAGACTTTCTATGTGTTTAGTGGCACAATACTTTTAATACCCCAAGATTTTATGATATGTCTCTTTTAAAATTTAATCTCTTCGATATCTTACAAATAAAGAAATAATATTATGTGATCATTATCACCTAGCTATTAGAATGATGAGAATAAAATAAGTAAAGTAAATTATGAAAATATAGTTTACATATATTTATAAAATGAATTCATTGGTTACCAATTAATTATAAATGAAAAAAAACAAATTGAACATAATGGATGTGTTTTATAAATAACTATTTTTATGACCACAATGACATTTTATCTTAATAAATTAAATTATTCACCATTAGGGAAAGATCTTAATGAAATTTATATGATACATAGTCAATAAAATATTTTTAAATTCAACCAATAAGTTTTATAGGCTTAAGATAAGAATAAATCCAATTTTAATCATAAAAAGATATATGTTCTAAAAGGAAATTTTACCATCTTTTAATGGCACATTTATTTTAAATATAAATTTGTCAATTTTATAAATTCTATTCGAAAAAATAAACTTCATTTTTAAAATAATAATATCAAAATTATCTTAGGATGATTTTTTTTTCAAAAAATATTTATTTTCCAGTGAAAAGTGAAAAATACCGAATTTTATAAAATTATCAATTTCATTATATTAAAGCCTCTTTATGATTTTAATTCGATATCAATGGAACATAAGAACTATTTATTTATAAATAATATAATACATTTCATTTTAATCATCCTTATATCTTATTTTGGTATAAGTATTTTTTGGGCTTAAAAATACATTTTTCAATAAAGTTGTTTTTCTTTACGTTTTGCAGGATTAATTTTAAATTAAATTCTGCAACTTCTTTATTTTTAATATTGAAAAATGGATGTCATATTTGGATTCATAATGTTAAAATTTAGTAAATATGACTTTTTTATTTTTTGACCAATACAAATAGTAACATTGGTAATTTTTGTTACCACGGTAAAGGGTAAATTAGGTAATTTTGGTTAAACATAAAATGATAATGATTAGAAAATTACCCTAAAACTTTCTTGAATTTTATCATATGATTTATATCTGATACTTAATACCTAAGCTTTGACTTTGAGTTATTTAATGTACATTTTTCCATGAGAATGACTTTTATATTATTTAAATTAAAGAAAATCACAAATGTAACTTTCTTTGTCTTATATATCTATTATGTGTCCACATAGGAACAAAGTTAGTTTATGAAGGAATATAAGTTTATATTTTGAAATTAATAAACATACTGTCATGAGATTAATTTATTTATGATTTTTTGAGACCATTTCGATGAGGATATGATATTCATAATATTTTATTTAAAGAAAAGACAATGATGTAACATTCATATTGTAATAACTATATTATTTTTAATATGGTGTTATTCAGAAGATATATTAAAATATAGATATTATTTTTAAATATAAAATATTTATCTACATCATGGTATTTAATTTTTAATTTTTAGTGAAGAAATAAGCACCTTAAATAATTATAAAATGGTGATATAGTAATTATTTTATTAATGAAACAATCAAATAAATGATATTAAAAATATTAAAATAAATATAATTTGAATTAATTAAGTTAATCCATGATTTTTTAGATTATTATGACATATTAGGGGTGTATTAAATGTTTTTTTCGAAGTTATATTGTTGTCACGTTTTACTTAAGGTCAGAATAATGAATAGTGTCAAAATTGACACTAATGATATTTTATCAAAATAATATTTTATTAAATTATTTAAAAATCATAAAAAATATTTAAAAATAAAAAGTGATTATGATTTGGCTGAAAATGTCATAATTTATTCATTTATGGTCCAATTGACATTTTATAAGTAAAATTTACACCTTTTAATATTAAATAAATTGTTACCATAATTAAAATTAAATTATATTAACTAAAGTCAATCAAAATGATAAGGTTTAAAGTAAAACCAAAACATGTAAAAAAAATTATTGGATGATGATATTACAACCTTATTTCATATTATATTTTAATCCTTATCCATTATAGGTATTATGATATGTAGTCTTGTGGTGGGCTGGTTGGTTTGTGGTTGTTCTGCATATGTCTATTTTGTGAATGTTTCAAGTCGTGATCTGGTTTGTGTTAAGGGTTGTGCGGTTTCTCACTTTTCCTAAAAGTTTTTGGAAATAAAAAAATTAAATTTTCAGTCATTTTCAGTCCAAGGGTGCCCCTCACCTCAATTTTAAAAAGGGCATTGCTTCCTTCATTTCATTTCACCACCTTGAGCCTTCTAGATCGACCAAATTTATAAATTTCTTCTACTAACTTCCTTATCCAAGTTCTTGATATTTTGGTACTCCAAAAAGACCAACTATAGATCCCTTGAGAAGAGATCTAAAGGAAGTCCTTCAAAGAAGAGGTAATCATTTTTACCAACTCATTCAAATTCATTTATTTTCTTACTTCCTCTTCATGTGTTGTTTTCATTCTAAAATAATAAATTCAATATCATCTATATACTGAGATGTTATTATGATTATGAAAAAACCATATTCTACCTTTCATCCATGCTACAAAAAATGAAAGCATCGCACGTGCGTACGTATGGCTTACCGTCTCCACATAGTGGTGCAATTAATTCTCTATGATCAACATTCAAAAATGGTTCTAAAGATATATTTAATGATTAAATGTGATATTTATGACATTAATTTTATTCTGTAAATATTGGATCTATACCCTATGCAAGATAACTAGGACTTTTATGAAAAAATAATCATGAGAAACAATGGAATTAACGCCCAAAATAGTGAAATGAATAAATATTATTAATAAAAAAGTGGTAAAACATTATAAGGGGATAATATATGATATCATAAATATTAATATTATTCTAGTATAAGTTAATAATATGTTTAAAATTACTATATAGAAGGATTATACACATTTCAAGTAAGTCGAACCTGAGGTAAGAGTTTTCTCATCTCACTTTTATTTCTATGAGATATGCTTTATTCACCACTTATCCATTGTATGTGGTGTATGTATACTTCCGTTTGATATATAATATCATTAATATATGTATCTTTATTGTATTAAATTGTTTCATTTGATAATTATTACTTTTATGGGGCATACGACACTCACACTTTCTTTTAAAAAATACACTTTTACAAGTTTCTTTTTTCAAAATTTAAAAGAAATGTTTTTTAAAACTTACACGACATGAGCTTATTTTCCCGTTTTATGAATAATTAATGTTTTAAGGAATAATTTACAAGTTTACAAGGTTATTTTCGAAGAAAATGTTTTCTTTTATAATTGCGCAGATTTTAAATAAATAAATCCAAAGTAAAAAAGGTATTTCTCTCAAGAAAATTTCAATGATTTTGTTAGAATATTTTCATCTATGTCAAAAACCTCTTTTGAATATTATTATTAATTGAGGTTGACCTCTTATGATATCATCTACTATATTTTATTGAATGTTTTATGATCATTTTGACTGGGGATGTACTATATTGATACCATTATCCATATTATTCTAGGTATTTTATGATTATGTTTACTGATTGGGGAAATTATTTCCATTTCATATGATAGTTTCAATATGAATGTATATGTTGATTATGTTTTACCCTTTTCATATGAGGAATTCATTGGACTTAGTAAGTTTCAAGAAGGAGCTGCTATAGCCCCTCGATGCATCGATAGGTCACATGAGACAAACTAGTTTGGGTATTGGATGATGTCTTGGCCAAAGCTTTGACGGTATATTTATGATGTCCCGCATTATGAATTCCCTCATTATGATAATATTTATTGATAATCCATGTGATTATTCGACTAGTAGAATATTCATATTTAAGTATCATTCTCATTTAATTATTTATTTGATGTTATTTGATCATCTTTTATTCCTGTCATATTATGCTCAAGATTATGTTTTGATGGAATGTGTTTTTATTTATTCTCCTTGAATTATTATTTATGTTAATTTATTATAGCTTTCACTATTTCTTATCATTAATGAGCATCTGATATCACCCATTTCTTATGTTTTATTTTTTCTCAGGATGCCAATATATATATGATGGTTGATATGCAAGGTTACACTAAGGGGGGAAATTTAATTCTTAAAGAAAAGTATTTGTGTTTTTATGTTTTTAAATTTAATGTAAATTTCAAATATGTATCTATTTATTCAAGAATACTAAAATATTTGGTCCATCGAGATGTGATTCCTTGTATTTAGTGCCAATGTAATAAAGTAATCGTCGACTCTATGCTACTGGGGTCGGGGTCTTTGCAGTTGGTATTGGAGAAAGTTTAGTAGAAACCTTGGGAATTAGATTTAGGAAATCCTAGATTAGGGAACATAACCCTATGATATCCTTTGATGATAACTATAGAAGAACATCCCAAACAAACTATGTTTATGAGATTATCTACATATAAAATTTTCAATTTATGTTAAGTATTTCACTAGTTTTGAGATTATAAGTTATGCTTCATAATGATATGATCTAATCTAGTGTATGTCATCATTTAAAAATGGAACCTCACAAAAGGAATGAGAACCTCACCAATGAACATGATCCAAAGAGTAAGGAGGATCAAATATTTTACGGTCTTATGCTAATCTTTCAAAGGGAACAAGTCTCATAATCATTCTCATCATATGAGGATATAGTATCATGTTCCATAAAGACAAAGAAAGAATTATCCAAGTTTTATTACTTTAAAAGTAATCAAGATAAGAAGAGGATGACAAAAAAAAATTATGGATAAATGGAAGAAGGGGAGGAAGGATTTTCCCACATGTGATAATTGTGGAAGAAAACACCCTGGTACTTGTTTGAAGGGAATGATATTTTTCTATAAGTGTGGAGAGAAAGGTCATCGTGCTTATGATTTTAAGGGTAATAAAAATTTTTGTAATGTGAAATGATTCAACTATGAGGAGATGAGACACTATTCAAATTAATGTCTCAAGCGTCAAAGCAATATATCCCAAAAGAGGTTAGTGGATCATGGTCAAGCTTATGCTACTACCACAAACGAAGAGGAATGATTAATATGCCTATGTTTGGATTCAAGAGTTATATTATTTGAGTATTTTATCAATAATTCTCTGGTTATAACAATCATGAGATATATAAGGATTATACTATAGTGCTTTTTCTTTAAGGAATTGGAAGCATGTGATGAATGACACAAATAATCAACATAAGTGATTCTGTTGTAAGTTGATCTTCTTGAAAACATATGAATGGGGAAAGATAACCCTAAATACATGCATGGTGTTGAGATAATAATAAATAGATGTTTATGGGATAGTATTGGTGACCATGAAGGTGGTTAGTGATCTGATGGTTTAAGATATGCTTGAATTATTAGATGTTTGGATTTAAGGAATATATTCAATAACTCAAGATTTTAATCTTAGAAGTATGCATGTTTTCATAAAGGTTTAAAAGAGATTAAGGTATTAATATGTTTTTTATGTGAAAATAAGAGATAATTATTTGTGGAAATCTTATGTTAAGTTGATTTTGGAAATTGAGTGACCTCTCTTCTAAATTTTTTCTAGTCTTTGAATTTGGATAAACATGTTTTGGACAAGTCTTAAGATTAGTTACTTATGGAATAGATTAAGTTGAACTTTGGATATTATTATTTGAGTTTAAAGTATAATTTATCATATTGGAAAATATGTGCTAAACATTTTGGTTTTAATAAATATTTAGAGGAGTAAGGAATGACATAAGGACTTTATGATTCATTAAAAGTGTTTTAGGTTTGAAAAAAATCATTATGAACATTCATTTCCTAGTGTAAGGGATGAAGTGAAAATAGATTGAAGCACAACCAAAAGATTAGATTATGCATGTGACGCTGAAATAAATCAAGTTAGTTTATTTTCTCAAGTGCTTATCTGAATTGTGAAATAATCCCTCAAGTCTAGGGAAAAGAATTTTGTAACAAAAACGTTATCTGTTTTCTTTTTTTTTTCCTGAAAATCGATGGCCTTTTAACCCTTCACAAATTTATTGTTTTTTGATGGTAGACTTTTTAATGACCATGTTACATATCACTCTCCATCAAAACTTGATTGTTAAATTTCTATTCCATGTCTATATTTTCATGAATGTTCTCCAATTTTAGAATCATAGTTTTGTGGAAACCTTCACATTTCTCTTTACCTCATTTTAAGAGGAAGTTTTATAAACCATTTTTACGATGTGGGATTTCCACAAAAGAATTTTCAGTATAAAATATTAATTTTTGAAGTGAAATTTCAAATTATGAGGACACAATTTATTAAAAGAGGGAAGAATGTAACACCCCAAGATTTTATAGTATGTCTCTTTTTGAATTTAATCTCTTCGATATCTTACGAACAAAAAAATAATATTATGTGATCATTATCACCTAGCATTTGGAATAACAGAAATGAAATAAATAAAGTAAATTATGAAAATATAGTTTACATGTGTTTATAAAATGAATTCATTGGTTACCAATTAATTAGAAATGAAAATAAAAAAAATCAATTGAACATAATGGATGTCTTTTATAAAAAAACTATTGTTATGACCATAATGGTATATTATCTTAATAAATTAAATTATTCACTATTAGTGAAAGATATTAATAAAATTTATATGTTACATATTCAATAAAATGTTTTTAAATTCAACTAATAAGTTTGGTAGGATTAAGATAAGAATAAATTCAATTTTAAGCATAAAAAGACATATGTTCTAAAAGATAATTTTACCGCCTTTTAATGGCGCACTTGTTTTAAATATAAATTTTGACACTTATAAATTCCATTTGATAAAATAAAATTAATTTAAAAAACTTAATTTCAAAATTATGTCAGGATTAATTTTTGTTATTTTTCAGAAAATATTTATTTTCCAGTGAATAGTGAAAAATACTAAATTTTATAAAACTATCAATTTCATTATATTAAATCCTCTTTATTATTTGAATTTGATATCAATGGAAATTATGAAATCTTTATTTATAAATAATCTAATAAATTTAATTTTAATCATCCTTATATCTTATTTTGGTATAAGTACATTTTTGGGCTTAAAAATACATTTTTCAATAAAACTGTTTTTCATTGCATTTTGCGGGATTAATTTTAAATTAAATTCTGAAACTTATGTGTTTTGAATATTTAAAAATGGGTGTCATATATGGATACAAAATGTACAAAGTTCCAAGTAGTTAGTTTGGGTTGTATGTAATGTTTGAAGCCTACGGGAAATGAATTCCTCTAAGGCCTACGGGCCATGTAATACTTACGCCTACGGGCCTTGCAAGGGTTCCACCTCACCCCTTGAAAGGTGGATTATCAAAAATCAATAAAAAATGAAGGCCTTCGAGCCATTGGAGGATGTTAAAAATAAAATGATAAAGATTAAAAAATTACCCTAAAACTTTCTCAAATTTTATTGGATGATTTATATTAGACTCCTAACACCTAAGTTTTGAATTTGAGTTATTTAATGGACATTTTTCCATGAGAATGACTTTTATATTATTTAAATTAAAGAAAATCACAAATGTCACTTTCTTTGTCTTATATATCTCTTATGTGTCCACATGGGAACAAAGGTAGTTTAGGAATGAATCTAAGTCTCCATTTTTAACTTAATAAATATATTATCATGATATAAATTTATTTATGATTTTTGGGGACCATATGGGTGAGGATTTGATATTCATAATATTTTATTTAAAGAAAAGTCAAAGATGTCACATTCATATTATAATAACTATATTATTTTTAACATGATGTTATTTAGAAGATATCTTCAACTATAGATATTATTTTGAAATATAAAATATTTATATACATCATGGTATTTTATTTTTAATTTTTAGTGAAGTAATAATTACCTTAAATAATTATAAAATGATGATGCAATTATTATTTTATTAATGAAATAATCAAATAAATGATATTAAAAATACTAAAATAAATATAATTTATATTAATCAAGGTAATCCATAAATTTCATGGATGATTATAACATATTAGGGGTGTATTAAATATTTTTGTTTGAAGTTATATTGTTGTCTTATTTTCCTTAAAGTCCCAAGTAATGAATAATGTCAAAATTAACACTAATGATGTTTTATCAAAATAATATTTTATTAAATTATTTAAAAATCATAAAAAATTATTATAGTTTGGTCGAAAATGTTGTAAGTTATTCATTTATGGTCTAATTGATATTTTATAAGTAACAATTACCACATTTTAATATTAAATAAATTGTTACCATAATTAAAATTAAATTATGTTAACTAAAGTCAATCAAAATGATAAGGTTTAAAGTAAAATCAAAACATGTAAAAAAAATTTAGATGATGATATTACAACCTTATATCATCTTATATTCAAATCCTTATCCATTTGGTTGTATTTGGATAGAAAATGAATTTATTATAATTTAATATTTTGAGGATTTTCAAGGGTTCCCTTCACCTCAATTTTAAAAGGGAACTCCTTCCTTCATTTAATTTCACTACCTTGAGCCTTCTAGCTAGACCAAAATCTATCCATTTATCCTCCTAACATCCTTGTCCAATTTTTATAAGTTTTGTTACTCCAAAATAACCAACTCTAGATCCCCTGAGAAGAAATCTAAAGGAAGTCCGTTGAAGAAGAGGTAATCATTTTTATCAACTCATTCAATTTCATTTCTTCTCTTACTTCCTATTAATGTGTTTTTCCCTCATAAAATAATAAATATAGTGTCATATATATACTAAAATGTTATTATGATTATGAAACAACCATATTCTACCTTTTATCCATGCTATGAAAAATGAAAGCATCACACATGCATATGTACGGCTTACCGTCTCTACCTAGCGGTTTAATTCATTTTCTATTATCAACATTCAAAAATGGTTATAAAAATGTATTTAATTATTAAATATTATATTTATGACATTAATGTTATTATATAAATGTTGGATCTATACCCTATGCAAGAGAACCGGGACTTTTATGACAAAACAAGCACGAGAAACAATGTAATTAATGCCCGAAATAGTGAAATGAATAAATACTATTAATAAATGAGTGATAAAATGTTATAAGTGGATAATACATGATATTATAAATATTAATATGATTCTAGTATAAGTTAATAATATTTTTAAAATTACTATACCTGAGGTTTGAACGCGTTTGAAGGAAGTCGAACTTGAGGTAAGGATTTTCTCATCTCACTTTTATTTATGTGAGATACACCTTATTCACCACTTATTCTTTTTGTGTGGTGTATGTATACTTCCCTTTGATATATAATATCATGAATACCTTTATCTTCATGTAATTAAATTATTTTATTTTATAATTATTACTTTTATGGGGCACATGACGCTCATGCTTTATTTTAAAAATAATCTTTTAAATGTTTCTTTTTAAAAAAAAAGAAATGTTTTTTAAAAATTATACAACATGAGTGGATTTTCCCGATTTCATGGAACCTTAATGTTTTCATGAATCCTTTACATATTTACAAGATTATTTCCAAATAAAATATTTTCTTTTATAACTGCTTGGCTTTTTAAATAAATGATTCCAAAGTAAAAAAAGGGTATTTCTAACAAGAAATTTTCAATGATTTTGTTGAGTATTTTCATCTATGTCAACACCCTATGTTAAATCTTATGCTTAATTGAGGTTGATTTCTTATGATACCAAGTAATATATTTTATTAAATGGTGTATGATCATTTTGACTGGTGATGTACTATCCTGATACCATTCATCATATTACTCTGGATATTTTATTATTATGTTTACTGATTGGGGAAATTATTTCCATCTCATGTTCTAGTTTCAATATGATTGTATATGTTGATTATGTTTCAAAACTTTAATATGAGTAATTCATTTGACTTAGTAAGTGTCAGGCGGGACCCATTATAGCCCCTTGATGCATCAGTAGGTCTCATGATAAAAACTAGTTTGGGTATTGACTGACGTCTTACCCGATTATGTATGGTGTCTTGGCTGAAATCATTGACGGCATGTTTATGATGTCCTTCATTATGTATTCCCTAATTATGAGATTAGTTATTGATAATCCATGTGATTATTCGACTAGTAAAATATTCATTGTTGAGTATCATTCTCATGTGATTATTTATATGATGTTATTTGATCATCTTTCATTCTTGTCATATTATACTTAAGATTATGTTTTAATGGTATGTGTTTTTAGTTATTCTATTTGTCTTATTGTTTATGTTTATTTAAGATGTTTTATGTTGTATGCTTACCCTTACTGGGCATTTGAGCTCACCCATTTCTTATGTTCTATTTTTCTCCAGGATGCTAAGATATATATTATGATTGATATGCACGGTTACGCTAACGGGGAAAATGGAATTCTTGAAGAAAATTATTTGTATTTTTATATTTTTAAATGTAATTTGAATTTCAAATATGTATCTAGTTCTTCAAGGCTACTAAACTATTTGGTCATTCGGGATGTGATTCCTTATATCTAGTGTCAATGTAATAAAGTAGCCACCGACTTTGGGCTACTGGGGTCAGGGTCTTTACAGTACTTCATCTTCTTTATTAACCCATTTCAAGCTAGGGTTTCTATGTGTGAAACTATGATATTCTCCCTATAATTTGTGCTCCCGAAACTAGTGAAATTCTTCGTATCTGTGGACGTAAGCATCATTTCCCGAACCATGTAAATCTCTATGTCCCAAGATCTTCTTCTCGTTCTTTTTTCCCTCTTACTCTTTTGTGAGTTGTATGTCACTTCATTGCTCCTAGCGTTTTCCACAACAATGAGATACTGATCTTACAGTCTGTTAAAGTCCAGTTAAATAAATGTTTCTCTGTGAATGAATTAGGTGAAACAACATATATTCTTGGGATCAAAATCCATCATGATAGATCCAAGAGGTTTCTCAGTCTAAGTTAAGGTATATATATTGATAGGATACCAAAGAGATTCAATATGAAATAATCCAAGAAGATATTATTGTCAATATCAAATGACATTCATCTTTCCAAGAAAATGTGTCATCAAACACATGAGGAAAGACATGGGATGGAAATGACTCCATATGTGTCGGAGGCTGGGTTATTCAAGTATGTTATGATATGTACTAGGCTAGATTTCATCTATGCCTTAAGTTTGGTAGAAAGATATTAAGATGACCTAAGTGATCTTCATTGGATGATAGTCAAGAATATCTTTAAGTACCTAAGTCATATTAAGGATATGTTCCTGGTCTATAGAAGAGATGAGAAACTAGTCATCAAAGGATATACATATGCTAGTTTACAAACAGATCAAGACAATCTCAAATCGCAAACAGGGTATATCTTCACTCTCAATGGAGGTGTTGTGAGCTAGAAGAGCTCAAAGCAAGTTGTGGTTGCATATTTTACAGTAAAGTTTGAGTATATTACAGCTTCTGAGATAGCTAAAGAAGCCATTTGGATATGCATGTTTATCCAAGAGTTTGATGTGGTACCTTGCAGTAAAGATCTTATCACACTCTATTATGATAATATTATAGTGGTAGCCCTTATAAAAGAGTCAATGTCACATTAGTGGGTGAAGAACATACTTCATAAGTATCATCTTTTGAGGGATTTTTCTCAAAGAGGTGAAGTTGCAGTGAGCATAATTTTCATAGAAGACAACATGGTGGACCCCTTGACTAAAGCCTTAACTTAGCAGAAACATGATCATCATGTGAGGTCTAGTGGACTGAAATTCATTGGTAGTTGACTCTAGTCCAAGTGGGAGTCTGTTGGAGTTGGTGTTTTAAACCCAACTATTTATACTTTGGATTACATTTATATTTGAAGATTTGAATATTGATAAAAAAAATTATTACATATTGTTCATCTTTCTACATGACTTTTAATGTAATAATGTCCTAGAGTATCTATCGTATTGATAAGGTCATAGTAGTTCTCTACTGTGATGAGAATCTTGAAATGCAATTATGATATTTTTAAATATAGTTCTATGGTCAGATAATATGCTATGATGAGACACAAAGAATGTTGACTGTCAGGTGTGAGTACTCATAAGTAGATGAGACTTATTCTCATGAAGTTCACACTTAGTAATCTCCAAGACTATAAATTATGAGAACAGACCCGCATGTAGGAACTCTTCATGTTTATTTGTCATCGAATGTTCTTATCTGCAAGTGTGTGTAATGGTCCTTAAATGTTAATATTATTATTAAAGTTTTTCATGAATCGCGTACTTTGATGTGCTGACTAAAACTGTGATGCCATATGTTCACAGGGAGTAGGGTACATTGGGTGTGTCATGAATGACATGATATTAATTAAAAATTCAATGAAGGATTTTTCCTTTCCATCTTTAAGGAATTTGATATCTTGGTCCTTTGATTGAAATGAAATCATCGCATTAAATTTCATGGTCATGGTGTAACGACGAGTTTATTTCAAACAATTAAAGAAATACATATCAAGCACATAGTTTGGTGACACGAGTGTGAAACCTGGTTGATGAGATATTGTGACAAAGAAAGTATATTACATAGTAAGCGTTCGTGTGTGGTTGTCTATGTTACGACATTAACTTCTTTCTCTTGAGTGCCTTAACCCGTTGCTAGACAGTAATCTTGGACTTTAGGCAAACTCACTTAATATCAACGAGAAAGAAGCATAGATTGTCACACACTAAGTGTTTTCATTGATCTCAATTAAATTCTATTTGAATTTAATTATTTTAATAAATATTATTTTCAAGACCGAGAAAAAATTTTATTCTTAGTTTATTGAACGCAAATATTCACAATGTAATAAAAAATTATTTATTCATTAATAAATGATTTGTTTAATCATGTGAATAATTAATAAATATTTATTCACCATACTATGAATAAAATATTTTTTTGTTTATTAGATATTTAATAAATATTTATCCATCAGACTGTGAATATAATATTTATTTATGAATAAATATTTATTCAGGTATTTGATGAATACTGAGAAGGATGAGCAGACCAAGATCGTGTCTGATGATAAATATTAATTTTCAAACCGGTAAAATAATATTTTTCACTGCGCGAGTTTACGCACTCTATAAAATATTATTATTATTATATGTCATGAGATCAAATAAGGTTTATTATATTATTTAAGGGGTATTATGAAATTAAATAATATTTTAACATAAACCCTAACTTTATAAATAGATTGGTATGTTTATTATATAGAGTTAATCAAGAATTGAGCATCATTGAACACAACATATTTCTCTCTAGATTCCTTCTCTCATCCTCTCAAGAACGAGAAGAACATAAGAGAATCCTCCAAGGCTGAAGAAACTTGAAGCGATCAAGACGAATAACACAAGATGATCAATTTTCCACACTATCACCCAACATTCAATCGGTGTTGTTGGGATATCAAAGGACCATAAGTGGATCACCACATAGGGGATCTACTTTGGGTCCTCCTTACGTAACGATGAAAATTAGAGAAGGGTTTTGTATGATTAACATCTTTATCAAAGAAAGATCCTAAGACGATGTAAAGACCCGTAAATTTCAAGGAAATTTTTTTCTTAATTTTCTTTGGAATTTTACAAGAACGCAGTTTCTGACGGCGCCTGATTCCGAGGCCCGGTGTGCCCGGAATCATTTTCTGAAGTTTGGCTCGGGTACGTTCAGTGAACGGACGAGCGGGTTTTTCTAACTTTTGAACCGGTGCCCGGAATCGAATTCTGAGGGCACTGATGAAATCGCAGCACCGGTATTCGCTTAGAAACGCCTCTTCCGGAGTTGCGTTTGCTCGGGTGTAGTTTTTAATTTTCGGGCTTAAAGTTAAGAAATAAAATAATTTTGCGACAACTTTATTTTATTTCACTTAAGCCACTTGGAAGCCACTTGAAGCCACTTAAAGGCGGCTTGAACTGAGTTGAACTGGATAGGATGCTATCCAGAAATATCCTACCCCCTTGGTAGGATATTTGTGAGGTGGGGCCCGCACGAGCCCCGCCGTTTCTTTCCGCTAAGAAACGCACCCGTGAAAACCCGTCTTAATGAAAGTCAACCGACGCGTTTCCTAAATTCTTAACAGACCATTTAATTGGTCGGTTTATTTCGTGAATTAAATGGGATGTTTCCTTCATGAATTAAATGGGTCGTTTCTTTCGTTGAATTAATTCAACGAATTGATGGATCATTTCTTAACCAGTTTTTCAAATTCGTTGGCGTAATAATAAAATAAGACCAACGCTTAACCTCTGGTTATTTGCGCTTGAGAAGATTTGGGAGAACCCTCGCAACTTCTTCTCCCTCGCGAAGAACGCGAAGAACGCGAAGAACGCCGAACCCGGAAATCGATGACGCCTTCGCCCGAGACGCTCTTCCGATCTCCGATCTCCGATCTCCGATCACCGACCATTCGAGGTGAGTGCTTTCGGATTTCCTCTCAAGTTCTTTTCTTTGGTTTTAAACGAAACAAAGATTTAAATATTAATAATTTAAATCTGTTGTTCTTGATTCGTTGAGCTCGTCGACTCAATGTCGGAATCCGCGACGACGCGACGCCTCCCCGCGACGACGCGACGATCGATCTCTTCCGCGACGGTCTCTTCCGCGAAGAACGCCCGCGCACGACGATCATCAAGGTAGGGATTCATTTTGGAAAATTACCCCTTTTTAATTTTCTCATGAACGTTCTTGAAAATTAAAAAGCCGGTTTTCAATGAACAGTTTTATTTTAATTAAAATTGTTGGATCATGTGTTGATCGTTTTTCTCCCGGTTGTTTATCTCTAACGCGGAGGGTGCGGGCCGAACGAACACGGCCCGACGACCCTCCGCCGTTCTTCGTTTTGTGCGGATTTGACGGTCGACGACGGAACGTGCCGCAGCAGACGGTTGATGATCCCGCAGTAAAGAACGGATCCCGGGAGGAGCAACGGCGCAGACGGGAAGGAAAACGGGCCACCGGAGCGACGCCGGCGGCCCGCGGAAGTTGCCGGCGGCGCGGGTCACCGGCGCGCCGCCGGACGAAATCCGCCGCGGCTGAAGCCGCGGCGGCGGCGGCCAAATGGACCCGCGGCGCGCGGGTCCGGTTCATCCAGGCGGACGCGGCTCAGCGCGTCCGCGGCTCGCCAGCGCGGCCCGCACGCGGGCCGCGGTCCTTCCTCAAGCCGCGGGTCAGCGCCCGCGGCTTCCACCCGCGCGGCTCGGCCAAGCCGAGCCGGCCGAGCCGGTCGAGCCGGACCGGCCCTGGCCGGGCCGGGCCGGGCCCGCCGGGTCGGACCCGGGTTGGGTCGGACCCGGGTCGGGTCGACCCGGTTCGGGCCGACCCAGGGGGGGTCGGGCCGGGCCCGTACCCCCCATCTTCGGACGTTTTCGTTCAAACGCCCGTATCTTGAGCTTCGTGCCTCCAAACGACTCGCCGTCAGCGGTAACGCGATCCTTGGATCGAGACGGTCGTTTCGGTATATCGCACTCAAGGTTTCGGAATACTTTGAGTTCGGCCGGGTTGGTTCGTACACGAGACCAACCGGGCCCTCGGAGCGGAAACGCTCATATCTTGAGCTACGGACGTCCGATTGACATGTCGTCAGCTTTGTTGAATTCCTCTAAGTGAGACGGATATTTTGGCATACTCCGCCCGAGGTTTGGACGCAGGTGGAGTGCGGTCGGGTTGGTTTTGCCTTAAAAACCAACCGGGCCCCTGGGACGAAAATGCCAATATCTCTCAGACCGGGCGTCCGATTGACGCGCCGTCTGCGACGTTGAGTTCCTGTTGACGATACGGAACTTTTGGATACATCAACTTCGGACTTCGTGTCAGTTGATGTATCAGCCTCTCGGCTCGTGGAGCGGACCTTCCCGAACGAGCTTGCTGTGTGCGGGAACCCTAGTGCTGGCTGCGACTGCTACTTCGACAGCGACGACCGTGCAGAGATCCTCAGTGGACTGCGGCGACGACTGTGCAGAGATCCTCCGTGGACTCCGACGACGACCGTGCAGAGATCCTCAGTGGACTGCGGCGACGACTGTGCAGAGATCCTCAGCGGACTGCAACGACTCCTGCACTCAGCGATCCTACGTGGATCAGTGCTTCAGGTCCTGCGTGAGCCCGGTCCTGTGTGGGCCCGATCCTGTGTGGGTCCGATCCTGCGTGGGTCAGCGCTCAGCGGTTCTGTGTGAGCCAGCGCCTACAGGTCCTGCGTGGGCCCGGTCCTGTGTGGGCCCGATCCTGTGTGGGTCATCTCTCAGCGGTTCTGTGTGAGCCAACTTCTACAGGTCCTGCGTGGGCCCGATCCTGTGTGGGTCACTGCAAGGTTAGTACCTATCGATCCTTCGTGGGTCCGACGACTTAGATGGTTCAATGATCATCTTTATCGTCATCCGAAGAAGTATACCTGTGTGAGCTGAATCTTGTGTTACTCTCCTTTGTGGATTGTGTTGAGCTATCCTGTGTGGATTTACTATTTACTCTCCTTTGTGGATTGTGTTGTTCTATCCTGCGTGGGTATGCGTTTGCTTTCCTGTGTGGACTGGGTTGTGCTTGGGCTCGGACGTTGGAGCTGAACGGGAATTGAAGACTTAGGTATATGTATGGGCATATACCTAAGCCGTGTCAGATGTTACTTCGTGATTGTATCTTTCCTTTGTGGATTATCCTTTGTGGATTTCGGGAGACCTTCGGGGGTCTCGGGGTCCCTACTGAGTAGCTTATACTCACCCCTGCACGGGCTATACCCGCACTTCGTGGTGTTGGTTGCAGACGACGGACAGCGCTGATCGTGGAGGAGGCGTGCGGAGCAGGACAGTACCTGGAGGTGGACCACTGGGCGGGACGTACTCGGAGCGGTTAGGTGGACCCGAGGAGCAGTGGAGGCTATCTGTACCCACCCTTCAGGTGGGACTTCCGGAGGACGGCCCAACACTGCAGTTTTCCCTTTTCAGTTGCTGTTTTTCCTTTCAGTTGTACTTTACAGTTGGGCTTGTATTTCCGGCCCCTTTTTACTTTCAGCACAGCTTGTACAGTTTTACTTAGTGTTTACTTTTCCGCTTGCTTACTCTGTGGTGCTTGTTTACTTTTCAAAGGCAATGCCTTCCCTTTTTGTTGGGATTTTCGCCTCGGTGCTAGTCGCCAGCCCCTAGCCTATGGAAGGCGGGCTTGGGGTAGTCACGGCACGGGCCCCGAGGGCGGGTCGTGACAGACGAGGTAATCTTTCTTCAGATCTAATTTAAATTAATTATAAATTTTATGTGAAAAATATCATCTCCAGGGTTTGGGATTTCTATATCAATATTCAATGGAAAAAAATCATTGATCATGAAGTTTATGTATTGTACAATTGGTGAAAGATCCATCGAATCTGGAAAAAAACTTAATGGTTATTTGCTCACCAGGTTCTTCTAATGCGCCCAAAACATTCACAATTGCTAACAACCTTCAGTACACTAGTTATCACATGATACTCATGCTTATGCTGAGATAAGGCTTTAGTCAAGGGGTCCATCGCGTTTTCTTCTGTGGAAAATTTTCTCATCGCAATCTTACCCCCTATGAGAAAAATCTCTCAAGAGGTGATACTTCTGAAGTATGTACTTCTTCTTTTGATGTGGAATTGACTCCTTTGAGAGAGTCATCACTGTAGTATTGTCACAATACAATGTAATAGTGTCTTTACTATTAGGCACCACATCTAGCTCTTGGATGAAGTTATGAATCCAAACTGCTTCTTTGACTACATCAAAAGCCACAATGTACTCGGATTTCATTGTAGAATTGGGAAAAAATGAATGATTTGAACTCTTCCAGCTCACAGCTTCTCCATTGAGATTGAAGACATATCATTATTGTAGATTTAAATCATTTTGATTTTTTTGGAAACTAGCATCAGTATATCCTTTGAGGACTAGCTCTTTGTCTCCTTCATATACTAGGAACATATACTTCGTACACCTCAGATACTTAAGAATAACCTTAACAACATACTAATGTTGTTATCCTAGATCATCTTGATATCTACCTACCATGCTCAAAGTATAGGCAACATCAATCCTAATACATAACATGACATACATGATATATCCTATCACATAAGCATATTAGATCTTACTCATTCTCGCTCTCTCTCATGTTGTGTTTGAGGAGGCATTTTCTTGGAGATATGTATACCATGTGACACTGCAACTAATCTCATCTTGGATTGTTTCATACTAAATCTATTTAGTAGTTGGTCAATATATGTACCTTAACTTAGTTCAAACAACCTTTTGGATCTATCACAAATGATCTTGATTCTAAGGATATACACCGCTTCACCTAAATCCTTCATGGAGAAACACTTGTTTAACCAGTCATTAACTAACTATAAGACTAGTATGTCATTTCCAATATGTAATATGTCATCAAAATATACTACTAGTAATACGACTGCACTCCCATTAAACTGTGGATCGCGTTCGTTCTTTATGAAACCAAACTATTTTATGGCTTTATCGAACCAATTTTTTCATGACCTAGATGTTTGCTTCAATCCATAAATGGATCTCTACATATTGAAAATCTTATCAGGGTTGCCTAGAGTCATAAAATTTTTAGGTTGTTTCATATAGACATCTTCCTGAAGGTTCATGTTAAGGAAAGTTGTTTTGACATCCATCTTCCAAATCTCATAGTCATGGAAAGCTGTTATGGCAAGTAGAATTGTCACGACCCGTCCTCGGGGCCCGTGCCGTGACTACCCCAAGCCCGCCTTCTATAGGCCAGGGGCTGGCGACTAGCACCAAGGCGTAAATCCCGATAAAAAGGGAAGGAATTGCCTTTATAATAGTAAACAAACACAACAGAGTACGCAACAGAAGTAAGCACTAAGTAATACTGAAATACAAAATTAAGTGCTGAAAAGAAAGGGCCTGGAAATACAAGCCCAACAGTAAGTATAGTACAACTGAAAAACTAGTACAACAGCAGTAAAGTAAAGCAGCAACCACTGAGTCGTCCACCGGGTATCCCACCTGAAGGGTGGGTACAGATGGTCTCCTCGGCACCTCGGGTCCGTCCGTCTCCTTCATGTACATCTCGCCAAGTGGTCCACCTCTGGGTACTGTCCATCTCCTCAAGTCTCCACCTTGATCAGTGTTGTCCGTCGTCTGTATCCAACACAACGTAGTGCGGGCAAAGCCTGTGCAGGGGTGAGTATACGATGCTCATTAGGGACCCTGAGACCCCTGAAGGTCTCCCAGAATCCACGAAGGATAAACCACTAAAGAAGGATACAATCATGAAGTATCAACCAACTCTACTTAGGTATATTCCCATACATATACCTAAGTTATCAATCACAATTCGGCTCCAACTCTCGAGCCCAAACATAACCAAGTCCACACAGGATAGTAAGTCAATCACATCGATGACAATGATTGAAAGTCAAGACTCAGCTCACACAGGTATACAACTCACAAAGAGGGGTGGAGATGATTAGATGTAGCCTCTGAATCATCTCCTCTGCCGAACCCATATAGGATCCTAGTACAGAAGTCATCGTTGTCGAACCCACGGAGGATCCAAGTACAGTAATCATCGTTGTCGAACCCACGGAGGATCCAAGTACAGTAGTTATCACTGCCGAACCCACGGAGGATCCAAGTATAGTAGTCATCACTGTCGAACCCACGGAGGATCCAAGTACCGTAGTCATCGTCGTCGAACCCATGAAGGATCCCAATACGGTAGTCGTCGCAGTCGCAGCCAGCTCTAGGGTTCTCGCACACAGCACGCTCGATTCCGGGAGGGTCTGCTCCTCGAGCCAAGGGGTCGATACATCAACTATCAGGAAGTCCAGATTTGATGTATCCCGAAGTTCTGTCTCGTCAAAAGGAACCCAACGTGACAGACGGTGCGTCAATCAGACGTCCGGTCTGAGAGATATTGGTTTTTCCGTTCCAGGGGCCTGGTTGGAATTACGCTCGTTCCAAACCTGATTGTTTTCCAAAGTCATCCAAAACTCATTTAGATTATCGCAAAAGGATCGCTTTGTCGCAAGGGTCCCAGTTCCGCAGAAGGCGCGTCGATCAGACGCGCGATCTTAAAGTTATTCACGTTTAAGTGAAAACGGACCCAACCCGTTAAGCCTAGTGGGCTGGCGGGTCGGCCCGACCCGGTTTGGCGGGTTTGACCCGGCAGAGGGTCGCACCGGCCCGATGGGGCCCATCCTGGACCGGTGGGGCGCGGCTCGGCCCAGCTCGGTGGGGCGCGGCCCGCCCCGAGAGGGCGCGGCCCGGCCCGGCGCGATGCGGCCCGGCCTGGCTGGCAGCGGCTCGGCCCGGCTGGTGATGCGAGGGGGGGGGGGGCGGTTCCCCAAACCGGGGCGTCACCCTCCTGTCCAGCCAGCCGAAGTCGGTCAGTCTTCCCGGCGCGAGCGGCCCACAGTTGCGGGCCGCGACACCCATGAGCATCGCGGCTCCTTCCGCCCGCCTGGCCAACGAGTCGGCCGGTTCTTCCACCGAAGTGGCCCGCCCTGTGCGGGCCGCGGTTCTCCGCAGTGCGGCGCCCCTTGTGGCATCGCGGTCTCCCTTCGGCCCGGCCGGCCGGTTCTTCTTCGGCCAAGCGGCCCGCGGTTGTGGGCCGCGGTTCTTCCGTATGCTGTCGGCGTGCGGTCGCCGCCTTCGTTCATCGCCGCCTCTTCCAACACACCTCCTTCACGAATAAAATTAGGAAACATCATAGGGTCGTCGGTCCGTGTTCGTTCGACCCGCGCCCTCCGCGTTAGGAAGTAGCAGTTGGCCGATGACAATCCAGAAAAAAAAAACAACGAAGAATGGGGCACAAAATATTCACTTAAAATTATGCAAACCCCTACCTCGTAATTGATGTCGCACGTCGACAAGCCACGAATGACGTGCGTCGTAGAAGATGGCGTCGCGGAGGATGGTGTCGTCCCATCAACTTTGGAGGAGGAGTCGTTGACGTAGGCGACGCTTCTCACAAGCGGTGTCTTCTCCCTTGTCACGGAGGAAGAAGATGGTAGGATGAAGTTCTTCATGGAGAGAGGAACACCTTCTCTAATTCTCCAGAGTTTTCCCAACGTTCTCCCAAAACAATGAATGCCAAAATAAAATAATAGCTAAGGCTATTATTTAATTCACACAAGAGTTTCAAAAATTCAAACACTTAATCAATTAATGGAATGAGGAGTTCAATTAATTAATGAAAGGTGTTGTCATAATAATGACACAAAATGGGAGGTGGAGAGTTCAGCATTAATTAAGGGGTGTTAATGGGGAGTTGAGGGAAGGTGGAAGGTTTAGGGCTCATGTGGGTCCGACCACACTAAATCCTCTCATGGGAGGTTATGTGGGTGTGGGCCCCACCTCTAACTCCTCTTGGGAGGAAATAACCGCCACTAAATAATAAAATCGTGTACCAGCAATTTTATTAATTTTGTATGAATTCCTCAAAATATAACTTTCAGCCCGCATAAAACGCAATTGCGGTAAAGGTCCCCTTAAGCGAATACCGACGCTGCGAGTTCATCGGTGTCTTCAGTTTTCAATTCCGAGCACCGGTTCAAAAGATAGAAAAACTGCACGTACGTTTACTGAACGTACCCAAACAAAACTTCAGAAATTGATTTCGGACACACCGGGCCTCGGAATCAAGCGCCGTCAGAAACTGCGTACTCATAAAATTCCAAAAAATTTAAGAAAAAAATTTCCTTGAAAATTCTGGGTCATTACAAGAATTCTGATGGATTTAAACATGACTACTAGAGAAAAGGTTTTGTTGTAGTCAATGTATTGATAATGTTTAAACCCTATAGCCAATAGACTTTCTTTATAGGTATTTACTTTAACTTTCATGTCTATTTTTCTCTTGAATACACATTTGCACCCAACGAAATTTACATCAACTGAGAGATCGATCATAACTCATATTTGGTTTTGATACATGGAATCCATTTTAGAACCCATGGATTCTCACCATCTTGAAGCTTCTAAGCTCTCTACTACTTCCTTATAGGAAAGAGGATCATTATTGTCAACCAATAATAAGTCACCATCCCCGATGACTAGAAAATCATATCTTTCTGGTTCTCTAACCACTCTGGTGCTCCTACACAGTACTTGTGTTTTAGGAACAACATCTTCAATGAGGACCCGTGGAATGTTTTCTTGTACCATCTCTTGTGTACCTTAAGCATCAACTTCATCGAAGTCAATGTCTCTCTCACTATTCTTATTGTTGATGTTCCCCCTCTTAAGAAAAATTATTTATCATACGACGTTCACCTTCCAGTATGAAGGGTTGTATAGATAGTATCTCATTCACTAGTACAAAATATATTTATTATGTCGGTGATTTCACATCGGTTATTTATAACGGACATGCAAAGTTGTGTATATTGATTTATCACGTCGGTTATAATATAACTGACATGAAAAATGATTTATCACATCGGTTATAGAATAACCGACGTGATAAATAAAGTCTCCCACTTTATCACATTGGTTATTCTATAACCGACGTGATAAATATAATAATTTTTTTATCATGTTGGTTTCTAAATAACCGATGTGATAAATAATTTAAATTTTTTATGAAACCTAGTTTTGAGTCTTTACGGTGTTTTTTGATCGGGGGACAGCGACTCTGTTCTCTCTCGCTTAGAAACCCTAAAATTGATTCTTTAATCTTGTGGCCTCCAACCTTTTTTTCCCATCTTCATTCATCATCTTTTTCATCACTACATCTATCTGATCGACTCGCAACTCTCAAGTAAGTCTCACATGCCTTGATTTCAGTCGTTCTATTTCACAGATTCCTTAACTCTGCGTTTTGTTATTTCGGTTACTAAAATATCGTAATATCTTGTTTAATTTCCTCATGTTATCACATTGCATCCATATCTAGAAAGAATTTATGTGGGACATGGTTTGTATTCCAATTACACACTATGTATTCACTATAAGTCCATGTTTCATTAATTTAATTAAATTTATAGTTTTTATTATATACATTCCTCATTTTTTGGAACAAATAGATTCTTTGTTTCCTGTAAGGTGAGCTCATGTGAGGTTGAAAATCATGTACACCTTTTACACAACATGAAACCCCTAAAACCTTGTTGCATATGGCTGGTAAATAGGATGGATGTTGTGAAACTACCTACAATTCCCCCAAATAACATGCCATTATTTTTTTGCTCATTTAGGGGATACAAATATTTGTACAAGGACTGCACTTCTTAGGTAGAAGTCATGTATCAATGTTACCTTTCCAAAAAAAATAGAACCTCTAGATGGTTTCTTGAAGAATTCTTCACTTATTTGTTGCCTATTTAGATAACGATGTTGGTCAAACTATTGTTGAGATAAAGGATCCATGGGATAAATCTATGTTTCAGTAATAAAAAATGAACTCCATGAACCTCCAAACATCATCGTATAATAATCTAGTGCTAGAATGAATTATTCTCATATATTATATCATTCACAAAATAATGCAATGAAATCCATTATGTGGATTGAGTAACTCAATAGAGTTATCTCATTTTCTAGAATGGTCATAGGAGTAATGATGATATTTGTTCTCTCTAAAGTTCTAGATAGTAGTTTATTTCTACAGTTGGGAGAATTCTCTAAATAGGATTTTTTTCACAATAGTAATCTTACCATAAAATGATGCAACCCTTGGATATTATTCATATACCACATCTCATAAAAATATGTTAAACTATAGTGTGGCATAAAATGTGAGTGAATTATTATATGACTTCAAGGGTTTTATTCTTATGTATTGATTTATCCATGAGTTACATTGACACAAAAAAATTGTGATGGTTTAATAATACATCACACTAGTGAATGGTGATTTATTTTAACATAGTTTTTTTCTATCTTGTTTCTCAAAAAAAATATCATTATAATTTTCAAATATGAAAATATTTGTTTTATATTTCAAAATTGTGTTACTTTCAAATTATGGCATATTTCATATAAATATAAAATTATCTTATCTAACTATATTTTCTTTTTTAAATTATTTCTATGCATATCTTTTTATGATTTATCATTTTTTATTTAAAATTATCTTCCATTATTGTATAGAATTTATAATTATATTTTTCAAATATGCGTATATTTTTTTTATATTTCAAAATTGTGTTACTTTCAAATTATGACATGTTTCATATAAATATAAAATTGGATTATTTTAACAAGATATATATTTTTTATAGGCAATAATGAGTCGAAGTTGGATTACGGCACAACGAATGAGTGATCGATATGAGGAAGGGGTTGATGCTTTTTTGGAATTTGCTAAACGAAATGTTCCAAATAATGACATGTTTTTCTATCCATGCTTGAAATGTTTAAATATGAAGAAGTTGGAAAGTAGAGATATCAAAGATCATTTAATTTTTCATGGTTTTAATTTGAGTTACAGCCCTTAGATTTGGAATGGTGAAACTTGACAGAATTTTAGAACTACTAATGACGGTGCTTTGTAAGATGGTAACTCTTATGAAATTGAAAAAATGATTCATGATATTGAAGCAGAGAAAATTGAGAAAGAACCGATAATTGAGCTTCTATATGGTGATGCTGAAAAACCATTTTATCATGGTTGTACAGATTTTACGGTTTTATCATCGGTGTTAAGATTGATTAACTTGAAGGAAAAACATGGTTGGGGTGACAAAAGTTTTACTGATTTGCTACAATTGTTGAGAGATATTCTTCCTAAAGACAATGATCTTCCTGATTCACATTATAAATTAAATAAAATACTATACCCTATGGGATTAGGGTAGAAAAAAATACATGCATGCCCTAATGATTGTGTGATATATAGGAAGAAATATGAATTTCTTTCAGAGTAACCTAAATGTGGGATATCACGGTATAAGTTGAAAGAAAAATCACAGGCTGATTTAGAGGTTACAAAGACCTCTGCCAAGGTATTTTGGTATCTTCCTATAATTCCTCATTTGAAATGTTTATTTTCTAATTCACATGATACAAAAAGGTTAAGATGACATTCTGACAAGTGGATATGTGATGGAAAAATATGTCATCCAGCTGATTGTCTATAATGGAAGAAAATTGATCACAAGTTTCCTATATTCAGAAATGAAGATAGAAATCTCATACTTGGGTTGTACACTAATGGAATGAATCCATATTGAAGCCTTAGTAGCACACATAGTTCATGGCCTATTTTATTGCTAATTTACAACTTATCTCTTGAATTTTGTATGAAGCACAAATATGTCATGTTGAGTTTAATGGTCTCTGGATGAAAGCAACCCGGAAATGATATCGATGTTTTCTTGTCACCATTAGTTGATGATTTGAGACTCTTATGGGAGGATGGTATTAGGGTGTATGATTCTTATAAAATGGAATATTTTCAACTACATGTAATGATTAAGTTCACTATAAATGACTTCCCAGCATATAGAATTTTTTTTGGATATAGTGTTAAGGGGCATAAAGCATGTCCAATTTGTGAACAGATTTCATTTTATCAATTACATCATGGGAGGAAAATAATATACATGGGTCATCAAAAAATTTTGTCTATGGATCACTCTTATGGAAGATTAAAAAAGGCATTCAATGGCTCACAAGAATTTTATATTGCTCCAAAACCTTTATCCACTGATCAGTATTTTGAGTGTGCAAAACATTGATGTGACATTTAGAAAGACGCATAAATCTGGTAATGATAGACATATTTGAGATAAATGATCAATATTTTTTGATCTACCATATTGGAGATATCATGAAGTGAAACATAACATTGATGTCATGCATGTGGAGAAGAATATATGTGACAGCTTGATTAGAACATTGTTAGATATTAAAGGAAAGACTAAAGATGGGTTGAATGCAAGATTAAACTTATTGTCAATGGGAATATGTTTGGAGTTGTCTCCCACTCCTAATGAAAGACGAACATTTCTTCCCCCAGCTTTTCATACATTATCCAAGAGGGAGAAAATTATCTTTTGTTAGTTTCTTCATGATATCAAAGTGTCTTTTTTCTTCCAATGTAAAAATTTTTGTGTTTTTGAAGGATTTCAAGTTGACAGGTATGAAATATCATGATTGTCATGTCATGATGCAACAACTTCTATCAATTGCATTACATAGAATATTGTCCATCCATGTCAAAAATACTATCATAAAGGTGTGTAATTTTTTCAATTCAATTTGTAATAAGGTGATTGATTTGGATGCTTTGAACATTTTGAAAAATAAAGCAATTTCTATACTTTTTCAATTGGAAATGTATTTTCCTACATCTTTTTTTGATATAATGGTGCATTTAATGGTTCATTTGGTTCAAGAAATAAAGCTTGGTGGACCTGTATATCTGTGTTGGATGTATCCTTTTGAAATGTATATGAAGATATTGAAGGGGTATGTTAAGAATCCATATCAACCCGAAGCCTCTATTGTTGAAAATTGTATTTCTGGATTGCGAAGTTTTGTACGAGCTACATGTATGCGGTGGAGCACATTAATTTGCCTCCATCTCGCCATGAATGAGTTAATTATGGGGGAAAGGGGATTCGTGGCTTGAAAGTTAAATCTTTGACAAGTGAACAGATAAAGAAGATACATTTATACATATTAAATAACATAGATGATGTTCAACCATATATAAAATTGCATATAAATGTGTTGAAACAATGTCATCCAAAGAAGAAAGAAATGTGGATTTTGAATGAGCATAACAAAACTTTTTTTCCATGGTTTAAAAAGATTGTGCTTGGTAGATCAGATGCATTAAAAACATTAAGATGGTTAGTGAGTGTTCTAAGTTTAAATGTGATAACATGGTCCGAGTATGACATTAATGGCTATAAATTTCATATGAAAGATCAAGACAACAGAAGTGAAGTTCAGAATAGTGGTGTATTGGTGTTCACATAAGCAATGTATTTTTCAAGTTCTAAAGACAAAAACCCAATTTATGCATAAATTCATATTATGGAGTCATTGAAGAAATATGGGAGGTTGATTACATTAAATTTAAAGTTCCAATGTTTATATTTTAATGGTTTATCAGTAACAACAGTGTCATACATGATGAATTTGGGATGACACTTGTTAATCTGAATAGATTGGAAGACATAGTTGATTCTTTTATAATGATAACACATGCAAAAACAAATTTTATATGTTCTTGATCAATCCGCTATGCAGTGGTCTATTGTTTTACAAGGAAAAAAACAATCATGATTATCAACTTGACAAAGATGTCGATTTATGTGAGATCCCTACTTCCATGGAAAGATTAATAGATAATAATAATGAGGACTTCGTAGACATGGTTTGTGCCATAAGGAATGATCATGATGAAGGAATTTGAGAAAATAATTCATTATTACAATCCTAATATACAGGTAACATATGTTTATTTCTCATTTACTTTTATTAATTTCATAAAATGTTAGATGTGTTAATTTTTTTCTTTATTAAAATATGTGTTAAAACTAATAAGTAAAAATGTTAGTTTATATTAGTTTAGTTTTGTTTAGTTTACCATGTTTACCATTACATAACTTATATATTTATTGATTTTGTTGAAATACAATTATTTTAAATCTAATATGTTAAATAAAAACAAAAAATATTTTATAAGAGTATATTGAAAAATATTCTTTTTTGTCTAAAAAATGATTTATTAGGTCGGACCATTTTTAATATTCCTACACCAATTTTGGATTTGTTTTCATTCATTTACATGAAATTTCATATATCATTACTATTAGAATTTTAGTTAACTATAACAAATATGGATAATAATGTGTTATGTTTTAGTTTACTTTTGTATTTCATAATTTTTCATTTTTTATTTATATTAGTACTGTAATAGTTGAATTTGTATATTTGTGTACTAATTGTTTGTTTCTTTGATTTTAAGGATAATGATAGATCAATCAACTGATCGAACGTATACTTATGGAGATGAGCGTCCCGATCATACCTCTAGGGAGGAACATACACACGCTCCTCTTGATGATCCCCAACCTTCATATACTCCCATATAGCCAAAGAAGAGTTTGAGAGTTGGTAAACGTGGTCGCACTTGTTTACCAAAATTATCACTTGCTCGTATCCAGGACCAAAGGATAGTGGTAGAATTTTATTATAATGATATTCCAATAGGTCCTAATGCAAAATAATTCAAGAGTTTTGTATCAGTTCAAGGTAAAAGTAAAGTCAGCATTTTATTTAATGATTGGAGAAGAGATGACAAATTAACAATATCTCAGTTGTGGGAGACCATTTTGGTAAGCTCTTTTGCTATTATTTTACTAATCTTGAAATGTTTATAGTATAATATGTTTTCCTCATTCTTATCAGATGACATTTGATATACCTTACACTGGAGGAGTCAAGAGGAAATGTTTATTAATGGCTGCTAGGAGATGGAGGGATTTCAAATCAACCCTCACATCTGATTTCATTTTTGGGCATAGGCAACATGAAAATCCATGTCATATATATCCTTTTATAGATGAAGACGCATGGAAAGGATTTGTTGAAATTATAAGACAAGAAGCATTTTTTGTAAGTGCAATGTGGACTTTTAGAAGTTTTCTTATATTAATGATCTTATTAATGAATTCTTAATGATTTCTTATTCTTAATTTACAGCAATCGAGGAGATCTCATCAAGAGATCCAATCTAGAAACGTATACCCTCATACTGTATCTTGGGGAGAATATATTTTATTAGAAAAACAAATGATGGTTGAAAAATTACAAAAACTGATAGCTAAGTCTTCAAACTGTGTAGAGGTTTCCCCTCCACCCCCCAGCTAGACATTAAAAATGGAAGATGACTCGGATGAGCAAAAAGGGGAAATATCTTATGAAAGAATCTAGGGTTGTAGCTGAGAGGATTGTAAGATGTTTATTTTATTTATTTATTTAAGTTAATTCAATTCTTTATATATTTTGAATCATTATAGAATTTTTCAAATAATTCATACAAAATTCTCTTGAGGAGCAGAGAACTCAGGGGATATTTGTAGCTAAGGGGGGGCAATATATTTTATCTCCAGCATTGGGAAAGCCCGAACACCTAGGTCGTGTACGAGGATACTCGGCGAGTGTATCGATGAGAAAAGTGTTACCACATTCTTTAGCTTCTGTAGTGGAGGGTTTTTATCAAAAAAAAAAAGAATCTTTCGAGGCTGAGGTTCAAAATATTAATACGAAGATGGAGGAAATGATCAGAGTGTTGGTACAGTCCATGTTTGCAGACATGCAATGACAATTTCAGATTGTAGCTCTCACTCTTCCACCTCCGCCAGCAGCTCTCAATCCTCCACCTCCGCCTCCAGACCCTGTTTTTTATCCTACTCCTACACCCCTCCACCACAGCTTTCCAGTTACTGTGAGTTATATGTTGATGATCACCACTATCATATTGTTGTATATGGGTTGATATATTATATTGGAGATATCATTCATCATCAACAGTTAGAGATAGAGCAACATAGGGTCACAATACAGGATATCATAAATATATTAGTTGGAGTACCGTTACCTACAGATGAGGTGAGGATAGTTGGACAAAGTATCAGTCACTTTTTAGTTTGGTCATCTAGACTTTTGTGACATATTACCAAAGAGGTATGTGTATATTTTATCTTCAACTTTATTTTTGTATTAAATTTGTTTTAACATTTGAAAATTAATATATTTATCTATTTATTTGTAGGAGTACTTTAAAGGTAAAGGAATACTGTATAGCCAACAATAAAGACAAAGGGCTATGACTTCAGATACAGATTCTAGTAGTCTTGGAAGATTGTCAAGATATTCAAATTTGTTGGCGAGGGTTTATGAGATTCCAATGGAAGCTAATGTATGTGGGTGTGCAATAACTATAGGGATTTTGAAAAATGATATCATAGAGCTTGTAACTGGAGATAAGTTGTCCATCAACGTGATGCAAGTTTTTTACATGTAAGTCTTAACATAAATCTTTCTCTATATTAAATTTATTGAAAATTTATACTTATGTTTGTTTTGTATTAGGTATCTTTATAAAATGTGTGAGGAGAATGACAAGATAGATGTATATAGATTTATAGACCCACAATTCATTTCACCTGAAGCACAAACAATGAATGAAGAAGAAAGAACAGTTTATATTGCTGAAAGATTTGAACAGAATATAATTACGTAGTGTTGGATTTTTCTTTATGTTGAGAGGTATGAAACATATATCTCACAAAGTGTTATTTATCTTTTAACATAATAACCACTAACATTAAATTTTCTTTTATATCAGTGACCAATGAATGATAGGTGTTCTTTTTCAAGGGAGAAAACACTTTACTGGATATGCTCTATCCATGGTGATGTGTAAGGAAATTTTATGAACATGTTGGAAAAGTATGTTTTAATTTATTAATAATTGTTTATATTATAGTGAATTTTAATTTTATTTCATTCATATTATTTTCTAATAGGGGATGTGATTTATTTTGAAAAACCACAAAGAAAAAGAGCGCCAATATCAAATATGTAAAAGTAAAGGTGGATTTTCATTTATAATTAGTACATTTTGGATATATTATATAAAAATGTTATTTTGAATTGACAAACTCATTTAAACAGTATTGTCATAAACAACAAGGTGTCAATGAATGTGGATATTATGTGTTAAGATTTATGTATGAAATAATTACAACTGGAACAGTTATGAAGTTAAATCAGGTTAGATTTCCTTATAAACTATTCATTAATATTTTATTTTCTTTATTCATTATACATGTTAAATCATTCCCTTTTAATATGTATCTTTTTATGACTCTCGCCCTTATAGTGCACAAGATCTTGCACACTTACAAGTGGAATGGGCAAATCATTTTATAGGTTTGGTTGGATTTTAGTTTTTTTTAGTGAATATTGTAATTTTGAATGTTGTAATTGTAAATGTGTATTTTCTAGTTATTTTGGTTAGATTTAGGTTTGTTTTAAATTAATAATATAATTTTTGAATGTTATAATTTTGAATGTGTAATTTTGCTGCACGTTTTTTGTATTCTGCTTGTTTGGTCGACGGTGGAGAGGAAGGGTAAAATGAAATGTTTTTAAAAAAAAATTACATCAGTTATTTTATAACCGACGTTAAAAATGTCGTATGTTTTTTTTTTTACGTCGGTTATATAAAAACTGACGTGGTATCTGTTTTTTTTTTACATTGGTTATTCAATAACCAACATGGTATATGGTTTTTTACGTCGATTATTGAATAACTGATGTAAAAAACCATTCATCCTGATCCCTTTTCACGTCGGTTTCAAGATAACTAACGTAGAAGAGTGTTTTTTACGTCGGTTATTTATTAACTGACATAAAAAAGGCTTTGGGATGGTGTTTTCCACATCAGTTATATAAAAACCGACGTGGTATATAATTTTTATGTCAGTTATTAAATAACTGATGTAAAAACCCTTCATCTCGAAACCTTTTCACGTTGCTCATATAAAAAAACGACGTGGTATATGCTCTATTACATTAGTTATTAAATAACCGACGTAAAAAACAGTTCCATTATATATTTAAAACATTCATTTTTTATAACTGACGTTAAAGATAATATTTACAATGTCTCCTTTAGTAACGGCGGCTAATAACCGGCGTAAATACTCAAAAAATCGACGTGAAAAAACATTTTTGAACTAGTGATTGTTTCCTTGGGATACCCTATAAAGATATGCTTCGTGCCCCAGAGTGCTAGTTTGTTACTTGAGATGGACCTAACAAACACTTTACAACCCCATGCACAAGTAATGCAGAAACATCGAGAGTCGCAACGACAGAAAAAAAACGATTCGTAGAAGAGTAGGGAAAAATCAAAAGAACTAGAATACAGAGATTTACGTGGTTCGGGAATAATCCCTACGTTCATGGAGAGGCGAAACTTCACTATGATTCGAGAGAAAAAAATTTACAGGGAGTTTTCAGGGTTCTCAATCACATACAAAACCCAAGCCTGAAATGCACTAATAAGGAGGATGAAACACTATTCCACCAACCGTCAGAAAGTTCGTTGTGCAACAGTGAAAGGTGGCTAGAAGTCTGCATCACTACAGTAAAAGGTAGTCACCCAAGTCAAAAGTGCTACAGTGGTCAGCGACTAGAAGTCCAAGGAGCTACAGTCACCAGCACAGTACGGGCCGCAAGCATTCAGCCCCAACATTATCCAAAACCAGATCAAGTTGCACCAGTCCAACAAAGTATGTGACAACGCAAATTTCTTTCCATACATCAATTCATATGGTATTCTGTTTGTTGCTTAAGTTGGTACTCAGTTTAGAATATGTGTTGCAGCATGTAATGTATATCCCCAAAAGGATAATGGAAGAATGCATGACTCATCATTGACCTCTCCATGTCAAGCAAGGTACGGATCCTCCTTTCACAGTGGTGTATAAGGTAGAGTGAGTTGAGATAGAATCTCGTACTCTTGTAGAAAGTTGATAAACTCTAAGTTAAGATATTCACCACCTCGACCATATCAAAGCTTCTTTATCTTCTTACAAAATTGATTCTCTACTCCATTCTTGAAGTCTTTGAATTTCTCAAGGGATTCGAACTCACACCTCATCAAGTAGACATAATCATCGATAAAGATTATGAAGAATACTCACCTCTAATTTCTAATGGAAAAGGTTCACAAACATCAGTGTGTAACAATTTTAAAAGTTATGTGGCCCTTTCACCATGTCCATCAAAAGGTGGCTTGGTCATTTTTCCTTATAAACAAATGAAACATCTATCAAGTGACTTTAGTTAAAAAGAATCTAAATAGTCACCATCTTGATATAGCTTTATCAAATTTTTATCGTTTACATGACCAAGACGATGATGTCACAGCTGGGTGTGAAATGAGTCACACGAACCCGATTCATTATTAATTGCCAATACTTGGTTTTTGTAATCTAATACATAAAGACCGTTATTTAAATACGTTATACCATAACACATGTCATCCCTATAAAAGAAAAAACTCTTATTTCTAAACATGAAAATAAAATCATTTGTATCTAGAAAGGATATAAAAATTATGTTTCTGGTAACACAGTTGGTACATAAGAATAATCTTTTAAAACCAAGACCATCTCTATTGACAATGGAAGGTAGTGGTAACTCTTATAACCAAGGCAACAAGATGTGCTCTGTTGGCTGCTTGAAGATCCACTTCTCCTCTGGAAATCTTCTAAAATCTATTTGGTTCTTGCATTTGGATACAGATGCGAGTATCACAAACTATATCTAATACCCAATGTGTAGATATAGAACGATTGCACTAGATAATGAACATACCGTGAGCTTCCCCTTGCTTCTTTAAATAGGTGTGGTTCTTCTTCCAATGGTCTTGCTTGCCACATACAAAACACATTGCATCTTTTTCTTTCATCTTTCTTTGGATCTTCTTTTTCTTGAAAAGATAGTGATCGGGAGCTTTAGACTTAGAATGAGTCTTCGGCCCCTTTTCATGTTCTTCCTTTTCTTATTCACCATAAGGATCACAAGCTTTTCATGTTCCATGTCTTTATCAACTTGACAAATCAAAATAAGGAGTTCCAAAAGAGTATTCTCACTATTTCTCATGTTATAATTCACAATGAAATCGGAGAAGCCTTTAGGAAACGATGATAGAATAAGATATGTGTGCAGCTCATCAGATATCATAAAACCCAAGATGTCTAAGCGCTCTATGTAGCCAAGCTTGCATGTGACAATGCATTAGAGATCTCATATTTCTCTTGTCCCTACTTCTCTTGATACAGATCACGAAAGTGAGACATGATGTTATACACATCCATATCTCTAGTTGTTTTAGAAGCTCATTGGACATGGACGATAACATAAAACATTGAACATCTAGGGCATCATCTAGATGTTTCATGTAGAGAGAGAATTCTTCCTCACTAGCCTCTTTGCCAGGCGCTTTAGGAATGAGGTTTTCCAACACATATAAATTTCATTCATGGTGTGGTATAATGCACAAGTGCCTATGTCATTCCTAAAAATTACAGACGGTGAGAAGGTTATCCTTCTCTAGTATGGATCATAATGATATAGTCGAAGTCACGAGGCTTGCCATTTCTACCATAAATGAGAGCAGAATTTGGTACTTTATCTGGATTACAAAATTAGATAATAAATATTAAATTTATTAATCTCCCACTATTTTATTGAAACTCAATAGTCCTCACCATTGGTTTCGAAACATCATGTCGCATGGATATTTTAGTGGCAAGGTTGCATATATCCCTTCTCATAACCCAGATAGAGGTCTGACAAACTATTCAAAGGTATTTAGGTAGGCATCACTTGCCAACTTCATCAACTCGCAACTCATTGATCCATTAAGTGGATTCCCCAATCTCGAAATCCTAGATTTGGATTTTCTCAACACATTTCATACTAGTTGCACTAAATATTACGGAGGTGATCAACCCTTAATGCAAATTAGGTTATGTCAACCCAAAACTCAAGATAGAAATTCTCTAATAATTGAAAGCACAAGGGAGGTTGGTCAAACACTTTGAAATATGGTTTGATTTCTGCCCAAATGGTGGAAGGTTATACCAACCTAATATTTTTTATTAAAAGGATTTTTATCATTATATGCAAACTGCTCATTTTATCTTATTACATGCTTGTTAATATTAAGTGGATTTTACTTAAGTGATTAATCATGTTTTGAAAAAGTTAACGCATTATAATATTATTTTAATTCTATCTTTCATGTTTGTTTGTTTATTTAATGATTAAGTATCCATAAATAATTAATCATGCAACTGATAGGAATAAAATAAAGTGGAATGACCATGAGCTTTTATAATGGTTGGTTTATTCAATGGATGATAAACCAACCCTTGACCCTAGAGAATCAACTCCTAAAACCATGTTTGGTTCGAGTTGCAGCATTCCATTTGCACCCCTGTGTCCCTCTTAAGATGAGTTTCATCTCAGCTCTGAACTTGAACTGTCTTCACTCGCCCAGAAGCTTCATCCATTACATTCGCTTTACTCACACTCAGGTGAGGGTAACCAAAAGATTGGTTGAGGAGTTTACATAAAAGAAACTACGAACACACATGACCTTACATAATAAGAGAGGAATGAAATGCAAATCATTATTTAATTTAATAATTCATTATAAAAAAAACATGCAATAATAATAAATTAAATCAATTAATCACACAAACAGGTTGGTGTAAGCTCATGGTCATCCACATACATGTAACAAATACATAAAAATACACTGGTTAGCGTTCACTTCAATTCATTCTTTATTATTAAGATAAACGCATTTGAATTAATTCAGTTGATAAATTAATTCCTTTTATCTTAATGTTCATCTGAAGAATCTTGGAGATACCTATCACATGATGTATCGTGGCAAATAAACAATTTGACCAACATTTACAGATAATTATATGGAATTAATTGAGCATTTATTAATTATGAAAACCTTCTTACTTTGTCAACGCACCAGCTAACAACCATGTAATTCAGTTTTTAATGTTGTAATTAATTATTCCTTATGTAATTTAATCATGATCATCATTGGGTGACTACATGGCGTGTACTAACGCACTACATGTCGTGTTTGTTGCTTGTCGTGTTCTCAAGATAAACACCTAGGGATTGCGTGTATCTGGATCGGGATACGTGATGTGTACTAACGATCTACACATCGTGTGTTCCACTTTTCGTGTGTTTGTGAAATCCACCTACCGACTCTGCGTGTTTCCCGGATGCAGAGATTAATGAGTGAAATGGTGTGTATGCCAATTACACGCTTTGTATCTCATTAATGTTACAGTCTGTCAGTCTTACGCGTCGTGTGACGCGTATTTAACCATGTAGTTTCCATGAATTTCACCGTGAAATCGTCACTACTGGAAAGGGGGTCTTTCCCCACGCATCTATACCCACGATTTAGAAAAAACCTGTGGGGATATGTTTTTTTTTATTATCTATACCCACGGTTTTATTAAAATCGTGGGTAGTAAATCCCTAATTTCACCGCACCATCGGGCTTAGCAATGCAAAGCGGGCTCGCGGCCCGCGGGCTTTGCGGGTATGGGGCGGATGTGGGGCAGGGCGGGCCTAAAAATTTTGACCGTTTAGAGTGTGGGCCAATGTGGGTTGAGCCCGTGCGGGTGCGGGCCAATGCGGGTTGAGCCCGCGCGGGGGCGGGCTTGCCCGCGGGCCTAATTTAAAAAAAAATATTATTTTTACAATATATGTTTCTTTAACATTTTAGTTTTTTTAATAAAAAAATCATGGTTAAACGGTGACATATGATTTCTCACCGTAATGGTCATATTAATTCACCATTTATTCACATGTGAATTTTAAATAAGCCTATATTTATTGTTTTAATATGATATTATATTATTTATATAGTAATTATTAACCATATTCACATGGTGTGTCAACCCATCTCTTGAAAAATGGAACTCATCACCCCTGCACATGGTTTCAATTCTATAAGAGTTATTATAATCATAATATTTTTTAGGTCGATTTAATTTTGTTATTATTTAATTTTATTTTGTTATTAAGAGAATTGGATAGAACATCGTGAAAACACTAATAGCTTCCTCTGAAACTGATCGTTACTTGGAGAGACTTCATTCATTCACAGGTTTAGTTGTTCACATCACCACACAACCAACATTATCATTCATCGCTCATCACCGATCACTCACCTACTTTCTATTGCAACAGTTCGCCACTACATCGGCGTTACTGCATGCCATCATTAACCCACAAAAAAATGTTTCATCGCATCCTTTAAAACTCTAGTTATTGTTAATTCATACTTCTCCCCACAAATACCTTTAAAAACGATAAAAAATACAATATTTAAATGATTATAAATAGTATTTTTTTTGTATATGTAGGTAAACTCGTGGGCAACCCGCGGGTTTATGCGGGGCGGGGCGGGCTTGAAATTTTTTGTTCGCATTATATGCGGGTTTTTGCGGACAAACCTACGCGGGCTCAAACCCGGGCTTGGCCTGCCCCGCCCCGCCCCGCCCGTTTCGCATTACTAATCGGGTTTCTCCTCCTTCACTCTTCCATCGTGCTCCTCCCCTTCACTCTTCCATCGCGCTCCCCCGCTTGAACCCTCGCTTCCCCAACCTCCGCCTCTCGGCCCTATCCTCCCCTCCCCGACCACCGCCTCCCGACCATCCGACCTCCGCCTCCCGACCCTCTCCTCCCCTCACCGACCTCCACCTCCCGGCCATCCGACCACCGCTTCCCAGCCATCTCCTCCCCTCCCCGGCCTCCGCATCCCAGCTCCACCTCCGCTCCCGACCTTGACCTCCAGGCCTCCGCCTCCGCCTCAACGTCCCGGCGTCCACCTCCCTGCCCCCAGCTCCGGCGAAGTCCCCCCTCCCCCCTCTCGGCTCCCTCTCCTCTGGTAACTTCCCCGTTGATTCATTGCATCTAGGTATGGAATTTCTTCTCCTTGCTTTTTTATTCTTTTTAAACTAATCACTTATTCTTATATCAACAAGCTCAACAAGTTGACTACACAATTTCTCCTTTTCATTTTTTATTTAATCAATAAGCATTCATCTTAGAGGTAAATTCTAATTCCTCTCATTGTTATTGCAACATCCTTTTTCATTTACAATGTTTTATACCACTGCATTTTTGTTCTTTGGATATAACCAAAAACACTACTAATTTAAGTTCATGTTAACAGCCTCAACAAGTTGACTACACAATTGCTCTTTTGCATTGTTTATTTAATAAATAAGCATTCATCTTAAAGGTAAATTCTACTTCCTCACATTTTTATTGCAACATCCTTTTTCATTTACAATGTTTTATACCACTGCATTTTGTTCTTTGGATATAATCGAAAACACTACTAATTTAGTATCATGTTGTTGAGGTCCTTTATAATATGCCCTTCCCACATAAACATTCCAACAAGTCTCTCATATGTTCCTCCCTATTTTATGATCCATCAGTTATTTCATTGCAACTGATTATTCATAGTAGTGAAAGTAAAAATTTTCATGGATTTCCTAGCTACTTGAGCCCCTATCATTGAATACAGGTAATTAAGAGACTGGTTTTTATTTCCCATTGGTAGCAATATTCTCTATCTAGGTCTCCTTCCATTCTTGGTTTAAATTGGTTCTCACATAATGTCAACCATATTCGTTGCCAATTTTGAATTTAACTCTAGCGTCTTGTAATCATCAACTGCACCTGATCACTCATGAGACTGCTCTATAATCAAGTATATCCCTTTATTGTTGAGTTGTAGTTTATTCTCCATGAATCGAGAAACTCCAGTGAAATACCTATAAAATTACACCATCTCTTTCAACTGCACCTGATCACTCATGAGACTGCTCTATAATCAAGTATATCTCTTTATTGTTGAGTTGTAGTTTATTCTCCATGAATCGAGAAACTCCAGTGAAATACCTATAAAATTACACCATCTCTTTCACATCTTTTTTCTATTGCTAGTGTCGATGCATGACGTTCTCCACCACTGAGGCCATCTTCTTTGCTGATACATTCAATTCTTCTAGAATTGTGACAACATAGTCTAGGAATTCAAGATCAATCCAGCTCCATGTTCTAGTTTTCATGATGTAGTGTAAGCCTACTCCACAATTGAAACAATATATTGTATCTCCACACATGGGTGGCTCCAAGATTACATCAAAACTCAGCGGCTACATGCTCATGCACAAACTTATCATGAAGACTATATCCAAGATCCAATGACCCACATTTAATCTATATTATCCCCACACGTCCTAGAAAATATACATTCCTATTCTATATTCCAATTTCACCAAGCATAGAGCACCCTTATTGTTTCTTGAAACCATAGGTGTCTCGCCATGTCAAACCGTGTAAATGAAAACTCATAATTATATCATCATTTTATAATTCAACTGGAGATCATTCATAGTCTCACCACTGTTATAAAAGCTTATCTAGAGTTTATAGGGCCATGCACATAATCACTTTTCCATTGAAAACTGTAAACTTTGTCGAAACACTAACTCACATAGTGTATTCATCTCAAGATCACTAGGTATCTCCATATGCCTAAACCCAAACTCCTCCAAGAGTGTTATTACCCATGGGAACCAGACATTCTATCCACCATGAATACAGTTGTTCTGCCTGACATGTACCAATGTCACCTAGGCTAGGAATCTGAATGAGACTTCCCTCCCTGAAACCATCCATAAGGATGAAAGAACTAGCACATAAGTACTTATCTCAGAGAACCCAAGTCACCTAACACACCTATCAGAAATACATCGTCAAATTTGTGTGAACTGATATCATAAATCGAAGTTTTTACTTGTGCCTCACACACCTAAATGTTCCTAAAAATGTCCAACCAGTCTGATGGGTTACCCTCAAATGTCAAAATGTACTAAATTCCAAACCAGGAGTCATGCGAAATAAGGCAACCAATCTCTCAAATCTACTCCACACATTATGCCTAACAGTGGTCATAACTATGGGTTACACTTATCCCCATCTCAAGGTAACCGGGCATTTAACATTCCAAATACTTACTTTTATGTTTCAACCACCCATTGAAATTAATTTCGACCTACCCACTCACAGGTCAAGCATAAACCAACAGTTTCACAAGTAATCACTACACATCTCAAAACAAGCTCACTCACACTGTGACCTACATAAAAAATCACTACAGTTTTAGAGCCTCCTCATCATAGGGATACCACATAACTCTAGCACTCTCAATATCCCCAACCACCCAAACATAGGGTCCACATCTATTATCCACCATGTCACCAATATATATATATACATATATATATATAAATATACATATATATATATATATATAATTCACAATTATTTTCATTACACTTTAAAATTTTATATTAACCCAAAAATTCCACAATAAGGGCTTAGATAAATGAAATTTCAATTAAATTAGATCAATTATATAATCAAATAGAATAAATAGAAATTTAGTCTTAGATAACATGGACTTTCCTCATACACGGGTTGGCTAGTCCCAGGGAAAAGCTCCATACCATGTCTCGACACATTCTTATTCTATTTTGTACCTTTCCAAAATAGTAAGACTAAAAAAACCTCTAATAACATTTTACTAGGTTCTACCACCAATCGGTGCTTGCACCATTGGTAGATATAATACCCCAGGAATGTCACCCCATATGATGGAGGATGCTGACTAACAGTGAGGGTGTCAAGTAGTATGGTGTGAGACTATACCCGCATATTCGATTAAAAAAATAGTAGAAATAAACATACTAATATAAACATATGTAAATAATACATTTAATGACACAATGAAATGTTTCAATAGTAATCAAAATAATCCACGCAATAAAAATTTAATTTTATGCAATACATTCAAGTAGTCATAATATAACCGGAATATCAGAAGATAAAACTATGAAAACTAAGACAAATGGTCATGAGCATCAACCTTGACCAAACACCCATGCTTAGTCTTAGAAACCATGCAATCAAAAACCTCGGGTGTTTTCCCAAATCTAAATATATAATATAATATTAATAACAGCTCAGGTGCCCAGGGGGTGTTCGGGGGGGGGGGTGTTTGAGGGGTGTCCAGGAGGGCAGGAAGGGGGCAAGGGGTGCAGGGGGAGGGGGGTTGTCCAGGAGGGGGTGTATGGGGGGTGAAGGGGGCTAGGGGGCAGTGTGCAGGGGGCAGGGGGAAGGGGGCTGTCCATGAGGGGGGTCGGGGGGGCTGTGCAGGGGGGTGTCCAGGAGGGCAGGGAGGGGGGCAGGGGTGTGGGGGAGGGGGCTGTCCAGGAGGGGGTGTCCGGGGGGGTGAAGGGGGCTGGGGGGGTAGTGTGCAGGGGGGTGTCCAGGAGGGTAGGGAGGGGGCAGGGGTGTGGGGGTGCAGGGGGAAGGGGGTTGTCCAGAAGGGGGAGGGTCGGGGGATGTGAATATATGCAGGTGAAAGAGCTCAAAAGAGAGTTTGGCTTCCTGTTTTTGGCTTCCTGATGGCTTTTTCTTTTCGATCATTTGTTGATTTTGATGACTTGTATTGGTATGCAGGATAGGGATGCATGCTATGTAGAGAACCAGCAACAAAGCATAGCTGATGCAATTGATTTGCTTCCACGACTTGCAACCGGGATTGACGTGAATATAAAATTCAGGAGGTAATGGTTATTTTATACCATTTTTTACAAGACATTAGTAACCATTTGTTGTGTTTTTAATCAAATTGACTTGGCATACATCATGCTTTCAGAATTGATGATTTCAAGTTTACTCCTGAGTGTGCAATATTTGATCTTCTGGACATTGCTTTGTATCATGATTGGATAATCGATCCCCAAGTATGCACTTTTGAATCATGTATCTGTATATTTTTTTAGAAAAAATATTGTATACATTCTCTCAGTTTACAGTTTCCTTTTTTCCTTTTTCTTCTTGTTTTTTCTTAATATGCATGTTTTCACATATATGCATGCATGGGGTGTCCAGGGGGGGTTTCCAGGGGGTGTCTAGGGGGGAGGGGGTGTTCAGGGGGTGTTTAGGGGGGAGGGTGTCTAGGGGGGAGGGGTGTCCAGGGGGTCCAAGGGGGGTGTCCAGTGGGGGTGTCCAGGGGTGTCCAGGGGGGGTGTCTAGGGGGAGGGGTGTTCAGGGGGGAGGGGTGTCCAGGGGGGGTCCAAGGGGGGTGTCCAATGGGGGGGTGTCCAATGGGGGGGTGTCCAGGGGGGTCCAGGGGCTGGGGGCAGTGTGCAGGGGGTGTGGGGTGCAGGGGGGTGTGGGGGTGCAGGGGGAGGGGGTTGTCCAGGAGGGGGTGTCTGGGGGGGTGTCTGGGGGGTGAAGGGGGCTGGGTGCAGGGAGGGTGGCAGGGGGTGCAGGGGGAGGGGGTTGTCCAAGAGGGGGGTCGGGGGGTGTCCAGGGGGTGTCCAGGAGGGCAGGGAAGGGGGCAGGGGTGTGGGGGTAGGGGTGTGGGGGTGCAAGGGGAGGGGCTGTCTAGGAGGGGGTGAAGGGGGTCGGGGGGCAGTGTGCAGGGGGCGGGAGGGGGCGGGAGGGGGCAGGGGTGTAGTGGGAAGAGGGTTGTCCAGGAGGGGTCGGGGGGTTGTGCAGGGGGGTGTCCAGGAGGGCAAGGAGGGGGGCATGGGGTGTGGGGTGCAGGGGTGCAGGGGGAGGGGGGTGTTCAGGAGGGGGTGTTTGGGGGGGCAGTGTGCAGGGGGCAGGGAGGGGGCAGGGGTGCAGGGGGGAAGGAGGTTGTCCAGGAGGGGGAGGGGGTCGGGGGGGCTGTGAATATATGCAGGTGAAAGAGCTCAAAAGAGAGTTTGGCTTCCAGGGGGTGTCTAGGGGGGAGGGGTGTCCAGGGGGGCCAAGGGGGGTGTCCAGTGGGGGGTGTCCAGGGGGGGTCCAGGGGCTGAGGGGCAGTGTGCAGGGGGTGTGGGGTGCAGGGGGGTGTGGGGGTGCAGGGGGAGGGGGTTGTCCATGAGGGGTGTCCAGGGGGGTGTTTGGGGGGTGAAGGGGGATGGGGGCAGGGAGGGTGGCAGGGGTGCAGGGGGAGGGGGTTGTCCGAGAGGGGGGTCGGGGGGGTGTCCAGGGGTGTCCAGGGGGGCGTCCAGGGGTGTCCAGGGGGGCAGGGAAGGGGGCAGGGGGTGTTGGGGTGCAAGGGGAGGGGGCTGTCCAGGAGGGGGTGAAGGGGGTCGGGGGGCAGTGTGCAGGGGGCGGGAGGGGGGCATGGGGTGTAGTGGGAAGGGGGATGTCCAGGAGGGGGTCGGGGGGTTGTGCAGGGGGGGTGTCCAAGAGGGCAATGAGGGGGGCATGGGGTGTGGGGGTGCAGGGGGAGGGGGTTGTTCAGGAAGGGGTGCTTGGGGGGCTGTGTGTAGGGGGCAGGGAGGGGGCAGGAGGTGCAGGGGGAAGGGGGTTGTCCAGGAGGGGGAGGGGGTCGGGGGGGCTGTGAATATATGCAGGTGAAAGAGCTCAAAAGAGAGTTTGGCTTCCTGTTTTTGGCTTCTTGATGGTTTTTCTTTTTCGATCATTTGTTGATTTTGATGACTTGTATTTGTATGCAGGATAGGGATGCATTCTATGCAGAGAACCGGCAACAAAACATAGCTGATGCAACTGATTTGCTTCCACGACTTGCAACCGGGATTGACGTGAATATAAAATTCAGGAGGTAATGGTTATTTTATACCATTTTTTTAAAGACATTAGTAACCATTTGTTATGTTTTTAATCAAATTGAATCGGCATACACCATGCTTGTAGAATTGATGATTTCGAGTTTACTCTTGAGTGTACAATATTCGATCTTCTGGACATTGCTCTGTATCATGGTTGGATAATTGATCCCCAAGTATGCACTTTTGAATCCTGTACCTTTATATTTTTTTAGAAAAAATATTTTATACATTCTCTCAGTTTACAGTTTTCCTTTTTCCTTTTTCTTCTTGTCTTTTCTTAATATGCATGTTTGCACATATATGCATGCATGGGGGTGTCCGTGTTGGATTGGTGTTGCCCGATCCGGTTGGGCCGAATGCTTGTAGCGGAGCTGACCGACCGACACCGACAGACACTGTAGCGGTGCGGACTTCGGGGTCAACTTTACTGTAGCGCTTTTGACAAAGCCAGCCGCCGTTCACTGTAGCGACGCGGACCACTTTTTTCGAATAGTGATCGTCTTCTCCATTTGTTTTATAGCCCATTTCGGGCTAGGGTTTGATGTTGGAAATCCTCTGTAATTTCTGTGCTCCCGAATCATAGTGAAATTCTGCCTCTCCCGTGGACGTAGGGATTTTTCCCGAACCACGTAAATCGTCGTGTTCATTGTTTCTTTTCTTTCTTTCGTTTTCTCGTTTTCTGTCGTTCTGTCTCCCGGTGATTCCGCAACAACTGGTATCAAAGGGTGAGTTCGGAATTCTCCAACGATGGCTCTGGATGAAGGCAAAGTGAAGATCGATCGCTTCGATGGAACTGATTTCAGTTTCTGGAGGATGCAGATCGAGGATTATCTTTATCAGAAAAAGATGCACCTGCCGCTTCTGGGTGTGAAGCCAGCGGAAATGGAGAAGTCAGAATGGGAGCTACTGGATCGACAGGTTCTGGGTGTTGTGCGCCTGACGTTGGCCAAAAACATGGCGTTCAACATCAGAGAGGAGAAGACGACGGTGGACCTGATGAAAGCCCTCACAAATATGTACGAGAAGCCTTCTGCGACTAACAAGGTGCATTTGATACGACGATTGTTCAACCTGAAAATGGTTGAAGGGAGAGCTGTTGCAGATCATATCAACGAGTTCAATACCATCATAAGTCAGTTGTCATCGGTGGACATTGACCTTGGTGATGAGGTATGTGCTCTGGTTTTATTATCTTCGTTACCTGAAAGTTGGGAAGCAACTGTAACAGCTGTGAGCAGCACTTCGGGGAATACGAAGATGACTCTGAAGGATATAAGGGACCTAATCCTTAGTGAGGATGTTCGAAGAAGAGAATCAGGCAGATTCTCTGGTTCTGCTTTGAACGTTGAAGGAAGAGGAAGGTACCCACAGCGGGACAATCGCAGAGGACGATCGAAGTCGAGAGGAAAGAGCAGAGACAAGGCAAAGGGATCTGGTCCTACCTGCTGGACATGCGGGAAGAAAGGACATGTCAAGAAGGAGTGCAGAGATAACCGGAAGGGACCTAAAACCAGTGGAGCAAACGCGGTAGCTGAAGGAACTGATGACGTGCTACTGCTCAGCGTGGACAGCCCGATGGAGTCTTGGATTTTAGACTCTGGGGCGTCTTTCCATTCTACATCGGAGAAGGGTTTCCTGAACAATTTTGTTTCTGGAAATTTTGGCAAGGTGCATCTTGCTGATGACGAGCCCTTGCAGATTGTGGGGAAAGGAGATGCACGGATCAAGACCAACAGTGGGAGCTTGCTGGTTCTGGAAAACGTGAGGTACATCCCTGGTTTAAGAAGAAATCTCATTTCTGTGGGACAGCTTGATGATGCAGGGTTGAGTACCACGTTCACTGGTGGTGCATGGAAGATCACCCGAGGAGCTATGGTCATAGCTCGGGGAGCAAAGAATGGCACCCTGTACAACATGACAGAAACGTGCATGGACATGGCTGCATCACTCGAAGCTGTCGGAGGCTCTCAACTGTGGCACTACAGACTCGGCCACATGAGTGAAAAGGGGATGAAGGTGCTGGCAACAAAAGGATTGCTACCAGAGCTGAAGTCGGTGGAAGTAGGCTTTTGTGAAGATTGCAACTTTGGAAAACAGAAGAAGGTGTCCTTTGCAAAAGGAGGCAGAACACCGAAGGCCGGAAAGCTGGACCTGGTGCATACAGATGTTTGGGGGCCTGCACCAGTACCATCTCTCGGAGGGTCACAATATTATGTGACATTCATCGATGACTCAACGAGGAAGGTATGGGTTTACTTTCTGAAGAACAAATCTGATGTGTTTAAGATATTTCAGAAGTTGAAAGTCATGGTGGAGAACGAGTCAGGAGTAAAGCTGAAATGTTTGAGGTCTGACAATAGTGGAGAATATGGCAGTCAAGAGTTCAGGGAATTCTGTTCTGAAAATGGAATTCGGTGGGAGAAGACAATCCCAGGAACACCACAACAGAACGGTGTGGCAGAAAGGATGAATAGGACACTGAATGAACGTGCCAGGAGCATGAGGCTGCATTCGGGGTTACCCAAGACCTTTTGGGCTGATGTAGTGAATATGGCAGCATATCTCATAAACAGGAGTCCCTCTGTGCCAATGGGGGAATGTCTACTCGAGGAACTCTGGTCTGGTAAGGAGGTAAAACTCTCACATCTACGAGTCTTTGGCAGTTTAGCATATGTTCATGTTGATGCTAATGCAAGGGACAAGCTTGATGCCAAGTCCAAAAAATGTTTCTTTATTGGCTATGGTGGTGAGGAGTTTGGGTATCGCTTTTGGGATGATCTCAACAGGATGGTCATCAGGAGCCAAAATGTGGTATTCAATGAAGGTGTCATGTACAAAGATCGCCATGCAGTTGAAGATGAAAATGGGAACATTGAATCAGAATGCAAAAAGCAAGTGGAGCTTGAAGGTGTGTCTGAGCTTGAGAAATCTGAACCGGTGGAACCTACTACTCCAGTGGAGTTGAGGTGATCATCAAGGGTGAGAAGGCCTGTGCAGAGGTATTCACCATCATTGCATTACCTTTTATTGACTGACGGTGGAGAACCAGAATGTTTTGAAGAAGCAATGCAGCTGAAGGAGTCGAGCAAGTGGGAGCTGGCTATGAAGGAGGAGATTTCCTCATTGCATGAGAACAACACTTGGGAGCTGACACCTCTGCCAAGAGGAAAGAAAGCATTGCAGAATAAGTGGGTCTACCGGGTCAAGGAAGAACATTATGGAAAGAGGAGGTTCAAGGCAAGGTTGGTGGTGAAAGGTTTTCAACAGAAGAAGGGAGTAGATTTCACTGAAATCTTCTCACCAGTAGTAAAGCTTACCACCATCCGGGTGGTTCTCAGCATTGTGGCATCAGAGGATTTGCACCTTGAGCAGCTTGATGTCAAGACTGCTTTCCTTCATGGAGATTTGGAGGAAGATATCTACATGCAGCAGCCATAGGGATATGTAGAGTCTGGAAAGGAAGACTTGGTGTGCAAACTCCAGAAGAGCTTATATGGACTGAAGCAGGCACCGAGACAGTGGAACAAGAAGTTTGATTCATTTATGTCTAAAAATGAATATAAACGATGTGGCATGGATCAGTGTTGCTACATCAAGTCTTTCGGTGATGAATATATTATATTGCTTCTGTATGTGGATGACATGCTCATTGCAGGATCATGTATGCAGAGGATTAATGAGCTGAAAGGGCAATTGGCTGAGGAGTTTGAAATGAAGGATCTTGGAGAAGCTGGCAAGATTCTGGGAATGAAGATCAAGAGAGACCGCACGGCTGGAACTTTAATGTTGTCACAGGTTGATTACATTGGGAAGGTTCTGAGAAGATTTAGCATGCTGGAAGCAAAGGCAGTCTCTATTCCCCTGGCAAGCCACTTCAAACTATCAAAGGAGCAATCACCGAAGACGGCAGAAGAGGTGGAGTACATGGCAAAAGTTCCATACGCATCAGCTGTGGGAAGCCTGATGTATGTCATGGTCTGTACTCGACCTGACATTGCTCATGCAGTGGGAGTTGTGAGCAGGTATATGGCTAACCCTGGAAAACAACATTGGGAAGCTGTGAAGTGGATACTGAGGTATTTGAAGGGCAGCAAGGAGGTATCTCTGTGCTTTGGGAAAGGAACTTCATTGCAGGGGTATGTGGATGCTGACCTTGGAGGCGATGTCGACAGCAGGAGGAGTACCACGGGTTATGTTTTTACCTGTGGAGGGACTGCGGTAAGTTGGATATCACAATTGCAGAAGGTGGTGGCTTTATCCACCACAGAGGCAGAATACATTGCTGTAACAGAAGCTGGGAAAGAGATGGTTTGGCTGAAGAACTTCTTGGATGAATTGGGAAGAAAGCGAGAGGAGAATGTATTGCACTGTGATAGTCAGAGTGCTATACATCTTGCCAAGAACCCAGTGTTTCATGCCCGGACGAAGCACATTCAGTTGAAGTACCATTTCATCAGAGGTTTGATACAGGATGGGTTGCTGACTTTGCAGAAGATATGTGGAACCAACAATCCGGCAGACATGTTGACAAAGCCTATGGTGATACAGAAGTTGAGGCACTGTTGTGCCTCTGTTGGTCTCCACTGATGAACGGAGGATGAGAGGCAGAATGATGGAGGACTTGATGGGAGCAGAAGAGGAAAACAGTTTGTATTTCATGAATCTGTGAAAGCATGGCACTGGTGAGTGAAGAAGAGGAAGAACTTAGATTAAGTAAGTTGTCTTCATCAGTTGCATCGAAGAATAGCAGTGCAGCGGATCAGGCTACAAGTGGGAGATTGTTGGATTGGTGTTGCCCGAACCGGGCCGAATGCTTGTAGCGGAGCTGACCGACCGACACCGACAGACACTGTAGCGGTGCGGACTTCGGGGTCAACTTTACTGTAGCGCTTTTGACAAAGCCAGCCGCCGTTCACTGTAGCGACGCGGACCACTTTTTTCGAATAGTGATCGTCTTCTCCATTTGTTTTATAGCCCATTTCGGGCTAGGGTTTGATGTTGGAAATCCTCTGTAATTTCTGTGCTCCCGAATCATAGTGAAATTCTACCTCTCCCGTGGACGTAGGGATTTTTCCCGAACCACGTAAATCGTCGTGTTCATTGTTGCTTTTCTTTCTTTCGTTTTCTCGTTTTCTGTCGTTCTGTCTCCCGGTGATTCCGCAACAGTCCGGGGGGTTTCCAGGGGGTGTCTAGGGGGGAGGGGGTGTCCAGGGGGTGTCCAGAGGGGTCCAGTGGGGGGTGTCCAGGGAGTGCCCAAGGGGGTCCAGGGGGGTGTCTAGGGGGTGTCCAGGGGGTGTCCAGGGGGGTGTCCAGGGGGGAGGGGTGTCTAGGGGGAGGGGGTGTCCAAGGGGGGCCAGGGGGGTGTCCAGGGGGTGTCCAGTGGGGGTCCAGTGGGGGTCCAGGGGGTGTCCAGGGGGGTGTCCAGCGGGGGGTGTCCAGCGGGGGGTGTCCAGCGGGGGGTGTCCACGGGGGGGGGGGGGGGGGGGGGGGTCCAGGGGGGTCCAGTGAGGGGTGTCCAGTAGGGGTCTAGGGGGGTGTCCAGGGGGGTGTCCAAGGGGGGGTGTCCAGCGGGGGGTGTCCAGGGGGGGCCAGTGGGGGGTGTCCAAGGGGGAGGGGTGTCCAGGGGGAGGTGTCCAGTGGGGGTCCAGGGGGGTCCAGGGGAGTGTCTAGGGGGAGGGGTGTCCAGGGGGTGCAAGGGGGGTCTGTCCAGGGGGAGAGTGGGGTGTGCAAGGGGGGAGGGGTGTGATTTCACAGTGGTTCTATTGTTTCTGGTAAGAACTTTTCCATTGTTTCACAGTGGTTTGCATACTGGTTTGCAGGAGCAAGGTGAAACTAAGGTGGGCAACTGTTGTTTCTAGGAAAACCATCTATACCCACGATTCTTTAAACTGTGGGTATATATGCTGCCGCGAAACTATATATACCCACGGTTCAATGAACCGTGGGTATGTGTGTTGTGAAGAAAACTATCTATACCCACGATTTACTTAACCGTGGGTATATAATTTGTGTTGTAAAAATGTATACCCACGATTCTGTAAACGGTGGGTATAGATGTATACCCACGGTTTACCAGAACCGTGGGTAATATGAAATTTCAGTGGGCTATACCCACGGTTTCTACAAAACTGTGGGTATAGGGCAATCCCGAAGTCTCGGGAGCCCACGGTTCATGAAACCGTGGGTATAACTTATACCCATGGTTTCAAACCGTGGCTATAGGGCAATTTTCCAGTAGTGTGTGTATGATGGTGTTTAGGGAGATCTCGGTTTCGAGAGTCCCCAACTGCATGTAGGCTAAATTTTCATTGAGTTGTACTCTCTCCCCCGAACTGTTGTAACTATTATTATTTACTTGATATGCACTAAACCTGCAGATAAAATAAATATTATTTCCTTAAATAAATAATTTAATATCTGTTTAGATAATATTTGATATGACATTTCTCGTCACACCATTAAACTTGATTCGCCAATTATCAATATTTATTGAACTTTGAATGACTATTTATTTAATTAAATAAATATCGTTGCATTATTTGCCAATAAATAAACAAATATCATCTTAACTGAATTAATGAATAAATATTTATTAAATATTCATGTAACAAAATAAATATTTTGTTACCTTATGAATAAATCAAAATAAATAAATATTAAAGATTCACATAATTAAATAAATAAATACTCGGCGAATAGATATTTATTAAATATTCAACTCATGTATATTATTTTGAATAATTGGTGACTGAATATTCACAATCAAACTAACATGAATAATTATTAAACTGCGTATGAGAATAATATTTATAGCCAACAAGTTAAATTCATATGGAATTTAACTGAGATTTTGAATACACTTACTGTGTGACCCTTTAGATCTCTTTCTCAGTGGCATTAAGCTACCCCGCATGAAATCCAAGGTTAGTGTATAACACGTCAAGGCTCCCATAGATAAAACAATTAATGTCACGACAACATGTAACCTCATAGGAACGTTTATTGTGTAATATAATTCTTCTATCTCGATATTCTAATCAAGCATGATGCTGGTGTCATCAACCTATATACTCGATGTCTCTTTTCTTAACTTTCCATAAATGAACTTGCTAACAGAACGTCATGACCATAGACTTAATTCGATACTTCTATTATTATCAAAAGACATGAGATATCAGCTTTCACTAAACTAGGAGGGGACAAATCCTTTCTCGTGTTATTCATTAACGCAATCACTCGTGATGCACCCAATAGTTACTACCTCACCACGAGCATATGTCGCCATGATTTTCATCAATACATCAAAGTACGCGACTCATGACATGCATTTATAATAATAATTTTAAAATCTTAGGATTATTACACATGTCCGGAAATAAAAATATCAAATGACACATAAATATGAATTTCCTACTGGTGGGTCATATTTTCATAATCTTCTACTTTGAAGATTGTCAAGGGAATACACCATGAAAAAAATGTCGCAAAGTCCCATGAGTCTTCACCTTTGATAATCTGTATCATTTGCGTCCAGTCAAATGATATCATCCGACTATAAAACATATATTTAAGAATACTTTTGCAACACTTCTAAGCTCTTATCATAGCCGGAAACTATTGCGACCTTTCAATGTGACAGTTACTCTTAGGACATTATCGCATACTATGTCATGCAGAAGAAGAATGGTGATGTAATAAGAACTTTATTAATATTTAAAACAATGAATACAAGTAATTATAAAGCACGTAGAAGTTGATTCTAGGACACTAAATCCAACAGTAAAAGACATTAGTTAGTGTTAAGATGGTAGTAGCAGGTAGGAGCGTTTGAAGATATAAATAGGAGAGATGTTAGATTGAGGAGGGGTAGGAAACATTTTAAGAATTAGCTTGTCAATTGTGGGTGGATTGGACCATGGGAGTCACTGACCCTAGCTCTACAGGAGAGTGGTATTTTTTTTTTGGAGACCATCCCGGTTGATTAAAGGGCCCAAACCCAAATATTGAGTAGTCCATGGCTGGTTGAAGTGGAGCCCGACCTTATTGTACAGGTTGATTCATGTAGGGTGTTGTAATCTAGTTTGTATTTAGATGTTGTGGATCAAGTGTTTGGATCTGAAAGGCTGGCAGTTCGGGTTCTATTCATGGAGGTCCAGGTTCATTCAAGAATCTTTTTATATTGTTTGATGAATCTCTTTTACAATTGATAATAAAAAAATCATGAGACTTTACCACGTCCAAAAAAAATAAAAATGTAGGGCCTTTTTGGGGTGATAACCATTGAAAAGAATATGTGTGACATAAATATATTATTCTAATGTATAACATGTATTTATTGTTAAAAATAATGATTGTATTAATGAATATTAGGATTCCATATAAATTTCTCTTACAATTCAATCTTTTGATTAAATATTTAGCAAATCATAGGGTTATGGATGGCCTAGAGATCCTATATAATTAGTGTATGACAACCGTTTTAGACAACTAGTGGAAAGAATTCAAAAAGGTAAATCTATTATGAAAAAGTTGGGGCTCTAAACAATAGATTTTAGAAACAAAAGTAAAAAAGAGAAGGAAAGAAGAAGAAGAATAAAAAAGTGAGCACAAAGATTTACGCAATTCAGGAATAATCTCTACGCCAACAGAGAGGCGGAACAAATTCACCATATCTGAAAACAAATTATGCACACGGAGAGTTGCAAAAACCCTATCTCAAAATGATCCACTATGCTATAGTGACATGTAGACAATGTAGACAAGGTCTCCACTACTAAAGTACCCTCTATCAGTGTTGCTAGTCACCTCTGCTACAGTGCATCAATTTTGCTATAGTACCACCAAAATTCAGGTTAGGGGCCTTCAACGCCATCGTGTTAATCGAACCATAAGAGTTGTGGATTAACGTACAGACCGCTAATCAATTGGACATTTTCATGTCTAAAAGGCTGGTTATAAAATTCTTTGTTGAGTTTGAATCATATCCAATTAATCATCTAAGTAGAAGAGTGAAGAAGTAAATGAAAATCGAGAAGATGAAACTTTTGACAGAATCATCAACTGAACCTGTCAATTACAATCATCAAAATAAATTTGATCCATGGGTCCACGGAAAAACATTTTAGTCAAGAATTGACGAGATTGTGAAACAGTTGCAAAAAAGCCACAAAATAAAAAAAGATGAATCCCTAAATTCATGCCCAGCCGGTTCATAACTCATCAATCTTCAAAGAGAGCAGTGACCCATGAGCCAAGCTGAGTTATTCTCTTGTTTAACTCTTCCTACACAGCTCAATTTTTCATTATTTTAATTTGACGTTGCTAAAAAGCCATCCGCGACTCCACTTTTCTTTTAATCCTACGTACCTCTAATATTCCCATAGGCCTAATCTGGGAGTTCATATCATGCAGCGACTCACCCAAGCAATTTAATCTGAAATGATTTAATCACACGTGAGCTGGGATGAATATTATGCGAGCTTCTGCACCCGAGTTGGTGATTGATTTAATACTACGGGAGGCCTGAATTAATCTCACACGAACCAGATAATTCTCTTAAATTTCAAAAAGTGATGAATATTACATTTAACTTGAATAGTTGCTGATAATTTAGACAATCCATTCATCGTCATTAAAATATATACACACTCCCAACCATGAATTTAGGAGCTTATCTTAATAAATTCTCAACAAACTGCAAAAAGATACACCACCCACCGAACAACTTGATTTTAAATGGTTCAATGTACTTTCAATTTTGAAACCAATAAAAGAATTTTGAAAAGATGATAAAAAAAATCAATCAAATCATTTCCATAGAGAAAATAAGAGTAAAACAACATTCCAAAGCAATCCAGTCACTAAAAAAACTTTTAGTTGCAGTGAATATGCTTGGTGAACATTTTAACAAAGTAATTGAAGACAAATTAAAGCAAGGAATTTTGACATGAACACCATGATAAAAAACACACATATAAACATCATTCTCTCACACTTAAAACTCAACATTGTCCTCAATGTTGAACTCTGTTAAACTCAGTTTTATTATATTGAGTATTTCCGAGTCTCACATCGGAATACTCCACCATGTATTCCGTTTTACTCATATGTAAGAGTGTCTCTGCTTCACTTTGAGGTAAGGATAATTCGACTCCTGCATGGTATCAGAAGGTGTTCTCTAACACGAGTCCTCTCTTCCAATTTTTTTCTCCCGTCTAGGGTTTTTTAGAAACTCCCCGTGCGGCCTCCCAGTTCTGCCCGGCCCCACCCTCCCGTGCGGCTTCCCGGCTCTGCCCGGCCCTACCCTCCCTGTTGCGGCTTCCCGGCATCGTCCGGCCCCGCCCTCCCTGCTACAGCTTCCCAACATCACCCGGCTCTCGGCTCCCCGCCTTCCTTCCCATCGTCCCTCCCTGCGCAGCGACGCCTCCGTTCTAAAACGTGACTCTGTACGCTCCCCCTCCCATCCTGTTTCCCAACACCTGCCTCTTGTCACGGCTCCCAGCCCCCACCTCTGTCGCGGACTTCAGGCACCGCCTCCTATGGCGATTTTTCGGCCCCGCCCTCCAGCGGATTCTCGGCTTCTCCCGGCCCCGCCTCCGATACGGCATGTCCAGCCCTCCTCGGCGTGTCCCAGCGCGCCTCCTCCAACGAGGCTTCAAGACAATCTCCCGGTCACCGCCCTCCTCGGCGCTTCCCGACCCACCTCCTACGCCGGTGCGTCTGAACATCTCACAGGGGATTCCGGCATGTTCACTACCAATCATCCGCATACAGGTGCCTCTGAAATTACTGGTGCTAATGGATCGAAAATCCCCATTGTGGGATTTAGCACATGCTCATTGACCCCGTCTATTCCTCTGGCTTCATTAGCTCATATTCCTGACAGTCCATTTAATCTTATCTCAATCATCAAACTCACCAAAGATTTAAACTGTGTGGCTACTTTTACATCTTCTGGTGTTGTTTTTCAAGAGCGAACGACGAATTGGGTGTTGGGTCGGAGAGTGATGGCAAGAGGGGGGGTGAATTGCCTTTGTAAAATAATTAGCAATTTAAAAACAATTTATAAATGCAGAGGAAATAAAAAGGGGCAAGACACAATTTGATAACGGAGTTCGGCTTAAACCAAAGCCTACGTCTCCGCTCCCAACTCAACCGTTGAGAGATTTATACTTCAGCTTGCTTTTTAATGGTTGTAGCAAGAAACCCACTAGCCGTTTTAAGGTAGGCTAGATCACCTTCGTACAGCTTGCTTTTTTATTATGGTTGTAGCAAGAAACCCAAAATGAAAGTGAGGAAGAAAAGGATGGTTTGTTTTAATACAAACCCAATGAAGAACTAAACAATTGAAATAAATAAATTATAACAAACTAGAGGAAGCCTTGAGCGCCAAGAGTGTGAGTGTAGTTGATGTAGAGGCAGCCCAAGCTTCAAGGATGGAAATGGATCACAAGTAGCCTTAGAGATTTTTCGTTAGAGCTTCAAGGGATCAAAATATCATTCCAATGTATCGGGGGTGTTCCCGGCATCCATCCTCGTCTATTTATAGAAGAAATATCCCCAAATACTTCAATATGGCCGTTGGAGGGCTTTCGGAGCCGTTGGGGGTCAAGTGGGCAAGTCTGGTCAAAGCCCAACGGCTAGTTTGACTAGGCTTACCGGCTGACCGGTGCTTGGCCACCGGTTGGCCGGTGCTCCAGACAGAAGGCAGAGCTTTCTGTCTGGGTTCCACCGGCTGGCCGGTGATGGGACACCGGCTGGCCGGTGATTCAGACACCGGTTGGCCGGTGGCACCTGGCAGTGGGCAAGGCCTACTGTCTGGTTCCACCGGCTGGCCGGTGGTCAGGCACCGGCGGGCCGGTGGAACCTGGCAGAGAGCATTGCTTCTGCCAGAGACCACCGGCGGGCCGGTGGACTCAGAGAGTCCTTTTTCCAGTCTTCTTGGGCCAACTCTTTGGCAACCTTTTTCCTATCATCAAAAATACTTGAAAACAAGTTAGAACACGATGAGAGTGATTGTGATCATTAAAATCCAAGAGAGAGGGGTACAACAATCTCCCCCTATTTTGATGATCACAATCACAAATGAGAAAGCTTTTAAAAAGGATATGCCAAGTAAAAAAGAAATAAGAAACTTGAACATGGAAAATTTTAGAGATCATTTTAATACAAGAATTTCATAGATGTATCATGATATTAATCTTGAAAGGATTGAAATAAAGAGAATGGTTCATTTTGAAATTGTAACCATAGGTCATTTAAACGAAACAACTGAAATCAATAACTTAACCATTTAATAACAGATTTTGATGAAAGTAATAACTTAAAATTGAACCTTTAAAAAGAGCACTTAATTAAATGAAATAAGTAACTATGTAATAGAGAGTTTTTCTCCCCCTTTGGGATTATCAAAATAGGAGGAAAAGTATGAAAGAAAATTAGAAAAACAATAATAAGGAAGTAAGCAATGACAAAAAGGATTGATAGATAAGACAACTTGAATTTTATAAAAGATGAAACGTTACATAGAAAGTTCAAAATACAAATACAAAGACAAGTCAAAAAACAGGAAAGGCTCTATTCACTCCTAGAGGGCCGAGAGTGACGACGACGCCTGAAGGTCGGAGGAGCTGGAGGAGCCTGGACCGCCTCAAAGCGACGATCAAGAGAATCGATCCGAGAGTGGAGCTGATCAAACTGAGAGCTGAAGTAAGAAAACTGCAAGTCGAGCCGGGTCTCAATTTGATCCTGGAAGCGAAGGAATTGATTAGCCGTCACCGACAAGCCACCAGTATCAGCGGGAGGGGGCACAGCCTTAGCAGGCTCCGGTGCATCATCACCCGCTCCATCTTCCTCATCATCAGCAGCAGCAGCCTCACCTTCGCTGTCACCACTCCCTTCCTCTTCAACAGCACCACTGTCCTCACTATCTGAAAGAGGATAGGCAGCGGCAATAGCAGGAGGCATGGCATGGGAAGGAGGGTGTGAATGTGTCTGAGGGGAGTAAGCCTTGAGAAGGCCCTCCTTGTCAGTAATCCACTCCTGACGCCAAGGATGCCAACGAATGTTCATCCGTTGCACCATCATAAAATTGATGATGCTATCCTTCTTTGGTTGCTCGAAGGAGGTAGCACGGAGAGGGACATCAAGAAAGGTAAAGATTTTGGTCAACAAGCGCCCGTGAGGTAGAGTTTTGGACCGGTGCGGGTGCTCAGCCACATAAGACATGGCCCGGAACAGGAACCGGACCAAATTGAAATGAATGCCTCTGGTGATAAAAGAGAGAAGATAAATATCTATAAATTTCACCGTATCGTGATCACCGATAAGGGGTGCAAGGGTGGTCTGAATGAGGCGCTCAATGATGCGATGGTTAGGGGTGAGCTGGGAGAGCTTGACAATTGGATCGTTGGGCTGCCCTGTGAGATGCTCAAGAGGGACAGCAAGATCAAAATCAGGGTCCCGAGGAAACTCCCCCTGAGCAAATGCATGAGGTCCAACATGAGGAACTCCTAGCATCCTGGCAATCTCCAAAGAAGTGAAAGTGATGGGTTGCCCAAGAGCGGTGGTGGAAATGGTATCGACGTCGTCAGAAACCGACCACGTCAAGTGAGCATAAAATTCTTTGACAAGAAGGGGATAAATAACATCCTTCTTAGGAGGTTCAAAAAAAGAATGTCAGTGTTGATATTCAATAATAGAGAAAAGCTCGAGACGAGCAGAAGAAAGCCAAGAATAGTCAATCACTCTACCAGGCAGAATGACTTTGTCATGCCTAATGTCCGGAAGTTGAGGGATTGAAGGAGGAGGAGGTGGATCTTGAGCGATACCTTTTCCTTTGCGTGAAGAGCGAGGACCCATGATGGCAAAAGGAAAAAAAATTGAGAGAGATTGAGAGAAGAATGGAGTTTGAGAGAGCAAGGAGGAAGAAGGGAGGCTAGGGCAAGGAGGGGCCGCGGGTCTGGAGGAGGCGCACGAGAGAGAGAGTGAGGGAAGGGTTTAATTTTGATTTTAACCCTTCCTCCGGGCGGCCCAAAAAAGAAAAGCCCGACACCACCGGTTAACCGGTGATGTACCACCGGTTAACCGATGGTATTAAAATTCATAAAAAATTAAAATAAAATAAAAAAGAGTTTAAATAACTTAAAAAAAAAAATAAGCAAGCCAAAAGAGTCAGATATTTAATAGTGCTCATTGACGAATCATTCCTAACTCCCCCTTAATAAAATCAAAACGTTCAACCGGGAGCGGTTTGGTAAAAATATCAGCTAATTGGAAATCTGTAGAAATGAAGTCCAAAGTGATATCCCCTTTTTGAAAATGGTCACGAAGGAAATGATGCCTTAAATCTATATGCTTTGTCCTAGAATGTTGTATTGGATTCTTAGAAATACTAATGGCACTAGTGTTGTCACACCGTATAGGGACATGATCGTAGGAAAGGCCATAATCCAAGAGAGTGTGCTGCATCCAAATAATTTGGGCACAACAATTACCAGCTGCTACGTACTCGGCCTCGGCAGTAGAAAGAGCAACACAGTTTTGCTTTTTGCTACTCCATGAAACAAGGGACTTGCCTAGCAGATGACAGGTTCCACTAGTACTCTTACGATCTAATTGACATCCGCCAAAATCAGCATCCGAATATGAAGAAAGTTCGAAAGAAGTATTAGAGGGATAAAACAAACCAATGTTTTTGGATCCTTTTAAATACTTAAAAATTCTTTTGACCGATTTAAAATGAGATTCTTTGGGATTGGCTTGAAAACGAGCACAAAGGCAAACACTGAACATGATGTCAGGACGGGTCGCAGTTAGGTAAAGTAGACTCCCGATCATACTCCTATAAAGCTTGTTATCCACTGGTTTCTCGGCTTCATCTAACGTAAGTTTACAAGAAGTACTCATGGGGGTACTAATTTCCTTTACTTGATCCATACCAAAACGACTTAAAAGTTCGTTTGTGTATTTGCCTTGGCTTAGAAAAATACCATTTGAATTTTGAAAGATTTGAAAACCAAGAAAAAAATTTAATTCCCCCATAAAGCTCATTTCAAATTCTTTTCTCATTAAATCTGAAAAATCAGTACAAAGTGATTCTTTGGTTGAACCAAAGATAACGTCATCAACGTAAATTTGGACAATTAAAAGATCTTTGGAAGTGTGTTTTAAAAATAGGGTACAATCAGCTTGACCCATTTTAAAATCATTTTCTAAAAGAAATTTTGTTAACCGCTCATACCAAGCCCGAGGGGCTTGTTTTAAGCCATATAGAGCCTTGGTTAACTTAAAAACATGATTTGGAAACTGTGGATCTTCAAAACCGGGGGGTTGTTCAACAAAGATTTTTTCTGAAATAAAACCATTTAGAAAAGCACTTTTAACATCCATTTGAAAAAGTTTGAAATTTAAGTGAGCGGCGAATGCCAACAAGATCCTAATGGATTCCAATCTAGCAACGGGCGCAAAGGTTTCACCATAATCAATTCCTTCTTCTTGATTATAGCCCTTAGCTACTAGGCGAGCCTTGTTCCGGGTTATATTTCCTTGATCATCAAGTTTGTTCCTAAAAACTCATTTAGTGCCGATAATTGGATGATCATTGGGTCTTTCAACAAGAGTCCAAACATCATTTCTAGAGAATTGATTTAGTTCCTCTTGCATTGCAAGAACCCAATTCTCATCATTAATGGCATCATTAATGGTTTGAGGCTCTAGTTGAGAAAGAAAGGCTTGATGTTCAACCTCGTTGAGGATTGATCTTCTAGTTCGAGTACCGGCTTGAAGATCACCTATAACATTTTCTAATGGATGGTCTCTAGAAGGTTTCCAAACCTTAGGCAAGGTGGAAGGCGAAGAAGGTGAAGAAGGTTCATGATCATCATCCTCCTTGAGAGGAGAAGATGAATCATTCAAATGAAGCTTATCAAGCTTATCTTCAACATCTTCAATGACCGGGTGAGGTTTTGGAAGAGTTTCATCAAATTTGACATGAGATGATTCTTCGATGGTTTTTGAACGTTTATTGAAGACACGATAGGCTTTGCTTGAGTTGGAGTACCCAAGAAAAATACCTTCATCGGATTTGGCATCAAATTTCCCTAGGTTATCTTTTGAGTTAAGGATAAAGCATTTACAACCAAACACTTTGAAATAACCAACTTTGGGCAATTTGCCTTTCCAAAGTTCATAGGGGGTTTGGGTCTTACAAGGACTCTATTGATAGTATAACAAGCAGTGTTAACTGCCTCAGCCCAGAAATATTGAGGGAGGTTGAATTCACTAAGGAGGGTTCGAGCAATTTCTTGGAGAGTTCGGTTTCTCCTTTCAACCACTCCATTTTGTTGTGGAGTCCTAGGGGCAGAGAAGGTGTGATTGTATCCTTGAGAGGAACACAATTCATCGAATTCTTTGTTCTCGAATTCACCTCCATGGTCACTACGGAGTGATATAATTTTATATCCTTTTTCGTTTTCTACTTTCCTAGAGAATTTCAAAAAGGTTCTACAAGCATCATTTTTATGAGCTAAAAAGAAAACCCAAGTGAAACGAGAAAAGTCATCTACTAGGACAAAGGTATAGGATTTTCCACCTAGACTTGCTACAGGGGTAGGACCAAAAAGATCAAGATGAAGGAGCTCAAGAGATTTTGAAGTGGACACTTCCTTCTTAGATTTGAAAAAAGATTTGTGTTGCTTGCCAAGTTGGCATGGCTCACAAATCAAATCTTTCTTAAACTTAAGTTTAGGAAGGTCACGGATGAGCTTGTTCTTATTAAGCTTTAGAAGTGAATGAGAGCTACAATGCCCCAATCTTCTATGCCAAAGCCAAGACTCATTGTCAAGAGCACTTAAACATTTAACATTTTGGCTAGCTAAAGACTTTAAATCAATAATGTAAACATTTTAAAAACGGGAAGCAGAAAATAACAATTTGTTTTGAAAATCAAACACATTGCATAAATCATTTTGAAAATTCACCGAAAAACCACTATCACAAAGTTGATTAATGCTAATTAAATTATGTTTTAAACCTTTAACAAATAAAACATCTTTAATTAAGGAGGTGCTACCAAAACCAATGGTACCTATTTCGACGATCTTGCTTTTTGAATTGTCACCGAAGGTGACGTATCCTCCATCGAATTCTTCAAGGGAGTTGAACTCGGAGGGATCGCCACACATGTGCCTCGAGCATCCGCTGTCGAGATACCACGAGCCTTTCGAAGTCCTACTTCTTTGGTGTTTATCCTACAAAATCAAGAGAGAATAGATTTTGGTACCCATATAAGTTTGGGTCCGGAAAGATTAGCTAAAAGAGACTTTTGAACCCATACTTGTCTAGAGGGATACATCCTAAGATATTCATCCGAGTAGGTAATGATTTTGGGGCGGCCATATCTAGCATTTTTACAATTGCATTCATAAATCATATGTCCGGTTTTTCTACAATAATTACAAAATTTATTTTGAGAGCTCCCCCTTACAAAAGTAGTGGGTGCTCTAGAAGAAGTGGTTTGCTTGTTAAAGCCAAGTCCATGTGTGGTTCTAGCCGAACGTTGAGAACCTAGCAATTTGGTCAAATTTTGTTCACCTTGGGTGAACTTGGCAAGAGATTCCCTTAAATCTTTAATAGTTGAATTCAAAGAATCAACATTTGGAATATCTTGGACCTTAAGGGCAAGTTCCTCATTCTTTTTGAGAAGTTGATCTTTTTCAGAAATTAGAATTTTGTGTTTCTTTTTTAAGGCCAAAAATTTAGAGGTAAGTTCGTGAAAACCTTCCTCTAATTGATCTCTCGCATTTTGGAGATCTTCATAAGACATGTCATTATTAAAAGAAGAAGATGAGGAAGAGGAGTCGGAAGAAGATACCTCATCAAGTGCCATTAGGCATTTTCCACCTTCATCGCTTGAGTCGCTTGAAGACATGGAGTCATCGCTTGCACTCCATGTTGACGCTTTGAAAGCCTTCTTGTTTTTCTTTTCCTTTAACCTTTTCTTGAAAAGAGAGCACTCCGGTTTGATGTGGCCTTTCTTTCCACATTCAAAGCATGTAACTTCTTTTTCTGCTTTTGGCTCTTCCTTTCGTGCCCTTTGAAAATTCTTCTTTTTCTTCATGAACTTGCTCATTTTTCTTGCAAGTTGAGCAATCTCGGATTCGCTATCATCGGAGGAGCTTTCTTGCTTTGCTTTGAATGCTATGTTCTTTTTCTCCTTGAAGATTTTACCTTCTTTATCGGCTTGCCTCTTCATGGTAATCTCATAGGTCATAAGTGATCCAATGAGTTCTTCAACCGGCATTTTCTTGACATCTTTCGCTTCTTGGATTGTCGTCACCTTTGGAGCCCATGAGCTTGGTAGGACCCAAAGAATCTTCTTGACCATCATCTCTGCAGAAACATCATCTCCAAGAGACTTTCTCCCATTACACACATCAGTAAAGCGAGTAAACATTTCCGTAATAGATTCGTGTGGGTGCATGGTGAAACTTTCAAAGTCTTGACGATACATATCTAATCTAGTGTCTTTGACTTTGTTAGTGCCCTCATGGGTCACTTCCAAAAGCTTCCAAATTTCATGAGAAGTGGTGCAAGTAGAAATACGATTAAATTCATTACGGTCTAACCCACAATGAAGAGCATTCATGGCTTTGCCATCAAGCTCAAAATTAGCAATGTCTTCGGGGGTCCATTTAGACTCATCTTTGCTAGAAAGAGTGTAGCCTTGCATAACAATTCTATATATAGGATAGCCAATACTTCTAAGAAATGTAATCATGCGAGTTTTCCAATAAGTGTAGTCGGTTCCATCAAAGAATGGAGCCCGAGTCATGGAATACCCTTCGGGTGCTTGTGAGGAAGAAGTCATCACTATGGATTTTAGGTTTGTAACCGGTTAAGGTATTACACAAACTTTCCCTTTGATACCAAATGTTGGGTCGGAGAGTGATGGCAAGAGGGGGGGTGAATTGCCTTTGTAAAATAATTAGCAATTTAAAAACAATTTATAAATGCAGCGGAAATAAAAAGGGGCAAGACACAATTTGATAACGGAGTTCGGCTTAAACCAAAGCCTACGTCTCCGCTCCCAACTCAACCGTTGAGAGATTTATACTTCAGCTTGCTTTTTAATGGTTGTAGCAAGAAACCCACTAGCCGTTTTAAGGTAGGCTAGATCACCTTCGTACAGCTTGCTTTTTTATTATGGTTGTAGCAAGAAACCCAAAATGAAAGTGAGGAAGAAAAGGATGGTTTGTTTTAATACAAACCCAATGAAGAACTAAACAATTGAAATAAATAAATTATAACAAACTAGAGGAAGCCTTGAGCGCCAAGAGTGTGAGTGTAGTTGATGTAGAGGCAGCTCAAGCTTCAAGGATGGAAATGGATCACAAGTAGCCTTAGAGATTTGTCGTTAGAGCTTCAAGGGATCAAAATATCATTCCAATGTATCGGGAGTGTTCCCGGCATCCATCCTCGTCTATTTATAGAAGAAATATCCCCAAATACTTCAATATGGTCGTTGAGGGCTTTCGGAGCCGTTGGGGGTCAAGTGGGCAAGTCTGGTCAAAGCCCAACGGCTAGTTTGACTAGGCTTACCGGCTGACCGGTGCTTGGCCACCGGCTGGCCGGTGCTCCAGACAGAAGGCAGAGCTTTCTGTCTGGGTTCCACCGGCTGGCCGGTGATGGGACACCGGCTGGCCGGTGATTCAGACACCGGTTGGCCGGTGGCACCTGGCAGTGGGCAAGGCCTACTGTCTGGTTCCACCGGCTGGCCGGTGGTCAGGCACCGGCTGGCCGGTGGAACCTGGCAGAGAGCATTGCTTCTGCCAGAGACCACCGGCGGGCCGGTGGACTCAGAGAGTCCTTTTTCCAGTCTTCTTGGGCCAACTCTTTGGCAACCTTTTTCCTATCATCAAAAATACTTGAAAACAAGTTAGAACACGATGAGAGTGATTGTGATCATTAAAATCCAAGAGAGAGGGGTACAACATTGGGAACTTGAACGATGTCATCTTCGGAATGGGGTGTACATGTTCGATACACCACCATCTCTTGCTTGCTCTTTGCACCTCAGCTCGTGCCCTTGACCTTCATTCTCACCTTGCTCATCCACCGGATTTCGTCCTACATAAGTTTTGCCCCCAATTCAGTCTCCACCTTTTATTTCATTGTGAATCCTGCAAATTTGCTAAACATCATCGGGTGACGCATGTTCCTCAACTGAAACTGCGTGCCGCGAATCCTTTCAACCCTATTCATTCCGATGTATAGGGTTCTTCCAAGATTCCTAGCCAGTCCGGGTATAGTTATTATATATCCTTTATTGATGACTACTCGCGCATGACATGCCTTTACCTTCTTCGTGATCGGTCTGAAGCTTTTTCTACTTTTCAGATCTTTTATAATGAAATTCATACTCAACTCCACCTCCCTTAAATGTCTCCGCTCCGACAATGGATGGGAATATTTATCCACTTCCTTTCAGCAGTTTCTCAAAGATAAAGGCATCATTTATCAGACATCCTGCCCCGACACACCTCAACAGAATGGAGTGGCCGAGCGGAAACATCGTCATATTCTGAAAACTCCTCGTGCCCTTCTATTCCACATGAAGGTGTCTCTCCTTTTCTGGTTCGATGCCATCCTGACTGCTACCTACCTCCTAAACCGACTCCCTTCTTCTATCCTTCAGGGGGAGACTCCTTTTCAGACTCTATTCTCCTCTCTCCCTCCTCACCCACTTCCACTACGTGTGTTTGGGTGTCTGTGTTATGTTCGGGGACACTCGTCCCAATCTTTCCAAACTTTCTTCCAAATCTCTCCGTTGCATATTCCTCAGATATTCCCGCACTCAACACGGATATCAGTGCTTATCTTTCGACTTACGGCGATATGTCATCTCGGCTGATATGTCGTTTGTTGAGGGCTCTCCATTCTCTTTTCCTTCTCATCATCCAAACACTATCATCGATGATTGTTTTCCTCTCATCATCCACCTTCCTCTGGTGTCTCCCCCTGTTGATCACCGATTTGGTACAGTCTACTCTAGTCGCTCATCGACTGTGCCCCCCCGTCCGGGCCGAGGAAACCATCATCTCATCTTCGTCTGATGCTCCTGCCACAGCACCAAACGACTTGCCCATTGCACTCTGGAAATGTACTCGTTCTTGCCAGAATACTCCTCTCTATACATCTTCATACAGAGGTTTGTCAGCTCTTGAGACAATATTTATTCCTCACATGGTTGGCGATGCCAAATCTCACTCGGGGTGACTACAAGCGATGCGGGATGAACTGCAGGCTCTAGATGACAACCATACTTTGGATCTGGTCCCCCTTCCATAAGGCAAACAGGCGGTCGGCTACAAATAGATTTATACGGTCCGTCTCAATGTCGATGGCACTCTTCATCGCCTCAAAGCCCGACTTGTGGCGAAGGGTTTTGCTCAGACATATGGCATCGACTATTTTGAAACTTTCTCTCTGGTTGCCAAGATGACATCAGTCTGTCTATCCATCTCTCTGGTCGCTCATCATCACTGGCCGCTTCATCAACTGGATGTCAAGAATGTCTTTCTCCGTGGCTTTCTTGAAGAAGAGGTATATCTACAGCAACCCCCCGGATTTCGTGCCTCATGAGCTGACTCTCATGTCTGCCGACTTCGTCGCTCTCTATATGGTCTCAAGCAATCTCATCGTGCTTGGTTTGGCCGCTTCAGCACCGTCGTCATCGCATTTGGACTCTCGTAGTATGAAGGACCACACCGTCTTCTACTGTACGATGTCCAACGGCTGCATCCTGCTGGTGGTGTGTGTTGATGATGTCATCATCACTGGGAGCGACTCTACTGGAATCGCCCAACTCAAAGGGCATTTTCACCACCACTTTCACACTAAAGATCTCGGTTATCTCACATACTTCCTTGGCATCGAGATCTCTCGTTCTACGGACATCATCTTTCTCTGCCAACGGAAATATGTCATGGATCTTTTGCAGGATGCGGGTTTGAGTCAGGCAACTGCCGTGGACACTCCTCTTGAGCCTGGGGAACATTCTCTCTATGACGACACGACACCCTTTTCTCACCCAGAGACCTACCGTCGTCTTGTGGGCAAACTCAATTACCTCACTATGACACGACCAGACATTGCATGTGTGGGCAAAGTAAGTCAATTCATGGAGCATCCGACCAAATCTCAGTGGGATGTTGTCCTCCACATTGCCAAGCACATCAAGAAAGACCTTGCTCGTGATCTTCGGTACTCACATCACGTTCATCTGAATGTTGAGGTCTTCTGTGATAGTTGTCTTGCTACCCACAAGTCTACTTCTGGATTTGTCGTTTTCTTGGCAGGTAACATCATCTCTTGGCGCAGTAAGAAGCAGACTGTCGTCTCCAGATCTAGTGCGGAGTCTGAATACCGCGCCATGATCACGGTCACTACTAAGATCCCCTGTCGTCTCCCGAGTGATCGTCTGAACTCTCTCAGTACCAAGCTAAGTATCCACAGCATCAGCACCCCAGCTTGAGGGGGAGTGTGTATGGTATTGCTCGTTGTCGTCTTTCTTTTGTGGGACTCTTGGTCCAAGCTAGGCATGTTCAGGGGAGTGTTAAACCCAGTTTTATTATATTGGGTATTTCTAAGCCCCACATCGGAATACTTCACCATATATTCCATTTTACTTATCTATAAAAAAATGTCTTCGTCTCACCTTGAATACAAGGGTCACAATTAATCTCAACAACAAAATGTTTGCCACAGTTCCAGCAGCTTCTCAAAACATAATTTCGAGTGTTCATGCATATTCTTAGTGAAAGCTTACAAAGATATTCAGTATAACCAAAAACTAGCATAAAAGATAATCAGTTCAGCATCACTAAACAATCTTTCAACTTAAAAACTAGCAATCAATCAGGAAAGAAAAACTGAATGCTTTTTGCAGGATGACTTTTATTCTACACTGAATCGTGACAGGACTTGATCGATAATGTTGAAGCTTGAGGAAGGTATGGATTTCTACTTAGCTCGTAATGACTGTGAAATGCTAATGAAGGACTATACATCCTCTTATTGGTGTTTTTGTGCTTTTGGTGTATTTATAAATAGGTGCCCACTTCCTTAAAGTGGCTTTTAATAATAAAGAAGAGTGGTTGAGTGAAAAAAATCAGGAAAGCACGCAACAGGCTCAATAATTTTAACTTCAAATAGTAATGAACAAATTAAAAAAGAATACTCCCCTGATAAAAACAGATCTGCCCACTGAAATATATCCAAGAAATTCACTTTCCTTGCCATGAAGAACACCCCAATCGCTTCCATAAAGCGCCTAAAAAGTAAAATAGATCACAACATTAGAACACAACAATTAAAGCTCATTTTAAGATACAACTAGAATTGAAAATGGATAGAGAGAGAAAATGGTGAAGCTCCTAGTAAGGTGTACAACTGCCACTCCTTCCTTTTATAACATGAAAATCCATCTAGTATCTTTCACTTCAACACCTATAAATCAAAATTGATAAATCATTAAAAACAGACATTTAAATTCAACAAAAAAAAATCACATTTTAAGTGTTAAGGAAGTGGAGTGAGGCCCCTTGCCAACCAAGGCAGTTTCTAAGCTCAAAATCTTCAATTGAACACCAAATCATTCTTCTAAGATGACGTGGTAGTAGATGGAACATGTGAAAGCAAGTGGAAAACCCCCTTATTTTTATAAAGTAAAAGCAACCTGGTTTCTCCCATTAAACACTATATGATAAACAAAATACACATTACATTTCAGCATTTAAAGTTCAGAAACAATGTAAACAAGTTCAAAGTTAAATGGGCATGGCAGTGAGCTCCAAGCCATAGTCGGTGGATATTCTGTGTAAAAATATATAGCCAGCAAGTGGAACTTTAATCCAGATCAGTAGGTGGAATTCCTCTCAAATCAGAGTGAAGAGTGGCTACACTTGAAAAATAGGGGATGAGAGACTTTATTGAGAGCAACTAAAAACAAAAACAAAAACAAAAACAAAAGCTTTGTTAAAAGCAAGTAAACTATGGGTTGTCTCACATACATTGCTAGATTTAAAGTCTCCAGTTGGACTTTCTCCTTGAAAGTCTGACCATAATCACTGGGAAGAAGTGATTTTTTATTAGGTATCTCATTATTTTGTAAGAAAACATCACCATGAGTTTCTAAAAATCTTCCAACACCAGCCTCTAACACAAACTTCAGAAATTCTCCATAGCAACAGGACTTAACCAGCAGCCCGCACCTGTTTCCATGCCTAAATCAGCACCAACAACACTCACAAGAGGTGAAAAGCCGATAAAAAACTCCTAGAGTAGAAAAAACCACATAGAATCTCACCACCTTAGTATCTTGCAAACACTCTGAAATAGATGAAAAACTAGTTTCAACCTACTCAGTCTCCAAAAAATAACTCTAAATCAGTTTGAGAATCAACTTTCTCACTATTTTTTTCCATGCTCAAAAAAGAAGCAACTCTTGAGCTCTACCAAGAAATCCTTAAGCTCGGCAACCAAAAAAAAAAACTCTTCTAAATTTCTTCTGTCAAAAGAAACAGACCTGTTTTCCACTTCTAAAATTTTATCCAGATTCTCACTTTTAACAATTCCTAAAGGTTGGGAAAGCTTGTTTTCAACTTCCAAAGGAACGAGACTAACCTCATGTTTTTTCTCAGCCTTCGAGACTTTGAAACACTCAGTTTCGAGTGAAAAACCCGCTATCACAGGCTCACAAAACCCAGGATGAAGGATAAGTAATTCAGAATCAATGCTGGGTTTAAGGGAGGGGGTTTTCTCACAAACAAGAGGTTGTGAATAATGAAAAACGACATGAGAAAAATCTTGACCATAGCAGATTTGTTCATGATGAGAAACTTCTTTATTTTTAGTAATGATTTTCTCAATTCCTCTCTCAAGCCTCCCTATCCTTTCAAGTTCATTAGTGGATTCAGATTTCAATAAAATTGACCCCAAAGTATTCATCAACCGAACCTTGAATTATTTCCTCAAAAGAGCCATGAGTATCCCACCCAATCTCATCTCGAAAGAAAAAATCAGCTACATCAATCAGTTTACAACTCTCCTCTAGCATAAATTTCCTAAAAACATTGAACTCCTCTTGCTCATCTCTAACCAAAAAAATGAGATTAACCTTTTCAATATCAATCACAACCCCTCCAGTGGTAAGAAAAGTCGTGCCCAATATGATTGAGACCTTCTTATCACACTTATCTCAAGGAATGAGGCTGAAGTGAGACTAACTAATAGGTTATCCGCCCTCCCGACCTATCACCCAACTGAAGTGAGACTGACATGGATTTCAATTCCCCAAGACCCAATTGCTGAAATAAAGCGTAAGGAATGAGGCTGACACTAGCTCCTAGGCCACACAAGAAATTTTGCTGCTCACTTTTTCTCCTATCCTACATGGTATGAAAAATCTCCCAAGGTTTTGAAATTTTAGAGGTAATTCCCTTTGTAAAGCAACACTCCATTCCTCAATTAGATCTATTATTGCAAAACTCCTCCAAGTTCCTCCTATTGGCCAATAATCTCTTATGAAATTTCACATAAGATATAATTTTATTTAAGGCCTCAACAAAAAGGATATTCATGTTAAAAGTTTTAAAAATCTCAAGAAATTTAAGATAACCCAGCTCATTATTTTTTTGTTTAATTCTTCAAGGATATGGAATGGATGGTGAAAAGTTATGTGAAATAGGTAGATTCCTCTCATTCTCTTTAGCCTCGGCTCTCTATCTTTCATTGACCAACTCCCATCTCATTTCATTTTTTTCTTTAGGTTTTTCAGGTGAAAGATGAGTTTCCAAATCTATTTGGACCTTGCCAACGGTTTCTTGCCATTTCGGTTGTTGCGTCGTGTGCCGCTTTAGTGGCTGTAACCCACCTTTAAAAGAGGCAGATACTATGATCCAAAGGAATGGTTAGAAACCCACTTTCTTGATCACTACTTTATAAAAACTATTTTAACACTTATTTGTGAAACAAGGTTTAAATATAAGAGGTGTGTTTCCGAAAACATGCTTTGACCAAACCATTTAAAGGAAAAGTAGGAAAACATTTAACCATGGAAATTTTTCCAAGAGGAATCATTTATCAAAACAAGGTTTTTCCATAAATAACCTTTGACTTTAATGAAAACCATTAAATTTATCATATTTCAAAAATTTAAATTATTTTGAAACATCAAAATTTTTATGTCAAATTACACCTTCTCACTTAATCAACCCACCCATCACCTCGCCACCGAAGCACCCTCTTAACCGGAGGTTAGGTGTGGTTTGTTGGCATATGACTCATTTGGGTTTAGGTGAGAAGGGTTGACCTCCTTTCTTTAAGTGCATTTCAAACCCAAGAAATTAAAACATTCCATGTTAAACCAAGAAGGTTTGTTCCAAAGGACCACTCTAAGTATACCAGCTGTCCTTAAGGGGGTATGGTACCCGGACCCACTTATGGTTTTCATGTCAACCACTTTTAATATCAAAATTATAGTGCATAACACTTAGTTTCAATAGGGACACATCGAATGACACATCATGGGGGACTCTATTCACACTCCAATGTAAACATCAATAATGAAAGCAGGCTAGCAAAGAATTGACCACAAACAAGATAACAAGTTTATAATAGAACAAGAGAGGGAAACCGTCCATGCTTTGTATTGTATGAAAATTCATCAAAAACAATTTTAGGTTATACCAAAATAACCATTTGAAATCCATTAATATATATTTTTAAAGTATTGCCACAAGCTTTATTAATAATTTTAAGGGAAACAAAAGGAAGTCATGTTACAGGCATAGTCTTAGAATCACTCAGAGAGTCCAGACCACTTACCAAAACCATTGGAGAGCTTTTCCAAATCAACAATCACCGAGGAAGCACCTAAAATCCATTAAACCGGAATTTTATAAGAAAATAGGCCCAAATTTCAAGATCACTGTAATTAGAGATTGTCTAAACCCAAAGAAAACTTAGTTATATAACCTCTAAAATCCGTTGAATAGTCACGCAATCAGAATCCCTAATTAATTCTTATATAAACCCTCTTAAATTTCACCCTAGTATCATGAAAAAACCTAAAATAATTCATACCTCGACCGCCCTCCACCAAAACAGCGATAGATGACATAAAGAAGATCCGTCTTAACTCCCTTTAGCCAAGACAAGAAGGATGATAGGGTGTCGGGGGGGTAAACTTATTCCAGGAGAAATTAACATGCTCATGTGGTATAGGGATAGTTTGGTAATTGTGTTGTATTTGGACTATAAGTGATGTTCTGTTTGAAGTGTCGGGGACGGTTTTTAGAGATTAGAAGCAGCTTGGCGAGGTTGTTGGAGGCAGCGTCCTTGGCTCTGGAGATTCAACCAGGAGGGTTCTCTGATTTCCTTTCTTGCATAGATTACTTTGATTCAAGTACTTTGTAAGTCTGTTTCAGATTATTCAGCACATTTTTCTAAAGAAATAAACTAGAAACTACATGAATTCTAACATTTTGATGCTTTCATTGAAAGAGAGAGTGTCGAAGGAAAGCAGCTCGAAGTATGACGCCTAATGTTGGAGTCTGCATCCCACATCGGACTTGAGGTCCGGTGTGGTTTTTAATATTCATTATAAATACACCCCAAGGGCTCCTTTAGAGAGACACCTTGGGGGTTCGGATCTCTCTCTTTTATCCCTCTACATGGTATCAAAGGAGGTTTTTTGAACCCCCAATCCCACCCTCCCTATTTTTTTTCCCCCTTTCTTTAGGGTTTCCCCGTCCGGGGGGCGGCGGCCTCAAAGCCCCGTAGGGTTACCGCCGCCGCCCCTCCGCCTCTTCCCTGCCGGCTCCTGGTCGCGCAGCCCTCCAGCGCACGGCGGCCTGCTCTCCCGGCGCGCTTCCCATCCCAGCCGCCCCCTGTGGCCTTCCCCGACGGCGCGCCTCCCTTCCCGGCGGCCTCCTGCGCGTCGCTCCTCCTGCTGTGGCTTCCCGGCTCCAGCGGCGCCCTCCTCCTGTTGGTTTCCCGCTGCCTCCTCTGAGCGAGCCGGCCCTGACATCCCGCAGCGGCGCATCCCGTCGCGCCGCCCGTCGCGACGCCTCCCGACCCTTGCGCGCCTCCCTTCCGCGATGGCTCCCTGCTGCGGCTTCCCGACCTCCGTCGTCCTCCCACGGTGCGCCCTCGTCCCAGCAAGCCTTCGCCCGGCGCCCGCGCCCTCTCCCCGGCAGCTCTCCCCAATGACGGCCCTACTCCCTGCGCACGCCGGCCCGGTTGTCGCCGCCCCTTCCCGCAGCGCCTCCTGTCGTCTGCCGTCGGCGCCTCTCCCTAGCTCTCCAGCCGTCGGCGCCTCCTCCAGTCGTCGCGATCCCGACGGCCTCTCCCGCCCCGGTGCGCCTTCCCTCAACGGCGCCCACTCCTCCTGCGCGACTCACGGCCAGCCCCACCGTGCGCGCGCCCAGCCTCTGCGGACCTCCCTCCCAGCGGCGACTCACGGCCAGCCCCACCGTGCGCGCGCCCAGCCTCTGCGGACCTCCCTCCCAGCGGCGCTCCCGGCCAGCCCCACCGTGCGCGCGCCCAGCCCCTGCGGCTCACCTCCCGGCGGCCCTCCATTCTCTCGGCGCCTCCCGCTGCTCCCGCGCGCTCCCGGCTCCCCGGCGTCTCCGGCTCGCCCCGACGTCCCGGCTCCCAGGCTCCCCGGCGTCCCGGCTCGCGGCTCCCGACGCCATCACCCGCGCGGCCCCCGTCCCGTCGCGACTCCTCCCTCCCGCGGCCCTCTGTCCCGCGGCTCCCGGCTCCCGCGGCTCATCCCGGCGGATCTCCTCCCCTCCCGTCGCGGCCCATCCCGTCGCCGGCCCTCCGCGCAACCTCCCGGCCCTTCCCCGATTTTCCGGCCAGATCCGGACAGCTCCGGCCGGCTCCGGCCTGATCCAAGCTACTCCGGCCAGATCCGGCGAGATCCGGACTGTTCCGGGCAGATCCGGACTGTTCCGGGCAGATCCGGGCAGATCCGGACTGTTCCGGCCAGCAACCGGCCTCCACCCGTGCTGGCCGCTCCACGCAGGTGGCCTCCTCCAACTTCCAGCGCCGTCTCCCGGCCTCCTGCACCCTCGCCGGCCTCCTCCTGCGGCATCCCCGCCTCGCCGGCATCTCCCGGCACCTCCCGGCACCCGCATCTCTATTCGCCGGCACGTCCATTCGCTGGCGCAGCAGCTCGCCACCTAGGATTTGGGTCTGTTGGCGCCGCCAGATCCCGCAACAGTTCTGCGGAATCTCCGCCTCTCGTCGCCGGCCCCGCAAATGCGGTTTTCCCGGTGCTAGTTTGGATTTCCCGGCGTTTCATCGACCGGCCCCACTAGTGCGGCATTCCTGGCATTCCGACCATCGACCCGGTTTGAGTGGTTCATCTACTGCGTCCGCGACATCTTCCATCCATCATCCTGCGGGGGAGCTTCGATTGGGAGGGGGAGCAGCAGCCCTTTGCAGCGTTCTTTTTTTTATTTTGTCTGGTTTTGTAATCAAGCTGGGCATGTCCAGCTTGAGGGGGAGTGTTGGTCTCTGTTTTGTTGCTTTATTTTCATTATGTGTCCAAGCTAGGTACACCTAGCTTGAGGGGGAGTGTTGGAGTCTGCATCCCACATCGGACTTGAGGTCCGGTGTGGTTTTTAATATTCATTATAAATACACCCCAAGGGCTCCTTTAGAGAGACACCTTGGGGGTTCGGGTCTCCTATTTTATTCTCCTACACCTAAAATAGAGTCACGGGTAGCGTCGCTCGAATCAGTGTTGAACCGATTGCCACAGGCGCAGGAACGAATGGAGATGAAGATTACTGAAGTGATTCGTCCAGAGGAGTAGCAACGTGATCAAGAAAATCGAATGGAGATACAGTCATCATCAATTGCTTTGTGCGGCAGGTGCATGAGCTTTCTGTTTGTCAAACTGAGTTGGACTGGAAGATGCAAGCAGAAGATGTGCGGAAAGATTCATCGATAAAACGTTCCAAGCAGGAGGAAGTTGTCATGGGACAGATCGAGACAAAACTGGAGCATTCCGTCGATGCAGGAGCTGAACCGAGCTCCAGTACACTCAGGCGAAGAACAGTGAGGGTCTAGATCCAAAGCAGAATTTGGATTGTGAAACGAACACGGAGGAAGAAGGTATGAAGACAAACTTGAGCGCCTTGGCTGGGCATGTAGAGATGCCAACATTTTTCGACGATGATCCAATTGCGTGGATCACGCGAGCAGAGACTTCGTGATCCATAAAACTCAGAACAACTTGTGCATGCCAATAGCTAACTATGCATGGAGGGAATAGTACAGCATTGGATGTTGTCTTTATTGTCGCAATGGTCGAGTCTCTTGTGGGATGAATTGAAGGCTGAACTACTTGGACGGTTTGGAACTGCAAATGTTGCTTTGCATTTACCCGGTTTACAAGAATCGTGGTATATTAGTTTTTTTAGGAGGCTTGCGACCGGAGATCGAAAGTATTGTGGCCACACATGAGCCTCACTGCAAAGCCAGGCTCGTTACTTAGGCAAGAAATGTTGAGCGCGATCTAGTTGTGCAGGGGGTGATCTGCGTCCAAGAAGTGCGGCGGGCAGCGCACGGTTCCAATTTCAGTCGTCTGATAAATACGGGTTTGGTTCGACTGATTTCAGTTCCAACTGGTTCCAGTGTTGAGAGAAAAGAGGTTGTGCAAATCTTTCCAGAACTGAATATGAAGAACGGAGGGCCAAGAGGCTTTGTTTTTCTTGTGGCTCTAAATTTGGTCCAGCGCATAGATGTCCAGAGTAAGGAATGTGGCTAATGGTTTGGGAATGCGTGGAACTTCTAGATGAGTCTGTGGACACAGAGCCAAAAGGAAACCGCATAGTGACTGCCGAGGAAGATATACAATGGGAGATGGCTTGTCGGGCAATTTTTCTTGGAGCTTTAGAGTGTCAGGGTGACCAGGATGCCAAGTCTGTGCTGATGGAAGGCATTGTTGCTGGGGTGCCTATTTTGGTTATTATAGACAGTGGAGCCAGTCACAATTTTGTGTCAACGACTTTATTGGAATTTCTTCAGTTACCTATCACATGCACCAAGTCTTTCGGGGTTCATTTGGAAGATGGACACCACGTGGTGTCTAGTGGGCTGTGTAAGACTTTACAGGTTCAAATAGATGAGGTACAGTTTGAAGTGGATACTGTAAGTTCCGGGCGCAGCAAAAGCGCCTTTAGTGGGTGTTAAATTAAAATTTTCTTTTAATTTAGAGTTGTCCGAAACCCCAAGAAAGGATCTTTCACGTTAAATTTATAATTAATTTATTTAGATCTAGAAGAAATGATTACCTCAATGGATCCTTTCTTCGATGACATTGTTGGTCTTTTGAAAAACCCTTTCGGGTTACCTTCGTTGCACTATAAGGATTCAAGTGTAGAATCTCTTTAACGGTGGCCCACAGGTGCTCCTTTGACCTTCGAGCAACGTCAATTGATTTATAAGTGTTAGCGCGGCGAATCAAATGTCTTGTGTTGTTCTTCTTGATCGCTCCAAGATCCTTTGGGCGTGAAAGAGTTCTTCTTGTTCTTGAGAAAAAGAGATAAGGAATTCAAGAGAGAGAGAAGTTCGTTTTGCACAACGATTCCACTGGAATTGCCCAACTCAAGGCGCACCTTCACCGCCACTTCCACACCAAAGATTTTGGTCCTCTCATCCTTGGCATCGAGGTCTCACTGTCAACAAAAATATGTCCTCGATATCTTGCAGGATGCAGAGTTGAGTCAGGCGACTGCAGTGAACACTCCTCGAGCCTGGGGAACACTCTCTCAATGCCGACTCGGCGCCCTTTCCTCACTCAGAGAGCTACCGTCATCTGATGGGCAAACTCAATTACCTCACCATGACACGATCAGGCATTGTATGCGCTATTGGCAAAGTGAGCCAGTTCATGAAGCATCAGACCAGATCTCAGTGGGATGTTGTCCTCTGCATTGCCAAATACATAAAGAAAGACCCTCATGTGGTCTTCGGTACTCACATCACGCTCATTTGGATTTTGAGGTCTTCTGTGATGCGGACTATGCGGGTTGTCTTGCTACCCGCAAGTCTACTTCTGGATTTGCCGTGTTTTTGGCCGGTAACCTCATCTCATGGCGCAACAAGAAGCAGACTGTCGTCTCCAGATCTAGTGCTAAGCCAGAATACCGTGTCATGGTCACGGTAACCACTAAGATCATCTGGCTTCATAATCTCCTCCATGAGCTTGGTTTCCCAACGCAGACATCTGCTCATATTTGGTGTGACAATCAGGCAGCCACAAAGATTGCATCAAATCTCATATTCCATGAACGGGCGAAGCATATCGAGGTGGACTGTCACTTCACCACCATCTTGAGCAGAACCATATCAGTTTTGGCCATATTCCGACGGCGGATCAGATTGTCGACATCTTTACAAAAGGCCTCCCAGGAGCTCGCCTAGACTCTCTCACTACCAGACCGGGTATTCACAGCCTCCACGGCCCAGCTTGAGGGGGAGTATGTCTGGCCTTGTTCGATGTTGTCTTTTCTTTTTATGGGACTCTTAGTCCAAGCTGGGCATGTTCAGCTTTAGGGGGAGTGTTGGACCCCATTTTAGTATAATGGGTATTTCCGAGTCCCACATTGGAACATCCCGCCTTGTAATTTATTTTACTCATCTATAAAAGAATATCTTCGTCTCAAATTGAGGTAAGGAGAATTCACCATCTACAGTAATAATATTATTACTATTATTTTAACAGTGTGCGTTAACTCGTGCAATGATAAATATTATTTTACTGGCCTGTAAATTATTACTCATCACTGGGCGCGATCTTGGTCTGCTCGAACTCAACATTTATTGAATACTGTTGAAGTCTGCATCCCATATCAAACTTGTGGTCCGATGTGGTCTTTATTATTGATTATAAAATAACCTCAAGGCCTCCCTTAAAGAGGTACCTTGGGTATTCGGTCTCTCCTTTTATCAGTCTACATGGTATCAGAGGGAAACTAATCCAACCCAAGCCCTCCCTCCAATTTTGTTCTCTCCCGTCTAGGGTTTTCCAGGTTTTTTCCCTCCATGGGGGGCGACGGCCTCCATGGCCAGTGAGCTAAGTCCTCCGTCGTCGCCCCCCCTACTGGATCTCCCTCCCTGTCGGCATCTCCCTCCCTGGCGTCCTGACGGCCCGCCCTCCATCTGCGGTTCCCGACCCACCTCCCACCGCGGCTCTCGGCCCCGCTTCCCGTCGCGATTCCATCCCGTCTGTCGCGCTGCAGCACGGCTCCCTCCCGTCAAAGCTCCCGCGATGGCTCCCTCACGGCGCCTCCTGGTCCCGACGAGGGCTCCCCTCCTTTCCCGACGGGCTCCCCCCCTGTGCGTCATCTCCTCCAGTGCGCCAGCTCCCCCTCCAGTGCGTTGCTCCTCTGCAAGGCAGCCCTCCCGCCGGTTTCATCCGCTCCAGTCCTGTGACTCTCATCGTCTGGCACTTTCTTCGACGACCCGCTGCTCCCTCCATGCCGGCCTCCACCTGCGGCAGCCACCACCTCCATGTCGGCCACCTCTTGCGGATTTCTCGGCGCTACGACGTCCGGCACCACTGGTGCGGATTTCCCAGCGCTCCGATGACCGACCCGCCCGTGCGGATTTTCCAACGCTCCCTCATCCAGCACTGCCAGTGCGGTATTCCCGGTGCCTCTGACGACTGGCCCGCCCTGTGCGGTTTTCCCAACGCTCTGTCGCCCGGCACCGCTTGTGTGGCTTAGCAACCAATCTTTTTCAACAGCATCATCCATCTTCTTGAAGGGGAGCAGCACCCATGGCGGTTTATGTTTTCTTCTGTTTTTTCTTGTTTTGTCTTGTTTTGTCATCAAGCTGGGTATGTCCAGCTTGAGGGGGAGTGTTTGCAGCGTCTGTTGATTGCTTTATTTTTCTTTATGTGTCCAAACTAGGTACACCTATCTTGAAGGGGAGTGTTGGAGTCTGCATCCAACATCGGACTTGTGGTTCGATGTAATCTTTATTATTGATTATAAAATAACCTCAATGCCTCCCTTAGAGAGGTGCCTTGAGTATTCGGTCTCTCCTTTTATCATTCTACAAATACCATAATAAATATTTTATTCACTTAAATAAATATTTTATTCACTTAAATAAATATTTTATTCACAGACCAGCGAATAAATATTTATTAAATATTCAATAAAATAAATAAATATATGATATTCACAATCCGGTAAAAAAATATTTATTTAGTTTATACGGTCAATAAAACTTGAATAAAATTATTCATCAATCTTGAAAATAATATTTATTCAATTGATTAAATTCAAAATAGAATTTAATTGAGATCAACAGAAACACTTAGTGTGTAACCCTCTAGGATTCTTTCTCGTTGACAGTAGACGAGTACGCCTAAAGTCCAATATTACTGTCAAACAATGGGTCAAGGCATCCAAGAGAAAGAACTTAATGTCTCAACGTCGACAACCACATATGAATACTCGCTATGTAATACAATCTATTTTTCTCAATATCTCATTAAGCAAGTTACACATTTGTGTCATCAACCTATGTGTTCAATACGTCTTTGTTTGACTATATGAAATAAACGTCGTTGCACCCTGGTCATGAAATTTCATGCGACAGTTATATTTCAATCAAAGGGTCAAGATATCAGTTTTCATGAAGATGGAAGAGACAAATCTTTTTTGACTTATCCATTAACGATGTGTCATTCGTGACGCACTCAAACATACTCTACTTCCCGCCAACATATAGCGTGACGGTTTGGTCAGTAAATCTAAGTGTGCGAGTCATGACATGCATCGATGATAATCTTAAAGTCTAAGGACCATTACGAACACTCATAAATAAAAATATTCGATGACACCAAAACATGCGAAATTCATATCGGCGGGTCTATTCTCATAATCTCTCGACTTGGAAATTACCAAGTGCGAACTTCATAAGATGAAGTGTCATCCGCTTACGAGTACTCACATCTGACAGTATATGTACTATGTGTCCTTTCATAGTACGTTATCCAACTGTAGAAGTAGTTTTAAGAATATCGTCATAACATTTTCCATCATAGCGGGAAACTACTATGCCTTTTTAAATGCGACGGATACTCTAAGACATTATCACACCAATGTTATGTAGAAGAAACAATCAATAAGTGATAATATATTTGAATTGATATTCACATCTATGAATATACATGTAATCTTAAGTCTAAGATTAGTTGGTTATAGGACACCAACTCCAACAGATACATACTTATTTGATACCGTCGAACCATATCTCATTTTGGCCATGGCGTGGCTTGAAACACTTGGCTATGTAACCTCTCATTAGAAGAAAATGACCATAGGCTTTGAATTTAGAGGGAGGCAAGTTACTTTGCAGGGGATACAGCCCAACAGGAAATACCAATAGCTCTGCAATCATTTATGGATGGCAAGAAGTTGCTCACTCAGTTGGTTCGCAGATGTTGATACTGGATTAGTTCTGGACAAGCGGAATGACAAGGAGATGCAGAGATTATTGGAAGGGTTCCATTGAACATTGAAAGAGCCTAGGGGTCTTCCTCTACGGCATAAGGCGGATCATGCCATCCATCTTAAGGAAGCTACTAATCCGGTAAATGTGAGACCCTATCGTGTTGCCCACAGGTTGAAGGATGAATTCGAGCGCCAAATAGATAATCTGTTACATCAGGGTGTGATTCATAGTAGCAAAAGTCCCTATTCAAGCCCGGTAATTTTGGTCAAAAAGAAAGATGGTGGGTGGCACATGTGCGTAGATTATCATGCCTTAAGCAAACTAATGATTCTGGATCGGTTTCTCATTTCAATAATTGATGAATTGTTCAATGCTCGGTCTTTCACTAAATTGGATCTCAAATCGGGTTTCCACCAAGTTTGGGTACGCAAGGAAGATATTAAAAAAATGGTGTTTCACACTCATCAAGATCGTTATGAATACTTAGTAATGCCCTTTGGACTTATGAATGCCCTGACTACTTTTCAAGTTACCATGAACACCATGTTTAAATCTCTACTTCGCAAGTGTCTTGGTTTTCTTTGATGACATTCTAATCTACAGCAATAGTTGGAGAGACTATTTGGAACATTTACACCAGGTTTTCACAATTTTGCAAACCAATACTTTGCATATTAACATAAAAAAATGCTTCTTTGACCGCAGTGTTAGTGGAATATTTAGGGCATCAGATTTCTTTTGAAGGGGTTTCTATGGATCCACGAAAGGTTTCTAGTGTCCAGGGGTGGCTTGTTCCTAAGAATGTTAAAGAGGTTAGAGGTCTTTTAGGCCTTACTGGTTATTATCGCAAGTTTATGAAGAACTATGGTAAGGTAGCTAAGCCGCTCACCGATCTAACAAAAAAGGATAACTTTCGGTGGGGACCTATTGCTCAACAGGCTTTTGATTTTTTTTAACCAGTGCATGGTTTTAGCTCTCGTCCGCTCTTCTTGATTTTTCTATACCCTTTCTTGTGAAATGTGATGCTTCTGATGGGGGAATAAGAGTGGTTCTCATGCAAGGAGGTCGGTTAATAGCCTACTTCAACAAAGCTTTATCTGATTCAAATCTGGCTAGTCTGTTTACGAAAAAGAACGAATGGATTTGGTTCTTTCTATTCACCACTGACAACAATATTTATTGGGGCGACATTTTCTTGTTCATACCAATCACAAGAGTCTTAAGCATTTGTTAAGTCAACGGATAACATCCATGGACCAACATTGCTCGCAGGCAAAGCTTTTAGGCTACAATTTTGAGATGCTCTACAAGCTCGTCAGTACTAATAGAGTTGTTGATGCTCTTTCCAATGTGGGGGTGACAAGGAGCTTCGGTTCGCGGTTTCAGAACCCTATGGGGTTGCAGTGGGTCAAACGAGAGGTTCACACTGATCCCGATTTGCACCCCCTCGTCATAGCTTTAGAAAATCATTTAGGCGCTCCTATTGGCTATACCTAGCATAACCACATGCTTTTCTTTCATGGGTGATTGGTACTGTCCAAGAACTCTATCCTCATTCCAAACCTACTCCATTATTACCATGCCACTGCAGCAGGGGAGTATAAGGAGTTTTTAAAAACATACAAATGATTGGAAGGGTATGACGCGTACAGTGATGACCTTTGTTCGAAATTGTGACATTTGTCAATGCCGCAAATATCAGACATTAAGCCCGGATGGTTTGTTATGGCCCCTCCAGATTCCAGATTTGATATGGGACGAAATTTCTATGGATTTCATTTCCGGACTACCAAAGTCTCAAGGTTATGATGTTATCTTGGTTGTTGTGGATCGTCTCACTAAGTACGCACAATTCCTACCTTTAAGGCGTCCCTATACAGCCAAAGATGTGGCAGCCCTCTCCATGAAAGAAATTGTCCGCCTTCATGGTATGCCTACTGCCATTGTCAACGATCGCGATCCTTTGTTCACCAGTTTGTTATGGCGCGAGTTATTTCAACTACACGACACTAAACTGAAGATGAGTTCTTCCTACCATCCTCAAACGAATAGTCAAACTGAAGTTGTAAATCACAGCCACGAGATCTATTTGCGTTGTTTTTCATCCCATCACCCTCGACAGTGGGTTCGTTGGCTCCCTTGGGCTGAATTTTCCTATCCTCTTTCCATGTGTTCACAGGTCAGACACCATTTGTTATTGTTTAACAGCTTCCTGCTTTGCCACACTATTCTCGAGGAGAGACATCTCTCGAAGTCCTCAATTCTGCTTTAGTGGATCGGAATGAGGTCCTTCAAAAGCTCTGAACCCATTTATTGACTCAATGATCTATGTAGTGTACAGAAAACAAGAAAAGGCGTTTCGTTGTTTTTCAGTTGGGTGATTTGGTTCTTGTTGAGCTCGAATCTCTTACTTCTAAGTTTTCTTCTTCCTCCATTTGTCCAAAACTTGTTGCACGCTATTATAGTCCTTTTCCTGTTGTGACCAAGGTTGGCACAGTTGCTTATCACCTTGATCTTCCGCCCACTCGTTGTATACATCCGGTTTTTCATGTCTCCCAACTTAAGTTGGCTGTTGGGGATCTTGCTGCCACAAGAGTTTTTAGACAGTGCAGCAAATCTGGTTCTTCCCGAATCTGTTCTCAACACCAAAAGTCATGGCTCTGATTTTCAGTGGTTAATTAAATGAAGTGGTCACCCTGTGGAGGATACTACTTGGGAAAATGCACCTTTGCTTCATGCTCAATTTCCTTATTTTCACTTTGAGGACAATGTGGATTTTCAGGGAGACGGAGTTGATAGGGTTGTCAGGGGTACTTAAAACTTATTCCAGGAGACATACACATGCTCGCGTGGTAAAGGGGTAGTTTGGTAATTGTGTTGTTTTTGAACTATAAGTGATACTCTGTTTGAAGTATCGGGGACGATTTTTAGAGATTAGAAGCAGCTCGGTGAGGTTGCTGGAGGCGGCGTCCTTGGCTGCTAGAGATTCAACCAGGAGAGTTCTTTGATTTCTTTTCTTGCATAGATTACTTTGATTCAAGTACTCTGTAAGTCTATTTCAGATTGTTCGACACATTTTTCTAAAGAAATAAACTAGAAACTACGTGAATTCTATCAAAGGACCTCCATCATTCAGGTTAAATTCCACCACGAGTCGGTGGAACTCAAAAATAAACCGAAACCTAGGAGATGAGTAATCGGAAAAGAAAGATGGAATAGGGGAGAGTGGTACAAACCTGAACATGTTACTGTAAGGAGGATAAAGGGAATACAACTGACCATAATTGAATATTCTAAAAGGGGGCAGGTTGGCCACATAAGGGATGAGGTAGTTATAAAAGGGGGAGCGGAGTAGAGACAAGGGAGGGAATTCTGTTAAGAGGAATGGGCCATTGCGCTAGGGACTTCGGTCGTTAGGCTTGGGCGGGAGTGTTGTTACGTCTCTCGAGTCTTCTTATTCCTTCTTCTTCATTCTTCTTCATTCTTCTTCTTCACCTCTTCGTCTGTAATTCTGGTTCTCTTACGGCAATACATGAAAAATCGCCTTTTTTGGTGCCTCTGCCAGTGTGGGTTCTATCATTTGGTCCAACCTGCAGCCGGTGCGTGCAATCGGGACTCCATCAGCGGTAACGCACGCTCCAGATATCATTCAAAGGAGACGCACTCGGTTCGCATTTGACGGTCTGGTGCGGGACGACGCTCACGCACACTACAGGTTTTCTTCACACTATATGTAGCACGCTTTGCAAACTTTCGTTCAACAGCGCAACGTTTTGCCAAAAATCGTCTAGCAGCAGTGTGTTTTAGCAGGACTTGATTGGAGAAGACTCGCTTGGCTAGGACTCGTTCAAGCAGTCGCACGATAGGAGAAGTCGTGCATGACTGGACGTGCACAGTGTCGCAACTTCGTCTCTGTTCGACGAAGGCGTGTCCCGTAGGATAGCTTTTGGAGGGCGCTCCTAGTCAGCATGCGCCCGATGCTCAAGCTCGGACTTTGGCTCAACGGAGGCCCGCACGACCGATTCGCGCTCCATGGAGGACGCACCGTCGGTTTTCATCGGAAGCAACTTGCGCACGGGTTGCATCTATGTTGGTGCGCACTACAGGAGATAAATGTTGTAGAATTTTACTTCCAGGCGAAGGCGTGTTGCAGGAATCACTCGCACAAGAGGAGGCGTAAGGCCTGTCGACGATCCTATTTTTCTCGCCTGACAGAGAGCGTTACCAAGTCCAGGGGCGCAGGCGCACGGAAAAAAAAAACAAGAGCGATTTTTGTGTTGGAGCAGTACACTTGCCGCGTGTGCACGGCAATGGACGACGCACTACAGAAACTTTGACGACTCAATGCGGACCTGTTGCAAAACCAGCAAACATGGGAGCACAAATGGGCACAGCACAAGCAAGAGGAAGCCGACTTCTGAAAGGTACTTCTTCGATGGATGGGTCACCGAGAGGAGCCGCAGCAGCATGAGGAGCCTGACGCAGCTGCTCTCTTCAGCCAGGCACAGGAGCAGCACACGGATTCGCCTGCAAATTTTTTTGGCAATGTACCAGACAAAGACAAAAGTTCGAAAGAGACACATGCAACTTGTACACCAGGAGCATCTACCTTGACCGCATCCTTGCCAGCAATGATAATTGGCAACACAGAACAGAAGTCATCTCCAATGTGTTTAAGAAAACGATTTGGAGGAGAGTGGCCGCTTGCAGCAGCCTGGTTTTCGTTCAAGCCGCCTGAGACACAACCAGCAGCATATGGTGCGACGACAGAGTAGGGATGCTGCACAGGGGACCTGTCGACAGCGCTCAATCGAGCTGGAGGGGTGCGAGATGCAGTTCTGCCCAACGGGCGAGTCGAACTGTCAGAGTTTAATAACAGTGATCCACACAACTATTTTGAGCGGGATGAGGGCACTTAGAGGCAACCCTCGTAGCATAATTGGCCGCAACACACACGATCGGCCCACAGCGCAAGAAGAGCCATATGGGAGATTGCCTAAAGAGTAGGTGAAGACGGGATGCATCACCATCAGTTTCTCTGGAACCATAAATCGGGAAGGACCGCATCTAGCAAATTGCTTGGAGACTGTGAAGAAAGGGGGGGACCACAATGAGTTTTTTTTTCCTCAGTCTTGAGGACAATACTGATTTTCAAGATGGTGTGAGTGATAGAGACATGAACATATTATTACAAGGGGATAAAGGGAATACAAGTGGCTATAATTGAATATTCTAGAAGGGGGCAGGTTGACCACGTGAGGGATAAGGGAAAAGGGGGAGCTGAAGAGAGATAAGGGAGGGAATTCTGTTGAGAGGAATCTGCCACTGCGCTTGGGAATTCAGCCGTTAAGCTTGGACGAGAGTGTTGTTATGTCTCTCGAGTCTTCTTCTTCCTTCTTTATTCTTTTTCTTCACCAATTCATCTGTAATTCTGGTTCTCCTACGACAATACATACAAATTCGTCTTTTTTGGTGCCTCTATCATTGTGGGTTCTATCAAAGAGAAAGGCATTAGACGAAGCTTACCTTTGATTCAGTGATGAAACACCTTCCTAGAATCCATAGTTTGAGGGAGGTTGAAGGAGGGGATGAAGAAACCCAAATAGAGCCAAGAAGAAGCCTCTCAGGTATATTCAAAAGGCAATGCGGGTACTGTTGTTTCGTGTGGTAACATCCAACGAGAACAATGTGCATCAAAGTGTTGAATAGTCAACATTGTGCATACGTCGAGTAGCACATGTGACACGCCGCATCTAGTAGAGTTATCAGGGCATCCATAGAGTATTGTGCATATGTCCAGTAACTCAAAATTTGATTTTGTAAAGTAACAAAATCAGGAGATACATAGGAGACTATCCACAGTCAAGAAGTGTACTCAAGCAACATATAGTAGACTTGATAGGGAGGAGGGGTTGGGTGCTATTGCAGCGTAAGTGTTGGGGGATGTTGTGTGTTACGATAGGGGTGGGTCTTTAATAAACTTCTAGGGGCAGTGTTGTCATTTTCCATAGGTAGTTGTTCGGGGTAGTTATAGATGGGATTAAATAAGGGCAAGGTTGTACTTTCGACTGCCAAGGTTGTTGGGGCTGGTTGGGGTTAATAAATAAGGCAGAGGATAATGGGTGGGGGACACGTATTTTTGGGAGTCTGGCTTTTAGTGGAAGCGACCAGAGGATTATGCCTCGGGCCCAGGGAGCAGCGCCTCTCAAGGATTTCTCCTCCCCATTTCTTCATCATTTTATTCTTATTCCCTAATTCTACTGTAATCCAGTATGCTGAAGCTTATAGAAACTGTTGATTTTCTTCTCTCTCAATTGATTCCTATCAATTGGTACTTTCATTGAGAGATGGTTGAGAGAGAATTCTTAAACTGGAGATTTGGAGGACTCAGGACGCAGCAGAACCAGGTACATGCAGAACAGAGGAAATTGTGGCAGCAAGATGACTCACACTAGAGGGACGCACCAGACGAAGAAGCTCTGGTTCGTGCAGTTTAGTTGAGGTGGTCGCAGCAAGCAAAACAACTTCTTAAAAACGCTGATTTCGATACATCTAGCATCAGAGGCGAACAATATGTAGCAGTGGAGACACAATTGTAGAAGTTATAGGAGAAAATGCGCTGCAGTGGGAAAAAAAGGCAAAAACAACCGAAGAAGCTGAGCCGATTTACAGAGGTGGACACAGAGTACAAATGCAGCAGGTCATACGCTTAGGAAGGGAGAGAAAAAACGGACGCAGCAGTGGTGAACACAATGACGCGCACCAGATACCACACCTTCTTGATTGTGACTCTGTTGGATTGGTGTTGCCCGATCCGGTTGGGCCGAATGCTTGTGGCTTGCAACTGTCGCGGGTCGAGCTCTGCGGTGAGCTCGTTGGGGGTTGGAGGGGGCAACGCGCCCTTGCTCTGGGGGCCCGGGGGCCGAAGGTCCCCGGCCCAATTTTTCTGGCGTTGTAGCAATGCTGACCACTGTAGCAGAGCCGACCGACCGACACCGACAGGCACTGTAGTGGTGCGGACTTCGGAGTCAACTTCACTGTAGCACTTTTGAATTCCAGTCGGCAGTCACTGTAGCGCTTTTGACAAAACTGGCCGTCGATCACTGTTGCAACGCGGACTTACTATTTCGGAACAGTGGACCGTCTTCTTCATATGTAGCCCATTTCGGGCTAGGGTTTACTACTGAAAAGACCCTCTGTAATTTGTGCTCCCGAATAGTGAAATTTTGCCTCTCCCGTGGACGTAGGGATTATTCCCGAACCACGTAAATCGTTGTGTCCTTTGCTTTCTTTCTTTCGTTTTTCTCATTTCTGTCGTTGTGTCTCCCGGCGATTCCGCAACAGACTCTTCTCAAATGAAGGCAGCGGTAAGGTCCGACTCACAACAGGATTCTAGAACAGAAGACTCTTGTAGTGTTGGAGGCAGCAACCGGCAACCGGCGTCTGGTGATCGTATCATGGAGTTGAAAACAAAGGACCTGATGCCTAAGATCTGGAAGAATCTGGCTAAGCTGAAAAGAAGTCTGGAGGAGTGCAGCAGACAGAAGAAGATACTGGATTTCTCTAAACAAGATCCCGAGAATTGGATCATGGAAGCAGAGGCTTATTTTTCATTCCGTCAAATGCCGGAAAAGTTGAAGGTACCAATGGCAGAATTAAGTATGCAAGGTACAGCATGGGTTTGGAATTTCTTGTTGGAACCGACTAAGAATGGGCTTACTTGGACTCAATTCAAAGAAAAGTTGCTTAGGAGATTTGGATGTGCGGCAGTAGAAGAATCGGTGGCCCAGCTTGTGCAGGAACAAGCTGAGAGTACTGCTCAGAATGAAAGTTGGGGAAAATCAGTTGTAGATGTGGATGTTGGAAGTAGTTTGCAACTTGTAGTTAAAAGAAGTGGTCCGGGAAGAATGACAAAACCATAGGATGGGGGAAAGCGAGCTGGAGCAGTGGAAAGCAGGATAGCTTCTCATTTGAGTTTGGCTGAACGCTTTGATCGGAAGGTGGAACTTTGTCCAGTCCTGGTATGTGCAGAAGAAGTAGGGCTACTACTGTGAGAGGTGTTGTAGACTTTGCAGGTACCACTACCTGTGGTACAGGGGCAGGCTCCAATACCTATGGTACATAGCGTGATTAGAGCAGGCAGTTTGACATATCCGGCCAAGGTGTCTGGACCTGGTTTGCCAGCATAAAATGACAAGCGGACGTGGGTGAGGGGGACGGAGTAGGCAGCTCAAAAACAGAGGCAGAAGACGGTGGGTTGTGTCAAGAAGAACAGGCAGAACAACATGCGTTCTCCACCCAAGTAGATGCGGTTGTTGTAGATGTCGGGGGCCATAAAGAACCTCTGCATCGAAAAGAGATTAACAGAGGGAGGACGAACTGTTCGTGGGCAGCACCTCCAAAGCTACAAAAGCCATCCCGAAAAAAATCACCTTGTTGAGGACAAGGTGGTTTTCAGGTGGGTGGGAATGATAGGGAGGGGTTGGGTGCAATTGCAGCGTAAGTGTCGGGGGCTGCTGTGCATTAGGATAGGAAAGGGTCTTTAATAAACTGCCAGAGGCAATGTTGTCAGGGGCAATGTTGTCAGGGGCAGTGTTGTCAGGGGCAGTGTTGTCAGGGGCAGTGTTGTCATTTGCCATAGGTAGTTGTTGGGAGTAGTTATAGATGGGATTAAATAAGGGCAGAGTTGCCACTGCTAAGGTTGTTGGGGCTGGGTAATAAATAGAGCAGAGGATAATGGGTGGGGGACACGTATTTTTGGGAGTCTGGCTACCGGTGGGAGCAACCAGAGGATTAGGCCTCGACCCAAGAAGCACCGCCTCTCAGGGATTTCTCCACCCCATTTCTTCTTCATTTTATTCTTCTTCCCTAATTCTACTGTAATCCAGTACGCTGAAGCTTATAAAAACTGTTGATTTTCTTCTCTCTCCCAATTGATTCCTATCAAGACTCAGAATCAAAATGTCAATTCAAGTGCAAAATGCTAAGCATGGCGCATTCTCACTTTATAGATATATATTTTTCAAACACAATGCAAAACTCAAATAAACAAGTGATGTTAAATTATCACAAATACAATTTGCGGTTAGAATTTTTATAATATAATATCACATCCAATGATCATTTCACAAGCTTTTGCATTCAATTATTAATATAAAAACATCATTTAAAAAAATAATATATTATCATGGGAAACAATACAAATAAAGTGACATTATTGTTGTATCAAATAATTCACAACAATCCAATCACTATCACTAATTAGACTCAGAACAACAAAACGGGCAACAATTAGGATGATGCCCACTAAAAACCTCCATTTTGATACACCTCCATGCATCTTGAACTCGTGTGGTTCCTCACTTTGCCCTCAAAGAGACTACAAAAACAAAAAAGAAAACACATATAATAATGCAATATGCAAAACCGTAACCAATTAAGCATCTGTTTGATATTACTTGCTGAAAAAATTGGATAAGTGATGTTCTCTTTCTGAAAAAACACTTGACGAGAAATCTATTTAAATAAGCAACAGAAAACAGTATTTCAATAAATGTTGTCAAACAGGCCCTTAAACCAAAACAATAGTTCAATTTCGAAAGTCATTGGGACCGGCCCTTGCAGTCCGGTCACCATTGTTGCAATACCCACATGAATCCAAAGCACGAGGGCGATGACTTAGACAGTGACTGATTCTACATTCGGTCCATCCCAGCCGTCGCTCGAAAGCCAGCACCCCCATGTGCATGATCCGAACGTCCACATGGGCAATCCTTGCACAAGCACGGAGCAATATATAATAATCCGCATGAGCAACGTAAGTCAATGAACCGTCAGCCTTCTTCCTGTTATAGTGCAAGTAATCGAATCTCTTCACATTGACACGTGGAGGGATGTAACAGAACCGGTTCTCTTCCATGTCAGATCTCAGCCGCCGGATCGCCACCTCCTTGGAATCCAAGTTGGAATCCTGACCATTGGACCAGGGGTTGTATTCTGAATCATGGCTGCAGCTCTGCTGATCTGCAGAGGAGATCTCGAGATTCAAGTTGCTTCCATTGTTTTTCATTTCCTGAGTTCCTTCGGGGGATTGATCATCGTCCCTCGGTCTCTTTCGGCTTAAGATGCTGTCGGAACCAGCCTCACTGCCTTCCACAGGAAGAGAGTCCTAAAATGAGAGACATCGAAACATTAATCGAGCGGCTTCAATTCAACTATTGAGGATCCGTTTGATAGCACTTGTCACTTAGGATAACCGGTTTGAAAAAAAAAAATCAATAAGGCCCCGTTTGGTTCCATTTCATAAATTGAATGGAATGAAATAGGATGATGGAATGATGTTTGATGCAATGGGATCGTGTAAACCATCATACTATTTGGTACGCAAGGTATAAAAGATGATAAATTTTGAAAAAACGTTTGGTTGAACCATATAAATGTGGGAATGAAATGAACTTTTAACCAAAAAGGCATTTCTCTATATTAAAAGAATTGGAAACGGAATTGATGTTCATATTATTATCATATTTGTGAAAGCAATTTAGTCATTAAAAATCAGAATCCTTTTACATGGATTATTTGAAGGAATCTGAATTCCTTAAAATGTGATAATAGAAACTCCATCTAGAGCATCCACATTCCATGAATTTTATCTTTAATGATGTCTATTCAGTTGGCCAGGATGAATTCCCAAGAAAATCATGATTACCAGATATTAAGGAATCGGGATTAGGATTGAAGGAATTTGAATTCTTTAGGTTGAAAACATTTAAAAATTGTTGGAGTCTGTATCCCACATTGGACTTGTGGTCCGATGTGGAGTTTATCATTCATTATAAAAGAACGCCTCCTCCTCACTTTGAGGTAAGGAGGCAGGGGGGGTTTCCCATTCTACATGGTATCAGAGGGATTTACTCCCGACCCTCCCTCCCTAATTATTATTTTCTTTTTTCTCCGATCAGCCTTTAGGGTTTTCCCCGTCCGGGGGGCGGCGGCTCCAATCCAAATAGACGCCGCCCCACCCTCCCTCCGCTGCTCCTCCCGGTCGCGCAGGACCTCAGTCGCGGCGCCTTCCCCTCCGGCGCGCGCTACTCCTGCGAGCGAGCCCTTCCAATCCGGCGGGCTTCCTTCCCCGGCGTCTCCTCCGGCTCGCGCTCCTCCTGCGCACGACCCCTCCCTGTGGCGGATCTCTCCCGGCGCCAGGCCCCGCCTTCACTGCAGCTTCCCTCGCGCCGGCTTCCCTCGCGCCGGCTCCCGGTGAAACTCCCGGCCCTCTCTCTCCTGCCCGGCTCCCGGCGAGCCTCCCGGCCCCCAGCTTCAGGCGCGGCTCCCGGCGACTCCTCCGGCCGGCCCGGCGACTCCTCCCTGCTACGGTTTCACCGTTTTCTATTTCCCCCGGGGGGCGGCGGCCTCCATGGTCAGCTTGCCATAAGTTTTCTATCGTCGCCCTCCCTCCCGACAGTCGGCGACCACTGCGGCTTTCTCCCAGGCTGCGGCCCTCCAGCTGCGCTCCTCCAAGGCAGTCTCCTTCGTCCGCTCCCGCCGGCGCGACTCCCGGTTGTGCGCACCGGCCCCGTCAACCCGGGCGCGACCCTATGTCGTGGCCCGCCTCCTCAACTTCTCCCACATCCCCGGCGGTCTTTCTGGATCCCATAACTGTCGGCGGCTCTCATCCTCATCTTCTGGCGCGACTCCCGGCTTCCTGCGTGTGACTCCATCCGCGCGGCTCCCTCCATCCCCGGCGAATCTCCCTCCTGTTCGGCGACCCCTCTCCGGCAGCCAGCCGGCTCCAGTTTCTCCCAGCGGCTGCCCTGCTTCAAGTTTCGGCTCTCCGGCACCTCCTGCGGCATCCCCGCCTCGCCGGCGTCTCCCGACGACTCCCGGCACCCGCATCTCTATCCGCCGGCACGCCCATTCGCTGGTGCAGCAGCTCGACCACTTAGGATTTGGGCCCGTTGGCGCCGCCAGATCCCGCAACAATTCTGCGGAATCCCCGCCTCTCGTCGTCGGCCCCGCAAATGCGGTTTTCCCGGTGTTAGTTTGGATTTCCCAGCGTTTCATCGACCGGCCCCACTAGTGCGGCATTCTTGGCGTTCCGTCAACCGACCCTGTCTCTGTGTGGTTCATCTGCTGCGTCCGCGACATCATCCATCCATCATCCTGCGCAGGAAGCTTCGATCGTGAGGGGGAGCCGCAGCCTTGCAGCTTTATCTCTTATTCTGTTTTGTCTTGTTTTGTCGTCAAGCTGGGTATGTCCAGCTTGAGGGGGAGTGTTTGCAGCATCTTTTGCTTGCTTTTTTTTTCTTTTTGTGTCCAAGCAAGGTACACCTAGCTTGAGGGGGAGTGTTGGAGTCTGTATCCCACATCGGACTTGCGGTCCGATGTGGAGTTTATCATTCATTATAAAAGAACGTCTCCTCCTCACTTTGAGGTAAGGAGGCAAGGGGGTTTTCCCATTCTACAAAAATGATAAAATAAAACAAAATAAAATTGATAAGTGCTTTAATATGAGTGTTTGCTTATTGAAAAAATGTTTCCCTGCCACTTAAATGGTTTTCTTCACAAATTTAAGTGCAAGTATTTATATTATTGATATTTGTGAAAGTGGAAATCTCCTTACCTCAAGGTGAGGCGGAGGCCTACTTTTATAGATTGAGAAAACGGAATACATACACGAGTATTCCAATGTGGAACTCGGAAATACCCAAAATAATAAAATAATAAAATAGGGTTTACTCCCCCTCAAGCTAGACATGCCCAAGCTTGGACGACGAGTTCCACAAAAAAGAAAGATGACATCAGACAAGACCAGTCACACTTCTCCTTAATCTGGGTCGCAGATGTTGTGGATGCCCAGCTTGGAAATGAGCGAGGCCAAACGAGCCCCTGGGAGGCCTTTGGTGAAGATGTCGGCAAGCTGGTCCATCATCGGGATGTGGCTAAAGCTGACATCATTGTGCTTCAGGTGGTGGCGAAGAAAGTGGCAATCCACCTCAATATGCTTTGTGCGTTCATGGAAGACGGGATTCGAAGTAATCTTGGTGGCGGTCTGGTTGTCACACCAAATGTGAGCATATGTCTGCGGAGGAAAGCCAAACTTCTAGAGAAGATGTCGAAGCCAAATGATCTCCGTGGCGACGGTGGCCAGGGCACGGTACTCGGACTCCACACTGGATCGGGAGACTACAGTCTGTTTCTTGCTGCGCCAAGAGATGAGGTTGCTTTCTGTTAAATCCTTTTTTCTATTATTCTGTGTATTTCCGAGCCCTACATCGGAATACTCCTGTATGTATTCTGTATTCTCAATCTATAAAAGTAGGTCTCCGCCTCACCTTGAGGTAAGGAGTTTTCCTCTCTACATGGTATCAGAGGGAATATAATCCTGAACCCTCCCTCTAGACTTTTTTCTCCCCTCGGGTCTGCCCTACGTGACCACCCTCCTCCCTCCAGCTCTGTCCCCAGCAGCTCCCATCCTCGGCGGCTCCCATCCCCGGCGGCTCCCTTTCGCGGCACCCTCCGGCGTCGACCCAGTGTCATCCCTCCATCGCGACGCCTCCCCGCGTCCCTCACGGCTCCCTACGCCGCTTCCTCGTGCAACAGCCCCGCCCTCCCAGCGCGACGGCCCCACCCTCCCAGCGCGCTCAGCCGGCCTCGTCCAAGCGCGCTCCATCACGAAGGTCCCGCCCTCTATCGCGACGGCCCCGCCCTCCTCGCGCGACGGCCGCGCCCACCCAGCGCGCGACTCCCGGCGCCCTCGTCCAAGCGCGCTCGGCCGGCCTCGCCGCGCTGCTCCCTGGCGACTTCGCCCGACGGTCCTCCACGTCGTCTCCCTTTCCAGCGGATCCCTTCCGGCACCCTCCCGTGATCCCGACGTCCACGTCGGCCTCCCCCCCCCCCCCCCTTCCGTTGTCGGCCCCTCCTGGCGCATACATCCCAGCGCTCTCTTTTTTTTTCCAGCCGCGGCTCCCTCCAGGCGAACCGGTCCAGGCAAACCGGTCCAAGCGAACCGGTCCAGGCGAACCGGCTCCCTCCAGGCGAACCAGCATCCTCCCGGCTCTTCCTGCGCCCCTCCCGGTGTCCGCTGCATCTCGTGGCTCCACACACTGCCCGACATTACGACTTCCCGGCTTCCACCTGCCCCGCCTTCTACCGGCCGCGTCTCGTGGCATCCTGCTACTTCTGACCTCTTCGGTGGTTGTCCCCCGCCTCCATGGCAGCCTCTTCGACTCTGCACCAGATGATCACCGCCTCCACCCGCCTCGTCGATGAGCGGCTCAACGCCACCAACTTCTCCATTTGGCGGAAGACTGTTTCGAGGTCCCTGACAGGAATGGACCTGAATTCTCACCTGGAGGATCCTCCACCGGCATCGACTGATCTCGACTACCGTCCATGGAATCTTGCTGATAGCAAGATCTTCACCTTGCTGGTCAACTTCATGGATCGCTCAGTCAAGGAACTCTGGGATTCCTTGCACATCATGTATTCTGAGACCAACAATTTGGCTCGGGTCTCCGACATTCTTCAGCGATTGTCGCTCCTTCACCGGCATGATCGGCCTTTCACGGCCTATTTTATGGAATGGAAAGGTCTTCGCGATGAATTGCAAGAGTTGTGGCCTGTACCCCAGACACCGGCGGCCGCTCAGACTCAGAGGGGCCAACTTTGCATCTTCAATCTTCTCAATGGCCTCGCCCCTGAGTATGCCACGACAGCTACTGAGATGCTTGTCAGCCCTTCTACGCTGAATATACCACAGGTTTATCATCGCCTGGGCAAGGCCCAACAGGCTCTTCCCCCGACCACCCCCATCTTCGACCACTCAGCTCTCGTCGGGCGTGGCGGTGGCCGCTCAGGCACTCGTGGTCGTGGCCGTATGGAGGGTCGTCCACGTCCCCTCTGTCAACATTGTGGCAAGCTCAGCCACCTGATTGATCGATATTGGGTACTTCATGGGCGCACATCTCAGCACCTGCGGCAGGGTCAGACGGCGGTCCAGAAGGCTTCCTCCTCAGTCGTCACTCTCCCACCATCTCTGGACCTGTCTATGGCGGACATCCGGCTAAGTCATGATCCTCGGACCCCTACCGGACCTGGTCCATCTTCGGCTTCTCTAGCCCATTCAGCTGTTTTCGCCGCATTTGTCGGTCGTCGCTCCCCTGCCTAAATGCTCGACTCAGGTGCCTCTGACCACCTCACCGGTGATGCTGGTATGTTGACCTCCTACCGTCCTTATACCAGTCCATCAGCCATCACCGTCGCTGATGGCTCTACTATCCCCATTGCGGGTTTCGGTGCATGCTCCCTGACGTCATCACTTCGCTTGCCCTCTGTGGCACATGTGCCCCGCAGTCCCTTTAATCTTCTTTCCATCAGTAAGCTCACAAAAGATTTTGACTGTGCTGCCATATTTACCTCCTCTGCTGTTGTTTTTCAAGAGCATACTACGAATCGGGAACTTGGTAGAGGCCAGCTTCGGGACGGGGTCTACATGTTTGATGGACCGGTACCCGTCGCCTGCACATCTATCTCTGCTCGCGCCTTGGATCTTCATTCCCGGTTGGGATATCCCCCCGCCTCCACCATTCATCAGCTTTATCCAGATTTCAGACAGCATATTTCTTTTCATTGTGAGTCTTGTACTTTTGCGAAACATCATCGCACTTCATACATTCCTCGAGTGGATACAAGGGCTTCCAAACCTTTTGATCTGGTTCATTCCGACGTTTGGGGTCCCTATACCATCTCGAGTCATTTGGGGTATCAATATTATACATCTTTCATTGATGATTTTTCGCGAATGACTTGGCTATACCTCCTTCGAGAACGCTCCGAATTATTTTCCGCATTTCAGACATTTTACAATGAAATTCATAACCAATTTTTTACTTCAGTTAAATGTCTCCGCTCGGACAGTGGGCGTGAGTACCTCTCCACTCCTTTTCGGCACTTTCTCCAGGCGAAAGGCATCATTCATCAGACCTCCTGTCCTGATACACCCCAGCAGAATAGAGTGGTCGAGCGGAAACACCGCCATATTTTGGAGACTGCTCGTGCCCTCCTCTTCCACCGACAGGTGCCTCTGCATTTTTGAAAAGATGCGATACTCACTGCTACCTACCTTATAAACCGCATTCCTTCTTCTATTCTTCAGGGAGAGACTCCTTTTCGGGCTCTGTTCTCTTCTCTCCCTCCTCACTCCCTTCCGCTTCGAGTGTTTGGATGCCTATGTTATGTTCGAGACACACGTCCCGGACTCTCCAAACTTTCTCTCAAATCCCTCTGGTGCATCTTCCTTGGCTATTCCCGCACTCAACACGGATATCGCTGCTACTCACCGAACCTCCGGAGGTATGTCATCTCTGCTGACGTCTCATTTGTTGAGAGCTCTCCGTTCTCTCTTCCCTCTCCTCATCCTGACTCAGCCATCGATGATTCTCTTCCTCTCCTCATCCACCCTCCTCCAGTGTCTCCCCATGCTGCTGGTGACACCCATTTTGGTAGGGTCTACTCACGTCGTTCATCACCGAACCTCCGGAGGTATGTCATCTCTGTTGACGTCTCATTTGTTGAGAGCTCACCGTTCTCTCTTCCCTCTCCTCATCCTGACTCAGCTATCGATGATTGTCTTCCTCTCCTCATCCACCCTCCTCCAGTGTCTCCCCCTGTTGCTGTTGACACCCATTTTGGTAGGGTCTACTCACGTCGTCCATCACCTGTATCCCCCGTCTTGGCCAATGACACGGTCGTTCCCGCTTCGTCCGATGCTCCTGCCTCGGCACCAGAGGACTTGCCCATAACCCTCCGGAAAAGTATTCGCTCTTGCTAGAGTACTCCTCTATTTGTATCTTCCTACAGGGGTCTGTCATCTCTGGAGACAGTTTCTATTCCTCGCACCGTGGGTGATGCAAAATCTCACCCGGGATGGCTAGCCGCAATGCGGGATGAGTTGCAGGCCTTGGAAGAAAACCATACTTGGGATCTTGTCCCCTTTCTAGCAGGCAAACAGGCGGTTGGCTGCAAATGGATTTACACAGTCAGGCTGAATCCCGATGGCACTCTCCATCGACTCAAAGCCCGCCTTGTGGCCAAGGTCTTCGCCCAGACTTACGGTATTGACTATTTTGATACCTTCTCTCCAGTTGTCAAGATGGTCTTCGTTCGGTTATTCATCTCTCTGGCAGCTCATCATCGTTGGGCTCTTCATCAATCGGATGTCAAAAATGCATTCCTTCATGGATTTCTTGAGGAAGAGGTTTATCTGTCTCAGCCCCCCGGTTTTTGTGCCTCTGGTGCCGAGTCTCAAATTTGTCGACTCTGTCGCTCTCTTTACGGCCTCAAGCAGTCTCCTCGTGCTTGGTTCGACTGCTTCAGCACTATCGTCACCGACTTTGGGCTCTCTCGCAGCACGAAAGACCACACTGTGTTCTACAGGACGACCTTCGTTGGTTGCATCCTATTAGTAGTTTATGTGGATGATATCATCATCACCGGCAGCGACAGTGACGGCATCACCCACCTCATGGGGCATCTTCACCAGCACTTTCACACTAAGGATCTCGATCCTCTCACATACTTCCTAGGCATCGAGGTATCCTATTCTTCGGACACCATTTCCCTATGCCAACGGAAATATGCATTGGATATTCTACAGGATGATGGGCTGACACAGGCCACTGCTGTCGACACTCCTCTGGAGCCTGAGTAACGGTCTCTTTATGACTCCTCTGAACCGTATTCACACCCAGAGCGGTACCGTCGACTAGTGGGCAAACTCAATTATCTTACCATGACTCGTCCCAACATTGTTTGCGTTGTCGGCAAAGTGAGCCAATTTATGGAGCATCCAACCACCTCTCATTGGGATGTTGTCCTCCGCATCGCCAAATACATCAAGCGAGATCCTGTCTGTGGTCTTCGCTACTCCCAGCATGCTCATCTCAATATTGAGGCCTTTTGTGATGCAGATTATGTTGGTTGTCTTGCTACACGTAGATCAACTTCTGGGTTTGTCGTATTCTTGGCAGGCAACCTCATCTCCTGGCACAGCAAGAAACAGACGGTCGTCTCCCGCTCCAGTGCGGAATCCAAGTACCGTGTCATGGTCACCGTCACCACGGAGATCATTTGGCTTCGCCATCTCCTCCGGGAGTTTGGCTTTCCTCCGCAGACATCTGCTCACATATAGTGTGACAATCAGGCAACCACCAAGATAGCTTCGAATCTCGTCTTCCATGAACGCACGAAACATATTGAGGTGGACTGCCACTTTCTTCGCCACCACCTGTAGCATGATCACGTCAGCTTTAGTAACATCCCAACGGCGGACCAGCTTGCCGACATCTTCACCAAAGGCCTCCCAGGGGCTCGTCTAGCCTCGCTCAGTTCCAAGCTAGGCATCCACAGCATCTGCCGCCCAACTTGAAGGGGAGTATGTCTGGTCTTTCTTGTATGATGTCATCTTTCTTTTTTGTGGGACTCGTTGTCCAAGCTGGGCATGTCCAGCTTGAGGGGGAGTGTTAAATCCTTTTTTCTATTATTCTGTGTATTTTCGAGTCCCACATCGGAATACTCGTGTATGTATTCTGCATTCTCAATCTATAAAAGTAAGTCTCCGCCTCACCTTGAGGTAAGGAGTTTTCCTCTCTACACTTACCAAAAATACGGCAAATCCAGAAGTAGATTTCCGAGTAGCAAGTCAACCAGCATAGTCAGCATCACAAAAGGCCTCAATATTCAAATGAGCATAATGGGAGTAGCGAAGACCACAAGCAGGATCTCTCTTGATGTATTTGGCGATGCGGAGGACGGCATCCCACTGAGAGGTGGTCGGATGCTCCGTGAATTGGCTCACTTTGCCAACAGTGCAGGCAATGTCTGGACAAGTCATGGTGAGATAATTGAGTTTACCCATCAGTCGACGGTACCTCTCTGGGTGTGAAAACGGTTCTGAGGAGTCATAAAGAGACCGTTCCCCAGGCTCCAGAGGAGTGTCCACAGCGATGTCTGGACAAGTCATGGTGAGATAATTGAGTTTACCCATCAGTCGACGGTACCTCTCTGGGTGTGAAAACGGTTCTGAGGAGTCATAAAGAGACCGTTCCCCAGGCTCCAGAGGAGTGTCCACGGCAATGTCTGGACAAGTCATGGTGAGATAATTGAGTTTACCCATCAGTCGATGGTACCTCTCTGGGTGTGAAAACGGTTCTGAGGAGTCATAAAGAGACCGTTCCCCAGGCTCTAGAGGAGTGTCCATGGCAATGGCCTGTGTCAGCCCAGCATCATGCAGAATATCCAACGCATATTTCCTGTGGCAGAGGAAGATGGCGTCCGGATAATAGGAGACCTCGATGCCTGGGAAGTATGTGAGAGGGTCGAGATCTTTAGTGTGGAAGTGATGGTGAAGATGTCCCTTGAGGTGGGTGATGCCATCAGAGTCGCTCCCGGTGATGATGATATCATCCACATAAACGACCAACAGGATGCAGCCGGCAGATGTCGTCCTATAGAACACGGTGTGGTCCTTCATGCTGCGAGAGAGCCCAAAGTCGGTGACAACGATACTGAAGCAGCCAAACCAAGCACAAGGAGACTGCTTGAGACCGTAAAGAGAGCGGCGTAGTCGATAGACTTGAGATTCAGCGCCGGAGGCACAAAATCCGGGGGGCTGCTGCAGATAAACCTCTTCCTCAAGAAAACCATGGAGGAAGGCATTCTTGACATCCAGTTGATGAATAGGCCAATGATGATGGCCGGCCAGAGAGATGAATAATCGAACGAAGACCATCTTGACAACTGCAGAGTAGGTATCAAAATAGTCAACACCATAGGTCTGCGTGAAGCCCTTGGCCACAAGGCGGGCTTTGAAACGATTGAGAGTTTCATCGGGATTAAGCCTGACTGTGTAAATTCATTTGTTGTCAACCGCCTGTTTGCCCGTTGGAAGGGGGACAAGGTCCCAAGTATGGTTTTCTTCCAAAGCCTACAATTCATCTCGCATTGCTGCTAGCCACCCTGGGTGAGATTTTGCATCACCAACTGTGCGTGGAATAGATACCGTCTCCAGAGCTGACAGACCTCTGTATGAAGATGTAAATAGAGGAGTCTCCTGACAAAAGCGAGTACCTTTCCGGAGTGCGATGGGCAAGTCGTCTGGTGTCGGGGCAGGAGCATCAGACGAAGCGGGGACAACGGTGTCATTGGCCGGGACGAGGGATACAGTTGATGGACGACGAGAGTAGACCCTACCAAAATGGGTATTAGTAGGGGGAGACACTGGAGGAGACTAGATGATGAGAGGAAGGCAGTAATCAATGGCAGAGTCGGGATGAGGAGAGGGAAGGGAGAACAGAGAGCTCTCAACAAATGAGACGTCAGCAGAGATGACATACCTCCGTAGGTCCAATGAGAAGCAACGATATCCACAATGAGTGCGGGAATAGCCAAGAAAGATGCACCGGAGGGATTTGGGAGAGAGTTTGGAGAGGTCGGGACGAGTGTCACGAACATAACAGAGGCATCCAAACACCCAAAGTGGAAAGGAGTGAGGAGGGAAAGAGGAGAACAAAGCCCGAAAAGGAGTCTCCCCCTGAAGGATAGAAGAGGGAAAGCGGTTTATAAGGTAGGTAGCAGTGAGGATTGCATCTCCCCAAAAGTGCAGAGGCACCTGTCAGTGGAAGAGGGCACGAGCGGTCTCCAGAATATGTTTGTGTTTTCGCTCGGCCACTCCATTCTGCTGGGGTGTATCAGGACAGGAGGTCTGATGAATGATGTCTTTCGCCTGGAGGAACTGCCAAAAGGGAGTGGAGAGATATTCGCGCCCATTGTCCGAGCGGAGACATTTAACAGAGATGAAAAATTGGTTGTGAATTTCATTGTAAAATGTCTGGAATGTGGAAAACACTTCGGAGCATTCTCGAAGGAGGTACAGCCAAGTCATTCGCGAAAAATTATCAATGAAAAATATATAATATTTATACCCCAAATGACTCAAGATGGTACAGGGACCCCACACGTCTGAATGAACCAGATCAAAAGGTTTTGAGGCCCTTGTATCCACCTGAGGAATGTATGAAGTGCGATGATGTTTCGCAAATGAACAAGACTCACAATGAAAAGAAAGATACTGACTAAAATCTGGATAAAGTTAATGAATGGTGAGGCGGGTGGATGTCCCAACCGGAAATGAAGATCCAATGCTCGAGCAATGACAGATGTGCAGGCGACGATTGTCGGTCCATCGAACATGTAGACCCCGTCCCGAAGCTGGCCTCTACCAAGTTCCCGGTTCGTAGTCCGCTCCTGAAAGACAACAACAGAGGATGTAAATATGGCAGCACAGTTGTAATCCTTTGTAAGCTTACTGATAGAAAGAAGATTAAATGGATTGCGGTGATGTGGTCGGAGGCACCTGAGTCGAGCATCCAGGCAGGGGAGCAACGGCCGACGAAGGCAGCGGAACCAGCAGAGTGGGCTAGAGAAGCCGAAGACGGACCGGGTCCTGTGGGGGTCCGAGAATCGTGAAGCAGCCGGAGGTCCGCCATAGAAAGATCCAGAGATGGTGGAAGAGCGGCGACTGATGAGGAAGCCTCTTGGACCGTCGTCTGACCCTGCCGCGGTTGCTGAGATGGGCGTCCATGAAGAACCCAGCAGCAGTCGATCAGGTGGCCGAGCTTGCCATAGTGCTGACAGAGGGGGGGACAAGGACGGTCCTCCACACAGCCACGTCCACGAGTGCCCGAGGAGCGTCCACCGCCACGACCAACGAGAGCAGAGTGATCGATGATGGGGGTGGGCGGGGAAAGAGCTCGTTGGGCTTTGCCCAGGCGATGATACACCTGTGGTATCTCCAGTGTAGAAGGGTTGGCGAGCATCTCGATAGTCGTCGTGGCATACTCAGGAGCGAGGCCATTGAGAAGATTAAAGATGCAGGGTTGGTCCCTCTGGATCTGAGTGTCCACCGGTGTCTGGGGAACGGGTCACAACTCTTGCAACTCATCGCGAAGACCTTTCCATTCCATGAAATATGTTGGGACTTGTCCTGCTGTCGGATATGCGATAGTCACTGAAGAACATCGGAGACCCGAGCCAAATTGTTGGTCTCGGAATACATGATGTTCAAGGAATCTCAGAGTTCTTTGACTGTATTCGCAGTCCGGGTGACATCTTTGACTGAGCGATCCATTGAATTGACCAACAAGGCGTAGATCTTGCTGTCAGCAAGCTTCCACGGACGGTATTTGGGATCGGTGGATTCTGGCGGAGGATCCTCAAGGTGAGAATCAAAGTCCATTCCGGTCAGGAACATCAACACAGTCTTCCGCCAAATTGAGAATGTTGGACCCCATTTTAGTATAATGGGTATTCCCGAGTCCCAGATCGGAATATCCTACCTTGTAAATATTTTTACTCATCTATAAAAGAATATCTTTGTCTCACATTGAGGTAAGGGGAATTCGCCATCTACATGGTATCAAATGGTACTCTCTAACCCGAACTCTCCCTCTCTTTTTTTTCTCTCTTTCCCGTCTAGGGTTGCGAGAACATCCCCTGTGGATTCCCGGTTCTGTCCGGCCCCGCCTCTGCCCTCACCCTCCTGGTTCTGTCCGGCAGGATCCTGCAGCAGCCTTCTTCCAGCGTTGTCTGGCCTCCCCAATCGGCCCCCTCTCCAGGTGGCACCCCCAGCCCGACGTCGTCGCCTGGCCTCCAACGGGCGTTTCTCCCCGACGTCGCCCCTCACGCTCCAGGCGGCCTCCCCCACCTTCCGATCCAGTCGCGAGATCCTGCTGTTGCGCTCCGCCCCCGCTCCAGGTGACACCACCCGACGCCGGCTCCTCCCGGCGACGCTCCCTACGCCCCTCCGTCGCGAACAGCCCGACGTCCCTCCCGACGGCGTACAGCCCTCCCTCCCAGCGGCTGCGCTCCGCCCCGGTGCGCCTCCCCGACACTGCATCCCCTTCTTCCTCGGCGTCCCCTTCTTCCCCGGCGTCCCCTCCTTCCCCAGCGTCCCCACCCCGCTGCGTGCGCCAGTTCCGACCCTCTCGATCCAGTCACGCATCCTGTCGTGCCTCCAGATCCCGATGGGATCCAGCCGCTACTCCTAGCCCGCTTCTTCCCGCGGCTCCCGGCGCGCCTCCTGCTGTTTGTTGTTCTCCCGTCGGCCAGGCCCCCTGCGTCCCCCCCGGCTCCCCTTCCGGCGCTCCTTCCGGCTCCCGCCCGACGCAGCACACTGCCTCCATCGCGCCTCCTCCCTCACGAAGATCGGCCCGCCCTCCCGATCCCGACGCGGCTCTCTCCAGACGCCGCACGGCCAGCCTGTCCCGACAGCTCCTTTTCGGTGCTCCCGCGGCACATCCCGACCTGCTTCAGAAGCACCCACCAGGCACCGCCCCCTAAGCGGAAAACACCCGGCTCACTGACACTTCAATGGATGGCTTGTCCACCCGCGGCCCTCCGACACCACCTCTGGTCGCCATCTTTCCTGCAAGGACGCACCCTCACTTCCATTGTCAGCCTTCCCGTGCGTCTGTACGACCGCCCAAGCAGCAGTCCCATCCTCCGTCATCGGCTCTACCGCAAGACAGTCCCCCTTCATCCAATGACCGTTACAGAACGACACTCTCACCAGAGGAGATTGCTTCGATACACTCTTATCAGGCAACTGTGTCACCATCCTCTTCTCCAGCCCCCATTGCTCAGACTGGCAGCTCTACCGCCTGCATTTCTCATCAACAGACAGCTTGGATGTTTGACTCTGGTGTGTCAAAACATCTCACAGGGGACTCTGGTATATTCACTACCTATCATCCGTACACAGGTGCCTCTACAATTACTGTTGCTAATGACTCAAAAATCCCTATTACTGGATTTGACACATGTCCCTTGACCCCGTCTATTCACCTGACGTCGGTCGCTCATGTTTCTCAAAGTCCATTTAATCTTATCTCCGTCAGCAAACTCACCACAGACTTAAATTATGTTTCTACTTTTACCTCATCTGGTGTTGTTTTTCAGGAGCGGAAGATGAATCGGGAACTCGGTCGAGGTTATCTTCAGAATGGGGTTTACATGTTTGACACCCCACCATCTCTTGCTTGCCCATCCACCTCAATCTGTGCTCTTGACCTACATTCTCGCCTTGGTCATCCACCGGCTTCCACCCTACATAAACTTTGCCCCCAATTCAGTTCTTACCTATCCTTCCATTGTGAATCCTGCAAGTTTGCCAAACAACATCGGGCGATGTATGTTCCTCGACCGGAACCACGTGCAGCGAATCCTTTCGATCTTGTTCATTCCGATGTCTGGGGTCCTTGCAAGGTTCCTAGTCAGTCCGGGTACAGTTATTATATCATCTTTATTGGTGACTACTCCCGCATGACCTGGCTTTACCTGCTTTGTGATCGGTCTGAAGTTTTTTCTACCTTTCAGACCTTTTATAATGAAATTCCTACTCAATTCTCCACCTCCCTTAAATGTCTCTGCTCCGACAATGGACGAGAATATTTATCAACTTCCTTTCAGTAGTTTCTCAAGGATAAAGGCATCATTCATCAGACCTCCTGCCCTGATACACCTCAGCAGAATAGAGTAGCCGAGCAGAAACATCGTCATATTATGGAGACTGCTTGTGTCCTCCTCTTCCACATGAAGGTACCTCTCCTTTTTTGGTTTGATGTCATTCTGACTGCTATCTACCTCCTAAATTGTCTCCTTTCTTCTATCTTTCAGGAGGAGACTCCCTTTCGGACTCTCTTCTCCTCTCTCCCTCCTCACCCGCTTCCTCTTTGGGGTGTTTGGGTGTCTGTGTTATGTTCGGGACACTCGCCCCAACCTCTCTAAACTTTCTCCCACATCCCTCCGATGTATTTTTCTCGGATACTCCCACACTCAGCGTGGATACCAGTGCTTCTCTCCAGACTTACGGCGCTATATCATCTCTGTCGATGTGTCGTTTATTGAGAGTTATCTTTTCACTCCTCCCTCTCCTCATCCAAACACTATCATCGATGAGTGTCTTCCCCTCATCATTCACTCTCCTCTGGTGTCTCCCCCTACTGGTCATCGCTTTGGGACAGTCTACTCCCGTCGCCCATCGACCCCCCCCCGTCCAGGCCGAGGACACCATCGTTCCCACTTCATCCGATGCTCCTGCCACAGCATCAGACGTCTTGCCTATTGCACTACGGAAAGGTACTCGCTCTTGCCGGAATACTCCTCTTTTTACCTCTTCATATAGAGGTTTGCCAGCACTGGAGACAATATTTATCCCTCGCACGGTTGGCGATGCCAAATCCCACCTGGGGTGGCTACAGGCGATGCGGGATGAACTGCAAGCTGTGGATGACAACCATACATGGGATCCGGTCCCCCTCCCTGCAGGCAAACAGGCGGTCGGCTGCAAATGAATTTATACGATCCGTCTCAATGCTGATGGCACTCTCCATCGCCTCAAAGCCCGCCTTGTGGCGAATGGATTTGCTCAGAATATGGCATCGACTGCTTTGACCCTTTCTCTCCGGTTGCCAAGATGGCCTCTGTCCGTCTATCCATATCTTTGGCCGCTCATCATCATTGGTCACTTCATCAACTGGATGTCAAGAATATCTTTCACCATGGTTTTCTTGACGAAGAAGTCTACCTGCAGCAGCCCCCCGGATTTCGTGCCTCTGGAGCCGCCTCCCATGTATGTCGCCTCCGTCGATCCCTATATGGCCTCAAGCGGTCTCCTCATACTCAGTTTGGCCGCTTCAGCACTGTTGTCACAACCTTTGGCCTCTCTCGCAGTATGAAGGATCACACCGTCTTCTTCCGTACAACGTCAAACGGTTGTATTTTGCTGGTGGTATATGTTGATGATATCATCATCAGAGGGAGCGACTCCACTGGAATCGCCCAACTCAAGGTTCCGTACAACGTCAAACGGTTGTATTTTGCTGGTGGTATATGTTGATGATATCATCATCAGAGGGAGCGACTCCACTGGAATCGCCCAACTCAAGGCGCGCCTTCACCACCACTTCCACACCAAGGATCTTGGACCTCTCACCTACTTCCTTGGCATCGAGGTCTCTCGTTCTGAGGACACTATCTCTCTCTGCCAACGAAAATATACCCTTGATATCTTACAGGATACAGGGTTGAGTCAGACGACTGCAGTGGACACTCCTCTTGAGCCTGGGAAACGCTCTCTCCATGCCGACTCGGCACCCTTCCCTCACCCAGAGAGCTATCGTCGTCTGGTGGGCAAACTCAACTACCTCACTATGACACGACCCGACATTGTCTGCGTTGTTGGCAAAGTGAGCCAGTTCATGGAGCATTCAACCAGATCTCAGTGGGATGATGTCCTCCGCATTGCCAAATACATAAAGAAAGACTCTGCACGTGGTCTTCGGTACTCACATCATGTTCATTTGGATGTTGAGGCCTTCTGTGATGCAGACTATGCAGGTTGCCTTGCTACCCGCAAATCTACTTCTGAATTTGTCGTGTTTTTGGCCGGTAACCTCATCTCATGGCGCAGCAAGAAGCAGACTGTTGTCTCCAGATCTAGTGCAGAGGCAGAATACCGTGTCATGGCCACGGTCACCACTGAGATCATTTGGCTTCGTCATCTCCTCCATGAGCTTGGTTTCCCAGCGCAGACATCTGCTCATATCTGGTGTGACAATCAGGCAGTCACGAAGATTGAATCGAATCCCGTATTCCATGAACGAACGAAGCATATCAAGGTAGACTGCCACTTTCTTCGCAACATCTGGAGCAGAACCATATCAGTTTTGGTCATATTCCAATGGCGGATCAGCTTACCGACATCTTCACAAAAGGCCTCCCAGGAGCCCGCTTGGACTCTCTCACTACCAAGTTGGGTATTCACAGCCTCCACGGCCCAGCTTGAAGGAGAGTATGTATGGCCTTGTTCGATGTCGTCTTTTTTCTTTTTGTGAGACTCTCAGTCCAAGCTGGGCATGTCCAGCTTGAGGGGGAATGTTGGACCCCGTTTTAGTATAATGGGTATTTCTGAGTCCCACATCGGAATATCTCACCTTGTAATTATTTTTACTCATTTATAAAGGAATATATTCGTCTCACATTGAGGTAAGGGGAATTCGCCATCTACAGAGAAGTTGATGGAGTCAAGCCGCTCATCTACGAGGCGGGTGAAGGTGGTGATCATCTGGGGCAGAGCAGAAGAGGCTGTCATGGAGGACTCGGACATCTGCAGAATATTACAGGTTCAGCGGTGCGCCGTGGAGAACGGGATGTCGCGATGAGAGGCTGCAAGAAGGCGGTGCCAGGTGAATCCGGGAAGCAGCAGGGGCGGGTAGCGCCGAGAGCCGATGGAGGAACCGGTAGGCACCGGGAGAGGCGTCCGGTCGGTGTTGGAGGACTTCGGGATCGCCTGGTCTAGGCTGGCGATGGCTGCTGGACTAGGAGATGTGGTCGCGTCGGGAGGACGGGCCGAGTGCGCCTGGACGAAGAGGGTGTCGGGTGTCGGGATAACCGCAGGAGGTTGCATGAGGAGTCGGCGTTGATGGATGTGGTCGGGATGAGCAGGGCGCCGGGAACAACAGGCGAGAGGTCGGGCTGGCGTGGCAAGAGCGCTGCTGGGAGAGGGTCGCGACGTTGGTACGATCGGGAGGGGCGTCGTGGGCGAAGGTCAGGAGCCACGTCGGAAGTTGGACGGGAGGGGAGGTTGCCTGGAGATGCGGGAGTCGGCAGGTGCGGGAGCCGAAAAGGGCGGCGGGTAGGGCGGGAGCCGCTGGAGGCGAACCGGGAGTCGCGACGGGTCGTCGGGCCGGGAGTCGTCGAGGGGTCCAGAGGTGCACGGCCGAGAGAGTGCCGACGAGAGCGCACAGAGGAGGAGGAGGGGCCGATCTTCATCGGGAAGTCGCAGGAGAGGCGGGTGCGGGGAGAGGTTGCGCCGCGGAATGGAGGGGCGCTGCAGGGAGAGGCGCCGTAGGAATAAAGCGCAGGAGGGAAAAGAAAAAAAAATCGTACGGGTGGAGGGAAAAAAATTGTTTCCCTCTCATACCATGTGAAAGAGGAAATCTCCTTACCTCAAGGTGAGGCGGAGGCCTACTTTTATAGATTGAGAAAACAGAATACATACAGGAGTATTCCGATGCGGGACTCGAAAATACCCAAAATAATAAAATAATAAAATAGGGTTTAACAATATTGATATTCCATACCAAACATCATTTTTCTACATTCAATTTCATTTCATTCTACTTCATTCCATTGGTAAATTTGTACCAAGCTTGCAATTTTAGATAATGAAAACGGATGATAAGCATCGAACGAGGTAAAAAGTTAAAACAAAATGTTGACTCATGGATCAAAACGGCATAAAGGAAAATGGATCAATAGGTAAAAAAATCACCTTGTGCTTTTCATAAAAATCCCACAGCTGTTTGATGATTTTTTCTTCTTCGTGGTCCTCAAACGGTGGGTTTAGACCAGCAAAGATGACATCTTTACAGTACTTGAGATACGCAGGCAAGTCCTCCAAATACTCTGCTTGCCAGAGTGAACAAACCCTTGAATAAAAACGCAACTGAGAAAATCGCATGAAGCATTCACAAATTAGTACAAAACTATTAGATCATTACCAGAAGCATCACCAATCTCATCAAATCTTTCTTCAAGGCCGTGCAGCAGAACAGCAGCATCAAAGCCCGGATTTTGAAAAAACAACAAATCAGGGGCAGGCTTTCTTATCAAACTCTCCAAATTATCAGAACACGAATTATCATCATCATCATCATCCATCATGTCAAGTCTGAGATCATTGCCATGAGACTGACCTCGGCGCGTCAAACTCATTTCCCAGAACCCAAAACCATGTAGATTGTAGAGAATCCTTACAGCCACAATCAATATTGACATTACACAGACACGTGTTGGAAGCCTCGACTCACTGGTGGATAGCCATAGATCCGGGGACATTGTCCAGTCATTAATGCGACAAGCATGAAGAAGAATCCTCTCTAGAGGAAGAGAAAGCTGTCTAATATAGCGAGAGGCTATGGCATGGAAGTTCACAGGAGGCAGGTCAAGGCCTATGGATTGGGCAATGGATGCTGCAAGTGACTCCAGCTTCTGTAATGGCACGGGACGGGAAGGGAAAAACATGAAGCTCGACCTTAACGGGCATGCACTTGAAGGAGCTCCAAATTTCTTTTCGATGTCGAGGAAAGCAGCAAAGTATGGGAGCGTTCCTTCGAGAGACCACTTGAGTAAGTCTGTTGGCAGGACTGCATCCCTTGCCACATGGCAACACAAGAAGCACACTGCCAAGGAACAAGACAGGGGTATGGTCTTCCTTAGAGATCGAAACCATATCATTATCGCTCGCTCACCGAATATATTGTGAGGCTCCGAAGCATGTCTTCCATGAGATTTGCAATCATCTGAATCACCTCGTAAAGAAGATGAAACAAATGTCAGTCAAACATGTCTTCTTTAAAAAATACACAGACAATAAAACCTTCTTTGCTTTCACTTCATTAATGGGGTAAAATAGAATAGAGTGGAATGGGGTTGGATGGAATGGAATTAAGTAAACCATTATCATGTTTGGTGCTAAAGAATGAAAGATGGAAAATTTTGAATATAAACGTGGGAATGGAAAAGACACGTTTAAGTTTCATATTTCTTGAACCAAATAGGGCCTCAGCACTAAATAAAATCTAATTTTTTATAACAGAAATGAAACAGAAAAAAAAAATGAACTGAATTGGATGATGGCGATATGAATAAGCAATTAATTGGTGATGTCACAGCCAATGCAAATCACAGAAGAGCATATTTCAGTAACATTTTAGGTAGATTAAGCTGCATTGTTCCTGCACAAACACAAAAACCATGCCATCGAAAATCCATTTCAAGAAATGGAAGCATGATTCGTTAAGATCAATCAAATTATGCATATTGATAAGCCCAACAGCAGCATGATTAATGATAAGCCCAGTATGCTCAGATAGAACGAAAAAACAACAACAGGAGCGGGTTCTAAGATGATTCTGTGTGTGGGTAGCTTGAGGTTCACCGACGGAGACAGCGGGAGCGTGAACAACAAGAAAGTCGGACTAGGTTAAAACAACGGTTACCATGTTCCTGAGTTTCCGAATCTTGAATCGCCACGTCAGCCCACCCGTCTTCAAAAATTCCAGTAGACGCTACGAATCGCAACCAGATCGTCCCAGATAAGCCGCAAATCAATGGATTCGCCTTAAATTTCTCGACCAGAGCCTCGCACTGCATTTGAATCATCAGCTGAACCCCCATCACATACCTCATCCTCAATTCTGAGTAGTAGTCGTCGAAGCTCGGCGGCCCCGAGGATCCCAAACCCGAACCGAAATCGGCCGGCTCGGTGGGGCCAACACCGTCCAGAAACGCTTCCTCCTCTTCCTTGACGTATGGAGGGGGGCAAGGGTCGCCGGCATCGTCGGGGGTTTTGAAGGACTCCCAGAATTGGGACTGTGATTGGCGCGAAGGCTCCACCTGGGAGATGGGCTCGGGATTGAGTGGGGTGACGGTGTAGCGGCGGTGGCTGACCTGGTAGATGGCGCCACGAGTGTCACCCTTGTCGACGAAGTCCTCGTCGGCGATGCCGGTCTCGACGATGTGCTCCGCCTGGGCGCCGCACGAGAGGCAGTAGAAAAAGCCGTCGTCCGTCGAGCCGCCATCGAAACCCACGTTGCCGCACACGTGACAGGGCCATTCGGAGCTGCCCGCCATTGGGGTTTTGGTCTCGTCGGACTTGCTGTGTAGTGAGTGGAGGCTTCTCCAATTGGGGTATCTCAGATGGGGGTATTTCCGGTACTGTCACTCATATTCTTCATGCGATTCTCCGATTGGGGTGTTTGTATCGTTTGAATATTTTGGATTGGACGAGAATACTCCTACGGTACTTTTCTCCATTTTTGAAATCTGGTGCACATTATTTCTTATATATACACATTTATAAATATAATGATATTTGTTATGATGTTTATGATATAAAAAACTTATTATATGAAATTTATTAATAAAATATATTTATTTATTTAAATTATTATATATATTATAAATTCAATTATATGTACTATATGACATTTCATCCTCTGGATGTGGCCCCTCCACACCACGCCTCCCCTATGTGTCCGACTAAATTTCTCTCCACCCTTAACCCCTCAACCTCCCCTCCCCCCACCCCCGACTCTCCTCCCTCCAACCTCATCTCGACATCCCTTCCTTGATACTGTCTTGTAATGTTCCGGATTTTTCCATGTATTATTTTAATATTATATGAGAATTAATTCGAGACCAGGCTCTGAGACGGCTGCAGTTCCGAGTCCCGGTGAGCCCGAAACAAATGTTTGAATTTAATTTAATAATTCAATAACGCGCGCATGCGGTTTTCCTGAAAAAAATGGAATAACTCCCGAACGGGTTCTCGGATCAGAAATCTGAGGGCACTGTTGCGTTCGGAACAGCGATTTTATCTTAGGCGAGGCCTAACATCGGTCGGCGCAGGTCGGTGGTGAAATCTGGTTTTTGGATGCAACTGTAATAAAATATTTAATTAAAATATTTTATTTAAATCCTTGTTACAGCGAAATCTCTTATCTTTTTAAATGGAGATTTCGCAGGGGATCAGGTTTACAATTTTCCATAACCCTGAATTCCCCTGGAGCCTCTGGAGAAAACCTCCCAACGCGGCGACGATATTTTTGACGAGCTTCGCCGGCGACGACGACGCGGCGACCAGATCTTCGCCAACGAACGCCGCGGATCCAAGTAGGATGTTTGTTTTTGATTTCCTTCCCCGCTTTTGGATTCCACGACGAACGCGAACTAATCCACAACCAGATTAGCTCGCGGATCGATCGTTCTTGCGGGACGGGTCTTTGCAGGGATTTTGAGGTTGTTTTGGTTTTGATCTAACGGCGACGAACCCAGATCGTCACGAACAACGATCGAGGTTCGTCCCTCTTGTTCGATTTTTGTGATTCTTTCCCTACGTTCTTCGTTCTTCGCGGGACGATCGATTACGCCTCCGATCTACGGCGTAACGATCCGAGATTATAGATCTGACACTGGGATGAACCAATGGAGCTGCGATTGTGACGACAATGGACGGATCTAAGCGATTCGGGAGAAATCGCTCTTCGAGCATATTTCCATCGGAAGATCATATGTTGTTCGTCGAGCAGATTCAAGGCCCAAAACCCTTGGATTCGACATCACGACGTCGAGGCGACCCTTGATCTTGAGTTTCACGGCAAACGAATCAGAGAAACACGATCCGGAGAATCGGCCGAGGCACGAGGAGGAAGATGACGCTTCTGGAAAAACCCCGACTACACGCCGTGTAGTATGGGCTACACGACGTGTGTTCGTCGGCGGGTTTACCTGGTGTGTACTCCCGGAGTACACGAACATGAGATGGGCACACGGCCAAGGACACACCGTGTATACCCCTCCCCGACCAGACCTGACCAGATACACGGGATACCCCGTGTGCTGGTACACGGGCAGGCGACACGGACATAGACCGTGTACGGGCACATGGCCAGCGTACACGGAGCGAGCCCCAGGTGCTCGGACATGGCGTGTGATTCTCCTATACGTCGTGTAGTTACTTTCCATCAGACAAGCCGAGTGACACGGGCAGTACCCGGAGTCAAGGAACACGACATGTGATCCTTCTACACGCCGTGTAATCTAGTTTTACACAGACTGGACAGATGACACGGGCCATTTACACGGGCAATACCCGGGGTCAAGGAACACGGTGTGTAACCATACTACACGCCGTGTAACTAATTTTCTTCATGGCTTGAGCCACTTGTCTTCTGTGACTTGGACTAGTTTCCTTAAGGTTCGTCCCCTTGGTCTTTCTCGTGAAGGTTCCCGGTATCATTTCCTACATATAGGAGTATGATCCATTCAGCAGGACTTCCTGAATAGAGTTGTTGGAATCCCCTCTGCGAGACTTAGAGTCGGATCCTCTATTCATTCCTGGAACCCTAGGTAGAGTTCTTGGTATCGACGTGACCAACTTTACCTGAGCGTCGATCCTCTGCTTAGCGGATTAGCTCAGACTGAGTTGTCGGAATTACCCCATGACTTGGTTGTGATCCTTATCTGAGCGTCATGTTCACAAAGTATTTGTGGAGTGTGTTCTCCCGGAACGAGTACTTCGTATCTCTCTCTTCAGACTTAGGAGTGTGTTCTCCCGGTTGCATGCTTAGTGGAATCTTCGAGCTGGATCCTAGTGGCGGTATCGCGATGGTCGTTTGTGTTTGAGTATATCTGGATATTCTTGTTATATGTTCTGTAGACATATACTGTGTGGAGCTGACTGTATCTTTCCTTTGTGGTATTTCCCTTGTTGTATTTCCTTTGTGGTTTCGGGGTGTCCTACTGAGTATTGTTATACTCACCCATGCACGAGCTTTGCTCGCACGTGTCGTGTCTTGTCCAGATGAGCGAGCCTTTGACAGGATTCTAGGTGGACCATGACCGGACGGTACTCAGTGATATCAGACATGTCGAGGTGTGTTCCTACGACTATAGACTGCAGTCCCAGTACTTTTCTTTACAGGTTGGACTTTGTTACGAACTCGCTTTTGGTGGGCTTGTACTTTTGGCCCAGGGTTTTACTTTCTTGTACTTTACTTCCTGTCGTACTCTGTTGGTTGGGTTTTAGTGTATGCATGCATCTTTTCCTTTTTGTAGTTTTACTTTTCAGCTTTGTGAGCTTGGAGATGTGTGTGCGTGTGTACAGGTTTATAGGCAATGCCTCCCATGTTAGTAGCATGCATACTCGGTGCTAGTCACCAGCCCCTGGCCTATTGGAGGCGGGCTTGGGGAGTTGGGGCTCGGGCCCCACTGGGATGGGTCGTGACAGAGTGGTATCAGAGGTGGTCGGTTCTACCTTAGGACCGAGAGTCCGTGAGTTGGTTTGGGGCAACAGTGTTAAGTGTTTCAAGTTCGGCTTTCAGGCCAGGGACCCTAGTGTTGGTGCGGGCGGCCGACGTATCCATACACCAGGACTCTGATAACTTGCTTTTCGACTCGGAACATGAGAATACTAGTTGCAGGGAAAAACAATGGTACATACATCATATAGGAATGGGTTGTGGTTTTCATGTCCTTCTTGAGTCAGCTCTCCAGATATACTCACTGACTGAGATACATCTTGTTTCTTTACAGGATGCCTCCGCGACATGCACCCGCTAGGATCCAGCAGCTCGATCACGAGGATGACCCCCTCAGTAATGAAGCTTCGATACAGGGACCAGATCCCCCAGCTTTACCATCGGGTGGTGTGCCAGTTATCCCGCCACCTGTGGAGCAGTGTTTAGTGCCTGCTGTACCAGTGGAAGAGGAGCGCAGACTGAGCGCACTCCACGAGTTTCAGAGACAGAGACCCCTCAGGTTTCGAGGCGACCCTGAACCTCAGGCAGCAAAGGACTGACTTGAGGCAGTGACCAGAGTCTTCCGTTTAGTCAGGACACCAGCAGACCAGATGGTGATCCTGGCAGCGAGCCTTCTGCAGGGCTTGGCAGGACGATCGTGGAGTTTGGTTATCCAGACCCACGACGAGGCGACTCTTGCGTGGTCGGAGTTTGAGCGTCTCTTTAGAGAGGAGTTTTCACTGGTTACCTTGAGAGCAGTATGTATACAAGAGCTTCTTCAGCTCCAGCAGGGAACCATGTTGGTGGGTGACTATTCATCAAGGTTTACCGACCTCTCGCGGTACTCGATGGATATGGTCAGAGATCAGTACTTCATAGATTGGACTTTTGAGCGAGGCTTGCGTAGAGATATCCGAGCTATCATCATCCCTATGAGCATTCCTACTTATGCTAGAGTGCTCGAGCGGGCTTTGGTGGTCGAGTGCTTCTTGGTAGAGTAGAGACAGCCGGCAGTTGTCAGTAGTGGGCGAGCTGGAGCAGAGACCTCGGCAGTAGGGAGCCGACGCCAGGGACCCAGGCGTGGGAGACGTTTTCAGAGGAGATCCCAGGACAGGGGATCTGCCATACAGGGTTCACAGGGACGCATCCAACCATCCTTGAGAGAGGCGATGCTACTCATGCGATGGCAGGGGATATCTCGCTCGAGATTGTCCGACCCACCGTACTACTGACACAGGAGCAGTGGATGGACCACCGAGGCAGATGCAACGTGTGGAGCAGACAGATCCACGGGGCGACGGACGTGGTAGGGGAGTTGGGAGAGCAGCTGGAGGTGGTCGACGTTTTGACCTTTTACCACCCCCACCCCCAGGAGGTCCACCCCAGGTTCAGGGAGCTGGTGGACAGAGGTAGGGACAGTTGCAGGCGGCAGAGGCTTATGACCCAGGTACTCCTGGAATGATTAGAGGTACAATCTGTGTCTTTTCTACTTTGGCTGTCGTACTGATAGACTCAGGTTCTAGTCATTCCTTTCTAACTGCTTATCTTGTTCGAGACCTTGAGATTCCAGTTGAGTTGTTGACTCAACCCTTACGCTTAGAAACACTGGTTGAAGAAGATTCAGAGATCACACACCTCTGTAGGTAGTGTGACCTGACCCTTGGAGGTGAGAGTTTCGGTTGGAACCTCTTGGTGGTAGCGTCGAGGCCTTACAATGTCATTGTTGGTATGAATTGGCTATCTACAGTTCATGCCCAGATCGACTGTTTTAGGCGAAGGGTGCGGTGTGTTCGTAGTGATGGAATGAGGTTCTCTTTTTTCGGTGAAAGAGAGACCCAAACAACATAGGATGGAATCGTGCATAGGAAGGCACAACCGATTTCACATCAGTTGGTTAGCCTAGCCCTTGGCGCGACAGATGTTACGAGTTTCCAGTTTCCAGCAGTAGTGGCTGAGTACGAGGACATCTTTCCGGAGGATGTCCCCGGGCTACCTCCTCGTCGGGAGATAGATTTCTGCATTGAGTTGCAACCCGGGACGACGCCGATATCAGCATCAGCATATCATATGGCTCCTGCAGAGCTTCATGAGCTGAGAGTACAGCTGGACGACTTGCAGGAGAAGGGCTTTGTGAGACCCAGTGTTTCACCCTGGGCGGCCCCAGTGCTGTTTGCCAAAAAGGCATACAGGAGCTTGAGGCTACGTGTGGATTACTGGCGCTTGAATCAAGTGACCGTAAAGAACCGGTATCCACTATCGAGGATCGATGACCTCTTTAACCAGTTGAGTGGGGCACGATGGTTCTCGAAGGTTGATCTACGACCAGGCTATCACCAGTTGCGAGTACGGGATGAGGATGTATCGAAGACGGCTTTCAGATGTCGTTGCGGTCACTATGAGTACTCGGTGATACCCTTCGGCGTGACAAACGCCCCGAAAGTGTTCATGGGACTCGTGAACCAGATCTTTTAGCCCTATCTTGATCAGTTCGTAGTAGTCTTCATCGATGATATCCTTGTGTACTCTACGTCCGAGGAGGAGCACGCGAGACACCTAAGGATGGTTCTGGACACACTCCGAGAGCACCAGTTGTATGGGAAACTCTCGAAGTGTCAGTTCTGGATACAAGAGGTCCACTTTATGGGACACGTTATCTCAGCAGATGGTGTAGCAGTGGACCCAACCAAGGTGGAAGCAGTTCTAGCATGGGAGCCACCCCGGAGCGTGACAGAGGTGCAGAGTTTCCTTGGGTTGGCAGGCTACTATCAGAGATTCATTCTTGATTTCTCCAGGATTTCAGCACCCATGACAGCTTTGACCCTAAAGGGGCAGCCTTTCGTGTGGACCGAGAGATGCCAGCAGGCTTTCCAGCAGTTGAGACAGAGTCTAATGAGCTCCCCGATCTTGAGATTACTGGAGGAGGGTGTCGAGTATGTGGTGTTCTGCGACGCATCAGGAACCGGGCTTGGTTGTGTCCTGATGCAGAGGCAAGCGGTGATTGCCTGTGGCTCACGTCAGTTGAGGCCACACGAGCAGAACTACGTGACCCATGATCTTGATTTGGCAGCGGTAGTCTTCGCGTTGAAGATGTGGCGACACTACCTGATGGGAGAGCGATTTATCGTCTACTCTGATCACAAGAGTCTCAGATATATCTTTTCTCAAAAATATATGAATTTGAGATAGAGGCAGTGGCTTGAGTTCCTCCAGGATTACAACTTTGAGATCGTTTATACTCCTGGGAAGGGGAACGTTGTGGCAGACGCTCTCAGCAGGAAATCCAGTTCGCAGTTGCTGGATGAGGCGACGAGGCAGTTGGCCTCTTTACAGTTATCCTTTGTGGATAGATATGAGGGAGCTTACCTTCAGTCGATGGTTGTTACCCCTCCACTCTTACAACGAGTCAGGGAAGCACAACGTGAGGATGCTAGCTGTGAGACTCTACGTGCTCAGATATCCACAGGTGTTGCAACTGATGGATATTCAGAAGGTGGGGAGCACATTGTTCTTTTCAGAGGGTATACAGTAGTACCAGTGACGTTGCAGGAGGAAGTTCTGAGGGAGTTCCACACATCTTCTTTAGCGATACATCCAGGCGTGGAAAAGATGTATCAGGACCTCCGACGTCAGTTCTGGTGGCCAGGAATGAAGAAGAGTGTGGCAGAGTTTGTTTCTCGGTGCCTTACTTGTCAGCAAGTAAAGACTGAGCACCAAGTGCCAGCAGGTTTGACTCATCCCCTTGAGGTGCCAAAGTGGAAGTGGGACGAGATATCCATGGACTTCGTGACGGGTTTACCACGTACGTCCAGGGGACACGATTCTATCTGGGTGATCATTGACCGACTCACCATGTCGGCCCACTTCCTAGCCATACAGGAGCAGAGTTCAGTAGAGATCTTGGGACGCCTCTACGTGCAGGAGATAGTTCGACTTCATGGAGTTTCATCCACGATCGTCCCAGATCATGATGCTCGTTTCACATCCTAGTTGTGGAAGGGATTGTAGGAAGCTTTTGGGACTCAGTTACGATTGAGCACAGCGTTTCATCCCCAGACTGATGGTCAGACAGAGCGGACCATCCAGGTCCTGGAGGATATGCTTCGAGATTGCATACTTGACTTCGGTCGTAGCTGGGAGGATCACCTACCACTGATGGAATTTTATTATAACAACAGTTATCATTCCACTATTGGTATGACACCATTCGAGGATCTGTACGGGCGACCTTACAGGTCACCACTTTGCTGGACTGACCCAGGAGAGTCAGCACTTATGGGACCAGAGATGGTGAGAGCTACTACAAAAAAGGTGCAGGTCATCCAGGAACGGATGAAGACTACATAGAGTCGGAAAAAGTCTTATGCCGACAGGAGGCAGAGACCCTTGGAGTTCGAGGAAGGAGACCATGTGTTCTTTCGGGTCTCACCTCGATGGGGATTGCAGAGATTTGGTCGAGGCGGCAAGTTATCTCCGAGGTTCGTTGGCCCTTTTCAGATTCTGAGTAGAGTTGGTGAGGTGGCATATCGCTTGGTTCTACCTCCTCAGATGGACCGGGTACACAACGTCTTCCATGTGTCGCAACTACGGATGTACATGCATGATCCATCGCACGTCATCGATTGGGGTGAGCTGGACATCGATGATGGAGCGACCTTTGCTGAGTACCCAGTGGAGATCGAGGATCGGCAGGAGAAGATCTTTCGTGGGTGAGCTATTCCCTTAGTGCGTGTCTGGTGGCAGCACGAGAATCTCCAGGAGAGCACGTGGGAGCGGGAGGCTCAGATTCACGTGCAATACCCACATCTTTTTGAGTAGCCTTTGTTTTGGCTTTTCGGGGACATAAAATCCCTAAGGTGGGTGTGATGTAATGTCCCGGATTTTTCCATGTATTATTTTAATATTATATGGGAATTAATTCGAGACCAAGCTCTGAGACAGCATGCAGTTCCGAGGCCAGGTGAGCCCAGAACAAATGTTTGAATTTAATTTAATAATTCAATAATGCGCGCGTGCAGTTTTCCTGAAAAAAGTGGAATAAATCCCGAACGGGTGCTCGGATCAGAAATCCGAGGGCACCATTGCGTTCAGAACAACGATTTTACCTTAGATGAGGCCTAACATCGGTCGGCGCAAGTCGGTGGTGAAATCTGGTTTTTGGACGCAACCGTAATAAAATATTTAATTAAAATATTTTATTTAAATCCTTGTTACAGTGAAATCTCTTATCTTTTTAAATAGAGATTTCGCAGGGGATCATGGTTATAATTTTCCATAACCCTGAATTTCCCTGGAGGCTTTGGAGAAAACCTCCCAACACGGAGACAATATTCTTGACGAGCTTCGCCGGCGACAACGACGCTGCGACCGGATCTTCGCCAACGAACGCCATGAATCCAAGTAGGATGTTTGTTTTTGATTTCCTTCCCCGCTTTTGGATTCCACGACGAACATGGACTAATCCACGAACAGATTATCCTGCGGATCGATTGTTCTTACGGGACAGGTTTTTGCGGGGATTTTGAGGTTGTTTTGGTTTTGATCTAACGACGACGAACCCGGATCATCATGAACAACGATCGAGGTTCGCCCCTCTTGTTCGATTTTTGTGATTCTTTCCTCACGTTCTTCACGCGCATTCTTCGTTCTTCACAGGATAAGAACAATGATTGATTATGCCTCCGATCTACGACGTAACGATTCGAGATTATAGATTTGACACCGGGATGAACCAATGGAGCTGCGATTGTGACGACAACGGACATATCTAAGCGATTTGGGAGAAATCGCTCTTCGAGCGTATTTCCATCAGAAGATCATATGTTGTTCGTCGAGCCGATTCAAGGCCCAAAACCCTCGTATTCGGCATCACGACGTCAAGGCGACCCTTTATCTTGAGTTTTGCGGCAAACGGACCAGAGAAACGCGATCCAGAGAATCGGACGAGGTGCGAGGAGGAAGACGACGCTTCTGGAAAAACCCCGACTACACGCTGTATAGTATGGGCTACACGGCGTGTGTTCATCGGCGGGTTTACCTGGTGTGTACTCCGGGAGTACACGGACACGAGTTGGGTACACGGCCAAGGACATGCTGTGTATACCCCTCCCCGGCCAGACCCGGCCAGATACACGGGATACCCTGTGTGCTGGTACACGAGTATGCGACACAGACAAAGACCGTGTACGGGCACATGACCAACGTACACGGAGTGAGCCCCATGTGCTCGGACACGGCGTGTGATTCTCCTACATGCCGTGTAGTTACTTTCCATTAGACAAGCCGAGTGACATGGGCCGTTTACACGGGCAGTACCCGGAGTCAAGGAACACGACGTGTGATCCTTCTACACGCCGTGTAATCTAGTTTTACACAGCCTGGAAAGATGACACGGTCCGTTTACACGGGCAGTACCCGGGGTCAAGGAACACGGCATGTAACCATACTACACGTCGTGTAACCAATTTTCTTCATGGCTTGAGCCACTTGTCTTCTGTGACTTGGACTAGTTTCCTTAGGGTTCGTCCCCTTGGTCTTTCTCCTGAAGGTTCCCGGTATCATTTCCTACATATAGGAGTATGATCCCTTCAGCAGGACTTCCTGAATAGAGTTGTTGGAATCCCCTCTATGAGACTTAGAGCTGGATCCTCTATTCATTCCTGGAACCCTAGGTAGAGTTATTGGTATCGACGTGACTAACTTTACCCGGGCGCTGATCCTCTGCTTAGCGGATTAACTCAGACTGAGTTGTCTAAATCACCCCATGACTTGGTTGTGATCTTCATCTGAGCATCATGTTCACAAAGTACTTGTGGAGTGTGTTCTCCCAGAACGAGTACTTCTTATCTCTCTCTTCATACTTAGGAGTGTGTTCTCTCGGTTGCATGCTTAGTGTAATCTTCGAGCTGGATCCTAGTGGCGGTATCGCGATGGTCGTTTATGTTTGAGTATATCTGGATATTCTTGTTATATGTTCTGTAGACATATACTGTGTGGAGTTGACTGTATCTTTCCTTTGTGGTATTTACCTTGTTGTATTTACTTTTTGGTTTTGGGGTGTCCTACTGGGTATTGTTATACTCACCCCTGCACGGGCTTTGCCCGCACGTGTCGTGTCTTGTGCAGACGAGCGAGCCTTTGATAGGATTCTAGGTGGACCAGGACCGGACGGTACTCAGTGAGATCAGACAGGCCGAGGTGTGTTCATATGGCTACAGACTGCAGTCCCAATACTTTTCTTTATAGGTTGGGCTTTGTTACGAACTCTCTTTTGGTGGGCTTGTACTTTTGGCCCAGGGTTTTACTTTCTTGTACTTTACTTCCTGTCATACTCTGTTGGTTGGGTTTTAGTGTATGCATGCATCTTTTCCTTTTTGCAGTTTTACTTTTCAGCTTTGTGGGCTTGGAGATGTGTGTGCGTGTGTACAGGTTTATAGGCAATGCCTCCCATGTTAGTAGCATGCCTACTCGGTGCTAGTCACCAGCCCATGGCCTATTGGAGGCGGGCTTGGAGAGTTGCGGCTCGGGTCCCACTGGGATGGGTCGTGACATGTCTCCGCCCTCACGAATAACAGCACCTGCATCACCAAACCCAAGTAAGGGTTCATCCGTCATCGAAATCTGCTACTATATACATCGTCATATTACCTCGATGCATATATTTTGTAGTCCATGTTACTTTGGATATTTGTTTTCGTTCAAATAGCCTGATTTCTTCCATATTGCAGATTCGTCCTCCATTCAGATATGTTCCATTTGACGACCATGTAATACCGCCCGTATGGACAAACCCTGCCACAAAATCCTCCTGCATTTAGATCTATTACTATCTACTCCCGTATTTCTCATTCGGTTCATACCCACCCCCATCTTCATGCTCCTTTTGAGTTTTATATTCCTCCCAATTTAATTTGTGAAACGATACCCCATTTTCTTATTTCAGTTTTTATCAGCTTCCTTCTTCTCGCACAAAGGACGACTACTTCCAAAGATGATCTTCTATGTGCATCTATATTGATTCAAGTAAACATATAATTCTTTTTAATTGTATATTTTTGTTTCCCATGTATTCTGAAATCATATTTTTTTTTAAAATTACACATACATTATACAATTATATGTTTTCAAATATTCAAATAATTAAGATTGTGTGTGACAATATCCATGGGTAAGGGTTAGCATAAGATGATTCAAAATGTCTTGTTTTGCCTTCCTCTCATTCATGTTCTTCTTTGTATTAATTTTCTTTGCGTTCAAATTTGTGATTGCTGACAATGTATATTTTTAAATTACTCATCATCTATTTTATCTCATTGTTTCATGCAGCTGAAACTTTACATTCTTAATTTTTTCTTTAATGGTTTAGGAGATTTTACATTAATGTCATAGACATTTAAATCATGAAGTTATTGAAGATAATGTCACTGAATTTTCAGTACTCGTGGTCATGTTTTTTATTCTTGCCATTTTTTTTACAATTCTCATTTTATAACATATAGTTTACTGTATTTTCAGGTATTTTTGGATCACTGGTGCACGCCCCATAAATCGGTCTGTTTGACATTTTCTCGACACTATCATCATGAATATAATGAATGTGCGTCTTTAGAGGGTATTTGAGTTATTGTTGCAGGTTACTGTGTCCATGCCTTAATCTTATTATGGACGACATTGTTTTCCATGTTGCCAAACCAAGATCCTTCTTTCTTTGATTCCCTTGAGTCTCTATTATTTAGTTATACTAGAGGATAACATGGGCATCACATTATGAGATTAATATGGTTAGCCAAGTTTTTATTTTCTTTATTATTCTACAAAGATGATGTTCAATTCATCTATTCCTCCACCTAACCGCTACAAAAACTCATGAGATTTACTTAACAATTTCAAATTTCATATTCAAATATGCGTTTACATTTATAATATTACAACATACTTAATTTTCAATTTATTCTAATGAAAATCGTTATGTTATAGTATGTCTCATTTTTTCAATATCTCTTTAACGTTCCTCGATAATATTCAATAGTTTGTAAAGTTTTGTATAATTAAATAAGATTAATGCAACTATTATGCCTTTGACCATATAACTAGCACATTAAAATTGAAATTTAATTATTCATTTAATTAACTATGAAAATGATAATAACAACAAATTTATCTGATTATTACACCAACCATGTCACTGGCTTTAGTAGAATATAACTATAAACAATGCTAATGTAATATTACCCTATAAAATCATGTTTACCTTCTATATCTAGACCATATTTTACATGTAATAAATGTAATACCTTCTAGATCCAAACCAAAATCATTATTAATGTGAACTAGAATTTATTTCTCACTGGTTTCATAACATTGGTTACTGATTCGTGTGAAAATAATTTATAAATTTGATTCCTTTTTTTTATATAAATGGCTTCAGATTTATGGAGTGTGTGGGGGAATCAATTTCAGAAGTAAAATTTCTCATTCTAGTCTTTACAATCATAGTTGATCTATGAATGGGGTTTACTTAGAAATCCATTTTTGAATGTTTTATGTAGGAATTTATATCCAAGATACATTATGTTTTTGCGTGTTTTTTTTATCAGGGTGGAAATTTTCATTTCCAATTAAGTTATATCTTTGTAATTTATAACAACATCAACTAACATTTTTACTTATTTCAATTGGATTAGTTAACTTTGAAATTTGATTCTTATACGATGAAACACTTTTATTCCATTTTCAACTAAAGATGATTAAAAAAACTTCCAAGACATATTTGATCAATGATAACATTCAGCCCCTCTTTATCATTCATGCATTGCAAGTCTCCCAACTTGATTTTTTTTTTGAATTTAGATCTGTATTTATTACTCAATTAGTGGACCACGAGATGTTCACATTTCGTTTACTTAATGAGATGTGATTCCTTCAGTTCATACCCACCTTCAACTTCATACGCCTTTTGAGTTTTATATTCCTCCCAATTTAACCTGTGAAACCATACCTAATTTTCTTATTCCAGTTTTTATCAATTTCCTTCTTATCGCACAAAGGATGACTACTTATGAATATGATCTTCTATGTGCATCTATATTGATTCAGGTAAACATATAATTCGCTACAATTGTATATTTTTGTTTCCCATATATTTTGAAATCATAATTTTTTTAAATTACACGCACATTATAAAATTATATTTTTTTCAAATCTTTAAATAATGAAGATTGTGTGAGAAAATATCCATCGGTCAGAGTTAACATAATGAGAATTAAAAATTCATTACTTCTCCTTCCTCTCCTCCATGTTCCTCTTCATATTAATTTTCTTTGTGTTCAAATTTTTGATTACCGATAATGCATATTTTTACATTAATCATCATCCATTTTATTCTATTTTCAACGAAAGATGATTCAAAAAAGATTCCACACCATATTTGATCAATTATAACATTCAAACCCTCTTCATCATTCATGCATTGCAAGTCTCCCAGTTTAATTTTTTTTGAATTTAGATTTGTATTTGTTACTCAATTGGTGGACCATGAGAAGTTCATGTTTTTTCCTTAATGTGATGCGATTAAAATGCAGTTTCACTATTATGTTGATATGTTCATGTTTTTTTACTTAATTTGATGTGATTTAAATTCAGTTTCACTGTTATGTTGTGTTCTTGATGCATGATTATAATTATTTGTTTCTTATAATGAGGTTATTTCATGTTCAATATTTGTTTTAATCCATAGGAATTTCCCTAAAGGGGCTAACTTTCATTTTTTAATCTACAATGTAGTAATTTTGATGAATTCATCTTGTAGATTTTCATATACCTTGGGATTAAAAAGGATGAAGATTAAAAGGAACTATTTGAAACCATAAAGAGCATAAACAATTTACCTGAGTAATGCCATTCTTGAACTGAAATTAATTTTATACAACCCATTATTATGCTTTCATTGTCTAATATTTTATTTATGTTTTTTTAGATTTTGTTGAATATGGGGCATACACTATTATTCACCTAATCCTGAATCCTCATAATTTAAGTACCTTTTCTTTCTAAATTTCTTCAGATCACCCAATCTATATTGAAAAAACATTTACAATGGCGTCGTTCACCACGTGTTTCTATTTGTACAAGTACTTTTAATGCATTATAGTACAATTGGTTTAAACACTTTTAAAAAAAAACTGTAATTATTGTGTATACATTTGTTTAACTATAATATCTTTGTATAAAATACACAACAATTGTAATCTACGTGTATGTAGTTGATTAACTATAATTTTTTTGTATAATACAACTGGTTTAAACAATTTTTTAAGCAATTATCACTACTAGAAAAGGGGGCATTGAAGCCCCCCAGAATCGGGCGACCGCCATTGGCGGTCGCTATAGATATCTAATAGCGACCGCCAATGGCGGTCGCTGGCCTTGATAAAAAAACCTGAGCCTTTTTGCGCCCCCCCTCCCCCGCGCCCCCCTCTCGATCGAACCCCCCCCCCCCCCCGTCGCCTCCCCCCCGACGCCGCCCTCCCCCCCGCCTCCCGGCCCCCCCCTCCGTCGCCGCCCCCCCGACGCCGCCCTCCCCCCGCCTCCCGGCCTCCCCCCCCCGGCCTCCCCCCCCCCCCCCCCGTCGCCGCCCTCCCCCCGCCTCCCGGCCTCCCCCCCCGGCCTCCCCCCCCCCCCCCCCCGTCGCCGCCCCCCCAACGCCCCCCCCCCCCCGCCTCCCCCCCCCGCCGCCCGGCCTCCCCCGTCGCCCGGCCTCCCCCGCCGCACGCCCTCCGCCCTCCGCCCCCTCAGCCCTCCCCCCCACCCCGGACGGCTCCGGCACCCCGGACAGCCCCCCCCCCCCCCCCCCGCACCCCGGACCGCTCCCCGCACCCCGGAAGCCCCCCCGCACCTCAAACAGCCCCCCCCCCCCCCCCCGCTGCCCGTCCCCCGTCCCCTCACCGCCTCCTCTCCTCCACCCGTCCCCCGTCCCCTCACCGCCTCCTCTCCTCCAGCTCCCCGCCGCCGCCGCCGCCCGTCCCCTCCCTTGCTGCACCGCCTTTGGCTCTGGCTCCCCTTCGCTGCCTCCTCTCTCTCGCTGCACCACCTTCGGCTCCCCTCCCTTTCAGGTTTATAGCTCAATCAGGTAACATGGGCTTTTAGTTACATTATTATTTTATCGATGGTTCATAAACAAATGATTAATATTTATTTTAAATATAGTTGATTTGAAAAATGTAAATGTAATAAGTATTGTGTAAATGTTTGTTATACAGATATAATTATGGATAAGAGTTGGATTGATCTTCCAAATCGAATGTCTAGAGAATATTTCAATGGCATTATGCAGTTTATTGACTTCACAAGAGGATTTGAAAGTGACTATATTAGTTGTCAATGTAGAAAATGTGCTAACAGATATCAATTAACACAAGATACTGTGAGGGAGCACCTTTTCTTTAATGGATTTCTGAAAAATTATAAGAGTTGGACTCGTCATGGAGAAGAATATGTTCGTTGTCAAAATACAGATGCAGCTCAGATGGATGTTGATGCAAGGATGACTGATCCAATGCATGAAATGCTTACTGAAATGGTACGTGGGTTTGATCCTGAAGGCATTGACATCCAGAATCTTGAGACCGGTGAGATAAATCTTAGCTCTGGTGCAGATCGTGATTCGAGGAGGTTTTATGAAGCACTTGATGATGCAAAAATAGAATTATATCCTGGATGTACTTCTTACAATAAACTGTCGTTTATCGTGGAGTTGTTGCATTTGAAGACTTTGAATAATTGGTCAGACACATCATTCGACATGCTTTTGGTTTTATTGAAAAAAGTTCTTCCTGTCAACGCTAAGATTCCTGAGTCGTATTACTATGCTCGTAAGTTGACAGAGAACTTAGGTTTTACATATGAGACCATAGATGCATGTGCAAACAACTGTATGTTGTTTAGAAAAGAAACTGCCCATTTGGATATTTGTACGGTTTGTGGTGCTTCCAGGTGGAAAGAGAACATGGGAAATAATACTCATCAAAGTCAGATTGCGATACAGGGGAAACCGATTGCCGTAAAGAAAATGCGTTACTTTCCCCTTAAACCGAGGTTGAAAATATTTTTTATGTCATCTAAAGTTTCTAATTTAATGAGATGGCATGCAGAAAGAGTTCATGAAAGTGATATGTTAACCCACCCAGCAGACTCTCATGCATGGAAGGATTTTGATAAGAGACATCCCGACTTTGCTAAAGATGTTCGTAATGTCCGATTGAGATTGGCAGCAGATGGTTTCAATCCATTCAAGTCTATCGTTGGTGCAACTCATAGCACATGGCCCGTGGTGTTGGTTCCATATAATCTTCCTCCGTGGCTTTGTATGAAGCAACAATTTATATTACTTTCCACTCTTATTGATGGACCTAAAAGTCCGGGGGATAAGATTGATTTTTACCTTCAGCCATTGATTGATGAGTTGAATGAATTTTGGGGTGATGGTGTGATGACTTATAACTGCGAAATGAATGAAATGTTCAAACTGCATGCTGCTTTATTGTAGACAATCAATGACTTCCCAGCTTATGCAAATTTATCAGGCTGGAGTACGAAAGGGGAATTTGCTTGCCCTTATTGCAATAAAAGTAAAAAATCTGTATGGCTTAAACATTCCAAAAAATGGGCATACATGGGTCACAGGCGTTTTCTCCCTCCTCAGCACAGATTCAGAAAGGACAGAGTGGCATTTGATGGTTCTAGAGAGTTCAGCCCAGCACCAAAGATCATGACAGGAGTCGAAATGTTATCGCAGATTGAGGAAGAAAACATCCGCACGGTATATGAAATTCAGGATTTAGTGGCTCCTCCAGTACGTAATATTCGTGCTGCGGGTAAGCAGCGCAGTCACAATTGGAAAAAGAAAAGTATTTTTTATAGTCTTCCGTATTGGAAAACTAACATGTTGAGGCATAATTTGGATGTCATGCACATTGAAAAAAATGTTTGTGATAACATATTGTGGACCATTTTAGGTGTCAGTGGAAAATCAAAGGACCATGTTAATGCACGCCGTGATTTGGAAGAAATGGGTTTAAGGAAACAGTTGCATTTATAGTTAGCTGAGGGAAACAAGGCATATATGCCTGCTGCACAGTATACAATGACTACAGAGGAGAAAGAGACATTTCTTTCCATTTTGAAGATGGTCAAGGTGCCTGATGGTTATTCTTCTAATATTTCAAAGTGTGTGAATCTGACGAGCAAGACATTGCAAGGGTTGAAAAGTCATGACAATCACATATTACTTCAGAAGTTGATTCCAATCGCAATTTTTGATTGTTTATCCCCCAATGTTGTTTATCCCTTGATTGAGATGAGTAATTTTTTTAGATAGCTTTGTTTAAGAAATCAACGAATGAGTGATTTAAAAAGTTTGCAGGACCGAATTGTACTTACGCTTTGTCACTTTGAGAAAATTTTCCCCCCTCATTTTTCGATGTTATGGTCCACTTGACAGTGCACCTAACTGATGAAGTAATGGATGCTGGTCCAGTGCAATTCAGGTGGATGTATCCTATTGAACGATATTTGAGTACATTGAAAAGATTTGTACGCAACAGAGCTCGTCCAGAGGCATCAATAGCCAATGGTTATTTGATGGATGAGTATACTACCTTTTGTGCAGAATATCTTACGGATGTTGAAACAAAATTAGATAAGCCCTCTCGGATTCATGATGGTCTAGTTGGAGAAGGAACCACATTTGATATGGACAACATCGAGTGGATACAAGCACATCGATATATCTTGTTCAATACTCCATCAGTTGCACCATTAATGCAGTAAGTATCTTATCAATGTTCTTGTATAACTTTTACATGTTTTGTTTGCATAAGATGATCTTTTAAACATCGTGTTATCATTTGCAGGAAACACATTAATGAGATAAAAGAAGAGATGCATCGTGCGACTGAGTTGCAAATTCAACAATCTCATTATGCGTCATTTCATGATTGGTTCAAGGATTATGTATGTATAAATTGATTTTCATTATGAGTGAAGTATTATACTAATTCTTTCTGCATATATCAGTATTGATTTTTATAAATTATGTAGGTTCGTAAGATGAGGGAGTTAGGGGACCCCACGCTACCTGAAGTATTTATCCAACTGGCTGAGGGTCCATCTATAACGGCTCGTTGTTATAAAGCTATTGATTCTAATGGTTTTCGATTTCGCATTAAAGATGTTGACGACAAACGAGCAACACAAAACAGTGGCATCGGTTGTCCCTTTTTCGATTCTAGTTATTACTATGGTCAATTGATAGACATCATTGAAGTTGTATACACACACGGTTTGAAGTACATATTGTTAAAGTGTAATTGGGTTGATCCAGTGCGTGGATGTAAAGTCGATCAATATCAGTTTTCATTGGTGAATTTTAACTATATGTTATACAGAAATAATGAACGAGTTGAGAATGAACCTTTCATTTTGAAATCACAAGCAGAACAAGTATTCTTCGCTACTTTACCTTCGGATCCAAGTTGGCAAGTTGTTGTCAAAATGTCTCGGCGAGGAGTGTTTTTATTTGAAGAAGATGAACCCGAGACTGTTCCGTTTGTTTACCAACAACTTGATCAACATACCGTAGTTCAACATGAAGAAGATATTTATTGGTTCAGAGCGGCTGTTGAAGGAGAAAAGGTCGATTTGCATGCTTAATGAAAGGTATAATTGTTTTCCCGCTATTCAGTAGAATGTCCTAGGATATCATAAATTATCTAATCATTTTATAAATCTTTATAAGTTTTAATCCTCACTTTTGTAAGTTAATTCAATCATAAATATTTAGGTTGTTTTTAATCTTGATTTATTGATGTTATGGTCGGTGTATCATCCCTTTGAGGTATTCTTCATCTGATTCATGTGCTGCTTGAATTTTTATTAGTTCTATCTGAAATTTGGCTATGCATTGACTGGTTTTGTACATAATTTGTATATCTGTTTTGTTAACTTTCTGATTTTTTAAAATTCATTCACAACTAATTATTCAATCCATTTTTTGTTTAATTAACAGTTGTACAAGTTTGATTTTTTAAGAACAATCCAATTTATCTTTTAAACACTTTGGACTCATTACTGATGTTTTCTATGACTACAGACATGTCAGAGGAAGAGGCAAAAGATCTACATCATCCATCTGAGGCATCTACGTCTCAGGGTCGAGGTATGTTTGAATGTCATTGTCTATATTTTTTATGTAATTGACATACATATATATATATATATATAACATTTTTCAATTTATATATAAAATTGTTTTCAACAGGATCAGAATCGGTTGCTTCTTCCTCTCGCAGGAGAGGCCCTGGTCGTGGCATATTATCATGGAATTCCGACACGACGATAGATGTTTCATTTGATGAGGTTTTTCATCCTGTGGGACCGAATGCCCCGACATTTATTCTTCAGCTGGGTCATATCATACGTGACCCACATCGATTTCTATTGACCACGCGTGACTGGGCTTCTATCCCTCAGGACACATTAGATCGTCTATGGAGGGAGGTTCAGGTAAGAAAATCATTTTACTTTATTTTCTATGTATAAAGAATACTAATATGTTTGATTATTTTCTTTATAGCAAAATTTGAAAGTATGCCCTGAAGATTTTCGGCCCGTGTGTATGAGCAAATGCCGTAAGATGTGGAAAGATTATAAAGGCAAAGTGAAGAGGGACCACTGGGTACCAAATGTGGGTGCCCTAGACATTTTGGAAAAAGTCCCGAGAGGTGTCCTCCCGACTTAGTGGCGTGACTTGGTTGCATATTGGTCTACTGAGGGTGTTGCGGTTTGTATATTAATTATTTTGGTGTATATATATTTTCAAGAATATGTGATTTGTTTGAAATTTGAATGAATTGAATGTAGGAGGTGTCAACACGCCATTCTGAGAATCGAGCGTTGCAGGGACCACCTCACAGGCTCGGGACTCGTCACATGTCTCAGATCCGACATGAGGTATATATTATTCATTTTTTAATTTATTAATTAATATGGTTTTGTGTTTATATTCTTTTAATATACAGTTGCGAGAGCAAGGTGCAGCAACTGATAAAATGTCGGTGTGGATGAGGACTCGTGATCGCAATGATCCAGAGGTTGCAGCATTGATAGTAAGTGTCTGTACTTACCAATAATTACATAAATCTATATATTAAAATATATATATTTATATATATTTAAATATTTCACAGGATCAATTTGAAGCTGAGTTAGAACATCTGCCAGAGGACCAGCGACAGCTTCCCATGCGACGGGATGAGATCTTTCATCGCATTATCGGTCGGGACGGGCATGGCTATAGTTTGACCTATGGAGCAGGGATTCCTCGTTCTGTAGTGTCACGCGCTGCGGTTGTCGGTCCTGTTGTTGCTCATATGACACAGCTGATGTCAGATTTTGAGGCATGGTTGCGCGCTTCCGAGGAGGCAAATGCGCAATTGACAGCTGAGGTTAGAGCACTGCGGGAATATGTGCGTCGAGCTGATGGTGCAGGGGATCATATGACGCAGGTATATACTGTATTTATTTAATTATTTTAAATTATTTTTGTTATTAAAATATTTATAATGTTTATTTGTTGTAGGACCCTGGCCCACCAGAAGGAGGTAGCAGTGATGACAACGCGTGACGCATCATATATTCACGAGATATGTTTTTTGTTTTTACTGGTGGGGTTGACATTGATGTACTGTATTTATTCATTTAATTTAAATTAGAAGGTTGTGTACTTATAATTTCTTTCTTTTCTTGTTTATTATATGATAGCTAATATTATCTAAGGCGTGCATTTAAAAACTCTAACCCCCCGCACCCCCGAACAGCCCCCCGCACAACCGTACAACCCCCCGCCCCCCCGTACAGCCCCCCCCCCCCCCCCGCACCCCCGTACAGCCCCCCGCACCCTCGTACAGCCCCCCGCACCCCCGTACAGCCCCCCCGCACCCCCGTACAGCCCCCCGCACCCCCGTACAGCCCCCCGGCACCCCCGGACAGCCCCCCGCACCCCCGGACAGCCCCCCCGCACCCCCGGACAGCCCCCCGCACCCCCGGACAGCCCCCCGCACCCCCGTACAGCCCCCCCCACCCCCGTACAGCCCCCGCACCCCTGGACAGCCCCCCCGCACCCCCGTACAGCCCCCCCGCCCCCGTACAGCCCCCCCGCACCCCCGTACAGCCCCCCCGCACCCCCGTACAGCTCCCCGGACCCCCGTACAGCCCCCCCGGCACCCCCGTACAGCCCCCCCGGCACCCCCGTACAGCCCCCCGCACCCCCGTACAGCCCCCCGCACCCCCGTACAGCCCCCCGACACCCCCGTACAGCCCCCCGCACCCCCAGACTGCCCCCCGCACCCCCGGACAGCCCCCCCGCACCCCCGTACAGCCCCCCGCACCCCCGTACAGCCCTCCCGCACCCCCGTACAGCCCCCCGCACCCCCGTACAGCCCCCCGCACCCCCGGACAGCCCCCCCGCACCCCCGTACAGCCCCCCGCACCCCCGTACAGCCCCCCCGCACCCCCGTACAGCCCCCCGCACCCCCGTACAGCCCCCCGGCACCCCCGAACAGCCCCCCACACCCCCGGACAGCCCCCCGCACCCCCGTACAGCCCCTCGCACCCCCGTACACCCCCCCGTACAGCCCCCGCGGCACCCCCGTACAGCCCCCCGCAACCCCGGACAGCCCCCCCTCACCCCCGTACAGCCCCCCGCACCCCCGTACAACCCCCCACACCTGCGTACACTCCCTCGCCCCCCCCGTACAGCCCCCCCCCCCCCCCCCCCCCGCACCCCCGAACAGCTCCCCGCACCCCTGCACCACCCGAACGACCTCCGAATGCCACGAAACCGTACGAAAACAGCCGGTGCGTGAATTGTGAAATGGTCGGCCAGACGACACGTCATTCGGAGGTGCTGTTTGACCGTAGCGGCCGGAAACGCGTTTCCGGCGCCATAAAACACCAAAACGGTGTGCGGCGGTCCAATTCGGAGAAAACGTGCTCCGAACGACCTGAAACCGCACGAGAAAGATAGAAATATTATTCCTGAGATGCAGGAGGAGGCGGAACGTCCATCGGACGTGCGGTGCACGCGACACGACCGAATGTGTCGTTTTCAGCAGCGCGGCGCGCGCTGAAATGCCGCGTTGGATGGTCAAAACCACCCGAATGACCTCCGAATGCCACGAAACCGTACAACAATAGCCGGTGCGAGAATTGTGAAATGGTCGGCCAGACGGCACGTCATTCGGAGGTGCCGTTTGACCGCGGCGGCCGGAAACGCGTTTTCGGCGCCATAAAACACCAAAACGGCGTGCGACGGTCCAATTCGGAGCAAACATGCTCCGAACGACCTGAAACCGCACGAGAACGATATAAATATTATTCCTGAGATGAAGGAGGAGGCAGAACGTCCATCGAACGTGCGGTGCGCGCGGCACGTCCGAATGTGTCGTTTTCAGCAGCGCGGCGCGCGCTGAAATGCCGCGTTGGGTGGTCAAAACCACCCGAACGACCTCCGAATGCCAAGAAACCGTACGACAACATCCGGTGCGTGAATTGTGAAATGGTCAGCCAGACGACACGTCATTCAGAGGTGCTGTTTGACCGCAGCGGCCGGAAACGCGTTTCCGGCGCCATAAAACACCAAAACGGCGTGCGACGGTCCAATTCGGAGCAAACGTGCTCCGAACGACCTGAAACCTCACGAGAACGATAGAAATATTATTCCTGAGATGCAGGAGGAGGTGACACATCCATCGGACGTGCGGTGCGCGCGGCACGACCGAATGTGTCGTTTTCAGCAGCGTGACGCGCGCTGAAATGGCGCGTTGGGGGTTCAAAACCACCCGAACAACCTCCGAATGCCACGAAACCGTACGAAAAAATCCGGTGCGTGAATTGTGAAATGGTCGGCCAGACGGCACGTCATTCGGAGGTTCTGTTTGACCGCGGCGGCCGAAAACGCGTTTCCAGCGCCATAAAACACCAAAACGGCGTGCGGCGGTCCAATTCGGAGCAAACGTGTTCCGAACGATCTGAAACCGCACGAGAACGATAAAAATATTATTCCTAAGATGCAAGAGGAGGAGGCACGTCCATCGGACGTGCGGTGCTCGCGGCACGTCCGAATGTGTCGTTTTCAGCAGCGCGGCGTGCGCTGAAATGCCGCGTTGGGTGGTCAAAACCACCCGAACGACCTCCGAATGCCACGAAACCGTACGACAACAGCCGGTGCGTGAATTGTGAAATGGTCGTCCAGACAGCACGTCATTCGGAGGCGTCGTTTGACCGCGGCGGCTAGAAACACGTTTCTGGCGCCACAAAACACCAAAACGGCGTGCGGCGGTCCAATTCGGAGCAAACGTGATCCAAACGACCTGAAACCGCACGAGAACGATATAAATATTATTCCTGAGATGCAGGAGGAGGCGGCACATCCATCGGACGTGCGGTGCGCGCGGCACGATCGAATGAGTCATTTTCAGCAGCGCGACGCGCGCTGAAATGGCGCGTTGGGGGGTCAAAACCATCCGAACGACCTCTGAATGCCACGAAACCGTACGAAAATAGCCGGTGCGTGAATTGTGAATTGTTCGGCCAGACGGCACGTCATTCGGAGGTGTCGTTTGACCGCGGCGGCCGAAAACGCGTTTCCGGCGCCATAAAACACCAAAACGGCGTGCGGCGGTCCAATTCGGAGAAAACGTGCTCCGAACGACCTGAAACCGCACGAGAACGATAGAAATATTATTCTTGAGATGCAGGAGGAGGCGGTACATCCATCAGACGTGCGGTGCGCGCGGCACGACCGAATGTGTCGTTTTCAGCAGCGCGGCGCGCGCTGAAATGGCGCGTTGGGGTGTCAAAACCACTCGAATGACCTCCGAATGCCACGAAACCGTACGAAAACAGCCGGTGCGTGAATTGTGAAATGGTTGGCCAGACGACACGTCATTCGGATGTTCCGTTTGACCACGGCGGCCGGAAACGCGTTTCCGGCGCCATAAAACACCAAAACGGCGTGCGGCGGTACAATTCAGAGAAAACGTGCTCCGAACGACCTGAAACCGCACGAGAACGATAGAAATATTATTCGTGAGATGCAGGAGGAGGCGGCACGTCCATCGGACGTGCGGTGCGGGCGGTACGACCGAATGTGTCGTTTTCAGCAGCGCGGCGCGCGCTGAAATGCCGCGTTGGGTGGTCAAAACCACCCGAACGACGTCCGAATGCCACAAAACCGTACGACAACATCCGGTGCGTGAATTGTGAAATGGTCGGCCAGACGGCACATCATTTAGAGGTTCCGTTTGACCGCGGCGGCCGGTAACGCGTTTCCGACGCCATAAAACACCAAAACGGCGTGCGGCGGTCCAATTCGGAGCAAAAGTGCTCCGAACGACCTGAAACCGCACGATAATGATAGAAATATTATTCTTGAGATACAGGAGGAGGCGGCACATCCATCGGACGTGCGGTGCGCGCGGCACGACCGAATGTGTCGTTTTCAGCAGTGCGGCGCGCGCTGAAATGCCGCGTTGGGTGGTCAAAACCACTCGAACGACCTCCGAATGCCACGAAACCGTACGACAACAGACGGTGCGTGAATTGTGAAATGGTCGGCCAAACGACACGTCATTCGGAGGTTCCGTTTGACCGCGGCGGCCGGATACGCGTTTCCGGCGCCATAAAACACCAAAACGGCGTGCGGCGGTCCAATTCGGAGCAAACGTGCTCTGAACGACCTGAAACCGCACGAGAACGATAGAAATATTATTCCTGAGATGCAGGAGGAGGCGGCATGTCCATCGGACGTGCGGTGCGCGCGGCACGACCGAATGTGTCGTTTTCAGCAGCGCGGCGCGCGCTGAAATGCCGCGTTGGGTGGTCAAAACCACCCGAACGACGTCCGAATTCCACGAAACCGTACGACAACAGCCGGTGCGTGAATTCTAAAATGGTCGGCCAGACGGCACATCATTCGGAGGTGTCGTTTGACCGCGGCGGCCGGAAACGCGTTTCCGGCGCCATAAAACACCAAAACGGCGTGCAACGGTCCAATTCAGAGCAAACGTGCTCCGAACGACCTGAAACCGCACGAGAACGATAGAAATATTATTACTGAGATGCAGGGGGAGGCGGCATGTCCATCGGACGTGCGGTGCGCGCAGCACGTCCGAAAGTGTCGTTTTCAGCAGCTCGACGCGCGCTGAAATGACGCGTTGGGGGGTCAAAACCACCCGAACGACCTCCGAATGTCACGAAACCGCACGACAACATCCGTTGCGTGAATTTTGAAATGGTTGGGCAGACGGAACATCAATCGGAGGTTCCGTTTGACCGCGACGGTCGGAAACGCGTTTCCGGAGTCATAAAACACCAAAACGGCGTGCGGCGGACGAATTCGGAGCAAATGTGCTCCGAACGACCTGAAACCGCACGAGAACGATAGGAATATTATTCCTGAGATGCAGGAGGAGGCGACACGTCCATCGGACGTGCGGTGCGCGCGGCACAACCGAATGCGTCGTTTTCAGCAGCTCGGCGCGCGCTGAAATGACGCGTTGGGGGGTCAAAACCACCCGAACGACCTATGAATGCCACGAAACCACACGACAACATCCGTTGCGTGAATTGTGAAATGTTCGGGTAGACGGAACATCAATCAGAGCTGCCGTTTGACCGCGGCGGCCGGAAACGCGTTTCCGGAGTCATAAAACACCAAAACGGCGTGCGGCGGTCGAATTCGGAGAAAACGTGCTCCGAACGACCTGAAACCGCACGAGAACGATAGGAATATTATTCCTGAGCTGCAGGAGGAGGCGGAACATCCATCGGACGTGCGGTGCGCGCGGCACGACCGAATGCGTCGTTTTCAGCAGCTCGGCGCGCGCTGAAATGGCGCGTTGGGGGGTCAAAACCACCCGAACGACCTCCGAATGCCACGAAACCGCACGAAAACATCCGTTGCGTGAATTTTGAAATGGACGGGTAGACGGCACGTCAATCGGAGGTGCCGTTTGACCGCGGCGGCCGGAAACGCGTTTCTGGAGCCATAAAACACCAAAACGGCGTGTGGCGGTCCAATTCAGAGCAAACGTGCTCCAAAAATCCTGAAACCGCACGAGAACGATATGAATATTATTCCTGAGATGCAGGAGGAGGCGTCACATCCATCAGACGTGCGGTGCGCACGGCACGACCGACTGCGTCGTTTTCAGCAGCTCAGCGCGCGCTGAAATGGCGCGTTGGGGGGTCAAAACCACCCGAACGACCTCTGAATGCCACAAAACTGCACGACAACATCCGTTGCGTGAATTGTGAAATGGTCGGATAGACGGTACGTCAATCAGAGGTGTCGTTTGACCGCGGCGGCCGAAAACACGTTTCCGGAGTCATAAAACACCAAAACGGCGTGCGGCGGTCGAATTCGGAGAAAACGTGCTCCGAACGACCTGAAACCGCACGAGAATGATAGGAATATTATTACTGAGACGCAGGAGGAGGCGGAACGTCCATCGGACGTGCGGTGCACGCGGCACGACCGAATGCGTTGTTTTCAGCAGCTCGGCGTGCGCTGAAATGACGCGTTGGGGGGTCAAAACCACCCGAACGACTTCCTAATGCCACGAAACCGCACGAAAACATCCTTTGCGTGAATTGTGAAATGTTCGGACAGACGGAACGTCAATCGGAGGTGCCTTTTGACCGCGGCGGCCGGAAACGCGTTTCCGAAGTCATAAAACACCAAAACGGCGTGCGGCGGTCGAATTCGGAGCAAACGTGCTCCGAAAAACCTGAAACCGCACGCGAATGATAGGAATATTATTCCTGAGATGCAGGAGGAGGCAGCACGTCCATCGGACGTGCGGTGCGTGCGGCACGACCGAATGCGTCGTTTTCAGCAGTTCAGCGCGCGCTGAAATGGCGCGTTGGGGGGTCAAAACCACCCGAACGACCTCCGAATTCCACGAAACAGCACGACAACATCCTTTGCGTGAATTGTGAAATGGTCGGAGAGACGGCACATCAATCGGAGGTTCCGTTTGACCGCGGCGGCCGGAAACGCGTTTCCGGAGTCATAAAACACCAAAACGCCGTGCGACGGTCGAATTCGGAGCAAACTTGCTCCGAAAAACCTGAAATGATAGCATTTCTTAAATCGGGGGTTTTAAATTATTATAGCACAATGAATCGATATTATACATATATTTAATATTATATATATTAAAACATTTAAAATATATTATATATATATATATATTTAAAATATTGTATTTAATAGTATATATGTGAATATTTTTTTTAATATATATATATATTTATTTATTTATTTATTTCAGTGGACATTTAAAAAAAAAAATCACTATAGCGACCGCCATTGGCGGTCGCTAATGGTGGTTTTTTTAGTAGTGTATAATTTATGTGCATATAGTTGATTAACTGTAATTTATGTGAATTCATTTAACTAATTGTAATTTTTGTGTATATGATACAGTTGATTAACTATAATTTATGTGTATAGTATAGTTGGTTTAATTTTTTTTAATCAATTGTAATTTATATATATACAATATAGATTATACAAGTACTTTCTATTAGATATGTACCTGTAATTTTAGGGACACAAATGATACAGGCTATGAGGGGTGGATACTCATAGGACTTTGAGGCACCTTCTCATGGTGTACACCCTTAGTAATGTCCAAGAGGATATTATGAGAACAAAACCCGCTGGAAGGAAATCCACATTTCTATGTGTCATTATACTTTTCTATCTACGGATGTATGTATTGGTCCTTAGACTTTAATATTATTATTAATGAGTATTATTAGTTGTTCACTTAGATTTATTGATGAAAACCGTGATGACATATGTTCGCGGTGAAGTATGATATGTTGAGTGCGTCACGAGTAATATTGAATTAATGAATAATGAGAGAAAGGATTTATCCCTTGTGTTCTTTAATGGAAGATAATATCTTAGACCCTTTGATGGAAAATGATATAGACTAAATAAATATATGACCATGGTGATCAATAGACAAGTTCTACTTCGGGAAAGTCAAAGAAAGAGATATCGAGCATATAGGTTGATGACACTCGCATGCAACCTGCTCAATTAGAGATATTGTGATAAAGAGATTATATTACATGGTAAGAATTCGTATGAGGTAACATGTAATTATGACATTAAATTCTTTTTCTATGGGTGCCTTGGCGTGTTTCCAGTCACTAACCTTGGACTTTAGGCTGCTCCGCCTAATTTCATTGAGAAAGGGGCCAAAAGGGCCACACACTAAGTGTATCCAATATCTTTATTAAATAATTTATTATTTAACAAGTTGAATAAATATTATTCTTGGTCATGGTTTAATAATTATTCATATATGCCTGATTGCATTTATTCTGTCACTAGTTATTCGAGAGAATATATTGTGGGAGGAATAATTAATAAATATTTAGGAGGATTGTAAAACTGAGTTTAATGTTCCAGTGATAAATAATAATATTGAATATTATTTGATTAAATAATATTTAATTATAACTCTCAATTTAATCACATGTTAGGAAATAATAATATTGCTTTTATTATTTGACATGGGGGTTTCGCTAGGATTAATGAAATAATCAAAGGCACTTGTAAAAATTATTTATTATTACCCTAGTGAAATAAATGACCGATTATATTATTCTCTCATTAGACAAGGGCAAGCAAAGTGACACTTATTCAGTTGTGAACAATGAATTGGAGAAAATATCTCAATCCTAGAGAATTCTTTCTTCTCCAAGAATGCTCTCAAGAATGAGAACGATCCTCCTCCACCGGATCAAGGAGAACGCTTTGGAAGCGGTTTTCAAGGTAATCGAAGGTGGACATCGCAAGTGTAAGGATCTTCCATGCCAGCACCTAGATACTCCTTCAGTGATGTCAGAAGATACGTGTAACACATGTGGATCATCGCTAGAGGAATCCTACACTTGGATTTTACAACATAATGATGACGTAATGAAGATCTGTGTCCAGATGCATCAATGAAGAAAGAATAAACTTGTAGGAAATTCTTATTTAATTAAATTAATTGTAAACAACATGCGTTGATCCAATCTCTATTGGTTCTGGGTTTTCTATCCCTTGCTTGTTCTTTGATTCAATTCCATTCGTCATGACATTCTTCGTCGGAATAGACCTCAGATTGATTATCAATAATGGAAAAAAACAAAGTTGGGCATCATCCCTCCTGTGCTTCTATTGCACCAAGAACCTACACTTTCATGTTCAACATTTGTTTTAATCCATAGGAATTTTCCTAAAGGGTCTAACTTTCATTTTTTTAATCTATAATGCAATAATTTTGATGAATGCATCTTGTAGATTTTCATATACCTTGGGATTGAAAAGGATAAAGATTGGAAGGAACTATTTTCAACTATAGATAGCATAAAAAAGTTATCTAAGTAATTCCATTATTTAATTAAAATTAATTTTATACAACCCATTCTTATGCTTTCACTGTCTAATATTTTATTCATGTTTTTAGACTTTGTTGAATCTGGGGCATACACCATCGTTCACCTAATCCTGAATCCTCAAACTTTAAGTACATTTTATTTCTAAATTTCTTCACATCATCTGATCGATATTGAAAACACATTTACAATGATGCCATTCACCACATGTTTCTATTTGTACAAGTAATTTCAATGCATTATAGTACAATTGGTTTAAACACTTTTTTTAAGAAACTGTAATTTCTATGTATATATTTGATTAATGGTAATTTATTTGTATAAAATACACAACAATTGTAATTTATGTGTATACAGTTTATTAACTATAATTTATGTGTATAGTAAAGTTGGTTTAAACTGTTTTTTAAGAAACTATAATTTATGTGTATATAGTTGATTTACTGTAATTTATGTGTATACAATACACAACAATTGTAATTTTGTGTATACAGTTAACTAACTGTAATTTTTTTGTATACAATACAATTGATTAACTATAATTTATGTATATAGTATAGTTGGTTTAAATTCTTTTTTTAATCAATTTCAATTTCTATATATACAATACATAGTATACAAGTACTTTCTGTTTGATATGTACCTGTAATTTTAGTACATTTCACATGAAACAAAATAGGTGAATTTTAAAATTTCAGTAATTTATATACCTTTTGTTCATATAGGCACTTATTCTTTGTTTATACACTTACATATCAAAGAATATGGTATCAATGTATACTCCTACCTTTTTTTATATAGGTACCTATATGAGCATAATCAATTTCTTATATGTGAATTTGTAATCACTTGCATCTATATATCTATTATTTAATTTCCTTCTCTATTATTTAATTGCTCACCCTCTATATTCTTTCTATATGTCCCTCCAATTTGTATTCCATTTCTATTTGATCATATAAATAGTGACTCCATTGTTCAAGATTTGTTCCCATTTTATCATTATTATTTGAACATGTTATTGAAGAAAGATACCATTCTGCTCATGGAGATCTTCCTAGATAAAGCTGTAGATCATCCACATATTGGAAAACAATTTATTCCTCCAATGATGGATCATGTTCTTTGTGATTATGAAAATAAAATGCCTGATTTTGTAGAATCTAAAGGCAATGTTATAGAATCTAAAGGGGGAGATTCATTAACATTGTTTGGTTCTTATATAGACTATAAGTAAAAGGGTGTCATGATAGATGATGTTCCTCACATATTTGAATTTTTCAATGCACATTGGTGGTGTAGGATCAATGTTTTATCGAAGAAATCATTGCTTGAACATGGGGTGTCCATTATTGGTGGTGGTTTTCTGGAAAATTATCATACATAATATTATTTTGTTAAATTTTCGAATTAATTTTTACATTCCAAATTCTCTATACCAATGCAGTAGACATTTATTGTCTGGTATCCATGAATGTTATTATTTATTGAAATAATATTGTAATTGGATTAATTATAAATCAAATGGGAGATAAAAATTTTATGATATCACATGCTTTTATTTTTTTATGTGTTAGATGAAAAATTACCTCTTCTTGTATATGATTACTAATAATTTCATGGAGTATCTTGAACATCATCTCAAGTTTTTTCCTCTACCTCGATCCATTTTTATATACCTTTTTCCTTCTTTAATTCATTTATCAAGTAAGGTATGCTTCCATTGATTGTATGATGTAAACTTCATTTCAATTACATATTTTTATTTTATTTATTATATCTTTATATTTCCTAGAATATTATACATTTTATGGGGACTAATAATTTCAAGGATTATCCTGAGTATTATCTCAATTTTTTTTCTAATCTGAGCCATTATTAAATGTTTTTCCCACTTTAATTTGTTAATCGAGTGTGGTATGCTCTTATGAATTTTCTGATGTAAAATTCATTTAAATGTAAACAACATATTCTATTTATTAATTATTTAAATTTTCCAGAATTGAAATTATTATAGAAAATTAGTTTAAGTTATTTAAAATGATTCTAATAATGATTTCAGGACAATCTTATAGGGATAATAATGAATTTGATGGTTTTACATAACCTTTTTCTTACCTAATTTTTCCATATTATGTTATGGTCTTATTTTCTTTCACTTTTCCCATGGTCTATGTTTTAGTTTATATATTTAAATTTACTCCATAATTAATCATACAATCTTCTAATAAGGTGCCTGCATAATACATGTTTGACTTAAGAGTCTGTGAAGGAATCTATTCTCCACGTTTACAAGATTACTGGAACTAGATTCTTAGCATGGATCAAACCAGATCAGGTACATAATTTGTTCTGTACTATATTTTAAACCTTTAATATTATAAACAAATTTAATCAAATTTCCTTCATTAATAATTTTTTTAATAAATGATTTAAATAAGGCATTTTGAGGTTTATAATCACTTGCTTCTATACGATCATAATCAAAAGGAAGCCTTATTTTGGTATTTTGATGTTTTACTAGTTTTAGTGATATTATGGTGGTTCCATATGATTATTCAATAATGAATCAATCCATTATGATATGGGTTTTTCTTGAATAGATTCATGTTTTCAATTGAATTGAATCATTTTTTCCTGAAAGGGACTAAGTGGTAAATCTCTTGTATTTTCTCTATTTTTTCACATTCAAATCTGTTTGGATTTCATAATTTATATACACTTGATATAGGGGTTGAGTTTACTCTATTGTTTATTTAACCGCTACTAAATCTTATTTACATATACAGTTATGGTTACTCATCACCATGGTATTGAGGTCTTCTAATTTTTCATGGGATGTGAATAGAAGGTACATGTTTTTTATGATATTATTTTATGCATACCAACTAAAGTTTAATCTCAATTTTTTTGATGAAGTAGTTGGATAGGAGTTGTAGATATGATACTGATACTAGGAAGATGGAGGTTTGTCACTTGATATGGATAAAAAAATGTGATGTTGTATACATGGTTCAATGACTGCTGGTGAATTACACTAATGTTGATGTGGTGTTTGGGGAAAACGAGATGTTGATAATTATGATGATTGATGCATATATTGTTAGCATTGTGGAAGCTACATGAAGGTGGGCTTCCCCTAGATGCTCTATGACAATGTCATCATGGACATCATCAATGTTGACCAGGCTTGCATCCCTAAGGAGGCTAGCACCTACACCATTATGACCCTAGAGTGTGTCCCCAAAAACATTCATGTTCGGGGTGGAGTCACCCGCATGAGTGACCCCCAGCTCATTAAGTAGATTAAGCAGGCCATCACCATCCCCATCATGGAAAAGGCCCACATCAAACACTTTATTGAGGCATAGATCTCAGAGGCCATCAGCATCCACTACGTCTATGAGAGCGAGGTCCTCACCATCACTGATGAGGAGAACCACATCAAAAAGCACAATTTTAAAATCCCCTTCATCTGTGGATTCTAAAACCCCAAAGATACTCTCTACCACATCTAAGGGGGTGCCCCAATGATTAGGACCAAGGGAGAGGTGGGGAATGAAAATGTGATTGATGATGTGAGGCATGTGAGGTTAGTGATGGGGGATATTAGTGTTCTCTAGAACATGGATGATGATGAGGTCTTTTCTTTCGCCAAGAAGATCTTCTCCCCCTATGACCTGGTGATGCAGACCAAGTAGCTGGGGCGACTCCCCATTATTCAGTTCACCGCAGGTGGGTTCACCACCCCCACTGATGTTGCCATGGTGATGAAATTGGGTTATGATGATAGGTTCATGGGCTCCGGTGTGTTCAAGAGCAGTGATTCAGAGAGGTAGTCCAAGGCAATCATGCAGGATGTGATCCACTACAGAGACCCCAAAGTCCATGCTGATGTGAGCTGTGGTCTGGGTGGAAGCCATAGTGGTCATCAACCTCAATGATGAAAAATTTGAAAGGTATGTGAATAGGTCAGAGTAAACACTATCTTTTTTTGGTAAGGCTTTCCCGTTTTTTCATTTCTTTTATCAATGTTGGTTCCAAACAATGGTTCGTCTTACTTTCCATTAGCACATTTTTTTGAGCCTTACTCTTGGGTATACATATACTGTAGGAGAATAATGCTGCTGATTTATTCTATAATTATATAATTGGCTATTTTTCCATGTTGGTAGCCCATGTGGGGCTGCCTTATTATATATACATGATCTTTTCATCTTGGAATCCCTTGATAATATAATCATGTATTTAGACCAAATACTCTAGATTTATTATTGGTGTAGGTTCATTGCAGTATTTTTTTTAGTCTCCACCTGATATGTTGTGATTAATAACCCTTACACCTGCATCAGATTTCCTACCACAAGTTCTACCACATATAATTATTTGTTCAAATACGAACCAAGTGCGTTCTTATAAAATCTCAAGGTGTTATAACCATTTATTAAAATGTGTTGTTAAGAACAACTATATTAAAATTATAGAATCCAATGTATGTATCATTAATGTGTTCAATTTGTTTGGAGAGTTATGTAAAATCTAAAAAAACATTGATATTTGAATTCAATAAATCCACTAAATCCCTCCTTTGGACTTGAATTCAATAAATCCACCAACTCCCTCCTTTGGAAGACATTCAACATAGTGGTGGATATTAACTATATTTTTAGTACATGCATTTATAGAACCAGTCTTATAATTTTTGAGAAAACCAAACAAATTATATTGTACCTTATTTTACTCTTATTCACATTCATTATATGAACTTTTGTATTTTTCATGAATGAATAATATCAATGATGTATTTTTGTGAGGTTTTTTCTTCCCAAGAGTCCTAACAAATCACAAATATTCAACAATTTCAAAATGTGCATATCAGACGAGATGATCTCTTAATCCATATGATATAAAAAGAAATTTCATTAAGGGATTCTTACATAATGTTTCACCCAATTGAATGTATAATTTTTTGTATAGTTTATAATAAAAAATATACATTGTCTTTAATACATATTGTATGTATCAACATTAATATTATTTTTCCTGCAGAAAAAATATAAGAGATTTAGTTTAGAACTGATATGTAATATATATAACTAATATGTATTCATTAGTACTAACATGTATTTATCACAATAATATTTTCTGAATCCATATATTTTTATAGTAATAATTTATCAATAGAAATAACAATAGTAAGGCAATGGTGCATTGCAAAAATATCAATTTATGGCATTTTTAACATAATTTCATGTTGGTATATCTTCAATATATATTATCCTAGATACCGAATACAACTACTAATGAGTTATAATGATATATATATCTTGATTTTTCTTTCTGAAAGACAGGTTATTCAATTTATATCAAAAACAAATTTAGAGTTAAGAGTACTTATATGGGAAATTGAATGATTATGTTGTGAAAATGCACGGGTTGGGTACTAGTTTATTATAACGAAATGATTGTATATTTTTTTTTATTATTCATGGAGGATCATTATATATGTGTGTATATATATATTCATTTATTATATATAAATATATTTTTTTATTTATGTATATATATATATATTTATATGTTTAGTTTTTTAATCGAAATTTAATTTCCAATGGTTTCAAAGTTTCAATATAAATTTTCAATATTTATTTATATTTAATTGTGGGAATCTATACTCAAAATCTAATTTCCAATAGGCTTCAATAATTTCCATTTAAATTTTCAATGAAAATTTACAGTGAAAATTTCCAGCTACCGATGTAAATTTATACTCAAAATTTAATTTCTAATGAAAACTTTCATAATTACATTAATAATTTACAATGAAAAATTATATTGAAAATTTTAAGTCATTAATTGAAATTTATAATCAAAATTCAATATAAGTGCACACACATATGCATACATTTTTATATAAATATATACATGTATAAATACAAAAATTTAGACTACAAATTTCATCAGTAAACTTCCAGTGAAAATTTTCACCAGAAATTTCCAATGAAAATTTCAATACCAAACTTCAGGTTAAAATTATCACTTAAAATTTCAATGTAAAAATATTAATACATAAATATAAAATATAATTTTTCACTGCATACTTGCATTGAAATTTTGGAAAAGAAACTTATAATGTGAATTTACACTTAAAATTATTAATATTAATGTCCACTTATTTTTTATTATAATTGTACTAAAAATTTGATTTCAAAAATCCTAAAATAAATTTATGCTTAAATTTTTAGTGAAGATATATTAACACATAAATAGTGTAATTTTGAACTTAAAATTTGAACTACAAAATTTATAAAGAAATTTCTATTGTAAATTTCCACTAAAATTTCCAATTTGAATTCCCACTTGAAATTATAATGAAAAAATATTAATGCGTATTTATGTTTAAAATTTCAGTGTAAATACATAAACATAAAAATAAACCACGTAAATTTTCACAAAAAAATTGAACAACAAATTTCATACGAAAATTTACCATGAAAATTTTCATCGCAATTTTTCAGTGCGATTTTTCACTCAGATTTCTGGTGAAAATTTCCACTAAAAATTTCTACTTGACTTTTAACTCAAAAATTAAAATGTAAATATATTAATGCATAAATATAAAATTTAAATTTTTAGTTGAAATTTTCTTTGAATTTTTTTAATGAAAACTTTTAATGTCACAACCCAACCCACCAGGACCCACCTGGCCGGAAGTAAGCCTAGTGTGACACCTCAAGCCCACCTCCAATAGGTCAGGGGATGAAAAAAATTGATGAGTAGACATATCATACACATGAGAGGCCTTAGACTATGGTACATGAACATACACACATCTCCTACCACTCATACAATTATAAAAGGTAAAATAAAACTGTTACTGAAATGCACACATACATCTATATCTCACATCAGAGTATGAAACAAGTATGAGAAAGCAAGCTTTAAAAGAGTCCAAACTGCTAAGAAGGATGGAACTACTATCAAATGCAACACCTGGAATGAACTATGTAATATCTAACTCAACTATGCTCTACCTGCTCCTGGTCCACCTAGGACTCTGTTGTAAGGCATGTCATCTACATAAGACATGACATGTGCGGTCAGAAACCATGCAGTGGTGAGTATATAGGTACCTAGTAGGACAACCTAAAATCAACAAACATAACTCATCTAGATAGTATCCAGTTCATCATCACAGAGATATGTCAATAAGAAAATGAGACATAATAATAATAACTCAAATATACTCAGGATAGAAACCAAGTCTCAAAGTATGGTCACAACCATACTACCAGCCTAGGATTATGCCCGATGTTTCAAAGTAATTCTCATACAAGAGAACTCACTCCATTAGTCTGATAACATTGATGGTGCTCATCTGAGAGGTCATGCTCGTTGGAACTTTCCATTAAGAACATTATGGGTCTCAAGAGAAGTCAATACACAAATAGAGGATCACACCCAGGGCCTATGGGGGATTCCTAACCCTAACTAGAGTAACCTACTAGACAGGGGCTCAAATGTCTTGGTATGTAGGTCACATGAACCCCGACCCTATATAAGGAGGAAGAAATGATAGAGGATCACATCCCGAACTGCACAGAGGGATTCCTGACTCTATACAAGACTAACCTCGTAGAGGATATCACATAATATTATTAGGGTGTGATGTCTCATTTTAACCTCATAGAGATGAAAAAATAGTATGCACCCTATAGATACTAGTCTGCACTAAATAGAACGAGATCCTCGACCTACCCTAGAAAAAGTACATGGTGTGTATAGGGTATACATGACGTATCTTTGCTACCCTGGGTCTACCTGTGTACTTCGGCTCATGCCCGTGTACTTTGGACCATGCCCATGTACTCTGGTCGTGTTGTGTCTGGGTACTCTATCTTTATCCATGCCCATGTACTAGGTCATCCCCATGTACTTTGTTCATGACCATGTACTCTAGTTGTAACCATGTACACCAATTATGCCCATGTACCTGGTCGTTCCTGTGTCTGTATAACCCAAGGGTATATGATGAACTACCAAAATCGAGTACATTACATGTGATAGGGCCACATGCATGTGATATTTATCCCTGTGTGGAAACCCTATCCACCGTAAGAGGGGACTACATGACATGTGTTCTCCAAAGTACATGTCGTGTATATTAGGATTTTCCAGAACTCGTTAGTCTCCACGTGGTTTCACTAATTCCCCCCTCCTTCAATCTACTCTAAAATCTCACCCATGAAATGAGAATATGATTTGACCAAACTCTGATCATCATTGGTGGTTGGATTCTGTCCACCCATCTGCTTGTGAATCATTCTCATAGCACCACGTCGCTCGAACGCCTGATTATATGAAATGAGAACTCATTATATGATTACAAAAACATTTTCATCATCATGAACCACAATCATGTCATAAATCCCAAACTTGAATCCACTGTAAAGATTCATCACGCCAAATAACAATTGTGCAATGATTGTCTATCGGGTATTTGTCAAACCACCAACCAAAGGAAACACTGACGATGAACGTGCAAAGAACGATGAGAGGAATGTACAAAACACTAACATGAGGAAAAAACCTTGTACATTGTTTGGGTTAGTCTTAATCCACTGTCATGGGGGTGAAAAACAAAAAGGATAACCAAGCATAAAAAAATATCATCAATTCATAATTCTAGGAAAATAAAATCAACACCCGTAAACCAACGATCAACTCACGAATCAATTTGTTAGAATGATTGATTTTCATTAGATGTGGGATAAAAAATGAGAAATAAACCAATACAAACAAACTTCCTACGTTGAGTTTAGATCCATTGTTAATGAAGAATGGTTCTATGTCGTTGTCATTGGAAAGATCCATGAACTCTGCTGGCAAATAAAAATTCCTCAGTACCAATCATCAATCCACGATCCAATAATCGTATACCAAATCACTCATCCACTCTCTCTCTAATTCACTAGGATTATGTGGCTAACCCTAGCGTTTTCCCATAACTATTTTTAAATAGAGGATAGCTAGGTCATGTCAATTAAATGACTAATAGATTAATTAAATAATTTATTTAATAATCATTCTGCCCACGACCGCTATTAAATCAAACAACCAATGCACATAAAGGTTATGTTGCGCCTAGGGTAAAACCCACACTTTTAATTAAATGATGGTCTCATATTTCCCATCCAAGACATCATTCGATATTTATTCCATTATTTCATAAAAAATGACCGTGCGTGATATAATATATTTAATATTTTTATTACATCAATACCGAGCCTCCTCGGGCCCCAAAATCCTATGATGACTCAACACTTAGCTTCAATTTTTTTTGTTAAAATATTCCAAAGTTTTACAAGGAGAAAACAGAGCTATTACATTCTCCCAACCTTGGGGATTTTCATCCTAAAAAGAAAAAGCCTAATAAAAAAATGAGGGTGATGGGCTCACATATGGTTTTCCCGCTCTTAGGTTCTCTCCTATAGATTCCCATTCTGTCACCAAACACACACCAAAGAGACTACTCACCCATGAAGGATCTTCTCATGTTGATCCTCAATCTTTACTATGTACTCTGTGAAAGTATCTCTATTCTTGATATACATATAGCCCCATTTTATAACATGTGACATGTCATGCACATACCTCCTCAACTATGACACATAGAAGACATCATGTAACTAGTCTACTGTGGTGGCAGGGCTAAGTTGTATGCCACCTTACCAACCCTACATAGTATTAGGAAATGTCTAATGAATCTCAGAGATAACTTTCCACCCTGGACAAATATCCATAATCCTCATCGAGGTGAGACCTTAAAAAATGCATGGTCTCCCTTTATCAACTCCAAAGACCTCCATCATCAGTCCACATATGAATTATGATGGCTATGGATATTCCTTATCCACTCCTGGATGATCTATACTTTCTCTATTATCACTCACACCAACTCTAGGCCCATGAGTGTGACTCTCCAAGATCATTCCAACATAATAGTGACTTGAAAGGTCTCCCATACAAGGCCTCAAATGATGTCATACCGATGGTAGAGTGGTAGCTATTTCTATATGAAAACTCCACAAAGGGTAGTTAATCACACCAACAATGGGTAATGTAACATCCCGTGTTTTTCAAATGAGTTGTTTTCTAGGTAAATTTGAAATTTTTAAGTTTGGCGAGTGGAACAATTCTTTTCTTGATTATTAAGACCCATTTCTGAGAGTTTATTTGAAAAAAGGTCTTATTTTTAAGTGGGTTTAAAGGATCAGAAAGTGACTCAAGGTTTTAGAGGGGTTTTGGGTGTGTTAGGCCTCAAAAACCTAGTTTTGGAAAAGCATATACTGGGGAACACAATTTGGAAAAACCACGTGGCCTCCTAGGAGAAACCCTGAGACCTACCTATAACACTAGACACAGTTTTTCAAACTGTACAAGTATGGGTGCACAACCATTTGATACCTCTATAGTTTTTAGTAGAAGTGATTTGCACAGTTTGCACATGGTTTGGAAAACTGTGCGCCTTGACCGCGTGTGCATGGTTCTTGGAAAGAGGGATCCACATGGTTGGAAAATGGTTATCCAAATCGTGTGGATAAAATATGAAAGTCACTTAAAGAGGTGAAATTAAGACTTTTACCTTAACCCCTATTTATTTTCTTTCTCCCATTTCTCCTCCGTTTCAAGTGGAGAGTAGGGGAACTCCTCCCATTATTCTCCTTCCAAGTTATTGAAGGAACTCATTTTCTTGAGCTCCGATCCGAGCTTCATTGGTCTCATTAGAACCACATCAGTGATACCTTTAATCCTATAGCCTCTTTTATTATTTTCTCTCACCATACAATGCACTAAATCTATGCAAGTCACTTTAACCTATTTTCAGAGCATTCGTCTAAAATGCTAATTTATTTTGATTCAGATCATGTTAGAAGATGATATCAAGTGAGTGAATGCCTATGAGTATGAGGTAGGTTATGTCTAGCTTTATCTTTGATTTTTCTCATGTTTTTGGGGTGTTCTCTATATGTGACTTGGGGGTAGTCTGAGGGAGACCCTAATAAATTAGTTACTTGTCTTAAAATTATTAAATTGATATCATAAGATTCCTTGGGCATGCTATAGATCGACTACAAATGGTTAATCCGGGTTAGTGTCTTTGGACCACTTGGGCATGTTAGTCCAGGTGGGTTATTTTTAATTTAAATTGAATTGTTATATTATATTGTGGGTTTCACAAGAACGTGACAGACACAACTTGAGGATTGTGGTGGTTTTGACTATCTAGATTGAGGTGATGTAGTTATTCATGTTGTGTGAGGCTAGGGAAACATGGGGTTATTGATCACAAGTTGGACGACATGGTCATCAGGTTGAGGAGATGAGGTTTTCAGTTGAGGGAATAACCCATGTGATATTGGATACTGCTGATTATCAGGATGAGAGACATGGTTGTAGGGGAATGAGGTGCTAGGATGACACTTCTTAGGTTTTTTGGGTGATTTATGCTCACCGTTTGTTAGTGGATGCGATGTTGGAGTCATTTTCACATAGATAGTACTCAGATCAAGGTGGTGTTGACCACTCGCGTGGGTGGATTCCCTCATAGACCATGCAACTTAAGTGATGGTGTTGACCATCAGATACATTGGGGGTGATCACCATATAAATCCATGTGGATGGTGATGGACCATCGGTTGATGGTGATGAGACTGTCAGTTGGAGGATGAGGCTCATCGTGGCACTTAAGGTCGATGGGCTGGGACTTGGGAGAATGGATATCACCATACCTTGATATGTCGGCTGTTGAGCCAAAAATGATTTTTAATTAGAGTACATGCATTGTTGTGCCTCAAGACGTCATGATTCAAGCTGGTAGGGAATTTTGAGCTGAGGTTTGAGGAAGCAGGTACTAGTTGGGCTTTCCATTTTGGACGCTAGTGATATGATTAGTGACATGAGGTATTACCTGACACAAGGTGTTGGTGGTACATTTATAGGAGGTTCCTGAGGGATATCCATCTTATTACTCATCAGGGAATGCCTTGGGATTTATGCTAAGGATCATTTCCACTATATTTATACATATGTAGGCATGTGCTGTATGCCATATGTATAATTGGGGGCACGTGGTATATCGGTTTTGGACAAAGTAAGTGATATTTTCCTTATGGCTATTGAGTATAAGGGAAGCGGGTTTTTATTTATACATATGTGCAATAACCTTTTTATTACTTGAGTATACACCTGTATTATCATGAATATAAGATAGGCACACATTGGTGGCATCCTACTAAGATTCATTCTCACACCCTACACGAGCCCCTCATGATGCTTGTAAACTTTATGTCTCTATAATTAAGTAAGTGACCAGGCTCAAGAGTTAGACCATAGTGGTCAGGTTGGAATTTTTCATGGGATGGATGGAAAGGGATCTTTGAGGTTCTTGCATCAGTTGGAGTCTTATTTTGTGTTTCCTTCTGTATCAGCATGCTTATTATATGTATGTACTGAGGTTGGTCATGGGAGACCCTCCTTACTATTTTGTATGACTTGACTTGTATTCATGCTTCTAAAAATGGTATCATGTTTTTTACTAGCTTCAAATGGTGTGTTTGGACATATCATTTATTACCGTTGATGTTTGTTTATGCTTCTGCTATTGCTTGTTATTTATTCTATTATGTTATGGTATTATTATGTTGTTGTATATATAGACCATTATTATTATTACCACCTGAGGGTATAGTCTCCCCAATATCACCTCTTTGCACCCTCACTGCTAGTCAACAACTTTTGGTGTATAGGGATGTGCGCTTATGGCCTAGTGGCCAACCATCCCAGAGCACTGTTTAAAATAGCATCTAGGTCGGGGTGCTACAGCTAAAGTCCAATATGAAATCTCAAAGAATATCCTCTAGAACTTGAATGGTCTTCTCAGTTTGGCTATCTTTCTGAGGGTGAAACGTTGTTCTAAAACACAACTGAGTCCCAAAGGCCTCATGCAATCCTCTCCATAATCATGGTGTGAAGCAAGCATCATGGTCTAAAATGATTATCAAGTGAACCCCATGAAGATAGACTATCTACTACACATAAAGTAATCCCATGATCTCTACTAAACTCTACTCTCAAATGGACAGGAAGTGGTCTGACTTGGTGAGTTGGTCTACAATCACCCAGATAGAATTTTTTCCTTTAGATGATCGTGGAGGCCCCATCATGAAGTTTATAGATATAACATCCCACATCCACTCCGGAACCTCAAGGGGTTGAGTCGAACTCACTAGAACCTAATGCTCAGCCTTCACATGCTAACAAGTGAGGCCTCAAGAGACAAATTCAGATATACACATCTTTAACTCTAACCATAAAAACTAACATCAAAGGTCCTGATACATATTCACCACTCCTGGATGAACCACTAAGGGGGGTGTATGAGACCTCCTCAAAAACTCATCTCGTAGTATCACTGGTACCATGGTCTACCCTTGGAAAAGGATGATGTGCTCCCACCTTCATGAAATCTATTAGGAGTACATCCAGTGGATATCTGAGTATGCAAGGTCCCATAGTCTGTATCTCTAAGTAGATACTTCCTAACATACTGAAGAAGTAGTGGGATAACAACCAGTGATTGGTGGTAAGTTACACCATCCTTTTCCACTAAGGACAACTATAATGAGGTCAACTACTCTGATTCCTCACTCAACAATCGTAAACAAGATCTCCTGCTAAGAGCATCCACCACCACTTTCCCCTTCTCGAGAGTATAGACTATCTAAAAGTCATAATATTGAAGTAACTTTAGTTGTAGTCTCTATCTTAAGTTAATACCATTCTATGAAAAGTTATAATTGAGACTCTTATGGCCAGAATAGATGATAAACCAATCACTCATAAGGTAGCGTCTCCACATCTTCAGTGCAAAGACCACTGCTGTCATCTCAAAATCACGGGTCACATAGTTGTGCTCATGTGGTATTAGCTATCAGGACCCATAGGTAATCACCACCTTCCTCTACACCAGAACACATCTAATTCCTATTCCAAAGGCATCACATAACACCATACACTTAATACCCTCTAATGACAGTCTCAAGATGAGGGTTCTCGTCAACCTCTGCTGTAACTCCTGAAAAACCTATTGGAACCTCTATGTATACATAAAAGGATTACCCTTTCAAATCAAAGCAGTCAAGGGTGCCTATATATTGGAGAAATTAGTCATGAATATCTGATAGTATCCTACCAACCCAAGGAAGTTTCGCAACTCAGACACACTCTTGGGTGGCTCCCAAGCTAACACCGCCTCAACCTTTACTATGTCCACTATTACTCCCTCTTATAAGATGACATGTCCTAGGAAATAGACCTCTCAAATCCAAAACTAACACCTTGAGAGATTTCCATAAATATGGTTCTCTAAGATTATGTTCAGGACCATCCTCAAATGTCTTGTGTGCTCCTTTTTGGATGCCAAGTATTCCAAGATCTTATCGATGAAGACTACCATGAACCGATCCAAGAAGGGTTGAAAGATCCATTTTATGAGTCTCATGAACACTATTAAGGAATTTATCATGTCAAAAGGCATCACCAAGTACTTGTAGTGACTTTAGTGACATCAAAATGTCTTTTTTAGTATATCCACACCTCAAACTCAGAGTTGGTGATAACTCGAACTGAGGTAAATATTTAAGAACTACCCCACCCCTTTTAACTGGTTGAAGAGGTCATCGATTCTTGATAGGGGATACTTATTCTTGATAGTAACCTAGTTCGGGTGATGGTAATCTATACAAAACCTCAATCTCTCATCTGCCTTCTTGGTGAACAATATTGAGGCTGCCTAGGGAGACACACTCGATCTGACAAAGCCCCTACTTTACAAATCCTCCAATAACACCTTCAGCTCTAGAATCTATACAGGTGTCATCCAATATGATGAAGTAGATATCAGATTAGTACTTGAATGAAATTCTATGTAGAAGTTGATCTCTCAATGAGGAGGTAAGCCCGACACATCCTAAGGTAAAATGTTATTATACTCCACTGCCACTACATAAAAATGAAAGCTCACAACATATACTAATCCAAGGATAATAATATCAAACTGATGAGTAATCGACTGTATCTTCCTATATATGATCCCATTATACTATGACTAGGTTTCCTTCATATCAATGACGAAAAATCTCATCCCATCAACTCAGACACACTACAAAATTTTCCTGAAATATTCAATCTATGAATGAACTGTGGATAGAAATTTCATACCTAGTATGATATTATAGGGCCTCAATGACATTATGAAAAGATCCCAGAGGAATTAATCTCCCAAAGAGTCAGTTTACACTATTGGAAGAAGTGTGTGATTGCTGAATCTCCTCCAGTAGGAGTCTCTAAACACAAGGGTCGAGCCAAAGGTTCAACTAGAATATCTAGATCTCGAGCAAGGGATGTGGTAAGAAAAGAGTAGTTCATATATGTGTCTATAATTACGATAGATAAAGTAGATAAGACATAGATTTTACCTAAAATCATTCTTAGATCCTCTGGGTCATAGGCCTCTACTACCTATAGTTACCTACATCCCTGATCACCATCTCCCTGAGCCTGACATGGACCATCTAGAGGTGGTGGTGGAAACAAATAAAATCATCATCCACCTCATGTTTCTCTCCCAAATCCTCTTCCATGTATCCTTCCCTACAGACCTCCCTACTCTAGATGTTTCCTCTACCTAGGAAATCCATCGAATACCTCTCTATCAGCTACATGAAAGGTCAGAAAATCCTACGCGTGATATCCCCAACCATTATAAGAGTAACATAACCTATCTTTTGGCTAATTGGATCCATACCAAGAGCACAAAACTATAGAACCTCTATCATGAGACTATATCCAGAAAATTCCTAACTTTCATGGATCCCTGTGTCTGACATTGACTGCCAGATGTCAAAGTCTCATCTCTAGGGTGTCCACCAACTACACTAACTATCAACGATTGCTCCACCAAGAAGGGATATATCACCAATGCCTGCTCAAGAACTCCAACATAAGTATGAATGAAAATAGATATCACACCAGCCCAAATATCTTGGTGAAGGCCATGCTCAAAGGTCTTTGCTTAAAAGAATTCATCTCAAACTAAATACACGGAGTATCATGTGAGGTTAGTAAACCTTGATGCATACTTTTCAATAGTCATATTTACTTTATAAATCTCTATAAGATCCTAGATGCATACTGCTCACAACATAGTTGGGTAGAAATCCTTTATAAAGAGTCTATTGAACTATGTCCCAGAGAGAGTTGGGTATTCATGTATCTAAGTCACTAGAATCCACCATCACCCTATTGATCCACAAAGTAGGCTCACCATTAGGACCACCATATGATCATAAGGGGACCTAACAAGGTGTAAAACTCACACAATTTCCTCAAGTAATTCCTTTTATGCCTAAGGATTTGGATCACCCTAAAACCTAAGGGGTAGCTACTTCTAAAACTAGTGAAGTGCGATCAGACTATGCACATAATCTATCAGTACTACCGATGTAACTTACTACTCAACAGGTGGAGGCAAGATCAACAAACCACCCAGAGATACCTCCTACTATACATGTCCTTATACCGAATCCTCATCACTAGGAAGATAATACTTATGATCCTACTATGGAATCCTAGCTGGTTGTTGTGGAGGTATCCTGAAAAATTCAAGACATACCGTAGTCAAAGTGTATATCTAGGGAGATGACATAAGAAGGACATGAAAACCACAGAACATTCCTATATGATGCATGTATTAATTTTTTACCTACAATCAGTGCCTACATGTACTGATTCAACAAGCAGGTTATCAGATCCATGATGAATAGATACATCGACCATCACACCAACACTGAATTTCGTAGCCTGAGAATTGAACTCGAGACACTTTAACACCATTACCCTAGTTCCTAGACCAAACCTCGTAGCTTGACAATCTCAAAACTCTGGTCTTAATATAAATACCTCTGATACCACTCAATCATAACCCAACCCACTAGGACCCTCTTGTATGGTGGAAAGCTGAGTGTGACACTCCAAGACAACATTCAATAGGTTAAGGGCAGATGACAAGTTTCGAGTAGGTATATCACACATATGGGAGGACTTAACCTATGATATCCACACACACACACACACACATCTATAACCACCCATACAATACTGAAAGGTAAAATACAACTGATCCCAAAATGCATGTAGACATCTATATCCCACATCAGAGTATGAAATAAGTAGGATAAAGAAAAAAGGTCCAAATAAAACCCCACTAAAGCTATAAAAGAGTCCAACCTGTTAAGAAGGAGGGGACTGTTTTCAAATGAAACTTCTAGAACTAACCATAGTCAGTCTATCTCAACTATGTTCCAACTGCTCTTGGTCCACCTAGGAATCTATTATAAGGCCCACTATCTACATAAGACATGACATGTGTAGACATGGACCATGATGTGGTGAGTATATACATACTTATAAGGACACATGTATTTGGGGTTTGACTTAGTGGTAAGCACCCCGTAATCCTACATGAAAAATGGGGGTTCAAAACCCATGGGGCGTAGGTTACTGTAGCAGTACTATAGCGGTACTGTAGCAGTAGTGGTACTATTGATCAGCGAGTACTGTAGTGGCGGCAGGATACTGTAGTGGCGGCAGGGCACTGTAGCAGCGGTGGGTACTATAACAGCTGGGTTACTATTCAAAGAATGGGCTTTAGGCCTAAAATTTGGGCCTACGAGCTTTGTAATGGGCTACATGCCCACTGGGCCTTTGGGCTATGTAATGGGTCTCCCTCTACCCAGTTAAAAGAGGTCTTTGCTTTGATTTAATAATAAAACAAGGCTTCGGCCCCAACCTTTATAAAAAAAAGGACATATAAAAATCACCAAACATGAAGCATCAAGAGATTATTCAGATCATCATCATAAAAACATGTCAATAAAAAAATGATACATAACAATAATAACCCAAATATACCTAGGATATACACCAAGTCTCAAAATAAGGTCACAACCAAACTACTAGCCTAGGATTTTTCTCAAGGATTCAAGGTAACATTCTTCCAATAGAACTCACTCCACGAGTCTAATAACACTGATGGTGCCCGTCTGAGGGGTCATTCTTGTCAGGCCTTTCCATGAAGAAGGTATGCAATGGTTCTCAATAGAAGTCGATTCATAGACAGGGAATCACCACATGACCTATGGGGGATTCCTAACCCTAACTAGAGTAACACTCTAGGTAGAGGATCAAATTACTTGGTATATAGGCCACATGATTCTTGACCCTACTTAGGGAGGAAGAAATGATAGAGGATCACACCCCGAGCCACATGGAGGGATTCCCAACTCTATATAAAACTAATCCTGTATAGGGGATAACATCTTATTCTTAGGATGCAATTCCACATTTAACCCTCATAGGGATGGACCAAGGGGATTCAACATATAGATATTAGTCTACACTAAAGAGAACGAGGGCCTCAACCTACCTCAGAAAAAGTACATTATGTGTATAGGGTATACATGATGTGTCTTTTTTAACATGAGTCTGCTTGTGTGCTATGGACCATGGCCATGTAATTTAGAATATTCTCACGTACTCTGGTCGTTCCTGTGTGCTTAGTTGTGTCTGGGTAGTCTGGACATGTCTGTTCCTACATACCAAGTCATGCTCTTGTACTATGGTTGTTACTGTGTACACTGACTGTGGTCATGTAGATAATTATGCCTATGTCCGTGAATCCCAAGGGTACATGTTGAGCTGCTAGCATTGAGTCACATGTTGTGTGGTAGGGACACAAAACGTGTGATATTTATCCCTACATGGAAACCCTATCCACCATAGGAGGGGACTACATGATGCGTGTTCTTTGAAGTACACACCATGTATGTCGAGATTTTCCATAAATTGCTGGTATTCATGCAGTTCTTCTCATGCCACATCCTCCTTTGTTCTAATAGAAAATATCACCCATGAAGCATTGGTAAGATTTGACTAAACTCCAATCATCACTGATGGCTATATTCCAACCACTAATCTACTTACGAATCACCCTCATATCACCACATCATCTGAATTCCTGATTCCATGAAATAAGAACTCCTGATCTGATTCTAAGACCTCTATCATCATCACACACCACAATCATTCCATAAATCTTGAACCGAAACCTTTGGTAATGATCCATTGCACCAAATAATGATTTCTCAATGATCATCTTCCATGTATTTGTTGAACCGCCTACTAAAGGAAACATCAAAAAGAACATGTGAAGAACAATGAGAGAAATGTACAAAACACAAACATGGGGAATGTACCTTAACCATTATTCGAGTTGGACTCAATACACTGTTTTTAGGATGATAAATGAAAAGGATAATCAATCATAAAAAATATCATAAATTCCTAATTATAGGAAGATAAAATCAATATTGATAAATTAACGACTGAAACACAAATAAATTTGTTAGAACAATTGGTTCAAATTTAACGTGGGATAAACAATGGGGAATAAACCAACACAAATAAATATACAACCTCAATTTGGATCAATTTCAGATGTAGAGTGGTTCTACGTCATTGTTTTTTATGAGATTCATGAACTCTATTGGCGAATACAAACTCCTTGGTACCGATCGTTGATCCACAATTTGATCTTCGTCTGCCAAAACTCTCCTTCAGTATCTCTCAAAATCCATAGGGTTTTCCCATAACTAGGTTTAAATAGAGGGTGTAAAGGTCATAAAAATTAAATGACTAATAAATTAATTAAATAATTTATTTAATCATCATTCATACCACAACAACTCATAAATTGAACACCCGACATGCACAATATTTATGTCATGCCTAGGGTAAAACATGTATTCCAGATTCAATGGAAGTCTTAGATTTACTATTTGATACCCCATTTAGGAGTTATTACATTATTTTAGAAAAAATAAGTTCACATGATATAATATATTTAATATTTTTACTACATCAATACTGACCCTCCTTGAGCATCAGAATCTCACACTAACCCAATGCCTAACTTGAAAAATATTTTTTAAAATATTCCAAAGTTTTACATGGAAAAAATCATTAAATTTAGTGTAAATTTCCACTGGAAAATTTTAATTCAAATTTCCACTTAAAATTTAAGTGCAAATTTCAACTTAATTTTTGTTATAATTGCACTAAAAATTTGAACTACAAATTTCACAGGGAAATTTCCATTGCAAATTTCCACTAGAAATTTTCAATGAAAATTTCCACTCAAAATTTTCATTGCAAATTTCTAATGTATATTTTCTACACATCATAAATCTCATAATATAAAAATATAATGTATTTTTAGTTGAAAATTAAAGTATGAATTTTCATTGTATATATATATACAGACTTGTATGTGTATATATATACACTAATTAATATTTTATAAAATTGAGCTAGAAATTAACATTTTAATTTTTTATTATAAATATTTATTGCATATAGATACTATAAATTTCTAAATTTTTTAGTTACTATTAAAAATATCCACTTGGAATTTAATTTTATAAGTAAATTTCTAAAAAAAAATTCTATTTTTTAATGGAAATTCATAGGGGAAATTTCCAATTTCCACAAAAATTTTTGACAAGAAATTCAATATTTAATGAAAACTTCTATAATTTTAATATGATATTTTCAATGAAAATTCACACTAAATATTTTCATTTTTCAATGGAAATTTATACATGAAACTTAATTTTTAATGAAAATTCAAAACACCATCAAAATTTTCAATGAAAATTCATGAATTTTTTTTTCAATTGCTAGTGGAAATTTTTAAAAACATGCATATGTTTTATAAAGTTTCACTAAAAAATATACATTTGTAATTTTCATTTTAAATTTGTAGTGTGAATGTACACTGTAAATTTCAAGGGAAAACTTATAGTTTATATTTGAATAAATATATACATATATAAAATATGTATGTATATTTAGAAGTCTCTATTATAAATTAAAAATATAGGGTATATTTGAATAAATATATATGCATACAATTTTCTAATGTATACTTGAAAATTTCTACTTGAAATTTAATTTTAAAGGGAAACTTTCAAAATGTCAATAAAAATTCCCAATGACAATTCATAGTGAAAATTTACACTGAAAATTTCTAATGAAACTTTATAGTGTATACTTTCAACATATGGTATGGAAATGTCAGGTTACCAGTGTAATATCTACTTGAAATTTATTTTCTAATAGAGACTTTAAAAATTACAATGGAAATTTTCAATGAAAATTCATAGTGAAAATTTCTAGTTTCCAATATAAATTTTTACACTATAAAAATCTCATTCTTACTTATAATCAAAATTTTAGGTGAAAATCTAGAATAATTTTTTTTGAAACATTTCAAAAAAATAAAAAAATAAATATATCAAATTGTAATTATTATACATGTATATAAAGACAAATGAAAATATTGTAGTTTTAAAAAATGACATTATATAATTTTATTTTATTATAATTATAATTATATATTTTTTATTTTATACTCTTATTTATATTTAATTTTAAATTTTTATAATATTTTTTTTATTAAACATTTTATGGGTAAAGTTATTTTATGAAGTGGTTTGCATGTTGGGAATAAAGGAATTTTGGTCAATGTCTTCAAAAATAAAGAATTTTATTTTTTATATTATTTTAATAAAAAATGATCTGTCACTATGTGGCATTTTTTCTAGGTGGGTGGGAATACAACCATCAACCCGACTCTTAGGTTCTCACCATAACCTAAGAGGATATTTTTATATCACATCCTTCAAAATACACAAACTTTGTCAGGTTCAAAGTGTGATTATCTACACACTTTATGTTCAAGGACATTATTGGATTTGAATTGACACTATCTAAGAAAGTATATTCATTCTATATTAACTGAAAATTGATTACAACCTTGGATAATGTAGTGGTAATTTTTTTTTCTCAAATAAGAAACATGATTTAATTGGGCTAATATTTTAAATAATTTATTTTTTACTTATATTTCTTCTCGACCCCTTCATGCCTTCTGCACTCTGTGTGTTGAGTAAATTAGATTACTTGATTATTATTATTGAGAAGGACCCAGTTGTATTCCATTTACAGACTAATATAACCTCCCTTTACTATATTTATATAGGCTAGGAATAAAGACACTATTATATTTAGTATACATATTTTCAAGACTTCTTCTATTGTTTTAATAAACTAGGAATAGACTCTACTACAATTTGTTCATAGACTGGTCTTTAAACTATAATAATATTTTTCACATAGGGAATTTTTTCTACAATAATCTTAAGAAAAATTTATATTTTTTATAAAACCATATTGATTTTTATTTCTTTTTATGTAACAAAAATGTAGACAATCAAATTCGGTAATGTCTCTCACCACAATGCAACCGGTGAACACTCAATGAGAGTATCCAAAAACAATTATTGGTAGTGATTTCAAAAGGTGACAATAAAAGATGTCGTTCTACCCTACTATGTTAAATCTGAAAAAGTTTCTCACTAAAGAAGCACCAAATCTCTGAGAAGAAGAAACAATCACAGAGAACATTTTTATTATTATTGATGCTTGGAAGCATTTTTTTTACTTCATATATTGCAACTATATCCTCAAACGGTCTAAACAACACCCTTTACAATTAAATATTTCAAAACTAATAAGGATTTGTGGGATAATATTGATCACAGGTATATAACCAAATATACTGGTTTGAATAAATTAATTATTGGAAAATTTTTAGACTTCAAGATGGTTGATTCAAAAAACAATAAGGACTCATGTTCAGGATCTGCATGCCATTATGAAAAATATTCATATTTAAGGTATTTCATTAAGTAAAAACTTTAAGTTGTTATTGTAATGACTCATGTCTTTATGGTTTATTATATTTAGAGAGAATTTGAATTTTTGATACTATAATAGGAAACATTTAGTAAATTGGGACTTGGAACATATTTTCGAGTGTTTGGACATCTCTAGGTATAATGAACCAGAATTTTATCAATGATTTTTTCCTTTTGAATATATAATTTTGTCATATTTAGTAATATAATATTATAAAATTCACATGCCCCATATGATAAAACCAACTACATTTTATTATATTAATTTAAAATTTTCATTTATAGAATAAATATGTTCATAAGAATTGAAAGTATTATAATGAGATAATAAATAGAAAATAAGATAATAATAGGAAAATTTGAATATGCTTGATCTCCTATAATAATCAAACTCATGAACAATACTATAGAAATTAAATAGAATATTAGTAACAAAACATGCATTTTGAAAATTAAAAAAATATATAAATTTGATATAAATAGATGTGAATGAATAATAAATGAAATATGAGGCATTTATAGGAAGTAGAGAACCCATATGACCATTACAAATCTGATTGTTGGGATAAAAATTTAACCATTGGAATAGTAACTTGATCACTGTAATAGCAATTTGATTGTTAGAATTAGTAACCTGACTGTTAGAATAATATCCTCACCTATGGAAGTGTAAAATAATATTTATCTATCTCATAAAATGAAAATATGATATATTTATATCATGGTACAACACAACTAGAAAAACATTCTATGACCACGGTTTTAAAACCATGGCTATAAGTCATTTTTTATGGGCTATAGCCACGGTTTTGAAAACTGTGGCTATAGGCCTCCCACTCTTACACGGGAGAAAAAATTTTCTGCCCAAAAAATGGTGAGAATAACTATTGCCATAGTTTTCAGAATATTTACACGGTTTTTAATAATATATATAACATAATATATATATACACACACACACACATAAAGGCCTTTGTGGTGTAGTGGTTAGGGTGTTGAAACGTGAAGTGAAGGTGCAGGGATCGAATCCAGCTAGAAACACATTATTTTTAGGCTATTGCCACGGTTTTCAAGGGCTATAGACATGGTTAAAACTGTGGAAATATGCTGCCTATTTCCATAGTTAAAACCATGGCCATAGTTAACTATCACGGTTGACAATGAATACACTTATTGCCACAGTTAAAACTGTGGCCATAGGTCAGACCCTACTACCATGGAAATAGCGCCCACGGTTGGGAAAAACTATGGCCGTAGCCTATGACCATGGTTTTGGGCCTTATTTCCATAGTTTTGAACCGTGGAAATAGACCATTTTTATAGTTTTTCAAGTAGATAAATGTTTTAAAAATGATAAATTAAGTGTATATATTTTTATAAATAAAAAATAGTTTAATTACAATTTTATAAAAAATATAACGATTTAAAGGGAAGTTTATTTTCATAAAATTAATTTATAAATTGGTATTATGTTTTATTATAATTATAATATAATTTTATGAGACCATAAGTTATTTTTTAAAGGGTCATAAAAATGATCATAATACCAAAATTGGTATTTTTCAAATAAATGATGATTTTGATGAAAAATTAAATTTATTATATTTAGAAAATTATTTTCATAAAATAGATTTCATTTTTTAATCTACACATTAAAAAATGGTTAGGATTAATTTTTGGTATTTTTCTAAAATAGTTGAATTTTTGGAAAATAGTGAAATATGGTAAAATACAGTATTTAACATTATAAGCTAAATCCAAATTTTTTTGAGTCATAAATGATGTAATAACCCATTAGTTCAAATTGACACAGACCATTTACTATATATTATCAAAAGATTTATCACTATTGGAAATCTTGATCCAAAATAATAAACTAATGATTATATTATTAAAAAGCACCCCTCTCCTCCCCTTATAAACACCACCCTCACCACTTATTTTCCTCACAAATTATAAGCCTTAGAGTTGAATAATTTTTGCATAATTACCTTAAAAATCCTATCACCCATGTCCCAGTGATAATTTTCTCATCCATATATATTTACAAGGATCCTTAAGGGGTATCCTAAAAGGAGACAACCAAAGGGAGAGATAAACTCTAAACTAAATTTCTTTCAGTTTTATTCTTCTTATACTACCACTATATGTTCTCTATACACCTAAAAATAGTAACATAATTATCCTTAATATAATGAAATGTTATTTTTATGGTGGAATATACATATTATATCCTCCTTTATTTTGTTTATAAAATGAAAATGTTTTTCACAATATGGTCGGTTCATTGCCTCCATGAACAATGTACTTTATTTTTCTCCACTACCTTCAAGGCTAGTTATAAAAATATTATTATGGTTAAATAAGATGATAATAATTATATTATAACTTATTTTATTTTCTAAAATTAATATATATACATAATATTAAATAAAATGAAACCAGTTCGTGATGGTCGATAAAACTGCCTAAATGAACTACTGTACACCGTTAATATTTTTACTAAATTAATATCCCCTATTTGAAAAAAAGAATATTTAGGACCATTTAATTTTTATAAGTACATGAATAACATTTCATTTTAGTTCTAGATTTTTAGTCCTGTTTGACAAGAACATCAATAATTATCCACAAGTGATCCGACCTTGGAATCCTGAAACAAACATCATTAGAACAACAAAATTAAATATTATATCTAATTTAAATGGTTATAGTAAATCAAATTTAGATTTAAAAGGTTATTAATTAAAAAATTAATGAATCTAATTTTATTATCCATATGTTAAGTGTAAGTACAAAATGATTCTGTAACCTAAGGTAAGGGATCTCTCCGAACCACCATTTTTATTTAGGTTATGACCTTTCGATCTCTAAATCACTCTATATCTATCTTCGATGCTATGTAATTATTCTAAATATTGTATATAAGTCTCTAATATATATATATATATATATATATATATATATATATCTTATTCTCCCTTCCTTTTATGGGGTAATACATTCCTTAAGTTTATTTCTCAAATGTTTTCTTTAAAATCAAACCTAATTAAAGAGAACTTTTTCTATCCATTAATCCTTTTATGTAATGATCATTTAAATTATTTATTTTAATTAATTATTTAATTAAATAAAAGAATATTTTAGGTATAATCATTCTAGTTTACCTATAGTTTTCAAATAAAATTCCATACTTATTCTTTCTCCAAAAGTCTTTAACCGATTCTTTAAAACATTGTTTTGAAAGTTCATTTCTATACCAAATTCTCCACCCTTTATCATGATGTATTTTCCAAATGAAAACTATATTTTGTGACCTATGCTTATATACTTAGATATCAACATCCAAAATATTTATTTAAATATTCCATTTGTAATATTTATGAAATCACCTTTGATTATGATATGAGGCAAGATCATGCAACCCATTTCTTTCCATCAGTAATTATTATGTTTATTCCTTATAATTAGTTTCCTTTTATGGAACACATAAGCATGTACTTGTTATGATGGGTGTACCCAAATAGTGATATAATGAATTCAAAATTTTTTTTTTCTCATGATATGATATGTATGGGATTAAGGAGTAAACCTGATCCATAATGAGACTTTATCCACCACGTGACATTGTCTTGGTAGTTAGCCTTGACTTATGTTTATATCATGTTTTATATTGGTGCCACTTTCCTATGTTTCCATAATCTTATGATTTCATATTATTTATGTTATTATCTCATATTATTATCCATGATCCTTTTCATTTATTATATCATGTTATTCCTTTTGGCTTATATGATATGCTTCATTATCATGTTTATTCCCATACTTAGATTTTTAGATCATCCCTTTTTTCTATGTATTTCCCAGGTCATCCTATGCAGTTTTAGGATCTCAAAGGGACTTATGGGATCATTATGAAGATTAAAATAATGTTTTTTTTTATTTTAATTTCATTTTTATTCATTATAAAATCAGTTTTCCAAAGACACTAGGCCTCTAAATCCATTAGATGTTTTTTTGGATTTTATGTTAAAAATCATGTAATAAAATGTATAAAAATTTTGGGTCACTATAGTTTGTATTAGAGTAAGGTCTAGTAATTTTTGGGGATTAGAACTAGAATAATTTAGTAATAACCCTAGATATAAGTCTAAGTATAGGATAATATCCTAAAATGTTAGTGAAATATAGAGCGGGTTGTTTCCAAGAAATAACATCCTTTTATGAATACTACAAGTGGATATGGCTCTGACATAGTTATACCTAGAGGTAATAACCCCCAAAAGTTATGATTGAGTATTAACTCGATCATCACCTGGTGCATTATAAAGATTCCTTATTTAACATCTGGTTTGACACTCCTGGGGGATATGATTTAGAAATTTTTTAAACTATTTATGAACCATTATGAAGGACTTGAATAAATTGTTAGGTTAGAAAACCTAATAGGAAAATTACCATGGATAAAATAGATTGTAACATAGAGAATAATATGTTAGGATATATGTTTCATTTATAATTTATTCCTTTTATGTTCATAGTTTCCCTTTTTACATGTTTTTTAGTTTGAGTATTCTCATTCCTTTTTTATTTACATTATTTTAGTTAATGGAGGGAAATAGGAGGAAACATGCCAACAACCAATGTGATGATTTCCCTAATGATATTATTAACCTTATAGGAGTGGGAGATAATAAATTCATGGCATTACTGGATAATTTTACTCATATTATAAATAATAACTTGAATCGTGTGGAACACCCTTCTTTTAATAAAGAGTAAGTTGAGGCCGAGTCCTTTATGCAAAAAAGGCCTCATACCTTTAGTGGATATTCGGATCTCCTCATTGAGTAATAATGGATTAAATACATTGAAAATATATTCACTGTCCTCAAATTCTTGAAACAAGATAAAGTCATGCCAACTGTCTATCATCTTGAAGGGGATGTTAATCAGTGGTGGACACTGATCAAGAACATGAAGTCCAAAGAGGAAATTGATTCTATTAAATGGTAAGGATTCAATAAAATAATTTTCAATAAATATCTTACCAAAAATATCTATCTTAAAACAGATAGAGAGTTCCTTGGATTGAAGTAAAATGAAGATGAGTCTATCAAGTCATACGAGGAACACGTCACAAGGCTTTCACGGTATGCCTCATGCTTCATCATCAACACTAAAAGTAAGGTGAACCACTTATTTAGTGGATTAAATTCAAGTATATTAAAATATTTTGAGATTTGAGAGTTTGAAAACTATAAATATATTTTCCATTGTTCCCTTAAGGTCGATATGGAGGCTGGTGACTCTTAGTGTCCTCATGGGGCTAGAGATAAATGGCTTAAAATGGAGTTTAATTTGGGAATATCAATGGATAAATCCCATGGAGGAAAGAAAACTCAACCTCCCACATGTCAAAAATGTGGAAAGAAACATCCTAGAACCTATCTCAAGGGAACTGGGATATGTTTTAAGTGTGAAAAATAGGGTAATTAGGCTAATCAATGTTAAAGAGAGATGAATAAACCCACTAATGTGATGGAAGAAAAGAAGGTTAAGACCAACACTCAGTCTGAAATACACTGTTTCAACTATAAAGAACACATAAATTATTTGAACCAATGCCCTAATCCAAGGGTTTTTAGATAAAATAAATGACAACAACCTCCAAGGCCTAGAGAGTAAGTAAGGGCATACACTACCACTACTGTTGAGGTGGATCTTGATAATACTACAGTGATAGGTATACTAGTTATTCATTCAATAATAGTGAATGAATTATTTGATTCTAGTTCTATGAATTGTTTCATATCTTGTAAGTTTAGTAGAACTATTCAAACACCACCTAAAAACATGGAGGTTGAGCTATATGTGAGAAAAAATAGATAAATTATTGCATATAAAGTATATAAATCCTCTGAGTCAATGTTTGTGGAATAAATCTTCCATTAAATCTTATCTCACTTCCTTTAGTGGAGTTTGCTTCTATGTTGGGTATGGATTAGTTTTACTTATACAAATCCAATATTAACTGCTAGGAAAGGGAGATCACTCTTCATATCCCATATCATCCTATGATTTTGAATAAGTGTAAGGATAAGGATGAATCTCCCTTGGAATATTCTTATCAAGTGTAGATATTTTTGCCTTATAAACAAGCATATATAACTAGAATGATTGAGACCAATGAGAAAATCATGCTTGAATACATTCCAATTATAAGGGATTATACTAATGTATTCCCTGAAGAATTGTCCAGTCTTCCTCCTGATCAAGAGGTTGATTTCTCAATTGAACTTATACCTAAATATATTCCCATATATAAGAATCCCTATAGAATGACCACTATCGAATTAGAAGAACAAAATAAGTAATTACAAGAGAATCTAGATAAGGGTTTATATGCTCGAGTTCTTCACCATGAGGTGCACCAGTCCTATTTATCAAGAAGAAATACAGTTCAATGTTCCTCTATATTGATTATCATAAACTCAAAAAAATCCTAATAAAGAGCAAGTATCCCATACCATGGCTATATGACTTGTTCAATCAACTACATGAGGCCTAATATTTCTCTAAAATAGACCTTCTATTAGGAAATAACCAATTAAATGTGAAGAATAAAGATATTCGCAAGACTACCTTTTGAATAAGGTATGGATACTATGATTTTATAGTGATTCATTTCTAAGTCATTAATGCTCCATAGATCTTTATGGACTTAATGAATAGAGTCTTTAGATATTACATTGAAAATTTTGTGATAGTCTTTATAGATTATATTTTGATATACTCCAAAAGCAAGGTGGCACATTTGAATAATATTCTAAATACTTTGTGAAAGAGAAGATATATGTAAATTATAATAAATGTGAGTTCTTCATAAAGGATGTATTATTATTGGGGCATGTTAACACCATTAAAGAGATATCTATATACCCTTATAAGATAAAGGAAATTAATTATTTACCCAAACAAACATCTATAATGGAGATCTATATTTTCCTTGGACTATTTAGGTATTACTGATGATTTTGGAGAAACTTATCATGATTGTCAAACCCAATAACCAAGATGACTCGGAATGGATTAAATTTTATCTAGACTTATGAATGTGAAGAGAGATTCGAGGAATTTAAAAAGGATTATCACTACACCAATACTTAAACTACCCATAAGTGGGGAACTTTTCATGGTATATAGAAATGCTTCAAAGAAGGGATTACGATATGTACTAATTAATAATGATAAAGTGATAACATATGACTCAAGGTAGTTGAAAATTAATTATTATAACTACCCAATGCATGATTTGTATTTGGATGTTGTGATTGTTTAATTGAAGATTTTGTGGTGCTATTTTTTATAGGGAGAAGTTTGAAATATATATGGATCATAAGATCCTCAAATATATATTCACATATAATGAGATTAATATGCGCTGGAGAATATGGTTAGAACTAATTAAGGATAATATCTTCTCAATCCACTACCATCTTGAGAAAGAAAATAAAGTGGAAAATACTCTAAAATAAAGGATTTGACAACCTTATCAATGATGAGAATTGAAAAGTATACAATCTTCTTAGAATTGAAAATGATGGACATAGAGATCATAAAGTAAGGAATATCATCATTCCTTTCTCAAATGATTACGCAAACATCCTTTCCTAGGAAGATAAATGATGCTCAAAGAGATTATGTGGAAATTCAGAAGAAGGTAGAAGTTATAAGAAAAGGGAAAACCTTAGAGGTCAAAATTGATGAAGAATGAGTTATAAGATCTGGGTCATGACTATGTGTACCATAAAACCCCAAGTTAAAGAATTTTTTTTTAAATTATGCACATAGATTGACATTCTCCATACATCCAGGGAGCATGAAGATGCATCGAGATCTCTGAGAGCACTATTTGTGGGACAATATGAAGAAGAAGAACACAAAATATACATCAAATTACCAGGTATGTTAGAAGATAAAGGTTGAAAGGAAAAATTCAAAGGGGGTGATGCAATTATTACCCATACTTACATGGAAATAAGAAAAAATCATCATGGACTTTGTCATTGGTATCCAAAGAAATCAATAGGAAATAATTATATATGGGTTGTGGTGGATAATCTTACAAAGACTGCTCATTTAATTATAATTTTAAAATAATTTATACTTGATCAACTTGTAAGAATATACACTAGAGAAGTGGTGAGGCTGTATGAAACACCACTATCGATTGTATCTAACTGAGATCCTAGATTTATCTTTAAGTTCTAGATAAGTCTCCAAAGTTCTCTAAACACTAAATTTAACTTAAATATGAATTATCACCCCCAACATAATGAAAAATCTGAGAATAATATCAATACACTTTAAGACATGTTAACAACATACTTTATGAACTTTAAATGAGGATGGGATCAACACATTCCTATGGTCAAGTTATCATACAATAATAGTTTCCACTTAAGAATCCAAATGGATCCATATAAATCCCTTTATGTGAAGTTATGAAGAACACCTACATACTGAGATGAAGTTAGCAAACACAAGTTGTTGGGACCTAGAATGGTTAAGGAAATAGTAGAAAAGGTCGAGACCATTCGACAACACATCTGGGCTGATCAAAGTTGATAGAAGGTCTATGCTGACAATCATTGATGAGACATGGAGTTTGAACTTAGAGATAAAGTATTCCTCCACATATCTATATGGAAGAGAGTCATGATATTTTTGAAGAAGGGGAAGCTAGGTCTAAGGTATATTGACCCATTTGAGATTCTTGATCACATTGGATCCATGAACTATCAACTATAACTCCCACCAACCCTTTTTCAAGTACATGACGTATTCCACGTACCCCTATTGAGTAAGTACATATCAAATACCTCACATGTACTGAATTCAGAGTTGGTACAACTGGAAAATGATCTCTCCTATGAGTAGTAACCGATGAAGATCTTGGAACATAGAGATAAATTTCAATGCAACATGAAAACTCACCTAGTCAAAGTACCATGGAAAAACCATAAGTATGAGGAGGTGACATGGGACTCAGAGGAATCCATGAACTATAAGTAAGTTCACCTATTTTCACCTTAGTATATAAAATTAAATTTCCAGGGAAGAATTTATTAATGGGGGAAGAATGTAATGACACATAATTTTATCAATAAACTTTCCCTTCTAAATATATAATTGTGTCATATTTAGTAATATAATATTATATAATGCATACAAAACACATGATAAAACCAACTATATTTTATTATATTAATTTAAACAATATATATAGAGAATAAATATAGAAATAATAATTTAAAGTATTACAATGGGGAAAAATAGAAAATAATATAATAATAACAGGAAAATTTGGATCTTCTCAATCCTCCAGAATAATCGTACTCACGAATAACACTGTATAAATGAAGCAGAATATTAGTAATGAAATATGTATTTTGAAAATGAATATATATATATATATAAATTTGAGATAAATAGAAGTTAATGAACAATGAATGGAATTTTTGGTATTTATAGGAAGTATGAAACCCATATGACCATTATAAATCTAACTGTTGGAATAGTAATTTTACCATTTGAATAGTAACATGACTGTTGAAATAGTAATTTGACCATTAAGAATAGTAACCTGTCTATTAAAATATTATAATAACTTATTAAAGTGTAAAATAATATTTGGGTATCTTATAAAATGAAAATATTATATATTTATATCATAGTAAAAGAAAATAAACATTTTAAAAATGATAAATTAACTGTTTGTATTTTTGTAAAACATAATTGTTTTAATTACACTTTTATAATAAATATAATTATTTAAAATAAATTTTATTTTCATGAAATTAATTTATAAATTAGTAATATGTTGTATTATAATGAAAATATAATTTTATGGGACCATAATTATTTTTTTCAAAGGGTTAGAAAATTGATCATAATACTAAAATTGATATTTTTCAAATAAATGAAGATTTAATTTAAAAATTAAATTTCTCATGATAAGAAAATTATTTTAATATTTTTTTTAAATTTTTGGAATATACACATTGAAAAATGTTCAGGGTGAATTTTTGATTTTTTATAAAATAGTTGAATTTTTGGGGAATAGTGAAATATGTTATTTAACATTACAAGATAAATACATGAATTTTTGAGTCATGGATGATGTAATCACACATTATTTAAAACTCACATGAAAAATTTACTATATATGGTTATAATATTCATCACTATCGAGAGTCTTGATCCAAAATAATAAAGTAATGATTATAATATTCAAAAACACCCCTCTCTTCCCCTCATAAATACCACCCTCACATCCCCTTCTCTTCATAACTTATAAGCCTTAGAGATTACAATTTTTTCCCAATCCGCTTACCAATAATCTCCCCCACATATTAGTTTTACTTTTCTCATCCAAAGACCATTATAATGTTCCTTAAGGGGTATCCTAAATGGAAATAACTAAAGGGAGAGGTAAACTCTAAACTAAATTTATTTTAATTTTATTATTCATCAACCACCCCAATATATTCTCCATATACCTAAATATATAAACACATGTATCCTAAATATATTAATATGTTATTATTATGGTGGAATATCCATCTTATACCCTTCATTAGTGAAAAAACATATTTTAACATCCGTTTTTAACCGACGTCTATAAAGGCAACGTAAATAATATTACTTTCTGCTTCAGTTTTCTAAAAATCGACATCAAAAATCATTTTATTTAAGGGTTTCGGCATCAGTTTATTAAATATACAGATGCCAATAATCGATTTTCGGCGTCGGTAAAACCGCATAAATGAACTAACCATATAACGTTAACATTTTTAATAAATTAGTCATTCCTATATAAGAAAAAAGGATATTTGGAGCCATTTAAATTTTTATAATGACATGAATACCATTTCTATTGTCCTCTTTGAAAAGAACATCAATAATTATCCACAAGTGATCCAACCTTGGAACCATGAAACAAACATCCTCGAAAAAAAAAATTAAACATTATATCCCATTAAAATGGTTATAAATGAACATAATAAAATCATAGTAAGTAAAATATAGATTAAAAAGGGTTTTAATTATGTAATTAATGAATCTAATTTGATTATATAGTATTTTAAGTGAAATTTCTGAATGATTCTGAAACCTAAGGTAAGGGATCTCGCCGAAACACCTTTTTTATTTGGGTTATGACATTTCTCTATATAACTCACTTTATATCTCTATTTTATGTTATATAATGATTCTAAATTCTATATATATTTCTCTTACATATATACCTATCTTATTCTCCCTTCCTATTATGGTTTAATATATCCCTTAAGTTCATTTCTCAAACGCCTTCTTTAAAATGAAACCTAATTAAGGGAAAATTTTGTATCCATTAATCTTTTTATATAACACTCATTTAATTTATTTATTCCCATTCATGATTTCATTAAATAAAGAAATATTTTATGTATAAATTTTTTGATTTACCTTAGTTTTTCAAATAAAATCCCATACTTATTCTTTGTCCAAAATTCTTTAATCAATTCCTCAAAACACTATTTTTTGAAAGTTTATTTATATACCCAATTATATACCCTTTCCCATGAAATATTTTCCAAATAAACACTATATTTTTTGACCTATACTTATGTACTTAGATATGAATGTCTAAAATATTTAATTCTGTCTTCTATTTTGAATATTTATCAAATCTCTTTTTATTTTAATATGAGGCTTATATAACCCATTTATTTCCATGAGTAATTCTTATGTTTATACCTTATGATTGATTTCCTTTTATGGAATAAATAATCTTGTAAATGTTGTGATGGGTATACTCAAATAGTTATCTAATTCATTGGTTAATGTTTTTGTCTCATGATATGGTATGTATGGGATTTGGGAGTAAAGCTAATCTATAATGGGACTCTATCCACCATGTGATGTTGTCTTGGTAGTTAGCCTTGACTTATGATTATGTCATATTTTATATTGCTGCCATTTTATTATGTTTCCATGATATAATGATTCCATGCACTTGATTTTATTCTCTCATATTATTATCCATGATCCTTTTCATTTATGATATCATTCTATGCCGTTTGAATCATGTGATATGATTCATTGTCATGTTTATTCCCTTATTGGGATTTTCTGATCACCCCTTTTTTCTATGTATTCCCCAGGTTATCCTATATAGTTTTAGGAGTTAAAAGGGACTAAGGAGATCATTATGGATATTAAAATAAAAATTTTTTATTTTAGTTTCATTTTATTGTATTATAAACCTAGTATTCCAAAGAAACTAAGCCTCTCGATCCTTTAGATGTGTTTATTGGATATTTATGTTAAAAATAATGTAAAAATATGTGTAAAAGTCTTGGATTTATATACCAGGAGATTCTTTTGGATATGGAATGAGGATTGGTTGGTGGTCCAAATTCTTGCGTGAGCATCAGAGAAGGGTCGGGGTGACCCATAACTAAAATTTCAACTGTAGGCAACAGACCACACCATAACCCATGGGAGTTGTAATGTGGATGTGTGTGTGAGTTTTTATTTATATGGGTGGAATGGTTTTGAATCATGGAGGAGGGTGTTTCATTGTGCAGGTAATTATAGGGCTAGACCACACCGCAACTAGGGGGTTGCGCTATGGAGGGCTCCCAGGAGGTAGGGGGGTTAAGCGTTTTTATAAGGAAGGTTCCGCCATAGATCCGGGGCCATGCCACATTTTGGTTTGGTGGGAAGGCACAATGCCACAACATAGGGGTTGTGCTAGGGATGATCCCTGAGTGGTGGGTCCATTTAGCCTATATTTACAGAATGTCCTATCATAACAAAATTATTGTTAAAACATAGTCTGAAACATATAATTTGAAGTTTATCTATAAAATGTTGATTTCAGTGTATTACAAATTCACAATACACATCATGCATTGTAGGTTTGTTGGATATCCATGCATTAGGTCCAAAAAATAAATATTTGGGGTATCCATATTGGCCGAGATCAACATCCAGTGCTGCCTAAAAAAACAATAACAAATAAGTAATGAAAAAATTAAAAATATATTTTATGTGATTAGATTATAGAGTTTTACCTCTTCATTGTAGGCATAAAAAAGATTCCATCATTTTATATTTTGTGCTCAAAATATTTGAGTATCTCATCTCTTTTATTATCAATTTCTTCCTTATCCAAAGTAAGTTCTATTGTAGAAATGATACAGGGATTAATGAATCCAAATCATGTTTCGCATAGTTTTGCATTTATATAGCAGTAATATAAATTCATATAGAAAATATGAATAGTTATTAAATTTAATAAACATATTATATCTCTATTTAGATAGACGTATTATTAAAATGTAACTTCCGTATGTATTCACAACTAAGAATCCCAACCATTCATACTTGAGAATCTCATTTATATTCTTGTAACCAATTATGTATTTCATGAAAGTTCCATATATTTATTTTTTATATGGAATATAAGACATATTTACATCTTTAAATGTGATCTCTGCATGAAGTTGTAATGATAATAAATATTGATCTGGAACTGGCATAGAGAAGGTACTCTTGGAAGGTCGTTTTGATTTCTTGGTTGATTCACTAGATTGTCTTGATCCGACCTTTCATTTTGCTATCAATTTATCCATCTATATTATCAAACCTCACTTTAGACATTTTTTCATAAACTACTATAGGTTTTTCATATGAAATTTTTTGTTAAAGAAATAAATCATGTATCTTTCTAAGATTAGATGACCATACCATAAAAGTTCCAATAGTATCATTGACCGTTGTAATATTTGGATCATCAAGTCGAACATGAAACTCAGCAATCATCTCACGAGCTACCTCAATCCCCACTCTTATGTTATTTTTGCGAGGTATTCATGGTGTAACTTTTCTTTTGGGATATTATACACTGTACCCCTCATAATAAGGTGATGTGTGGGTGTTTACAGATACAAATCACATACAAGTATACCCTGTAGAATTTTTGTAATATAAAGTTATCGAAAGTTGTTAGATTCAAATTTAGGAGAAAGAGTGATGAAAAAATTTATTACCTTGGGTAAGGTATATGGTTGAGGGGAATGATTAGCCTCAAATATAGCAGGGTCATTTGGTTTATGTGTGGATATTTATTCCACTGCCAGTTTCACTTTGATAATTTCTTATAATTGGTCTTCCAAACCAGATTGAACAATAATATCTTACAATGATCCTATTTTTGTCTAAAATCATATCACCATATTATATGTATCTTCATGTGGTTTTATCTTCTCAAAAAAATTTCTAGGAGACACTCCAAAACCTAATCCTATAACGCGACCATATCGTTCCGACCGCTTCAAATCTACTGAAAGCGGTTTTTCTTCTGGTGTGGCTCCTATTGATTCTTGTGTCTAAACCATATAAAAAAAATATGAACATAAATATATATTTTTATGTAATAATATTATAAATAACAATGAATTACAATTATATCATACTTTAACATGTTTCCCATACCTTTTTTGTGTTTTCATTAACTATTTTACCCTCCATATTTATGAAAGCCTCCTTCCATAGTAGATGATGTGAGATGGAAGTAGATTAGGATTTTGATTCATAAATTTTCATATAAAAAAGGAACATATGTTGTTTCATATCACATAAAACTTTTATTGTTGATTTAAAATACATACCAATTTTTTCTTTAGTGAAGCATACCCCATCCTTACTTTGCGATAGGGGTACATTATTTTTGATGCATGTTATTTATTTTAATCACTCTTTTATTGTTTCATAAATTATTATTTTTGAATAAAATTGGATAAAATAAATAATGTAAAATAATATATTATCAACTGTAATGAACATGAAATGATTTATCATTATGATGATTGATGAAAGCGGTCCATGTTTCCTACATTATAATGTGTGCATAACTAATTGGTGGGTGCTGATTTACTTTTACCTCAGAATTTCTAAGATGTAACTTTATAAGAAGAGTTTGGAAGCCTCTATGGGATTTTCCAGTGGCCATTAAGACAAATTTATTATGAAAATATTCTAAAATAAACAAACTCTGCAAGGAATAATGAAAATTAAATCAATGTTTCATTATATAATTTTTCAGTAAAATAAAAAAATTATATCATAACATTACCATCATATCTTTCCAAAGGATTTCCTTCATTACAGGTTGGACGTGGTGCCATAAATCAATATCAACCAGCACATTCATTATCGTTTTAACCCCAAGATAACTAATGAACATTGACTTATTGGGGTTAATATGTTTTCTGCATTGATTCTAAATAACCTCAAATTTTATACCCTGAATTCTTTCCTTGATAATTTTATTCAACACCGTGATGTTGCGTCATTTTTGTTTTTAGGTCAACATGTTGTTGATCACCTAATAATTTTGTAGTTTTATCATAAAAAGTTTGTTCTTCCTTGGGATTGGTAACATAATCATGTGCAGAAGACATTGTATGAATGAATATTCAAACATTTAATTTATCTTTAATAACAATAATATAAATAAAGAGAAAGTATTTGAGAAGGGTCGTATGCATGCTCTATTGAAAACTTGATGAACTCTTTAACTCCATCTTCATACTCTTTTTTCAAATAATTAGCATGCATCTATTTTGAAGGAAATGAGTAATTGAATTTAAGAAAATAATTACTCCACTATGGTAGGTATTATCCTCTAAATTCATCCAAAGGTGAAAGTTATAGACAACTGTCATCCTCATTGACTTCATTTCCCGAACATTTATTATTTAATTTTGTTACTTGAGACTCATAATCCATCTCTTCTTCACACGAACCTATGTTTCTTTAACTACTTTGAGTAGCAGTCATCCCATACCAGGTATAAATTCTTATTGGTCCCATTAATTACCCAAAACAATCAACCATGTATAAATTTGTATCAATCCCATTAATTCATTTTGAATATATTTGTCATCAATATTAAATTCACAATAACTTATATATGATATAACTTTATAATAATTATCTTGAATTCTCATTAATTATGCACCCATTCCAGAACAACATATGCATTTTTTTTTTAAAATACCATACAAAAATGAGAATCAAAATTAACTACCATAATTTCATGATTATTTCTAATCCTCAATCACTAAAAACTATTCATCGATTCCACTTCTTAGTCTACAATTCTATCATCCTCCATGATACATGGATTCGAAGAGAAATAATTATAGAATATAAATAACATGTGAGTATCGATTCAAAATAGTAATGTGGATCCAAAAAAATAGAGTCGATATTCTAATTTCTAGAATTTTTTTTCATTTAAATGGTTACTAAATTTCTAATTAAATATGTTTGGATTTCCATTCCAAATATGAAATAAATATATTAACAGGTCCCCCAATGAGTTCATTTACTAATAAAATTATACATCCCATAATCTATATAATATTTTCTACATCCATAATCAAAACATTACCCACATAATATAGTAATAAAAAATAACATTAAAAATAAATTATATAAATAAATCAATAAATCAATCATCTCAACTAATTTATAGTATTTCATAATAATTAACTCCACTAAAAACATTACTAAAAACATACTGAATATTAAACATCACATATGTAGTCTAATAAAATGGTTAAAATTTCAATTTGAGAAATAAATATTTACCACTTATTTTGTGATATATTCTTTTCTATTTTACAAAATGATTGGAATAAGAAGAACTAACCAAACAACACATGTAATGTGAAATTCATTTATTTCCAAAATAAATTTATAAAGTAGTAAATGACTGAGCTTCAAAACACATGTTAGTACTTAATACATCCAACATTATAAACAGTAACCTAAATCATGTGGAACATAAAAATTCATCCAACAATCAATAATTTTACATTGAAATCATTATGAAAAAACAATTAATTTTATTTAGTGGATCCTTATATCAATTTATTATGGATCAATGTATTAACTCAATGGATATGATAATTTTCATGATTTATTGATTAGGGCATGATAAAGTTATTATAATTTTATACCATTTATTTGAATAATAATATAAATAATTTTTATTTATTAAGATTATAATACTGATGGATGAAGTAGAATTGATAGAGCTGAAATAATTTAAGAAAAAATATCATAATAAATATTTTCCCTCTACTCACTTGACCTAGATAAAGAGTGAATTGTCAATGATCATGAACAAGGAGAATAAATATATTGGAATATAAGAGGAAAAATTCATAAATAATTTATGGTACACCTATGATATTGTTGTCTACCTTGTTATAAAAATATATAGTTTCATTTTTTTAAACCATATTTATATGAATCTCTAGTTATCCAAGACATTGGATATTATAATGATGCATTATGCAATTCTCTTAATGTATAAATGGAATTTAGAGAATGGTCCCATGTGTTTTGGGATATTAAATGAATTATAGAGTCATACTAGAGATCAAATAATAAAGGACATGGTGGAAAAAATATACAACTGCCCATATGTCAAATATGTTGTTCGATGGACCTAATTAGAATTCCTAAGGCAACTAAGAATTGGTTAAAGTGTGATATAGTAGGGAATATAGTGCATGAATATTTAAGGGACACCAAAATACCACTTTGTACAATATATAAAATTAAAAAAATCACTCAAAACACCACACACAATTCAATGGTTGTACTACACAGAACATAGGAATAGTGTAAGATAAAAAACCAAACTAATTTCCTTTGAGGATAACCATTATAAAAATAAACCTAAGCTAAGTAAAAAAGGATGGTGCTATGTAAAGGTAAATCAGACTATATAAAGGTCATGTGAAGTTAAAATGGGTAGCGAGAATAGATCATGTTGTATTGGTCACTGCGTTGGAATTCCAATTCGACTATGAGAAATGGGAAGCCCTTTATGGGAAGGTTTGGCACCCATTGAAGAACATACCAAAGTTAAGAAGCATAAGGAATCATTGTTGTCTAGTGAAGAAGTAGGGTTAGGCATGGTTGAGAACAACACAAAAATGAAAATTGCGGAACCCAAACAAGTAATCAATGAGAGAGGAAAAGGAGAAAATAAAGTACTTTGGATTCTAGCCTTGATTCATCTAAGAGAATGTAGAGGAGGAGCCCCGACAATAGGGGAGTTTCGTGAGAGCTTGACAACTGCAACTGAAGCAGTCGCAATTAGAGTTCTTTTAAAAAGATCGGGACACTTTTATCAGCGCTTACAAAAAAACACTGATAAAGATACATTTTATCAATGCTAAATTAATAAGAACTGATAAAAGACATCTTTATCAGCACTGTTTTAGTGTTTATAAACCTCTATCTTTATCAGTGCTAAAGAAGCATTGATAAAATAAACCTTTATCAGTGCTAAAACTTTAGCGCTGATAAAGGATTTATAATTATAATTATAAATAAAAAAATTTGTAGATAGATTTATATAATTATATATTTGTTTATTATAATTTTATAATTATTTAAATATATAATTATTTATTTATAATTACATAAATAATTTAAATATATATATATATATATATTTTATTTATACATTTATAAATACATTTATAATTATTTATCTATAATTATAAATATATTTATATCATTATATATATTTATATAATTATATATATATTTAATAAATTAATATAAATATAAATATAGTAAATATATTCATTATTTAAATATATTTATTATAATTTTATAATTATAAATATATTTATATCATTATATATATTTAATATATAAATATAAATATAAATATAGTAAATATATTCATTATTTAAATATATTTATTATAATTTTATAATTATTTAAATATATAATTATTTATTTATAAATATATGAATGCTTTAAAAAAAATAATATTTATATATTTATATCATTATATATATAAAATTATATATATATATATATATAGCCCTTGGGGTGTAGCTTAGTGTTAACTGCCCCTGTGGGTCTCAGTGAGGTCTTGAGTTCGAGTCTCGCCGAGTAAATCCTTGTATTGTATGCTGCCTACTTTTCTTTATAATGTAGCCCATTTCCCCAAATAAACTCAGGCTTCAGCCCCAACTTATATATATATAATAAATAAATATAAATATAAATATAAATATAAATATAAATATAAATATAAATATAAATATAAATATAAATATAAATATAAATACATATATCCATTATTTAAATAAATTTATTATAAATTTATAATTATTTATTTATAATTATATATATTTTTTTAAAAAATAATATTTATTTATTTATAATAATTATAAATATATAAAATTATAAATATAGTAAATACACATTTATAAATATATTTATTTATAAATATTTATTTACAAATATATTTTTAACATTATTAATGAATATATAATCTTAAATACATGCATTTTAAAAATGTGTGAAATTGAATAATTATAAACGAGTACACTTTAAAAATATTGAAAAAATGGATAAGTTTTATTAATTAAATATAAATTATTAACAAAATATGGATATATATTGAAGTAAAGATGAATAAATATTTAAAATACTAAAACCCAATAAATAAGCATATATAAATAAGTAATATAAAATGATTAAATTCCAAAAAACGAAAATAAAAAATATTACAAATGAATAAATAATACCTAACTGTAATAATATTAAAAATAAATAAATAAAATCGACTGATTAAAATCATAATATATTAAATGTATCATGTTATAATGAAATTCTAAAATATACTAAAATTTGAATAAATTTCATAAATATTAGGTGTAGTGTGTTTCTATATAATATTTCATTAATTACGTAAATATTTGTGTGTGTGAATTGTATATAAAAATTCATTAATTACGTATATGTATGTGAAATAAATGTAACACACGTTTGATATATATTAAATTAAAAAATGAAATAACATTAAAAATGAACAAGACATTAATATGTTTTTAATTATTATATTTTATTCATTTTTCATATATTTATATTTAATATATATTATTTATTACTAGTTATAATTAATATATATATATATATATATATTAAAATTATTCATTTTTATTAATAATTATTTCATTAATAAATTTTTTAATAATTTTTTAATTTATTCATTTTAATTTTTTTGTTCAATTATTATAATTTATTCATTTTTACTTTTTTTTAATTATTAAAATTTATTCATTTTTTATATATATATTTAATATATAAAATTTATTAATATTTATAATATATATATATATATTAAATTTATTCATTTTTATCAATAATTATTTAATTAATAAAATCTTTAATATTTTTATTAATTTACTCATTTTTAATTTTTATTTGTTTAATTATTCCATTTTATTCATTTTACATATCTTTATATATAAAATATATTGTTTATTAATATTTATAATTTATATATATGTATATTCAATTTATTCATTTTTATCAATAATAATTTAATTAATAAAATTGTTAATGTTTTTTAATTCTTATTTATTTAGTTATTTCATTTTATTTTGGACCTTTATTAGTGCTAAAAAAGCACCGATAAAGGCTACCCATTATCAATGCTAAAAATAAAGCACTGATAAAGGCCAACGTTGTTAAAGGTCTATTTTGTAGTAGTGAGTGACATACTTAACCCCACTTGGAGGGTATTAACAAGACAAAAGGACCCTAGTGAGTACCATAAAGAGTGGGATGAGAGGTGAGGGGCTAAGACTCCAGATACTAGTACCCTAGTGTTGAGTTGGTGAGTTATGAGATGGGCTATGTACCCCATTATTATTGCATGAATGTGCTGATTATATGCTTGCTTCCTGTTAGTGTATGTTGAGAATGATAGTTTTGACCCTCATCCTATGTCAGAGGGAAGGGTGGTATGTACTTACCCTAAGTGAGAGGGTACTGGTAGGATCTCAATGAGTGATATAGGATCCTAGCTGCGTATGATTTTTGGGCCTACCTTGAGTGAGAAGATATGGCTTGAGACTTGGTACGCCCTTGACCCAAGTGAGAGGGCATTGGAAGGGACCACCTTGAGTGAGAGGGTATTGGAACACTGGTATTCATTGAGCTCTACCATTCAGAGATGGTAGCAGGAGGGACTTGGTTTGATGCAACTGAGGTTTGGGATGAGGCTTGCCCTGAGTGAGAGGGTAGTGACCAGGACTTGGTGTGCCACCCTACCTTGCATCTTCAGGTATGGGCTAGGTTGTGGTATGAGGTGATCCTCTTCCTTCTGGTATGAAGACAAAGAAAGTAGGTCCAGGTGTTGTGGTGGTCTGGTTAGTACACGATGACCTGACTTGTATACTTGTATGTGCATTGCGTGTTATGTTTTTAGAATGAGAGTGTTGCATGAGAACGACTAAACTTCTTATATATGTATTGTATACACATATACTTGATCACACTAGTATTCAGTATGGTTGAGTCATTGGGGATTCCTATCGCATCATTGGACTCACCCCTTACCTGCATACACGACATGAGTTTCAATGTACATGGGTAGACCTTCCTATTTTCTCTCAAGGCATAAGTACTGATTATAGATGGACACATAGCTCAGTTTGTAGGTTGTTAAGGATGAGGATTTAATAAGATGATTATGTGAGTTTGGCCAGAGTATGGTGCATTTTTTTAGTTATTTTTCAACATGTATATCAGACAGTGTTTCATTGTTATTTTTATGATGCCATGCTTATCTATTGGTATTCTATTATGTATTGTTACACCATATATATAGTTTTAATGATTTCTATTCTAGATTGTGGGGACCCTCTCTACTCTCTATTTATCGCTGTAGGTTTTTGGGATGTCTGTTATATGGATGGGTCATATATTTTTTGGTAGATTAAGGTATGACCCTTAGCCTTTATTTTAGAAGGCATAGTCTACCCATGAATGTGTTTGGCCCTTGCTGTTAGTTGGAGGCCTCTAGCATATGAGTAGGGTCACCCGAGGCCATGTAGCGACCCTACTCAAGTAATGTTTGGGTGGTCTAGGATGAGGTGTTATAAAATGGCATAAAATCATGTTTTTGGGTGGGTTACTATCAATTATAGGTGAAGTTAGGTTTTCATGTTTTAGAAGGTAGACCTAGTGCATTCCTAGACAACATAAAATTAGTTGAAACCCAAGTTTCTAGGGGATGTGAAATTTTGGTACTAGACATCTAGGATGAGTAAAATGTTGTATTAGACTAAGAATACCAATGTAGGATAAATGAGGCTCTATATGAGTTATAAGGATCAACAGAGAGACAATGAGTTATTCATGAATCATGATAGTGGCATGGTTAAGGCATGATACATGCGTCTATTGGTAGTGTTGTTTAATAAGTTTCCTCATCGAGATATATTATTAATTAAATAAAATTATAATATAATCAATATTTTATCTATTAAATTATAAGGGGTGATCATATTAATACGGGTTCAAGGGGCTTGTTTGACCGATTTTGATTATACTTGTTCGACCATCACAGGGAAATGGTTTTTGGGATGGTTGGTTTTTGAGAAAAACTTGATTTTGAAAAGAAAAATCATGTGGTAGCATGAAGTGTGTGTGAAATGATTTTATAATTAAGTTTTACTTGAAATATATTGTTGTTCCAATGATTTTTAAATGAGTTGGGAATTTTGGGTTTTGAGAAAAAGTAAGGAAAATGAGTTTTGAAATTGGATTTCAAAATGGATTTTTAAAACAAATCGGTTTTTAGGAAAGCAACTAGCTAGGCCAAGGATTTTGGTGATTTTGGTTTTTTGTGAAAAAAACTTGGACCCCAAGGGGTGTTTTGAAAACTCCTGTAAGTTTTTGTGTGCGAAAAGTTATTTGAACATGTTTTTGAAATAAAAAACTAATACCTATGTCAATTGGATTGTTGGGATTTTGTGTTTTGGTTGGGAGTAACCTAGATGCTAGAATTATGTGTTTGGAAGTTATGACATGTTTTCTTGGAACTTTTAAGTGAGGTTAGTGGTTGTGAACCTAATTTGTTCTGATAATGGGAAAAGATGACTACCACCTATGCATTCTAGGTTTTCTTGGTTTTTAGTGATAGACCAGAGATACCTAAGGTGTTTTTCTTGTGAATTCAATGAATATTTTTGTGGTTTCTATGAGAGAGATATGTGGTCAATCTCATGATATGGATGTTTGGTATTAGACTCAAGTAGATGAATGTGGGTTTTGATTAGGAGCATGGTGATCATGATTAGTTGTTATGGGTGGTAATGGATAGAATATGGTTGGTGGAGGTCATGTGTTTTATATTCAGTGATGAGACACTTAGTATATTACTACGGAGAGGAGCATTAAATTGATCATGGGAGCATAAACCTAATGTGAGTTAAGTCATGGATGTGGTAGAATCTGAGAATGAGTTGGATCAGGATGCTTCAATACTAATGGGTGGAGTATGATGACGAATTTTGTTGGTCAAGGATTCAATCGAGGAATTACACTAAGGGTCAGCTTCAGACTTCTGTGTGGGTTTTTGGATGGTTTAACAATGCCTAAGGGTGTTAAGGCATCATAATTGGGTAGTGTAGTGATGCAATGTTATTTCTATGGGTAAGGATAAGAGTTTTCAGGAGAAATAAAAAAGGTAGGAATAAATGGCGCCTTGGAATGTAAATGGATGAGTTGAGGTGGAAACTACATTGGGAGCATTGTTTAGGATGTGGTTAAGGTGGTTTGTGTAACAAACCAAAATTCTATCAATGATATTTAACTTCCTATGTTTATTTCATATAGTATAGATCACATATAAAACACAATACAAACTTTATAAACAAAAAATGAATTAAATAATAGGTATTTCTAGAAGTTAAGGAACCCATGCCAACGAGCCCGTACCCAAGTGGTAAGGGCTCCTGCTTGGAATCCAAGAGACCCAGGTTCAAAAATGGGTGGAAGCAAATTTCTGGAGTACTGTAGAAGTACTGTAGTAGTCACTATAGCAGTTACTGTTCGGTACTGTAGCAGTCAGAACTATTCAACCGATTTGGGCCTTCGGGCCACCGGTTTGGGCCTACGGGTCTCCAGGGCCTTTGGGTCATCAAAGGCCTTCAGGCCATAGGGCCTTCGGGTCATGTAGACCGTGGAGTAGCCCAGTTCACACAGAACAGGCCCCAGAAGAGGATCAAAGCAACATGAGTAGCAGCCACTAGATGCAGAGTTAACCGGATTGGAAGAATGAGAGGGTATGACAACCGCCATCGAGACCAGGCACCGTGAAAATTTGTATGGGGCAATGCTAGCCAATCAGTAATTCAAGGTGGGGAGCTAAGGAGATCAATGATTCAAGATGCTGGGGAGGGGCAATTCTAGTGGGCTAGGCCTACGGGTCATGTAATGGGAATGGTATGCCTCTGGGCCTTCGGGTCATGTATTGCGGGTCATGTAGGGCCTTGTGCCTTGGGCCTAAGGGTCATGTACGGGTTCCCCTTCAACCCTTAAAAGGGGGATTATCTATAATAAAATAAAAAGAAGGCCTTCGGGCCATTCAGGCAAAGGAACCCATACCAATGAAATAGTAACTTGACCTTAGGAACAATAATATAAACCTTATGAATAGTAAATCAACTTAATGAATAGTAACATCATCCATGAAATTATAAATAAAATTTATGCACCTTATAAATGAAAGTATCATATAATTATATCATAGTATAAGTAAATGAATATTTTAAAAATTAATTAAGTGTTGGTATTTTTCTAAGTCATAAATATTTAATTATAATTTTATAATTAATAAAATGACTTAAAAGAAAATTAATTTTCATAAAATGTATTTATAAATCAATATTTTTTTTTCTTATTATTTTAGGACAATTTTATGAGAACTTAGTAAATTTTTGAAAGTGTTATAAAATCATTTATAAATTTAAAATCTACATTTTTCAAGTAAATTATGGTTTTAATTAAAAATTAAATTTTACATTTTTATTAAATTATTTTCATAAAATGGAGTTCATTTTTGAATTCCTCACATCGAAAAATGGTCAGGGTAAATTTTTGATATTTTTCTAAAATACTTGAATTTTTAATGATTAGTAAAATACAGTAATTTATGGTATAAATACATTATAAGTTAAATACACTCTTCCTTGATTTATCGATGATGTAGGAACCATGATATCTAATTTCAATTAATTATTTTAATATATTTTATGATAATTCTCAAACTATTCTAGTCCTAAGCCAAAATAATAAAGAAATGAATTAAATATTCAAAAATCACCCATCTCCTCCATTATAAATACCACCCTTCACCACCTCTTATCCTCACACCTATAAAACTTTGATACTTGTCAAATTTATACCAAATATTCTCCCCAATTATCTCCCCAATGTTGATTATCTCTTGGTCTCATCAAAAGTCCAAGACCGATCTCCTTAAAGAGGTTGGTAAAATCCTCTTCCTTTTAATTTTTTTTCAAGTTATTTTCTTTTATTATTATCTACTCACCTCATATGTCCAAAAGAGAATGATAAATACAGTATAATCTATATACTGGAGTTATATCATGTTAATGGAATATCCTTCATTAAACTCCTTTCTCTCTCTCTTTTATTTTAAAAATTAAATCATCGTCTGTGAGGGGCCAATTTATAACCTTCGTGGACAACATATTTTAGTTCATCAATTTATCCTTCAAGGAAGGTAATAAAACCATTTTTATGGTTAAAAAAGAAAATAATATATGTATTAAAACATTTATTAATTTTTTAAGTAACATATTTACATAATACTAAACTATAAAACAAAATGAGTTCGTTATGATCAATAACCACTATAATAATGTAAACGATTATAACTAAATATCTTATCTAATGATTCATCCTCATACCACATAACCAAATAATATATATAACCATTTACAATTATGTATGTTCATAAATATTATAAATTCAATTCTGGATAATTATACCCATTCCACACAAATTTCCATACTCATATATAAGTATACCAATCATGAAAACCAAGGAAACGAACGCTCTCAAGCAATAAAATTGTTTCTTATAACTCACAAAAAAGTCCATAAATGAACTTAATAAAATTATAATAAATCAAATACATGTAGATAAGTTTCTAAATTAATTAACTAATTTATTTAATTTGATTATCCATGATGTTAAGGTCAAATTCATAACACATTCAGACATAAGGTAAGGGGTTTCTTCCCGAACCTTCATTTTCATTTGGGTTATGACTTATTTCTCTATACACCAATTTAATTATTCATTATTTTTATATAATTATTATAATATATATATATATGTTAAAAAATCATATATCTAGATCAATTCATCATTATTTTATGGGACAATAATTTTTTTACAAGGTTCCCTTCTCATTTCTCCCTAATACACAAGCCCGATTAAAGGGAACATCTAGATTTCTTACCCATTTTCAAGTACCATCCATAATATGTTTTTAAGACAACATTGTTTTTCTAAAATCACTAATTTTTTTCATGAAAAACTAAACTTGTTCATTACTTGTTTTATACAAAAAATTATGACAAATAAAAATGATTTTTCAAAAAGAACTCTTCTTTGCAATGTAAAAGGGGGTATTTCTATCAAGAATTCATCGATGATTTTATTAGAGTATTTTCATATATTTAAACACCTTTGTTGAATTTTATGATTTATTGATATTTTTATATTGTTATTGTAATCTGAAATTAGTTATTAAATGGTTTATGACTGGTTTTACTATGGATGCGCTATCTTGATACCATTCACCATGCTACTCAGATTGGTTAGTGATTATGTTTATAGATTAGGGAAAGTTATTTACATATCATATGTTCATGTTGTTTATGTTTATCCCCATTAATATTAAGAATGAACTGGACTTATAAAGTGATGGTTGGGTCCCTCTATAGCCCCTCGATGCATCATTAGGTCTCATAAGACAAAATAGAATTGGGTTTTTGCTGAGGCTTTACCTTAGTATTTTCAGGCGTCTTGGCCGAGGCCTTGACAATATGTTTCAGATGTCCAGAATTATACAATCCCTCATTATGAAATTATTAATTGATAAACCATGTGATATTTTACTAGTAAAATATCCATGATTAATATTCATTCTCTTATTATCATTTATATGGATTTATTTTCTTATCTTCCTTTACAACTATCTTAGGCTCAAGTTTATTTTTAAAGGCATGTGTTTTTAGTTATTCACCATGCCTAATGTTTATGTTTATGTTAACTTTTTTTGTATTACTTACCCTTAATGATCATATGAGCTCACCTATTTCTTATGTTTTATTTTTCTCTAGGATGTGAAGATTAATGTTATTATGAATGACTTGCAAGAATAATCTAAGAGTTTATGGGTGTTTTTAATGAAGTTGCAATGTTGTTTTTTCTTTCAAGTTGTAATTAAAATATTATATTTGTATCTGGTTTTCCAAAACTACTAAATTATTTTCCCCTTCAAGATGTGAAGTCCTTGTAAACATACCAATGTATTAATATAATGCACCGACTCTAGGCAACTGGGGTCCGAGTCCTTACTGTTGGTATTAGAGTAAGTTTAGTAGAAACCTTGGAAACTAGATTTAAAAACATAGATTAGGGAACATAGACCTAATATAGACTTTTAGAATATACATATAAGAAATATCCTAGAATTTTTGTAAGGTAGTGATTATGTGGATTGTAACGCCCCGACCCCAGTTACCCAGAGTCGGTGCATTATTACATAACATTGGCATGATCACAAGAAAGATCAAAACTCGAAAGACCGATTGGTTTAGTAGCCTTGGAAACACTAGATATATTCATAAGTTTTACATTACATCATAAAATGAAAAACTACTACAACAACATAATGTCTCCATAAACCACACTACTATCCCCTCATAATATCCCTGCAGGTCATTCATAATTTACTTCTTCACATCCTGGGGAAAAATAAAACATAGAAAAGGGGTGAGCTCAAATGCCCAGTAAGGATAACAATATAGCGGAAACTTTCATAAATAAGAATAAACATTTAAGGCAATGCATTACAAAAACAAAAGCCTTTTAAAATTGAACTTCAACATGGTATGGCAAAAGTAAAATGAAATAATGCCATTTACTTATTCACATGGATATTCTACTAATCGAATAATCACATGCAAAAATCAATAACCACTTTCATAATGTTGGAATGCATAATGCCAAACGTTAATTTCATTGTCTAGGCCTCATCCCAAGACCTAGGGGTTACTTCTAACCGGAACCCAACCCGGAGTGCCTCTAATAACCGGACACCAACCCGGAGTGCCTCTAATAACCGGACACCAACCCGGAGTACCTCTAATAACCGGAGACCAAACCGGAGGGCTTACTTTTACCAGTCCCTAACCTGGAGGGCTTACTTTAACCAGTCCCCAACCTGGAGGGCTTACTTTTACCGGTCCCCAACCCGGAACATACTTGTTTAGCACATTCATCTGAAGAAAAGTTTGAAATATAACATAAACATTCGGGTTAAAACTAGCATACGAAATGTCAATAGTTTCACCATAAACTATGAATGGTATAAAATAGCACATCCACATTCAAACATATCACAAAACCTTCAATACAATATAGAAGTTTTGTATTATAATAAATCAACTTCAAATAATCTTAAAATCCATCAAAGGATGTTGACATAGATGAAATCAAAATTCTTTTTAAAGAAGTATCTCCATTTATTTTGAAACCATTTAAGATCCATATAAAATAAAACATTTTCTTTGAAAATATTCTTATAAGCTTGTATGGAAAGCTTCGACGATTTTATAACGGCGTAAAATAACCGCACCCGCCGTATAAGTTAAAAAAAACATTCTTACCTCAATTCTGTCGAAAAGGTTAAAAAGGACCTTGTTTTGAACACGACGGAAAGATTCCTTTATAAACCTCTTATAAAAAGTCAAACAAGGGTATAAATGACTTTAACCCATATTCTTGTAAATAGTAAAAATGTTTTGAAATACATTTTTAAGAAAACATGGATGTGGATGATAAAGAGATCCCAGTAGATTATTACGTATATACAACCTCGGATAATGAAGAGATTGTGAAATAACCCTTACCTTGTACTTTTCCTTGGTTGGGGTAGGTTAACCTCCTCTTCTTCGGGTTCTTCCTTTTGATTTGATCAAAAGGGCTCCTTAGGTTGGCTTTCTGATCAAACTAAGGCCTCTAGGTTGTATTGAGGGATGTTGGGAGAGTATTTGGGCAGAGTTTGGCCGAACCAAAAGGCTTTGAAGGTGTGAAGAAATGAGAAGGAGGAGTGCCCTTTTATAAGAGGGGTGAGGGGCACCTTTGGAAAAGCTAGAAATATTAATTTATAATAAATTCATATTCGGTTTATAATGGCTCCAAAGTTGACTATTCAAAGGTTAAGGTGGGGATAGGTCGAAAACCACTCAACCAATAGAATTTAGACAGGTTTGGGTACTTATATTAACCTTATCTTTAAGTATTAACTCTAAGTTAATTAGTTTCACTTTTACAATGTCTCTTTGTATTTTTATATAATATGGTTAATAAACTTACTATATACATCCAAGCGACCCCCAAGTGGTCCATTAATGATTAACCTATCATAATATAAGTCTCTTGGCCGAACCTTAGATTTTTAGGAATTTAATATCAATTAATAATATAATATTTGTTTTAAGAACTCTTTTATGTCAATTTTGACACTATTCAATAGTTGATTTTTGTGAAACTCATAACAGATTGATTACTTCGAACAAAGTCAATTAAATCAATCCTAATATATCATATTATCCTAGAAAATTAGTTTAATTCATTAAAAGTTTCATATTATATTTATTTGGGTATTTATAATATCAATTATGTTAATTTTTTACTATTTTAGTAATTACTGCATCATCATTGTGTCATAAAATAAATTATTTAATGTCTAAAAATTATAAATAAAACATAATTATGTAGGAAATATTTTTATCTTTCTAATGAATATTTATAATCGAAAATCCAACATGTATAACCCTATGTAAAAATTGTTCTTATAAAAGATGTAAGCTTATGCCATTTTTATTTTTATTTTAACTTTATTAATATAATGTGTCCCTACCACATACAAGTGGCTCCAAGGGGTCCCCAAATTGACCCAAGGATGCCCATGGTCGGGTATGTGTCCACCAATAAGGTTAGGACACGTTTTAGGGTAATTTTGTATTATTATAATATTATTTTTTTAACCCTTATTTACCGGATTTACCCTTTAACCATGGTAAATAAAATATTTACCACAGTAACTATTCAAAATGTCTAAAAATAAAAGTTACCTATTTACACAATTTGAACATCCTGATTCCAAATATGGAATCCATTTTCCTAAATTCAAAACACAGAAGTGGCAGAAATTAATTTAAAATTAATTCCCGCTGTTAAAACAAAAAGCGTGTTTTTAAGAGATAATAACTATCAAAAGATTGACACTTGTTTATGTTCGGTTTAATTGTAAAATTATGTCCAATGACCAAAATTATATTAAATGGTAAAAATATATTCTAAATATACTTTAAAACCACTCAAATTCATAATTTATCACTAGTAATTAATTTGATTAAAAAAGTTGTTTTTAATTAAAATTTAGTAATTTTCACTATTCATCAAAATATGAAAGTTATCCGAAATGTACCAAAATTTCACCCTAGGCTAAATTCGATATTCCGAATCCAAAAATGAAGTCCATTTTCAAATATAAAATATATATAATTTCAAAAAGTAGGTATTACTATTCATAACGGCTAGTTTGATTAGTTATGGTGTGTTAGAACTCGGTGTTGCGTACAACACACGCTATCACATTATTCGAAGGGAAACGTACCATAGAAGCTTGGGGTGTTACATTCTCCCCTCCTTCAAATAATTGCGTCCTCGCAATTTCTAGGGTATTACTGCATAAAAAGACTCGGGTGGTTCTTCATCATAAGTTCCTCGGGTTCCCACGTTGCCTCTTCCATCTTATGATTTCTCCACAAAACTTTTACCAGACGCGTCGTCCGGTTTCTCAGTACTTGTTCTCTTGTATCAAGAATCCTGACGGGCTCTTCACAATAAGACAGATCCGATTCCAGTTCTAATTCCTCATAGGTGAGTACATGCGTTGGGTCAGGCATGTATTTTCTCAACAGAGATACGTGGAACACATCGTGAACTTTGGAGAGACTTGGCGGCATTGCCAATCGGTAAGCTACAGCCCCAATTCGTTCTAGAATTTCGAAAGGTCCGATGTACCTGGGACTCAATTTACCTTTCTTACCAAAACGTATGACTCCCTTCCACGGAGATACCTTCAGGAAAACATGATCACCGACTTGAAATTCCAAATCCTTCCTTCGATTATCGGCATAGCTCTTCTGCCTACTTTGAGCTGCTTTGATGTGATTTTGGATTACTTTCACATTTTCCACCGTTTCCTCCACCAGTTCTGGGCCTACAAGTTTTCTTTCACCAACGTCATCCCAACAGGTTGGTGTACGACATCTCTTTCCGTATAACGCTTCATATGGTGCCATCTGAATACTCGAATGGAAGCTATTGTTATAGGAAAATTCTACCAGAGGTAAATATTGATCCCACATACCCTGAAAATCAAGTGAGCAAGATCTCAACATGTCTTCTAAGGTTTGAATAGTCCGTTCTGATTGTCCGTCTGTCTGAGGGTGGTAAGCAGTGCTCAAATGAAGTTCAGTATCCAGGGATTTCTGAAGACTTTTCCAGAATCTTGAAGTAAAACGGGGATCACGATCAGAAACAATCGATAGGGGTACACCATGAAGTCTCACAACTTCATTAATGTATAGTCTTGCTAGACGTTCCAGGGGTAGATCTTCTCTTATAGCAAGAAAATGTGCTGACTTGGTAAGACGATCAACAATAACCCATATTGCATCGTTCCTTCTAGAAGTCTTTGGTAGCCCCATGACAAAGTCCATCGTAATATTGTCCCATTTCCACTCCGGTATGGGAAGAGGTTGCATGACTCCTCCAGGCTGTTGCCTTCCAACTTTCACTTGTTGACAAACCATACATCTTGATACAAAATCAGCAATCTCCCTCTTCATGTTGTCCCACCAAAAATGTTCCTTCAAATCTCTATACATTTTGGTGCTCCCAGGGTGTATAGAGAAATTGGAACTATGAGCATCATCCAACAATTCCCTTTTTAGATCAGGTATATTGGGAACACAAAGTCTCTTTCCAAATTTCAAAGTTCCATCTTCATACACAAAGTCTCTCAATCTCCCATCATTCACAGCTTTAATCTTCTTCTGAAATTCTTCATCATCGGTCTGAGAACTCTTAATCCTTTCTAGTAAAGATGGTTTGGCAACCATTTGAAAAAGCATTGATGTTTCACCTTCCCTGGTTATTCCCATGTCCATCTTCACTAGATCCATGAAAATTGGATCCCTTTCAATTCTCATCATGTTCAAAACTCCATGGTCTTTTCTGCTCAAAGCATCTGCCACCTTGTTTGCCTTCCCCGGGTGGTAGTGTATCGTACAATCATAATCCTTGAGTAATTCAAGCCATCTCCTTTGCCTCATGTTGAGTTCTTTTTGTGAGAAAATATACTTCAAACTCTTGTGATCAGTATAAATCTCACATTTTTCACCATAGAGGTAGTGCCTCCATATCTTCAAAGCAAAGATCACAGCTGCTAACTCAAGATCATGAGTAGGATAGTTTTGTTCATGAATTTTCAACTGTCGTGATGCATAGGCAATAACTCTATCATTCTGCATAAGGACACAGCCAAGTCCTTTCTTTGATGCATCACTATAAATAACGAACCCATCATTCCCCGATGGTAGAGTCAATATAGGAGCATTGACTAATCTTCTCTTCAGTTCTTCGAAACATTCTTCACACTCTTTTGTCCAAACAAATTTAACCCCTTTACGTGTGAGCTTCATTAATGGGTTTGCCAATCGGGCAAAATTCTGGACGAAACGTCGATAATAACCTGCCAAACCAATAAAACTACGTACCTCAGTTATACTCGTAGGTGCTGGCCATTCTTGGATTGCCTTGGTCTTAGAAGGATCAACAGAGATTCCATCTTTAGAGACAATATGTCCAAGAAAAGAAATCTCCTGAAGCCAGAATTCACACTTGCTAAACTTTCCATATAATTCATGCCTCCTCAGAGTCTTCAAGATAATGCGCAAGTGATTTTCATGATCTTCATAGGTTTTGGAGTATACCAATATATCATCAATAAATACTACCACAAATTCATCGAGATACTCCTTGAAAACTCTATTCATCAGATCCATGAATACAGAGGGTGCATTGGTCAATCCAAACGGCATTACAGTAAACTCGTAATGCCCGTACCTGGTTCGAAATGCTGTTTTCGGAATGTCTTCCTTCTTCACACACAACTGATGGTATCCAGATCGAAGGTCAATCTTTGAAAAGTATTGAGCTCCATGCAGTTGGTCAAATAAATCATCAATACGAGGTAGGGGATACTTGTTCTTTATCGTTATAGCATTGATCTCCCTGTAGTCAATACATAACCTCATAGATCCATCTTTCTTTTTAACAAAAAGAACAGGGGCTCCCCATGGAGAAACACTAGGGCGAATAAATCCCTTATTACTCAATTACTCTAGTTGTTTCTTTAGTTCGACTAACTCTACAGTGGCCATTCTATAAGGGGTCTTCGATATAGGCCTTGATCCAGGAATCAAATCAATAGAAAACTCAACTTCTCGTTCTGGAGGATGTCCAGGTAAATCTTCCGGAAATACATCTACAAATTCTTTCACAACAGGTACACCCTCTATTTGAACATTCCTTTCCTCACCGATAGTTACTTCATTCTCTTCCTCCCCAATAATTGAATTAAGTTGAGCTACTGGGGGTGGGTCTAAATAAGAATTAGGTGGTGACGATTCTGCTCTAAAAATAAGGTGTTCCTTATCATTATCATCGAGAATCGTAACCTCTTTCTTCTTACAATAAATCTTCGCATCATAGTCCGAAAGCCAGTCCATACCGAGGATTATATCAAACTCAATCATAGGTATGACGATGAAATCAGCAGATAAAGAAAATTTATGTGCTCTAATGGGGACTGATTCACAAAACTTTGTTGCAACGATACTTCCCTTAGGAGTTTTAACTGACAACTCCCTTATTAAATCAAATTGGAAATATCTAATTTTCTTAGCAAACTGGGAAGATATGAAACAATGCGATGATCCAGAATCAAATAATGCATTTGCTAAACTTGAGGAAACCATTAAATTACCTGCCACCACGTCTTTCGGAGTTTCTACCTCAGCAGTAGTGATAGCATAAGCCTGGCCTTGATCCCTTGGCCTTTTCTGAGGTAAGTTCTCCTGACGCTTAGGACATGCATTTGCATAATGCCCCATCTCCCTGCAATTGTAGCACTGAACATTGGTAGCTTCCTTCTTCCCCTTGCAATCATGAGCTTGGTGGCCTTTTTCACCACACTTGTAACAGACTCCCATTCCCTTCAGGCAAGCACCGGGGTGTTTCTTCCCGCACTTACCACAAGATGGATATTCAACCTTTCCCTTCTTCCCCTTATTTCCATTCCCAGATTGATCAGCAGGTCTCTTCTTCTCTTGCTTTGCTTTAAAGTCATAAGACTTAGAGAATTCCTTTTCGGTCTTGATAGCACATGAGACAATGTCTTCGTACGATGAAAAGGATTGTGAGACTAATGCTCGACGGAGAAATGGTTTTAACCCATCAAAGAAACGATCAATCTTACTTCTTGGGTTGCGAATATAATCACCAGCGTACCTCGCTAACCTTGTAAAGTTAGCCTCATACTTTGTGACATTATCATCCTCCTTTTGTCTCAGACTCAGAAATTGCCTTTCCATATCTGCTCGATGGTCGCGAGGAAAGTATTTTTCTAAAAACAGATCTTTGAACTCCCTCCATTCCATGTTTGATACTTCATCATCTTCCTTCATGTTTTGAATCAATGACCACCATTGATCAGCATCTCCAGTGAGGCGGTAAACTGCCATGGTAACTTTTTCCCTTTCACTACTCCCCAAAGCCTGAAATATTTTCTCTAGGGAAAATATCCATTGCTCAGCTACTAAGGGATTTGTACTCCCATTGAACGTTGGTGGTTGTTGTCTCATTAATCGATCTAACATTGATCCTCCACGCTGCGGATCAGGGTGCTCCATACGGGTAAGGTTATTATTCATAACCTGAGTAAGTTGTCCCAGTACGGTGATTAGCTGATCAGCACCAGTTGCATCACCAGCCCCACTATAATTATCTTGAGCAGGAGGGCAATCCCTACATGGAGTGCGTGCATTGATACGGTTTCCATTTCTTCCACTAGGCGCCATTTCTAAACAATGTCATAAACTAGATCAGTTTATGAATCAAAATACATAATCCCATACTTATAAAACACTAAACATAAATTGAACTATCTATGGATATAATCCATAATCATAAATATGTTTTCTTTGAGGAAGTATATACTCATAAACCCTTCATAATGATTTGTAAAGAAAGTGAGAGTTATCCTAAGCATATCCCCCGGGAGTGTCGTAACCAAGAGTGCAGCAAGGCCCGTTGTCGTGCACCAGTTCCCGTTCGAGTCTAGCTCAAAGCGGTGTTTTCGGGTTTTACCCCTAGGTACATCTGTGCCAGAGCCGCCTCTACCTGCTCGTATCCAGACAGGGATGTATTGCTCGGAAAACTCACAAAGTCTCTACAATACCAAAATTCTAGGAAGTTCTTCTATACTAATCCTCAAAGTTCATCTTAGGTCTACGTGCTCTAATCAGAGTTTATCTAAATCTAGCTTCCAAGGTTTGTACTAAACTTCCTCTGATACCAACTGTAACGCCCCGACCCCAGTTACCCAGAGTCGGTGCATTATTACATAACATTGGCATGATCACAAGAAAGATCAAAACTCGAAAGACCGATTGGTTTAGTAGCCTTGGAAACACTAGATATATTCATAAGTTTTACATTACATCATAAAATGAAAAACTACAACAACAACATAATGTATCCATAAACCACACTACTATCCCCTCATAATATCCCTGCAGGTCATTCATAATTTACTTCTTCACATCCTGGGGAAAAATAAAACATAGAAAAGGGGTGAGCTCAAATGCCCAGTAAGGATAACAATATAGCGGAAACTTTCATAAATAAGAATAAACATTTAAGGCAATGCATTACAAAAACAAAAGCCTTTTAAAATTGAACTTCAACATGGTATGGCAAAAGTAAAATGAAATAATGCCATTTACTTATTCACATGGATATTCTACTAATCGAATAATCACATGCAAAAATCAATAACCACTTTCATAATGTTGGAATGCATAATGCCAAACGTTAATTTCATTGTCTAGGCCTCATCCCAAGACCTAGGGGTTACTTCTAACCGGAACCCAACCCGGAGTGCCTCTAATAACCGGACACCAACCCGGAGTGCCTCTAATAACCGGACACCAACCCGGAGTACCTCTAATAACCGGAGACCAAACCGGAGGGCTTACTTTTACCAGTCCCTAACCTGGAGGGCTTACTTTAACCAGTCCCCAACCTGGAGGGCTTACTTTTACCGGTCCCCAACCCGGAACATACTTGTTTAGCACATTCATCTGAAGAAAAGTTTGAAATATAACATAAACATTCGGGTTAAAACTAGCATACGAAATGTCAATAGTTTCACCATAAACTATGAATGGTATAAAATAGCACATCCACATTCAAACATATCACAAAACCTTCAATACAATATAGAAGTTTTGTATTATAATAAATCAACTTCAAATAATCTTAAAATCCATCAAAGGATGTTGACATAGATGAAATCAAAATTCTTTTTAAAGAAGTATCTCCATTTATTTTGAAACCATTTAAGATCCATATAAAATAAAACATTTTCTTTGAAAATATTCTTATAAGCTTGTATGGAAAGCTTCGACGATTTTATAACGGCGTAAAATAACCGCACCCGCCGTATAAGTTAAAAAAAACATTCTTACCTCAATTCTGTCGAAAAGGTTAAAAAGGACCTTGTTTTGAACACGACGGAAAGATTCCTTTATAAACCTCTTATAAAAAGTCAAACAAGGGTATAAATGACTTTAACCCATATTCTTGTAAATAGTAAAAATGTTTTGAAATACATTTTTAAGAAAACATGGATGTGGATGATAAAGAGATCCCAGTAGATTATTACGTATATACAACCTCGGATAATGAAGAGATTGTGAAATAACCCTTACCTTGTACTTTTCCTTGGTTGGGGTAGGTTAACCTCCTCTTCTTCGGGTTCTTCCTTTTGATTTGATCAAAAGGGCTCCTTAGGTTGGCTTTCTGATCAAACTAAGGCCTCTAGGTTGTATTGAGGGATGTTGGGAGAGTATTTGGGCAGAGTTTGGCCGAACCAAAAGGCTTTGAAGGTGTGAAGAAATGAGAAGGAGGAGTGCCCTTTTATAAGAGGGGTGAGGGGCACCTTTGGAAAAGCTAGAAATATTAATTTATAATAAATTCATATTCGGTTTCTAATGGCTCCAAAGTTGACTATTCAAAGGTTAAGGTGGGGATAGGTCGAAAACCACTCAACCAATAGAATTTAGACAGGTTTGGGTACTTATATTAACCTTATCTTTAAGTATTAACTCTAAGTTAATTAGTTTCACTTTTACAATGTCTCTTTGTATTTTTATATAATATGGTTAATAAACTTACTATATACATCCAAGCGACCCCCAAGTGGTCCATTAATGATTAACCTATCATAATATAAGTCTCTTGGCCGAACCTTAGATTTTTAGGAATTTAATATCAATTAATAATATAATATTTGTTTTAAGAACTCTTTTATGTCAATTTTGACACTATTCAATAGTTGATTTTTGTGAAACTCATAACAGATTGATTACTTCGAACAAAGTCAATTAAATCAATCCTAATATATCATATTATCCTAGAAAATTAGTTTAATTCATTAAAAGTTTCATATTATATTTATTTGGGTATTTATAATATCAATTATGTTAATTTTTTACTATTTTAGTAATTACTGCATCATCATTGTGTCATAAAATAAATTATTTAATGTCTAAAAATTATAAATAAAACATAATTATGTAGGAAATATTTTTATCTTTCTAATGAATATTTATAATCGAAAATCCAACATGTATAACCCTATGTAAAAATTGTTCTTATAAAAGATGTAAGCTTATGCCATTTTTATTTTTATTTTAACTTTATTAATATAATGTGTCCCTACCACATACAAGTGGCTCCAAGGGGTCCCCAAATTGACCCAAGGATGCCCATGGTCGGGTATGTGTCCACCAATAAGGTTAGGACACGTTTTAGGGTAATTTTGTATTATTATAATATTATTTTTTTAACCCTTATTTACCGGATTTACCCTTTAACCATGGTAAATAAAATATTTACCACAGTAACTATTCAAAATGTCTAAAAATAAAAGTTACCTATTTACACAATTTGAACATCCTGATTCCAAATATGGAATCCATTTTCCTAAATTCAAAACACAGAAGTGGCAGAAATTAATTTAAAATTAATTCCCGCTGTTAAAACAAAAAGCGTGTTTTTAAGAGATAATAACTATCAAAAGATTGACACTTGTTTATGTTCGGTTTAATTGTAAAATTATGTCCAATGACCAAAATTATATTAAATGGTAAAAATATATTCTAAATATACTTTAAAACCACTCAAATTCATAATTTATCACTAGTAATTAATTTGATTAAAAAAGTTGTTTTTAATTAAAATTTAGTAATTTTCACTATTCATCAAAATATGAAAGTTATCCGAAATGTACCAAAATTTCACCCTAGGCTAAATTCGATATTCCGAATCCAAAAATGAAGTCCATTTTCAAATATAAAATATATATAATTTCAAAAAGTAGGTATTACTATTCATAACGGCTAGTTTGATTAGTTATGGTGTGTTAGAACTCGGTGTTGCGTACAACACACGCTATCACATTATTCGAAGGGAAACGTACCATAGAAGCTTGGGGTGTTACATTCTCCCCTCCTTCAAATAATTGCGTCCTCGCAATTTCTAGGGTATTACTGCATAAAAAGACTCGGGTGGTTCTTCATCATAAGTTCCTCGGGTTCCCACGTTGCCTCTTCCATCTTATGATTTCTCCACAAAACTTTTACCAGACGCGTCGTCCGGTTTCTCAGTACTTGTTCTCTTGTATCAAGAATCCTGACGGGCTCTTCACAATAAGACAGATCCGGTTCCAGTTCTAATTCCTCATAGGTGAGTACATGCGTTGGGTCAGGCATGTATTTTCTCAACAGAGATACGTGGAACACATCGTGAACTTTGGAGAGACTTGGCGGCATTGCCAATCGGTAAGCTACAGCCCCAATTCGTTCTAGAATTTCGAAAGGTCCGATGTACCTGGGACTCAATTTACCTTTCTTACCAAAACGTATGACTCCCTTCCACGGAGATACCTTCAGGAAAACATGATCACCGACTTGAAATTCCAAATCCTTCCTTCGATTATCGGCATAGCTCTTCTGCCTACTTTGAGCTGCTTTGATGTGATTTTGGATTACTTTCACATTTTCCACCGTTTCCTCCACCAGTTCTGGGCCTACAAGTTTTCTTTCACCAACGTCATCCCAACAGGTTGGTGTACGACATCTCTTTCCGTATAACGCTTCATATGGTGCCATCTGAATACTCGAATGGAAGCTATTGTTATAGGAAAATTCTACCAGAGGTAAATATTGATCCCACATACCCTGAAAATCAAGTGAGCAAGATCTCAACATGTCTTCTAAGGTTTGAATAGTCCGTTCTGATTGTCCGTCTGTCTGAGGGTGGTAAGCAGTGCTCAAATGAAGTTCAGTATCCAGGGATTTCTGAAGACTTTTCCAGAATCTTGAAGTAAAACGGGGATCACGATCAGAAACAATCGATAGGGGTACACCATGAAGTCTCACAACTTCATTAATGTATAGTCTTGCTAGACGTTCCAGGGGTAGATCTTCTCTTATAGCAAGAAAATGTGCTGACTTGGTAAGACGATCAACAATAACCCATATTGCATCGTTCCTTCTAGAAGTCTTTGGTAGCCCCATGACAAAGTCCATCGTAATATTGTCCCATTTCCACTCCGGTATGGGAAGAGGTTGCATGACTCCTCCAGGCTGTTGCCTTCCAACTTTCACTTGTTGACAAACCATACATCTTGATACAAAATCAGCAATCTCCCTCTTCATGTTGTCCCACCAAAAATGTTCCTTCAAATCTCTATACATTTTGGTGCTCCCAGGGTGTATAGAGAAATTGGAACTATGAGCATCATCCAACAATTCCCTTTTTAGATCAGGTATATTGGGAACACAAAGTCTCTTTCCAAATTTCAAAGTTCCATCTTCATACACAAAGTCTCTCAATCTCCCATCATTCACAGCTTTAATCTTCTTCTGAAATTCTTCATCATCGGTCTGAGAACTCTTAATCCTTTCTAGTAAAGATGGTTTGGAAACCATTTGAAAAAGCATTGATGTTTCACCTTCCCTGGTTATTCCCATGTCCATCTTCACTAGATCCATGAAAATTGGATCCCTTTCAATTCTCATCATGTTCAAAACTCCATGGTCTTTTCTGCTCAAAGCATCTGCCACCTTGTTTGCCTTCCCCGGGTGGTAGTGTATCGTACAATCATAATCCTTGAGTAATTCAAGCCATCTCCTTTGCCTCATGTTGAGTTCTTTTTGTGAGAAAATATACTTCAAACTCTTGTGATCAGTATAAATCTCACATTTTTCACCATAGAGGTAGTGCCTCCATATCTTCAAAGCAAAGATCACAGCTGCTAACTCAAGATCATGAGTAGGATAGTTTTGTTCATGAATTTTCAACTGTCGTGATGCATAGGCAATAACTCTATCATTCTGCATAAGGACACAGCCAAGTCCTTTCTTTGATGCATCACTATAAATAACGAACCCATCATTCCCCGATGGTAGAGTCAATATAGGAGCATTGACTAATCTTCTCTTCAGTTCTTCGAAACATTCTTCACACTCTTTTGTCCAAACAAATTTAACCCCTTTACGTGTGAGCTTCGTTAATGGGTTTGCCAATCGGGCAAAATTCTGGACGAAACGTCGATAATAACCTGCCAAACCAATAAAACTACGTACCTCAGTTATACTCGTAGGTGCTGGCCATTCTTGGATTGCCTTGGTCTTAGAAGGATCAACAGAGATTCCATCTTTAGAGACAATATGTCCAAGAAAAGAAATCTCCTGAAGCCAGAATTCACACTTGCTAAACTTTCCATATAATTCATGCCTCCTCAGAGTCTTCAAGATAATGCGCAAGTGATTTTCATGATCTTCATAGGTTTTGGAGTATACCAATATATCATCAATAAATACTACCACAAATTCATCGAGATACTCCTTGAAAACTCTATTCATCAGATCCATGAATACAGAGGGTGCATTGGTCAATCCAAACGGCATTACAGTAAACTCGTAATGCCCGTACCTGGTTCGAAATGCTGTTTTCGGAATGTCTTCCTTCTTCACACACAACTGATGGTATCCAGATCGAAGGCCAATCTTTGAAAAGTATTGAGCTCCATGCAGTTGGTCAAATAAATCATCAATACGAGGTAGGGGATACTTGTTCTTTATCGTTATAGCATTGATCTCCCTGTAGTCAATACATAACCTCATAGATCCATCTTTCTTTTTAACAAAAAGAACAGGGGCTCCCCATGGAGAAACACTAGGGCGAATAAATCCCTTATTACTCAATTACTCTAGTTGTTTCTTTAGTTCGACTAACTCTACAGTGGCCATTCTATAAGGGGTCTTCGATATAGGCCTTGATCCAGGAATCAAATCAATAGAAAACTCAACTTCTCGTTCTGGAGGATGTCCAGGTAAATCTTCCGGAAATACATCTACAAATTCTTTCACAACAGGTACACCCTCTATTTGAACATTCCTTTCCTCACCGATAGTTACTTCATTCTCTTCCTCCCCAATAATTGAATTAAGTTGAGCTACTGGGGGTGGGTCTAAATAAGAATTAGGTGGTGACGATTCTGCTCTAAAAATAAGGTGTTCCTTATCATTATCATCGAGAATCGTAACCTCTTTCTTCTTACAATAAATCTTCGCATCATAGTCCGAAAGCCAGTCCATACCGAGGATTATATCAAACTCAATCATAGGTATGACGATGAAATCAGCAGATAAAGAAAATTTATGTGCTCTAATGGGGACTGATTCACAAAACTTTGTTGCAACGATACTTCCCTTAGGAGTTTTAACTGACAACTCCCTTATTAAATCAAATTGGAAATATCTAATTTTCTTAGCAAACTGGGAAGATATGAAACAATGCGATGATCCAGAATCAAATAATGCATTTGCTAAACTTGAGGAAACCATTAAATTACCTGCCACCACGTCTTTCGGAGTTTCTACCTCAGCAGTAGTGATAGCATAAGCCTGGCCTTGATCCCTTGGCCTTTTCTGAGGTAAGTTCTCCTGACGCTTAGGACATGCATTTGCATAATGCCCCATCTCCCTGCAATTGTAGCACTGAACATTGGTAGCTTCCTTCTTCCCCTTGCAATCATGAGCTTGGTGGCCTTTTTTCACCACACTTGTAACAGACTCCCATTCCCTTCAGGCAAGCACCGGGGTGTTTCTTCCCGCACTTACCACAAGATGGATATTCAACCTTTCCCTTCTTCCCCTTATTTCCATTCCCAGATTGATCAGCAGGTCTCTTCTTCTCTTGCTTTGCTTTAAAGTCATAAGACTTAGAGAATTCCTTTTCGGTCTTGATAGCACATGAGACAATGTCTTCGTACGATGAAAAGGATTGTGAGACTAATGCTCGACGGAGAAATGGTTTTAACCCATCAAAGAAACGATCAATCTTACTTCTTGGGTTGCGAATATAATCACCAGCGTACCTCGCTAACCTTGTAAAGTTAGCCTCATACTTTGTGACATTATCATCCTCCTTTTGTCTCAGACTCAGAAATTGCCTTTCCATATCTGCTCGATGGTCGCGAGGAAAGTATTTTTCTAAAAACAGATCTTTGAACTCCCTCCATTCCATGTTTGATACTTCATCATCTTCCTTCATGTTTTGAATCAATGACCACCATTGATCAGCATCTCCAGTGAGGCGGTAAACTGCCATGGTAACTTTTTCCCTTTCACTACTCCCCAAAGCCTGAAATATTTTCTCTAGGGAAAATATCCATTGCTCAGCTACTAAGGGATTTGTACTCCCATTGAACGTTGGTGGTTGTTGTCTCATGAATCGATCTAACATTGATCCTCCACGCTGCGGATCAGGGTGCTCCATACGGGTAAGGTTATTATTCATAACCTGAGTAAGTTGTCCCAGTACGGTGATTAGCTGATCAGCACCAGTTGCATCACCAGCCCCACTATAATTATCTTGAGCAGGAGGGCAATCCCTACATGGAGTGCGTGCATTGATACGGTTTCCATTTCTTCCACTAGGCGCCATTTCTAAACAATGTCATAAACTAGATCAGTTTATGAATCAAAATACATAATCCCATACTTATAAAACACTAAACATAAATTGAACTATCTATGGATATAATCCATAATCATAAATATGTTTTCTTTGAGGAAGTATATACTCATAAACCCTTCATAATGATTTGTAAAGAAAGTGAGAGTTATCCTAAGCATATCCCCCGGGAGTGTCGTAACCAAGAGTGCAGCAAGGCCCGTTGTCGTGCACCAGTTCCCGTTCGAGTCTAGCTCAAAGCGGTGTTTTCGGGTTTTACCCCTAGGTACATCTGTGCCAGAGCCGCCTCTACCTGCTCGTATCCAGACAGGGATGTATTGCTCGGAAAACTCACAAAGTCTCTACAATACCAAAATTCTAGGAAGTTCTTCTATACTAATCCTCAAAGTTCATCTTAGGTCTACGTGCTCTAATCAGAGTTTATCTAAATCTAGCTTCCAAGGTTTGTACTAAACTTCCTCTGATACCAACTGTAACGCCCCGACCCCAGTTACCCAGAGTCGGTGCATTATTACATAACATTGGCATGATCACAAGAAAGATCAAAACTCGAAAGACCGATTGGTTTAGTAGCCTTGGAAACACTAGATATATTCATAAGTTTTACATTACATCATAAAATGAAAAACTACAACAACAACATAATGTATCCATAAACCACACTACTATCCCCTCATAATATCCCTGCAGGTCATTCATAATTTACTTCTTCACATCCTGGGGAAAAATAAAACATAGAAAAGGGGTGAGCTCAAATGCCCAGTAAGGATAACAATATAGCGGAAACTTTCATAAATAAGAATAAACATTTAAGGCAATGCATTACAAAAACAAAAGCCTTTTAAAATTGAACTTCAACATGGTATGGCAAAAGTAAAATGAAATAATGCCATTTACTTATTCACATGGATATTCTACTAATCGAATAATCACATGCAAAAATCAATAACCACTTTCATAATGTTGGAATGCATAATGCCAAACGTTAATTTCATTGTCTAGGCCTCATCCCAAGACCTAGGGGTTACTTCTAACCGGAACCCAACCCGGAGTGCCTCTAATAACCGGACACCAACCCGGAGTGCCTCTAATAACCGGACACCAACCCGGAGTACCTCTAATAACCGGAGACCAAACCAGAGGGCTTACTTTTACCAGTCCCTAACCTGGAGGGCTTACTTTAACCAGTCCCCAACCTGGAGGGCTTACTTTTACCGGTCCCCAACCCGGAACATACTTGTTTAGCACATTCATCTGAAGAAAAGTTTGAAATATAACATAAACATTCGGGTTAAAACTAGCATACGAAATGTCAATAGTTTCACCATAAACTATGAATGGTATAAAATAGCACATCCACATTCAAACATATCACAAAACCTTCAATACAATATAGAAGTTTTGTATTATAATAAATCAACTTCAAATAATCTTAAAATCCATCAAAGGATGTTGACATAGATGAAATCAAAATTCTTTTTAAAGAAGTATCTCCATTTATTTTGAAACCATTTAAGATCCATATAAAATAAAACATTTTCTTTGAAAATATTCTTATAAGCTTGTATGGAAAGCTTCGACGATTTTATAACGGCGTAAAATAACCGCACCCGCCGTATAAGTTAAAAAAAACATTCTTACCTCAATTCTGTCGAAAAGGTTAAAAAGGACCTTGTTTTGAAAACGACGGAAAGATTCCTTTATAAACCTCTTATAAAAAGTCAAACAAGGGTATAAATGACTTTAACCCATATTCTTGTAAATAGTAAAAATGTTTTGAAATACATTTTTAAGAAAACATGGATGTGGATGATAAAGAGATCCCAGTAGATTATTACGTATATACAACCTCGGATAATGAAGAGATTGTGAAATAACCCTTACCTTGTACTTTTCCTTGGTTGGGGTAGGTTAACCTCCTCTTCTTCGGGTTCTTCCTTTTGATTTGATCAAAAGGGCTCCTTAGGTTGGCTTTCTGATCAAACTAAGGCCTCTAGGTTGTATTGAGGGATGTTGGGAGAGTATTTGGGCAGAGTTTGGCCGAACCAAAAGGCTTTGAAGGTGTGAAGAAATGAGAAGGAGGAGTGCCCTTTTATAAGAGGGGTGAGGGGCACCTTTGGAAAAGCTAGAAATATTAATTTATAATAAATTCATATTCGGTTTCTAATGGCTCCAAAGTTGACTATTCAAAGGTTAAGGTGGGGATAGGTCGAAAACCACTCAACCAATAGAATTTAGACAGGTTTGGGTACTTATATTAACCTTATCTTTAAGTATTAACTCTAAGTTAATTAGTTTCACTTTTACAATGTCTCTTTGTATTTTTATATAATATGGTTAATAAACTTACTATATACATCCAAGCGACCCCCAAGTGGTCCATTAATGATTAACCTATCATAATATAAGTCTCTTGGCCGAACCTTAGATTTTTAGGAATTTAATATCAATTAATAATATAATATTTGTTTTAAGAACTCTTTTATGTCAATTTTGACACTATTCAATAGTTGATTTTTGTGAAACTCATAACAGATTGATTACTTCGAACAAAGTCAATTAAATCAATCCTAATATATCATATTATCCTAGAAAATTAGTTTAATTCATTAAAAGTTTCATATTATATTTATTTGGGTATTTATAATATCAATTATGTTAATTTTTTACTATTTTAGTAATTACTGCATCATCATTGTGTCATAAAATAAATTATTTAATGTCTAAAAATTATAAATAAAACATAATTATGTAGGAAATCTTTTTATCTTTCTAATGAATATTTATAATCGAAAATCCAACATGTATAACCCTATGTAAAAATTGTTCTTATAAAAGATGTAAGCTTATGCCATTTTTATTTTTATTTTAACTTTATTAATATAATGTGTCCCTACCACATACAAGTGGCTCCAAGGGGTCCCCAAATTGACCCAAGGATGCCCATGGTCGGGTATGTGTCCACCAATAAGGTTAGGACACGTTTTAGGGTAATTTTGTATTATTATAATATTATTTTTTTAACCCTTATTTACCGGATTTACCCTTTAACCATGGTAAATAAAATATTTACCACAGTAACTATTCAAAATGTCTAAAAATAAAAGTTACCTATTTACACAATTTGAACATCCTGATTCCAAATATGGAATCCATTTTCCTAAATTCAAAACACAGAAGTGGCAGAAATTAATTTAAAATTAATTCCCGCTGTTAAAACAAAAAGCGTGTTTTTAAGAGATAATAACTATCAAAAGATTGACACTTGTTTATGTTCGGTTTAATTGTAAAATTATGTCCAATGACCAAAATTATATTAAATGGTAAAAATATATTCTAAATATACTTTAAAACCACTCAAATTCATAATTTATCACTAGTAATTAATTTGATTAAAAAAGTTGTTTTTAATTAAAATTTAGTAATTTTCACTATTCATCAAAATATGAAAGTTATCCGAAATGTACCAAAATTTCACCCTAGGCTAAATTCGATATTCCGAATCCAAAAATGAAGTCCATTTTCAAATATAAAATATATATAATTTCAAAAAGTAGGTATTACTATTCATAACGGCTAGTTTGATTAGTTATGGTGTGTTAGAACTCGGTGTTGCGTACAACACACGCTATCACATTATTCGAAGGGAAACGTACCATAGAAGCTTGGAGTGTTACATTCTCCCCTCCTTCAAATAATTGCGTCCTCGCAATTTCTAGGGTATTACTGCATAAAAAGACTCGGGTGGTTCTTCATCATAAGTTCCTCGGGTTCCCACGTTGCCTCTTCCATCTTATGATTTCTCCACAAAACTTTTACCAGACGCGTCGTCCGGTTTCTCAGTACTTGTTCTCTTGTATCAAGAATCCTGACGGGCTCTTCACAATAAGACAGATCCGGTTCCAGTTCTAATTCCTCATAGGTGAGTACATGCGTTGGGTCAGGCATGTATTTTCTCAACAGAGATACGTGGAACACATCGTGAACTTTGGAGAGACTTGGCGGCATTGCCAATCGGTAAGCTACAGCCCCAATTCGTTCTAGAATTTCGAAAGGTCCGATGTACCTGGGACTCAATTTACCTTTCTTACCAAAACGTATGACTCCCTTCCATGGAGATACCTTCAGGAAAACATGATCACCGACTTGAAATTCCAAATCCTTCCTTCGATTATCGGCATAGCTCTTCTGCCTACTTTGAGCTGCTTTGATGTGATTTTGGATTACTTTCACATTTTCCACCGTTTCCTCCACCAGTTCTGGGCCTACAAGTTTTCTTTCACCAACTTCATCCCAACAGGTTGGTGTACGACATCTCTTTCCGTATAACGCTTCATATGGTGCCATCTGAATACTCGAATGGAAGCTATTGTTATAGGAAAATTCTACCAGAGGTAAATATTGATCCCACATACCCTGAAAATCAAGTGAGCAAGATCTCAACATGTCTTCTAAGGTTTGAATAGTCCGTTCTGATTGTCCGTCTGTCTGAGGGTGGTAAGCAGTGCTCAAATGAAGTTCAGTATCCAGGGATTTCTGAAGACTTTTCCAGAATCTTGAAGTAAAACGGGGATCACGATCAGAAACAATCGATAGGGGTACACCATGAAGTCTCACAACTTCATTAATGTATAGTCTTGCTAGACGTTCCAGGGGTAGATCTTCTCTTATAGCAAGAAAATGTGCTGACTTGGTAAGACGATCAACAATAACCCATATTGCATCGTTCCTTCTAGAAGTCTTTGGTAGCCCCATGACAAAGTCCATCGTAATATTGTCCCATTTCCACTCCGGTATGGGAAGAGGTTGCATGACTCCTCCAGGCTGTTGCCTTCCAACTTTCACTTGTTGACAAACCATACATCTTGATACAAAATCAGCAATCTCCCTCTTCATGTTGTCCCACCAAAAATGTTCCTTCAAATCTCTATACATTTTGGTGATCCCAGGGTGTATAGAGAAATTGGAACTATGAGCATCATCCAACAATTCCCTTTTTAGATCAGGTATATTGGGAACACAAAGTCTCTTTCCAAATTTCAAAGTTCCATCTTCATACACAAAGTCTCTCAATCTCCCATCATTCACAGCTTTAATCTTCTTCTGAAATTCTTCATCATCGGTCTGAGAACTCTTAATCCTTTCTAGTAAAGATGGTTTGGCAACCATTTGAAAAAGCATTGATGTTTCACCTTCCCTGGTTATTCCCATGTCCATCTTCACTAGATCCATGAAAATTGGATCCCTTTCAATTCTCATCATGTTCAAAACTCCATGGTCTTTTCTGCTCAAAGCATCTGCCACCTTGTTTGCCTTCCCCGGGTGGTAGTGTATCGTACAATCATAATCCTTGAGTAATTCAAGCCATCTCCTTTGCCTCATGTTGAGTTCTTTTTGTGAGAAAATATACTTCAAACTCTTGTGATCAGTATAAATCTCACATTTTTCACCATAGAGGTAGTGCCTCCATATCTTCAAAGCAAAGATCACAGCTGCTAACTCAAGATCATGAGTAGGATAGTTTTGTTCATGAATTTTCAACTGTCGTGATGCATAGGCAATAACTCTATCATTCTGCATAAGGACACAGCCAAGTCCTTTCTTTGATGCATCACTATAAATAACGAACCCATCATTCCCCGATGGTAGAGTCAATATAGGAGCATTGACTAATCTTCTCTTCAGTTCTTCGAAACATTCTTCACACTCTTTTGTCCAAACAAATTTAACCCCTTTACGTGTGAGCTTCGTTAATGGGTTTGCCAATCGGGCAAAATTCTGGACGAAACGTCGATAATAACCTGCCAAACCAATAAAACTACGTACCTCAGTTATACTCGTAGGTGCTGGCCATTCTTGGATTGCCTTGGTCTTAGAAGGATCAACAGAGATTCCATCTTTAGAGACAATATGTCCAAGAAAAGAAATCTCCTGAAGCCAGAATTCACACTTGCTAAACTTTCCATATAATTCATGCCTCCTCAGAGTCTTCAAGATAATGCGCAAGTGATTTTCATGATCTTCATAGGTTTTGGAGTATACCAATATATCATCAATAAATACTACCACAAATTCATCGAGATACTCCTTGAAAACTCTATTCATCAGATCCATGAATACAGAGGGTGCATTGGTCAATCCAAACGGCATTACAGTAAACTCGTAATGCCCGTACCTGGTTCGAAATGCTGTTTTCGGAATGTCTTCCTTCTTCACACACAACTGATGGTATCCAGATCGAAGGTCAATCTTTGAAAAGTATTGAGCTCCATGCAGTTGGTCAAATAAATCATCAATACGAGGTAGGGGATACTTGTTCTTTATCGTTATAGCATTGATCTCCCTGTAGTCAATACATAACCTCATAGATCCATCTTTCTTTTTAACAAAAAGAACAGGGGCTCCCCATGGAGAAACACTAGGGCGAATAAATCCCTTATTACTCAATTCCTCTAGTTGTTTCTTTAGTTCGACTAACTCTACAGTGGCCATTCTATAAGGGGTCTTCGATATAGGCCTTGATCCAGGAATCAAATCAATAGAAAACTCAACTTCTCGTTCTGGAGGATGTCCAGGTAAATCTTCCGGAAATACATCTACAAATTCTTTCACAACAGGTACACCCTCTATTTGAACATTCCTTTCCTCACCGATAGTTACTTCATTCTCTTCCTCCCCAATAATTGAATTAAGTTGAGCTACTGGGGGTGGGTCTAAATAAGAATTAGGTGGTGACGATTCTGCTCTAAAAATAAGGTGTTCCTTATCATTATCATCGAGAATCGTAACCTCTTTCTTCTTACAATAAATCTTCGCATCATAGTCCGAAAGCCAGTCCATACCGAGGATTATATCAAACTCAATCATAGGTATGACGATGAAATCAGCAGATAAAGAAAATTTATGTGCTCTAATGGGGACTGATTCACAAAACTTTGTTGCAACGATACTTCCCTTAGGAGTTTTAACTGACAACTCCCTTATTAAATCAAATTGGAAATATCTAATTTTCTTAGCAAACTGGGAAGATATGAAACAATGCGATGATCCAGAATCAAATAATGCATTTGCTAAACTTGAGGAAACCATTAAATTACCTGCCACCACGTCTTTCGGAGTTTCTACCTCAGCAGTAGTGATAGCATAAGCCTGGCCTTGATCCCTTGGCCTTTTCTGAGGTAAGTTCTCCTGACGCTTAGGACATGCATTTGCATAATGCCCCATCTCCCTGCAATTGTAGCACTGAACATTGGTAGCTTCCTTCTTCCCCTTGCAATCATGAGCTTGGTGGCCTTTTTCACCACACTTGTAACAGACTCCCATTCCCTTCAGGCAAGCACCGAGGTGTTTCTTCCCGCACTTACCACAAGATGGATATTCAACCTTTCCCTTCTTCCCCTTATTTCCATTCCCAGATTGATCAGCAGGTCTCTTCTTCTCTTGCTTTGCTTTAAAGTCATAAGACTTAGAGAATTCCTTTTCGGTCTTGATAGCACATGAGACAATGTCTTCGTACGATGAAAAGGATTGTGAGACTAATGCTCGACGGAGAAATGGTTTTAACCCATCAAAGAAACGATCAATCTTACTTCTTGGGTTGCGAATATAATCACCAGCGTACCTCGCTAACCTTGTAAAGTTAGCCTCATACTTTGTGACATTATCATCCTCCTTTTGTCTCAGACTCAGAAATTGCCTTTCCATATCTGCTCGATGGTCGCGAGGAAAGTATTTTTCTAAAAACAGATCTTTGAACTCCCTCCATTCCATGTTTGATACTTCATCATCTTCCTTCATGTTTTGAATCAATGACCACCATTGATCAGCATCTCCAGTGAGGCGGTAAACTGCCATGGTAACTTTTTCCCTTTCACTACTCCCCAAAGCCTGAAATATTTTCTCTAGGGAAAATATCCATTGCTCAGCTACTAAGGGATTTGTACTCCCATTGAACGTTGGTGGTTGTTGTCTCATGAATCGATCTAACATTGATCCTCCACGCTGCGGATCAGGGTGCTCCATACGGGTAAGGTTATTATTCATAACCTGAGTAAGTTGTCCCAGTACGGTGATTAGCTGATCAGCACCAGTTGCATCACCAGCCCCACTATAATTATCTTGAGCAGGAGGGCAATCCCTACATGGAGTGCGTGCATTGATACGGTTTCCATTTCTTCCACTAGGCGCCATTTCTAAACAATGTCATAAACTAGATCAGTTTATGAATCAAAATACATAATCCCATACTTATAAAACACTAAACATAAATTGAACTATCTATGGATATAATCCATAATCATAAATATGTTTTCTTTGAGGAAGTATATACTCATAAACCCTTCATAATGATTTGTAAAGAAAGTGAGAGTTATCCTAAGCATATCCCCCGGGAGTGTCGTAACCAAGAGTGCAGCAAGGCCCGTTGTCGTGCACCAGTTCCCGTTCGAGTCTAGCTCAAAGCGGTGTTTTCGGGTTTTACCCCTAGGTACATCTGTGCCAGAGCCGCCTCTACCTGCTCGTATCCAGACAGGGATGTATTGCTCGGAAAACTCACAAAGTCTCTACAATACCAAAATTCTAGGAAGTTCTTCTATACTAATCCTCAAAGTTCATCTTAGGTCTACGTGCTCTAATCAGAGTTTATCTAAATCTAGCTTCCAAGGTTTGTACTAAACTTCCTCTGATACCAACTGTAACGCCCCGACCCCAGTTACCCAGAGTCGGTGCATTATTACATAACATTGGCATGATCACAAGAAAGATCAAAACTCGAAAGACCGATTGGTTTAGTAGCCTTGGAAACACTAGATATATTCATAAGTTTTACATTACATCATAAAATGAAAAACTACTACAACAACATAATGTCTCCATAAACCACACTACTATCCCCTCATAATATCCCTGCAGGTCATTCATAATTTACTTCTTCACATCCTGGGGAAAAATAAAACATAGAAAAGGGGTGAGCTCAAATGCCCAGTAAGGATAACAATATAGCGGAAACTTTCATAAATAAGAATAAACATTTAAGGCAATGCATTACAAAAACAAAAGCCTTTTAAAATTGAACTTCAACATGGTATGGCAAAAGTAAAATGAAATAATGCCATTTACTTATTCACATGGATATTCTACTAATCGAATAATCACATGCAAAAATCAATAACCACTTTCATAATGTTGGAATGCATAATGCCAAACGTTAATTTCATTGTCTAGGCCTCATCCCAAGACCTAGGGGTTACTTCTAACCGGAACCCAACCCGGAGTGCCTCTAATAACCGGACACCAACCCGGAGTGCCTCTAATAACCGGACACCAACCCGGAGTACCTCTAATAACCGGAGACCAAACCGGAGGGCTTACTTTTACCAGTCCCTAACCTGGAGGGCTTACTTTAACCAGTCCCCAACCTGGAGGGCTTACTTTTACCGGTCCCCAACCCGGAACATACTTGTTTAGCACATTCATCTGAAGAAAAGTTTGAAATATAACATAAACATTCGGGTTAAAACTAGCATACGAAATGTCAATAGTTTCACCATAAACTATGAATGGTATAAAATAGCACATCCACATTCAAACATATCACAAAACCTTCAATACAATATAGAAGTTTTGTATTATAATAAATCAACTTCAAATAATCTTAAAATCCATCAAAGGATGTTGACATAGATGAAATCAAAATTCTTTTTAAAGAAGTATCTCCATTTATTTTGAAACCATTTAAGATCCATATAAAATAAAACATTTTCTTTGAAAATATTCTTATAAGCTTGTATGGAAAGCTTCGACGATTTTATAACGGCGTAAAATAACCGCACCCGCCGTATAAGTTAAAAAAAACATTCTTACCTCAATTCTGTCGAAAAGGTTAAAAAGGACCTTGTTTTGAAAACGACGGAAAGATTCCTTTATAAACCTCTTATAAAAAGTCAAACAAGGGTATAAATGACTTTAACCCATATTCTTGTAAATAGTAAAAATGTTTTGAAATACATTTTTAAGAAAACATGGATGTGGATGATAAAGAGATCCCAGTAGATTATTACGTATATACAACCTCGGATAATGAAGAGATTGTGAAATAACCCTTACCTTGTACTTTTCCTTGGTTGGGGTAGGTTAACCTCCTCTTCTTCGGGTTCTTCCTTTTGATTTGATCAAAAGGGCTCCTTAGGTTGGCTTTCTGATCAAACTAAGGCCTCTAGGTTGTATTGAGGGATGTTGGGAGAGTATTTGGGCAGAGTTTGGCCGAACCAAAAGGCTTTGAAGGTGTGAAGAAATGAGAAGGAGGAGTGCCCTTTTATAAGAGGGGTGAGGGGCACCTTTGGAAAAGCTAGAAATATTAATTTATAATAAATTCATATTCGGTTTCTAATGGCTCCAAAGTTGACTATTCAAAGGTTAAGGTGGGGATAGGTCGAAAACCACTCAACCAATAGAATTTAGACAGGTTTGGGTACTTATATTAACCTTATCTTTAAGTATTAACTCTAAGTTAATTAGTTTCACTTTTACAATGTCTCTTTGTATTTTTATATAATATGGTTAATAAACTTACTATATACATCCAAGAGACCCCCAAGTGGTCCATTAATGATTAACCTATCATAATATAAGTCTCTTGGCCGAACCTTAGATTTTTAGGAATTTAATATCAATTAATAATATAATATTTGTTTTAAGAACTCTTTTTTGTCAATTTTGACACTATTCAATAGTTGATTTTTGTGAAACTCATAACAGATTGATTACTTCGAACAAAGTCAATTAAATCAATCCTAATATATCATATTATCCTAGAAAATTAGTTTAATTCATTAAAAGTTTCATATTATATTTATTTGGGTATTTATAATATCAATTATGTTAATTTTTTACTATTTTAGTAATTACTGCATCATCATTGTGTCATAAAATAAATTATTTAATGTCTAAAAATTATAAATAAAACATAATTATGTAGGAAATCTTTTTATCTTTCTAATGAATATTTATAATCGAAAATCCAACATGTATAACCCTATGTAAAAATTGTTCTTATAAAATATGTAAGCTTATGCCATTTTTATTTTTATTTTAACTTTATTAATATAATGTGTCCCTACCACATACAAGTGGCTCCAAGGGGTCCCCAAATTGACCCAAGGATGCCCATGGTCGGGTATGTGTCCACCAATAAGGTTAGGACACGTTTTAGGGTAATTTTGTATTATTATAATATTATTTTTTTAACCCTTATTTACCGGATTTACCCTTTAACCATGGTAAATAAAATATTTACCACAGTAACTATTCAAAATGTCTAAAAATAAAAGTTACCTATTTACACAATTTGAACATCCTGATTCCAAATATGGAATCCATTTTCCTAAATTCAAAACACAGAAGTGGCAGAAATTAATTTAAAATTAATTCCCGCTGTTAAAACAAAAAGCGTGTTTTTAAGAGATAATAACTATCAAAAGATTGACACTTGTTTATGTTCGGTTTAATTGTAAAATTATGTCCAATGACCAAAATTATATTAAATGGTAAAAATATATTCTAAATATACTTTAAAACCACTCAAATTCATAATTTATCACTAGTAATTAATTTGATTAAAAAATTTGTTTTTAATTAAAATTTAGTAATTTTCACTATTCATCAAAATATGAAAGTTATCCGAAATGTACCAAAATTTCACCCTAGGCTAAATTCGATATTCCGAATCCAAAAATGAAGTCCATTTTCAAATATAAAATATATATAATTTCAAAAAGTAGGTATTACTATTCATAACGGCTAGTTTGATTAGTTATGGTGTGTTAGAACTCGGTGTTGCGTACAACACACGCTATCACATTATTCGAAGGGAAACGTACCGTAGAAGCTTGGGGTGTTACATGGATCTTCCAAGAAATAAATTTATGTGTGGATATTACAAATGGACATGGTTCTGGAGCAAATGTACCTAGGAGTAACAACTCTGATAAGGTGTCCCGGTCCTGACTTGGGGTAACATGGTACATGACAAAAAGCCTCACTGCGCACTTGGTTTGACAATATTGGGGGATATGCTTAGGATAATTCATATTTTCTTTACAAACCACTATAAAGGATTTAAAAGTAAAATTTTACTCAAAGAAACTATGTTTATGATTATACAATTAGATATGCATAAAATTTCAATTTAGGTTATGTGTTTTTCTAGTTTGATATTATCCATTATGATTCATAACCTAATATAATGTATTCCATTATTTAGAAATAACACCTAGTGTATAGAATAGAAACTTTATCAATGAAAGTATCCTATGTAGGGATTTCCCTCTTATAAAAGATAATGATATTTGTATTGGAGCTGCAACTGGTGTTGAGAAACTTATAACTATACTGAGATAGCTGACCCAGGTTATGAGCAATAACCTTACACATATAGAGAATCCTGATCCACAATATGGAGGAGAAATGTTAGACCGCTTTATGCAACAACAACCTACATCATTCAATTAGACTAAAAAACCATTTTGGCTGATCAATAGATAAGTTACTTAGAGAAGATATTTATTGCTTTGTGAAGTAATGAAAGGTAGAAGGTTGTCATTGAAATTTATCTTCTATTGGGAGATGCAGATCAATGGTGGTCACTAATACAAAACAAAAAGGATGAGGAATAAATTACAAATATGTAATGGAGGTATTTTAAGGAAACTTTCTTAGAAAAATATTTTCCTCAAGAACAATGAGAAAATATGGAAAGAAAATTCTTGAATCTGAGGCAAAAGGATAATGAGAATGTCTCTAAGTATGAATCCAACTTTTCAAGGATATAAAGGCATATTGTGGACTTCATATGTAATCCAAGTATAAATATTAATTGATTATTTTATGGTTTAAAACTATTCCTCCTAAGGGAACTGGTTTTCCAAACTTTCTCAACAAACGAAGATATAGTCTCATGTACTATAAAGATAGAGAAAGAATTATCTAAATCTTATGAATTCAAGGGAAATCAATAGAAGAAGAGGGTAGTGGAGGAAATAATATATTAAGGTAATAATAAAAAAAGAGTTTTCCAACATGTGATATGTGCGGAAGGAAACACCCCAGAGCCCACTTAAAAGAAAAATGAGTTTGTTACAAGTGTGGAGAAAATGGACACCAAGCCCCTGATTGCAAGGGAAAGAGAGAAGCTACCAATATTCAATTATACAATTTTAAAGAGATGATACATTAAGAAAATAATTTTCCTATGTGTCAAGGGAACTTTCCTTAGAAAAGGTAAAGGGAGAAAGGCCAATCTTATGTGATCACAAGTGCTGAGGTTGAAGTTCCTAATGATGTGGTGGTAGGTACTTTAATAGTTTACTAAAACTTGGCCAATGATTTATTTGATTCTGGATCATCACAATCCTTTATATATTTCCAGTTTTCTTTAAAAATTAGATATTTCCAATTCTCCTTAACAAGGGAGTTTTCAGTCAAAACCCATAAGGGAAGTCTCATTACAACAAAGATGTGTCAGGCAGTTCCCATTATGGCGTATAAACATGATTTGTCTGCTGATTTTATTATCATACTTATGGTCGAATTTGATACAATCCTTAGCATGGATTGGATTTCAAAATATGGTGCGAAAATCTATTGTAAGAAAAATGAAATTATGTATTGTGGTGAAGGTGTAAAATCCCTTATATTTAGAGTAGCAATCACTATCTAATTATCATCTAGATCCACCCCAATATCTTTACTAAATGAAATTATTGGGGAGGAAGATAAAACATCATTTATGGGTAAGGAAATAAATCTTCAAATTGAGGATGTACCTATTATACAAGAATACATTGATGTATTTCTAGAGTATTTACCTAGTCATCCTATAGAGAGGGAATTTGAGTTCTCTATTGATTTAATTCATGGTTCAATACCTATATCAAAGACTCCCTATAGAATGTCCACAATGGAATTAGTAGAATTGAAGAAACAACTAGAGGAATTGAGTAATAAAGGATTTATCCACCCTAGTGTCTCTCCATGGGGAGCCCCTGTTCTCTTTTTTCAAGAAGAAAGATGGATGCTTGAGGCTATGTATTAACTATAGTGAAATCAATTCTATTACAATAAAGAACAAGTATCCCCGGCCTCATATTGATGATTTATTAGATCAACTTCATAGAGCTAAATATTTTTAAAATATTGATCTTAGATATGGATATCATCAATTTCATGTGAAGAAGGAAGATATTCCAAAGTTAGCATTTCGAACCAGGTATGGGCATTACGAATTTACATTAATGCCTTTTGGACTAACAAATCCACCCTTTGTTTTCTTGGATCTAAAGAATAAAGTTTTTAAGGAATATCTTGATGACTTTTTTTGTGGTATTTATTGATGAAATCTTGGTATACTCAAAAAGCTATGAAGACCATGAGAATCACTTGAGTATTGTTCTAAATACTCTTAGAAGAAATGAATTATATGGGAAGTTTAACAAGTGTGAATTTTGGATTCAATTAGTTTTTTTCTTGGCCATATGGTCTTAAAGGATAGAATATTAGTTGATCCTTCGAAGACAAAGGTGTTTTAGGAATAGAATACACCAACGAACATAACCAAGGTATATAGTTTTATTGGTTAGTAGGTTATTATCGGCATTTCATTCAGATCTTCGCCTGGTTAGCAAACTCATTAACCAAGCTTACTCATAAAGGAGTTAAATTAGTATGGGAAAAAGAATGTGAAGAATGTTTTGAAGAATTGAAGAGCAGATTAGTTTATGCTCCGATCTTGACTCTACCATCTAGAAATGGTGTATTTGTGATTTATAGTGATGCATCAAAGAAAGGACTCGAGTTTTTCCTTATGTAGAATGATAGAGTTATTTTCTATGAATCAAGGCAGTTAAAAATTCATAAACATAACTATCCAACTCATGATCTTGAGTTAGCATATTTAATATTTGCTCTTAAAATATGGAGAAACTATCTCTATGGTGAAAGATGTGAGATATATACAGATCAAAAGTGTTTAAAATATATCTTCTCACAGAAAGAACTCAACATGAGATAATGGAGGTGACTCGAGCTACTCAAGGATTGTGATTTTTCAATACACTACACCTTGGGAAGGAGAATAAGGTAATAGATGCATTGATAAGGATGGATCATGGAGTTCTGAACAAAATGAGGATTTTAAAGGATCCTATGTCTATGGATCTTTAAAATATGGATATGGGAATTATCAAGGAAGGTGAAACATCATTACCTTTTCAATTGGTTTCCCAACCAACTTTATTGGAAAGAATTAAAATTTCTTAGTGTGATGATGATAATCTTTAAAAAGAAAATTAAAGATGTGAAGGAAGGAATGTCTCTAGACTTTTTTTGTGAGGATGGAATTCAAGAATTTGGGAGGAGGCTATGTGTTCCCCCTATACCCGAGCTAATAGGAGAGTTATTGGATGATTCCCAAAACTTGAATTTCTCTATACACCCTGGTAGAACTAAGATGTATAGAGACCTGAAGTAATATTTCTGGTGGGATAATATGAAGTGGGAGATTTCTTATTATGTATCAAGATGTCTAGTATATTAATAGGTGAAGCATAAAAGACAAAATCCTAGAGGTATCATGAAACCTTTACATATTACTACATTGAAATGGGATGACATCACTTTGGATTTTATCACTTGATTACCGAAAACTCCAAGATAGAATTATGAAATATGGGTGATTGTTGATCAACTTATCAAATCTACTCATTTAATATCTATAAGGGAGTATTTTCCACTAGAGCACATTAAATGACTCTATATTAATGAAGTTGTAAGATTTTATGCTGTATCTATTTCTATTGTGTCTGGTCATGATTCACGATTTACATCGAAATTATGGAAAATTCTTCAAAAATATTTGGATACTGAGATTTGTTTGAGTACATATCATCACCATCAAATTGATGGGAAGAATAAAAGGACAATTAAAATATTAGAATACATGTTGAGATCATGATCCCTCAACTTTCAAGGTATGTGGGATCAGTATTTTTCTTTGGTAGAGTTTTCCTACAATAATTGTTTCCTTTCAAGTATTTAAATGATACCATATAAAGCACTGTATGGAAAGAGATGTCGTACACCAACATGTTGGAATGAAGTTGGTGAAAGGAAACTTGTAGGCTCAGAGCTTGTAAAGGAAACAAAAGTGAAGGTAAAGACTATTCAAACCCATATCAAAGTATCTCAAAGAAAGAAAAATAGATATTCTAATAATATAAGTAAGGATTTGGAATTTCAAGTGTGAGATAACGTTTTATTGAAAGTATCTCTATGGAAGGGTGTTATAAGATTTAGAAGAAATGGAAAATGAGCCCCAGGTACATTGGTCCTTTTGAAATACTGGATAGAATCAGAGTTGTGGCTTATCATTTGGCAATGCTGCCTAGCATTTCTAAGGTACACAATGTGTTCCACATCTCCTTGTTAAGGAAGTACTTGCTAGACCCAACGCATGTCCACACTTATTAAGGAATATAATTGGAATCTGACTTATCTTACTGTGAAGAGCCAATCCGGATTCCGTACACTAAAGAATAGGTGTTGAGGAATCAGAAGACTCAATTCATAAAGTTAATTTGAAAAAATCATAAAATTTAAGAGCCGACATGGGATCCTGATGAGATTATGATGAATAAATACCTAGATCTTTTTATGGGGTGACAATCAGGAAATTTCGAGGAAGAAATTTTTATAGGAGGGGAGAATGTAATGACCCAAAATTATATCAATTAGATTTCCCTTACCATGTTTATTTCATATAGTATAGATCAAATATAAAACAAAATAAAAACATTATAAATGAAAAATAAATTAAATAATAGGTATTTCTAAAAGTTAAGGAACCCATAGTGATGAAATAGTAACTTGACCTTAGGAATAAGAATATAACCCTTTTGAAAAGTAAATCGGCTTAATGAATAGTAACATCATCCATGAAAGTATAAATAAAATTTATTCACCTTATATACGAAAGTATCATATAATCATATCATAGTATAAGTAAATGAGTATTTTAAAAATTAATTAAGTGTTGTTATTTTTGTAAGTCATAGATATTTAATTATAATTTTATAATTAATAAAATGATTTAAAAGAAAATTCACTTTCATAAAATGTATTCATGAATCAATATTTTTTTGTCTTATGATTTTAGGATAATTTTAAGTGACATGAGTAAATTTTTGAAAGTGTTATAAAACCAGTTTTAAATTTAAAATCTGTATTTTTCAAGTAAATGATGGTTTCAATTAAAAATTAAATTTCTCATATTTATAAAATTATTTTCATAAAATGGTGTTTATTTTTTAATTTTTCACATCGAAAAATAGTAAGGGTGATTTTTTGATATTTTTCTAAAATACTTGAATTTTTAATGATTAATAAAATACAGTAATTTATGGTATAAATACATTATAAGTTAAATAAACTATTCCTTAAGTCATCGCTAATGTAAGAACCATAATATCTAACTTCAATTCATTATTTTAATATATTTTATGATAACACTCAAACTATTCATAGTCTTGATCCAAAATAATAAACAAATGAATTAAATATTCAAAAATCACCCATCTCCTCCATTATAAATACCACCGATCACCACATCTTATCCTCACACCTCTAAGCCTTTGATCCTTGTAAAATTTATACCCAATATTCTCCCCAATTATATCCCCCATGTTGAGTAGCTCTTGGTCTCATCAAAATGCCAAAACCAATCTCCTTAAGGAGGTTGGTAAAATCATGTTCCTTTTAATTTTAATTTGTTTTCAAGTTATTTTCTTTTATTATTATCTACTCAACTCCCATGTCCAAATGAGAATGATAATTACAGTATAATCTATATACTTGAATTATATCATGTTAATGGAATACCCTTCATCAAAATCCTTTCTCTCTCTCTTTTATTTTAAAAATTAAATCATCATCCGTGAGGGGCCGATTTATAACCTTTGTGGACAAAAAATTTTAGTTCTTCAATTTATCCTTCAAGGATGGTAATGAAACCATTTTTATGGTTAAAAAAGAAAATAATATATGTATTAAAACATTTATTATGTTTTGGAAGTAACATATTTACATAATACTAAATGATAAAACAAAATGAGTTTGTTATGATCAATAACCACTGTAATAATGCAAACGATTATCAATAAATGTATTATCTAATGTTTCATCCTCATACCATATAAACAAATGATATATATAACCATTTACACTTCTGTATGTTCATAAATATTATAAATTCAATTCTGGAGAATTATACCCATTCCACATGAATTTCCATACTCATATATATGTATACCAATCATGAAAACCAAGGAAACAAACGCTATTGAGCAATAAAATTATATCTTATAACTCACAAAAAAACCCATAAATGAACTTAATAAAATTATAATAAATCAAATACATGTAGATAAGTTTCTAAATTAATTAATTAATGTATTTAATTTGATTATCCAGGATGTTATGGTCAAGTGGAGAACACATGCAGACATAAGGTAAGAGTTTTCTTCCCGAACCTTCATTTTCATTCGGGTTATGCTTTCTTTCTCTATAAAACAATTTAATTCTTCATTATTTTTATATAATTATTCTAATATATATATATATATATGTTAAAAAATCATATATCTAGATATTTTCATCATTCTTTGATGGGATAATAAATGTTTTACAAGGTTCCCTTGTCATTTCTTCGTGATACACAAGCCCGATTAAAGGGAAGATCTAGATTTCTTACCCATTTTAAAGTACCATCCATAATCTGATTTTAAGACACCATTATTTTTATAAAATCAATAATTTTTTTATGAAAAACTACACTTGTTCATTACTGGTTTTATACAAACAATTATGACAAATAAAAATTATTTTTCAAAAAGAACTCTTCTTTGCAAAGTAAAAGGGGTATTTCTCTCAAGAATTCATCGATGATATTATTAGAGTATTTTCATCTATTTAAACACCTATATTTAATTTTATGATTTATTGAGATTTTTATATTATTATTTTCATCTACCATATGTTATTAAATGGTTTATGACCAGTCTTACTATGGATGTACTATCTTGGTACCATTCACTATGCTACTCAAATTGGTTAGTGACTCTGTTTAGAGATTAGGGAAAGTTATTTAAATATCATATGTTCATGTTTTTTATGTTTATCCCCATTAATATGAAGAATGAATTGGACTTATAAAGTTTTGGTTGGGGCCGGCTATATCCCCTCGATGCATCGGTAGGTCTCATAAGACAAAATAGAATTGGGTTTTTGCCAAGGCCTTACCTTAGTATTTTTAGACGTCTTGGCCGAGGCCTTGACAATATGTTTCAAATGTCCAGAATTATACAATCCCTCATTATGAAATTAGTAATTGATAAACCATGTGATATTTGACTAGTAGAATATCCATGATTAATATTCATTCTCTTATGACCAGTTATGTGGATTTATTTTCTCATCTTTCATTCCTACTATCTTATGCTCAAGTTTATTTGTAAAATCATGTGTTTTTAGTTATTCACTATGCCTAATGTTTATGTTTATGTTAACTTTTGTTGTATTACTTACCCTTACTAAGAATTGAAGCTCACCCATTTATTATGTTATATTTTCCCCTAGGATGTGAAGATGAATTTTATTATTAAAGACTTACAAGAATAATATAATAGTTTATAGGTGTTTATAATGGATTTGCAATGTTGTTTTTGATTTCAAGTTGTAATTAAAATATTAAGTCTGTATCTAGTTTTCTAAAACTACTAAACTATTCAGCTCTTCGGGATGTGAAGTCCTTGTAAACATACTAATGTATTAATATAAGGCACCGACTAGATTTAGAAAACATAGATTAGGGAACTTAGACCTAAGATAAACTTTGAGGATAAATATATAAGAAACATCCTATAATTTTTTAAGGTATTGATTATGTGGATCTTCCTAGAAATAAATTTATGTCTGGATACTACAAGTGGACGTGGTTATAGAGTAGATATACCTAGGAGTAACAACTCTAATAAGGTGTCCCGAGCCTGACTTTGGGTAACAAGGTACACGACAACAGGCCTCACTACGCACTTGGTTTGACACTCCTGGGGGATATGATTAGGATAATTTATATTTTCTTTACAAACCACTATGAAGGAATTAAAAGAAAATTTTTCCTCAAAGAAACTATGTTTATGATTATGAGATTATATATGTGTAAAATTTCCATTTATGTTAAGTGTTTTTCTAGTTTGATATTATCCATTATGATTCATAACCTAATCTAATGTATACTATTATTTAGAAATAACACCTTGTGTAAGGAATAGAAACTGTATCAATGCACGTATCCCATGCAGGGATTTTCCTCTTATACAAGATAATGATATCCGTATTGGATCTGTGATTGGTGCTGAGTAACTTATTACTATAATGAGATAGCTGACTCAGGTTATGAATAATAACCTTACCCGTATGGAGAATCATGATCCACAATATGGCGGAGAAATGTTAGACCAATTTATGTGACAACAACCTCCATCATTAAATGGGACTACAAAACCATTTTGGCTGATCAATGGATAAGTTCCTTAGAGGAGATATTTATCGCTTTGGGAAGTAATGAAAGAGAGAAGGTTGTCATGGAAATTTATCATCTATTGGGAGATGCAGATCAATGGTGGTCACTAATACAAAACACAAAGGTTGAGGAATAAATTACAAATATGTAATGGAGGGATTTTAATGAAACTTTCCTAGAAAAATATTTTCCTCAAGAAAAATGAGCAAATATGGAAAGACAATTCTTGAATTTAAGGCAAAATGAGGATGAGAATGTCGCTAAATATGAATCCAACTTTACAACGCTAGAAAGACATGTTGTGGACTGCATACATAATCCAAGTAGAAATATTAATCGATTATTTTATGGTTTAAAACCATTCCTCCTAAGGGCCATCATTTTCCAAACTTTCTCAACATACGAATATATAGTCTCATGTACTATAAATACAGAGAAATAATTATCTAAGTATTATGACTTTAAGGGAAAGAAAGATAAGAAGAGGTTGGTGGAGGAAAGAATGTATAAAGGGAATAATAAAAAAATAAGTTTTCCAACATGTGATACGTGTGGAAGGAAACACCCCAAAGCCTGATTAAAAGGAAAATGAGTCTGTTACAAGTGTGGAGAAAAAGGCCACCAAGCCCCTAATTGCAAGGGAAAGAAAGAAGCTACCAATATTCAATGATTCCATTTTAAAGATATGGGACATTATGAAAGTGATTGTCCTATATGTCAAGGAAACTTTCCACAGAAAAGACTAAGGGAGAAAAACCAATCTTATGTGAACAAAACTGCTGAGTTTGAAGTTTCTAATGATGTGGTGGTAGGTACTTTAATTGTTTCCTCAAACTTGGACAATGATTTATTTGATTTTGAATCATCAGATTCCTTTATATCTTTCTAGTTTTCTTTAAAAATTAGATATTTCCAATTCTCCTTAACAAGGGAGTTTTCATTCAAAACCCCTAAGGGAAGTCTCATTGTAATAAAGATGTATCAAGCAGTTCCCATTATGGCATATAGACATGATTTATCTTCTTATTTTACTGTCATACTGATGGTTGAGTTTAACATAATCCTTAGCATGGGATGGATTTCAAAATATAGTGCGAAAATCTATTGTAAGAAGAATGAAATTATGATTTGTGATGAAGGTATAGAATCCATTATATTTAGATTAGAAACATCACTATCTAATTCTCATCTAGATCCACCCCCAATAGCTCTACTAAATGAAATTATTGGGGAGGAAGACAAAACATCATCTATGGGTAAGGAAATAAATCTTAAAATTGAGGATGTACTTATTTTACAAGAATACATTGATGTATTTCTAGAGTATTTACCTAGACATCCTCTAGAGAGGGAATTTGAGTTCTCTATTAATTTAATTCCTAGTTCAAGACCTATATTAAATAATCCCTAGAGAATGGACACAGTGGTATTAGTATAATTGAAGAAACAACTAGAGGAATTGAGTAATAAAGGATTTATCCACCATAGTGTTTCTCCATGGGGAGCCCCTATTCACTTTTTCAAGAAGAAAGATGGATCCATGAGCCTATGCGTTGACTATAGTGAAATCAATGCTATTACAATAAAGAATAAGTATCCCCTGCCTCATATTGATGATTTATTTGATCAACTTAATGGAGATCAATATTTTTAAAGGATTGATCTTAGATATGGATATCATCAATTTCACGCGTGGAAGGAAGATATTCAAAAGTTAGTAGTTTGAACCAGGTATGGGCATTATGAGTTTACAGTAATGACTTTTGGACTAACTAATTCACCCTTTGTTTTCATGGATCTAATGAATAGAGTTTTTAAGGAATATCTTGATGACTTTGTTGTGGTATTTATAGATGACATCTTGGTATACTCCAAAATCTACGAAGACCATGAGAATCACTCGAGGATTGTTCTGAAGACTCTTAGAAGAAATGAATTATATGGTAAGTTTAGCAAGTGTGAATTTTGGCTTCAATCAGTTTTTTCTTGGCCATATTGTCTCAAAGGATGGAATCTTAGTTGATCCTTCAAAGACAAAGGCGATTTAGGAATGACATACACCAACGAACATAACCAAGGTATGCAGTTTTGTTGGTTTAGTAGGTTATTATCAACGTTTCATTCAGAACTTTGCATGATTAGAAAACTCATTAACTGAGCTTACTCATAAAGGATTTAAATTCGTATGGAAAAAATAATGTGAAGAAGGTTTTGAAGAATTGAATAGGAGATTAGTTTATGCTCCAATATTGACTCTACCATCAAGAAATGGTGTATTTGTGATTTATAGTGATGCTTCAAAGAAAGGACTCGAGTTTTTTCTTATGTAGAATGATAGAGTTATTTCCTATGCATCAAGGTATTTAAAAATTCATGAACATAACTATTCAACTCATGATCTTGAGTTAGAATATTTAATCTTTGCTCTAAAAATATGGAGATGCTATCTCTATGTTGAAATATGAGAGATATATACAGATCAAAAGAGTTTAAAATATATCTTCTCACTAAAAGAACTCAACATGAGGTAATGGAGGTGGCTTGAGCTACTAAAGGATTATGATTGTTCAATACACTACCACCCTGGGAAGGCGAATAAGGTAGTAGATGCATTGAGAAGGAAGGATCATGGAGTTATGAACAAAATGAGGATTGAAAAGGACCTTGTGTATATGGATCTATAAAATATGGATATGGGAATTATCAAGGAAGGTTAAAAATCATTACTTTTTCAATTGGTTTCCCGACCATATTTATTTGAAAGAATTAAAATTTCTCAGTTTGACGATGTGAATCTTTAAAAATAAAATTAAAGCTATGAATGTTGTAAAGTCTCTAGACTTCATGTGTGAGGATAGAATTATAGAATTTGGGAGGAGGATATGTGTTCCCTCTATATCCGATCTAAAAAGAGAGTTATTGGATGATGCCCAAATCTCGAATTTCTCTATGCACCCTGGTAGAACTAAGATGTATAGAGACCTGAAGGAATATTTCTGGTGGGATAATATGAAGCGGGAAATTGCTGATTATATATCTTGATGTTTAGTCTATCAATAGGTGAAGGATGAAAGATGACATCCAAGAGGTGTCATACAACCTTTACATATTACTACAGGGAAACGGGATGATGTCACTTTGGATTTTTTCACTTGATTACTAAAAACTCTAAGAAAGAATGATGCAATATGGGTGATTGTTGATCGACTTACCAAATCTACTAATTTCCTCTCTATAAGAGAGGATTTTCCACTAGAGCGCATTGAAAGACTATATATTAATGAAGTTTTATGATTTTATGGAGCACCACTTTCTATTACGTCTGATCATGATCCATGATTTACATCGAAATTCTGGAAAAGTCTTCAGAAATCTTTGGATACTGAGCTTTGTTTGAGTACTGATTATCACCCTAAAATTTATGGTCAGTCTAAAAGGACCATTAAAATATTATAATACATGTTGAGATCATGCTCCCTCAACTTTCAAGGTATGTGGGATCAGTATTTGCCTTTGGTAGAGTTTTCTTACAATAATAGTTTCCATTCAAGTATTTAAATGAAACCATATGAAGTGCTGTATGGAGAGAGATGTCATACACCAACATGTTGGGATGAAGTTGGTGAAAGGAAGCTTGTAGGCCCAGAGATTGTAAAGGAAATAACTATGAATGTAAAGTCTATTCAAACCCATATCAAATTATCTCAAAGCAATAAAAAGATCTTTTCTAATAATTAAAGGAAGGATTTGGAATTTCAAGTGGGAGATCATGTTTTCTTGAAAGTATCTCCATGTAAGGGTGTTATAAGATTTGGGATGAAATGGAAACTGAGACCCAGGTACATTGTTCCTTTTGAAATACTGGAGAGAATCAGAGTTATGGATTATCATTTGGCAATGCTTCCTATCCTTTAAAAGGTACACAATGTGTTCCACATCTCCTTGTTAAGTAATTACATGCCCGACCCAACGCATGTCCTCACTTATGAAGGAATAGAATTGGAAGCTGACTTATCTTACTGTGAAGAGCCTATCCGGATTCCGGACACTAAAGAATAGGTGTTGAGGAATCAGAAGACTCTAATGGTAAAAGTACTTTGGAAAAATCATAAAATTTAAGATACGACATGGTATCCTGATGAGATTATGATAAAGAATTACCTAGATCATTTTATGGGGTGACAATCTGGAAATTTCGAGGACAAAATTTCTGTAGAAGGGAAGAATGCAATGACCCAAAATTATATCAATGAGATTTCCCTTCCTATGTTTATTTCATATAGTATATATCACATATAAAACACAATACAAACTTTATAAATGAAAAATTAATTAAATAATAGGTATTTCTAGAAGTTAATGAACCCATACCGATGAAACAGTAACTTGACCTTACGAATAGTAATATAACCTTTATGAATAGTAAATCTACCTTATGAATAGTAACGTCATCCATGAAAGTATAACTAAAATTTATGCACCTTATAAATGAAAGTATCATATAATTATATCATAGTATAAGTAAATGAATATTTTAAAAATTAATTAAGTGTTGTTATTTTTGTAAGTCAAAAATATTTAATTACAATTTTATAATTAATAAAATGATTTAAAAGAAAATTCATTTTCATAAAATGTATTCATAAATCAATATTTTTTTGTCTTATGATTTTAGGATAATTTTATGAGACCTTAGTAAATTTTTGAAAGTGTTATAAAATCAGTTATATATTTAAAATCTGTATTATTCAAGTAAATGATGGTTTTAATTAAAAATTAAATTTCTCTTATTTATAAAATTATTTTCAGAAAATAGAGTTCATTTTTTAATTCTGCACATCTAAAAAAGGTTAGGGTTAATTTTTGAGATTTTTCTAAAATACTTGAATTTTTAATGATTAGTAAAATACAGTAATTTATGGTATAAATACATTATAAGTTAAATACACTATTCCTTGAGTCATACATGATGTAAGAACCATAATATATAACTTAAATTCATTACTTTAATACATTTTATGATAATGCTCAGACTATTCATAGTCTTGATCCAGAATAATAAACAAATGAATTAAATATTCAAAAATCACCCATATCCTCCATTACAAATACCACCCTCACCACCTCTTATCCTCACAACTATAAGCCTTTGATCCTTGTATAATTTATACCCAATATTCTCCCCAATTCTCTCCCCCATTTCGAGTAGATCTTGGTCTCATTAAAAGGCCAAAACCAATCTTCTTAAGGATGTTGGTAAAATCCTCTTCCTTTTCCTTTTAATTTGTTTCCAAGTTCTTTTATTTTATTATTATCTACTCACATCCTATGTCCAAATGAGAATGATAACTACAATATAATATATATACTGGAATTATATCATGTTAATGGAATATCATTCATCAAAATCCTTTCTCTCTCTCTCTCTCTCTCTTTTATTTTACAAATTAAATCGTCGTCCGTGTGGGGAAGATTTATAACCTTCATGGACGACGAATTTTAGTTCGTCAATTTATCCTTCAAGGCTAGTAATGAAAAAAATTTTATGGTTAAAAAAGAAAATAATATATGTATTAAAACATTTCTTATGTTTTTTAAGTAACATATTTACATAATACTAAACGATAAAACAAATGAGTTTATTATGATCAGTAACCATTATAATAATGTAAACGATTATCACTAAATGTCTTATCTAATGATTCATCCTCATACCATATAACGAAATGATATATATTAACATTTAAACTTATATATGTTAATAAATATTATAAATTCAATTATGGAGAATTATACCCATTCCACATGAATTTCCATACTCATATATAAGTATACCAATCATGAAAACCAAGGAAACGAACGCTCTCGAGCAATAAAATTGTATCTTATAACTCAAAAAAAAGTCCATAAATGAACCTAATAAAATTATACTAAATCAAATACATGTATATATGTTTCTAAATTAATTAATTAATTTATTTAATTTGATTATCTAGGATGTTAAGGTCAAGTGTAGAACACATTCATACATAAGGTAAGAGTTTTCTTCTCGGACCTTTATTTTCATTCGGGTTATGATTTCTTTCTCTATACACCAATTTAATTCTTAATTATTTTTATATAATTATTCTAATATATATATATATATATATATGTTAAAAAATCATATATCTAGATCAGTTCATTATTCTTTGATGGGATACTAAATGTTTTACAAGGTTCCATTCTCATTTCTTCATGATACACAAGCCCGATTAAGGGGAAAATCTTGATTTCTTACCCATTTTCAAGTACCATACATAATATGTTTTTAAGACACCATTATTTTTAAAAAATTACTATTTTTTTCATGAAAAACTAAACTTGTTCATTAATGGTTTTATACAAACAATTATGACAAATAAAAATGATTTTTCAAAAAGAACTCTTCTTTGAAAAGTAAAAGGGGTATTTCTCTCAAGAATTCATCAATGATTTTATTAGAGTATTTTCATCTATTTCAACAACTATGTTGAATTTTATGATTTATTGAGTTTTTTATATTATTATTGTCCTCTACCACATGTTATTAAATGGTTTATGACCAATTTTGCTATGGATGTGCTATCTTGATACCATTCACCATGCTACTCAGATCGGTTAGTGATTATGTTTAGAGATTCGGGAAAGTTATTTAAATATCATATTTTCATATTGTTTATGTTTATCCCCATTCATATGAATAATTAATTGGACTTATAAATTGATGGTTGGGGATGGGTATATCCCCTCGATGCATCAGTAGGTCTCATAAGAGAAAATATAATTGGGTTTTTGTTGAGGCCTTACCTTAGTATTTTCAGACGTCTTGGCTGAGGCCTTGACAATATGTTTAAGATTTATAGAATTATAAAATCCCGCATTATGAAATTAGTAATTGATAAACCATGTGATATTTGACTAGAATAATATCTATGATTAATATTCATTCTCTTATGATCAGTTATGCAGATTTATTTCTTCATCTTTCATTCCTACTATCTTATGCTCAAGTTTATTTTTAAAGGCATGTGTTTTTAGTTATTCACCATGACTAATGTTATGTTTATGTTAACTTCTGTTGTATTACTTACCCTTACTGAGAATCCGAGCTCACCCATTTCTTATGTTTTATTTTTCCCTAGGATGTGAAGATGAATGTTATTATAAATGACTTGCAGGAATAATCTAAGAGTTTATGGGTGTTTCTAATGGAGTTGATATGTTGTTTTTGCTTTCAAGTTGTAATTAAAATATTATGTTTGTATTTAGTTTTCCAAAACTACTAAATTATTTTTCCCTTCAGGATGTGAAGTCCTTGTAAACATACCGATGTATTAATATAAGGCACCGACTCTAGGAAATTGGGACCAGAGTCCTTACAGTTGGTATTAGAGGAAGTTTAATAGAAACTTTGGAAACTAGATTTAGAAAACATATATTAGGGAACATAGACCTAAGATAGAATTTTAGGATAAACATATAAGAAACATCCTAGAATTTTTGTGAGGTAGTGATTATGTGGATCTTCAAAGAAATAAATTTATGTCTGGATACTACAAGTAGATGTAGTTCTGAAGCAGATGTACCCAGGAGTAACAACTCTGATAAAGTGTCTTAGGTCTAACATCGGGTAACATGATACACGACAATGATCCTCACTTCACACTTGGTTTGACACTCCTGGGGGATATTCTTAGAATAATTCAGATTTTCTTTACAAACCACTATGAAGGATTTAAAAGTAAATTTTTCCTCAAAGAAACTATGTTTATGATTATGAGATTAGATATGCCTAAATTTTCAATTTATGTTAAGTGTTTTTATATTTTGAGATTATCTATTATGATTCATAACCTAATATAATGTATTACATTATTTAGAAATAACACCTAGTTTAAGGAATATAAATTGTATCAATGCTAGTATCCCATATAGGGATTTCCCTCTTATATAAGATAATGATATTGTAATTGAAGTTGCGATTGGTTCTGTGCAACTTATAACTATAATGGTATAACCAACTTAGGTTATGAATAATAAACTTACCTATATGGAGCATCTTGATCCACAATATGGAGGATAAATGTTAGAATACTTATATGCGACCACAACCTCCATCATTCAATTGGACTAAAAAACCATTTTTGGATGATCAATGGATAAGTTACTTAGAGAAGATATTTATTACTTTGGGAAGTAACGAAAGTGAGAAGGTTTTCATGGAAATTTATCATTTATTGGGAGATGGAGATCAATGGTGGTCACTAATACAAAAAACAATAGATGAGGAAGAAATTAAAAATATGTAATGGAGGGATTTTAAGGAAACTTTCCTAGAATAATATTTTCCTCACGAACAATGAGAAAATATAGAAAGACAATTCTTGAATCTAAGGAAAAAGAAGGATGATAATTTCTCTATGTATGTATCCAAATTTACAAGTTTATAAAGGAATTCTGTGGACTACATAGGTAATCCAAGTAGAAATATTAATAGATTATTTGATGGTTTAAAACTATTCCTCCTAAGAGAAATGGTTTTCCAAACTTTCAACATACGAAGATATAGTCTCATGTACTATAAAGATAGAGAAATAATTATATAAGTCTTATGAATTTAAGGGAAATCAAGAGAATAAGTGGGTAGTGTAGGAAAGAATGGATGAAGGGAATAATAAAAAAATGGACTTTTCTAACATGTGATACGTTTGGAAGGAAACACCCCAGAGCCTACTTAAAAGGAAAATGAGTTTGTTTTAAGTGTGAAGAAAAAGGCCACCAAGCCCCTGATTTCAAGGGAAGGAAAAAGCTACCAATATTCAATGATACAATTTTAACGATATGGGACATTATGAAAATGATTATCCTTTGTGTCAAGGAAACTTTCCCCAGAAAATACTAAGGGAGAAAGGCCAATCTTATGCGATCACAACTACTGAGGTTGAAGTTCCTAATGATGTAGTGGTAGGTACTTTAATCATTTCCTCAAACTTGGCCAATGATTTATTTGATTTTGTATCATCGCATTCCTTTATATCTTTCCAGTTTTCTTTAAAAATTAGACATTTACAATACTTCTTAACAAGGAAGTTTTTAGTCAAAACCCCTAAGGAAAGTCTCATTACAACAAAGATATGTCAGGCAGTTCCCATTATGGCATATAAACATGATTTATCTGTGGATTTTATTTTCATACTTATGGTCAACTTTGACATAATCCTTACCATGGAATGGATTTCAAAATATGGTGAAAAAATATATTGTAAGAAGAATGAAATTATGATTTTTGATGAAGTTGTAGAATCCATTTTATTTATATTAAAAAGATCACTATCTAATTCTCATTTCGATCCACCCCCACTAGCTCTACTAAATGAAATTGTTGGGGATGAATACAAAACATCATCTATGAGTGAGGAAATAAATCTTCAAATTGAGGATGTACCTATTGTACAAGAATACATTGATTTATTTCTATAGGATTTACCTAGACATCCTATAGAGAGGGAATTTGAGTTCTCTATTGATTTAATTCATGGTTCAAGACCTATATCAAAGACTCCCTATAGAATGGCCACAATGGAATCAGTAGAATTGAAGAAACAACTAGAGTAATTGAGTAATAAAGGATTTATTCACCTGAGTGTTTCTCCATGGGGAGCCCCTGTTCTCTTTTTCAAGAAGAAAGATGGATCCATGTGGCTATGCATTGACTAAAGTGAAATCAATTCTATTACAATAAAGAACAAGTATCCCCTACCTCATATTGATGATTTATTCGATCAACTTCAGGGAGATCAATATTTTTAAAATATTGATCTTAGATATGGATATCATCAATTTCATATGAAGAAGGAAGATATTAAAAAGTTAGAATTTTGAACCAAGTATGGGAATTACGAGTTTATAGTAATGCCTTTTGGACTAACTAATGCACCCTTTTTTTTCATTGATCTAATGAATAGATTTTTTAAGGAATATCATGATGACATTTTTGTGGTATTTATTGATGACATCTTGGTATAATCCAAAATCTATGAAGACCATGTGAATCACTTGAGGATTGTTCTGAAGACTCTTAGAAGAAATGAATTATATGGGAAGTTTAAAAAGTGTGAATTTTGGATTCAATCAGTTTCCTTTCTTGTCCATATTGTCTCAAAGGATGAAATATTAGTTGATCCTTCAAAGAAAAAGGTGTTTTAGGATTGACATACACTAAGAAACATAACCAAGGTATGTAGTTTTATTGGTTTAGTAGGTTATTATCAGTGTTTCATTCATAACTTCACCGGATTAACAAACTCATTGACCAAGCTTACTCATAAAGGAGTTAAATTCGTATGGACAAAAGAATGTGAAGAATGTTTTGAAGAATTAAAGAGGAGATTAGTTTATGCTCTGATCGTGACTCTACCATCGAGATATGGTGGATTTGTGATTTATAGTGATTCATCAAAGAAAGGACTTGATTTTGTCCTTATGTAGAATGATAGAGTTATTTTCTATGCATAAAGGTAGTTAAAAATTCATGAACAGAACAATCCAACTCATGATCTTGAGTTAACATCTTTAATCTTTTCTCTAAAAATATGGAGACGCTATCTCTATAGTGAAATATGTGAGGTATATACAGATCACAAGAGTTTAAAATATATATTCTCATATAAATAACTCAACATGAGGTAATGACGGTGGCTCGAGATGCTCAAGGATTATGATTGTTCAATACACTACCACCCTGGGAAGGAAAATAAGGTAGTTGATGAATTGAGAATGAAGGATTATGGAGTTCTGAACAAAATGAGTATTGAAAAGGACCTTGTGTATATGGATTTATAAAATATAGATATGGGAATTATCAAGGAAGTTAAAACATCATTACTTTTTCAATTGTTTTCCCAACCATCTTTTTAGAAAGAATTAAAATTTCTCTATGTGATGATGAGAATATTAAAAAGAAAATTAAAGATATGAATGATGAGAAGTATCCAGACTTCATGCGTGGGGATGAAATTCTAGAATTTGGGAGGAGGATATGTGTTCCCTCTATACTCGAGCTAAAAAGAGAGTTATTGGATGATGCCCAAAGCTTGAATTTATCTATACACCCTGGTAGAACTAAGATGTATAGAGACCTGAAGGAATATTTCTGGTGGGATAATATAAAGCGAGAAATTTCTGATTATGTATCAAGATGTTTATTCTTTCAATAGGTGAAGGATGAAAGGAAAACATCCTAGAGGTGTCATGAATCCTTTACATATTACTACATGGAAATGGGATGACATCACTTTGGATTTTGTCACTTGATTACTGAAAAATCCAAGAAAGAATGATGAAATATGGGTGATTATCGTTCGACTTAGCAAATCTACTCATTTCCTCTCTATAATTGAGGATTTTCCACTAGAGTGAATTGAAAGACTCTATATTAATAAATTAGTAAGATTTTATGAAGCACCTCTTTCTATTGTGTCTGATCATGATCCACGATTTACATTGAAATTCTGGAAAAGTCTTCAGAAATATTTGGATAATGAGCTTCATTTTAGTACTGCTTATCACCCTCAAATTGATGGGAAGTCTAAAATGACCATTAAAATATTAGAATACATGTTGAGATCATGATCCCTCGACTTTCAAGGTATGTGGGATCAATATTTTCCTTTGGTATATTTTTCCTACAATAATAATTTCCATTCAAGTATTTAAATGAAACCACATGAAGCACTGTATGGAAAGAGATGTCGTAAACCAACATGTTGTGATGATGTTGGTGAAAGGAATCTTGTATGCCCAGATCTTGTAAAGGAAACAACAATGAAGGTAAATAATATTCAAACCCATATCAAAGTATCTCAAAGAAATCAAAATAGCTATGCTAATAATCGAAGGAAGGATTTGAAATTTCAAGTGGGAGATCATGTTTTCTTGAAATCATCTCCATGGAAGGGTGTTATAAGATTTGGGAAGAAATGGAAACTGAGCTCTAGGTACATTGTTCCTTTTGAAATGATGGAGAGAATCCAAGTTTTAGCTTATTGTTTGGAAATACCTCCTAGCCTTTATAAGGTACACAATGTGTTCCACATCTCCTTGTTAAGGAAGTACATGCCAAACCCAACACTTGTCCCCACTTATTAAAAAATAGAATTGGAACCTGACTTATCTTACTATGAAGAGCCTATCTAGATTCCAGACACTAAAGAAAAAGTATTGAGGAATCAGAAGACTCCACTGGTAAAGGTACTTTGAAAAAATCATAAAATTTAAGAGTTGACATGGGATCAAGATGAGATTATGATGAAGAACTACCTAGATCTTTTTATGGGGTGACAATATGGAAATTTTGAGGACAAAATTTTTATAGAAGGGGAGAATGTAACAAACCAAAATTATATCAATGAGATTTCCTTTCCTATGTCTATTTCATATAATATAGATCACATATAAAACACAATACAAACTTTATAAATGGAAAATCAATTAAATAATAGGTATTTCTATAAGTTAAGGAACCTATAGTGATGAAATAGTAACTTGACCTTAGGAATAATAATATAACCCTTATGAATAGTAAATCCACCTAATGAATAATAACATCATCCAATAAATTATAAATACAATTTATTCACCTTATAAATGAAAGTATCATATAATAATATCATAGTATAAGTAAATGAATATTTTAAAAATTAATTAAGTGTTGGTATTTTTATAAGTCATAAATATTTAATTCAAATTTTATAATTAATAAAATGATTTAAACTAAATTTCAGTTTCATAAAATGTATTCAAAAATCAATATTTTTTTGTCTTATGATTTTAGTATAATTTTATGAGACCTTAGTAAATTTTTGAAAGTGTTATAAAAGCAGTTATAAATTTAAAATTTGTATTTTTCTAGTAAGTGATGGTTTTAATTAAAAATTAATTTTCACATATTTATAAAATTATTTTCATAAAATGGAGTTCATTTTTAAATTCTACACACTGAAAAATAATTAGGGTGAATTTTTTATATTTTTCTAAAATACTTAAATTTTTAATGATTAGTAAAATACAGTAATTTATGGTATAAATACATTATAAGTTAAATACACTATTCCTTGAGTCATTGCTGATGTAAGAACCATAATATATAACTTCAATTCATCATTTTAATATATTTTATGATAATGTTCAATCTCTTCACAGTCTTGAGCCAAAATAATAAACAAATGAATTAAATATTCAAAAATCACCCATCTCTTCCATTATAAATACTACCCATCACCACCTCTTATCATCACACCTCCAAGCCTTTTATCCTTGTCAAATTTATTCCAAATATTATCCCCAATTATGTCCCCCATGTTGATTATCTCTTGGTCTCATCAAAAGGACAAATCCAATATTCTTAAGGAGGTTGGTAAAATCCTCTTCCTTTTCCTTTTAATTTGTTTTCAAGTTCTTTTATTTTATTATTATCTACTCACCTCCCATGTACAAATGAGAATGATAACTATAGTATAATATATATACTATAATTATATCATGTTAATGGAATATCCTTCATCAAATTTATTTCTTTCTCTATCTCTTTTATTTTAAAAATTAAATCATCGTCCGTGAGGGGCCGATTTATAACCTTCATGGATGACAAATTTTAGTTCTTAAATTTCTCCTTCAAGGATGGTAATAAAACCATTTTTATGGTTAAAAAAGAAAATAATACATGTATTAAAACATTTCTTATGTTTTTGAAGTAACATATTTACATAATACTAAACGATAAAACAAAATGAGTTCATTATGATCAATAACTACTGTAATAATGTAAACGATTATCACTAAATATCTTATCTAATGATTCATCCTCATACCATATAAACAAATGATATATATAAAAATTTACAATTATGTATGTTTATAAATATTATAAATTCAATTTTGGAGAATTATATCCATTCCACATGAATTTTCATACCCATATATAAGTATACCAATCATGAAAACCAAGGAAACGAACGCTCTTGAGCAATAAAATTGTATCTTATAACTCACAAAAAAGTCCATAAATAAACTTAATAAAATTATAATTAATCAAACACATGTATATAGATTTATAAATTAATTATTTAATGTATTTAATTTTATTATCCAGGATGTTAAGGTCAAGTGCAGAACACATTCAGACATATGGTATGAGTTTTCTTCCTGAACCTTCATTTTCATTTGGGTTATGTTTTATTTCTCTATACAACAATTTAATTCTTAATTATTTTTATATAATTATTCTATATATATATATGTGTGTGTTAAAAAATCATATATCTATATTATTTTATCATTCTTTGATGGGATAATAAATGTTTTACAAGGTTACCTTCTCATTTCTTTCTGCTACACAAGCCCGATTAAAGGGAACGTTTAGATTTCTTACCCATTTTCAAGTACCATACATAATCTATTTTTAAGACACCATTATTTTTCTAAAATTAGTAATTTTTTCATGAAAAACTTCACTTGTACATTACTGGTTTTATACAAACAATTATGAAAAATAAAAATGATTTTTCAAAAAGAACCCTTCTTTGCAAAGTAAAAGGGGTATTTCTCTCAAGAATTCATCAATGATTTTGTTAGAGTATTTTCATCTATTTCAACACCTATGTTGAATTTTATGATTTATTGATATTTTTATATTATTATTTTCATCTACCATATGTTATTAAATGGTTTATGACCAGTTTTACTATGGATGGGCTAGCTTGATACCATTCACCATGCTACTCATATTGGTTAGTGATTATGTTAAGAGATTAGGGAAAGTTATTCACATATCATATGTTCATGTTGTTTATGTTTAGCGCCATTCATATGAATAATGAATTGGAATTATAAATTGATGGTTGGGGACTGCTATATCCCCTCGATGCGTCGGTATGTCTCATTATAGAAAATAGAATTGGGTTTTTGCCGAGGCCTTACCTTAGTATTTTCAGACGTCTTGGCCGAGGCCTTGACAATATGTTTCAAATGTCCAGAATTATACAATACCTCATTATGAAATTAGTTATTGAAAAACCGTGTGATATTTGACTAGTAGAATATCCATGATTAATATTCATTCTCTTATGATTAGTTATATGGATTTATTTCTTCATCTTTCATTCCTAGTATCTTATACTCAAGTTTATTTTTAAAGGAATATGTTTTTAGTTATTCACCATGCCTAATGTTATGTTTATTTTAAATTCTATTGTATTACTTACCCTTACTGAGAATCCGAGCTCACCCATTTCTTATGTTTTATTTTTCCCTAGGATGTGAAGATGAATGTTATTATAAATGACTTGCAGGAATAATCTAAGAGTTTATGGGTGTTTCTAATGGAGTTGAAATGTTGTTTTTGCTTTCAAGTTGTAATTAAAATATTATGTTTGTATTTAGTTTTCCAAAACTACTAAATTATTTTTCCCTTCAGGATGTGAAGTCCTTGTAAACATATCGATGTATTAATATAAGGCACCAACTCTACGCAATTGGGACCAGAGTCCTTACAGTTGGTATTAGAGGAAGTTTAGTAAAAACCTTGGAAACTAGATTTAGAAAACATATATTAGGGAACATAGACCTAAGATATACTTTTAGGATAAACATATAAGAAACATCTTAGAATTTTTGTGAGGTAGTGATTATGTGGATCTTCCAAGAAATAAATTTATGAGTTTGGGATGATTTTTGGAGCATCAGTTGAGGTAGGTGTCCTTGACTTTACTAAGTATCTTAGTTGGTGATTTTATGTTTGTGTTCCATCATTATTATTATTACCATCTGCATATTGAATGACTTGTGTGGTATCTCCCATAGATTGGGATGATCTCATGTCATCCTAATAGTAAACATAGATCTAATATGTTTCTAAATGGTTCCATGGTGGAACCTTGATCGAATGAGCACTAGTGGAACTATTTATGAATTTATTAATCGTGTGTATTAGATTTCAAAGAGAAAAAGGTTTCCTTTTTTAAAATATTTTTTAAAAATGGATATAATTTAATGTAATTTCAAATTAAAAGTGGTGATTTGGGATATGGGTTTGAAATGGAATTTCAAAATGAAAGTGAGGTTTTCTAAAGAGAACTTTGATAGGATTTTGGCTAAAGTATTGTGCGAGTAAGAAAAAATGTGATGGATTTTCAAAATGTTTTTTAAAATATGATTTTGACTTGGTGTTTAACGAAAATTTGGAAGGGATTGGCCTAAAAATGTTTTGGTTCATTTGACCTAGTGTGGCTAATGCCCTGTTTTCTATGTGTGATTGCCTTGATGTGCTCCTTATTTGTGACTACCTATGGATTATGTTGTTGCATGATGATACATGATTTTGTATGTTGTCCAATGAGGTTAGGATTTGGTATCAAAGACCAGGTTGGGTTGAATTGATGTACTTGAAACCATTAGAGGGTAGAGATAGGCCATAAAGACCCTAGTGTGCTCTCTCATGAGTAGGATGAGATATTGGGGGAAAAGTCTTAAGGGACTTTCACCCTAACATTGAACTGGTGAGTTGTGAGATGAGATGCATGTCTTATTTTTATTTCATGCATTTTATTTCTGTATGATTGATTCCTATTTCTATATGATGATACCGATGGTTGTAACCCTCACCCTAAGTAAGAGGGGAGGGCCATACCCTAAGTGAGAGGGTACTGGAAGGATTTCCATGAGTGATATGGGATCCTAGTTTTGTATGAAGTTCAAACCTACCTTGAGTGAGAAGTTATGAATTGAGAATTAGTATGTACTTCCCCTGAGTGAGAGGGTATTACCCTAAGGGAGAGGGTATTGATCCAATGGTATTCATTGAGCCCTACCATATAAAGATGGTAATGGGTGGGAATTGGTATGATGTGATCGAGGTTCAGGATGAGGCCTTCCCTAAGTGAGAGGGTAGTTTCCAGAATTTAGTGTGGTCCCCCAACATTCATCTTTGGGTATGTGTTAGGTTATAATATAATGTGACTCTCTTACTTCTATCTTGGAGCCGAAACTGGTAGGTTTAGGTGTTGTGGTGGTCCAATGAGCACATAATGACCTAACTTGTATGCTTATATGTGCATTGAAAGTTATGTTTTTTTGGGACAATGTGTTTATGAGAAAAAATTCACTCCTTATATATGTATTACACACATCCACTTGATCATAACAACACTTAGTACGGTAGAGACATTGGGGATTCCTACTGGGTCATTGGACTCACCACAACCCACATACACGACATGAGTTTTGATGTATGTGGGAAGACCTTCCTATTTACTCTCAAAGCACATACACTATTTGGAGATTGAAACATAGTTTAGTTATTAGTTTATAAAGGCCAAGGACTTGATAAGACAATTATGTGAGCTAGTCCAAGGTCTGATGTATTTTATTTTTAGTTTTTGTTCATCATGTGTACCAGACAATGTAACCCTATTATTTTAATGATGCCATGATTATCTGGTGCTACTATTCTAGATTGTGAGGGATTATATAGATCACTATTTTTTTATTTAAAAGTTTTTTGGGATATTTGTTATACAGATGGGTCATGTATAATTTTTGGTAGATTTGGGCATGACTCACAGGCTTTATTTTATAGGGAATAGTATCCCCATGACTATGTTAGTCCCTCATTTCTAGTCAACAACCTTTGGCATATGGGGAGGTGTTCTTGGGTTTATGTAGTGAATCTTTTTGGGTTCCATTTGTGTGATTTAGTCCTAGGTGTTACAACTACTTTTATTGGGAAACAAATTACTTCTTGGAGAATTTTAAAAAATAATATTAATCCTAGGAGATAGGAAATGTCACTTGAAGACTTGATCGTTTTTTTAGGATAGAAAAAGACAACCAAATTTATGAAAATAAATTTATCATCAATAACATGATCTCAAATGCTGGTGTTTTTAAAGGTGTCTCAAAGATCAAGAAGTAAAAGTTTACCTGAGGGGAGTGTAGGCCTGGAAAAAAGAAGTTCAAAGGAAAATGTTACAACTGTGACAAGCCTAGACATCAAGCCTGTTGGGGTAAAGCTGCATCACCAATCCACTAGAAACAATCCTTTATACATAATAGAGATAATATTTTCATCAATTTTACTTTGAATTTCAATGGTTTAAATCCCACCAATTTATTAATTTAATGGCGATTGTTACATTTTTATATTATAAGAATAATTTGGTTAAATTATTAAATAGATTAATTATTGGGTTTAAAGTGATCTTATACATATTTACTGTTTATTGGAAAATAATTATTTTTTTATGTGATTATTTAATATGAATTTTTAATTTAAGCATGGATTTGGAAATTTCATGGAAATTATAGTTCTTCCCTCTCAATTGCACTCCAGTATTTTTTTTTCATAAAATACTCTATGTATCGAGTTTTTATTTAAAATTTTGTGAAAAAAATTTATACATCTTGGGATTTTTTTTTAAAATACTAAGAAAGATCATAATTTTTCATGGATATAACGGGTCCATAAGTCAAATATAGACTGGATTCATCAATCTATACATCAATTCATTATTCATCCCATAAATTTTTCATCGTTGATCAAAATTGGATGAAATTTTGACATAATATAGGAGCATAAAACTAAATATTTCTTCTAAATAGATAAATTAATATATTATTCATATGGAACATTAACCATTCATGATAAAAAAAGATATGTATTTTGACTCAATTTTACAAAATTTCTAATTTGCAATCTTTGATCTAATCCTCCCTCATGCATGTGACCAAGATATACTTTTGGGAGAGGTTTAAGGGAGTTTAGAGAATTTGATTTACAACTTATATCTACATATTTTAAGTCCAATTAAAATAGATATATATATGGGAAGATAATGGAAAGTTAAGATATATATATATATATATATATGAAAGATATATCCTAAGAAGAATTGTCTATAAATAAGTGGCTACTAGGCACATGAAGGTGAATCGATGACTTCTAGAGAACCTGGTGTAGACTACTATTGTAAGAGAGGATTTTTCCAAACTTATTATTATTCTACTATGTTTTTATGTTTCTTATTTTAACTCACCCTATCATGACTAGCATGATGAGCTAATTTTATTTATATCATTAAAATTGTATTAAAGGGGGACTGAATGTATATGGTATTTTATTATGGGATTGAAATTCTTTCTGGGTCTATACATCATCTCTATTTTTATATCTCTTCTTCAATTATTTTTTATGATAATTTCATATGAGTAAGGGAGTTTGACTCTAATGCATGAAATAATATATAATTTTTATCATGACTATTGAATTAATTATGCACTATGTTTAAATAAGGTTTCAAATTACCTATACTCTTTATCATCCAAATTATATGACCATGAGAACTATGAATTTTACATATAGAGAGCATTTACCTGGACCAGGGACTCACTTAGAACTAATTATGACAACATCATGTTTACCAAGCCTATTATTTTATGGCTCTTCACTTCATGAACCTGGATGTAAAACTACTTGAAATGTTTCTTATATATTTTTCACTATTATTCACTCTTCTCAATTCAATTATAAGTAGATTTATTTTATTGTACTATATTTTAGGTCTTAATTATTAAATTAAAGTGTTCAACCTAGTCTATATGGGTTTTACCATGAGGTTTTTGATCCTATAATACTTAATAGATTTAGGTCATGTTTCTCATTTTTATAAATTCTATATTGATGTACTAATGGAATTAATTACACCCATTATGCTATTAAGTTTTTAGCATTATTTCTAGGGAGTATGTTACACTTTAGTTTGATAGTTAGGAAAATTATTTTCTCCTTATATTTTTAGTTTTCTATTTTTAATGTAGGTTATTTTATTTTTGTATACCTTTTATGTGCATGGGTATTTTTTGGTTGTGATAGAAGGGGATCATTGAAAGATGACCGAGAATTATAAGTTCACCATTAAAATTGTCTCTATCTCACATTAAATAGATAAAATTAAATATAAAATCTAAATAATTTAAGAACAAGGTAGCACAAAACCATACTTGAGTGACGATGAGGAAATCCTATACAAGTTTGAGTTCACTTTCAATGAATCATGCAAGGAATTAGAAATAATGGTTAATAAAGCTAAGGAATATAGAGAGGAAACCAAGGATGAATCCCACTATAAAGAAGAAATTGAAGAAATATCTCAAAGAGTTGAACCTGAAGATGAATACAAGGTAAGTACTCTTTTTAAATTATGAAGATAATGTTGAATTTGAAATCTATAAGGAAAAAAACTTCACTATTGATGGAAAAAATAGAAAAATTAAAAAGATAAGTCTTTACAAGCCTGGAAAACCTGATAACTCCATAAAAAATATCCAATACTATCTATGTTATGGTTTCCTCATCAATGAAAAGTTGTAGATGAATCAAAGGAGAAATAGGATGAAAAGAAATCCAAAGCTAAAACTGAAATAGAAGAAGAATAGGGGAAGACAACTACTGTATTCATAATGTATTTTTTTTGAAAATATAGAAAAAAAATCCTCAAGAAGACGTGTAATAGGAGTTATGCTAGATATGGAAATCCCACGAGTTATTAATTCAAACCTTGGGGATGTAAACTACCTAGTGGTCTCCTCAACAAGAAAATAATATTACCATAATGATGAAGAGGAGTAGAGATACACTGAATTCACACGAAATATGGAATTGGGTAAATTCGAGAAAACTAGCTTTATACCATACTCCTGTTACATGATCCAAAGAGGTAAGGTCAAGCTTATCAACCTTAATAAAAGTGATTTAATGGAGGTAACCCATTTTTTTTTTAAAATTAGTCTTTCATGATTTCTTAGTAATTTAGGAATTTATATTAGGTTTTAGTTTTATTTACCCCTTAATATTTTTAAGATTAAAAGTGCATGGACCATGTGATTTTATGTGTTGTTTTCTTTTTTAGATCTATAATCAGTAAAGGAACAAAGTAAAAAAGGAAACTAAATAATAGATTCATGGTTAAAAAGGGAGTGTGGGTTTAAAATTTTATTTATTTTTTCCTCCCATACATCTCAAAAATTTATTTTTAATCTTTAATTGATAAAATTGCATTCTCACACTTAGATATTTTCTATAATTTTGATCTATGATACAAGATCTACTAAGTATTCCCATGATTCCATGTTTTATATTTAAATTATTAATTAATTTAATGATTATAATGGGGTATTGAATAATTAGAGGTAATAATGGGGGTATGGATTTAATGAATCATGATTTTGGGAGGTTAGTTAATTAATGTAGATGAAATTTACCTTCCATTTTTCATGCTTTGATTTTTTGAGAGTCTTGTTTATTAGTTTATTATTAGTATTTAATACCATTAATGATTGTATTTTATCATATTATCTCATTATCAAGAGGATTCTAAACCTAATTCTTTCTATCTTTATAAGAAAATTTCTTGAGAGAAACTTGGGACATTTTTACCTTTTAGAACTTACATCGGTATCTTGTTAAATCTATGATTGTATAGAGTCACATTCAAAATTATTGATAAATTTTTATTATTAATATCTTTATCCTTGAGAACAAACTTATCATTTATCCTATTTTATCCCATAGAACCCATGAATGACCTTGTTACAGAAGAGCCACATTACAATCCTATTTTATCCTTTCCCACCCTACTCTATGTATTTTTCATTATATTTAAATGTTTAAGTGTGGGGGTGAGGTTGTTTATGGTAAAAATAGTTCCAATTCATTAGGGAGATATGAGTGGTATTTTTTTATTGGATGTGGACGGTTCATGATTATTCATTCATTAAATCATTATTCATCCCTCTTGAAAAAATGGATTTTTTTTAAAAAAAAAGGAAAAAATGGGTTATATTTGGAGGGTCAAAAATTAATGTTGATTGATCAATGGTATTGATCATTTGGGCCTGGGCAATGAATGTGAGACTTATCCTAAGTAACTTTTATAAAAAACCAATGGGGTATTTTAATTATGATTACTTAGAATACTGTGAGTCTAATTTGAGTTTGGGGAAGTGGGGAGATGTAATTTTTGAAGAGGATATTTTCATTGAGCTTTAATTTTGTATATCATGAATTGTTTCAAAGAGTTAAACCTCCTTTTTGAGACTAATATATTTTTATTTCAATACCCACCTACCAAAAGCCTCAGATCCATTTGATCCTAATTGTAAAGTACTCATGATTAAGTATGATATTTTCATCTATGAGGTGTATATTTGAAATCCAATGAAAGAATATGGAAAAGAGTATGCATTCAAGGTATGCAAATAACTCCATTTAATTTTTTACCTTGATTGATAAGAAAAAAATATTCAAAGTGAGATTAATCATGAATCTGAATGCTTATTAATAATTAATTTTGATACTTGAATGGAAGTTATGTTAAGTTACATAAATTTGAAAAAGTGGAAGAGTAAAACACATATTTGGATTTTTTTACTTAAAAAAAATGTGGAATTAAAGAGATATTTCTATGTGATTCTCAAAAGTTTAATTCACTATTTATAATCATTTTGTTTTTTTGTTTTTTATGTTTAAATATTAGTAGAATGGTTCTCCTTTGTGATTTGAGTTGAGATATATACTTAAGAAAAATCATAAGTTTAAGTGTGAGTGTAATTTATTGAGAGAATATTTTCATTAATTTTACTCAGAATTTCAATGGTTTAAATCCTACCAATTTTTTAATTTAATTTTTATTGTTACATTTTTATATTATAATAATAATTTGGGTTAAATTATTAAATGGTATAATTATTGATTTTAAAGTGTTTTTATATATATTTAGTGTTAATTGTTAAAACCATATTTTTTATGTGATGATTTAATAAGAATTTGTAATTTGAGCATGGATTTAGAAACTGCATGGGAATTATAGTTTTACCCTTTCAATTTCACGCGAGATTTTTTTTTTCATAAAATATTCTATTTATAGATTTTTTATTTGATTTTATTAAAAATCTATACATATTGAGGTACATATTTTGTTTGAATACCCTGAGATAGATCATAATTTTTCATGGAGATAAGGGGCCCATAATTCAAAGTTGGACTGGATTCATCAATCTGAACATCACTTCATTGTTTGGATCATAAATTTTTCATCCTTTATTAGAATCAGATACAATTTTGATAGGATATAGAAGAATTCAAACCAAAGATTTATTTCAAATAGATAAATGACTAGATCATACATCTGAAGGGTTAACCATACAAACCAAAAATATGTATATATTTTGAATCAATTTTTAAAATTTCTAATTTTTAATCTTTGATCCAAGCCCCCCCTTGAACATGATCGATATATACTTCAGGATAGGTTTATGGGAGTTTATAACATAATATTTATAGCCTACATATAAGGAGTTTAAGTCCAATTCAAATAGAGATAAATATGGTAAGATAAAGGAAATATAAGATATAGATATGAAAGATATATCTTATAAATAATTGTCTATAAATAAGTGGTTATTGTATACATGAAGGGGGATCGATGGATTCTATAGAACCTTGTAAGGATCAATATTATAAGAGAGGCTTCAACTATAATTCTTATTCTTTTTCTCCTAAGTTTTTATGATTCTTATTTTTACTCATCCTCTCATGACTAGCATGATGGGGTGATTTTATTTATGTCATGAAAAGTTTATTAAAGTGGCATTGAATATAGATGGTATTTTATTTTGGAATTATAATTCATGTTGGGTCTATGCATCATCTCTATTTTTATATCTTGTTTTCAATTATTTTTTCACGACCATTACAAATGAGTAAGGGAGTTTCATTCTAATGCATGAAATAGTATATAAATTTTACCATGACCCTTGAATTTATTATGTACTATTTTTAAATAAGGTTTTAGATCACTTATCCTTTGTATCACCCCCTAATATATAACCATGATAATTGGGAATTTTTCAGATAGAGAGTGTTTACTGAGACCAAGGGACTCACTTAGAAATGATTCTAATGACATCATGTTTACTAAGTCCATTATTTTATGCCTCTTTACTTCATAAACCTAGATGTAAAACTGTATGAATCCCTTATTCCATATTTTTCACCATTTTTCATTCATATAAATTAAATCATAAGTAAATTTAGTTTATTGAAATGCAGTTTAGGTATTAATTATTAAATTATATTGTTCAAACTTGTCTCAATGGGATAGACCCTGACACTTGTGATCCTATACTACTTAGTAGATTTAGGTTGTGCATCATATGTTTTATAAATTTTAAACTAATTTCCTAGTGGAATTAATGAAACCCATCAGACTATCAAGATTATATTCATAATAGACAAAATAAGATTCAGATGTTTCCTTAATTTTATGTTACCCCATGAACCTAATTTACCAGAAGATAGGAATTTTATACACCATAATCACCACACTAAGTTATACACAACATACACACACTCTATAAAACTCAATATAAACATTTAGATAAGCGAAAAATAATAAATCTAAGAGAGAACACTTTTGTTTTATATGGTTCAAATGTTACATCAATGAGAGAACATGGTTACTATATTTCATTACTATGATAATATAAAGTTTAAAAACTCAATCAACTATATCATCATATAATAGTTTAACTTTTCCACATTATAAAAACATGTGTACAATTGGTACCACCCTACCTTTATAGTGGGGTGTAACTGATCATCCAATTTCACTACCATCCAAGATTCATGAAGGATCATCCTTTTGAACCTGGTGATCTCTGATCTCCTATAACATTTGACACAAGACCCATAAATTTAGTGAGCTTAGAAAGTTATGCTGAAGGAAGTAAATATTACTTGTATAGTCCAATGAACTAACCAATACATAGTACACATACATTGGAAATAATACCTGCCTAACTAACCAACTAATCACTGAAGAATACCATTAAAACTATATTGATCATCAGGATAAAGCAGTATCCAAAGTTTCTCCTTTTGGTAGATTATGTATGATATACTAAAACAAACTTTACAATCCCAAATATTTCACATTTGAATATTGTTTCAAGGATCCTAAGGAAACTATCTCTAATACTTAGGCACATCATCAACATCCACAAAATATTTTATAAAGTGATCTATTTATATTTCTCTTCACCCAAGTCTCACTGAGGTATAATGTTGCCTCAAAATTTATTAGACTAAAGTATTGGTGAACATATCTACTATATTTTTCTTCTTGGCTATATTTTTTCACTCAATCTTCTTTTACTCTAGAAAATTCTGAATGAAATAATATTTTAGGTCAATGAGATTCATCAGTGCATGGAAAAATGGATTCCAAGTAGGTTAATTTCACTGTGAATATCACTAAATAATAAGAGTTCCCATAATATATGCCTCAACCGCATCGAGAATAATGAATATTGAGTTTTATTTTTTTAATAAGGAATGAAATTGGTTATTAAAGAAGGATTAAAATATGTATATGTTCAATTATGATGATTATGAGACTGATATTAATTTAAAATATATTTTTCTATAAGGTATGAAACATTTTTTTACAGTAAGGATTAAAAATAATATTTGAAAAATCCCATGAAAAAATAAATTAATTGCATGAAGAATTTAAATAAGTCCATCTAAAATGTATTCATATTTTACATGAGTAATATTTGAGGAAGGCTTGGAATTCTATTCTATACTTAGAATTATAAGTATTATATGAATGGGAATTTATTGAAAATTATGGGAAACCCTTGGATAACCAAGGACCCCATCAACCATATATATAGGAGTCAGGGTCAACCACATAGAAGATATTCAACCTAGATAGCCATGTGTGGCAGGTTTTTGGTTAGGAATGTATAGCACCCACAAGGAGGCACACATGTGAGAACTTTCATGGGTAGGATTATTCACACATATGCATGCACAAGGATGTTTCGATCTACTGTGTGGGGTGGTATGATGACATTTAGTGCTTGTGTGAAGTGTTCCAAATTCCGAAACTCAGTTACGAATCGATGGTTAAGTGGGAACAAAATGGTTTATATGGGAGTGCTCTATTGTGAGGAAGTAAAATTTGGGACACATAGTATATGATAATGTTCAACAACCATAAAAGATACATTTATATCAACATCACATGATTAAATCCATCCGGGATGTCTAATCGAGGTAGATATCATCTTCAACCCTGGCTCTCGTCTGAGAGTTCCAGTTTACCAGAGTTCTTGTAATGCTGCAACTACCATGATCAAGCAATGATTTAAGGATCAATATTTATAAGAAATATGAGTAAGTACCTCCATTTATGAAATCTATGTATTACATGAATGAGATATTTTGAATACTATGATTCTATCAAGGCGATATGAATAAATATAAGGGTATTCAAGCATCCATAGTTCATGGATGCGTTCGAGATTCTAGGAAGTGATAAAGAACATGATCTTTATTACATGAACATGAGGATTTCATCATAAATAAAGATACACCATGATTATAGGCTCTAAGTGAAGCTATAGAAATAGAAGAAATCCACATGGAAAGGAGTATGTCTTTGTACTAAAACTTGTGAATCCTTATGTTATGTGACATTGATTTAAAAAATCATTCTAGGTAAGGATGAGAGACATAAGAAGTGTGGATCAAGGCTTTCATTTTCTATAGTGGTTAAATTGAAAAAGAATTTTTTTTAAAAAAATGGATCACTAATTCACCCCTCCCTCTCTCAGTGATACCACACTGATCTAGGATATACGAGTGGTATCATATTGAATTATTAATTTTAAATATCCAACATAATACTGAGGATATAGAACATGAATTCAGTGAAAAATAGAGGTGTTCCCACTTTCAATGGTGAGAACTATCATGGATGGAGAAATTGGATGATACTATATCTCCCATGTCACAGGGTTGAAGTGATATATATAGTTACAATGGGATTTCGACCATTTAATGAGAATGATACAATGAATTTTATATATAATAAAAATATATACATAGATGTAAAAGCATATAATTACATATTGATGTCACTCTATGATAAGTAATACAATAAATTCATGGGACTTCCAACAACTAAGGAGATTTGAGACAAATTATGGAGTAGTTATGAGGGAAATATAAAAGTTAAAGAATCTAAACTATAAATATAAAGAAGAAAATTTGAAGATATAAAAATGGTTGTTTATGAAGGTGTGGATGACTAATTTACAAGAGTAAATTTTATTATTAGTATCATCAGATGTTTTGGAAAAAAACTGGATGACTTAACCATTGTGAAGAAGTTGAAGAGAAACTTTCCATATAGATTTGATCTAAAAGTTTTTTCATAGGACGATTAAGAATATATGTCACTTGATGAACTACATAATATTATCATAACATACGAAATGAGAAAAATACCATCATTTAAAAGTAAACCAAAATATGTGATAGCATTTAAAGCCATGAAAAATGGTAAATCTAGAGTTAAAGAAGAAACATAATAAAGGATTCCAAGGATGAGGAATATGAATAGGACTATAATCAAATTATGACCTTTTTTACAAGAATTTATAATAGAGGTAGAAGGGGAAAAGTAAAGAATACACTAGAGTGCTTCAACTATCATGGGTTTGGACATTTCACATATGACTATCCAAATAAGAAATCCAATTTCATTGAGATTGATGAAGAATAAGACTACTTCAAGTGAAAATCTATGAAATATAGAAAAGGTGACTATGAGAGGAAAAAGAAGAAGTTTTCAAGGAAAATAGAATAAATATAATGAGAATATAAATTGATGAATATTCATCATCAATTAGTGGTACATAAGATGATTTTTTTTTTCAAAAATCAGGCATGTTTAATGGGAAAATTGAAAATAGCTAAAGAAGAATTTGAAGGTGCAGAAGGTGAAGAGAGAAATTAACTAGAATGGTTCTTAAAATATAACCTAGAAGTTACTCTTGAGAATAAAATGAAGCTCAATAAAGAGAAAATAAAACTAATAAATGAGAATGAAGAGTGTGTCAAAAAATAAGAGACACATCTTAATTAGATAAGGGCATATAAGAATAAAGCATTTGAGTTAGAAAAGAAACTAAAAGCTTCTGAAGAAAAATCACATAGAAGAGAAGATATCAACAAGACTGAAATTTCATTCATTGAGTAAAATAAAAAAAATTGATTAAAGAGATATGAACTTGAAAATATAGTGAATAATATTAAATAAATACTTGTTGAAAAAGAAGAATAACTATCTAAGACACAATCTATGTTCCTTTCATCTCAAATTTAGTTGAAGAAGATGAAATAAGACTTAAAAAAAGTTGTTGAGTATAAGGGTGAATCTTTTAAATCTATTGTGAATAAGGTTCTATAGGAAAAGGCTGATTCTATACCTAATTAATATCAATGTATATATGTTATTTCTAATAATGTAAGCTTGAAAAACAAGAATGAATATGGCCAGACCAAAATAACAAATGAGAAAGCATCTTCCACAAAGGAAGAGTGGACCGATTCATCCAAAAGGTTTCCTCCCAGGAAGAAACACCCATAGTCTGTGAAAATACAAGAAATACAATCTTCATAGTAGAACTAAAATCTATCTAGAAGATCAAGGTTCATAAGACATTGTTAGTGTTGTGGAGTGTTTGATCATAAAGCTTATTCATAATGGTATAACATGTCACTACTAGGAAAGAGGCACAAATCAAAGAGGATAAATACTAAACATATAAGGTCATATTATCAAAAAGATAATTCTATGACCAATACGTCATCTAAAATTTCAACAAAAAACTAATTTTACTGCTTGAATTAAGTTTATAGTATACGTGGTTAATAAGGTAACGAAGATGAGAAATGAAAATTTATCCCACTAAGTGTGATTCCTTAAAATGTAAATGAGAAGAGAATTTATAAAATGAATAATTATATAGTAATTAATGAATTAGTTAAGACTAAAAAAATAGGAAAATCTCAAAATCCTACCAAGGAAAAAGGAAAAAAAGTGGTGATAGTTGAATAAGTTAAATTTGATGAAAATTCATCTAAAAATGATGAATTGAAAATTATAAAGTGTGAAAGGTGTGAATAAATTGGTAATGGAACAAAAGATTTTATGCCAATTCTACCAACCCAAGAAGTGAGCATAAAGAAGACGTAGAAAGTACAAAGTAATGGTTCTGGTACTAAAGAAGAAAAAGTCATTTACATTAGAAGTGTTAATTAATAATGAAAAAAATCATACATTCAGAGAGATCTGATAAAGAAGGATTATCCAAATCTAAACCTAAGAATAAGAATAGAAGGAAAGTTTTATAGGAAACTCTCACCCCCAATATTTCCTCTAAAATATTTGATGTCCCTCTTTATTCCCTTATTATTTTATATGAACTAACATGAAGTAAATTTAATGAGAAGATTTGTTCATCATAGATAATATATATTTCCATGATGATGAATGGAGTGTATCCATTAATGGGTAGAAAAACTGAATCTGAGTTATGATCATTATATTTGAACATGTTTCTTAATTATTTCAAACTAATTCTCTATGGGGAGTGATGGATCATGAAAAAAATGAGTTACAGGGGGAGTAATATTTTATGCGCTTGAAATGTTTTGATGTGTTTATTAAGATTTGTACATTATATCTATTGAAAAAATTTCTCAGATATCCCTTGAAATTAATATGTTAAATGATATTAAGAATGGTATCATAGATAAATATTCTTTAATGTTAACTTTTATGCTTTGGCAACATCACTCTTTTTTTACACCAAATTAGCCCATGTAGACTTAGAGTTGACTAACTAGAATCTTATTACTTTGATAAATAATCTAGTTCCAATATTTATGTTAATATGAATACCCCTAACTACACCTTTTCATTCATTGTCAATAAGGTAGATAATAAATAGAGAAATACTCATATATTGACAAGATGAATTGTTTGGTGGTATTGATAAAAAATTCAAAGGGGGATATTTTTGAGAGCAATGAAGATTGAGTTACATTTTTTTTAATAAGGTATGAAATTAGTGTAGTTGGGGTGGTTCTTGAGTGGTAAACCCAATAATACTATATCCAAAAGACCAGAGTTTTAATCCTAGCAATCCCCTTGATGGATTTATGATGCAAGTGTTGACATTGGGGGTGGTGAAACATGCATGACATGGGAAGGTAGTGATGCAGACATAATGTGGGAAGGTAGTGACATATTCATAATGTAGGAAAATTTTCCTTAGGAATAAAAGCTATGTAATGTTTCTCCCTTTACCCAGATAGAAATAGGTCTTTGATTTCAAAATAAAAAGAGGCTCAGAACACAACTTTTTTTAAAAAAATAAGGCATGACATTGGTGATTTAATAAGGATGTCAATATGTGTAGCTCCAATTGGGATGATTGTTAGACTAATATTAATTTCAACAACATGTTTCTATAAGGAATGATAGGTTTTTTTACAACTAGTAATAAGAAGAAGAGTTTATAAAGACTATGAAAAAATAAATTAATTTCCTAAAGAGTTGAAAGACGACCATGAAAATTCTATTCACATTTTATATGAATAATATTCGAGGAAGGATTGAAATTTTATTATATACTTAGAATTTGAATTATTATATGAATGGTCATTTATCAAAAAGTATGGAAAACCCTTGTATAAAAAAGGACCCTCTTAACTATATATGTGGTACCCAAGGGTTAAACACATGGTAAAGAACCGACATGGCCATCCCCAAGCGCCAGGTGTGTGGTTGGGCATGAATAGTGACCATTAGGAAGTACATGGGTGAGAACCTACAAGGGTAGGAAGATTCATTCACAGTTGTGTACAAAGAGGTTCCTAGGCACCATGAGGGGTGGAACCGAAGTGTTTGGTATGTGTTTAAAGTGTTCTAGGTGCCTAACCCTGATGCTGGATCAATAGAGAAGTGGGGAATAAATGGTTTATATGAGATAAATCTACCATTTGGAAGTATGATATAGGATATGGTGTATATGGTACTATTAATTATCTTTAAATATATATAATTATATTAGTCCCATTTTATTAAATCCATTTGGTCCATCTGTTTGAGGTAACCGTCATATTCAACCTTAGCTCACGCTTGAGAGTTTGAGTACACTGGAGTTCTTGTAATGTTTTGAACCAGATCTAGTCGCCTAAAAAAACAGCACCTGACCTGGTCTATGGAAAGAACCTAAGGGAATTCCCAGTCCCCACAGGCTGGCACAAGTGATCGGGTATCATAAAATGAAATTTGGGAATGATTTACCCAAGTTTATAAACATAAAACAACAAATTAATCAAATAAAAAAATATGGATTTTTCAAACCAAATTATCTTTTAAAAAATTTCAGAATTGAGTTACACAATTTAAAAAAAATGTATAAAGACTATTAAAAAGGAACAAAACCAAAAAAAGGTCAGACCATGAACCACCTCATGGCAAGGGGAAACGCCCACAAGCCATCTTCAAAACACCGCATCACAAAGGACCGTTAGAAACCTGGACCACCGGCACTAAAAGATTTACCCAACCAGTGAAAAAGATAACCAAGTCTACTTACACCCAAAGGTGTAAGTAGGGTGTGAGCCAAATCCCATTAGGATGGAACCACAAAAATATTCCATGTGATAATCATTTTAAGACAAGAAAATTTCAAGTTTTGTAAATAAGAAATGTTAGTAACAATTTCTAAAAGATGCAACTTTAAATGAAACAATATTTCAAGTGGGATAATTTTAAAAAAATCAACACTTTTAAATAGAATAAAAAGGCTACTGAATTTTTCCATCCAAACATACCGTATACCGATGGTAAGTATAAGATATCCAATGAGCACTAGTAATGGGAAACAACTCTAGGCACTAGCTCACTGTGGGTCCCAGGTACCTCGTATCTCAGTGAAAGTAACCATACAAATATCTGTTCTCATGCACATGAGCCACTAGTAGGGATCATACCCATAACCTAGTGGTCCCCCAACATCATCATCATCATAGTTTAGTTAGCCTTTTCATTGTCAAACTTTCTACGTTAAATAGGGGCCAAACCCCATGGGATCACTAGCATACTAGTACACGTCCACCCACCTAGATACCCGGGTTTTACCTCTCATGCTCAAACAAGTTCCACAAGCCATGAAATACAATTTTCATATGAAAATACCACTTCCAAGTCACACACACACACCAAAAATCCCACACACATGTCACATGATCCCCTTTTTCATTCAAATTCATTTTGGAAATCATACTCACACCAAAACAGCCCACAACACGTTACACCTCTCTTTCACACTTCAACAAATCCTTTAAACAATTTTACAAAACCTTTCCAAGATAGTACACATCATATAACAGCCCTTTCGCATTAAAATATAACATTTTAAAAGTACACTCCTACCAAAACAGTTTGGAAACATAGTTTCACCCCTTACATAAATCAAGAAACCATTTAAAACTTTCACAAAACAACTCCAAAGAGTGTAACCATGTTTTGCACAAAAAATAATTCTAAAAACCCTCTTTGAATACCAAAAGCATACCAATATCACATCAAACCATAATTTTCAGCCATAACATCATTTAATAAAACTATTCCATGAATCATAAAACAACCCCAATGAACACAACATGGAATACACACAAAAAATATTCATTTTTGCACAAAAATGACACTTAAAAACAAACCACTTAACAAATGCTACCAAATATAAATTTTTCACAAAAAAATAGAAGATAATCATGCTAAAAATATAAATCAATCAAAACTAACTCAACTAATAATGCTTACACATGGAATCACTTACCATTTGTGCCAAAAACTCCAAACCATTGTGCAAAACTTCAATTTCACCACCACCGCACCACAAGGAAGTAAAATCAAGACCTAATCCACAGTATTTCACCAAAATTACACAAAATAAAACCCTAGGTATGAACCCTAGCTACTGGGAATTTTATAACTTCATGAAATGGTGAAAGAAACCCTAAGGAGAAGGAATAAATCAAAGAGAGAAAGACTTACTTGAGATATCTTGAATAAAATGCCCAAAATACACTAGTAGCTGAATTTAAAAACAACCAAAAATTAAAGTGAGGTTCGAATAAGGCTGAGTAGGTCAAGTGAGAACTAAAATGGAGGTAAAAGTGTAAAAATTGAAGGAGTTATGAAGGAAAAAAATTACCTCTTCAAATATGAATGATTTGAGAAAGCTTGAGAAGTTTCACCCTAATCCGTGAAGGAAATGAGATACAAAGAGGAAGAAACAAATATGGGGACTTTCCTAGGGCTGTTGAATTCGAGTGGGAGGTGGAATCACTAAAAAGGAGTAAAAAATGAATAAGATATTAAATATTTTTTTTTTAAAAAACTGGAAATGAGCTTACGAGCTGGCCCAATTCCTTAAATAATAACCCAAATCCACCATGATTATGGATTTATAGAGGGTCCATATCGATATGGTGGTGTTTATAGGTTAGGGGAGGCCATGTTTTAAGTAGAATGGGTGAAAAATGATGAAAAATGAAATAGTTATAAAAGAAAAAATTTGTTTTTAAATATGGAAATGGGCTCACGGTTTGGCCCAAATCATGAAAACTCACCCTTTCCTCCAAAAATGTACGGGAAACCCCCAAAACAAAGAAATAATGGTAATTAAATGAAAAATACCTTTAAAATAAGTCATGTATGCAACAATTCTACCCACCATAAAACTTTCCGCCCTAAAAAAGCCACAACAAAGCTAAAAGAAAAAACCAAACCCAACCGAAAGGCCAAAATGGACTCCTTTACCAAGTTTTGCCCGCCCCGAAAAGGCCAAAATACCTCCAATCGATTAATCAAGGAAGGAATAGTCTCACCAACCAAAATATACACCACTTCCAAAAATTATCAAGCATATTCAAACTACATCCCAAAACAAAACACCTCAAACACTATCCAAACAAGACTCAAGAAACATATCTGGAATGAACAATAAAAACGATCGAGGTCTCCAAAGTCTTACTTCAACAAAACCGTTGGGCACACTCCAATAAAAAAGTTTACTCAAGGAAGATGTTGGTAGTTAGATAGATCTGAATGAGTCTACCTATCAAAAAGCTAATACCACAGACAAATCTGAGTTACTAGTATGAGGAGACACATGTGGGATCCCCACCATAAGAGACAACTTAAATTTTCTCAAGATAGAATCAAGACAATAATAGGGGGATGATCGAATAGACTACCCAGTACAAGGGGTGGGATTTCATTATAATTTTCCAAAAGAAATTACATAAGTCTCATAGTGGGTCTCCCCACCATAAGAACTAGCCATCTTAACTGACCAGCACATGCCATCACAAAAAGACCAAAAAATTTAGAGAGTTGGCATGGATGCATGGTTAGTTTGCACAGTTTGGGAAACTGTGCGCTAACTGTGTAGAGCATTATTTCCAAAGGGGAAAATTTTCACGGTTACATGGGCCAAGGCACACATCCATGCAGAGACCGTGCGATAGATTCTGTCTCTTATCACACAGTTTCCTAGGTCGGTGCATGATTACTACTAACCATGAACAAACCATGTGATTTAATCTACCTAGCCCAAATTTCAATATTTTCTCCAAAACCTCAAAGTAAACCAAAGGGGGAAAGTATGAACTCAGGATACACCATGGAAACGAGGTCCTCCCACCTCTACCACTGAATGGAAACAACTGGAACAAGATGATGACACTGGAGGTTTAAACTATCCCCATCTTTCATATTGTGGACAAGAATTAAACCAAAGGTTTTAATGACCTGGGGATTTCTCTAAATATGTGCCAGCTTCACTCCAGGACCTATGGCTGAAGATCAAATGATTGAAGCATTTTAGGCTTCGCAGTTAGGATTTGGAAACCCCCCAAATGGAACTTCTCTTTTAGGTACCATGAAAACTATACCCCAACCCCAGACGAGTTCATTAAGACATAAAACACTCCAACCTCACTTTACCATAGCCCACCATTTTACTGAAACAAGGGATTTGAAGATGCACACACATCACCCCTTGTTTCTTTATATTAGAAATGGAAAGAGGGAAGGATATATATAAACACCTTCCTCTAAACAAAGGGTGTCGAGATATCCTAAAGGGAGACTCACTTCTAACAAAATAAAGACTCAAAAAAGACTATAAAACCTCACCTTTACAATCAAACAAGTACATGACATCACAAGGCATCACCTAACATGACCATTGCGACTGATAGAAACAATATATTGAAAGGGACCTCATGCCAAGTCCCCAAACAACACACAATTCCAACAAGTGTCTATAATAACCTCTCATGAACATATTTTCCACATGGATGGATTAACATCATCCCTCACATTGAAAAGACTGATAAAGGACCCATTGGCCCTCTTAACATCCACACTAACAACCCCAGACTACTTTCACCTTCGATGAATCAGGTAACTTAAGAAACTAAGGTATCTTTGAACCTCCCGCAACCACTCTCCCACTACATGAGGATCCACAAAACCAAGAAAGGAAAATGGTGTAGACTCAATATCCAATGCTCGAGAAAATGATTCCTTATATTGATCAAATAGAGGATCTTCAAACGGTGAAATAATCCGGGTTGCACTTCAGTTGTGCACTATCCTTTAATGGGGTCGTGACTTATCCAATGAGAGAACCCAATGACACATCCAAGATGGTCCATTGGTAAAAAAAATCACTAGTTAGAACCATACACATGAGGGGAGCCACCACAAGGGCCTCCTGAACTTTTCTCAGAAGAGACCACTAACCATCCCTTCAACCCAACATACCGTCCAAACAAAAACCCAAAAAATCATTCAAACAAGAGGGGTTCTTGAACTCAAAACATCCCACAACAACAACATTTCAAAAAACACATAAGACACACCACCCAAACCAGTCATCAAGACATCAAGTTTTCCTTTAAAATAAGTCACTTCATTGAAAATAAACTAGTCGGTGGTTAGCGTACCCACCAATGGCATCCTATAGGCCCCACACATGCATATTTCCATGCCACACTAGTCACCCTCCCCATATCCATCCCAGAACTCATCCATTCATTCCATTAACCATCCATAATCCCATATAAACCCATCCATGTGGTCGCTCACATAAATACTAACGGTTAAAATAAAAATTCCTTCCACTTTTCAAAACAAAAACATTCAACTGAAACTTACCTTTTTCTCAAAACTGCTAACCACAGAATAAAAACCTAATTTACATCTTTAAAAATATTTCAGAAATCTCCAATCATTCAAATAAAAAATCACTTTCAAGCCATACATTAATTTCAAAATATTTCAGACTGTTTCAAAACACTCCCAACTTTATGAAAAAAACTCCCTTTCATCAACACCCATCCATTTAAAAACCCATATCTTCTTATTTAAACAACATTCTAATGATTCATAAAACTTTTCAAATTATTACTAGTTACCAAATAAAACTTTATCTTAAAACCCCACACATAAATTCCCAAAACACTTCATTCAACTCAAAACAATTGTCAATAATTCAGCAAAGTCTATTTTGAATAGATTTTCAAAACCCACTCTAACATAATTCATACTTTTAAAAGAAGTGTAAACACACCATTTACCATTTCAAAATAGTTCTGAAAATTCATTTCCATCATTTTAGAAATCAAGACACTTCCACTTTACTGAAAAACCATTTCATAAAAGTTCAAATTTATTAAATCAAGTATTATTTATAATTTTAAAACCAAGCTTACAAGATTCCAAAACAAAAGGGAACAAGACAATGCAAGAGGAAACTAGTTTTGGTGGGTGACTTGGATATATGGTTGGAAGATATACGCCAATCACTTAACCATCATGAACAGTATTCTAGGAAAATTTCCCCGGCTCTACATGGATTTCCAGGATATGTGAGCTCACTGAGACCATTGACCAACTCTCTTTTCATTTCCCCAATCATCAATGACCCATGAAAATAAAAGGACACATATAAAACCTGAATTCCCCTGGTGACTTGAATCACGTCACGAGGTGTGCTGGAAAAGAACCCTACTTGTAATCAGAATTTTAAGTCCTGAAAACCCTAGATCTGGACTATCCTGACTCTTCCCCAAATAACATGACCCAAGTGAGCAAACCTGACGCTCTGATACCATTTTGTCACGAACCAGATCTGGTCGCCTTTAAAACCAGCACCCAACCCAGTCTGTGGAAAGACCTGAAGGGAATTCCCGATCCCCACAGGCTAGCACAAGTTCCTAGGTATCATAAAATGAAATTTGGGAATGATTTACCCAAGTTTATAAACATAAAACAATAAATGAATCCAATAAAACAAATATGGATTTTTCAAACCAAATTATCTTTTACAAAATTTCAGAATTGAGTTACAAAATTTAAAACAATGTATAAAGACTATTATAAAAGAACAAAACCACAAAAAAGATAGCCCATGAACTACCTCATGACAAGGGAAAACGCCCACAAGCCATCTCCAAAACACCTTATCATGAAGGACTGCTAGAAACCCGGACTACCAGTACTAAAGGATTTACCCAACCTATGACAAAGATAACTAAGTCTACTTAAACCAAAAGGTGTAAGTTGGGTGTGAGAAAAATCCCAGTAAGATTCCACCAAAAAAATATTCCATTTTATAATCATTACAGTACAAAAATCTTGCAAGTTTTGTAAACAAGAAATGCTAGTAACAATTTCTAAAAGATGAAAATTTAAATGAAAACAGATTTCAAGTGGGATTATTTAAAAGAAATCAACACTTTTAAATAGAATGAAAAGGCTACTGAATTTTTCCAGCTAAAAATACCATATACTTATGGTAAGTATAAGATATCCTATGAGCACTAGCAATGGGAAACAACCTTAGACACTAGCTCGTTGTGGGTCCCATGTACCTCGTATCTCTGTGAAAATAACCATACAAATATCTGTTCTCATGCACATGAGCCACTAATAGGGATCATACCTATAACCTAGTGCTTCCCAAATATCATCATCATCATATTTCAGTTAGTGTTTTCATTGTCAAACTTTCTACGTGAAACAAGGGTCAAACCCCACAGGATCACTAGCATACTAGTACACGTCTACCCACCTAGATACCTGAATTTTTCCTAATATGATCAAACAAGATCCACAAGCCATGAAATACAATTTTCACATGAAAATACCACTTAAAAGTGACACACACACCAAACATCTCACACACATGTCACATGATCCCCCTTTTCGTTCAAATTCATTTTGGAAATCATACTCACACCAAAACAGCCTGCAATACGTTTCACCTCTCTTTCACACTTCAAAAAATCCTTTAAACAATTTTACAAAACCTTTCCAAGATATTACACATCACATAACAACCCTTTCACATTAAAATAGACAATTTCAAAAGTAAACTCCAACCAAAATAGTTTGGAAATATAGTTGCACCACTTACATAAATCAAGAAACCATTTAAAACCTTCACAAAACAATTCCAAGGAGTGTAACCATGTTTTTCACATAAAATCCTTCTAAAAATCATCTTTTAAGACCAAAAGCAAACCAATATCACATCAAACCAGAATTTTCAGCCATAACATCATTTAATAAAACTATTCCATGAATCATAAAACAACCCCAACGAACACAACATGGAATACACACAAAAAATATTCATTTTTTCAAAAAAATGCCACTTAAAAACCAACCGCTTAAAAAATGATACCAAATATAATTTTCTCACAAAACACAATAGAATATAATCATTCTAAAAATAAAAATCAAGTAAAACTAACTCATCCAATAATTCTTACACATGGAATCATCTACCATTTGTGCCAAAAACTCCAAACCGTTGTGAGAAACTTCAATCACACCACTGCCGCACCACAAGGAAGTGAAATCAAGCCCTAATCCACAATATTTCACCAAAATGACACAAAATAAAACTATAGGTATGAACCCTAGCTGCTGTACATTTTAGAACTTCATGAAAGGGTGAAAGAAACCCTAAGGAGAAGGAATAAATCAAAGAGAGAAAGACTTACTTGAGATATCTTGAATAAAATGCCCAAAATACACTAGTAGATGAATTTAAAGACATCAAAAAATTAAAGTGAGGTTTGAATAAGGCTGAGTAGGTCAAGTGAGAACTCAAATGGAGGGAAAAGTGTAAAAAGTGAAGGAGTTATGAAGGAAACAAATTACCTCTTCAAATATGAATGATTTGAGAAAGCTTGAGAAGTTTCACCCTAATCCGTGAAGGAAATGAGATACAAAGAGGAAGAAACAAATATGGGGGCGTTCCTAGGGCTCTTGAATTCGAGTGGGAGGTGGAATCACTAAAAAAGAGTAAAAAATGAATAAGATATTAAATAAACATTTTTTTAAAAACTGGAAATGGGCTTACGAGCTGGCCCAATTCCTTAAATAATAACCCAAATCCACCATGATTATGGATTTATAGAGAGTCCATATCGATATGGTGGTGTTTATAGGTTAGTAGAGGCCATGTTGTAAGTAGAATGGGTGAAAAATGTTGAAAAATGAAATAGTTATAAAAGGAAAAATTTGTTTTTAAATCTGGAAATGAGCTCACGGTTTGGCCCAAATCATGAAAACTCAGCCTTTCCTCCAAAAATGTACGGGAAACCCCCAAAACAAAGAAATAATGGTAATTAAATGAAAAATACCTTTAAAATAAGTCATGTATGCAATAATTCTACCCACCATAAAACTTTCCGCCCTCAAAAAGCCACAACAAAGCTAAAAGAAAAAACCAAACCCAACCGAAAGGCCAAAATGGACTCCTTTACCAAGTTTTTCCCGCCCCGAAAAGGCCAAAACACCTCCAATCGATTAATCAAGGAAGGAATAGTCTCACCAACCAAAATATACACCACTTCCTAAAATGATCAAGAATATTCAAACTACATCCCAAAACAAAACACCTCAAACACTATCCAAACAAGACTCAAGAAACATACCTGGAATGAACAATAAAAACGATCGAGGTCTCCAAAGTCTTACTTCAACAAAACCATTGGGCACACTCCAATACAAAAGTTTACTCAAGGAAGATGCTGGTAGTTAGATAGATCTGAACGAGTCTACCTATCACAAAGCTAACACCACAGACAAATCTGAGTTACTAGTATGAGGAGACACATGTGGGATCCCCACCATAAGAGACAACTTAAATTTTCTCAAGATAGAATCAAGACACTAATAGGGGGATGCTCGAATAGAATACCCAGTACAAGGGGTGGGATTTCATTATAATTTTCCAAAAGAAATTACATAAGACTCATAGTGGGTCTCCCCACCATAAGAACTAACCATCTTAACTGACCAGCACGGGCCATCACAAAAAGACCCCAAAATTTAGAGAGTTGGAATGGACGCATGGTTAGTTCGCACTATTTGGGAAACTGTGCGCTAACTGTGCAGAGAATTCTTTCCAAAGGGGAAAATTTTCACGGTTACATGGGACAAGGCACACATCCATGTAGAGACCGTGCGATAGATACTGTCTCTTATCACATAGTTTCCTAGGTCGGTGCATGATTACTACTAACCATGAACAAACCATGTGATTTAATCTACCTAGCCCAAATTTCAATATTTTCTCTAAAACCTCAAAGTAAACTAAAGGGGGAAAGTATGAACTCAGGATACACCATGGAAACGAGGTCCTCCCACCTCTACCACTGAATGGAAACAACTGGAACAAGATGATGACACTGGAGGTTTAAACTATCCCCATCTTTCATATTGTGGACAAGAATTAAACCAAAGGTTTTAATGACCTGGGGATTTCTCTAAATATGTGCCAGCTTCACTTCAGGACCTATGGCTGAAGATCAAATGATTGAAGCATTTTAGGCTTCGCAGTTAGGATTTGGAAACCCCCCGAATAGAACTTCTCTTTTTGGTACCATGAAAACTATAACGCAACCCCAGACGGGTTCATTAAGACATAACACACTCCAACCTCACTTTACCATAGCCCACCATTTTACCGAAACAAGGGCTTTGAAGATGCACACACATCACCCCTTGTTTCTTCATATTAGAAATGGAAAGAGGGAAGGATATATAGAAACACCTTCCTCTAAACAAAGGGTGTCGAGATATCCTAAATGGAGACACACTTCTGACAAAATAAAGACTCACAAAAGACTATAAAACCTCACCTTTACAATCAAACAAGTACATGACATCACAAGGCATCACCGAACATGACCATTGTGACTGATAGAAACAATATATTGAAAGGGACCTCATGCCAAGTCCCCAAACAACACACAATTCCAACAAGTGTCTATAATAGCCTCTCATGAACATATTTTCCACATGGATGGATTAACATCATCCCTCACATTGAAAAGACTGATAAAGGACCCATAGTCCCTCTCAGATAACATCCACACTAACAACCCCAGACTACTTTCACCTTCGACAAATCAGGTAACTTAAGAAACTAAGGTATCTTTGAACCTCCCGCAACCACTCTCCCACTACATGAGGATCCACAAAACCAAGAAAGGAAAATGGTGTAGACTCAATATCCAATTCTCGAGAAAATGATTCCTTATATTGATCAAATAGAGGATCTTCCAACGGTGAAATAATCTGGGTTGAACTTTAGTTGTGCACTAACCTTTAATGGGGTCGTGACTTATCCAATGAGAGAACCCAATGACACAACCAAGATGGTCCATTGGTAAAAAAATCACTAGTTAGAACCATACACATGAGGGGAGCCACCACAAGGGCCTCCTGAACTTTTCTCAGAAGAGACCACTAACCATCCCTTCAACCCAACATACCTTCCAAACAAAAACCCAAAAAATCATTCAAACAAGAGGGGTTCTTGAACTCAAAACATCCCACAACAACAACATTTCAAAAAACACATAAGACACACCACCCAAACCAGTCATCAAGACATCAAGTTTTTGTTTAAAATAAGTCACTTCATTGAAAATAAACTAGTCGGTGGTTAGCGTACCCACCAATGGCATCCTATAGGCCCCACACATGCATATTTCCATGCCACACCAGTCACCCTCCCCATATCCATCCTGAAACTCATCCATTAATTCCATTAACCATCCATAATCCCATATAAACCCATCCATGTGGTCGATCACAGAAATATTAACGGTTAAAATAAAAATTCCTTCCACTTTTCAAAACAAAAACATTCAACTGAAACTTCCCTTTTTCTCAAAACTGATAACCACAGAATAAAAACCTAATTTACATCCTACAAAATATTTCAGAAATCCCCAATCATTCAAATAAAAACTCACTTTCAAGCCATACATTAATTTCAAAATATTTCAGACTGTTTCAAAACACTCCCAACTTTATGAAAAAAACTCCCTTTCATCAACACCCATCCATTTAAAAACCCATATCTTCTTATTTAAACAATATTCCAATGATTCATAAAACTTTTCAAATTATTACTAGTTACCAAATAAAACTTTATCTTAAAACCCCACACATAAATTCCCAAAACACTTTATTCAACTCAAAACAATTGTCAATAATTCAGAAAAGTCTATTTGGAATAGATTTTCAAAACCCACTCTAACATAATTCATACTTTTAAAAGAGGTGTAAACACACCATTTACCATTTCAAAATAGTTCTGAAAATTCATTTCCATCATTTTAGAAATCAAGACACTTCCACTTTACTGAAAAACCATTTCATAAAAGTTCAAATTTCTTAAATCAAGTATTATTTATAATTTTAAAACCAATCTTACAAGATTCCAAAACAAAAGGGAACAAGACAATGCAAGAGGAAACTAGTTTTGGTGGGTGACTTGGATATATGGTTGGAAGATATATGCCAATCAATTAACCATAATGAAGAGTATTCTAGGACAATTTACCCGGCTCTACATGGCTTTCCAGGATATGTGAGCTCACTGAGACCATTGAACAACTCTCTTTTCATTTATCCAATAATCAATGACCCATGAAAATAAAAGGACACATATAAAACCTGAATTACCCTAGTGACTTGAATCACGTCACGAGGTGTGCTGGACAAGAAACCTACTTGTAATCAGAATGTTAGGTCCCGAGAACCCTAGATCTGAACTATCTTGACTCTTCCCCAAATAACATGACCCAAGTGAGCAAACCTGACGCTCTGATACCATTTTGTCACGAACCAGATCTGGTCGCCTTTAAAACCGGCACCCGACCCAGTCTGTGGAAAGACCTGAAGGGAATTCCCGATCCCCACAGGCTAGCACAAGTTCCAAGGTATCATAAAATGAAATTTGGGAATGATTTACCCAAGTTTATAAACATAAAACAATAAATGAATCCAATAAAACAAATATGGATTTTTCAAACCAAATTATCTTTTACAAAATTTCAGAATTGAGTTACAAAATTTAAAACAATGTGTAAAGACTATTATAAAGGAACAAAACCACAAAAAATATAGCCCATGAACTACCTCATGACAAGGGAAAACGCCCACAATCCATCTCCAAAACACCGCATCACGAAGGACTGCTAGAAACCTGGACTACCAGTACTAAAGGATTTACCCAACCTATGGAAAAGATAACTAAGTCTACTTAAACCAAAAGGTGTAAGTTGGGTGTGAGACAAATCCCAGTAATATTCCACCAAAAAAATATTCCATTTTATAATCATTATAGTACAAAATTCTTGCAAGTTTTGTAAACAAGAAATGCTAGTAACAATTTCTAAAAGATGAAAATTTAAATGAAAACAGATTTCAAGTGGGATTATTTAAAAGAAATCAACACTTTTAAATAGAATGAAAAGGCTACTGAATTTTTCCAGCTAAACATACCATATACTTATGGTAAGTATAAGATATCCTATGAGCACTAGAAATGGGAAACAACCTTAGGCACTAGCTCGCTGTGGGTCCCATGTACCTCGTATCTCTGTGAAAATAACCATACAAATATCTGTTCTCATGCACACGAGCCACTAATAGGGATCATACCTATAACCTAGTGCTTCCCAAATATCATCATCATGATAGTTTAGTTAGTGTTTTCATTTTCATGCTTTCTACGTGAAACAAGGGCCAAACCCCACAGGATCACTAGCATACTAGTACACGTCTACCCACCTAGATACCTGAATTTTTCCTAATATGATCAAACAAGATCCACAAGCCATGAAATAAAATTTTCACATGAAAATACCACTTAAAAGTGACACACACACCAAACATCCCACACACATGTCACATGATCACCCTTTTCGTTCAAATTCATTTTGGAAATCATACTCACACCAAAACAGCCCGCAATACGTTTCACCTCTCTTTCACACTTCAAAAAATCCTTTAAACAATTTTACAAAACCTTTCCAAGATATTACACATCACATAACAACCCTTTCACATTAAAATAGACAATGTCAAAAGTAAACTCCAACCAAAATAGTTTGGCAATATAGTTTCACCACTTACATAAATCAAGAAACCATTTAAAACCTTCACAAAAAAATTCCAAGGAGTGTAACCATGTTTTTCACATAAAATCCTTCTAAAAATCCTCTTTTAAGACCAAAAGCAAACCAATATCACATCAAACCAGAATTTTCAGCCATAACATCATTTAATAAAACTATTCCATGAATCATAAAACAACCCCAACGAACACAACATGGAATACACACAAAAAATATTCATTTTTTCAAAAAAATGCCAGTTAAAAACCAACCCCTTAAAAAATGATTCCAAATATAATTTTCTCACCAAACACAATCGAATATAATCATTCTAAAAATACAAATCAAGCAAAACTAAATCATCCAATAATTCTTACACATGGAATCATCTACCATTTGTGCCAAAAACTCCAAACCGTTGTGAGAAACTTCAATCACACCACCGCCGCACCACAAAGAAGTGAAATCAAGCCCTAATCCACAATATTTCACCAAAATGACACAAAATAAAACTATAGGTATGAACCCTAGATGCTGTACATTTTAGAACTTCATGAAAGGGTGAAAGAAACCCTAAGGAGAAAAAATAAATCAAAGAGAGAAAGACTTACTTGAGATATCTTGAATAAAACGCCCAAAATGCACTAGTATATGAATTTAAAAACTACCAAAAATGAATGTGAGGTTCTAATAAGGATGAGTAGGTCAAGTGGGAACTGAAATGGAGGGAAAAGAGTAAAAATTGAAGGAGTTATGAAGGAAAAAAATTATCTCTTCAAATCTGGATGATTTGAGAAAGCTTGAGAATTTTCACCCTAATCTAAGAAGTAAATGAGCTCCAAAGAGGGAGAAATGAATATGGGGACGCGGATAGGGATTTTGGATTTTATTTGGAGGTGGAATGACTGAAAAATAGTAAAAAATTAATAAGATATTAAATAAACAATTTTTTTAAAACTGGAAATGGGCTTACGAGCTGGACCAATTCCTTAAATAAAAACTCAAATCCACCATGATTATGGATTCCTAGAGGGTCTAAATCGATATGGTGGTGTTAATAGGTTAGGGGAGGCCATGTTGTAAGTATAATGAGTAAAAAATGTTGAAAAATGAAATAGTTATAAAATAAAAAAAATGTTTTTAAATCTGGAAATGGGCTCACGGTTTGACCCAAATCATGAAAACTCACCCTTTCCTCCAAAAATGTATGGGAAGCCCCCCCCAAAGAAAAAGTGGTGATTAAATGAAAAATACCTTTAAAATAAGTCATGTATGTGACACATAATGCCTTAACTTCCATGATCAATAAATGCTAAAATGATCAATATTTCGAGGCAATGAGGGTAATAACCTCCATGCATGTAATCAATAGATTTCATGCATGAGATATTTTTAAGAATATGATTCTTCTGAGGTGATATGAAGAAACATGTGTCTGTTTTAGTATCTATAGTTCATGGATGCATTCTAGATTCTAAGAAGTGATAAATCAAATTATCTTTATCACATGCACTTGAGGAGTTCATCACAAAGGAAGAGATTCCATGATTTTCAGAATCTTATGAAAACAGATAAATAGAAGTAAACCATGTGGAAATATTTGAGATCTATTGTGATCATAGATGATATGAATATTGACCTTGAAACAACACAAATGACAATATTTGAGTTAATTAACGAACAAAGGAAGGAGGTGGAGAACATTCCAATAAAAGGAGAGTACCCAAACTAAGAGAGTATTGTTTCCACTTTAGAAAGAGAGATCTAGTTTTTTGGAGGAGAAATTGAGATTCTGTGAATTCCACTATTTCAAAAATAGAAGTTCCCATGATCCTCTTAGGTTGTGAATAAGAATTCAACTTAGGACTTCAAATTGTGTTTATCACACTCAAAGATCTTTGAGAAGAACTGGTTTTGTGATTCCCTTCAGGTTTCTGTAAACTGCATTGAGATACTGAAAAATATTGTATAACCTCACTGTGTTATGAGAAGGAGAAAGGAAGGAGATAAATAACACACTTAATCATCACTTGCATGAAGGTTTTTTTAAATAAGAATTTTCACGATATACCAATCATCCATTGTGTTTTTCATGAAGGATATCACAATAATCATGAAATAATATAGAGAATGATATACATCTCATGCACTTGTGAGACCCCATGTGCATATAAAGGTGTGAAAAAAGAAACAAAGTATATTTGAGGATAAGAACATAAAATAATAATATAAAAAAATGAGAATGAAAAAGGGTTATGTGTAATATTCATGAACTATGAATTATTTCATTCATGCATAAATTAAGTTGAGAATTCAAGAAGAATAATACTTAAAGAATTTATGTGAACCACTTGTAAGCATTTAAGTGAAGGTAGGTATTCATCAATTAGAATAAATAATTATTTCCTGATCATTTTATAAGATTGAGGAAGCTAATTATATATTGTGATCTGAATTTTTTTAAGAAATACTAACATCTGTGAAAAGGTACTTGAAGGGTGCATGAGAAAGTGTGATTTAGAGAGCTCATGGAGTAAGATCAACATAACATTCTATAGTGGATCCATATTTGAATAAGTACAAACTGTGTGATGTAGTATAAAGACCCTCCTATGAGGATTCAAGAGTAGAATACTAGTGTAGATTATAGTAACACTATGTGAGGCAGTATAAAGACCCTCCTATGTGGATCTAGGAGTAGAAGGTCAGTGTGGATTATGGTAGCATTATGGGAAGTAGTATAAAGATCCTTCTATTTGGATTCATTAGTTAAGATACAAAGGGACTCTATATCGACCATTGTAATTGATAAAAAGATTATGGTGGATAATCCATGTTGAAGGGTATAACCAACAAGGAAAAGAGTAGGTCTTTGTACCAAACCTTGTAAATCCTTATGTTATATGAATTTTATTTACAAAATAATTCTATGTATGGTTGAGATACACAATAAGAGTAGATTGAGGATTTAACCAGCCATAAAAGTTTAATTAAAAAAGAACAATTTGTAAAAAGAAAAAGGGATCACCGTTTCACCCCCTCTCCCTCTTAATTAATTCACACTAATCCAGGCTCTAAAAACCATATTAGTTACTTCTATACTTCTATTTTTTCCAAATATTTAGGTTTCATTGTGGAAAATTCTACCACTAGTTGTAACCTTGACATTAAGCTCATCATCATTCCTCTGTATATAAACAAAAAACTAGTTGTGATATTGTGAGTATCTAAATATTAACTAATGTCTGTATCTATATACCCCTACAGAGGGTCATCCGTCCCAAAGTATAAGGTTTCATATATCATTCCTTTGAGATACTAGATGATTCATTTCATGGACTCCCAGTTTTCTTTCCCCAAACTGGACATAAAACTACTAACCATAACCACTGTATTCCCAATGTTGGGGTGAGTGCATAACATGGTGTATATCGGAATTCCAACCAATGATGTAAAAAGAACCTTTTCTATGTACTTCACCTTAATGTTTATCTTTAGTGCCTACTATTTTAAAATATTTAATTTTTTGAAAAGTGTATTTGATAATAAATTGAATATAAACATACCAAACCTCTTAAACATCTTCTGGACATAATATTTCTGAGAAAAAACCAAACTTTTGTCTTTCCTTTCTTGCTCAATTCTTACCCCCAAAATCTTATTTGATTTACTGAGATATTTAATCTCAAATAATCTAGAAAAATATTTCTCTAGATCTTGAATCCTTCTAATTTTTAGAACCATAAGAATTATGCCATCCATATATAATAGAAACAAGATGAAAATACTATATTCAAACACCTTCGAGTTAGAACAATGGTCTATGTTTCTCCACATGAAATCTTTTTCATATATGAATGCATCAAAATTATGGTTCCATTTTCTAGGTTCTTGTATCAATCCATAAATAATTATATACATCTTATATAATAAGTATTTTTTCTATTGATCCATGAAACTCATTGGTTGTTGAATGTAAATTTCTTTCTCCAAATATCAATAGAGAAATTAAATCTATATATCCATATCCTCGAAAATCACCAGACACAACCATGCTCTGTACTATCCAAATGGTATTATGATTTAATACCAATGAAAATATTTCAGTGAAGTAAATACCTTATTTATACTAAAACCCCTTTAACACCTGCCTTACCTTGTACCTCTTCTTATAACTAGATTCTTCATTTAAATAAAATAACTATTTTTTCTCAATAATATTATTCCATTATGGTAAATAAGTTAGCTCCCTAGTTTTATCCACATACAGAGAATCCAACTCATACTTCAAAGCTAACTTCCACTATGAAAAATCTTAGATATTGGTCAATTCATTAAGAGTATTGGGTTCCCATCTATCCATTTAAAGTGAATAATACAAGTCATGACCATGACTCTGAATTGGTCATTTGACTCTATAAGACCTCCATAAATCATCCTATGGTTCTACTCTATCTTATACCGCTTCTTCTGATACTCTAACATATGAAGCCCTAATTTCTAATGCTTATAATCAATTCTCAAAATCCCTTGAGTTATCTTGTATATATTTTCATCTTAATATATGGTCTTTCTATATCGCCATATAAATTATTTAACACCTAAGTTTTTCTAGAGTATCCATTTTGATTAGATTGAATTTTATCAATTGAAACTTTTCCTTCAACTTCCTTTGTTTAAATTTATAGTCTTTATACAAGACTCACTCATTAAAGAGTATATTCAAGATTCTGATGACTTGTCACTTTTCATTATACCAAATTTTAAATACAAATTATTTGTCTCTATATTCAATAAAGAAACAATCCTTGGATTTCACCTCAAGTTTTTTTTGATCCTTAACATCCACATGAACATATGAAATACTCCCAAAAAATTTTAGGTGAATGAGATCCACTATTTTTCTATAGCACAAGAATTCAAAAATATATTGTCCCATTGGTGTTGATAGACTTTGATCAACTAATATGCTACATAATTGACTGTTTTCACCTAAATATCCTTGGATATTTTTGAGTGAAACATCATGCTTTATTGCTTATTCATTAATGTTTATTTCATTCATTTAGCTTGATATTTTTTTTGGGTGCCTCAGTTATAGTATTCTCAATTATTATCCCTTAATTATTGTAGAAGTTATAGAATCCCCTTCTACTATACTCACCACCATTTTCCGACCTTAATCATTTAAACTTACTTCTTGTATCATTATACACCATTGCATTCCACTAAACAAACACTTAAAATATATCAGATTTTTGTTTGATAAATTAAACCCATACCTTCCTCATTGAATCTTTAATGATTATCAAAATGAAACTTGACCTTCTATGATATTAGGTAGGATCTATCCCACAAATGTCAATGTGAAAAAGTTATAACTTCTGGCTCTTAGGTTTCCATCCACTTAGATTAAATGATACCTCCCTTTGAATATTGAGTATACATATCTCATAACTTTTTAAGTATGTATGATCTATCTTCAACTACCACTTAGAAACGAGAGCCTTAAAATTTTTCTCACTAAGATTTCCAATTCAAAAATGACATAGATTTGAAATATCAATCATTATAGTTCTGGAACTTGTCACTCTATTTGATAGTCTAGTCAGGTATAAGGTTCCATCCTTTATCCCTATGGTCACAACCAATAAACCCTAAATAATATTACACCCTCCATTAGAAAATATTGTTTGGTATCCTAACTCATCAAGTTTCCAAATAGAAATTACATTATTATACAGATCTAGTATGTTCCAAAATACCTTGAGATCAAGGAGACTTCCATTATTCATCTATGCCTTTATGTCACCTTTATCCATGATTTCTGGAGCTTCGTCATCTTCCATCTTCACCTTGATGAAATTTAAAGACATATAAATTACCATGAATCCATTATTTACGATGGATTTGAATGATGCTTTATAATTAATGATCCATGATTCCACCAGAACATTCACATTGAATAACAAACTATTATTACCTATAACTACCACATATTTACCAAAACTTATACATCCAGTCACTGCCCATCTGGTGTTTACCCCCTTTCCCTTATAAACCTTCTTTATATTCCCTCTGTTACTATAGTGACAACATGTTGGAAAAGGACTAACCAATTTACCTTAGCTTATTCCATGTGAATTTTTATCTAATTTCTTCTATCTTATATTATAGTAAGGTGATCGTCCTCATCCATCTACATTGATAACATTACCAAATTGTGTTTAAAGCTCTCACTATATGATCTGTTCATCTAGGATAATCCCCAAAACATCCTTAAAAACTAATTCTAACTTCATGCAATAATTTCTCATGGAAGTTACCATCACTTCCCAACTCTCAAAAAGTGATGACAATAATAGAAATTCCCACACATCTTCCATGAACTTCAAATTAATATATTCAATTTGACTTTGAATCATGTTAAAATAATTTATATGATTGAACATAGAACTATCTTCTAAAAAACTCATGCTACATCATATTCACATCATGAACACCTTATACATCATTGAAGTCTTCTAGTACATGTCTGGAAGAGCCTTTATCAACTCTACTGATGTCTACCTCCTAGATATTAAAGTCCATATTTTGGGATAATGACATCAAAATGATTCCAAAAACATTTCTATCCATCCTCTCACATTTTTATTTGTCTATATTATATGTATTTATTCTAGTCAATGAAATATACATGTATTTTTTAATAATATAATCCATTATCCACATTCTTCAAAATCTAAATTATTTCCCACTAGACTTATTAACCCTGAACTTACCATCTTATGACAACATCCATTTGATGTCGGTATACTCCCACTAAATTAAAAATGTCAAATGGAAAGAAAATGTTACCTCAACTATTATTGAGTGTGAATTATAAATATATAAACTAATATTTGATTCCACTTGTTGGGGTTAATACTAACCAATGATCTACTAGACACACTCCTCTGGAAGCTATACCCAACAACTAAAACAAGACCCGAATGATCCAATGATCATATGTTATCATAAAAAACTTATGTATAATAAGATAGAAAGTTCACACACCCTACTCACTACACCAAGTCTCAAACATCATGGAAAAACTCCATACAAATTATCACAAACATTAAGATAAGTGAAAATAATATAGAAAAGAAAGAACACTTCAGTTTTACATGGTTTAGATATTATTCCTACATCCATGGAATAACATTTATTTCATCTTTCATTACTCAAAAGATATAAAGTTTACAAACTTAATCAAAAATATTATATGATAATAGTTTAAATTTTCCACATCATAATCACAAGTAAACAAGTGGTCCCACCCCACATTTATATAGGGTCTTATCTAGTTGTACAGATGCACTTCTATTCAAGATTCATGGATGATCATCCATTTGAACATGGAGACCTATGATATCCTATATAATTCAACACTCAACCACTAAATCCAGTGAACCAGACATATTACGTTGAAGGTAATAACTCTAACTCACATCATCTAGTTAATTGACCACTATCTAGTACACATCCATCAAACAAAATCCCTGTCCAAACAACCTAAAAACCACTGAAGAAGACTACTATCATAGTATTGATCATTGATATAAACCATTATCTAGAGTTTCTCCTTCTGGTAAACTTTGTACAATATGCTGAAACAAACTTTACAATCCTAAATTTTTTAAGGATTATAGAAATAAAAATAAGAAGATAAATCCTCAATAAATTGTAGTAGATCTTGACAATATTTCCAATGAAGTTGAAGTTTTTCATTTTTTTTGGTTTGTGAGTGAAATATCATCGAGAACTTGAATAAGTGGTGGGTTGAAATTAGAGTTACTCACCATATCTGTTCCAAAAAGTGTATGTTCTCATCACATCAGTGGGAAGTGATGAGGAACTCTTTATGAGGAATTCATGAACTTCTAAACTCAAAGGAACAAGAAATGTACTTCTAAAAATGACTACAAACAAGATTATGAAACTAAAAGATATAATTTATGTACCTGATATCATTAATAATTTAATTTCAAGATCATATTTTAGTTAAGAGTGAATTTAAGTTAATTTTTGTTTATGAAAAATATGTATTCTCAAGGAGTTATATTTATGTTGGTAAGAGCTATCTGAGAGATAGTCTATTCAAATTCAATGTCATGACTATTATAACCAAGGGTTTTGAGATGAATGAAATCAATGTTCCTTAGTTTTATGTGGATGAGTGTACTGATTTATAGTATGTAAGATTGATCCATTTTAATTATAAATAATTAAATAAATTAATTAACATAGATTTATTTCCAACATTTTATTGTCTAGAAAAGAAATGTCAAGTGTGTGTGAAATCAAAATTTTATAAACTATGTATTTATTTTATTAAAAATAGTTTTGAGCCTTTAGATTTAATACACACTGACATATGTGATAAGTCAGTATTATCAAGAGATGGTAAAAAATACTTTATCACCTTCTTAGATGATTCTACAAGGTTTTATGCTTATTTATTTAAAATTAAAGATTAATCCATTGATTTATTTAAAAATTATAAAAAATAAATTTGATAATTAGATAAAAAATATAATTATAGGAATACGGACTAATCGAGGAGGTGGATATGAGTCAAATGTATAAAATTTATTTAGTAATTTTGGAATAATTCCCCAAACTATAGCTCCTTACTCTTTATAATCAAATAGATTTATAAAAAGGAAAAGACATAACTTTAAAAAAATGATGAATGCTATAATAAATAGTGTTAGTTTATTATAAAAATTTCTAGGGGGTATCTTTTAACTAAAAATCATTTATTAAAGAGATTACTTTACAAGAAGATACAAATTATTCCCTATGAGTTGTGTAAGGGAAGAAAACCCACCTTTAAATATCTTAAAGTGTGGGGGTGTTTGGATAAATTTGTAACCCCTAAACCTAAAAGGGTTCTAATTGGGTAAACAATTATTGATTTCATATTTAATGGTTATGAACTTAACCAAATTGCATATTAATTTCTTGTTCATAAGCCAGAGATCATGTAAATACAAAAAATATGATCATTGAACTGAGAGATGCTGCATTCATCAAAAATATATTTTCATATCGACAAATAAATGAGGTGAATGAGAAAAATAAAATGACTCTAAATAATGTGGAAGAAGGAAATTTAATGGAGATAGAACCTTAAAGAAACAAACTAAAATTGATCTATACATTTTAGACTAATTTTTATAACATATTTATTAGAAAATGAGCATCAATCATTTAGAGAGGCTATGAACACCCCATAATATTCATTTTTGGAAGAAGCTGTCAATGGTGAAATTGAATATATCTTGTTAAACCATACTTGGGAATTGGATAATATTCCACTGGGAAACAAACAACTTAGATACAAGTGGATATTTATAAATAAATTGATGGCTGATGGAACTATTTAGAAATATAAGGCTAGACTTTTGGTAATAAGGTATAAGAAAAAGGATAAACTTGATTATTTTGATACCTATTCACCTATTACAAGGATTCCATCTATAAGGATTTTAATCACTTTAATAAATTTGAATAATATAGAAATATAAAAAATGGATGTTAAGACCACCTTTTTAAATGATGATTTAGGAGAATATATTTACATGGAAAAACCTGAAGGAGTTATTATTCCATGGAAAGAAAAGAAAGTTTATCAATTAATGAAATCTATTTATGGGTTAAAACAATATCCCAAGAAATGGAATATGAGGTTTGATAATTAAATGTTATCAAACAAGTTTAAGATTCACGAGTGTGATTAATGTGTATATTTTAGAAACAATCAAGATGAATATGTCATTGTATGCTTGTATATTTATGATATGATCATAATTGGAAGAAATAAAAATAGAATCAAAATCACAAAATGTGTATTCAATGATAAATTTTAAATGAAAGGCATGGGAGTGGAGGATTTAATTTTGGGAAATCAAATACATAGAACATCTAATGGGTTAGAATTATCACAGTCTCATTATATTGAGAATATTCTATATAAATATAAGAATCTTGATATAAAACGTGTAAAGACTCTAATAGATATTAATCTATGTTATTCAAAGAATACTGGTGAAAATAAATCTCAAATATAGTATGCTTGTATTCTAGGCAGTTTTATATATGTCATTAATTTCACTAGAATGGACTTAAATTTTTCTATAATTAGTCCAAGTCAATTTACTTTCAATCCAAATAATCTTCATTGTATGGCTATGAAAGAATTTTTAGGATATTTAAAATATAATAATAAATTTTCATTGATCTATAAAACATATCCTATGGTATGTGAATTTTATAGTGATAAAAATTGGATAACTAGATTAAAATACACTAAATCCAAAATTGGTTATGTGTTCACACTTAGTGGTGGATCTATATCTTGTAAATAATCCAAAAAAATTTGAATTACATGATCCACTATAGAGGCTGAGCTTATTTCCTTAGACAAGGATGGATAAGAATATAAATGGCTTTGAAACTTATTTGAATACATTCCTCATAATCAAATACATATTCTTGATGTGTGTATTCATTGTGATGGTTATGGAGTGAAAGGAAGGAAAAATAATGTCATGTAAAATGGAAAATATTGATATATATGTTGATTACATGACTCATTCAAACAACTAATCTCTAGTGGTATTATTATGAATCTCTATTCCATTTAAAAAGAAATATTTTAGATCTATTTATGAAAGGGTTAACTAGATAATTAATAAATAAATCATCAAAAGGAATAATATTAAGGCCTATTAAATAAATTCTTCATGGCGGTAACCCTACCCAGTTTACTGGAGATCCTATGATCTAGGTTAAAGAGAAAACTAAGTTATGATAAAGGAAAAAGTGATATCTATATTATATATACATATATATTAATTTTATTTTATATATATTATAATTGGGTTCTGATTATAAAATAAGATATTTCTATTTGATTATATTTTCTACATATTTGTAGGGAAATCTAGAGAGTTCTGGAAAAGAAGAAAAAATAAAGAAAAAATAAGTTAAAAAATGGTTCCAACCTTGACCATCACTACTTGAGAATCCAACCACCTGAGGTAGATATTGGTATCAAAGGAAAAATAGGTCCAAGTTAGATAAGGAGGAGTAGAGGGCCAACATGGGTTGGTGATGGTATGAGAGAATCATGCCTAGTGTGGGGTGGTGTTATGCGATGAAACAATAAGGACCAGTGGTTGTGTTGTGGGGTAGAACCATGATAATTCAATGGACCACATGAGTATATAGGGTAGTAAATGATACCCCTCTCAATAGAAATTTAGATTTGGGACACAGGATCTGCAACACTATTCAACTTAAAACACGTGTATGGATGAGATAATACGTCATCATTATTCATCATCTTCTTACTCACTATAGGGTTTCTTCCACAAATATAATTCTCATGTCACATCTATGATCATGGGAATTCCATGCATGAAAATAAAGCTTATTTTAGACCCTGTGTGTATGAGATGATCACACCATGCATTTTGATATCATGCCATGAAACCTTGATTTTTTTGGTCTGTAAGGATTATTTGTGGTCATGCCAATGAGGAGTAACCTGTGGGGATTTGTGTAAGGTAAACTACAGAGGGAGGGGGAATTTATAAGGTTCATTGACTTCATAATATTTGAGGAGGAATTTTCAAATTTAATTATGCTTTGAAGTTCCATGTCTATATGTGCATGTAATTATGTTCGAGTTGGAGTATTCATGCCGGAGGGTTTTCATAAGGCTCCTAAAATATGTTGGTATTTTTGTAAGGTTTAATCCATTTATGGTATTTTGGAATATAATTTCATGTAGTGGGATATTTCTTTGTTCCATGTCCACTCATGTATGGGAATAAGGTACTTTAGGGGAACATTTTGTGTTGTGGTTGGAGTTGTTTCACCTCTTCAATTACTGCATGGGACCTGATAATTTATGTTAAAGAGATTATACTAAGACTCATGAATGTAATGACCAAAAAAATAATATAGTGAATTAGGTTTTTAATGATATGGTTCATGACTATAATGACTCACATAATTTCAAGTTATGAAATTCAGTGGAAATTTGATTTTTTTTCTATGAACAGGGGAAATTTTGAGGATTTGGATTTGGATTGGAATTTTGAACATTGGAACAACTTTTTGAGGTTTTTTTGAATATGGAAGGGGGATGGTTGGTGATCAAGTGTTGGACTCTAAGCAAGGCTCAAGGGTATTTTTGAAATTTGGTTGCTATAACCAGTCATGTTGTGACTTGTACATCACACTATGATGGATTATGGGTAAGGAATAAAGGTGTATGGAATGAGGCACCATACCATGAAGGGGGAGGCAATGCATCCTCCCCTATGTGTGAGTTCATCACACAATGACCCAAATTCATCCCATGATGGAGGCTAGACAAGAGAGGCCCCTCTGCCTAGGGGTAGTCACATAGGGACACCCTTATTCATGTTATAATAATGTCGAGAAGGGGGTATATCACGATAAAACACATATAGTTTCTCCATTTCTAAAACCTGGGTGTTCCCCTTTACCATGGGTGTTTTCATCTTTCTTCCATTAGGGGTTTTAGGTTTTTGGGTGATAGGGGTGTTGGGTGGAGGCTATTTGACCGGTCAATCCTCTCCCCTTTATCTCCTTTAACACCCCCATAATGGGGTGATCCTAGATGAATTTCAATAGACACCTAAGGTATGATCATATGTTTCTACCTATGTTCTTACTTTCCATTATATCCCATCGATTTCATGTAATTTTAATTAGGGATTCTGCGATGATAAAAATTTGAGCATGGTGTAAATCATTTAATATGTTGGGGATTTTGTTCAAAATATCTAGAGTATGTACTGGGAGGACTAACACATGTTTTTTATCATTGTTTCGATGAAGGTACATCACTTAGTGAATTTTCCTAGGATTTTTACTACACTAGATGAAATTGGTTATTGTAATGGGTGTATAAATCGGTGATTTTGTCTACCTTAGAGTTGAGTGCATGCTAAGAGTGGACCATACCCAATTTCTTAAGGTTTTGGTGAGAATATGTCACCTAGTAAGATTTTAGGCTTTTATTAATATTTAAATTAAATTAAATTTAATTGGAAAAATTAATTATAAATTATTATAATTAATTTATTTAATTTTTTGGCTTGATTTAGGACCTATGGAGGTTATTAAAGGATTGGATGAGCTTGGGATATGGTCAGACATTCTTAAAAGAGAATTAATTCAAAAGTGGTAGGTGGTTCCTTGAGAATAACCTTTTAGTAGATTCATTTTATTTTTGACATGTGATATGTGGTCTCACCACTATAGGTGATCAATATTTTATTAAAATGAACCGTTTATATTAAATTATATATTCTTGAAAAAGTTTCATGGGTCATGATAGACCCTTGAGCACTGTCTTAATTCCTTTGTCATCGATAATTGGGGGTCTGGTTAAAAATGTTTGTAGTGAGATATAAAGACCAAAGAAGGGTGAAAATGAGAATGTAATAATATTTTCCCTCAGTATAGGTTCCTTGGTGACTTATGAGTAGAGGTATGTGATGGTATGGGAATGATTATCTCAATAATTCCATGTGAGAACCTTGAGATGATTTATGCCTTCACACTAGTTGGGATGAGAGTGGGGATAGTGTTCCTGTCCCGCTAGTGCGTGATCACCCAAGTGGGTATACCTTGGGTGGATTGATGATAGGTTGGGTGAGTGGACTGACCTAGGGTCACTTGGGATGTGAGATAGGTTTCATAACATCTATTTAGAGTGGTGAATGTGTGGTTTTTTATAGGTGTTAAATTAATACTTGATATGTTTTTGACGATGCTGAGGGATATGATTCCGTTCAAGTGATAGGCTTGGCCTAAGATATGAGATTGTGGTAATGGAACCCATGTATGATTTCCATGTTATAATGAGAACTAGGGGATATCAGTGGGTTACCCAATGGGATATTGACCCTCAGGAAGGTTATGTGATGATACAAGTAGATATTACTGTGGTTGTCACTATATAATCCAAATAAATGATGCGAGATTGATATAATTGTAGTGTGGGATAGATTATGTGCTTGAGAGACCATCCTAGAGAACTTGTTCTGGGTTCAAGCAAGAGGTAAACCCATGTGGCATATGATGATAGGTTCTAGGAAGAGAATGTGACTTAGGTGTGTTTATATATAAATATATAATCATGATGTAAATAAAGTTTCATAGTGGAATGAATTGGGTGTATTTAGTAACTAGTTTTGAGGTGAGCTATGGCCTCAGGTCTATGTGTTCCATTTCTATGTATGTGTGATGAATGTGAATGCGGGGTTAAGTGCTGGGGTAAATATGTGATTCTAAGTAATGAGGGCTTGATACCTAGTTCTAGGTAGGGGATGTATCCCCCAAGTGTATGGAATATGGTGGTTCTTAATGATCTATGACCTAGGGTTGTTATAGTTCTAGGGTGGGACATCCTTGGGTGGATGTTATCATAGTTCCAGTGCATGATATATATCCCTTAGGGTGTTGCTCTTATTATTCCATCGATGGGTATTTTTTACTTGGGTGTCTTCTTATATTCCATGGGTGGGTATATTTTCCCTAGGTGTTTGATATGTTTAGAGAAACTCCGGTACTAGACGAAGTAGGTATAGTCCGTCTCTAGTGTCATCTTAAAACCCTAGGATTGATGATGAATATTTATTTATGATACTATAGTTATAGTATTTATTTAATTAGTTGATCATATCACATAGTGTATACAATTTATTTACTAGTTATGTTAGGGACTAAATTGGTGGTGACCTAATGATTTACACTCATATCCGGCTCGGGTGGCCATGGTACATGGGTACTGGATCAGATTTCATTATTCATAGTTTCAGGTTGGGTAGAGGCCCAATGTTTCATGATTGTGTGGGACAACTCAAATCAAGTTGGAGACTGGGATGAGGTGAGGATTGAGGATGAAAGTAGGACCTCAGTTCATTTTATTTATTTTTCATATGTGATTATCCTAGTGGGCAATAAATATTGATATTATTGGTATAGTTGTGGGTCTATCTAATTATATTCTTATGTATTAATTTTTATTATTTATGATTCATGATTTATTATTTTGTGTACTCTGATAAATGTTGTATGGTATTTCTGATGTTGTTTCAAATTTATATGAGGGTATAGTCTCCCCATAGTAACAAACTATAACCTTCACACTAGTTATCGGTCTCTGGAACTTGGGGAGGTGTGCCTGAAGTCAAGTAGTGACCACCGGTCCAGGCATCAGTTAAGTGGTTTAGGTCAGTGAGATATTACACAGTTGTATCTAAGATTATTTTTTTGTCTTACCATTTAGGAAGATGGTATATAAGTGGTTAGAAGTGTGTCATATAATTTGATGGACATTAGATTGGTGCATCACAAACACCTTTTTTGGTCATAAGTATTGGTTACTAGGGGAATGGGGTTAATATTCTTGGTTTTTGATTTTGAAATTGTATGATTTCACCAATCATGATGCACTTGAGTTTTTTTATTTATGATTTATGGTTTATGGGTTTTTTGGATCTTAGATCATTGGTAAGATACCCATGTATATAAATCATTTGTGGAATATGGGATTCACATGAAATTTTCATTTCTATGTGTGATTGATATACTTGATGATAGAGATTTCAACTATTTATAGTGTAAAAAAAATTTTATATCATTTTACTATATATTTTTTGGTGAAATTATACTCAGCTGAATAATAGTATATTTACTTATGATGATGAGACATGTGGATTATATTGAGGGATTCTTTCTGATGATGACTATATAATACCTTTTATAATGGATGTATAGTGATGCTCAGTAGGTCAGTATAGGCATTCGATGCCTTGATGATTAACCCCCTAGTGAGTAATTATGGTATTGTTTCTAAGAGAAAATGAGTTCATTTATTTAAATTATAAAAAAACCTATATGGTGTTTTCTCATATATATTCTTGGTGTAATTATACTTAACTAAACCATATGATCATGGTTTACTAAAAAAATCATTAAAGAATGATGTCATTATATGTTGATAGATGAGATTGTGACCCTATATAGGGTAATGCTATATGTGGATGACTAATAAGGATTAATGCTCTAGAATGCTGATGACTTGGCATGTGATTCTTAATATGCATATGAGAACCCTAATGTGGGTGTATTGGCATGAGAGTTTCCATGTAATATTGAATAAGGGAGCATGGATGTTTTCCCCATGAGTTATGACATGAGCGGGGTATTCTTATGGTCTAGGTGGGAGAGCCTAGTACCTTTGAGATTCAACTCAAGATATTTGTGAGCCAAGTGTTATGAACAAGGGTAAACCAAGATAGAGTTTAACCTATACTTTTTAATACTTTAGTAATGGTAAGCATCGATGGATGTTTTGAGGTATGAGATTGGTGCATGAGAGGTGCTACCAGGTATATGATAAATTCATGGTGACACCTTAAATATTATGAATGTGAAAACATGAGTGGTGTTTGTGATTTGGTAGGTCTGACATATGTGAAAGGAATGGTCAGTTGGGCATAGGCTTGTGATATGCCTTGTTTATGTGATAAAAATCACATGAGTTTCTTTATGTCAAGGTCTAGGATACCTAAACCTGGTGTTTTCAAGCATGGTTTTGATGAAGTTGAGGACTGTGATCCTATATATTCAGATCCATGATGTATAAATCATTAATAGATTCTTTTAGTTTTGGAACAACTCTTGGGTTAACATATTGTCTTATGATAGAATATAACATATGTAAAATTCCTAATTTTGAAGAGGAGAATCGAGGGTGATTATGGATAGATGAGACTCTCATGCGATGAGAATAGTCAGTGGTTTAGGAATTAATATCATGTGACTCATGAGACCATGAGTCAGGCTATGCGAATGAAGGTACGAGAGCATACATCCATTGGTTTAGATGTGGTCAAGGTGGTATATGTCAATTATGCATAGTACAATTGAGTTGTAAATCAGTGAGAAACTATGTTCGAGTAGAGGACCAATGAGCTCGATGGAATACTGATGAGTATAGTTGCTTGATAATTTTGATAATATGGGAATTGTACATCTATGGTGATAGGTTACATTAGATATGGATTAGGGTACCATAGTACAGTTGACTCAAGTGTGTACCTTTATAAGTATTGTTAGGGAGGTTTGATGGTGGAACCTATTGGGGTTGTGCTCAAGGATAAGTATAAGGAAATACATATGGTGGGGAGTGAACCATTGTATGTGGAGGGTATGACCCTCATTTTATATGGAAATTTGGTGGATACCAAGGATGGAATTCCTAGTGAGTTGAGAATGGGAAATGATGGATGTTTCATGCTGGCACTCAGATTTGAGAAGGGTAGCCATGTCCAACTAATAGGTGTAGTAATGTATAGAGTGTGATTCATGGATACATGACCCTCATTCTACAGAAGGGTCACAGGCATGATGAGACTGGTCATTGGATGGATGAGGTGGTATTTGGATGTTGGTGTGCAAATGAATCTGATTTTATCTGGTCCCTTGGAGAATACTAGATTTGAGGTTCAGATGTTGTGTTGGATGGAGTCTTTGCATTGGAATCTAACTTGACATGGTTTTGATGTGATCTAAGGGTGAGTCAAATTAGATATGTGTCGATGCTTAGAGTGAGAGCATGAATTTTGATTGGTTTTTAGAGGAACCAACCATGCAATTACACCAAGATTCAAGTTTAGACTTTGAGGTTGGTGAGTGGATAATTTTGGGATTCCTTAGAGGGTTAAGGCATTGGGATCAGGTTATTTAATAGTTCATCAATGTCTAAATCCAATTATAATTTTTTAGATAGTTCATATATAGGAGGTTTGACTGGTGTTTTTATGTGTAATTGGATGTAGTGGGGTGGAAACTACATATGGTACATTGTGTCAAATATGACTAGTGCGTTTCAATAACTAGTTGATACTTTTCGAGGAAAATTCAGTGTATCTAGGCTTGTGCAAGGATGATAGAGACTCATATATTACAATTTAGAGCTTGATATGAGGAGTGACACTGGATTTTGACTAGTGTTTTGTGTAATATTGTTAACGGTGAGATGGTAACTACATTGAGCATATCATTAAACCACTGATATTATATTTAGGGGTGCTTAATGGGTTGGACTAGAGTGGTGGAAGTCAAGATCGTATAGACCAATCCTAAAAATATGAAATTCATTTTGACCCATATTTATTGCAAGTGCTAAAACATTGATTCTGGTCAAGTCCTCAGTTTAATTGGACTAGTCTATGGGCCAACATGCATATGTAATCAACATTAAAAATAAATTTTAAAAAATAAAAAACACTTAATATTAAGTAATATTAAATATTTAACACATTATAAATATTAAAAAATTATTAATATATATATATATATTTATCACATGATTAATATATATATGTGTGTATGTGTGTGTGTATGTTTCATCAAAAAATTCTACATTAAATTAAAACAACATTAAAATAAAAAAGAAGAAAATTATTTCTGACCCGCGGGCTGTTCCATAGATTTTGAGACCGACCCACATAAGCCCTTACAATTTTTTCCCTTTTCCATTTAATCCCATTTAAAATGTGGACCATATTTTTCTAGTCTATCCCACCCCATAAATGCTGGTCTGTGGACCTTTCCTGGGACCCAAGGTCCTTTAAGCACTATTAAGTGTGTTTTTAGTAGGAAATTCCTATGGTAGGGTGCACCATGGATCATGAATTTTCCTTAGCGAGTGGAGTTTAATGACAGGGATCACCATAGTATCTCTATAAACCCAAGATAAACATGACTTAAATAGTATAATAATTTCATAATTTTGATAATACATCTCAAAAATAGTCACACAACCCAATGAACTAAAGGTTTAGTGCCATGACGATTAGCTACATAAACATCTTATTTTACAACACTTTCAAAAATTTGTCTATAATTATATTCTATCAGATCCTTTATAGACATATCATATGCTATAATAATCTTTATAACCTGGGTAATGGAAACATAATAAAGTGGTGTGCTTGGACACTTAGTAAAGGAAAAACATATCATAATGATTCAGATCATAAACATGTAGAACATGATGAAAACATAAATATATTAATAAATATCATAATAACATAGATGATAATCATAAAACATGATATAACAACATAAGATCATAACCATATCGTTAAGGAAGAATAAAAATTATTATGTGGCTCAAAATAAATATCAGTAATTATAAAATATGTGAGAATAATATAAAAGTGAATAATACTTTAAAAATAAGGTGTAACCATGAAAACATGGAATATGTGAACAAACTCTTTGTGTCCATGCTTGAAAATGTGAGAAAACCCATCATACCCAGGTTTGTGTAAATAAACTCATTATCTCCATGCCTGAATATCTCATGAGATATAAAATTTAACCAATTAATTAGTAGGTGATATAATACCACAAAAATCATCATCCATACATATGTGTGCCACTTAAATTTAATCATCATCACATCTTAAAGAAAATATGAAAAAAGAATGAGTTTCTTAAACATTTAAATGGAAACCATTCACTTTTCATAAATAACCCATGTAAATAAAATGAGTTTCATAAGAAATCCAAATGGTGTAAAATAACATCATGAATTAAATCATTAAGACCAAAAAATTGATCACCAAAAATAATTATATAATAAAAAATTATTGGCTGAAACATTAAATGTAACTCTATTGGAGACAGATAGTTTGAATATAATGAAAACCAAATTATGAAAAAATATTTTTGAAAACATTTTTTATTCATCATTGTAAAATCCATAGTTATAAGTCTATTTTCAAAAAGTCTCCTTTGTTTTTTATAAAATAATTGAAAAGAAAACCTTTTATGGAAATAGATTTGGATCAGAAACTATTTTTATCAAAAATAAAGAGTGAACATCATTCAAAATGTAAAGTCTTGTAAAGTTAAGTTTAATAAGAAATTTTATAACTCAAAGAAAGGAGTTTGAGTTACCAAGTCCCTTACCTTTACCATTGATTTCCACATAAGTGATTTAACCTTCTGTATCATAAAGATAAAAATATTAATTACAAATTTCAAAATATTATTGATATATATTTATATTTATACTATTTATTAATAACAAATCTCTTCATGTATTAGATTTTTATAATCTCTTTTCAACATCAGGTGTTAATAATCTTGACCGTTTTAAACTAGGTTTGTAAAAGAAGTGTTGATATTCCTTCTTATCCCAAATTTATTCATTTAAAAACAATTAAAGGTACTATAATTTATGTTTTATAAATTCCTATAATTTTATAATTTTATTACATGGGAATTTTAATCACATTTCATGAAGACAAAAAAGGTGATGAACTAGTTTTGGGTTATTTACCGATATCAATGGATTACCTTATAATGATCATTATTTTATGTGTTATAAAAAAACCATATTAATGATATATATTAATTAAATATATCATATATAATCATCAAATATTAACTAAAACCATCCATTATGTAAGTATTAAAAAATAAAATGCATCATTCCATGGAGGAGGTAGTCTGTATGTACGCATGGATGACGATTTTATTTTTCAAAGGGAGGAATAAAGAAGTAACATGGTTTATAATTTCAGGAATTTAAATAGTATATATATATATATCATAAATATGTATTTAATTACTCTTTTATACTATCTATATTAAGTAGTGAAGTAAAACAAAACACATTGCATCGTGGAGGAGGTAGTCCGCACAACGCACAAATGACGATTTTGTTTTTCTTAATAGAAAAGGGTACGATGGTTAGTACTTGTAAAATTAATATAACAACATACCCATATGATAATGATACTGATTTTATAATTTTAATATTTTTAAATTAAATTTTTGGAAGAATAAATTTACATAAATAAATATAAAAGAGGGAGGAACAATTAAAAATCTATACCTCACTACTTGGATTATCTCCTTTGCGATGGGGATTAAACCTTTGAGGGATGGTATTTTGAGAATTACAAAACTTATTTAATGTGTATAGGAGTGTTTATGATATGTTTGGGTATATTTTGGGCTAAAATTATGGTGGTTTTCATGTGAGGTTAAGTTAGGAGAGGAGTGCCCCTTTTATAAGTGAAAATGGATGATATTTTTGTAAATACCTAAATATTTTCAATAATGGGAAGTAAATATCAATAAAAGTGGCTCCAAAATTTAAAAATAATTAATAGAATAAGATATAAGTATAATAAAAACCAAAAAAACTCAATTAAAACACGTTTTTAACATGTTAGTCTCTTTACCTCTTAGGTTACTCATTTTTACCATTTTGGTTTTCACCACACCAAATAGTTTTTACCTAGGTAATTTATCTTTTATGACCAAATATAAAATTTTAATTACTATAAAATTTGGACATAATGATTCAAAATTTGAAATCTATTTTTTAAAATTTTTAAAAGTGATAAAAATTAATTTAAAATATTAAATGTATATTGTATTATTTTTTTGAAAAGTATAAATTAAGTTCTAAAATGTAAAATATGGTTTCATAAATTAAGGAAACATTTTTAAAATTATAAATTCACTTATAAAATAAATATTTGGTCATATAAAAAGGTTTTATTAATATCAAATTCATACTTATATACTAATAATTCCATAAAATTCATGTTATTTGTAAAAACAGTATTTTTCATTTGTCATCTAAAAATAAACCTTTTTCGAAAAATACAAAACAATAATATTAAGATAATATTTATATGATAAATAAAAAAATTAAGTTATTTTTTTTCAAATTTACAACCTCAAATTTATAATTTTTTTAATTAAAAAATAAAATATATCAAAAAACTATTTTTTGTAGGAAAAATACTTTTGGTAAATTAAGTATTATTTTTTTCTATAAATTAATATTTAATCTAGTGTTAATGTTTTATTCATATAAAAATATATTATTCTTGAAAAGAAGTAAATTTTTGAAAAAATATTTTATCTGTTTTACTAGTTGAGTCGATATTTAAACTGAACTTTTTTTTTGTTTTATTATGATATATATATATATATATATATATTTTATAATTATGTTACCTCTGTTTATATCTTCCAATTATATGGGTACCTTAGAACAGTCTAATTTTTTTTGGTTTAGGTGTTGCATGCGGAGAAAGCTATTGAATATAATATTTATTTAATGAGGAAAAACTCAGGTCTTTACATTCTACCCCCTTAAAAATAATTTCATCCTTGAAATTTTATTAGATAGATGAAAAAAGATAAGGGTAATTTTATATCACCCCATACTCAAGTTCCCATGTAATCTCCTCAAACTTATAGTTTTTTCATAAAACTTTGACTATATGGATGGTTTTATTTCTCATAACCTGGTCTCTTCGATCCAAGATTTCCATAGGTTATTATTCATTTGAAAGGTCATGTTCTAGTTATATAGCTTCTGAGCTTAGTACATGTGATGAATTTAGTATGTACTTCCTCAAAATCAATACATGGAACACATCATGCACTTAATATAGGTGTGGAGGTATTTCTAAGAAATAGGATATGACTCCAAAATGACCAAGGATCTCGAAGGGAATAATGTATCTAGGGATCAACTTCCCTTTCTTCCCAAATCTCATAACATGCTTCCATAGAGATATTTGAAGGAATACCTTGTCACAAAATTCAAAATCTAGACCTCATAGACTATTTTCTATATAATTCTTCCATAAAATCTATGATTCCTTCATATTCCACTGAATGGTTTGATCCTTCTCCATACTTTCTTGAACAAGGTTGGTACTTATCAGCTTACTCTCTTCAACTTCATCCAAACATGTTGGAGTCCTAAATCTCTTCCTATAAAGAGCCTCACACTATTTTATTTGAATTATAGATTAAAAATTGTTGTTATATAAGAAATATACTAAGGATAGGTATTGATCCCAAATCCTCGAAAATCCATCGAACAATATCTCAACATATCTATTAGAGATTGAATTTTCTCTCAAACTGTCCATTTGTCTGATAATGGTATGCAGTGCTAAAACTCAGCTCTATCCCTAATTCTTTCTAAATACTTCTCTAAAACCTCAAGGTAAACCTTAGATCTTAATCAAATATAATATAAAGTGGTACTCTATATAACCTTACCACTTCTCTTATGTATATCCCATTGAGTTGGTCAAGGGAGAAATCTTCTTTAATGGAAATAAAATACACTAACTACATAAGGTGAAATACAACCCAAATAACATTATGACCTTTATATATTTTGCAGTGTCCTATGATAAATTCTATGGTGATGTTTTCTCATTTCCATACCCACATGGGTAATGGTTACAACATACCCTTATAATTTTCATTCATCCTTAACTTTCTCGAATACCAACCATTGAGATACATATTTTTCAATTTATCTCTTCATGATTTTCCACCATAAGTTTTATTTTATATCTCTATAAAACTTTATAATTCTTAGATATAAAAATAATTATGATATATGTGCATCATCCCAAAGTTCCTTATGCAATTTAAGCTTTGAAGGGACACATATCTAGGTTCCATACCATATAAATCCATATTTATCAAAAATGAAATCCATAATATTTTATACCTTTTTACTATATCTCTACATCATCTTTTTGGGATTCTATGATCATTACATGAATGAAAGGTTGATAATTTATTTGTTAAAGATAGTATATATCTCCTAAAATTATAATTAGAATATTTATCCTTTGAAAATCCATGAGTATTGGTTCCTTTTCGATCCTCATCATGGATAAAATAGCATGGTCTTTCATGATCAAAACATCATCCACCTTATTTTCCTTCCCTATATGGTAATGTGTTGAGAATTAATAATATTTTATCAATTCAAAATATATCATTTTTCACATATTAAATCCCTTCTATGTGAATATATATTTCAATCTCTTGTGATCATTATATATATCACACTTTTATCCATAGAGATAATGTCACCAAATATTTAATGTAAAGATCACTGCTTCCAACTCTAAACCATGCATCAATTAATTTTTCTCATGAGACTTAAATTCGTGTTAGGAATAAAAAATTTCCTTATAATAATGAATGAGGACATGACCCAAACCATTTTTTAAGTTTCACTATATATCACAAACCCTCCCCAACCACAATAAGAACAAAATCAATGAACAATCACTTTTTTATTTCCTTAAAACTCTGTTTCCATTCCCCTATCGAAAATAATTTCACTCCCTTCTATGTTAACTTGGCCAGTAGATTTGATATCCATGAGAAATTTCTCACAAATAATTATTAATATCTTTCTAACCCATGAAAATTATGGATATAAATTACAGTGATCAGTCTAGGACATTTCTTGATAACTTCTATTTTTGATGGATCTAATTCCCTTGCTTGTGATTACATGACCCAAAAAAAATACTTTATATATCCAAAATCCACACTTGCTAAATTTTTCATATAGTTTATTATTTCTCAAGGTCTTTAACATAATTTTTAAATGATCTTTATAATCATCCTTTCTCTTTTAATATAAAATAATATCATCTACAAAGACAACATAAAATTTATCAAGGTAGTATTTAGAAACTCTATTCATTAGATCCATAAAATATAGTATCATAATTCTTAAATCCAAAGAGAATCACTATAAATTTATAGTTTCTATAACTTATATGTAAAGATATATTGGTAATATCCTCCATTTTAATCCTCAACTGATGATATGAAGATAAAAGATAAATATTCAAGAAGTATCAAGATTCTCTAAGTTGATTGAATATATCATCGATATGGGTGGAGGATACTTGTTCATGATCATGATTTTATTAATCTCATAATAATCAATGAAAAAACACACCAATGCATCCTTATTTTTGACAAAGAGGACTGGTGCACCCCATAGTGAAGCGCCGAGGCGTATAAAACCCTTATCTAAGTTCTCTTACAGTTTATTTTTTAACTCATCTAATTCAATGGGATCTCTTATATATGAACTCTTTGAAATAAACATGGATCCATTTATAAGTTTGATTGAAAACTCAACATCAGGATCTGGGGAAAGACTAGATAGTTCATCAGGAAATATATCAGTATATTCCCATACAATAGGCATGTAATTAATGTTAAATTCCTCCCTAATCATTTGATTTAAGAGTCCCTCATTGTTGGGGTATCGTAACCCATATTATATAATTTTTATTCTATAGGCACTTCATAGTCATCCATGCATCGATAATAGATAATAGGATGATTTGGGATATGAAATGAGATTTCCTTATCCTGATAGTTGATATGTTCTTTATATAGGTAAACCCAATCCACAACCATTATTATTTCAAATTCAACCAAGGAAGAAGAATTATATCCTAAGGAATTATACTCCCTCAAATTTCATTTAGATAAGATTTATATATCTTATATGTGATCATTATGGAACTTAGTTTTTTTATAGATAGTTCAATATCCATTGATTTAGTTGGTAATTAAACATTCTTAGAAAATTTTTGTGATATGAAAAAATGTTTAAGGACTTGAGTAAGTAATATTGAAGGAAAAATATGAGTTTAGATAAAATAACTCATAAATTATGGGCATACCCTAACTTATAAATATCTAGGCTTCAATATAGGTTATTCATAGTTAGTTTTCTAAATGAACTAGTTATATATATTCAAATACATTATAATAGTTTATAAAGAGAATGTGGATTAATCAAAACATATCCCCTGATAGTGTTAATAGGTCTACATTTATGCCTATTTGTCATGCACCAGGGGTTTGTAAAGCCTCGACCCTAGTAACTCAGAGCTGGTGGTTAATTTATCACATTGGCATAAGATACAAGTGATCACATCCCAAAGGACTAAATAGTTTAGTATTCTTGGTTAACTAGATACATAATTGAGTCTCACATTACATTTGAAAATATAAATTACAATAAAGTGAAAGTAAATATCCTGCATCCTTGAACTCATTTTAAGATTCCTTCTTCATATCAAGGGGGAAGGAAACAAAATAAGGGTAAGCTCAAATGATCAGTAAGGGTTAGGTATAATAGAATCTATCATTAATCAATAATACATAATAAACATGGAAAGGTAAATAACTAAAACACATGACATTTAATTAATAACTTAAGCATGAAAAAAATATGGAAAGAATAAATGATGACCAGTTAATTCCATATAAATAGTCACATGAGCATAAATCTAATCCATGGATATCATAACTAATCAAATAATCACATGGATTTAAATAACTAAATTTTTAATGAAGTAAATTCTTAATATTGTATTTCATTCTCCCATACATCATGATATATATACCATCAATACCATGTTGCAAGACAGTTTAAAACTATCAGTAGGTATACACCAAAAAACCATTTAATGCTAGCTTACTGATTGGTCCCATGAGACCTATCGATGCATCGAGGGGATATATAATTATAGTTTCCATCCATCACTGCATGTATAGTGAATTCCTTATATATCAAATGATCAATTTAATTCATGAACAATATGCCTTATTAATAAATGTTCATATTAAATAAATAATATGAAATATCAATATTTCCTTAGTCAATCAAATAAATTTCAAAGTAAAACACTAATTTAGAAATGGTATATAGTTCAGGAAATAATAATATCCATGATACAAAGAATATGAATATTTAAGGGAAATATAATGTTCAATGATCACAATAAAGTTAATGTTTCAAGAGAAAGTTAAATAATAAAAGTGCATGTCAATACTTTCCCTGATCAAAATAATCCTAAAACAATCAGAGAAAGAATAAATAAGGTATCATTAAAACATATACCTAGTGGAGTATAATTAAAATAATTTTTTTTATTTATGAATATAAATACCATAAAAATATCATTAAAAACATTCTTGAGTAAAATACCCCTTTTCACTTTAAAATCACTTTTATAATCTAAAAATTTACAAAATAATAGGAAAAAAAATTATTTGAAAAGAACCTTGAAAACTTGTAAAGTAATACTTAAAACAATGAGTGGTCATGATAGTGGGAATATTTAATTCATGTCTAATACACTAAAACAAAGATTCCTTTCACATTTTTAGCAAAAAGTCAAAAATCACCTTATTTAGAAAACTAAAAAGATTCATTTTAAACCATTTTTTTAAAATTTAAACATGGGTAAAAACCTCTTTAATAAATCATTGGATAATATTAAAAATATTCTTTAAAACATTTTAAGGAAAACATCAATATGGAAGAAAAACATTTTTGATCAAAAAGAGAAATAAAGTTAGATTTTCTATATTTGTTTATCAATCATTTTAAGTACCAAAGAGAGGAAAATGTTAATATTAATTTAAAATTTCATAAATAAACAAATTATAATAAAATTAAAATGGTTTTATTAGATAATGATCAAATAATTTCCTTCAATGGAAATTCAAGCATAAACAATCCTGATTAAAATCAAATTAAAACATAAATCTCTTACCATTTTGGTAACTTTTGAATCATAATCCCAATGAACGAAATACCTTCAAATGAAAAATTAAATACCATGAATATAAAGTGATTCATGATATAAAATAAATATAAAGTGATTCATGACATAAAATATCAAATGGGTAGTAGATACACCTCATAAAAATAAATAAGTGCATAATACAAAATATTTCTTAATGGAGTGAAAATTGAGATGAAATATCTTACAAATATCATAACATTTAATTAAGGATTATTCAATCAATTTATTATGTGTATAAAATGTAAATCCACATAAAACAAGTGGAAATACAACATAAAATAATCAATATACATTACATATATAATCTTAGAATATCAAAGACAGTGAAGATTTAACATAACCCAACGAAAAGAACTTGATATATAAAATTCCTCATCACTTGGTAAATTTAAAATAAAATACCCTTGGATGAAATAATTCAAATTGAAAATTAATATAACATGAAACATGAAGGATTCATGATATTATGGTAATCTGTACAAACACATGAGTGATGATATCATTCTCTTAATGGGTGAAAGGGTAAAAAAGTGGATGATATATTAATTTTAAAGAATTAATATAATGTCATATGTATCATATATATTCATTATTTCCATAATTATAACTTTCCATATAAGACAGTGATAGAAAATAAATTACATCGGTTCACGTGGCGGTAGTCCTCCATACACAAGAGTGATGGGTTTGTTTCCCATTTAATGAAGACAGAGATGGATAAATATTATTCCATCGACATAATTACATATAAGTATATTTTATATACTTATGTTATTATATTGTAATTTTTAATAAATAATTTAAGTTGGAAAAATAAGAAGTAAACTGAAGGAGCTTAGTGAAGATGATTACATTTGGTTAGAAAAACCTCCCTTGGATATCTTATTAAGGACCCTAGGGTTGGTATTTTTGGAAATAAAAGAAGCTATAGAATATGGATAAGTTTGTTGGTTATATATTTTGATAGTTTTTTATTGATATAAATTTCTTGATGGTGTGAATAAGTGAGGGGAGGGGCCGCCCTTTTATAATTGAGAAGTGTTTTTTTACCCAAAACTATTCAATAATGGGAGGTCAATCTCACCAAAAGTGCTAATAAAATTGATAAATAATGGATTGGATTGAATTTAAGGTCAATCCAAACCTAAAAAAACATTTTTTAAACATTTTATTCCCCTATCCTCTAAGTTTAGTTACTTTTACAATTTTAGTTTTCACCACGACAATTATTTTTTTTATTTACCTAGGTAATTTATCCTTTAAGCCTAAAACTAAATGATACTTATTATATAATTTGGATCCAATGATTAATTATGAAATACAATTTACCAAATAAAAATCCTTTGTGTTTGGAAAATTAATTTTAACACATGAGCATGTAACGTACAAAACCCTCTTTTAACCTTAATCGTGATAACTAAATTTTATTATATTTACTGATAATTATGGAAAAAAATTAAGTTGATCGTATTATATAATATTAATTATTATAATTAAAAATATGGAATAAATTTTTTCAAATTAAATTCACATTAGTGGTATAATTTAATTTAAAACTAAACCCACAAACATGATGAAAATATGGGTTTCCAAAGAAAAGTTTTCTCAAATACAAAAAGTTGTTATAAAAAATTCAACATTAAATTGATTATAATAAAATAAATTGGATTAATAATAATATAAATGAAATAATTTTACTTTTTAAACAATTTTAAAACAAAATTAAACTTTCTAAATTCTTTAGATGAAAAGGCATATTTTAATAAAAATCACTAGTTCAATATTCATCGAAAAAATAATATTTTCAGAAAATTCTAAACAATTCACTATAATAAAATTTTTGAATTTTGATTTAGAAAATTAAGTTCATTATTTCAAATTAATTTTCTCAAAGTGGTAAAAATTAATTTTAAAATAATTTCTCATACCACGACGAACCCATTTTTTAGAAAAAAAAATAGTTTTTAAGCATAAAACTAGATTTATTCTTATCCCATAACTAAAAATATTATATGAATGATAAATTTTTTATTTAATACATAATATATAAATTTAATTAAAATAATTCAATAATAATTACTAATAAATTTTATTAAGATAAAAACACACCGCGTGCATAAAAACAGTTTTTCAGAAAAACATTTATTTTACTTTTAAATGTTTTTTATTTTTATTTATAATTGATTGATAAATAATGAATTTATTTTATACATGTGTAAAAAATATAATTTTAATAATTTTATTATTCCATTTCATACCCACCTTTTTAATGTCTAGTTTATAACAATATACTATGTTATAGTTCATTTAGACTCAGGGTTGCGTATTCCGCAAGCTATCAAAGAAATTAAATTTATTTAATATAAGTATACTGTAAAATATCAGGGTGCTATAGTGAAGATATAGTTAATACCCAATTAACCCTTTTTAGGGTTACTACCCTTATGTACATCTGTATTAGTGCCTACATCCACTTGTAGTATCCAAGCAGAGTTGTAATTACTAGGAGAACCACACAATCTTCCACTTTGCCAAAAGTTTATAATGTTATCCTATACTTATAATTATACCTTATACTTTTCCAAAGTGTTTTTACTAAATTTATGTAATATAATATTCAAAATTAACTAAACCCTATTCTTATACCAACTATAGTAACCTAAGTTAAACATGACTTAAATAGGTAAATAATTTCATGATTTTAAAAATACATCCCAAAAATAGTTGTAAAACCTAAGGGCCTAAATTACACACCTTGGTATGTGAAACAAGGTATGAAGATTATTTTTATCCTTATATTTTTGGTTTTTGGTTCATCCTTAAGTTTGGAGGATTATTTTGGCTTGTTGGTGGTAGAGAGAGGCTACCGACTAGCTGGTGGAGGGCATTGATTAGTTAGTGTAGGTTGAAAAAATTAGTGAACCTATGTAGGAACTACCAAATAGATGGTGGAGGGCCTATAGGTGCAGGAATTCTACCTATACCCCCTGGCTAGCCAGTGGGATTCAACCAGTCATCCAGTAGAAGGCCTATCGGTGCAGGTATTCTACCTACACCCACTGGCCGACTGGTGAGGCCCAACGACTAACCAGTGATACTAATGATCATGTATTTTGGTAGGGGTTAAAATTTATTTTTAGCATAAATTTACCACTTATCTCCATAACACAACCCCTTTACTCTAATTTATTTTTTCTTAGTTTGGTATCTCTAAAGTGATTTTCTTGGATCTCTCCCACTTTTTATGGATGAATATTTTTTTCCAGTTTGAATATTGAATCTCTATTGGGTGAAATTAGGTAATTGGACCCCTTGAAATTTTTTTTATTATATTTTTATACATGTATTTGATGTTTTATAAGACTAGATCATGGTATCTAGCACAAACATGGAGAATTGGTTTTGTTTCTATCGAATATTGGTTTTTAAGAATCTGATCTCCTCCTCTCCCATCACCGATCTAAAAGTTGATGTCATTTTCATTAATCTTGAGGTAGGTGTATATATCCTACAATCTAACCCTTGGAAAGCCTTGTTTTCTTATGACACTTTACTTTAGTTTTGAATATAAAAATTGTTTTTAATCTTTAATGTCTACGACCATGTTTTCAAAAGGGGTGGTTATAATGGAAAATCATTTGAGACACATGATATGTTTATTAAATTTCCTCAAAGATGATTTTAAAGAGGGAAATGGTTTTTTAAGCATGGGAGAAGTGTGGTATCACTATATAAATTTTCTTATGAAATAAGGGACTGAATATGAAATGTCTTTGCCATGTAAAATGTTTGTGAAACATGATTTTATTTTATTTTAATGTAATGATGAAATAAAGCACATTGGGGAGACCTTGGGGTAAGGGGAAAAAATAAACAAAGATGATCCCTAGTGGAGTAATCTACCACTAGGGTTGGTGTCCTTGATACCATGGGTTTCAGGGGTAGCCTTTTCAAGATACTGAGGTTCCCAAAATTTAGGAACCACATATACTGGATAGTTTTCCTTTTTATGGCTTAGTGGTTTGGTCGTGTTCACCCTCATGTCACAGATTTCCATTTTTTGGATGCTTTGGGATTATATTACGTACAAGGTATTTCAATATGTTTATTTTACCACTTGATCTTGATATGGATATTGATGCTTGAAAATTGTTTTATTTATCTATTTATTCCATTGGATATGTGATATTTCATATCGAACTCTTTATTTGATTATGAAATTATTACAAAAGGAATTTCATTTTTTTGAAAAGAAAACGAAAGAATGATTTGTAAATGGAAAATGATATCTTTTGAAATATTTTGTAAATATATTTTATTAAATAACTAATGGATATATGTGGCTAGAAATTGTATAGATTCTCGGTGATATCCTATTGTGGTTAAGTGATCACACCCTACTTTTTCCTTTGGGAGTTTGTAACCTTGGTTTTATAGGATACAGGTAAAGAGAGGTGTGTCCTGTATAGGAAAACTCTCCTAGATCATGTTTCCTATCCAGTGGGTTGGTATGGTGGTGATGTGTGGTCACAAGGAGATGGACCCATGATTTGTTTCAAGTTACATGTTTTGATATCCTTTTAGTTATTCATTGAGATCTTGTTATCCAGATGTTTTATATAATCTTTTAGTTTGATTTTATGATATATAATATATTCTATTTACCTATTGTGATGATCTAATTGATTCTATCTTATTATATGTTTGTTGAGGGTGAAATCATTCCTATATCCTCTTTTTATGATACCCAGGTTCTTTTCTGCAACCCGTGGATATCAAGAACACACTACGAGCCTTTTGGTGGGCTAATTTGGGTAATTTTATGGGCTGTCCTTGGTTATTATATTACAAATTGTCATTAGATCCAAGTTTCTTTAAATATTGAACTCATTTTTATGTATCACCCTCTTATTTATGTTGGTTTTTTTAGACTAGAGATAGGACTACTGAAACACAATAGGTAGCATGGGAGTGTGCCTGGCCATCTCACTTTCATGGTAAACCTGGAGTTAACATGGGAATTCCAATGTTGTCTAGTGTTATTATTTAAGGTTTTAAACTTTTTTTACGGTTATTTTAATTTTATTTTTGATAAAGGAATCAAATTATTTTCTAAATAGTTTCCATCCTCTTTTTTTATAGTTTATAGATCCTCAAAGAAGAATAACTTAGAATGATAGAGAGGAATATGTAGATAAAGTCCCACATTCGAATCCTTAGATTGACCAATTTCTAGTGGAAACTATTTTCCAAATGATCTAGTCAATGGGACAAGTCACCAACATTGAAATAAAATGAAAAATGGACCATGCTTTGAAATTAACTAAGAGACATCCACTGATATTTCATAGTGATAAGGGTCCACAGGATATAAAAGAATGGGATAAAAGTATTGAGAGTATTTTCCACTTTATGAAAACTCTAGAAGACTCTAAGTTTGGCCTAAAAACTTATATACTTGAAGGGCCATAAAGGAAGTGGTGGGAATTTATTATGCAAGAAAAGTTTCATGAAGACCTCACCTGGACTAACTTCAATGAATCTATCAATTAATAGTTCTATCATATCATACTGAGAGTTTTGAAGGCACACAAGTTCTTTACTTTGGATTAGGGAGATAATTTTATCATAGAGTATATTAATCAGTTTTTCGAGTTGGTGCACCGGTCTCCAGAGATTTTTTTCATTGATTATCTCAAGGAACGAAGGTTTAAAATTGGTTTAAGGGTAGATATTAGGTCTATGATGATTATCATGTGTCTTACCACCTACATGGAGGTTGTGGACAAGGAATATATGGATGGGGATGACATATAAGGGAAGACAAGACTATTTGGAGCATCGAAGATAGTAAGAAGAAGCTAGATTTCACTTTATGGTCAGAAAAAGAAGTGGGATAATCAACATTGAGGGAGAAGTAAGAGTACATAATAGACATCAGGGAAGATTCAGGTGGTCTGTTACCAGTGTTGGAAAATAGGATGCCTCAAACTTTATTATAATATAGAAACTAGGGTGTGTCACACTTGTGGGAAATCAAGTCATCTTCTACATTTTTGTGAAATATAATCCAAAGTAATTAGAGTTAGATCCAAATTTAATAAGGGATATTAGTTTAGGATTGATATAATAAATGGAGTGGGATCTCAAATTCATGTTAAGGGTGATGCTCAAGTGGTGAAGAAAGGGATGAGACTGGGCATCTATATACAATATATTTTTCACCATAGGAGATAGAGGCGGGACTGACTACCATGAGAGGTATAGTGTTTATTACATATTCTATGTTTAAGGATTTTTTTTATACAGGTGAACCTCATTCCTTTATATCGTCTAATATTATTGATACATTGTGATTTCATTTAGAGATTATGCCTTTCTTGATGAATCTTTCCACTACTTTGGGAAAAAAGTTAGATCATGGATCTAAATGTCCTGAGTGTCAAGTGATGATTGTTGAATTCCAAATTATTTTGGAATTTTTAGTTCTTTATCTTGACATCATTGATCTTATATTCTATATGTATTGGATTATTATCTATAAATACTAGATCATTTTATATAATTATTGGGTATAATTTTTTTCTCGTGATGGAGTCACTCATGTCTTTCAGGGTGAGCGGGATACAAGATATGGTAGAGTAGGTCTTGTTACTCCTAGTGTTTAGATGATCTCATACTAATTTTTATATTGTTTTCTTGATATGGTTGATCCATATCTTAGTGGTCCTCTTCCCTCAATAGTGCGTGAGTATCCTGATGTTTTTCTATATGATTTCTCTAGGTTACTACCTCAAAAGGAAGGTGAATTATCTATAAAATTACTTCTGGGCATGAGACCCATTTCCATACCTTTTTACCATATAGAACCCACTAAATTTAAATAATTAAAGGTTAAGCTTTAGGATCTTGTGGTTAAGGGATTTATTCATCCTATCATTTCACATTGGGCATCACTAGTGATATTTGTAAAGAGGGAAGACGAGAGTCTTCTACTTTATGTTGATTACTGGGAACTCAACCAGGTGATAGTGAAGAACAAATATCCCTTTATTAGAATTTATGACCTTTTTATTCAGCTTAAGGGGTCTCTATGAGTTTTTAAAATTAATATGAGAATGTGGTACCATCAACTGAGGGTCTGAGAGGAAGATATTCCTAATATGGTGTTCAGGAGTAGGTATAGAAATTTTGAGTATTTTTATTCTATTTTTCATTAATAAAACCCATTAAATGTTTATGACATTGATGAATGAATCTTACATCAATTCTTGGATTCCTTCATGGTTGTTTTCATAGATAATATTCTTGTTTACTCTAGATCAGACCAGGATCATTTTGAGAATTTGAGTATCATCCTTGGAATCCTAAGAGAACATCATATATATAAAAATCTATCAAAATTTTAATTCTATATTTAAGAGGTGAAATTTATAGGTCACATGATTTATGATAAGGGCGTCTTAGTGGATCCTAAAAAGATTCAGACTATTATGTTTTAGAAGTAGCCTAGTAATATGTTTGAGATATGTAATTTCTTGGGATTATATGGTTATTATAGGCTCTTTTTTTGGGACTTATCCAAGATTTCATCCCCTATGACAAAGTTGAAACATTAGGGTGTATATTTTTTTTGAGTGATCAGTTCCAGAGACCTTTTTAGGAGTTGAATGTGATATTTAATTCATCTCTAGTATTGATTGTTCCTAAGTTGGGTGTTGGTTTTTCTATTTACTAAAACACCTTAGGCATGAGTTTGGGTTATAATATGATATAAAGGATATCATTAGTATCTTATCATAATTTATTATCTCATGAGAAGAACTATCCCACTCATGATCTTGAGTTGGTAGTAGTGATTCATGCACTTAAGACTTTTCACCACTACCTCTTCCAAGAGTAGTTTATAGTGTATTTTGACCATAAAAGTCTAAAGTATATCTTCACTTAGAGGGATATCAACTTGAGGCATATACTATGGGTGGATTACCTTCAGAATATTGATTTTTATATTTCTTATACCCCTAATAATGGGAATGTGGTTGCAGACACTTTGAGTAGAAAACTATCAACTCAGGAAGTGAAGGAATCGATGAAAGTCTGGTTCTTGATTAACTTGTTTAGTAAGATTCACTTGGATGAATGGAGATTTTACAGATAGGTATTAATATCTTGTACTATAAAACCCCCCAACTCCAGTATCCTATATCCAATGACTTCTTTATTACATCGATACAAGATATATGGGATCTCACCAAGCAGGATCAATCAGTTTAGTGATCTTGAAGAACTAGATACATATATAATTTTCATATTATATTGGAAATATAAAATACATATAATAATAAACATTCTCTCATAATTTTTATTATTCATAATATCCTTCTTCATATATTAGGGAAAGGAAAAAAATAAAGTGTGATCTTAGATACTCAGTAAGGGTTACATACAGTGGAAGCTATCATGAGTAAATAAGGCATAATTAATATGGACAGGTAAATTACTAAAAACAAATTCCATTTAAAAAATAAATTGAGCACAAAATTAATCCATGTATAATATCAATTCAGTAATATCATGGTTTTAATAAAGGAAATGAATAATTTTGGATGTCATGATCTCAAACATCATGATATTTTTACCATCATGGATTTGTTCCAAGACAGTTTAATCAATAGGTAGGTATACATCAAAAACCCATTTAATAAGGCTAACCAACTGATTTGTCTCATGAGACCTATTGATGAATCAAGGGTCTATCTATAACCATACCCCAATCATCACTTAATGTAAAATTTATTCCTTATAAATTGAATGTCCAATTTAATTTATAAACAATATTCCTTATAAAAAAATGTTGGTATTGAGTAAAGAATATGAAATATCAATATTTCCCCAGTTAATCAAATAAATTTAAAATTAAAAAACTATATATAGAAATGATATATTATTTAGGAAATAATTATATCCCTGATACAAATAATATGTATTTTTAAGATAAATTTAATATCCAATGATCACAAGAAAGTGAATATTTCAAGAGAAATTTAATAAAAATAAAATTAATAAGAGATGAAATATGACCATCAATTCATAAAAAATATAGGTTTTGTAATAAAATAATTTCCTTTAGAGAGATAAATAAAATGGAAGTGAAATATTAAAATAATATTTCATTAAATATTTTTCTTTGTAAAACCATTGAAAACTTATAGAAGAATCTAAATAGTGTAAAATCGTTATGGTGGTGAGAAAATATGTTAATGTTTCATATGTTAAAAAGAAACATTACTTTTGACTTTTTATAAAGAAAGTTGAAAATGAAACTTTAGGAAAACATTATAAATATTCCTTTAAAATAATTTAAAAAGTCAAGGATAACATAAAATATCTTAATAAATCATTTTCATAAATAAAAGGACCCTTTTAAAACAATTTTAAAAATATGGACATAGAAGAAAAATATACCAAATTAAAAGAGAAATAAGATCGAATTTGATTTTAAAAATTTATTTTCTTGATTCAAGTACCAAAGAGAGGAAAAGTTAGAAGAAAACATGGAAAATCTTTAAATATCTAGAGAATAAGAAAAATAGATAAATTTTATAAGGGATATATTATAATATTCCTTCAATGAAAATTAGAGCAATCCCAAAAAATGATATTGTAAAATAAATTATTATCTCTTAGGTAACATTCAAATTACAACCCCTTGAAATAATAAAATTGAATCAAAGATTTAATAATCATGAATAACTATATATTCATGTTAAATATATCAAAGGGGTTGTATATACCCCATATAAAAATAAATATGTTCATAATACAAAATATGTCTCAATGGAGTGGAAATTGAGATGAAATACCTTACAAAGATCATACCGTTGAATTGAGAATTAATCAATAAAGTAATTATAAGTGGAAAATTTAAATACACAAAATAAAATTGTAAATAAAACTTAGAGAAATTAAAGGTCACTTATCACATAATCTTGGCATAATATAATCAATAAAGAAGTGATATTACCCAATGAATGGAAATTGAGTTAATAAACCCATTACCTCAAGTTTGACTTGTCTCATAAGTGATTTTAACCTCCTATAAAATAAATTTATATTTATTAAACTTAAATAATATAACCATAAAAATATATATAATATCACATATGATACATTTATAACATTTCTTCACCTGTTTGTTAATAATATTTTATTATTATCATTTTTTCAGGTGTTACTGCTTTATTTTTCATGTATGCTTCGATTTAGTAGTTTAATTACTTGCATATTTATCATGGTTATATCATCTCCAAAATTTTATTCATGATATAAATTATATATATATATACAATATATATATATATATATATATATATATATTGTCCATAAAAAATAGATATGAAAAAATTAATTACACCATTCATGGAGATGATAGGTTGTACGTATGCATGAATAATGTTTTCACCTTTTGATGGATGGAAAGAAAGAAAGGTAAATAATAATCCACAATTGAAAGATGTTTTATAAATAATATATTTCTTATATATATTCATAAAATATATCCTTATTACTATCCATGTAAATCAGAAATGAACAACAAATCACATTGCTTTGTGGAGGTGGTAGTCCACATGTATGTACAAGCGACATTATCATTTTCTAATGGATAGAAAGGTAAAAAGGTAGATATTATATAATAATTAAAAAACTATATTTATTTCATAAATATAATATATTTTCATTATTTACATCTATATACAAATTCATGTAAATTGGTGATGAAAATTGAATTACATCGCTACGTGGAGACGGTAAGCCGTATATATACACAGGTGATTTAGTATATTTTTTCACGATGGAAAAGAGATGAAAAATGATTTTACCATTATAATAATAAAAAATAAGTATATTTATGATACCATAGTTATTATTTTAGTATGGGTACAACAAATTTAGATAACGTGGAAGAAGATTTTTTTTTGAAAGAGTCAGTAAAGATGATTACCTATTCTTTGATAGGATCTCTTTAGATCCATTCTTAAGGACCCTTATAATGGTATTTAAAGAATGAAAAAAATTTAATTAATTTATAGATAAGTTTAAAATAAAATTGGGTGGGGTTTGGTTGATCTATGTTGCTTAAGGTGTAAATAAAAGAGAGAAGGGGTGTCCTTTTATAAGTGAGAGGAGGGGCACTCTTGGAATTACTTAAATTATTAAATTAATATAAATTTATTTTAAAATAAAATGGACCAAAATTGATATAATCATAATATAATTTTAGTATTAGTATAAATAATATCATATAATAAAATTTTTATAAGTTTTGGTTATGTTTTTACCCTTATCTCTTAGTTTTAATCCCTGTTAACGTTTTTAATGATTAACGTGGTAACAAAGTTTTTTACTCTTTAGGGGTTAAAAAATTTACTATAAAATGACAAGTGACACATAAATAGAACATGGTTAACATTTTAAATCATATAAAATTAACATGGATGAAAATATTTTTTTTATGAATTTTAAATCATTTAATAAAATATTATTTATTATAAAACACCATTAATGTCAATTTTGAAAATACATGAAATATTATAATATTATATGTGTCTAAATCATGTAAAATGGTTCCAAAATGACATTTATTCAAATATAAGTAATAAATGATCTTAATATAGTCATATAATAATTTTTTATAGGTTTATATATCATTTTAAACCTTATATTTTGGTTTAATCCCTTGGTTAACCAATTTTATCCTTAACCGTGGTAATGCCTTTTTCAATATTAAAGGATTATAATTTTACTTATAAGGTAAAAATTTGATGATAAATGGAAAATGGATGAAATTTTAGGCCATTTATAATCATAAATTTCATCTTTTAATATTTTTATTATTTTTAAATAATTTAATATAACACATTTGACCTAAAATACTATTAATGTCATTTTAAGAACCATTCACATGATTTGAATTTGAAAGCAACATTATAGTAATGGAATTATAATATAAAACTTTAAAAAAATTTCTAATATTTTATATTTATATTAAATTTTTTCATGAAACTTTAAATCACCCAAAAAATAGCAATTTTAGAGTTTTTAAAATCATTTACTTGATTTTTCTACTACTTGCAAAAGCATTGTGTCAGTGTTGTGTAAGCATTTAAGGTAATTATTTCATCAATAAAAATTAAAAATAAATTACTGTGATAAAAAATGAATTCATATTTAAAATAATTATTTATAAACAAAAAATATTTTTTATCCCTATCACAAAATATTATAGATATTAAAATAAAAAAAGTGACATTTTTGAATTTATCTTTTACATAAATATTAAAAAGGTCAAAATCAATGTTAAATGAAAAAAGACATATTTTTAAATTTTTGATTATTATGGATGAAATATAATCATCCAATTAAATAATGGTAAGTTTTTGAATTAATTTGAATATTTATCACATTAGTTTTAACTCTAATTAACCCATTTACCCTTTATCGAGGTGATCAATTTTACCATGATTACTATTCATAATGCATAAACATAAAATGGACCTATTTAAAAAATTTGAACCTTATTATTAAAAATATAAAATCCATTTTTAAGACTCAATCTCTATAAGTATATGAAATTCATTTTCAAATAAACACACAAAACATAATGAAAAACGGTTTTTTAGAAAAAAAATGTTTTCTCAAGTATAAAAAGTTTTTATACAAAAATTCATATAAAATTAATTAAAATGAACTTAATTGGATTATTAATAATATAAATGAACTTATTTTAATTTTATAACATTTTAAAAATAATTAACTTTTTAAATTCTTGAAAAAAATGCATTTTTCAATAAAAATATGTATTTTCACTATTCATTTAAAAATCAAACTTTTTATAAAATTATCAAAAATTAGCTCTAAGATAATTTTGACATGTAGATTTAAAAAATTATATCATTTTTATCAAATATAATTTCAAAAATTTCTAGAATTTAATTATAATATATTATCACTAAATTCAATGAAAACCATTTTTGAAGAAAACATATTTTTTGAAAAATATAACGACTTTACGAAAAATTAAGTGATTATTTCCTAAGAATTAATAAATAAATATTTATTTAGTATGAATTTTATATATTTTTAATAATGTGGTTAATCCTATTCATATCTTTAAATTTAATAGTTAGGTTATAAGATTCATATTTAAATAATAATATTTCACAGTTTGTTTAAGCTCGATGGTCCATATTTTGTACGCTATCAAACATAGTATTCTTTTAAAATATCTAGATAGTACATTATACCCCCTTAAATAAATTTCACCCTTGAAATTTTATCTTTCTCATCAAAGGTTCAACATTTTTTGAAAACTCACATCGTACAGAGGGATAATAAAAACTCTTTTGAAAAAGAATGGTGAGAAGTATAAAGGTTACCTAAAATATCACATATCTGAGTTCTCAAATAAAGATAAAATTGTTGTGAAGTTAAAATATGGTAGATAGGACTAATTTCCAAAGAATAATATATAGTGATGAATAAAATAGTAATCATAAATTTAATGACCACAAAAACATAAATAAATGAAGGGTGAAAAGACTATCCATTCATTAGCAATGATGGTAAAATGACAAAATTTTTATTTCAAGATAATTTTACTAAATTTGAGGGATTATTTTACTATCAAGATATATAACATGATAAAATATACTTACTTGATTTATTTCAATTTCATAAGAAAAATTTCATACTTTGGCTGTGCTTTGATGAATTTCTACCTCATCTCTTACACCATGAAATGAATATTCAAGATGATTTTTTCATAAATGAAGCACTACAATTAACCTTTAATGGTTCTTAAGATCCATAAAATAATGAAAATTAATTCTTTATTTCTCTAAATTTTTACCAAAACCAAAATTTTTATCACAAGTTATCCATTATGGATAAATGCATTTTTCTCTAAAACCTCAACAATAGCACCCATAGTTCAAATTAATCTTTTCCATAAATAGTTAATATTAAGAATATTCCAAAATATTTATAACCAAATTAAAAATGCAAAAATTACAAATTATTTGATCGATTTTTTTTCCAAGATCAACTTTAACATTTATACCCATACAACATGAAATAGCTCATAATTTCACATACCAAATATATGAATACTTTAAACATACTAATAACCTAAATCACTATAAAAACTCAATGAAAACCTAACTAATTCCAAAATTAACTATATACTTATTCCTTAAATAAAATCACATATTATCAAATATATTCAATAAATCCAAAAATGTAGTAAAATTCATCATAAGTTACTTTTTTTATCAAATCACTAATCATTTTCAAAGTCACCAATACTATCCAATTTACTTCATCAATGTCAATAATTTATTTATCCCAAATAAAATTATTAACTTAAAATTAGGCATATATTAAGTCTTATGTTTACCTTAATAATGTTTTCTCCACAAAATATAACCTTACTACTAAATCATTTTTCTTGGTTATCTATACCATTCAATATATGATTTCAAATACTTAATGAAAAACTATTGTAGAACAATCCGTAAATGCTTCTTGATTTTTATAACTATAATATCATTAATATAACACTTTTATAACATAATTATCGAATCCTAAACATAAACAATTCAATGATTTCACTTTAATGATATAACATAGGTCCTTTCTTGGTCTAGGATTTAACCCTTGGAATAGGGAACTAAATCGGAAAATTCCAAAGTTCCCCACACATAAGAAATTGAACTATAAATGGTACTTTAGGGTGAAATTAATATCCCTCCATTGAAACATTTATTTTTCCATAGAAATTGCTTATTCTATGACCTTTATTTCCATAGAGAAAACATATCCTCCTTGGGAAATTCTCTTGGATGCTTTTTCCCATATTCTTGACATGAAGTAAAATGAAATTTATTTCCTCTATTATCATTACCAAATTAACATCCATAAAAATACATCTTTTTATTATTTTACATGTTAAGAAAATCACCAATGTTTATGTTGTTAATCACACATCATGATAGCTGATTAAGCATAATCAATATGTTTCACCTTCAAAATCCCATCTCATTTAGATTCTTAGGAGAATAATCATTTCATTTTCCATCACATTTTTTTATTAACACAATTTCTCCTGGTTCCAACCACTAACTAAAACCAAATAAAAATCATAGTGTAAACACCAATTTTGTAACCATATAATCTTGAGAAAGCACTCAAAATCATGACACCTTTTCATTCAATCCATGAAACCTTAGGTTTCACATAGGTCATATATGATCATTATTAATTCAAATCCTTCATAATTATTCATAAAGAAAATGTTAATTAATCCAGGAATATCTCATAGGAGTATCAAACTAGGTGTGTAGTAAGGGTTCATTCACTATGCACCAGAATGATGGTTGAGATATACTAAGACAACTCTTTTAGGATTATTACCCCTAGATGAATCTATACAAAAACAAAATCCACTTATATTATCAAGATAGAGATGTATTTATAGGAAAACCACATAATATCAAGACTTTAGGATTTCATCCTATACTTGGACTTATCCTCAAAGTCTGTCACAGGGTTATGTTCCTCAATCTTGTCACGACCCGTCCTAGTGGGGCCCGAGCCGCAACTCCCCAAGCCCACCTCCAATAGGCCAGAGGCTGGTGAGTAGCACTGAGTAGGCATGCTACTAACATGGGAGGCATTTCCTATAACCCTGTACACACGTACACACATCTCTAAGCCCACAAGCTGAAAAGTAAAAACTACTAAAAGGAAAATATGCATGCATACACTAAAACCCAACCAACAGAGTACGACAGGAAAGTAAAGTACAAGGAAGTAAAACCCTGGGCCAAAATTACAAGCCCACTAAAAAGAAAGCATGTAACAAAGTCCAACCTATAAGGGAAGGTACTGGAACTGCAATCTGTAGCCATAGGAACACACCTAAGCCTGCATGATCTCACTGAGCGCCGTCTGGCCCTGGTCCACCTAGAATCCTGTCAAAGGATCGCTCGTCTGCACAAGACACGACACGTGCGGGCAAAGCCCATGCAGGGGTGAGTATAACAATACCCAGTAGGACACCCCAAAACCACAAAGGAAATAAAACAAGGTAAAATACCACAAATGAAGATACAATCATCTCTACACAGTATATGTATACTGAACATATAATAAGAATATCCAGATATACTCATACACGATCGAATATCGCGAAACCACCACTAAGATCCAGCTTGAAGATTCCACTAAGAACGTAACAAGGAGAACACACTCCTAGGTTTGAGGAGAGAGAGATACGAAGTACTTGTTCTGGGAGAACACACTTCACAAGTAATTTGAGAACATGATGCTCAGATGAGGATCACTACCAAGTCATGGGGTGATTCCGACAAATCAGTCTGAGCTAATCTGCTAAGCAGAGGATCGGAGCTCGGGTAAAGTTGGTCACGTCGATACCAAGAACTCTACCTAGGGTTCCAGGGATGAATAGAGGATCTGGCTCTAAGTCTCATAGAGGGGATTCCAACAACTCTATTCAGGAGGTCCTGCTGAAGGGATCATACTCCTATATGTAGGAAATGATACCGGAAACCTTCAGAAGAAAGACCAAGGGTACAGACCCTAAGAAAAGCTAGTCCAAGTCATAGAATACAGGTGGCTCAAGCCATTTAATATAGGTTACATGGAGTGTATTATGGTTACACGCCATGTTCCTTGACCCCGGGTACTGCCCGTGTAAATAGCCCGTGTCATCTGTTCAAGATGTGCAAAACCAAACTACACGGCGTGTAGAAAAAGTACACGCAGTGTTCCTTAACCCCAGGTACTTCCCGTGTAAACTGCCCATGTAATTCGTCTTGTTAGATAGAGAGTAACTACATAGAGTGTAGAATAAACACACGCCATGTCCGAGCACCTGGGGCTCGCTCCATGTACGCTGGCCATGTGCTCGAACACGACCTCTGTCCATGTCCTTGTCACCTGCCCGTGTACCAGTACACAGGGTATCCCATGTATCTGGCCTGGTCTGGCCGGGGAGGGGTATACATGGCGTGTCCTTGGCCGTGTACCCTGCCCATGTACGTTTACTCCCAGAGTACACACCATGTAAACCTGCCGATGAACACACGTTGTGTAGCCCATACTACACAGCGTGTAGTCGGGAAATTTCCAGAAACTCCGTATTCTTCCTCGCGCTTCGACCGATCTTTCGAATCACGTTTCTCTGGTCTGTTCATCCCAATACTCCAAGGTTTGGTTCGTTTCATCATACGAACACCATAACGGGTGTTTTCGGCTCTTGAATCGGATCATAACCCTCGAACGATCCATCCGAAGAGAAACGCCCGAGAACTCATATCTCCCGATTTGCTTCGAATCGCCTGCCAAAACCGTCGTCACACCTCCGTGACATTGCTCTGGGGATGGATCTACAATCTCGGATTGTTGCGCAAACAAACGAATGCGCAATGATCTATTTCCTCCAAGAACGCATAGAACGCAATGAAGAACGGGAGGGAGAAAAACAAGAATCAAGTAAGAGGGATGAACCTCGATCGTTGTTTGTGACGATCCGGGATTGTCACCGTTAGATTAAAATCTCAACAAACAATAGATTATAAAACCTCGAGTAATGGATTTCCTGATAAAACCCCAAATCACGCCCGCCCGCAAAATGATCGATCCGCGAGCTAATCGGTTCGCAGATTAGTCTGCGTTCATCGTGGGAATCAAGAATGGGGAAAGGAAAATCAAAAGCAAAACATCCTACCTGTATTCGCGGTGTTCGTTGGCGATGATCCGGTTTCCACGTCGTCATCGCCGACAAAAATCTTTAAGAACATCGTCGCCACGTCGGGAGTTCTTCTTCAGAGATCTCTAGAGAAAATTAGAGTTAGGGGGATTATAACCCTGACCGTCCCTACGAAATCTCTATTTAAAAAAATAGAAGATTTCGTTTCAACAAAGATTTAAATAAAATATTTTAACTAAATATTTTATTATGGTTACGTCCAAAAACCAGATTTCACCACCGAACTATGCCGGCTGAAGTTAGTCCTCGCCTAAGGTAAAAACATTGTTCCAAACGTAACGGTGCCCTCAGATTTCTGATCCGAGAACCTGTTCGGGAGTTATTACACTTTTTCAGGAAAACCGCACGCGCATGTAATTGAATTATTAAATTAAATTCAAACATTTGTTCTGGGATTACCGGGCCTCGGAACCGCACGCTGTCTCAGAGCTTGGTCTTGAAAAAAATTCCCATATAATATTAAAATAAAACATGGAAAAAATCCAGGACATTACATCACACCCCCTTAGGACTTTTACATCCCCAAAAAGCCAAAACAAGGGCTACTAAAGAAGATGTGGGTATTGCACGCGAATCTGAGCCTCCCGCTCCCACGTGCTCTCCTGGAGATTCCCGTGCTACCACTGGACACGCACCAAGGTAATAGCTCGCCCACGAAGGATCTTCTCCTGCCGATCCTCGATCTCCACTGGGTACTATGAAAAGGTCGCTCCATCATCAATTTCCAGCTCGCCCCAGTTGATAACGTGCGATGGATCATGCACGTACCTCCGTAGCTGCGACACATGGAAGAAGTTGTGTACCCGATCCATCTGAGGAGGTAGAGCCAAGCGATACACCACCTCGCCAACTCTACTCAGAATCTTAAAAGGGCCAACAAACATCAGAGATAGCTTGACGCCTCGACCAAATCTCCGCAATCCCCGTCGAGGAGAGACCCGAAGGAACACATGGTCTCCTTCCTCTGTCACGACCCGTCCTTGGGGCCCGTGTCGTGACTACACCAAGCCCGCCTTCCATAGGTCAGGGGCTGGCAACTAGCACCAAAGGCATAAATCCCGATAACTGGGAATGCATTGCCTTTATAAAAGTAAACAAAACATCCCAGAGTACAAGCGGAAGTAATACACTAAGTACAAAAGAAAGTGCTGAAAAGTAAGTGGGCCAGAATACAAACCCAACTAAAAGTACAACTACAACTGAACGAAAGTACAACAGAAAAAGACAAACAGCTGGAAGAATGGAAAAAGCTCCTGGGTCGTCCTCCTCGGATCCTACCTGAAGGGTAGGTACAGATAGCGCAGCTCCTAGATCGTCCACCACGGATCCTACCTGAAGGGTAGGTACAGATAGCCTCCACAACACTCTCGCCCGTCAACCTCCTCCGAGTATCGTCTCTTCTTGAAGTCCACCTTCGGATACTGACTCGACGTGAGATCCCCCTTCGGGTACCGTCTAGCCCTGAACACTCGGCCTCTTTCAGCGCTTCCCGTCGTCTGCAACCAACACAACGAGGTGCGGGCATAGACCGTGTAGGGGTGAGTATAACGATACTTAGTAGGGACCCTGAGACCCTCAAGGTCTCACTAAATCCAACAAGGATAACCACAAAGAAGGATCTCAACAGATAACCTTTACTTAGGTATAAGCCCATACTTATACCTAAGTTATCAAGTAACCGATCTCAATCCTGATGAAACAAAAAGGTTATGAAATCAACAGATAACCACCACCCAGGTATATGCCCATACATATACCTAAGTTATCAAGTGACCCATCTCAATCATGAGGTAAACACAATGGTCATAGACTCAGCTCAAACCAGGATTTTCATTATCAAAACCGTAACTGCTGAAGAGCCCCGTCTCTGGAGTGTATAGTAATCCTGTCATGACTTCGAGGTACTGCTAACTAACCTAAGACTGCTGAGGTACTCCTCCTATTGAGTACCGCGGGTCAGCCACCCAAACACAGTAGTGCTTTCCGCCGGGGTCTTCCACCCAAACACAGTAGTGCATCCCCCCTAATAGCCTACAGAGGTACTCTCTGGACGAGTACCGCGGGTCTGCACCCAAACTCAGTAGTGCTCTGTCTGCCATGGGTCTGCACCCAAACAAAGTAGTGCTCCATCCACAGGGCTAGTCGACTCACTCCAAGTCAAGTCGGTCAAGAAGTCATCAGGTCTCAGCCAGCTACACGGTCTCCGTACTTCGTACGCTCGTCTTCGGGAGGGTCCACTCCACGAGCTACTGGTCGATACTCCAAGTATCTCAAAGTCCCACGAAGAAGTATCTCAAAGGACCGCCTCGTCATAGGGGTCTCAACGCAACAGACGGCGCATCAATCGGACGCCCGGTCTGTGAGTTATTAGCCTTTTCGTCCCAGGGGCCCGGTTGGTTTCGTGTGCGAACCAACCCGGCCATATCTCAACTGTACCCCGAACTCTCATAGGGTATACTCATAGGGACCGTTTCTCAACATGATCACCAACGCTGCTGATGGTTCTTCAAACGGACGTCCGGTCTGAAAGTTATCAGCTTTTCCATTCCAGGGGCCCGGTTGGATTTCAGGTACAATCTAACCCGTCCATACTCCAACTGTGTCCAAATCTCAGGCGAAGTATGCCAAAAGTTCCATCTCATCAAGATGAATCCAACAAAGTCGACGAAACGTCAATCGGACGTCCGGAGCTCAAGTTATAAGCGTTTCTGCTCCGAGGGCCCGGTTGGTTTCGGGTTCGAACCAACTCGGCTATACCCAAAGTTCTCCTAAACATTTAGTGTAATATACCGAAATGACCGTCTCGATCCAAGGATCGCATAGCAACTGAAAGTGAGTCGATCGGAGGTCCGTAGCCCAAGTTATGAGCTTTTGAACGAAACCTACCGAAAATAGGGGGTTCGGGCCCGGTCCGTCCCGACCCGATCCCCCCCCGGGGCGGCCCGAACCGGGTCGACCCGACCTGGGTCCGGGTCCATCCCAACAGGGCGCGGCCCGAACCGGTTGGCATGGCCCGGCCCGACCTGGGCAGCCGGCTGGCCTGGCGCTGGCGCGGCGCCCGCGTGGCCAGCGGGTGCGGGGGTTACCCCCCCCCCCCCCCCCCCCCCCGGTTGAAGAAAAACCGGTGCGGCTTAATGCCGTGCCACTCCGCCTCTAGAACGGCTAAGCCGTTCCGGTTTGGCCGCCGCCACGGCTCAGCCACGTCGGTCCTGTTCCGGCGGCGCATCGCCGCCGCCGGTCACCGGCACCGCCTTCCGCGGACCACTGGACGTGCTCCGGTGGTCCGTTTCGCCTCCCGAATTCTCCAATGGTCCTCCCGGGAACTGACCTTTACTGCGATGGATTTAAATCGCCTCTGCGGCCTGATTCTTCATCGCCCGATGATCCATACGTCAAATAAAAAAACATGGCCTCTTCGTGGTTTTTCGGCACGGCGCGACGGCGCCACGACTTTGTTCGTCCTCCACGGCGCGGTGCGATGGCGCCGTGTTTCTTCACCGTGGTTATTCCTGATTCCGCGCGGTGTCGTTGCACCGCACCGCCTTCGTTCATGCCGCAACAAAAACAACATCGAATGGGGGAGGAGGGTCGGCCGTGTTCGTGCGGTCTGACCTTCTCCCGTTATTACGATAACAGACGGCCAAAATGAAGTCGATGAACAACAAAGAATTCATGAACAAATAAATTACCCCTACGGTTTTCCCCGCAATCAAGAATTCCCAACCCGCAAACATATTCTTTCGCGGTTCAACTTAATATTTAGTTTTTCCGCATTCTTTGTTTTAGAAGGGAATAAACATGGGTTCATTAACATTCACAAATTAATTCCCCACCTCAAAGGAAGTTTGCGGAAGCTAGCGTCGCGGGGGGTGGTTTCGATGATGGTGTTAGCGTGCATCCAAGAAGGGAACGACGTCTCACACCAGCTGCGGAGAGTAGAAGGAATGACACATCGTTGATGAGTTTCCACGTCGGTGCCTCCTCCTTTGTCATGGAGGAAGAAGAGGTCCGAAGCTATCGGGTCGCCGAGTCGATGATCCTTGACGAAGTGTTGTCGTTCTTCGTTGGGGATGAAGACGTTCTTCGCCGGAGAAGATGAAGTTCTTCAAGAGACTTAGAGCTCTCTCCTCCAATCCTCAACACAACCAATCTAACCCCCAAAAATAAAATAAGCCATTATTATTTTATTAAGTCATTCTATGAGTTCAAAATTCAAAAACTTAATTCCATTAATTGGATTAGCGTGTTGGCATGATTAAAGTGAGGAGAGGGAAAGTCACCCAATTAATGGGAAGTTTAAAGGTTAATATGAGTTACACATCTTAAGTGGGGGGGGGGTTAGAGGAGTTAGGGAAGGTGAGGTGTTGGGATCGTGTGGGCCCCACCCCACCTTTATTCTCTTAAGGGTAGTTAACAACAAGTAGGTCCCACCTAACTTCCACACATAGGTTAACAACTTAGAATATGAAATAAAATTGTAACACAATTTTATTACTTCACATTTAACTCCCCTTTTTTTAACAACTCCTCCCAACCTAACGCACCTTTGGAAAAAGTCATCTTAAGCAATTACCAGTGCTACGGTTTCATCGGTGCCCTCAGATTTTGATTCCGAGCACCGGTTCAAAAGATAGAAAAACCCGCTCATTCATTCACTGAACGTACCCGAGCTAAACTTCGGAAATTGATTCCGGGCACACCGGACCTCGGAATCAGGCGCCGTCAGAAACTACATTCCTGTAAAATCCCAAAGAAATTAAGAAAAAAAATTTCCTTGAAATTTCTGGGTCTTTACATTACTCCCACCTCAGGGCTTTACATCCCTGTAAATATTTAACACAAACTAGGGATACAAAAGCGGTACTGAGCATGCATCTGAGCATTCCGCTCCCATGTGCTCAGCTAGAGGTTCCTGTGTTGCCTATGAAAGCACACAAGAGGAATTGACTGTCCTTGTAGGACCCACTCCTATCGATCCTCAACTTTTACTGGAACCCCGCGAAAGTCACCCCATCACCAACATCCATCTCCTCATGGTCGATGATATGTGAAGGGCCGTGCTCGTATCTCCTCAGCCGAGATACATGGAAGTCATCGTGCACCTGGTGCAACTGAGGTGGATGGGTCAAATGATAAGCCACCTCACCTACCCTGCTGAGGACCTGAAAAGGTCTGCTGAACCTCAGAGATAACTTGCTGCCTTGGCCATATCTCTGTAAACCTCGTCGAGGTGAGACCCGTATAAGGACATGATCGTCATCCTCAAACTCTAGAGGTTTCCAATTCCTGTTTAGAACTGAAACTCAAAACTCCTGATGCCACGATGGTAAGGTTTAACGACTCATGAGTGATCATCCGCACCCTCCTATGCATGATTCCATCCTGTGCTGCCATGGTTTTCCTTTTTGCCGACCAAGGAAAACCCCATCCCAACGTTGTAGATAAACCACAACCTTTTTGCCTAATACAGTCAATCTGAGCATGAACTGTGAATCCAATCCATACCGAGACCAACGTCGTAAGGCCTCGACGCTGCCACCAAGAGATTCCAACCAAAACTCTCGCCTCTTGGGTCAGACCACACTGTCGGCGTAAGTGTAATTATCAAGTCTCCTCCCAAGGTATCTCCAGACTTGAGGGTCAAGTAAATGGCTTAACCAGAAACTCTAGGCCTGGGACAAGATTCGTTGAAGGAAGGAATGATTCGTGGAAGAGAGTAGCTGCATGCGGTCAACGTATGTTACTACGACAGCTTGTAGTGGACACATACTATCCCTCAAATCATTCTTAGAGCCATTGGGTCACACTCCTTGACCGCATGCAGCTACTCTCTTCCCCTGCCCTCCAACTCCCTGAGCCTGGAGGGAACAACAAAGGCGGGTGGTTGTAACATGTTGATATGTACACCACCTCATGCTGCTCTCCTATCTCTTCCTCCACGTTTACTACTCTGCAGATTTATCTGTCCTTAACATTTCCTCTTTTTGAAACATTCGCACGCCCAAGTCTCTGAGACTGGCACCAGTTCGCTGCATTCCAACTTCTAACATTCTCTAGCTGTATTCGTTCATCCAAAGAACATTCAACCACAAGGTTCTCTCTAGCACCCTAACATGAGTAGGAATGCATATAGGAAAGAGTGATGGCTCATATATCCTTAAACACACCACATTCATAGGTCCGAGCTCTATAACACTGATCGAATCGTATTCATCGAGTACCCTGAATGTTCGGTATGCCTCGATGAATACTCAGCTACCGACTTGTCATCCTGCCGAAGCTGTATAAGCTCTAGAAAACTTTCAGCCACCTACTCAAGCCAGTCCTCAGCCGCCTGTGAGTCAGGCTCGCCTCGAAACTTGAGGGTATCTGATGTTGGAACACATGTAAGGCAGTAATCCTACATGTTTCACCTACCGATACCGCCGATTGTAACTGCAGACCAATAGGTAGTGATGTATAGATGACACACTACCCGAAGGCACTATCTCAGGAATCGGTCCATGTACCAAATACTCATTGCTATGTGGACCATCCTCATGGCCACTCACTGGAAAACACTAGTAGCCAAGTCCACCATCCACTCTACTGATGTCTCAGCTAGGTAGAAAACTCTAGCAATCGCCTCCAGCCAGTGCTCTGCTATCTGGGAATCTGCCTCGCATCGTAACCTCGGAGGCCGCCGCTGCTGGAACTCATGCAATGCGCTCCGCCAGCATGCACAGTTCGCTAGTAAGGCTGGTGGCATCTGCTTCCCAACAGGTGGTGGTGCTGTTGGTACACCACCCGAGGGTGCCAACATAGTAAAAAGGGTCCCGCACCAGAGCCTCGCCGCTCGGTGGGCCGTCATCGAGCACTCTCTCGGAACTCCAACTGGCTGTATGTGTGGAGAAATCCTAAACAGATGTGACACAGTCAACGATTTATACCTGGTGAGATGACCTGGTTTGAGCTGACTTTAAAAATCTTGGAAACACACACGCAATCAGTGTTTTTCGTGCACAAAGTCAGAAATCAGTAGTCAGGGTCCTGGTGTACGGATACGTCGGCCGCCACACCAACACTGGACTCCCTAAACTAAAGACCACACTCGGTACCCTTAACACTATTGCTTCACAGAAAGGGAATATCAGAGTTATAAGTTCTGCGGTAGAACCAACTCCTCTGATACCAATTTGTCACGACCCATCCTCGGGGCCCGTGTCATGACTACCCCAAGCCCGCCTTCCATAGGCCAGGGGCTGGCGACTAGCACCAAAGGCGTAAATCCCGATAACTGGGAAGGCATTGCCTTTATAAAAGTAAACAAAACATCCTAGAGTACAAGCGAAAGTAATACACTAAGTACAAAAGAAAGTGCTGAAAAGTAAGTGGGCCAGAATACAAACCCAACTGAAAGTACAACTACAACTGAACTAAAGTACAACAGAAAAAGACAAATAGCTAGAAGAATGGAAGTAGCTCCTAGGTCATCCTCCTCAGATCCTACCTGAAGGGTAGGTACAGATAGCACTACTCCTAGATCGTCCACCATGGATCCTACCTGAAGGGTAGGTACAGATAGCCTCCACAACTCTCTCACCCGTCAACCTCCTCTGAGTATCGTCTCTTCTTGAAGTCCACCTTCGGATACTGACTCGATGTGAGATCCACCTCCGGGTATCGTCTAGCCCTCGAACACTCGGCCTCTGTCAGCGCTGCCCGTCATCTGCAACCAACACAACGAGGTGCGGTCATAGCCCGTGCAGGGGTGAGTATAACGATACTGAGTAGGGACCCCGAGACCCTCAAGGTCTCACTAAATCCAACAAGGATAACCACAAAGAAGGATCTCAACAGATAACCTTTACTTAGGTATTAGCCCATACTTATACCTAAGTTATCAAGTAACCCATCTCAATCATGAGGAAACACAAAGGTAATTTAATCAACGGATAACCACCACCCAGGTATATGCCCATACATATACCTAAGTTATCAAGTGACCCATATCAATCATGAGGTAAACACAAAGGTCATAGACTCATCTCAAACCAGGATTTTCATTATCGAAACTGTAACTGCTGAAGAGTCCCATCTTTGGAGTGTATAGTGATCCTGTCACGACTCCGAGGTACTTCTCACTAACCTAAGACTACTGAGGTACTCCTGTCGAGTACCACTAGTCAGCCACCCAAACACAGTAGTTATTCCCGCTGGGGTCTTCCACCCAAACACAGTAGTGCATCCCCCCTAATAGCCTGCAGAGGTACTCTCCGGACGAGTACCGCGGGTCTGCACCCAAACTCAGTAGTGCTCCGTCCTCCATGGGTCTGCACCCAAACAAAGTAGTTCTCCGTCCACTGGGCTAGTCGACTCACTCCAAGTCGAGTCGGTCAAGCAGTCGTCAGGTCTCAGCCGGCTACACGGTCTCCGTACTCCGTACGCTCGTCTCCATGAGGGTACGCTCCATGAGCTACCGGTCAATACTCCAAGTATCTCAAAGTCCCACAAATAAGTATCTCAAAGGACTTCCTCATCATAGGGGTCTCAACACAACAGACAACGCGTCAATCGGACGCCCGGTCTGTGAGTTATTAGCCTTTTCGTCCCTGGGGACCAGTTGGTTTCGTGTGCGAACCAACCTGGCCGTATCTCAACTGTACCCCAAACTCTCATAGGTTATACTCATAGGTACCGTTTCTCAACGCGATCACCAACGCTGCTGACGGTTCGTCAAACAGACGTCCGGTCTAAAAGTTATCAGCTTTTCCGTTCTAGGGGCCCGGTTGGATTTCGGGTACAATCCAACCCGGCCATACTCCAACTGCATCCAAATCTCAGTAGAAGTATGCTAAAAGTTCTGTCTCATCAAGAGGAATCCAACAAAGTTGAAGACACATCAATCAGACGTCCGGAGCTCAAGTTATAAGTGTTTCCGCTCCGAGGGCCCGGTTGGTTTCGGGTTCGAACCAACTCGGCCATACCCAAAGTTCTCCTAAACCTTAAGTGTAATATATCTAAATGACCGTCTCGATCCAAGGATCACATCTCAACTGACGGTGCATCGATCGGAGGTCCGTAGCCCAAGTTATGAGCTTTTGAACGAAACCTGCCGAAAATAGGGGGTTCGGGCCGGGTCCGTCCCGGCCCGATTCCCCCCCCCCCCTGGGGTCAGCCCGAACCGGGTCCGGGTCTGGCCCAACAGGGCACGGCCCGACCCGGCCTGGGCAGCCGGCTGGCCTAGTGCTAGGGCGGTGCCCGCGTGGCCAGCGGGTGCGGGGGTTACGCCCCTCCCCCCGGTTGTAGAAAAACCGGCGCGGCTTAATGCCACGCCGCTCCGCCTCCAGAACGGCTAAGCCGTTCTGGTTTGGCTGACACTGCAGCTCAGCCGCGACGGTCCTGTTCTGGCGGCACGCCTCCATGCCAAGGGGGCTCGCTGCCACCTTCCGTGGGCCACCGGACGCGCTCCGGTGGTCCATTTTCCTCCCAACTTCTCCAATGGTCCTCCCGAGACCCGACCTTTACTGCGATGGCTTTAAATTGCCTCTACGGCCTGATTCATCATCTCCTGACGATCCGTACGTCAAATAAAAAAATGCGGCCTCTTCGTGGTTTTTCGGCGTGGGGCGACGGCGCCACGTCTTTGTTCGACCTCCACGGCGCGGCGCGACGACGCCACGTTTCTTCGCCGTGTTTCTTCCTGATTCCGCACGGTGTCGTTGCACCATGCCGCCTTCGTTCGTGCTGAAAAAAAACAACATAGAAGGGGGGAGGAAGGTTAGCCATGTTCATGCGGTCCAACCTTCTCCCGTTATTACGATAACAGGCGGCCAAAAAGAAGTCGATGAATGACAAATAATTCACGAACAAATAAATTACCCCTACGGTTTTCCCCGCAATCAAGAATTCCCAACCCGCAAACATATTCTTTCGCAGTTCAACTTAATATTTAGTTGATCCGCGTCCTTTGTTTTAGAAGGGAATAAACATGGGTTCATTAACATACACAAATTAATTCCCTACCTCAAAGGAATTTTGCGGAAGCTAGCGTCGCGGGGGGTGGTTTTGATGATGGCGTTGGCATGCATACAAGAAGGGAACGACGTCTCACACCAACTGCAGAGAGGAGAAGGAACGACACGTCATTGGCGAGTTTCCACGTCAGTTCCTCCTCCTTTGTCGTGGAGGAAGAAGAGGTCCGAAGATACCAGGTCACCGAGTCGATGATCCTTGAGGAAGTGTTGTCGTTCTTCGTTGAGGATGAAGACGTTATTCGCCGGAGAAGATGAAGTTCTTCAAGAGACTTAGAGCTCTCTCCTCCAATCCTCAACACAACCAATCTAACCCCCAAAAATAAAATAATCTATTCTTATTTTATTAAGTCATTCTATGAGTTCAAAATTCAAAAACTTAATTCCATTAATTGGATTAGTGTGTTGGCATGATTGAAGTGAGGAGAGGGAAAGTCACCCAATTAATGGGAAGTTTAAAGGTTAAGATGAGTTACACATCTTAAGTGGGAAGGGTTTAGAGGAGTTAGGGAAGGTGAGGGGTTGGGATCGTGTGGGCCCCACCCCACCTTTATTCTCTCAAGGGTAGTTAACAACAAGTAGGTCCCACCCAACTTCCACACATAGGTTAACAACTTAGAATATGAAATAAAATTGTAACACAATTTTATTACTTCACATTTAACTCCCCCTTTTTTTTAACAACTCCACCCGAGCTAACACAGCTTCAGAAAAAGTCCTTTTAAGAAATTACCAGCGCTGCGGTTTCATTGGTGCCCTCAGATTTCGATTCCGAGCACCGGTTCAAAAGATAGAAAAACCCGCTCGTTCGTTCTCTGAACGTACCCGATCTAAAATTAGGAAATTGATTCCGGGCACACCGGACCTCAGAATCAGGTGCCGTCAGAAACTGCGTTCTTGTAAAATCTCAAAGAAATTAATAAAAAAAATTTACCTTGAAATTTATGGGTATTTAAATCCTCAAACTCCAAGGGACTCCGCCTCCTATCGGCATAAGACTTTTGCCGACTCTGTGCAGTCTTCATCCAATCCTGGATGACCTGCACCTTCTCTGTAGTAGCTCTCACCATCTCTAGGCCCATGAGTGCTGACTCTCCTGGGTCAGTCCAGCAAAGTGGTGACCTGCAAGGTCACCCGTACAGATCCTTTAATGGTTCCACACCAATAGTGGAATGATAACTGTTGTTGTAAGCAAATTCCACCAATGGTAGGTGATCCTCCCAGCTACAACTGAAGTCAAGTATGAAATCTCAAAGCATATCCTCTAGAACATGGATGGTCTGCTCCGTCTGACCATTAGTATGAGGATGAAACGCTGTGCTCAAGCGTAACTGAGTCCCAAAAGCTTCCTGAAATCCATTCCAAAATTGGGATGTGAAACGAGCATCACGATCTAAGACGATCGTGGATGGAACTCCATGAAGTCGAACTATCTCCTGCACATAGAGGTGTCCCAAGCTCTCTACCGAACTCTGCTCCCATATGGCTAGGAAGTGGGCTGACTTGGTGAGTCGATCGACGATCACCTAGATGGCATCGTTCCCCCTGGACATACGTGGTAAACCCGTCACGAAGTCCATGGATATCCCATCCCACTTCCACTCTGGCACCTCAAGGGGATGAGTCAAACCTGCTAGAACCTGGTGCTCAGCCTTTACTTGCTGACAAGTAAGGCATGAAGAAACAAACTCTGCCACACTCTTCTTCATTCCTAGCCACCATAACTAACATCGGAGGTCCTGATACATCTTTTCCACACCTGGATTCTTCGCCAAAGGAGACATATGGAACTACCTTAAAACCTCCTCTCGTAATGTCACTGGTACTATTGTATGCCCTCTGAAAAGAACAAAGTGCTCCCCACCTTCTGAATATCCATCAACAGCAATGCCTGTGGATACCTGAGCACGTAGAGTCTCACAGCTAGCATCCTCGAGTTGTGCTTCCCTGACTCACTGTAAGAGTGGAGGGGTAACAACCATCGACTGAAGGTAAGCTCCCTCATATCTATCCACAAAGGATAACTGTAAAGAGGCCAAATTCCCCATCGCCTCATCTAGCAACTACGAACTGGATTTTCTGCTAAGAGCGTCTGCCACAACGTTCCCCTTACCAGCTGTGTAAATGATCTCAAAGTCGTAATCCTGGAGGAACTCAAGCCATCGTATTTGTCTCAAATTAATATCCTTTTGGGAAAATATATATTTGAGACTCTTTTGATCAGAGTAGATGGTAAACCACTCGCCCATCAGGTAGTGCCGCCACATCTTCAATGCGAAGACTACCGCTTCCAACTCAAGACCATGGGTCGCGTAGTTCTACTCGTGTGGCCTCAACTGACGTGAGCCATAGGAAATCACCGCTTGCCTATGCATGAGGACACAACCAATCCTGGTTCCTGATGCGTCGCAGAACACTACGTACTCGACACCCTCCTCCGGTAATCTCAAGATCAGGGTGCTCGTCAAACTCTGTCTCAACTGCTGGAAAGCCTGCTGGCATATCTCGGTTCACACGAAAGGTTGTCCCTTTTGGGTAAAAGATGTCATGGGTGCTGAAATCATGGAGAAATCAAGGATGAATCTCTGATAGTAGCCCGCCAACCCAAGGAAACTCCGCACCTCTGTCACGCTCCAAGGTGGCTCCCATGCTAGCACTTCCTCCACCTTGGCTGGGTCCACTGCTACACCATCTGCTGAGATAACGTGTCCCAGAAAGTGGACCTCCTGTAACCCGAACTGACACTTCGAGAGTTTCCCATACAACTGGTGCTCTCGGAGTGTGTCTAGAACTATCCTTGGGTGTCTCACGTGCTCCTCCTCGGACACAAAGTACACAAGGATATCGTCGATGAAGACCACTAAAAACCAGTCTAGATAGTGCTGAAAGATCCGGTTCATGAGTCCCATGAACACTGCCGGGGAGTTTGTCACGCCGAAGGGCATTACCAAGTACTCATAGTGACCGTAGCGACATCATAAACCTGTCTTTGGTATATCCTCATCCCGTATTCGCAACTGGTGATATCCTGATCATAGATCAACCTTAGAGAACCATCGTGACCCTCTCAACTGGTCAAAGAGGTCATCGATCCTCGGTAGTGGATACCGGTTCTTCACGATCACCTGATCCAAGCGCCGGTAATCCACACATAGCCTCAAGCTCCCGTCTGCCTTCTTGGAAAACAGCACTGGGGCCGCCCAGGGTGAAACTCTGGGTCTCACAAATCCCTTCTTCTATAAGTCGTCTAGCTGCACCCTCAGCTCACAAAGCTCTGCAGGAGCCATCCGATATGCTGATGCTGATATCGGTGTCATCCCGGGTTGCAACTCAATGCATAAATCTATCTCCCGACGGGGAGGTATCCCGGGGACATCCTTCAGAAAGACGTCCTCGTACTCAGCCACTACTGCTGGAAACTAGAAACTTGTAACATCGGCTGTGCCAAGGGCTAGGCTAGCCAAATGATGTGAAATCGGTTGTGCCCTCCTATGAACGAGTCCATCCTGTGCTGCCTGGGTCTCTCTTTCACCGACAAAAGAGAACCTCGTTCCATCACTGCGGACACACCGCACCCTTCGCCTAAAACAGTCAATCTGGGCATGAACTGTGGATAGCCAATCCATACCAAGAATGACATCGTAAGGCCTCGATGCTACCACCAAGAGGTTTCAACCGAAACTCTCGCCTCCAAGGGCCAAGTCACACTGTCTACAGAGGTGTGTGATCTATGAATCTTCCCCAGTCCATGTTTCTAAGTGTAAGGGTCAAGTCAACGGATCAACTGGAATCTCAAGGTCTCGAACAAGATAAGCATCCAGAAAGGAATGACTAGCACCTGTGTCTATCAGTATGACAACCAAAGCAGAAAAGATAGAGATAGTACCTCTAATCATTCCGGGAGTACCTAGGTCATAAGCCTCTGCCGCCTACAGCTATCCCTGCCTCTGTCCCCCAGCTCCCTGAGCCTGGGGTGGACCTCCTAGGGGTGGTGGTGGTAAAAGGTCAAAACGCCGACCACCTCCAGCTGCTCTCCCAGCTCCCCTACCATGTCCGCCGCCCCGCGGATCTATCTGCTCCACACGTTTCCTCTGCCTCAGTGGTCCATCCACTTCTCCCGTTTTAGTAGTACGGTGGGTCGGACAATCTCAAGCGAGATGTCCCCTACCATCACATGAGTAGCATCGCCTCTCCCGTGGTTGGCTGGATGTGCCCTGAGAACCCTTTATGGCAGATCCCCTTTCCTGGGATCTCCTATGGAAACGTCTCCCACGCCTGGGTCCCTGATGTCGGCTCCCTGCTGCCGAGGTCTCTGCTCTAGCTCGCCCACTACTGACAACTGACGGCTATCTCTGCTCTGCCAAGAAGCTCTCGACCACCAAATCCCGCTCGAGCACCCCCATATAAGTAGGAATTCTCATAGGGATGATGCTAGCTCGGATATCTCTACGCAATCCCCGTTCAAAAGTCCGAGCTCTGAAGTACTGATCTTTGACCATATCCATCGAGTACCGCGAGAGGTCGGTAAACCTCGACGAATAGTCAGCCACCGTCATGGTTCTCTACTGGAGCTGAAGAATCTCCTGTACGCATACTGCTCTCAGGGTAACCGGTGAAAACTCCTCTCTGAAGAGATGATCAAACTTCGACCATGCAAGTGTCGCCTCTTCGTGAGTTTGGACAACTAAACTCCACCATCGTCCTGCCGAGCCCTGTAGAAGGCTCGCTGCTAGGATCACCATCTGGTCTGCTGGTGTCTTGACCAAATGGAAGACTTTGGCCACTGCCTCAAGCTAGTCCTCTACTGCCTGAGGGTTATGCTCTCCTCGAAACCTGAGGGGTCTCTGTCTCTGAAACTCGTGGAGTGTACTCAGCCTGCGCTCCTCCTCCACTGGTACAGCAGGCACTAAACATTTCTCCACGGGTGGTTGGATAACTGGCACACCACCTAATAGTAAAACTGGGGGATCTGGTCCCTGTATCGAGGCTTCATCACTGAGGGGGTCATCCTCGTGATCGAGCTGCTAGATCCTAGTGGGTGCGCATCGCGGAGGCATCCTGTTAAAGAAATAAGATGTATCTCAGCCAGTGAGTATATCTGGAGAGCTGACTCAAAAAGGACATGGAAACCACAACCCATTCCTATATGTTGCATGTACCATTATTTTTCCCATGATACTAGTGTTCTCATGTTCTGAGTCGAAAAGAAAGTTATTAGAGTCCTGGTGTATGGATACGTCAGCCGCCCGCACTAACACTGGGGTCCCTGGCCTGAAAGTCGAACTCGAAACACTTAACACTGTTTCCCCAAACCAACTCACAGACTCTTGGTCCTAAGGTAGAACCGACCACCTCTGATACCACTCTTTCATGATCCATCCTAGTGGGGCCCGAGCCGCAACTCCCCAAGCCCACCTCCAATAGGCCAGGGGCTGGTGACTAGCACCGAGTAGACATGCTACTAACATGGAAGACATTTCCTATAACCCTATACACACGCACACACATCTCCAAGCCCACAAGCTGAAAAGTAAAAACTACTAAAAGGAAAATATACATGCATACACTAAAACCCAACCAACAGATTACGACAGGAAAGTAAAGTACAAGAAAGTAAAACCCTGGGCCAAAAGTACAAGCCCACCAAAAAGAAAGTCTGTAACAAATTCCAACCTGTAAGGGAAGGTATTGGAACTACAATCTGTAGCTGTAGGAACACACCTCAGCCTACCTAATCTCACTGAGTACCGTCCGACCCTGGTCCACCTAGAATCCTATCAAAGGCTCGCTCGTCTGCACAAGACACGACACGTGTGGGCAAAGCCCGTGTAGGGGTGAGTATAACAATACCCAGTAGGACACCCCAAAACCAAAAAGGAAATACAACAAGGGAAAATACCACAAAGGAAGATACAATCAGCTCTACACAGTATATGTCTGCTGAAAATATAACAAGAATATCCAGATATACTCATACACGATTGACTATCACGAAACCACCACTAAGATCCAGCTCGAAGATTCCACTAAGCACGTAATAAGGAGAACACACTCCTAGGTCTGAGGAGAGAGAGATACGAAGTACTCGTTCCGGTAGAACACACTCCACAAGTACTTTGAGAACATGATGCTCAGATAAGGATCACAGCCAAGTCATGGGGTGATTCCGACAACTCAGTCTGAGCTAATCCGCTAAGCAGAGGATCAGCACCCGGGTAAAGTTGGTCACGTCGATACCAAGAACTCTACCTAGGGTTCTAGGGATGAATATAGGATTCGACTCGAAGTCTTACAGAGGGTATTACAACAAATCTATTCAGGAGGTCCTGCTGAAGGGATCATACTCCTGTATATAGGAAATGATACCGGAAACCTTCAGAAGAAAGAACAAGGGTACGGACCCTAAGAAAATCTAGTCCAAGTCACAGAAGACAAGTGGCTCAAGCTGTTTAAGATAGGTTACACGGAGTGTAGTATGGTTACACACCGTGTTCTTTAACCCCGGGTACTACCCGTGTAAATGGCCCATGTCATCCGTTCAAGCTGTGTAAAACCAAACTACACGGCCTGGAGAAAAAGTACATGCCGTGTTCCGTGACCCCAGGTACTGGCCGTGTAAACTGCCCGTGTCATTCGGATTTTTGGATAGAGATTAGCTACACGGCGTGTAGAAGAAACACACACCGTGTCCAAGCACCTGGGGCTCGTTCCGTGTACGCTGGCCTTGTGCTCATACACAGCCTCTGTCCGTGTCCGTGTCGCCTGCCCGTGTACCAGTACACGGGGTATCCCATGTATCTGGCCGGGTCTGGCCAGGGAGGGGTATACACGACATGTCCTTGGCCGTGTACCCTTCCCGTGTCCATGTACTCCCGGAGTACACACCATTTAAACCTTCCGACGAACACACATCGTGTAGCCCATACTACACGGCGTGTAGTCGGGAAATTTCCAGAAACGCCGTCTTCTTCCTCACACTTCAGCCGATCTTTTGGATTGCGTTTCTCTGGTCCGTTCATCCCGATAATCTAAGGGTTGGTTCATTTCATCATATGAACACTGTAACGGGTGTTTTCAGCTCTTGAATCAGATCATAAACCTCGAACGATCCATCTGAAAAAAACGACCGAGAACTCGTATCTCCTGATCCACTCCGAATCACCTGCTAAAACCGTCGTCGCACCTCCGTGACATTGCTCTGGGGTTGGATCTACAATATCGGATCGTTGTGCCAAAAAAAGAATGCGCAATGATCGATTTCCTCCAAGAACATGTAGAACACAACAAAGAACGCAAGAGAGAAAAACAAGAATTAAGTAAGAGGGACGAACCTCGATCGTTGTTCGTGAAGATCCAGGTTCATCACCGTTAGATCAGAATCTCAACAAACAACAGATTATAAAACCTCGAGTAATTGATTTCCCGATAAAACCCCAAATCATGCACGCCCACAAAACGATCAATTTGCGGGCTAATCAGTTCACAGATTAGTCCGCGTTCGTCGTGGCAATCAAGAACGGGGAAAGGAAAATCAAAATAAAAAAATCCTACCTAGATCCACTGCGTTCGTTGGTGATGATCCGGTTGCTGCGTCATCGTCGCCGTGTCGAGAGGTCTTCTCCAGATCTCTCCAGAGAAAATCAGAGTTAAAAGGATTGTAACCCTAACCCTCCCTATGAAATCTCTATTTAAAAAATAAAAGATTTCATTTCAACAAGGATTTAAATAAAATATTTTAACTAAATATTTTATTACGGTTACGTCCAAAAACTAGATTTCACCACCGACCTACGCTGGCCGAAGTTAGGCCTCGCCTAAGGTAAAAACGCTGTTCCGAACACAACGGTGCCCTCAGATTTCTGATCTGAGCACCCGTTCGGGAGTTATTCCATTTTTTAGGAAAACCACATGCACGCATAATTGAATTATTAAATTAAATTCAAACATTTGTTCTGCGCTTACCGGGCCTTGGAACTGCACGCCGTCTCAGAGCCTGGTCTCGAAAAAAATTCCCATATAATATTAAAATAAAACATGGAAAAAATCTGGGACATTACGAATCTATCTAGTTCTCAAGGTTTCTACAAAAATTTATTTGATACCAACTATTAAAACTCCAACTCTATAAGCCTAAAGCTGATATCTTCTTTATTACACTGGTACACGATACAAGAGATCTCATCATGAAGGATCGATTAGATTAGTAGTCTTGAAGAACCAAAAACTTACATGATTTCTATATTATATTAGAGTTATAAAATAAATAGCATAAGAAACATTCTTAAATCATTGATATTATTCATAATATTCTTATTCATAACCAGGATAATGGAAGAAAATAAAGTATGAGATCATATTCTCAGTAAGGGTTACATACAATAGATGATATCATGAATAAATAAGGAATAATCAATGCCAAAAGGAAAATAATTGAAATCAAATTCCATTTAATCAATAGCTTGATCATTAAATACACCCATGGATAATATCAATGCAGTAATCTAACCGATAATAATAACTTAATTCTCAATGAATGAAATTATTATTGTTGGATTTCATAATCTTATACATCATGATATCTTTACCATCAAGGACTTCTGCAAAGACAGTTTAATCGATGGGTAGGTATAAACCAAAAACCCATTTAATAAGGCTAGAAGACTAATTTATCTCATAATATATGTAGATACATCGCAGGGATATCTATAATGGGTCCCAAAAGTTACTTCATATCCAATGAATTCCTCATATATTTAATGATAAATTTAATTAATAAATAAAATCTTTATTAAAAAATGTCCGTATTGAGTAAAGAATACAAAATCAATATTTCACAATCAATCAAATTACATTAAAAGTAAAAAACCATATGTAAAAATGGTATATGGTTTAGGTAATAATAATATCCATGATACAAAATAATATATATATTTAATATAAATTTAATGTTTAAAGATCACAAGAAAGTTAATGTTTCAAGATATTGTTAGTGACTACAAAATTAATAAGAGATAAAAGATCACCATCAATTCATTAGAAATATAAGTTTTGTAATAAAACCATTTCCTTTATAGAGATAAAGAAAATATAATATAAATATTAAAATAATATTTCAATAAATATTTTTCATTATAAAACAATTCATAACTTGTAGAATAATCTAAATAGTGTAAAAAATTTGTGGTGGTAGGAAAATCCATTAACTCCATAGACATAAAAAAACATTCCTTTTAACTTTTTATAATAAAAATTGAAAATGATCCTTTCATAAAAAATTATGAAGATTAATTTTAAACATTTTAAAAAGTTGAGGATAACTAAAAATTTATTAATAAATCATTTGAGTAAATAAAAAGGACTTTTGAAAAATAATTTTAAAAAATATATACATAGAAGAAAAATATACCCGATTAAAAGAGAAAAAAGATAGGATATTATTTTAAACATTTATCTTCTTAATTCAAGTTAAAAAGAGGGGAAAATTTATAATAAAACATGGAAAATATTTATATATCTAGAGGATAATAAAAATAGTTGGATTTTATAAATGTTATATTGTAATACTCCTTCAATGAAAATAAGAGTAATCCAAAAAAAGTGATTGTAAAATAAATTCTTACCTCTTTGGTGACTTTCAAATTGTAACCCCTTGAAATAATAATCTTGAATTGAAAATTTAATCACAATAAATCATTATATATTAATATTAAATACATAAAAGGGTAATTTTATACACCACATAAAAATGAGTAGGTGTATAATACCAAATATGTCTCAATATAGTGAAAATTAAGACGATATTGCTTACAATGATCATACCATTGAAGTGAGAATTAATCAATGAAGTAATTATGTGTGAAAAATGTAAATGCAAAAAATAAAAATGTAAATACAACATATATCAATTAAAGGTTACTTATCACATAATCTTGGCACAACATAACCAATGAATAAGTGATATAACCCAATTAATGTAAATTGAGTTAAGAAATCCCTTACCTCAAGTTTGAATTACCTCATAAGTGATTTTAAAGTCCTATATAATAAATTTATATTTACTATAATTAAATAAAATAAGAATAAATATATATATAATATCATATATTATCCATTTATAACATTTTATCACCTATTTTTTAACAATATTTTATTGTTATCATTATTTCAGTTGTTAACTGCTTTATTTTTCATATATGTTTTGATTCAGTAGTTTTAGTCCTTGCATATTTATCATGGTTCCATCATACATAAAATTTTATTTATGATATAAATATCACATATATCTAATATATAAATATTTATATTCATCCATAAAACATAGATATAAAAAAATTAATTACACTATTTATGGAGATGGTAGACCGTACGTACACATGAACAACATTTTCAATTTTTGATAGATGGAAAGAAAGAAAGGTAAATAAAAATTAACCTTTACAGAATCATTTTTATATCATATAAATATTATTTATTCATTAAATATATCATCATTATGATTCATATAAATTTTAAATGAAAAAAAATCGCATCTCTTCGTGGTTGGGGTAGTCCACATGTTTGCACGAGTGACGTTATAATTTTCCAATAGATGAGAAGGTAAGAAGGTAGATATGATATTATAATTAAAAAGGTATAATTATGTCATAAATATTTAATATATTCATTAGTTACATCTTTATAACCATCCAAGTAAAGTGGTGATGAAAAATGAATCACACCTTTATGCGAAGATGGTAAGACGTACACATGCATGAGTGATGTTTTCGCTTTTCATAGGATGGAAAATAGATAGAAAATGGTTATACCATAATAATAATAAAAATAAAATATTATTATATTAATGATACTGGATTTATTATTTTATTATGGGTACAATATATTTAGAGGAAGTGGAATAATAAATAAACTTGAAAGAGTCGGTAAATAAAATTACCTCTTCTTTGAAGAATTCCTTTTGATACCTTCTTAAGGACCCTTCAAAATGGTATTTTAAGAATAAAATAACCTATAATTCATGAATATCGAATTTTATAATTTTTTTTGGGTTTTTTATCTAGGTTTCTCAATAATGAGTAAATAAAATAGATAGGGGTGCCCTTTTATAAGTGAGGGGAGGAGTACTCTTGAAATTACTTAAAGTATTAAATTAATATAAATTAATTTTCAATTAAAAATAACTTAAAATTGATATAATTAAAATATAATATGTGTATGAGTCTAAATAACCTTATAAAATTAAATTTGGATAAGTTTTGGTTATGTTTTTACCCTTATCTCTTATTTTTAACCCCTCATTAACCCTTTTGATGATTACCGCGATAACAAAGTTTTCTACTCTTTAGTGGTCAAGAAAGTTACTATAAAGGAAATGTGACACATAAATAGAACATGGTTGATATTTTAAACCATATAAAATTAAATTGGATTAATATAATATTTTTATTAATTTTAAATCATTTAATAAAATATTTTTTATTATAAAATATCATTAACATCATTTTTAGAAATGCATGAAATATTATAATATAATATGTTTATAACTCATTTAAAATGGTTCATAAATGACATTGATTATAATATAAGGAATATATGGTATTAATACAATCATAAATTAATTTTTTATAGGTTTATATATCATTTTAAACCTTATATTTTGGTTTAACCCCTTGGTTAACAATTTTTTACCCTAACTGTGGTAATGACTTTTTCAATATTAAAGGTTTATAGTTTTTATTATAAGTAAAAAATTGATTCATAAATGTAGAAGGGATTAAAATTTATACCATTTATCATCATAATTATCCTAATCCAATATTTCTATAATTTTTAAATAATTTAATAAAATAAATTTTACATAAACTACTATTAATGTCATTTTAAGAACTATTCACATAATTTGGCTTTGAAAAAACATGATAGGAAAAGAATTAAGATATATACCCTTAAAACACATATAAAATATTTTATTTTTTGTAAAAATTCATGATACACTATTAATCACCTAAAAAATTTACTTTTAGAATTTTTAAAATCATTTACTTGAATTTTCTTTTTCTTGCTCACGCACCGTGTGAGCGCTGCATAAAAATTTAAGGTAATTATTTCATCACTAAAAATGAAAAATAAATGAACATGATAAAAAATTCATTAAAATTTAAAATAATAATTTATAACTGAACATAATATATTTTTATCCCTATTAAAAAAAATTATAGAAATTAAAAGCAAGAAAGAGACATTTTTCACTTTATCTTTTACTTAAATATTAAAAAGGTCAAAATTAAAGGTAAATGAAAAAAGGTCATATTTTAGAAGTTTGGATGATTATGGATGAAATAGAATCATCCAATGAAATATAGGAAAGTGTTTAAATTAATTTTAGGCCTTATCACATTAGTTTTAACCTTAATTAACCAATTTTTCCTTTACCAAGGTGATAAATTTTACCATAAGTACTATTCATAATGACTAAAAATAAAATAGCCCTATTTACCAAATTTAAAACCCATGACTAAAAATATGGAATACGGTTTTCAATATTTAATCTCTATAAGTATAATAAATTCATTTTTTAATAAACCCACAAAATGCAATGAAAATAGTTTTCTGAAAAAAAATATTTTCTTAAGTATAAAAAGTTTTGTACAAAAATCCATATAAAACTTATTAAAATAACCTTAATTGGATTATTAATAATATAAATTAAATAATTTTACTTTTAAAAGCATTTAAAAAAATGGAACTTCGTAAATGATTGATAAAAATATAGTTTTCAATAAAAATATGTATTTTTCACTATTCATTGAAAAAACAAACTTTTAAGAAAATAATAAAAAATTAACTTTTAGATAAATTTTACATGATTATTTCATAAATTTTATCATTTTTTTAAAAATATAATTTATAAATGTTCTAGATATTAATTATAATATTCTCTCACAAAAATCAATAAAAACCATTTTTGAAGAAAACTTATTTTTTAAAGAATAAAACAACATTACTAAAAATTGAGTTCTTATTTCCAAAGAATTAATCAATACATTTTTATTGAGTATGAAATTTATATATTTTTCTTAATGTGGTTAATCATATTCATATCTTCCAATTCAACTACTTGGTTATAAAAATCACATTTTATTAGTAATATTTCATGGTTCGTTTAAGTTCGGTGTTGCGTATCCTGTATGCTATAAATTATGGTATTTATTTTAAATATCGATATATTAAATGTAATTTGGAAGGATTAATTATTAATTATTTTATTATAATTGTACAAGAAGAGTATGTGGAGTGTCATCCTTTTAGTAGGAATATTTATGATGGGGAGACCTCATGTGAGTGGTCTCGATATCCCGATGGAGTTTTGCGCATCCATGGCTAGATAGTTGTTTCAATAGGCTTGAGGTTGATTTTTTTAGATAGTAGAAACCAATAAAATTGTTAAATAGAATAGGGATCTACCAAGATTTACTATGACTTGAAATTTCATTACTAGTGATCAGGAATGAGATGATCAATTATGGGTTTTGCGTCTCGGTGCCTCACATGTCAAAAAATTAATCTAGAACACAAAATGTCTAATAGTTTTCCATATCATTTACCTATTATAGTGTGGAAATGGGATGATATAGTCATGAATGTTATAACTAGGCTACCTCAAAATCCTATTGATAAGGATGTGATATGGGTGATTATTGATCAACTCAAAAAATTAACACATTTCCTTCCTTTTAAGGAGTTGATGAAGGTGGAGGATCTTGGGCACTTATATGTTTGGGAGATTGTTAGAATTCATGTTGTTCTATAAGATATTATTCATTATATATACCCTCACTTTATATCTTAGTTTTGGAGAAGATTTCAAATATTGATGGGTTCTCAGTTGAAGTTGAGAGTAATTGATCATCCACAGATGGATGACCAGACCGAGTGAGCCATCCATATTCTTGAGGACATGATTCAGGCATATGTGCTCAACTTCAATGGATTTTGGGAGAAACATATTACCTTATTATAGTTTTTCTATAACAATAGTTATCATGCTTTGACCCAGATGACACCATTTGAGGTGTTGTATGGGAGGCCTTGCAAGTCGCCTATCCATTGGGAGGAGGTTAGAGAACAATACTTGTTTGGATTTATAATTGTCCAAGAGACAAGAAATATCATGAAATTGATCAATAAGAGGTTAGATATAGCTCAGAGTTTCCATAAATCTTATGATTATCGATGTCATCATCTGTTGGACTTTGAGGTAGGTGATTGGGGTTTTCTTGGAGTTTCACTTCAATTGGGAAATAGAAATTTGGGAAATAAGGGTAAGTTAGTAGCTCATTATGTCACCCCATTTGAGATTGTGGAGTGACTCAGAAAGGTGGATTATTATTTGGACTCACCTACTCATTTGACATCTATCCATGATGTTTTACATGTTTCCCAACTAAAGATATATCAACCAGATCCATCCCACATGATTGAGTGGGAGTATGTTGAGATCAAACCTAACACCTTAGTGGTTGAAACACATATTTAGATAGTGGACTGACTTGATAAGGTGCTACGTGGAAAGATGATTCCATTGGTTCAAGTGACATAGTTGTGTGGTGGGGACAACCATGAGACATGGGAGCGTAAAGCCTTGATGATGCATCAATGGCCTTATCTCTTCTTAGGTTCATAATTGTGTACCTTTCTAGGATAGAAATCTTTTATGGTGGGGAGAATTGTCACAACCTAGTATTTAAAACTAAGATTGAAGCTTCTTTTTTACCCTTGTATTTTCAGTTTATGGGTAGTCATTAAGTTTAGGAGAGTATTTTGGTTTTTTGGTGGTAGAAATAGGCCACCAGATAGCTGATAGAGGGCACTGACTAGTTAATGTAGGTTATAATAATCATTAAACTTCTGTAGGTGTAACTCGCTGGCCTGTAGACCACCGAACAACCGATGAGGACCAGTGGCTAGCCAGTGATGCCGCTGGGCATGCATTTTGATAGGGTCCAAAATTTATTTTTAACTCTAATTAACCACTAATATCCCTAATTCAACCCCATAAAATATAATTCATTTTTTTATCAATTTAGGATAACCAAAGTGACATTCTGGGATCTCTCCCACTTTGTGTTGATGAATCTTTATGCCAATTGAAATATTGGCTCTCCGTTGGGTAAAATTTGGTAACTAGATCCATTACAACATGTTTTCTCCTCTTATTATCCATGAGTTTGATTTTTTATGAGACTATATCACAATATCTAGCATGAAAATAGAGATTTTACATTTTTTCTTTCTGATTTAGGTTCTTGAGAATCTAAATTTTTTCCTCTCTTATCACCAGTCAAAAAGGTAATGTTATTTTCATTGATCTTGAGGTTGGTTTATCTATCCTATGGTATAACCCTTGTAATTCCTTGTGTTAATATTATGATATAATTTGGTTTTGAATATCAAAATTTGTTTTAATCTTTGAGTTCTATGGTTATGTTTTCAAAAAGAGATTTTTTGATGGAAACTATTTGAGACACATGAAATGTTTATTAAATTTCCTTGAAGATGATTTTAAAAATGTAAGTGTGTTTTAAATAATGGGATTAGTGTAATATCACTATATAAATGTTTTTATGAAATATGGTCTTGGATTTGAAATGGATCTTCCCTAGAAAATGTTTTTGAAACAAGATTTTGGTTTCTTTGAACGTAATGATGAAATAAATCACATTGGGGAGACCTTAGGGTATAGGAAAAAACTAAAAAAATATAATACCTAGTAGAGTAAGATATCAATAAGGGAGGTTCCCTTGATGCCATGGTTTCTAGGGGGTATCCTTTTCAAGGGACCGAATTTCCCATATTTTAGGAGTCATATATACCAACTAGTGTTCCTTTGTGTGTATTAGTGGTTTGGTTGTGTAGGATTTCATGACATGGATTGTCCTTTTTTGTATGATTTGAGATTAAATTACATTCATGATCTTTTGATATGTTTATTTTCCCACTTGATCTTGATATGGATATTGATTCTTGATTTTTTTATTTATCTGTTTATGTCATTGGATATGTGATATGTCATATTGCACTGTTTATTTGATTATGACATGATTATGAAATGAATGGAATGTTTTTTAAAATAAAACCAAAGTATGTTTTGTAAATAGAAAATGATTTATTTTTAAATGTTTTGGAAATATATTTTATTCAGGAACTAATGGATTCATGTGGTTAGGAATTATAAATATTCTTAGCGGTATCCTACATATGTTTAGTGTTTACACCATACTTTTTCCTTTTTTAATTTATAGCCTCAGTTTTATTGGATAAAGGTAAAGGGAAGAGTGTTATATAGAGAATAACTCCCCTATCCTGTGTTACCTCTTCAGTGGGTTAGGATGGTGGTGACGCGTGGTTCCATAGAGATAGACACATGGGTTGTTTTGAATTTCATGTTTTGATGTTATTTCATTTGTTCATTGATACCTTGTTATCCAAATGTTAGATGTGACCTTTTGGTTTTTTTGTTTTGACATATGATATATTATGTTTATATATTTTGATTATTTGATTGATTCTATCTTATCATATGTCTTTTGAGGGTGAAATTTTTCCCATATCCTCTTTGTATGATACCCAAGTGCTTGTCTCCAACTAGTGGTGATTGGGAACGTGATTTGAACCTTATGAAGGGTTATTTTTGCTAATGTTATGGGTTGAATTGGGTTGTTCTATTATACTAAAGGTTTGGTGTCTTGAATATTAGATATATAAACATCTTATTTTACAACACTTGCAAACATTTAAACAAAATTATACTCCTTTATACCCTTTATATACATATCACATGATATAATCATCTTCATAACATGGGTAATGGAAACATAAGAAAGGGGCGAGCTTAGATGCTCAATACGGGAAAACATATCATAATATGCCAGATCATAAAAATGAAGGAGAACATGGGGAAGACATAAATATCATAATAAAAGATCATAAGACCATATATGATAATCATAAAACATGATAGATAAACATAAGATCATAACTATATCATTAAGGAAGTATGAAAATTATGACATGGATAAAAATACATATCAATAATCATAAAACACGCGAGCATGATATAAAAGTGTGGAATACTTTAAAAATATGGTGTAATAAAAAAACATGGAATTTCATGGAAACAAAATTCATCTTGAATATTTGGAATAATTTGATAAACAATATGGAAATATGGAAGAACCATATTCATAGGAAAACCTTTGTGAGAAAACCCATTATTCTCACACATATGTGATTTAAATCATTATGATCATGCCTATAAATGATATCAAACCCATTATTCCAATTTATATGTGAACAAAACCATTATTTCCATGCTTGACTATCTCATGATACATAAACTTTAACCAATTCATTGGAGTGTGATATAGTAACCCAACTATCATCATTCATACTTATGCGTGCCACTTAAATTCAAGAATCATCATATATTAAAGAATCTATGAAAAAATAACAGGCTTCTTAAACAACCAAATAGAAATCATTCACTTTTCGTAAAGATCCCAGGGAAGTAAAATGGGTTTTATAAAACATCCAAATGGAATAAAATAACATCACGAGTTAAATAATTGATACAAAAAAGTTGATCACCCAAAATAATCACATAATAAATGAAAATACAGGAAAAAACATGAAAAATAACTCCATTGAAAATATACAATTTAAATATAATGAAACCAAATCATGAAAATATTTTTTTGAAAACCTTTTTGTATTCATCATTGTAAAAGTCATAGCTGTGGTTTTATTTTCAAAAAGTCTACATTGTTATTTTTAAAATTGAAAAGAAAACATATCAAAGAAATGTATTTGGATAATTTTTTTTTTCTCAGAAATAAAGAGAGAAAATCATTCAAAATGGAAAGTCTTCGAAAATGAGGTTCAATAAGAAATCATTTAAATCAAATAAAGGAGTTTTAGTCACCAAATCTCTTATCTTTACCCTTGATTTCCACATAAGTGATTTAAACTCTCAAATCATAAATATAAACATATTAATTACCTATTTAATAATATTATTCATATAATTAAATTTTATAATCTTAATTAATAACAATTCTCTTCATGTATTATATTATTGTAATCTCTTTTCAAAATCTGACATTAATTATCCCGACTGTTTTGAACTAGGTTTGTAAAAGAAGCATTGATATTCCTTTATCTATTGAATTTAATCATTTAAAAACCATCAAAGTTAATTTAATTTCTATTCTATAAATACTTATAATGTTATAATTCCATTACATGGGAGTTTTAGTCATGTTTAGTGAAGACATAAATAGTGATGAACTAGTTTTGGGTTATTTACCGATATCAACGGAAAATCTTATAACGATCATTACTTTTTTTTAATCCAAAAAATAACCATATTAATGATATCTAATAATTATATATGAATATAATATATACTCTTAAAATATAAACTAAATTCAATAATGATGGAAGTAGTAAAAAATGGAATGCATCATTCCATGGAGGCGGTAGTCCGCACATATGCATGAATGCTGATTTAATTTTTCAAAGGGATGAAGAAAGATGTAACATGGTTTATTATTTCAGGAACTTAAATATCATATATATTTATATATCATACATATTTACTTAATTACTATTTTGGGATATCTAGGTGAGGTGGTGAAGGAAAAATAAACAGGCTGCATCTTGGAGGCGTAGTTTGCAAAACACATAAATATCAATTTCAATTTTATTAATAGAAAAGGGAAATGTGATTAATTCTTGTAACATCATTATAATAAAATATAGGTATAATAATTTCACTAATTTTACAATTTTAATATGGTTAAATGAAACTTTATGAATAATAAATGGACATAAAGAAATAGAAAAGTGGGAGGAGCGGTTAGAAATCTATACCTTACTACATTGATTTTGAAAAGGGGGTTATATATTTGAGAGATAGTATTATGAGAAGAAAATAACCTATTTAAGGTAGATAATAGTGTTTAGGATAGGTTTAGGAATATTTTGGGCTGAACATAGGGGGATTTTTGTGTGAGGGGAAGTGAGGAGAGGAGTGACCCTTTTATAAGTGAAAATGAATTACATTTTTGTAAATACCCAAAAAATTTCAATAATGGGAAATAAACCTCAAGGAAATTGGATCCAGAATTGATAAATAATGTATAAGATAAAATAAAAGGCTGAGATAGAACTCAATAACTAAATTAAATAATTTTTAACATGTTAGTCCCTTTACATCTTAGGTAACTCATTTTTAGTATTTTGGTTTTCACCACGGTAATTAGTTTTACTTAGATAATTTATCCTTTATGACTAAAAATAAAAGGGTCCTTATTATAAAATTTGGATTTAATGATTCGAAATTTGAAATCCATTTTTTATTTCAATTTATCAAAGTGATAAAAATTAATTTTAAATATTAAATGTATAATGTATTAAAAATAATTTTTTTTTGAAAAATATAACTTAAGTTCTAAATTTTCAAATATCATTTTATAAATTAAAAACAATATTTTGAAAAATAAAAATTCACTTATAAAATTTATATTTGGCCTTATAAAATGTTTTCATGAATTTCAAATTCACACTTATATACTAATAATTTCATAATATTACTGTTATTTTTTAAAATGGTATTTTCACTATTCACCTAAAAATAAATATTTTAGAAAAATCCCAAAAAAATCATATTATGATAAATCCAAAAATGAATTCAATTTTTTCAAATTCAAACACTAAAATTTATAAATTCTATTTTTAATTAACAATAAAAATATATATAAAAAAACTTTTTTGATAGGAAAACGACTTTTGGTATATTAACTATTAAATTTATTATAAACTACTAGTTAATATAGTGTTAATACTTTATTCATATAAAAAAATATTATGCTTGAAAGGAATTAAATTTTATAAAAATTATTTTATTAGTTTCTTAAATACACCTATTGAGTCGATATTTAAAATGAACATTATTTTTTTCTATATATATATATATTTTATAATTCCATTACCATTTTTTATAGCTACCAATTATACCACTACCTTATAATGGTCTAAATTTTTTTGGTGCTGGTGTTGTGTGTGGGGAAAGCTCTCAAATATAGTATATATTTAAAGAGGAAAATCTTGGGTCATTATAGGCTCAATGATGATTTTTTTACAAAAACTATTGTGTCTTAGGAGATAGGGGCATGGTTGAGTGCCATATCAGTATTAGTGTTGATGATGAGTGGGAGGTTTGAATATTGATGACTAGTATACTCTCATGTTTAGAGTTGCACTATAGAAGATTGTTTGATGTTCATGGATAGAACATGATGGGTGAGTGATGAATTGATGATCAGGATAAGTTAGGGTTTATGGTTGGATAACCACTAAGTCTTATTGGGGAAGAGAGGTCTTATAGTAGAGAGTTTATAATGACTCACATAATTTCAAGTTATTAAATTCATTTAAAATTTGATTTTTTGTCTTGGAGCAGGGGAATTTTTGATAATTTTGATTCAGATCAAAATTATAAGGGTTGAAAAACCTCAATGAGTTGTTTTTGGACATGGAATAAGGAATGATTGGGGATCAGGAGCTCAAGTAGACTCGGAGAAAGGCCTAAGGGCCTTTTTGAAATTTATCTTTTACAATCAGTCGTGTTCCAAATTATATGTTGTGCAACAAAAGACTAGAGGTGAGGCGTCACAACATGTGGCCCAAGGTGCCACAATGAAAAGGGGGAGGAAATGCATCCTCTCCTATGAGTTAGTATATCACACCGTGACCCTAAGTTTCTCCTTGATAGATGATAGAAAAGAGAGTCCCTTATACCTAGGGGTGGTCATACCATGACCCCCTTAGTAATGTAACAAAAATGTTAGGAAAGGGGGTTCATTGTTCCACGACCCTTATAGTTATGATGTAACCAACTATTGGGTGTGGCTTTTACCATGGGTGTTTTCATTCTTCTATTGTTCGGGGTTTGGGGTTTTGGGTGAGAGGGGCATAAGGAGGTGGAAATTCAGTTGGCTTCTCCAATCCCCATTTGGTCCTTCAATACCCCTTGGAATAGGGTGATCCCAAATGAGTTTCTAATACGATAAAAGGTAAGATATTATGTTTCTACCTTCATTCTTTATTTACATTATAGCACAGTAATTTTATGTGATTTTGGCTAGGGATTCAATAATGATTTCCATTGGAGCATGGTGGAAATCATTTAATATGTTGTGGTTTTTCCTTGACATAACTAGAGTACATCATGACAGGATGATCACATATCTTTTCTCATTTTTTTGATGAATATATGTTTCCCAATGAATTTTCTTAAGGTTTTTTTGACTAAATTGGATGAAATTGGCCATTAGAATAAGCCTATAAATTTGGGATTTTGTGTGTCTTAGGGCCGAGTGCATGCCAGTAGTGAACCACACCCCATTAATTATGGTTTTGATGAGTGTATGTATCCTGATGATATTTTATGATTTGATTATTATTTAAATTATATTGAATTAAGTTGTTAAATTTATTATAAATTATTATAATTAAATTATTATAATATTTTGGATTAATTTAGGACCTGAGGAGGTGATGTGAGGTTTGGATGATCTTGGGAGATGGCCAAGATTTCTTAAATGAGAATGAATTTGAATGAGGTAGGTGGTCCCTTGAGCATACCCCTTTAGTAAATTAATTTTATTTATGGAATGTGATATGTGGTCTTATTACTACGGGTGATCAAAATTTTATTAAAATGATTTTTCCATTAAAATTAAATGTGATGAACAAAGTGTCAAGGTTCATGATGGACCCTTAGGCATTGGATTAATTTTTGGACTCTGATGGTTGAGGGATTAATTATAAATATGTGTGATGAGATATAACCACCTGAGAGGGGTGAAAATCAGTATATAAGTGTAGTGGACCTTAATATAGCTACCTTAGTGACCTCTGAGTAGAGGGATGTGATGGGATGGGATTTATTAGATAAAGTAAGACACATGATAACCTCGAGACACTTTAAGACTTTGCTCTAGTAGGGATGAGAGTGCGTGGAGTGTTCCTCCCTCTCCAGCACATGAGAACCTGAGTGGGTAGACCCTGGGTAGATTGATGAAAAGTTGAGTGATTGGACTGAATTAGAATGAATTGGGATGTGATATGGTTTTTATAATATCTCTTAATAATGTTTCTAGTGTGGATTTTATTATGAGGACAATACAACCTTGAAATGTTTCTGACTATTTCAATGGACATGATTCCCTCCGAGTGACAGGTTTTTCCTGAGAGATGATATTGAGGTAACAAAACCCATGTGGGGTGTCCAGGTTATGATGAGACTGAAGAGAACTTAGTGGGTTCCCCAATGCAATATTGAACCTCAGGAATGGTACATGTGAATATGAGTATAGATGATTGTGACTATCACTTTAGAACATGAATCAATCATGTTCATCTGATATGAATTAAGTGACAGGATGGGTTGTGCACTTGATATGCTATCCTAGTGAATGTGTACTAGGTTCGAGTGGGAGGCCAAACTGTGTGTTATGTGTTGAGATGTTCTTGGAAGAGAGTTTACTCTAGGTGTGTGTATATATATATTTTTAAAATCATGAATTAACTAAGTTTCTAGGGTGGGATACCCTAGGTGTATGTGGTACCTAATTTCGAGGTGAGTTGTGGCCCTAGGTTTATGTGTTCCATTTCTATATATGTGTGATGCTTGTGAATGTGGGGTTAGACACCAGGAAAAATATGTGCCTCTCAGTAATGAAGGAATGATACTTGGTTTTGGGTAGGGTATGAGACCCCCAAGTGTATGAAATATGATGGTTCTTAGTGTACTATAACATGGGGTAGATATGGTTCCAGGGTGGGATTCCCCCTGTGTAGATGTTCTTAAAGTTATAGTGTAGGTCTTGGATCCCCTTGTGTGTTACTCTCATTGTTCTAGAGATGGGTATATTTCCCATGGGTGGCTTCTTATGTTTCAGGGATAAGTACATTTCCTATGGGTGTTTGATATGATTAGATATGCTTTGACATTGTTTGAAGCAGCTATAGTCAATCCCGAGTGTCATGTTAAAACCTAAGAATTGACAATGATGATTTACTTATTATTAACTAGTTATCACTACTATAAAACATACCTTTAATAGCACTCACTTGTATCAGCGTTAAAATAAGTGATGATAAAATGTACCCTTTATTAGCACTTTATTTTTAGCGATGATAAAGCATATCCTTTATCAGTGATTTATCTTTAGCGCTGATAAAGGAATCCTTTATCAGCACTTTTTAGCACTGATAAAGGTCCCAAATAAAATGAAATAATTGAATAAATTAAAAATAAAAATGATTTTATTAAAAAAATATTAAAAAAATATTAATTAAATAATTATTGATAAAATGAATGAATTAATTATACTATATATAAATTATAAAAACTAATAAATAGTATATATTAAATATATAGATATATTTAAAATGAAAATTAAATTTAAAAATTAAAAATAAGTAAATTGATAAAAATATTAAACATTTTATTAATTAAATAATTATGGATAATATTAATAAATAGTATATATTAAATATATAGATATATATGAATTTATATAAATATGATTTATATAATACAAAGTATTTATGATTTATATTAAATAGTCATATATTTAGTTAATAATGGTTTATAATTAAAAACTAATATGAATTAAAAATACTAACTAATTGCACCAAATAATGGACACAATTAAATGTAATTTTATTTTTCAATTTAACATATATCTAACAAGTGTTATATTTATTTCATATATACATAATTAATGAATTTTTATATAAAAAGTGAACACACAAACATAAATATTTATGTAATTAATGAAATCATATATAGAAACACATGCACCTAATATTTATGTAATTTATTTAAAATTTAGTATTCATTTTAGAATTTAATTATAACATGATAAATTTAACATGTCATGTCTCTAATCGTCAATTTTTTTTAATTTTTTAATTTTATTACAGTTAGGTATTAATTAATTTTGAATATGTTTTTTTGTGAATTTATTCAATTTCTATTATTTATTTATTTATATTTATTTACTATGTTTTAATATTTCATATAATAGCCTGGAATTCCATGATTTTTTTTGAAAATTAAATGAGATTATTTCGAGACTAGGCTCTGAGACTACACGTAATTCCGAGATCCGGAGTGGTCGGAATGTATTTTTGAACTATTTTTAAGGTTCATTAAATAAACGTGCGAGTAGGTTTTTATAACTTTTAAACTGGTACCCAGATCAAAAGTCTAAAGGCACTGTTGAATTCAGAGTGTCAGGATTTTCCTAAAAAGGGCCTAACATTGGCCGATACAGGCCAATAGTGGAAAATAGTTTTTGGTTGTAAATAAAATAATTAAGTAATAATTATTTTATTTTCAAAATCCTTATAACTCCTAAACAGTAAATCGTATTGGAAATATGAGAGTAATTTTGAGCTCGTGAGGGTGTGCTTCCCCTAGGTGGAGCCTAACCTCAACCGGCGCGCATTGAGGGTGAAATTTGATTGTCAGACTTTTCGGAAGAAAAATAAAATAACATAAAAAGTTATTTTATTTCTTTTCTCCATCATTGAGTAGTGGAACGTCAGCACTGCGGTGCATAGATGAGGCGATAATGAATCTCTTTAATGAACCTCATTAATAAGTCAATGTAACGATGCTGCAATGCAATTTAATAGAAATTATGATTCATGATTTGTCAATTAATATCCTAACAAGAAATACAGAATTGTTGGCATAATCCTGGAATTGCTCTGAGGCTTTGGTGAGTGGAGACGACAAATGAAGAACACACTTTCTTACACCCTTCAAAGAATCTCTAGAAACAGTGGGCTGCAGATCAAGAACAAAGAACAGAGGCGTGTGATTCCATTCTTCCTTGACCAACAATTCTATCCCAGGTAGGGGTTTGATGATTTTTTGTGAGAATTGATTTTCCCATTCTCTCTTTTAAATGAAGAAAGAAGGTTAACACAAAAATAAGTTAACTTGCAGATTGATCGTTCATGAGGGATGATTAATGATGCAGGATAAAGGAGATATCTATCTTAGTGATTATTTAATCTCTATTTTGATTCTTTGTGATCCTGCTAACAAGAACACATCTGGGTCAACACGAACAAGAAATGGATCATTCTTTGGTTGTTCATATGTGTGAATCCTTCCCCTTTTCCTTCTTGTGTTTTCCCATTCTTCGTGGCGCAATGGTCGACAGAACATCGGCCGCAGAGGCTCCTGAAGGAAGGGTCATGACCCCCCAGCCACGGTGGCGGGACCATGCAGCGACATCGAGCCACAGTGGCACCACCGAGCCGTGGAAACTGGCCGCAGCGATGGCGGCGACACCCGGCCGCGACGGTGACACCAGGACATGGATCCCAACTGTAGTGGTAGGAGGGAGGCGGTGAGCTGGTAGCATGCAACGACGGCGATAGGGGCCGCTGGCATGGAGGTCGGCAGTAGGCGGCAGGCAGATACGACCACCTGACCATGTTAGAGGCGCAAGCCACGATCCGCAGACCGTGGTGGTGAGATGGACCCGTGGCTCACCGTAGGTTACACAAAGGAATCGATCTGTATGGGTAGACCGGCTGGCCGAAAATGCAGCTCCACACTGGTGCTGTGTGGCCACGTGAATTGGAAGCCTCCCAACATCTAGGCTGGGAGCAGACCGGCCCGCTGATGTAGGCTGGGCCGGTGAACTAAACTGGGCCACGGGGTGGCCCGGGCTGGAGGAGAACCGGCCCGTCGATGCGGGATAGTACAAAGGGGAAAATGGTCCACTAGGCGGCCCGACTAGGAGGTACCAGCCCAACCGAGTTGGACTGGGTTGGAGAACGCAAATGGGTCATTGGGCGACCTGACAGGCAGGACCCACAGTCAAACCGGGCTGGGTCCAACAAAGCCCAATGGGCCAAGCCAATAAGCCAGGCCGGACCGGGTCTGACCAGAACCAACTGGGTCAGGTTGGCCGAAATGGGTCAGACCATGTGGGACCCTCGTGCCAGGTTGGCCAGGTTGGTCCGATCAAGTTGGATTGGGCTCGAATGTAACTGGCCCCTGTTTACTAAAATGCCAATATCTTTCAGACCAGGCATCTGTTTGACGCGACGTCTGTGGCGTTGGGACCCTTGTGATAAGATGGTCCTTTGGGAATACTCTAAGTGAGATTACATGATAGTATTGATACAAATTATGGATCTAGGAGTAGATTATCCCGAAATCATGTGCATTGGAGAGTGGAAATCCTACGACTGGTTGTGACACAAAGGATATGACCAGCGAACCTCAGTGGTTCGGTAGAAGAGAATACCTAAGTGGTTCGGTAGATTAGTGTACCTTAGTGGTTTTTTAGATGAGATTACGTCATTGGTTCAACAGACGAGTATACCTCAGTGGTTTAGAAAACCAGCGTACCTCAATGGTTCAGTAGATGGGCATACCTTAGTGGTTCAGCAGATGACCGTACCTGAGTGGTTTTAGCAGCTAATCAGACCTATGTGGTCCAGTATATGAGAGTAACTTAGTGGTTCAATTAATGAGAATACCTCAGTGGTTTAACAGACGAGCGTACCTCAGTGGTTCAACTGATTAGAAGACCTCAGTGGTCCAGTAGCCGAGCAGACCTCAGTGGCTCATCAAGGATGAGTTCCTATGCAGTACAAGATGTTTCAGATTTACAACTAATAAATATTACTTTCTATTCTTTGAGTTATACCTGGTGTGAGATGTCTTTTCTTGTGGTCTTGCTGTGTGATCTTTCTTTGTGGTATTTCCTTTGTGGTTTGGGGTCTCTACTAAGTATTGTGTTACTCACCCCTACATGGGCTTTGCCCACACATTTTGTGTCTCATGCAGGTGATCGATGCTTCGACGGAGACCTTAGTGGTATAGGGACAGGTGGTTCCCATTGAGATGGGATAGATGGGATGCAATTATATGACTATAGACAAATACCCTCCACATACCCTTCAGATAGGGTTTGAGAAGATGGACCTTGGCAACTATACTTTTCTTTGTGGTTTTGTTCTTGTATTCTGGCACCTTTTTACTTTTCAGTTTTTACTATACTTCTAATAGTTGTCCCAGTGACAATTGTGGTTTAATTTGTGTTTAAATTTCCATATTTTGTGATTTATTCATGTTTACAAGTTTAAATGAAAATGCCTTCCCTTTTTGGGATATGCCTATTCGGTGCTAGTCACTAGCCCCTGGCCTATGGAAGGTGGGCTTGGGGTAGTCATGGAACAAGCCCTAGGGGATGGGTCTTGACAAAGTAGTATTAATGGAGGTTGGTTATACAATAAGAACTAAGGTTCTAAAATTTTTTATGGGGAAATAGTTCTAAGTGTCTCAAGTTTGGATTTCAGGTTATGGAGTCAAGTGTTGGTGCAGCGGCTGACGTATCCATATACCAAGACCCTAATTTTTTTTCAAATCGGTATATAAAAACACCGGTTTTAAGAGTCTTTGAGTGTTTTATCATGATATTTTTGAGTTAGATTTATCTCACCAGGTATACTAAATTTACCATGGTTCATCTTGATCTCTTTCAGGATGCCTCCACGCAGACATCCATCCAGGATTCCAGTGCATGACCATGAGGATGGTCCACAGAGTGATGAGGCTTCAGTGCAAGGACCATTACCCAATATGGAACCTTTGGGAGGTGTCCCAGTGGTACCACCACCCATTGTTCATCATTTACTACCGGTGCTACCGGTTGAGGATGCACGTAGGCTCAGTGTATTACACGAGTTCCAACAACAGAGACCTCCCATGTTCAGGGGAGAGACAGATCCTCAGGTCACTGAGGATTGGATAGAGGCAGTGATGTGAGTCTTCTGCTTAGTGAGTATTCCAATTGACCAGATGATGGTTCTAGTAGTGAGGCTTTTTCAACGCTCGACAGGGAGATGGTGGAGTTTGAAAATCCAGACTCATGAGGAGGAAAACCACACCTAGTCTAAATTCGAGCAACTTTTTAGGGAGGAGTTCTTCCCTGTGACTTTGTGCTCTATGCGCATACTAGAGATGCTTCACTTATAGAAGGGAATCTTGACAGTGGCTGAGTACTCTATGAGGTTCACACACCTCTCCCGTTACTCTACGAATATGGTGCATGACCCTTTCTTTAGGGACCAAACCTTTGATCAGGGACTCTGATGGGAGATCAGGTCATCAATGATTTCTCTTAGAATCCCTACAAAGTATGGGGTGCTAGAGCAATATCTAATGGTATAAATATTCCTCACTAAGCAGACACCGATGGTGGGAGCTACCATTGGGCGATGGGTGGCCGAGTCATCTGCGGCGGGTAGCCGATACATGACACAGAGGCCCAAATGGGATAGACCTTTCGGAGGAAGACCCCAGGTCTTAGGTTCAGCAGTGAGAGGCCCCTGGGGAAGAGGGAGTCATCATGGAATCATAGTATGCTACACATGTGGCAGGAAGGGGCACATGGCTCAGGATTTCCCAACTCTTAGTGGAGAGGACTGACAGATAGTCGATGGACTGCAGAGGTAGAGATAGAGACATGAACATGGTGTTCCTCCAGGTGGTGTAAGTGGAAGAGGAGTGGTACAAGCAAAAGGATATGAGAGTTGGTACGAGGTACTACTACCACCACCCCTAGGAGGTCCACAACGGGCTTCAGGAGTAGGTAGACATGGGTGGGCTCAGCTTCAAGCCATCGAGGCCTACAGTCCTGATGTCCCAGAGATGATACAAGGTACGATCTATGTCTTATCCACTTTATTTATAGTTATTATAGACACATGTTCCAATCACTCTTTCCTTGCCATAAACCTTGTTCAGAGATCATAGATTCTGATCGAGCCATTGGCTCGATCCTTACTATTAGAGAATCCTATGAGAGGGGATTCAATGATCACACACCAGTTCCAGCAGTGTGAGATTACTCTTGTAGGCGATAGATTTGGATGGGATCTCATAGTAGTGGCGTTGAGTCCTTATGACATCATTATGGGTATGGAATGGCTATCAACAGTTCATGCTCAGATCGACTATTTTAGATGCACAATGCGGTGTGTCCACAAAGACGAGACCAGGTTTTCCTTCACCAGCTATAAGGGATCCCTAGAAGCACAATATGGACTCGCACATAGGAAGGTGAATTGAATCACTCATTAGTTGGATAACATGACCCTCGTTGCAATGGATGAGATGAGTCCACAGTTTTCTATAGTGGTGGACGAGTATGAGGACGTCTTTATAGAGGATGTTCTAGGACTACCTCCTCACAGAGAGGTAGACTTCTATATCGATTTGTACCCTAGGATGACACAGATCTCTACACTTGTATATCAGATGTCTCTCATAGAGCTTTAGGAGCTAAGGGTACAGTTGGAGGACTTGCAGAGGAAGGGGGTCATAAGGCCCATCGTTTCACCATGGGTAGCCCCAGTGTTGTTTTCCAAGAAGTCATATAGAAGCTTGGGGTTACGAATGGACTTTCAGTGCATGAAACAAGTGACTATGAAGAACAAGTATCATCTATTGAGGATTTATGACCTCTTCGATTAGCTAAAGGGATCAAGATGGTTCTCAAAGATAGACCATAGATTAGGCTATCACCAGCTTTGAGTACGAGATGAGGACATCTCAAAGACAACTTTCAGATATCACTATGGCCACTACGAGTACTTAGTGATGTTGTTTGGAATGAAGAACACCTCAGAAGTATTCATGGGACTTGTGAAAAAGATCTTCCAGCCATACTTAGACCAGTTTTTTGTTGTCTTCATTGATGACATCTTGGTGTATTCCATGTCTGAGGAGGAGCACACGATACACCCGAGGGTGGTTCTGGACACACTATGAGAGCACCAACTTTATAGAAAACTCTCGAAGTGTGATTTTTGGATATGAAAGTTTCACTTTCTAGGACATGTCATCTCAGAGACTAGAGTTTCAGTGTATCCAGTGAAGATCAAGGTGGTGCTTTCTTGGGAACCACCCAAGAGCGTTACCGAGGTGTGGAGTTTCCTTGGGTTGGCGAGTTACTATCATAGGTTTTTACCTGACTTCTCTAGAGTGTAAATAACCATGAAGGTGTTGAAAAATAATGGAAATCCCTTCATTTGGATGGAAATATTCTAACAGAGCTTTCAACAGCTGAGGCAGAGCTTGATGAGTGATCCTATCTTGAGGCTTCCAGAGGAGGGTACCAACTACGTGGTGTACTGTGACACATGAGGAACTAGTCTTGGTTGTGTCCTAATGCAGGTGAAAGCAATGATTTATTATGGATCACGACATTTGAGACCGCATTATTAGAACTATGTGACTCATGAAATTGAGTTGGTAGTGGTAGTCTTCGCACTAAAGATGTGGAAACACTACCTTATGGGTGAACGATTCATCATCTACTATGACCACAAGAGTCTCAAATATATATTTTCTCATAAGGATCTGAATATGAGATAGCAATGTTGGATAGAGTTTCTCTAGGACTATAAATTATAGATATTTTATACTCATGGGAAGGGGAATGTGGTGGAAGATGCTCTCAGTAGGAGATCAAGTTCATAGCTACTAAATGAGGCCTTAGAGAAGTTGACTTTGCTTCAGATATCATTCGTGGGTAGAGATGAGGCATCTTATCTTTAGTCGATGGTAGTTTCCCCTCAACTCTTACAACGAGTCATGGAGGTGCAACTTAGAGATTCTAGCTGTGAGACTACACGTTCCCAGATGCCCACAGGGAATGACCTTGATGGATATTATAAAGGTGGGGAGAATGTCATCCTTTTCAGAGGACACACTATAGTACCAGTGACGTTTTAGGAGGAGGTGTTGAGGGAGTTCCATATACCCCCTTTTTTAGTACATCTAGGTGTGGGGAAGATGTACCAGGACATCCGACATCAGTACTGGTGGCCGGGGATAAAGAAGGCAGTGGCATAGTTTGTTTCGAGATTCCTCACTTGTTAGCAAGTGAAGACTGAGCACCAGGTTCTAGAAGGTTTGACACAACCCCTTGAGGTATCAGAGTGTAAGTGGGATGATATATCATTGGAATTCAGGAAGGTATTACCACATACATCCAGGGGGCATGATACCATCTAGGTTATCGTAGAATGACTCAAAAATTCAGCTCACTTCCTACTCTTTTGAGATTAGGGTTCAGTAGAGAGATTGGGACACCTCTACCTGCAGGATATAGTTTGACTCCATGGAGTTACACTACGATAGTCTCAGATCGTGATGCATGATTTACATACCGGTTGTGGAAGTGATTACATGAGGCATTTAGGACTCAGCTATACTTGAGAAAAACCTTTCACCCATAGAAAGATGGTTAGATGGATCAGACCATACATATCTTATAGGATAAGCTTCGTGCTTACGTTCTTGATTTTGGTCGCAATTGGGAGGACCACCTACCACTGGTGGAGTTTGCGTACAACAACAGCTACCACTCCACCATTGGTATGACACCATTCGAGGAACTGTAAAGACGACCATGTAGGTTACCATTATGATGGAAATACCCAGGGGAGTCATCACTCATGGGTCTAGAGATGGTACAAGATACCACTGAGAAGGTGCAAGTCATGTGAGAGTAGATGAAGACTGCACAAAACCAATAGAAGTCCTATGCTAATAGGAGACAAAGACCCTTGGAGTTCGAATGGGGGGGCACATATTCTTATAGGTCTCTCCTTGATGAGGAATATGGATATTTGGATATGGAGTCAAGTTATCTCCAAGTTTCATCGGACCTTTCTTGATACTGCGTAGAGTGGGTGAGGTGGAATACCGCTTGGCTCTACCACCGCAGTTAGAGAAGGTGCACAACATCTTCCACATATCCTAGCTGAGGAGATATGTGCACAAACCTTCTCACATCATCGACCATGACAACCTGGATATTGATGATAGGGATAAATTCACGGAGTACCCGGTGGATATAGAGGATCGATAGGATAGGATACTTTATGGATGATCGATTTCTATAGTGCGTGTTCGTTGGTAGCATATGAATCTCTAGGAGAGCACGTGGGAGAGAGAGGCTCAGATTCATGTTCAGTACCCCCATTTGTTTGATTAGCACTTGTTTTGGCTTACAAGTATGTAAATCTCTAAAGGGGGGGGGGGGGAGTAATGTAATACCCTAAAATTCCATGATTTTTTTTTAAAAATTAAATGAGATTATTTCAAGACCAGGCTCTAAGAAGAAATGTAATTTAGAGGCCCGGAGTGGCCAAAATGTATTTTTGAACTATTTTTAAGGTTTATTAAATAAAAATACGAGTGGTTTTTTTTTTAACTTTTGAACCGATGCCCAGATCAAAAAATATGAGGGCACCATTGAACCCAGAGTGTCAGAACTCGCCTAGAAAGGGCCTAACATCGGCTGGCGCGGGCTAATAGTGGGGAAAAGTTTTTGGACATAAATATAATAACTAAGTAACAATTATTTTATTTTAAAATCCTTGAAACTCTTAAAAAGTAACTTGGATTGGAAATCCGAGAGTACCATTGATCTTATGAGGGAGTTCTTCCCTCAGGAAGAGCCTAACCTCAATCGGCACAGGTCAAGGGTGAAAGTTGATTTTCAGACTTTTTGGAAGAAAAATAAAATAACTTAAAAAGTTATTTTATTTATTTTCTCTATTATTGAGAAGTGAAATGTCAGTGATGTGGTGCATTGAAAAGGCAACAATGAATCACATTAATGAACTTCATTAATGATTCAACATAACAATACTGCAACGCAACATAACAAAAACAATGATTCATTATTTTTCAATTAATAACCTAACAAGAAATGCAGAATTGTTGGCACAATCCTGGAATTGCTATGAGGTTTTGGTGGGTGGAGAGGACAAACAAAGAACAAACTTTCTTTTCCCCATTCTCTCTTTTAAATGATGAGTTTGGGATAAATCATGAACAAGTTAACTTGTGGATTGATTGTTCATGCAGTATGGTTAATGATGCGGGATAAAGGGGATATTTATCTTAGTGATTATTTCTACCCTATTTTGGTTCTTCATGATCCTGCTAAGAAGAATGCATCCAGGTCAACATGAACAAGACCTAGATCATTATTTGGGTGTTAATATGTGAAAATCCTTATCCTTTTTCCTTCTTTAATTTTACCATTCTTCATGGCACAAAATTTGGTGGCACATCGGCTACAAAGGTGCCAAACGGAAGGGTCATGGCTAGGTGGGTCGCGGTATCGGTACCAGGCTGCGGCGGCGGCATGAGGCCCTGGTGGCGACATGAGGCCATGGCACCTAGCCACGGTGGAGACACCCAACCATGACGGCAGGCGGAAGGTGGCATGATGGCATCATGCCGTGATGGCAATAGGGGCCACCGACATGGAGGTCGGTGGCTGACGGAAGGCAGACATAGCCACCCAGCCGTGTCGGAGGTGCAAGCCGCAGACTGCGGTGGTGAGATGGACCCGTAGCAAGCTGTGGGTCTCGTGGAGGAACCAGTCCGTGTGAGTAGACTGACTGGCCGAAAACACATTTCCACCCTAGTGTCACATGGCCGCAAGAACTGGAAATTGCCTGACATCAGAGCTGGGAGTAGACCGGCCCGCTGATGCGGGCCAGACCGGTGAACTAAATTGGGCCACGAGGCATACTGGGCTGGAGGAGAACCGACCCGCCGATGTAGGCTAGTCCAGAGGGGAAACCGAGCTGTTGGGCATCCTGTCTAGGAAGTACCGGTCAGACTGAGTCATACTGGGCTGGAGAATGTGGACCGGGTCACTTGGAGACCCGGTGGACTGGACCCATGGCTGAACTGGTTTGGGTCCAGCAAATCCCAATGGGGCTGGCCGGACCAGGTCAGCCCAGACCCAACTGGGTCGGGTCAGGTTGGCCAAAACATGTTGATCCATACGGGACCCTTGGGCTGGGTTGGTCAAGTCGGTCCGACCAAGTCAGACTGGGCCTAGACACAACCGGCCCATTTTTACTAAAATGTTAATACATTTCAAACCGGGTGTCCAATTGACGTGATGTCTGTGGCATTGGGACCCTTGCAATAATATGGTACTTTGGGAATACTCTAAGTGAAATTCAATGATAGTATAGATATGAACGATGTCTTTAGGAGTATATTCTCTCAAAATCAAGTGCACTGGAGAGAGGAAATCCTATGGATGTCTATGACATGAAGGATATGATGAGCGGAAGCCAGTGGTTTAGCAGACGAGCGTACCTAAGTGGTTCAGAAAATGAGTGTATCTTAGTGTTTCAGCAGATGAGCACACCTCAGTGGTTCATCAGAATAACATACCTTAGTGGTTCAACAGACGAGTGTACCTTAGTGGTTTAGCAGACGAGCGTACCTGAGTGGTTCAACAGACGAGCAGACCTCAGTAGTCCAGCGAAGAGCGTACCTCAGTGGTCTAGTGGATGAGCGTACCTAAATGGTTCAATAGATGAGCATACCTCAGTGGTTCAGTAGACGAGCGTACCTTAGTGGTTTAGTAGACGAGTGAACCTCCGTGGTTCAGTAGACGAGCGGACCTCAGTGGTCCAGTAGCTGAACTGACCTCAGTGGCTCATCAGGGATGAGTTACGCATCAGTACAAGATGTTTCAGCTTTACGACTGATAAATATTACTTTATATACTTTGAGTTATACTTGGTGTGAGCTGTCTTTACTTGTGGTCTTGCTGTGTGATCTTAATTTTTGGTTTGAGGTCCCTACTGAGTATTGTGTTACTCAACCCTATACAGGCTTCGCCCGCACGTGTCATGTCTCGTGTAGGTGATTGATGCTTCTATGGAGACCTTGGTGGTCTAAGACCAGGTGATGCTCAATGAGATGGAACAAACGGGACTTACTTCTAAAACTACAGACAACTACCCTCCACCCACCCTTTAGGTAGGGTTTGAGTATATGGACCTTGGCAGTTCTACTTTCCTTTTTGGTTTTGGGCTTTTATGCTGACCCCTTTTTACATTCCAGTTTGTACTGTACTTCCAGTAGTTGTCTCAGTGAAAGTTGTGGTTTACTTAGTGTTTAACTTTCTGTAGTTTGAGCTTTGTGCATGTGTACAGGATTAAAGTAAAATGTCTTCCCTTTTTGGGATATGCCTATTCAGTGCAAGTCGCCAGCCCCTGGCTTATGGAAGGTGGGCTTGGGGTAGTCACGACACGAGACCTAAGGGACAAGTCATGACATTTTCAATATGTATTCATCTTTATTTCAATACATATCCACATTTTGTTTAATAATTTATATTTTATTAATAAAACTTATCCATTTTTTTCAATATTGTTAAAGTGTACTCATTTTTAATTATTCAATTTCACTCATTTTTAATATGCATGAACATAAGATTAATATTCATTAATAATGTTAAAAATATACTTGTAAATAAATATTTATAAATTTATGTTCACTATATTTTTACATTTATATATTTATAATTATAAATAAATAAATATTTTTTTAAAAAGTATTTATATAATTATAAATAAATAATTATATATATTTAAATAATTATAAAATTATAATAAATTTGTTTAAATAATGAATATAATGAATATAATGAATATAATTATATTTATATATAATTATTATATATATATATATAATTATATAAATATATATATAATGATATAAATATATATAATGATATAAATATATATAATGATAATATATATATATATATTATTTTTAAAAAAATTATGTATATAATTATAAATAAATAATTATATATTTAAATAATCATACAATTATAATAAATATATTTAAATAATGAATATATTTACTATATTTATATTTATATATATATATATATTATATATATATAATTATATAAATATATTTACAATTTTTTTATTTATAATTATAATTATAAATCCTTTATCAATTCTAAAAAGGCATTGATAAAAGTTATCTTTATTATATCTAAAAATTTCACAATGATAAAGATGGATTTTATAAGATCTTATTATTTTATCACTGAAAAAAGGGATCTTTATGAGTACTTTTTTGGAAGCATTGATAAAAGTGTCCCAATCTATTTAAAGAACCCTAATTAGCCATGAACCAATTGCGATATATGAAGCATTCCATATAAACCACCCATTTTTGGTGTTCCTCCTCATCAAATCCAAGCACAAATTAAGGCTCGAATCAGGACTCAAACAATTCCAAGGCTCAAATCCAATACAAGAACATTTCAAGGGTAAAATGAATCCAAGGATCAAATGAATTATAGGTTTGGTGATATCTATAATTTATCTCACATTATTCAAAGATTCAATCCAAGGTATGTTATTTTCTCCTCCTCATTGATTGCTTGTTTGGCGATATCTATTTGTGTTTTTTTATCATCATTCTTTCTTTACTGTTATCATATCCCCATTGTCACAGTGGACACTCATATATTCAAGACCTAACCACCAGATTATCTCAACAAAATGATTCAATAACTACTTAGGAGTAGGAATATATTCCTACTTCCATTTTGGAGGATTTTTGGTATGTTTTTATAAATAAGGAAAAACAAGATCAAGGTTATATCCCTATTCTGACTGGTGATCATCGTCCCATTTAAATGATCACTTTAGGGAAGACCCATTTTCCTTAAAACCTTACAATATCTCATCCAAATATTCCAATTAAAACTTATTATTAAGTTGAGAGAGAGATCAAATTTGAATATCACTAGTTGCATAAAATGTCCACAACCACCTAAAAGAGCATATCCAAGAGGAAGTCTCACTAGGGGTTGCCTGAAGTACAAGAGCATGCCCATATCCCGACCCTTTTAAACTGTGGTTTTCTTGAGGCCCTCAATAACCATTCTATAATGGATCAAGAATTTTATGACTCACCATCATAAGGATGAGAAAGCTACACTTGGAGGGTGCTCTCTAAAATATTGTTACTAGATTCTATTTATTACACAACTATTTCTTCTCACACCATAGTTTGATAAATGCTTCCTATTCCAAATTTATATTGAATACAATATATATTAGTGACAATATAGGGAAATGACTTAGTGACCACTAAAAATGTACAATGAGGTTCTCTTCATTCATTCAGTTTGATGGATGTGGAAGCTAAGGGTTATTTTACTCAGTTGAGGGATGCCTCCTACCATTGGAATTAGGAAATACTATCCCTAACACACATGTGATATTAATGAACTAGTTACTTACTTGGGATAAACAATAAGAGGTGGTTAGGTGAATGATATTGATCATTTATATAGAGTAATAATTAAGTTGAGAAAACACATTAAGAAAAAAATAAAACACATATATGGTAAATCCTCCAAGGATTGATAATTATTTCTAATAATACTATATTCATAACATTATATTTTCATTATTACTGTTATTTTGTTTGTATAAATTTTCAAAATCCCTAATATTTTTCATTTTTTCGATATATATATAAAATACCATAAATTTAATAATGTGGTAGTAATAGTGAGTGATCCAAAATTGTAACACCCCAAGATTTTATAGTGTGTTATTTCTTCAAAATAATTCAATAACTTTCACTACATGCAACACCAAGTTCAATCGCACCATGACTTACCAAACAAGCTGTTCAAAAGAGGTTATGAATAGTGTTAACTAAATTTTAAACTTTATATAATCCTTATAATTTTAGAATCCATATTATGAGTTTCTTAGACATAATGTAAGAACAAATTCATTTTCAGTATTTGACTTTTACCAAATTTTAATAGTGAACCCTTTTTAGATACTATATTTTAAACTTTTTGACTAAATGGGGACATCAAAAATTTAAAATGAAACATCCCAAGCTTCCACGGTACGCTAGCGTGTGTTGTACGCAACACCGAGTTCTAACACACCGTAACCAATCAAACTAGCCGTTATGAATAGTAATACCTACTTTTTGAAATTATATATATTTTATATTTTAAAATGGACTTCATTTTTGGATTCGGAATATCGAATTTATCCTAAGGTGAAATTTTGGTACATTTCGGATAACTTTCATATTTTGATGAATAGTGAAAATTACTAAATTTTAATTAAAAACAACTTTTTTAATCAAAATAATTAATAGTGATAAATTGTGAATTTGAGTGGTTTTAAAGTATATTTAGAATATATTTTTACCATTTAATATAATGTTGGTCATTGGACATAATTTTACAATTAAACCGAACATAAACAAGTGTCAATCTTTTTATAGTTATTATCTCTTAAAAACACGCTTTTTGTTTTGACAGCGGGAATTAATTTTAAATTAATTTCTGCCACTTATGTGTTTTGAATTTAGGAAAATGGATTCCATATTTGGAATCAGGATGTTCAAATTGTGTAAATAGGTAACTTTTATTTTTAGACATTTTGAATAGTTACTGTGGTAAATATTTTATTCACCATGGTTAAAGGGTAAATCCGGTAAATAAGGGTTAAAAAATAATATTATAATAATACAAAATTACCCTAAAACGTGTCCTAACCTTATTGGTGGACACATACCCGACCATGGGCATCCTTGGGTCAATTTGGGGACCCCTTGGAGCCACTTGTATGTGGTAGGGACACATTATATTAATAAAGTTAAAATAAAAATAAAAATGGCATAAGCTTACATCTTTTAGAAGAACAATTTTTACATAGGGTTATACATGTTGGATTTTCGATTATAAATATTAATTAGAAAGCTAAAAAGATTTCCTACATAATGATGTTTTATTTATAATTTTTAGACATTAAATAATTTATTTTATTTATGACACAATGATGATGCAGTAATTACTAAAATAGTAAAAAATTAACATAATTGATATTATAAATACCCAAATAAATATAATATGAAACTTTTAATGAATTAAACTAATTTTCTAGGATAATATGATATATTAGGATTGATTTAATTGACTTTTTTCGAAGTAATCAATCTGTTATGAGTTTCAAAAAAATCAACTATTGAATAGTGTCAAAATTGACATAAAAGAGTTCTTAAAACAAATATTATATTATTAATTGATATTAAATTCCTAAAAATCTAAGGTTCGGCCAAGAGACTTATATTATGATAGGTTAATCATTAATGGACCACTTGGGGGTCGCTTGGATGTATATAGTAAGTTTATTAACCATATTATATAAAAATACAAAGAGACATTGTAAAAGTGAAACTAATTAACTTAGAGTTAATACTTAAAGATAAGGTTAATATAAGTACCCAAACCTGTCTAAATTCTATTGGATGAGTTGTTTTCGACCTATACCCACCTCATCCGTTGAATAGTCAACTTTTGAGCCTTTGGAAACCGAATATGAATTTATTATAAATTAATATTTCTAGCTTTTCCAAAAGTGCCCCTCACCCCTCTTATAAAAGGGTACTCCTCCTTCTCTTTTCCTCACACCTCTCAAGCCACTTGGCTCGTCCAAACTCTGCCCAACTAAGCTCCCCAAATCCCTCTCCTCCTCCTTGAAGCTTCCCCTTAGGCAGAAAGCATTTCAAGAAGTCCTTTGGTTCCAACCAAAGTGAGTTACCTAGATTAAAGGTAACAATTTCTCTTAAATTATTTTCATTTATTTTGCTTCTCCAACCCCCAAACTCTTTTTATTTACTTTCTTTTGTAACAACACCAGTATCCACAATATACTAGGATGTTGTTATAAGAAGGATTAAAACTACACATACACACAACTCCATCTAATGGATGATGAACATAATGTTTCTGTGGATGGCAAACTAACGCCTCACGAAACGATGATTGTTCAAATACATATTACCGCCTCTCATGGTGGCCATTATGATGGAACTATAATTAAATATGAGATTAATGATATATATTTTATATATAATCTTCTGTAATTCCATTTTATTTCATACCATTATTCGTTTCATGTTGTATATACATACGATAATTTCATTTGAGGAAGTGCGGACTACCGCCCCCTTAAAATGATATGACTCGTTCGTACCACACATGGAACGTATAAAGGATGGTGTTAATGAACTTAAGTAACATATATAAAATATTATATTATACTGGAATAGTAATATACCTATGTATCATTTGGATTCAATTCTTTTAAAATAAAAATTAAATGGAAGTAGCGTTCGTGCGTACGTACGAACTACCGTCTCCACAAACGCGGTGAGATCCATCCTCCATCGTATCCATTCAAGTATAATTATCATTTAATGATTTAAAAATGATGTTTAAAGACTTGATATCATTCTGGATATGAATAAGATACAACAAACATGACTTATGTGACAAAACATATAAAGAAAATGAGTAAGTTAACACCCGCAGCGGCGATAATACTAAGATATTATTATCAAATCAATATTAAAAGATCATATATGATATCATATTAATATATATGATTCTTGTATAATTTAATAACAATTATTTCACCATTATACAGGAGGTTAACCTACCCCAACCAAGGAAAAGTACAAGGTAAGGGTTATTTCACAATCTCTTCATTATTCGAGGTTGTTTATACGTAATAATCTACTGGGATATCTTTATCATCCACATCCATGTTTCTTCGAAATGTATTTCAAAACATTTTTACTATTTACAATAATATGGGTTAAAGTCATTTATACCCTTGTTTGACTTTTTATAAGAGGTTTATAAAGGAATCTTTCCGTCGTTTTCAAAACAAGGTCCTTTTTAACCTTTTCGACGGAATTGAGGTAAGAATGTTTTTTTTAACTTATACGGCGGGTGCAGTTATTTTCCGCCGTTATAAAGTCGTCGAAGCTTTCCATAGAAGCTTATAAGAATATTTTCAAAGAAAATGTTTTATTTTATATGGATCTTAAATTATTTCAAAATAAAAGGAGATATTTCTTTAAAAAGAATTTTGATTTCATCTATGTCAACATCCTTTGATGGATTTTAAGATTATTTGAAGTTCATTTATTATGATACAAAACTTCTATATTGTATTGAAGGTTTTGTGATATGTTTGACTGTGGATGTGCTATTTTTATACCATTCATAGTTTATGTGAAAGTATTGACATTTCGTATGCTAGTTTTAATACGAATGTTTATGTTATGTTTAAACCTTTTCATATGGGAATGCATTGGACTTAATAAGTGACGGGTGGAGCCCGCTATAGCTCCTCGATGCATCGGTAGGTCTCATGAGACAAACTAGTGTCTTGGCACAAGGCCTTGACAAAATCTTATTTGTAGTCTTGGCACGAGGCCTTGACTATGTGGTTATGATAGTCTAGAATTATGCATTCCAACATTATGAAAGTGGTTATTGATTTTTGCATGTGATTATTCGATTAGTAGAATATCCATGTGAATAAGTAAATGGAATTATTTCATTTTATTTATGCCATACCATGTTAAAAGTTCATATTTAAAAGGCTTTTGTTTTAGTTATACATTGCCTTAAATGTTTATTCTTATTTATGAAAGTTTCCGCTATATTGTTATCCTTACTGGGCATTTGAGCTCACCCCTTTTCTATGTTTTATTTTTCCCAGGAAGTGAAGAAGTAAATTATGAATGACCTGCAGGGATTTTATGAGGGGATAATAGTGTGGTCTATTGAGACATTATGTTGTTGTAGTAGTTTTTCATTTTATAATGTAATGTAAAACTTATGAATATATCTGGCATTTTCCAAGGCTACTAAACCAATCGGTCTTTCGAGATTTGATCTTTCTCATGATCATGCCAATGTTATGTAATTAACGCACCGACTCTGGGTAGCTGGGGTCGGGGCGTTACAGTTGGTATTAGAGGAAGTTTAGTACAAACCTTGGAAGCTAGATTTAGATAAACTCTGATTAGAGCACGTAGACCTAAGATGAACTTTGAGGATTAGTATAGAAGAACTTCCTAGAATTTTGGTATTGTAGAGATTTTGTGAGTTTTCCGAGCAATACATCCCTGTCTGGATACGAGCAGGTAGAGGCGGCTCTGGCACAGATGTACCTAGGGGTAAAACCCAAAAACACCGCTTTGAGCTAGACTCGAACGGGAACTGGTGCACGACAACGGGCCTTGCTGCACTCTTGGTTACGACACTCCCGGGGGATATGCTTAGGATAATTCTCATTTTCTTTACAAACCATTATGAAGGGTTTATGAGTATATACTTCCTCAAAGAAAACATTTTTATGATTATGTATTATATCCATAAATAGTTCAATTTATGTTAAGTGTTTTATAAGTATGGGATTATGTATTTTGACTCATAAACTAATCTAGTTTATGCCATTGTTTAGAAATGGCGCCCAGTAGAAGGAATGATAACTCCAGAAATGCACATGATTCAAAGAGAAGGAAGGATCATATCTCTCATGGTCTTAAGCTAGAATTTATAAGAGAAATAGTCTCCCATGTATTATCATCATATGAAGAAATAATATCATGTGTTGATAAGATAAGTAAAGAGTTTACTGAGTCCTATGGCTTTGAAGGGAAGCAAGAGAAGAAAAGGATGGAAGAGAGAAAGATGGATAAAGGGAAGAGGGAAAAGAAGAATTTTCCCATATGTGGTAACTGTGGAAAGAATCACCCTGGAACTTGCCTGAAAGGAATGGGAGTTTGTTATAAGTGTGGAGGAAAAGGGCACAAAGTACGTGACTGCAAGGGTAAGAAAATGGTTTCAAATGTACAATGCTTCATTTGCAAGGAGTTTGGACACTACGCGAACCTATGTCCTAGTCATCAGACTATGCCGCAAATGATGCTATTGGATAATAATCAAGTTATGATACTACCACAGATGAAGAGGAATGATTAGAGTTCTTATGTTGATTATGTCAATTGAGTGTTGTATCAACAATGTACTTGTTACAATAATCATGGAGTATATAAGGATTGTACTGCAGTACTATTTCATTAAGGACTTGAGATTGTGTGGAACAAAGAAAAGTGACTCAATAGCAGGATAAATTTTTGGAAAATATATGGTTGAGAGAATGATAAATCATAATATAGTTCTGATACTGAGGTAGTGATTTTGGAATAATATGTGATTGTTTTGGATAAATTATATTGGATATTCTTGACTACCTTGGAACTGATTAATGATTTGTATATTCCATCATTGTTGGGGTTTAAACCATTTTTGGATTAATGAAGTATATCCAGCATTCTATATGGAATAAGGGAGAATGAATGTAATCAATAAGGAATATGGTAATACATGATGAAGGTATTCATATGCTATTACGGGGTAAAAAGGATCTATATTATGTTTACCTTCCTTATAAATGTTGGACTGTGAGTTTGGACAGAAGTATTTTGGATAGTTCTAGTTTGGATTATTTTGGATTTCCATAAAAGGACAACCCGGAGGTCGGGCGGCAACCCGTCGCAAGGCTGCGAGACTTGAACCCGCAACCGAAGGGCGACAAGGGTGTATCACCTACCACTGGCCCAAGAGATGTCCTGGATTAAATAATGTAGTTTTTATTAAAAGATCTTTTAGATGAATTATAAATTCGTTTATTTTGGAACCCTATACGAATAGTGTAAATAGAATTTTTTTTACATTCTATTATCTTTTAGAGTGAAAGATGAGTATGTGGTAGAAATTTATTAATGGATAAAACTCTAATTATAATGTAAGTATATCTCCTTATGATCTTAGACAATCTCATAAATAAATTCCTCAATATTAAGAAAAGCAACTTAGAACAAAAATGTTGTCCTAGATGGTACCTTAAATCATCACTAATTTATGGCTTTGGGATTGTTGGCCTTTTCATAGCCATGTTCTCTACCACTCTCCATCAGATAATTGATGGTTAGATTTTTCTTCCATATCCATATTTTACTACATGGAACCCTAGTATGTGTTATTTTCGGTAATCTTCATACTTTCGACTCTTTATTTTAAATAGAGGCCTCATTAATTCATTTTTCGATGTGGGATTTCAACTAAGATATTTTGAAACGTCAAAAATGTGTTATCCTAATACCCTATGTTTTGTTGAACCGATGGTATTTCAAATCATCATAGATTGATGAATTTAAGGACCTCAATTTTACACTTGTTTGTGATTGACGACCTCAATCACCACCTATAAATATTTACGTTTTTCCTCCAATTAAATGTCTCTAATTGCCACCAATGTTCTCCTAATCGAGATCATAATTTGGTGGTGACCCTTTGATTTCTCTTTTCCTCATATTAAGACTAAATTTTAGTAACCCAATTTCCGATGTGGGTTTTCCCACAAATATATTTTCTATTTTCAACCTTTTATTTTTGAAGAACAATTTCAAATTGCGAGGACGCAATTTATTGAAGGAGGGGAGAATGTAACACCCCAAGATTTTATAGTGTGTTATTTCTTCAAAATAATTCAATAACTTTCACTACATGCAACACCAAGTTCAATCGCACCATGACTTACCAAACAAGCTGTTCAAAAGAGGTTATGAATAGTGTTAACTAAATTTTAAACTTTATATAATCCTTATAATTTTAGAATCCATATTATGAGTTTCTTAGACATAATGTAAGAACAAATTCATTTTCAGTATTTGACTTTTACCAAATTTTAATAGTGAACCCTTTTTAGATACTATATTTTAAACTTTTTGACTAAATGGGGACATCAAAAATTTAAAATGAAACATCCCAAGCTTCCACGGTACGCTAGCGTGTGTTGTACGCAACACCGAGTTCTAACACACCGTAACCAATCAAACTAGCCGTTATGAATAGTAATACCTAATTTTTGAAATTATATATATTTTATATTTTAAAATGGACTTCATTTTTGGATTCGGAATATCGAATTTATCCTAAGGTGAAATTTTGGTACATTTCGGATAACTTTCATATTTTGATGAATAGTGAAAATTACTAAATTTTAATTAAAAACAACTTTTTTAATCAAAATAATTAATAGTGATAAATTGTGAATTTGAGTGGTTTTAAAGTATATTTAGAATATATTTTTACCATTTAATATAATGTTGGTCATTGGACATAATTTTACAATTAAACCGAACATAAACAAGTGTCAATCTTTTTATAGTTATTATCTCTTAAAAACACGCTTTTTGTTTTGACAGCGGGAATTAATTTTAAATTAATTTCTGCCACTTATGTGTTTTGAATTTAGGAAAATGGATTCCATATTTGGAATCAGGATGTTCAAATTGTGTAAATAGGTAACTTTTATTTTTAGACATTTTGAATAGTTACTGTGGTAAATATTTTATTCACCATGGTTAAAGGGTAAATCCGGTAAATAAGGGTTAAAAAATAATATTATAATAATACAAAATTACCCTAAAACGTGTCCTAACCTTATTGGTGGACACATACCCGACCATGGGCATCCTTGGGTCAATTTGGGGACCCCTTGGAGCCACTTGTATGTGGTAGGGACACATTATATTAATAAAGTTAAAATAAATATAAAAATGGCATAAGCTTACATCTTTTAGAAGAACAATTTTTACATACGGTTATACATGTTGGATTTTCGATTATAAATATTCATTAGAAATCTAAAAAGATTTCCTACATAATGATGTTTTATTTATAATTTTTAGACATTAAATAATTTATTTTATTTATGACACAATGATGATGCAGTAATTACTAAAATAGTAAAAAATTAACATAATGGATATTATAAATACCCAAATAAATATAATATGAAACTTTTAATGAATTACACTAATTTTCTAGGATAATATGATATATTAGGATTGATTTAATTGACTTTTTTTAGAAGTAATCAATCTTTTATGAGTTTCACAAAAATAAACTATTGAATAGTGTCAAAATTGACATAAAAGAGTTCTTAAAACAAATATTATATTATTAATTGATATTAAATTCCTAAAAATCTAAGGTTCTGCCAAGAGACTTATATTATGATAGGTTAATCATTAATGGACCACTTGGGGGTCGCTTGGATGTATATAGTAAGTTTATTAACCATATTATATAAAAATACAAAGAGACATTGTAAAAGTGAAACTAATTAACTTAGAGTTAATACTTAAAGATAAGGTTAATATAAGTACCCAAACCTGTCTAAATTCTATTGGATGAGTTTTTTTCGACCTATACCCACCTCATCCGTTGAATAGTCAACTTTGGAGCCTTTGGAAACCGAATATGAATTTATTATAAATTAATATTTCTAGCTTTTCCAAAAGTGCCCCTCACCCCTCTTATAAAAGGGTACTCCTCCTTCTCTTTTCCTCACACCTCTCAAGCCACTTGGCTCGTCCAAACTCTGCCCAACTAAGCTCCCCAAATCCCTCTCCTCCTCCTTGAAGCTTCCCCTTAGGCAGAAAGAATTTCAAGAAGTCCTTTGGTTCCAACCAAAGTGAGTTACCTAGATTAAAGGTAACAATTTCTCTTAAATTATTTTCATTTATTTTGCTTCTCCAACCCCCAAACTCTTTTTATTTCCTTTCTTTTGTAACAACAACAGTATCCACAATATACTAGGATGTTGTTATAAGAAGGATTCAAACTACACATACACACAACTCCATCTAATGGATGATGAACATAATGTTTCTGTGGATGGCAAACTAACGCCTCACGAAACGATGATTGTTCAAATACATCTTACCGCCTCTCATGGTGGCAATTATGATGGCACTATAATTAAATATGAGATTAATGATATATATTTTATATATAATCTTCTGTAATTCCATTTTATTTCATACCATTATTCGTTTCATGTTGTATATACATACGATAATTTCATTTGAGGAAGTGCGGACTACCGCCCCCTTAAAATGATATGACTCGTTCATACCACACATGGAACGTATAAAGGATGGTGTTAATGAACTTAAGTAACATATATAAAATATTATATTATACTGGAATAGTAATATACCTATGTATCATTTGGATTCAATTCTTTTAAAATAAAAATTAAATGGAAGTAGCGTTCGTGCGTACGTACGAACTACCGTCTCCACAAACGCGGTGAGATCCATCCTCCATCGTATCCATTCAAGTATAATTATAATTTAATGATTTAAAAATGATGTTTAAAGACTTGATATCATTCTGGATATGAATAAGATACAACAAACATGACTTATGTAACAAAACATATAAAGAAAATGAGTAAGTTAACACCCGAAGCGGCGATAATACTAAGATATTATTATCAAATCAATATTAAAAGATCATATATGATATCATATTAATATATATGATTCTTGTATAATTTAATAACAATTATTTCACCATTATACAGGAGGTTAACCTACCCCAACCAAGGAAAAGTACAAGGTAAGGGTTATTTCACAATCTCTTCATTATTCGAGGTTGTTTATACGTAATAATCTACTGGGATCTCTTTATCATCCACATCCATGTTTCTTCGAAATGTATTTCAAAACATTTTTACTATTTACAAGAATATGGGTTAAAGTCATTTATACCCTTGTTTGACTTTTTATAAGAGGTTTATAAAGGAATCTTTCCGTCGTTTTCAAAACAAGGTCCTTTTTAACCTTTTCGACGGAATTGAGGTAAGAATGTTTTTTTTAACTTATACGGCGGGTGCGGTTATTTTCCGCCGTTATAAAGTCGTCGAAGCTTTCCATAGAAGCTTATAAGAATATTTTCAAAGAAAATGTTTTATTTTATATGGATCTTAAATTATTTCAAAATAAAAGGAGATATTTCTTTAAAAAGAATTTTGATTTCATCTATGTCAACATCCTTTGATGGATTTTAAGATTATTTGAAGTTGATTTATTATGATACAAAACTTCTATATTGTATTGAAGGTTTTGTGATATGTTTGACTGTGGATGTGCTATTTTTATACCATTCATAGTTTATGTGAAAGTATTGACATTTCGTATGCTAGTTTTAATACGAATGTTTATGTTATGTTTAAACCTTTTCATATGGGAATGCATTGGACTTAATAAGTGACGGGTGGAGCCCGCTATAGCTCCTCGATGCATCGGTAGGTCTCATGAGACAAACTAGTGTCTTGGCACAAGGCCTTGACAAAATCTTATTTGTAGTCTTGGCACGAGGCCTTGACTATGTGGTTATGATAGTCTGGCATTATGCATTCCAACATTATGAAAGTGGTTATTGATTTTTGCATGTGATTATTCGATTAGTAGAATATCCATGTGAATAAGTAAATGGAATTATTTCATTTTATTTATGCCATACCATGTTAAAAGTTCATATTTAAAAGGCTTTTGTTTTAGTTATACATTGCCTTAAATGTTTATTCTTATTTATGAAAGTTTCCGCTATATTGTTATCCTTACTGGGCATTTGAGCTCACCCCTTTTCTATGTTTTATTTTTCCCAGGAAGTGAAGAAGTAAATTATGAATGACCTGCAGGGATTTTATGAGGGGATAATAGTGTGGTCTATTGAGACATTATGTTGTTGTAGTAGTTTTTCATTTTATAATGTAATGTAAAACTTATGAATATATCTGGCATTTTCCAAGGCTACTAAACCAATCGGTCTTTCGAGATTTGATCTTTCTCATGATCATGCCAATGTTATGTAATAAAGCACCGACTCTGGGTAGCTGGGGTCGGGGCGTTACAAAAATAAAATCTTTTAGGGAATGACCATGTCCATCAACTGTATTATACTAATCTGGAATAAAAATATTTTTTTACCACCCTATAATAGTTGTGTCATATAATAAACCCCATAATATAATATAGGCTTATTTACCACATAATGAAACTCATTATTAATACTTCTTAAAATTTTAATCCCCTTTAGAGCATTATATATATATATAACTAAAACATAATACATATGATCTGAGTATAATTATAAATGGGTGAAATTAAATACTTATCACAATGCATTGATTTATACTTTGACGGTCCACATATATCATAGTGAATAAACTCCAAGGGTTGTTTTCTTTAAATATATAATTTATTTTTTTATTATTAACAATCTCCCCATTATAATTAGTATAAAATATCTATCAATTTTATCTTGTCATCATAAAAACATCTCAACCCACCCTTTTTTATGTTAGTATTTAAATGTCTCATTATCTAATATGATCATTTTTTCAATATGAAAAATCACTTTACTCTTTCAAACACAATTACCATAAATTTTTACTAATCCAAAATTATAATATATTTCAATTAGTTTTCTATACCTTTTTAAAAATATAGCCATCTTTGAAATGATAACTCACTCCTTAATACTTCTTAAAAATCACTTCATTTCCGTCTTCACACGTGTAATAAAATGTAACACCCCAATACTTTATAATATTTTCCTTTTAGAATAAATATTTTTTTATCATTATTTATACACAACGTTAAACTTACGCAACACACAACACTGAATTAGCTTGCGTTACATGCAAGACCAAGTTTTATCGCCTTTTAATAGCGAACCTATTTTTAAAACTAAATTTTGTAACTTTTATGAATTTTATTTTTAAAAATATTTTTTTTGAATTCATAATTTTTAAATTTTATTAGGGTGAATTTTTGGGATTTTTTTGAGAAACTTCATTTTTTGATGAATAGTAAAAATTACTGCAATTTTGTTAAAAACAACCTTTTCGTTTAAATAATGATTAGTATTAAGTTATAATTTAATTTGGTTTTTAAAGTAAAAATAGATTCATTATTCATATATTAATTCAATTTAGGTCATTGGAATCATTTTTATATTTAAATTAGATATAAAAACTTATTGTACTTTTGAACTTTTTTACTTTAAAACCCCGCATTCTCGCCACGTCTGCATGATTAGTGTTAATCATAATTTTCTCACCCATGTGATTTGAGTTTTGAAAAATGGACATATACAGTTGCAATTAGTATAATATTTTTGATCTAATAATATCAACTTAATTTTTTGACCAAAAAATTAGTGAAAGCGATTAAAATTAATTATAGAGATTAAGGTAAAATTAAGCTTAATAAGGGACTAAACCTTAATATTAAGGACCAAAATGACTTAGAAAATTTCCCAAAAGACATTGGATTCCAATAATTCGACCATATCCCCTCTTTGTTATAATTTTATGTGTTATTGGGATATTATTAAATGGAATTTCCCTATATAAAAGTTTAAGTAAGGAAAAAGACAAAAATGGAACTTTCCTTACCTTTAACATTTATAAAACTTTGAGATATGTAAAAAATGTAATATTTTAGGTTATAAATTTTATTTTTAAATATAAACAGGTTTTTTATATCATAGTAATTTATTAATAATTTTTATATATGATTTAGTTACTTAAAATGCTTAATAAATGACAACGTAGTGATTATTAAGTTAATAATTTACTAAAATAAATGATACTATAAATACTAAAAGTGAAGTATATTGATTTAATTGTTGTAATTAAAAAAAATTTAGATGAATATATCATGTTACAAATATGTAAATTTAATATAATTTAATACCAATATTGTTTTTATATTTTAAAATTAAAATTAAAAAAATAATTTTAAAATTCACATTATTGTTATTTTACAATAAATGATATTTTATTAAATGATTTAAAATTATTAAAAATACTATATTCTGAAAATAAATTTGTAAGTGTTAATAAATATTAAATATGGTCTATTAATAGACCGATTTATCTTTTATAATTAACATATTGACCCATATACTGTAAAAACATTGTTAACACGGTTTGAGTTTAAGTAGTGTTTTAGTGCGTCACATGCGCTTGTTTTAAAATTAATTTACAAAACACATAGGATTTTTTATTTTATATATTAGATATCATATTAATAATTAAGTGGATTTATATTTTCTAATAAATCTCACTTTAGTTTATTCTTAATGGTTAAGTTAATTAGATTAGAAAACTAGATGCTTTAATAAAAACCAAAATGATAAAATTGTGGAATCTTAGAAGTTAAGGAACCAAATTATTAAAATGAACATATTTTTGTGTTGTGGAGGTTTAAATCAACCAATATTCCCTTTTAATACATTATTTTTTCATTTTTAAGTCACTTTAGGTAAGGTGGACCTCCAATTAATGAATACCTTTTGGTATTTATAAGAGTGCCACTCCCCCTCCACTATAAAAAGGCAAGCACTCTACACCTTCCTCACACCTTTCAAACCACTTTAGATCATCCCAAATCTGCCCAAATATTATCCCAACATACCTCCCCTATACCTATAATACTCCAATTGGGTTGGAAGAAATCCAAGGAAGCCTTTTGGTACAAACCAAAATGAGTTACCCGATTAAGAGGAGGATAGATACCACAGAACAAAAAGAAGGTTAAGGTAAGAGATTTCATCTCAATTTACTTTCCATTGAGACTTATTTTTGTTATGCACCAATTAAAATTTATATATTGTATATAATTACCTTTTACATGTTATATCATGAATCTCCTTATTCTCATGATATTCTAAGTTTGATTTAATTCATGAGGAATTGTTATTTAAATGTTTCAAAGTGTTATGTGACACTTTGGAATGTTTAAAGATTATTTTTCATAAAGAATGTTTTAATGTCAACAACCATTGTTGTTACTTACTATAATTTGAGGTATTATTGATAAATCCATATTATTTATTCAATATGGATATATTATAAGATTCTTTTTTCATTAATTAAATCTATTATTTGATTCCAGGAATTCTTTGGACAGGTAAGACACGGGTTGGGGACCGTTTATGGTAAGACCTATAGTTTGGGGATTAGTTAATGAAAGCCCCTTGATGCATCAGTAATATCATGGGAAGAAATTAGGTTGGAAAAACCCTTCACATTTATAACTAGTACGATATAATTTTTCTTATGAAAGGTATTGATAGTAGAGTTAAGGTTAGACAAACCAAATTGGTTTATAACTAGTATGTTTTAAACTGTCTTGTGAAATCTCTTGATGGTAATGGTTCTATATACCTAGGAAACATATCACTAAATAAATAATCATATATATTATTGATAATTCTGTTATTATAATTATTTATCCATGATATTTTTGTGTCGACATATCTATGGATGCATTTCTTTCTCAGTTTATTGATTAATGGAATGTGTTTCAGTTTCTTACCTTTCTATATTAATATTTACTTATCTAGTTATTTTAATGGCATGTGTTATCAATTATTTACCTTTCAATTTTAATTTATTCTCATTGATTCATTACTTTATACTCTTTACTTACCCTTATTATGAATTTGAGCTCACCCTTATCATGTTTCCTTTCCCCAGTTTATGAAGAAGAAAACATTGAATAATCTTTCAAGGATGTAGTTTATTTAATTTTATTATGTATCATGTTTTTATTTCTTTTACCAATGTATTATGGGTATCATGTATGTAATATAGTCTTCCAAGACTATTAAACTGGTCCATCATTTGGGATTTGATTCCTTGTAATCATGCCAATGTAATACACTGGCTCCAGGCTTCTGGGGTTGGGGTGTTACATAAACACTATGGATGTTTTACTTTAATCCATCTAAAAATAGACCATTCTTTAAAATTTACTTTTATTTCGAACATATTTTAAATTAAAATGATTTATATTAAGAGATAAATTATTTTTAAAATAATAAGTACCCTTTTAAACTTATCAAATTTTTTTAAGTACATCAATTTACCTGTCATGTGAGATGAACAACCAATATCTAATGTAAAAGGATTTTATTTTGTAAATCCTTTAGTGTGACATCAATAATAAATACCTCTTAAATTCCATTATTTTTCATATAATACATTTCTAAATATTTATTCACATTCATCTATGTTTTTAGAAAAATTTGAAAATCCTTCATACAACCATTCAATTTTTCACATGTTCAATAGAGTTTATTCAATGGTTGAAATTAATCATCCAATTTAACTTATGGAGATTCATATCACTTAGAAACTATTTTTGTAAGAGTGGGTCATCTCCCCTTTAACTTAAAAACTCTATATCTTCCATAATTACTATTATTTATCTCATTATGGATAAAATTTTATACTATGTGCCCAAAATAACTATAGAACCCGTTATGGCCATGAAAATGAAATTTTATTATAAATCATACTATTCATTTATTATAAAATAATTTTTGTTTTCAACCAATCTAGACATAATTATTGAATAAATTTATAAACTAAAAAATTTGATATTTTTAAAATCTTTATCATTGTTAGGTATATTCTTTTCCTAAAATTATTTTTTCCATTCCTTATCATTTTTTAATTGAAATTATAATTTTGAGATGTTTTTAAATATTTTAAATACCATTAATATTAAATATAATAATTCCTTAGGTTTCTACATCACTTTTTCAAAAAATAGAATGGTGGTTATCAAATTCTATATATGTAGGAATAATTATTAGAAATTATTTTTAGGTATTCATCATTTTAGGTATACATGTATTTCTTACACCCCTAGGAATCTATGATCACCATCTATGTATATGAAATAACTATTTATTTATTAAATTTTTTATGAATACATTTTTATATCTTCTAGTTGATGTAATGAGATTTTATTATTCTTATTTATCATATTTGGGTTTCTTATTACTTCTTAATTACCTATATTATATTTTTATTTGTTTAGGGGATTTAAAAATGACTTGATGGATCATTTTAATATAGGTAGTACTTGTCTTAGTTAGAGGATTTAAAGTATTTAAAGTGGGATTTATCCTATAAATATAGAATTCATAGTGGACCCAAGGATTAATATATCATAACATATCACTACCGATACCCCTTGAGTCACTACAAAAAAAATAGACCTTAGCGGAAGTCTATTAGCGACATTTTAGAAAACTGCCAATAATATTTTTTAAAAGGGTTTGGCGGTAGTTTTTAAAAAACCACTACTAAACTGTGTTTTTTACAGTACCGACACTTCCCCCGACCCCCGCGAGACCCCCTTCTCCCCTAACCCCCGCGACCCTCGAAGACCTAGCTCGCCGCCCCTCAGTAGTCTTGACCCATGCTCGCCGCCACTCGCCGGTCTTGAACCGTGCTCGCCGCCCCTCAGTGAACCTCGCCGTCCCTCAGTGCGCCTCACTGCCCCTCAGTGCACCTCGCCGCCCCTCAGTGCACCTCACCAGTCTTGACCTGTTCTCTATGCCCCTCAGTGCCTCCCTATTGGTAATGTGTTTTTTTCCTTGTTTATTTTCTAATATATTATTATGATTATTCAACATTTTTCATGTGAGGTTTTGTGTAGGATCCTACTGAATCTACTTGTATTCTTACCCGCTATATATATATATATATCCTATTTTTATAGGTCTATAAGAGGGAGTTATTGATAGGGTTGGGTGTTACTAGAACATGACATGGATCTTGTTGGTGTTTGAAGAGTCATTTTCATATAAGTTGTTTCATGGTATTTCATTTAGTTATGTTCATTTATGTATGGAATTACAAACATCATGGAATTGATTTATTTATATTATATGGAGTCTATTTGTGGTTTCTTATCTTATAATCCTAGGATATATGAGGGTAATACCTACCATATGTGTGGTTTACACCCTTGATTCTTGTTTCCACCTTGTGCCCTATTAGAAGTGGGCTTCAGGACTGACACTTGTCTTAACTCTCAATACAAGAGGGGTTCCAATGGGGGTATATTGTGAAATAATCCACTAAATGGGGTCTCACAACACACATAGTGGCCCACTTAAATCAAAATAAATCAAAAGGTTTTTCTGAACCATGGGTGGGGAAATACAAATCAAGTTCCTATGAGGAGAGAATTTGAATTATAGTAGGGGTGTAACATAGTTATTCCCTCAATAATGAAACTCACCATGGGATATCATAAAACACATTATAGATCTATAATATCTTAATAATCATCGGGAATAATCTAAATCATATAAGGCCTTTGAAGATATTTTCGTTCTTAGAATATGAATAATAGGGATGAATCTATGTAATTGGGTGTCATTACACATGTCCCCCTCCCCATATTTTGTTCTCATCCCTTGGGGATAATAATCATACATACACATTGTATCACATCACCATCAGGATAAACAATAAATAATCACATAGCATCACTCCACCCAACTTGACTATCATGTAGAGTGTCCCATGCATCTAATGTATCTCAATGTATGTTTCTCAAATCTTTATCATCCAAGACCCAACTCACTATCCACAATAATCACCTCTAAAATGTTTCCAAGTCCTTTTTCATAGCACATCATTTCACATACCAACTCTCAAGGCTGCTAATTCTAAATGGTTAACTAATCACCTCACCCTCTATAGCTCATCTCATCGGATCACAAAGGACCACACCTGATATAATACCATATGTTCACTCACCTATAAGGTTATTTAATATCCCTTAAGACTTATTCATATTATTTCAACACCCTAATCCTATTAGGTGAGTCATTTATAAGTTGTAAACCCATTAGTTCACTTTTCTTGGTTTTTCCATGCCTCAAGAGGCATCACATAATTTACCTCAAGCCAATATTACAAATCACCTTTAAGGTAAAACCATTATTCAAGGTCTAAGTCTTATCTACTCTTTCACTCTCAAACAAAAAGGTGAGCCCACCATAAAATAATCATTCATTCATTATACACTTAGTAAATTTTTTAACAAAAATAAAAGTGTCCATTTGATGTCCCTTTCATTTTATCTCATGCTCATAAACCCATTTAGAGTCCATCACACAAACTAGAAAAAAATTCACAAGGAAATGTGATCGTATAATGATCTTAAAATAATCCCACCATGTATGGAATGTAAATTTCCTTCCTAATAGCCTCTATATATTTTATCACACAATTACAAACCCTTTTAGTCCACATTCAAGTCTCCTTAACTCGACTACCAACATCTATATACCACAAAAAATAGAAAACAAATAATGCATGGAGAAAAAAATTTAACTATCACCTACTTATTATCATTAGAAGTTAACCCCTAAAATATAGTCGTTTTATTTGTCCTCAATCAATAGATATTTAAAAACCTATCAAAATACCAAAGTTAGAGATTTTGAGTGATATTCTATTAAACAAAAAGAATATAACAATGATTGAGGTTTTAATGAGGTTATCATACCATATAGAAGTCCAAATCAATTAATGACTCATTAATATGACATAGAACAAGATTTTAGAAATATAAAGAATGGGTGTAAAGAAACATTCCCAATTGACTCACCTATATTATTTTCTAGTCATCTAAGTAGAAAAGGAAATGTATTTTTAAAAATACAAAGTAAAATATAAAAAATGCCCATGCATGAAAGTGGTGGTTGGAGAAAGTGGACCCCCTCCTAGACTATATTGGATCACCAAGGATGATCCATGATCCACCCTAGAGCTCCACATTATGTTTCAACTCCCATTGATGTTCCATGACCCACCCCAGATCTAAAAAATTTAATCACATGTAGGTAAAAACATGTTTCTACCCATAACACTTCACCATGATACCCCACATGTTCTAAAATTATCAATCCAAAATCATACCCAACTCTTTGAATCATAATTCGAGGCCACCAATAACATACAAAGTAGGCAAAAATTATTAATATAAAAAATATTTAATACTACCCCTATTGTATATTTTTTGGGGATTGAATATTTCATATGAATTCCATAAAACTATGGATTTAATAGGTTTTACCACTTTATATAATTAAAAAAAAATTAAATAGAAATTGAAAAGGTATATTGAAATCAATACTTTTCAGTGTTATTTTAGGATCTATTTTAGGAAATTTAATATACATGATTTCATTTATCTTTGGAATTTCATGTTTCCTTTGAGTCTTGAAAAACAAATAACTTACTTATAAGCCTTGTATTTATCTACCCTATCCATGAATCATTTCACCTGATGATTCCTGACGTGTTCTACATCTTGGTTTCCCATGTATTTTCTAAAGTAGCAAGTCATGTTTAAGGTAAGAGTTTGTTTCCATTTCATATTCCTAAATTCTATTCAATTATTATACGATTTATAAAGCCCTTACCTTAGTGATATCAAAGTTATGACATCATCAGTTTGGCCATCTATTTTGGTGTAACACGACATACAAAAAACTACAGGGATGGGATCTTTGTTCTCATCTTCTTTTATGGATCTTTTTAATTTTAATGCTTTGGTTTTCTAGTGGGTGGGTTTATTATGTACCATATGCATTTATATAGGAAAACATTATTTAATATATTTATATATTTTTTCAACTAGTATATATTAATCTCTTTCTATATTTAGTAATAGTTATGTGTTTTAATTTTTTTAATATTGTGTAGGCACATTGTGATATACATGGATAAAAGTTGGATCACATTACCGAGGAACACACCTCAGTATGTTAAGGGTTTGAATGAGTTTTTAGATTTTGTAATTTCCAATCGATCCATTGATGGGAGAATAAGATTTTCATGTCCTAAATGTAAATTTAGAATATGGTTGAAGAGCAATGAAGTTTATAAACATTTAATATTGAATCAATTCCATGGTTAATATTTGTGTTGGATTTGGCATAGAGAATCAAACGTTACAGAAAGGTTGAGCACTGATGTCAATCCACATAATGACCTCCCAACTTCGTCAACAATGGAAAATGAAATGAAAAACCTTATAAATGATACATTCGGCACTGCAAGAGACCACCATCAACATCAAAACATATCAGAACAACCAGATGAGGGTGATACAAATGGAAACATGACAAGTGGTGTTTTTAAGACTGTAGGACAACCATATCAAGATTGTAACATATCAGTGGATCCTTCTCTTGATTCTGTGGAGAATAATGTAAGAGAAAACTTCATTGAGGAAAATAAGTTTCATGATTTAGTTGATGATGTAAATATAGGGTTTTATAGTGGATGTTTGAAATATTCAAAACTTTATTTTATGCTGAAGTTGTACCATATCAAATGTCTATGTGGAATTACAAATAAGACAATGTCCATGATATTGGAATTGTTGTGTGATGCATTTCCTGAAGCAAACATCACCGAGTATATTTATGATATGAAAAAATTTGTTAACAGGCTTGGTCTGAATTATAAAAAAATACATGTGTGTCCCAATGATTGTATGCTTAATTGTCAAGAGGATTCAAGTAGAGAGAATTGTAAAAATTTTTCTTCTTCTTGATGGAAGTCAATGGGTGATTTTGGAAGTCTAAATCAACATAATTTCATGAAGAAGAAGAAAAGGAACACACCTGAAAAGGTTTTGCGTTACATTCCTTTAAAGCCTCGATTACAAAGATTATTCATGTCATCGAAAACCGTCGAACACATGAAGTGGAATTCTGTAGATAATAAAAATGATGGGTTAATGAGACATACACGAGATTCATAATCGTGGAAGAAATTTGATTCATTACATCCAGATTTATCAGCTGATCCCAGGAATGTTTGATTGGGATTGGCTACCAATGGATTCAACCCATTTGGGACTTTGAGTACCAGTTATAGCATTTGGACAGTTGTTTTGATCCCTTACAATCCGCCTCTGTGGATGTGTATGAAACAAACATCTTTTATCATTTTGATGATTATTCCTTGAAAACAAATGCCTAGAAATGATATTGATGTATAATTGCATCCTTTAATTGAAGAATTATAGGAGTTGTGAAGCAATGATGTTGTGACATTTGATGCTTCTTCTAAAACAATGTTCAAAATGCATGTTGCTTTATTATGGACCATTAGTGACTTCCCTGGGCTTGATAATTTATCTAGTTGGAAAAATTACATGGGTTTAGCTTTTCCTATTTGTAACTTTGATTTTGAGCCCAAACGGCTACCTCATAGTAGAAAATGGTGATTCTTGTGCCATCAAAGATTTCTCAATGCATCTCATAGATTTCGGCTGAACAGATCAAAATTTAACGGTTTCATTGATCACAGACCACCTCCAAAGTTGTTAACTAGTTCTGAAATATTGAAACAACTTGGAAATGTTGAAATAGAATTTAAGAAGGTTCTTCATTTGAATGATAGTGGGAATCAGGTTCCAAGTGCATCATCAAGTAAAATCAGAACACAATAATGGAAGAAAAAATGAATATTCTTCAAACTTCTGTATTGGGAATTTAATTTGTTGCAGCATAATCTTGATGTGATGCATATTGAGAAGAATGTTTGTAAAAATTTGATTTTTACATTGCTTAATGAGCATGTAATGTCAAAGGATCATCTCAATGCTTGCAAAGACTTACAAGTAATGAACATAAAACGTGATATCTGACCAGATGAGAATGAAAAGTATGCTTCGACAATTTTTGCAATGAAAAATAGGGAAAAAGATACATTACTTTGAATTTTAAAGAATGTGAAGGTATCTGATGGGTATTAAAGTAACATCTCTAGGTTTTTTTAACTTGAATAATCGCAAGTTACATGGATTGAAAAGTCATTATTCACATATTTTGTTATAACAATTACTACCATTGGCATTGCATACATTATTAAATGAAAAAGTTACTACTGTTGTACTCCAATTCTGCTCATTTTTCAGAAAAATATTTGTGAAATCTATACATCTATTTCATCTTGACAACCTCTAGGAGAGGTTTTTATTGAACCTTTTTTCAATTGAGATGATCTTTCCTCCTTCATTTTTTACTGTCATGATGCATTTAACTGTGCATTTGGTTGAGGAAGCTAAATTAAGAGGTCTCATTCATTATCGATGGATGTATCCAATTGAGAGGTACTTTATTTATATTATTTTCAGTTAAGTAAACAATTTTTGACACTTAATTAAATGCATAATTATTTTTATTTTATTTCATAGATATCTTGGGTATTTGAAATCATACGTGAGAAATAAAGCTCAACCAGAAGGCTCTATTGCTGAAGGCTATTTGGATGAGGAGTGTCTTACCTTTTTTTCTAGATACTTGGATGATTTTGAGATAAGATTTAATTGAGTTGGATTTGTTGAAAACTCATCAAATCAATCTCAAATACATCAGAAATTAAAAATATTTCCAGCTATTGGCCGATCAGTTGGGAGGACCTCAAATGTGACACTGAAAAAATTTGAATTATTACAGGCACATAGATATGTGCTGCTGAATAGTGAAATTTCAGATCCATTTATTGAAGAGTTGAGGATAAAAACAAAGATATGAATGAGAGGCCGAACACAAAATGATAAAGATATAATGAAAGTTGTTAATAAAGATCTTGCAGAATGGTTTGTATGACGTGTAAGTTCATAAATATTGAAATAAATATTAATATTAGTTTGACACATATATTTTGTAAATCTAATAAATCATATTTCTTTTTTTAGATCATGAATATTGATAATCGAGTAGAGTTTTCAAAAGATTTGAAGTTTCTTGCTCGAGGTCCTCTAAAACAAGTTAGAAAGTTCGACACTTACAATGTGAATGACTTTATATTTCGCACAATCGATCAAGAAGAGGGTTTGAAATCACAAAATAGTGGTATATTTACATTTGATGAAGTGGGATAATATAAAAAGCTGATTGATATTATTTAATTAAACTACCATGGGAATTTTTCAGTTGTTTTATTCAAATGCAATTGGGTCGATATTATCAGAGGTGTTAAAAGAGATTCCTTGCAATTTACTTCTGTGAACTTCTGTCACTTGATGGATGCTGGTGATCGCGAACTGCATGATCCATATATCTTATCATCACAAGAAAAAATGGTATATTATGTGAATGATGTTTTGGATGAAGGGTGGAGTGTAGTTTCTCATGTAATACAAAGAGATTTATATGATATGGGTGATGAAGTGGAAGATTTGACCTCTGAAATTGAATCTCATCAAAAACAAGAAGTATAATTATTTGTCCATCATGATATTGAAAATATTATTCTAGCAAGGATGAATGAAGTGGATGAATTAATGGAGCAAGAAACCGACATGATTGAAGGGAAACATGATTGTATGTATAATTATTTATTCATTTAGCAACCACTTATTTCATTTGTGCAGTCATTCATTATTATTATTATGTATATTTTGTTTGTTATTATTAGGCATCTATTATCATTTTTAAATTTTTTTTCTACAATTTTTTTTTTGAAATATAGGTCCTGAACTTAATTTTATTTGATTAAATGATAGGAATTTCAAGGAATAAGTGATACACTGTTTCATCCACTACTACGACATATGGAAATCCATTTTTCTCCCTCCCTACGACATCTGAGCCACCGGATGCTTTCTCCTGCACCTTCTCCCCCTGAACCATCTCTCACACCCTCTATGAGCATCCATTTAGAAGCTGAGTCATTGAATCCCCCTTCAGCAGCCTCAGTAGTGGGGCGGCAGCGCACCACTTCTAGTTCATCACGAGTATACTGGATGGTCACTATTATAGGTACAAATTTTAATATAAATAAATTTATTACACTTTTTTATACTAATTATTTGTTCATTAAAGATGAAAAAAATGAAACTGTGGAGAAAAATATAAAAAGTTCAGATGTGTGGAATATGAATGGATATAAGATAGTTTTCCCATTTGATTCATATGGGGTCCCTTCGGATGACACCACGAGATTACTTGGCCAAATTCTAGGCCAACTGGCAGCGGAGCCCATTTCCATTCCTATTTCTTATGATTATTGGATATATATGCCTCAAAGTTTTAAAAATGAAGTTTTTGATTCCCAAATAAATGTAATTTTAATACATTATGGTGTAATTGGATGTCATGTTATTAATACATTCAAAATGAATTTCTTTATATAGATGTTTTTTCACTTTATAGTTGCTGATGTGATAGCATGAAAGTGGACGTTGAAAACTCTTTGTAAGAAATAGAAAGACTTCAAATGGAGATTGTGGAGCGATTTCAACGATACTTCATTTATTTTCCAACAAATGTATGAGAAGCTACCCAATGTAGTACCCAAAGAACAATGGAAAGTTTTTGTTGACAGACATCGTGATGAGAAGAAGATGGTATTTAAATATATATTATTATATTAACCTCATTTTACATTTATAAATGTATATGAATAGGAGATGACATTGAATACATTAATATTAAATTTCATTTTATTTATTTCAGGATCTCTCAAGAAATAATGCATCAAGCTGGGCTAAGCAAGTCATCCCTCACACTGTGGGGTCAAAAAGCTTTTCTAGAAGCCGATCGACTCTTGTAATATTTTCATTAGTTTAAATATTTATAATACAATATTATTTTTTTAATATATGAAATTGTTGATTTATATTTTTTTAATGCAGTCACAAAGTTTAGGGAATGAATCATACCAAACTTAAGTGTGGTTGGATATTCACAAAAAATATGATGGAAGATTTGTTAATGACCTTGCCAAAGAAGTTGGGGTATGAACTCATTTTTTCATTATAATAACTTATTATTATTTTTTTACTATGTTAATATATATTTATATTTTATTTATAGGTAAAAATTAAATAACTATGGGATGCCAACCCTGGGCAGTCCTTGTAATGCCCCTACCCCAGTTACCCAGAGTTGGTACATTATTTTAATACATTGGCATGATCACAAAAGATCAAGTCTCAAAAGACCTATTAGTTTAGTAGCCTTGGAAGTACTAGATATATTCATAAGGTTTACATTACATCGTAAAATGGAAAACTACAACAACATTGTTTACATAGAACACACTCATATCCCCTTATACTATCCCTGCAGGTCATTCATAAAATACTTCTTCACATCCTGGGAAAAATAAAACATAGAAAGGGGTGAGCTCAGATGTTCAGAAAGGATAACAATATAGTGGAAACTTTCATAAATAAGCATAAACATTTAAGGCAATGTATAAGACTAAAAAAAATCCTTTTAAACTTGAACTTCAGAATAATATGGAAAAGATAAAATCAAATAATTCCATTTACTTATTCACATTGATATTCTACTAGTCAAATAATCACATGCAATATCAATAGCCACTTTCATAATGTTGGAATGCATAATGACAGACTTCATAACCACATAGTCAAGGCCTTGTGCCAAGACTAAAAATAAGATTTTGTCAAGGCCTTGTGCTAAGACACAATTTTGTCTCATGAGACCTACCGATGCATCGATGAGCTATAGCAGGCTCTACCTGTCACATACTAAGTCCAATTCATTCCTCATATGAAAAGGTTTAAACATAACATAAACATTCGTATTAAATCTAGCATATTAAATTTCAATAATTTATCCATAAAACATGAATGGTATAAAATAAAACATCCATAGTCAAACATATCAAGAAACCTTCAATACAATATGGAAGTTTTGTATCACAATAAATCAACTTCAAATAAACTTAAAATTCATCAAAGGATGTTGACATAGATGAAATGAAAACCTTTTTTCGGAGAAAAATCTCTTTCTATTTTGAAATAATTTAAGAGTCAAATAATTATAAAGAAAACATTTATTTTAAAAATATTATCATAAGCTTGTAAGGTAAGATTCTATGATGTTATAATGATAGAAAATAGCCGCACCCTCCGTATAAGTTAAAAAAAACATTCTTACCTTAATTTTGTCAAAAAGGTCATAAAGTACCTTGTTTGGAAAACTATGGAAAGATTCCTTTCAAAACATATAAGGTCAAATAAGGGTATAAATGACTTTACCACATTGTCTAGTAAAAAATGTTTTGAAATACGTTTTTAATAAACATGGATGTGGATGATAAAGAGGTCCCAGTAGATACTTACATAAAAACAACCTCGGATAACAAAGAGATTGTGAAATTAAACCTTACTTATTTGATAAATTAAAAAACATACACCCCATGAAATAAGTATCATAAAATGAAGATGTAAATACACATAAATTAAAGTGTATTACACAAAGAATACAATTACGGGTAGTACATACACCACACAAAAGGAAATAGTGGCAATATAGCATGAATCTCACCGGAATAAGGAGTGAGATGAAAACCCCTTACCTTGTACTTTTCCTTGGTTTTGGGTAGGTTAACCACATATATAATGGTGAAATAATTGTTATTAAATTATAAAAGAATCATATACATTAATATGATATCATATATGATCTTTTAACATTTCTTTGTTAATAATATCTTAGTATTATCATCGTTTCGGGTATTAACTGATTCATTTTCCTTTATATGATTTGTTACGTAAGTAAAGTTTGTTATGTATAGGATGTATATTATTCATATTAATAATTATATTAAGTCTTTAAACATTATTTTTAATCATATAATGAAAATTAGTCTTGAATGGATAGGATGAGGAATGAATCTCATCGCGTTCATGGAGACGGTAATCCGTACGTACGCACGAGCGACAATATCATTCTTTTGATATTAAAATAATATATAATTAGATGGTATATCATATATAAATAATAATTATCATTTTATATTTATTATTTAAATCAATAAAACATCATTATTATACCAATCCAAATAATAATGTATTGAATAACAATTACACCACGACGTGGAGACGGTAAGCTGAACGTACGCACGTATGGTGACATTTCATTCAAAGGATGGATAGAATAATGAATATGGTTGTACCAAATTTATAATAACATAAAAGTATATATAAGATAATAGATTTATTATTTTAGAATTAAAAAAATAGAGAAAGAGGAAGTGGAAGAAGAAAGTAACTTGAAAGAGGTGATGAAATATTTACCTCTTCTTCGGGTTCTTCCTTTTGATTTGATCAAAAGGGCTCCTTAGGTTGGCTTTCTGGATAAAGTAATACCTCTATAATTAAGGGAGGATAGTTGAGAGGGTATTTGGGTAGGGTTTGGCCGAGCCAAATAGCTTTAAAGGTGTGAATTAGAGAGAATGGGAAGTGCCCTTTTATAAGAGGTGTGAGGGGCACCATAGGAAAGGCTAGAAATATTATTTTATAATAAAATAATTTTCGGTTTATAATGGCTCAAAAATGAATTATTTAAATTATAAGGTGGGGATGGGTCTAAAAACACTCAACCAATAGGTTTTAGATAGGTTTGGGTCACCATATTAACCTTATCTTTTAGATTTAACTCTTAGTTAAATAGTTTGACATTTACCTTGTCTCTTTGTATTTTCATATTATATGGTTAATAAACTTACTATATACTTTCAATAGAACCCCAAGTGGTTCATTAATGATACAAATATCATTATATAAGTCTTTTTTTCAAACATTATATTTTTAGGAATAGAACATCAATTAATAATATAATATTTGTTTTAAAAACTCTTTTATGTCAATTTTGACACTATTTGGTATTTTGTTTTTTCTAAATTTATAACAGCATTATTACTTTGAAAAAATTCATCTAACCAACCCTAACATGTAATATTAACCTATAAAATTAGTGGAATTCATAAAAAATCTCAAATTACATTTATTTGGATATTTATAATATCAATTACTTTAATATTTCATTAATTTGGTAATTACTGCATCATCATTGTGTCATAAATAAAATTAAGTATTTAATATCTAAAAATTATAAATAAAATACCATTATGTAAGAAATATTTTTATTTTTTTAATGAATATTTATAGTCGAATTTATCTTATGTATAACCCTATATTAAAAATATTTTAGTTATTAATCTTTGATTTTAACTCTTTTAACTCTTCTTAAAATAAAATAATAATAAATGTCCTAATCTAATAAAAGTGGAACTAAAGGATAATATTTTATTCCTAAGGTTGTTTTTTGTCTAATTATACTTATCAAATAGAATTAGGGTATGTGTTAGGGTAATAATAATATCATTTTTACCCTTAATTACCCTATTTACCTTTAACCGCGGTAAATAAAAGTCAAAAGTTACTATTCACAAAAAATTATTTTCATCTTATTGAACCAAATTTTACTTCTAAGTTTAACATTGTTTCTCATATTTTTGAAATTCAACTCATAGAAGCGGTAAAATTAAGTTTTATGCAAATTTGCAAATACTCTTAGGAGGTGGGTAAAAGACAGTAAAAAGTTCAATAAAATTTTTATATATCTAAAATTATTATAAAATGAATCCAATGAATTATTTTGAACTTATATAGGTATTATGTATCTATTTTGACCAAAAATAAATTTAAATAAAATAAATAATTATTTAAATAAAATGTAGGTTTTAACCAATAACTTAGTGTTTTTCACTATTCATCAAAAATTGAAATTTCTCAGAAAAATTCCAAATTTTCAGCCTAAGATATATTTGATATTAAGAATTCAAAAATAATGTCTATTTTACCAATTTAAAAACATATAAGTTTCATTAATTAATTTAAAATTAATTCCCGTTGTCAAAACAAATAGCGTGTTTTTAAGCAATAATATCTATCAAAAGATTGACACTTGTTTATGTCCAATTTCAAAGTGAAATTAACTATAATGACCTAAATTGTATTAAATGATAAAAATATAATCTAATTATACTTCAAAACCAATCAAATGAATAATTTAACACTATAAATTATTTTGATTAAAAAAGTTGTTTTTAATTAAAATTTAGTATTTTTCACTATTCACCAAAATATGAAAGTTATCAGAAAAATACCAAAAATTTATCAAAACTAAATTTTTATGTCCCGATTCTAAAGAAGAAGTTTATTTTGTCAAATTGAATATATTAAAGTTTCAAATATTGGATTTAAAAAGGGTTCTCCATCAAAAAGCGGTTAAATTGCATTTTCTAAAAAATACTTCCTTTATCTAAAAAATTGAATTTGTTCTTATAGTATGTCTAAGAAACACATAATATGGATGTTAAAATTATATGGAGTATATAAAATTCAAAATACAGTTAATACTATTCATAACCTCTTTTGAACGGCTAGTTTGGTAAGTCGTGGTGTGCTTGAACTCAGTGTTGCGTGTAGTGCAAGTTATTGAATTACTTTGAAGAAATAACATACTATGAAACCTTGGGGTGTTAAATTCTTCCCTCCTTAAATAAATTGAATCCTTACAATTTGAAATTGTTCTTCGAAAATAGAAGGTTGAAAATATAAAATACCTTTGTGGGAAAACCCACATCGGAAATTGGGTTAATACAATTTAGTCTTAATAAGAGGAAAAGGGGAATGAAAAAGTCACCACCAAATTATGATCTCGATTAGGAGAAAATTGGTGGAAATTAGAGACACATAATTGGAGAAAAAACTTAAATATTCATAGGGAGTGATTGAGGTCATTAGTCACAAACAATTGTAGAATTGAGGGCCTCAAATCCATCAATCTATGATGATTTAAAATATCATCGGTTCAAAAAAACATAAGGTATTAGGATAACACATTTTTAGTTTTAATATCCCTTACATAAAGTTTAATAATTAATTTCTTCATAGAATAAGAGAATAAAACAATATATATACTTGACAAGTAGAGTTCCATCCTTTAACTAATTTCTACCACTAGCTCATCTTTTACTCTAAAAGATAATCGAACTTTTTTTTTCTATTTATCCTATTCGTATAGGGTTCCAAAAAAGTGAATTTATAATTCATCTACCAGACCTTTAAAAAAAACTACATTATTCAATCTAGGACATCACGTGGGCCAGTGGTAGGTGATACACCCTCGTTGCCCTTCGGTTGCGAGTTCAAGCCTCGCGGCCTTGCCAGACATGACATGTTTCTGCCCAACCTTCGGGTTTCCCTTTTTATGGAAATCCAAAAATAATATCAATCTAGACTTATCCCAAATAATTCTGTCCAAACTCAGAGTCCAAAATTTATAAGGAAGGTAAACACAATGAAGATCATTTTTTCCACGCAATAACATTTGAACACCTTCATCATGTATACTTTTAAAACACTGCAACATCCTGAATTACCATAAAACCTTATTGATTACATTCATGCCCCCTTATTCCTTATAGAATATTGGATATACTCCTTCTATCCAAAAATTTTATAAACTCCAACAATGATGGAATATACAAATCATTAATCAGTTTCAAGGTAGTCAAGAATATCCAATATAATTTATCCAAATCAATCATGTATTATTACAAAATCACTACCTCAGTATCAGAACCATATTATGGTTTATCTTTCTCGCAACCATATATTTTCCAAAACTTTTACCTACTATTGAGTCACTTTTCTTAGTTCCAAACAATCTCAAGTCATTAATAAAATAGTACTGGAGTACAATCCTTATATAATCTATAATTATTATAACATGTACATCATTAATTCAATACTCAAATGAAACAATAATTTAATAACAACGTAATAAATCTAATCATTACTCTTCATCTTTGGTAGTATCATAACTTTATTTTTATCCAATAGTAGAATTTGGGGTATACTTTGATGATTTGGACATTGATTCGCGCAGTGTCCCAACTCCTTACATATGAAGCGCTATACATTTGAAACTTTTTTCTTACCCTTGAAATCACGTACTTGGTGTCCTTTTTCTCCACAATTATAACAAACTCCCATTCCCTTAAAGAATTTACCAAGGTGATTCTTTCCAAAGTTATCACATATGGGAAAATCCTTCTTTTCCCTTTTCCCTTTATCCATCTTTCTCTCTTCCATCATTTTCTTATCTTGCTTCCCTTCAAAGCCATAGGACTCAGAGAATTATTTACTTATCTTATTAACACATGATATTATTTCTTCATATGTTGAGAATACATGGGAGACTATTTTCCTTCTAAATGTTGGTTTAATACCATGAAAGATATGATCCTTCTTACTCTTTGGATCATATGTATTGCTGGAGTTCACATTCCTTCTACTGGGTTCCATTTCTATACAATGGCATACACTAGGTCAGTTTATGAATTGTAATGGATAATTCCAAACTTGTAAAATAACTAACGTAAATCGAAAAGTTTATGGATATAATCCATAATCATAAAAATATTTTCTTTTAGGAGGTATATACTCGTACATCCTTAATAATGATTTGTAAAGAAAATGAGGACTATCCTAAGCATATCCCCTGGGAGTATCATAACCAAGAGTGCAACAATGACCATTTTCGTGCACCACTTCCCGTTCGAGTCTAGCTCAAAGTGGTGTTTTCGGGTTTTACCCCTATGTACATCTGTGCCAGAGCTGCCTCTACCTGCTCGTATCCAGACATGGATGTATTTCTTGGAAAACTCACAAAATCTCTATAATACCAATATTCTAGGAAGTTCTTATATGCTAATCCTCAAATTCTATCTTAGGGATACATGCTCTAATCAGAGTTTATTTAAATATATTTTCCAATGTTTGTACAAAACTTCCTTTGATACCAACTATAACACCCTGACCCTAGAAGCCCAGATTTGGTGCATTATTATGTATCATTGGAATGATCACATAAGATCAAGTCACAAAATACCGATTAGTTTAGTAGCCTTGGAAGTACTAGATACATTCACAAGGTTTATATTACATCATAAAATGGAAAACTACAACAAAATTGTTTCCATAGACCACACTCATATCCCCTCAGACTATCCCTGCATGTCAGTCATAAACTACTTCTTTGCATCCTGGGAAAAATAAAACATAGAAAGGGGTGAGCTCAGATGCCCAGTAAGGATAACAATATAGCGGAAACTTTCATAAATAAGCATAAAAATTTAAGGCAATGTATAAGACTAAAACACATGCCTTTTAAACTTTAACTTCAGTATAATATGGAAAAGATAAAATCAAATAACTCTATTTACTTATTCACATGGATATTCTACTAGGCGAATAATCACATGCAATATCAATAGCCACTTTCATAATGATGGAATGCATAATGCCAGACTTCATAAACACATAGTCACAAACTTGTGCCAAGACTACAAATAATATTTTGTCAAGGCCTTGTGCCAAGAGACTAGTTTGTCTCATGAGACAAACCGATGCATCAAGGAACTATAGCGGGCTCCACCCATCACATACTAAGTCCCATGCATTCCTCATATGAAAAGGTTTAAACATAACATAAACATTCGTATTAAATCTATCATATGAAATGTCAATAATTTATCCATAAACCATGAATGGTATAAAATAACACATCCACATTCAAACATACCAAAAAACCTTCAATACAATATGGATGTTTTTTATCATAATAAACCAACTTCAAATAAACTTAAAATCCATCAAAGGATGTTGACATAGATGAAATCAAAACCTTTTTTAGGAAAATATCACTTTACATTTTGAAATCATTTAAGAGTTACATAATTATAAAGAAAACATTTATTTTTAAAATATTATTATAAGCTCATAAGGGAAGCTTCGACGATGTTATAATGGTGGAAAATAGCCTCACCCGCCGTATAAGTTAAAAAAACATTCTTACCTTAATTTTTTCGAAAAGGTCATAAAGTACCTTGTTTGGAAAATGACGGAAAGATTCCTTTCAAAACATATAAGGTCAAATAAGGGTATAAATGACTTTAACCCATTTTATAGTAAAAAATGTTTTGAAATGCATTTTTAAGAAACATGGATGTGGATGATAAAGAGGTCTGAGTAGATACATAAAAACAACCTCGGATAATAAAGAGATTGTGAAATTAACCCTTACCTATTTGGTAACTTACGAAACATACACCCCATGAAAGAAGTATCATAAAATGAATATTTAAATACACATAAATTAAAGTTTATTACACAAAGAACACAATTATGAGCAGTACATACACCACACAAAAGGAAATAGTGGCAATATAGCATGAATCTCACGGGAATAAGGAGTGAGATGAAAACCCCTTACATTGTACTTTTCCTTGGTAGAGGGTAGGTTAAACACATCTATAATGGTAAAATAATTGTTATTAAATTATAAAAGAATCATATACCATAATATGATATCATATATTATCTTTTAACATTGCTTTGTTAATAATATCTTTGTATTATCGTCTTTTCAGGGGTTAACTGATTCGTTTTCCTTTATATTCTTTTTTACGCAAGTAATGTTTTTTAGGGATAGGATGTATCTTATTCATATTCATAATTATATTATGTCTTTTAAACATTATTTTTAATCATCTAATGAAAATTAGTCTTGAATGGATATGATGGGGAATGAATCTCATCGCGTTCGTGGAGACGGTAATCTGTACGTACGCACGAGCGACAAAATAATTATTTTGATATTAAAATAATATATAATTGGATGGTATATAATATATACAGAATCATTATAATTTTATATTTATTATTTACATCAATTAAAAATCATTATTATACCCATCCAAATAATAATGTATTGAATAACAATTACACCACGGTGTGGAGACGGTAAGCTGTACGTACACACGTATGGTGACATGTCATTCAAAGGATGGATAGAATAATGAATACAGTTGTACCATATTTATAATAAAATCACAATATATAGAATATACTAGATTTATTATTTTAGAATGGGAACAACAAATAAAGATGAAGTGGAAGAAGAAATGAACTTGAAAGAGGTGATGAAATATTTACCTCTTCTTTGGGTTATTCCTTTTGATTTGATAAAAAGGGATCCTTAGGTTGGATTTATGACTAAAGTAAGGCCTCTAGTATGAAGGTAGGATAGTTGAGAGGGTATTTGGACAGGTTTTTGCCAAGCTAAATGTCTTTGAAGGTGTGAATTAGAGAGAAGGGGAAGTGCCCTTTTATAAGAGGGGTGAGGGGCACCATAGGAAAAGCTAGAAATATTATTTTATAATAAAATAATTTTCGGTTTCTAATGGCTCCAAAATAAATTATTTAAAGGATAAGGTGGGTATGGGTTTAAAACCACTCAACCAATAGGTTTTAGACAGGTTTGGGTCACCATATTAACTTTATCTTTTAGATTTAACTCTTAGTTAAATAGTTTGACATTTACCATGTCTCATTGTATTTTTATATTATATGGTTAATAAACTTACTATATACTTTCAAGAGAACCCCAAGTGGTTAATTAATGATACAAATATCATTATATAAGTCTATGGGCCAAACCTTAGATTTTTAGGAGTAGAATATCAATTAATAATATAATATTTGTTTTAAAAACTCTTTTATGTCACACTATTTGGTATTTTGTTTTTGATAAATTTATAAAAGCATTATTACTTCAAAAAAAATTCATCTAACCAACCATAAAATTTCATATTAACCTAAAAAATTAGTTTAATTCATTAAAAGTCTCAAATTACATTTATTTGGATATTTATAATATCTATTATTTTAATATTTCATTAATATGGTAATTACCGCATCATCATTGTGTCATAAATAAATTTAATTATTTAATGTCTAAAAATTATAAATAAAATATCATTATGTAGGAAATTTTATTAGCTTTATAATGAATATTTATAGTCGAATTCATCTTATGTATAACCCTATATTAAAAATGTTTTAGTTATTAATCATTGATTTTAAATCTTTTAACTCTTCTTTAAATAAAATAATAATAAATGTCCTAATATAATCCAAGTGAACATAAATGATCATATTTTATTCCTAAAGTTTTTTTGGTCTAATTATACTTATCCAATAGAATTAGGGCATGTGTTAGGGTAATAATAATATCATTTTTACCCTTAATTACCCTATTTACCTTTAACCGCGGTAAATAAAAGTCAAAAGTTACTATTAAAAAAAAATTATTTTCATGTTATTGAACCACATTTTACTTTTGATTTTAACCTTGTTTTCTCAAATTTTTAAAATTCAACTCACAGAAGCGGTAAAATTAAGTTTTATGCAAATGTGAAAATACTCCTAGGAGGTGGGTAAAAGACGGTAAAAAGTTCAATAAAATTTTTATATATCAAAACTTATTATAAAATGACTCCAATGAATTATTTTGAACTTATATAGGTATTATGTATCTATTTTGACCAAAAATAAATTTAAATAAAATAAATAATTATTTAAATAAAAAGTAGGTTATAACCAATAACTCAGTGTTTTTCACTATTCATCAAAAATTGATGTTTCTCAGAAAAAATTCCAAAAATTCAGCCTAAGATATATTTGATATTCTGAATTCAAAAATGATGTATATTTTTCCAAATTCACAACATATAAGTTGCATTAATTAATTTAAAATTAATTCCCGTTGTCAAAACAAATAGCGTGTTTTTAAGCAATAATATCTATCAAAAGATTGACACTTGTTTATGTCTAATTTCAAAGTGAAATTAATTATAATGACCTAAATTATATTAAATGATAAAAATATAATATAATTATACTTGAAAACCAATCAAATTCATAATTTAACACTATAAATTATTTTTATTAAAAAAGTTGTTTTTAATTAAAATTTAGTATTTTTCACTATTCACCAAAATTTGGAAGTTATCAGAAAAATATCAAAAATTTATCAAAACTAAATTTTTATGTCCCAATTCTAAAGAATAAGTTTATTTTATCAAATTTAATATATAAAAGTGTCAAATATTGGATTTAAAAAGGGTTCTCCATCAAAAGGCGGTAAAATTTCATTTTCTGAAAAATACTTCCTTTATCTAAAAAATTGAATTAGTTCTTATATTACGTCTAAGAAACACATAATATGGATATTAAAATTATATGGAGTATATAAAATTCAAAATGCAGTTAATACTATTCATGATCTCTTTTGAACAGCTAGTTTGGTAAATCGTGGTGCTCTTGAACTCGGTGTTGTGTGTAGTGAAAGTTATTGAATTACTTTGAAGAAATAATGTACTATGAAACCTTAGGGTGTTAAAGTCCTAATCAGTCTCCCAGGATTACCCGGTTTCTAAAGTCCTTGGGAAGGATAATCCTGGTAGAGTGCGCGGGATGGGTTTGGGAGCCATACCATCTGAGGTGTTTGGAAGGCCACTGAGGATTGCTGCTGCATCTACTCTTGGTTGTAGTCAGTACATACCCGAAGATGCTCAGAGAGAGATTGCTTCTCTACAAAACACAGTTCAAGACTAGGGGGCTTAGATATCCAATTTGTAGAAACCGTTGACTGATATACGTCAGCAGATGAGCAGATATTCCCCCGGTGGTATTGCATCGACTGGTGGTGAGTAGGTAAATCACAAAAATTCAAAATCATTTAGTTTTCAAACTTTTATTTGTTTTAAGTTTATATATAAATATTAAACACTATTTAATTTTTAATATAACATTCTTAAAGTTGGTAGCAGGAAGTGGAGATGGAGGTGGAGAGGGTGACAATGCGTGTTCATCATCAGACCATGATTAGTTGTATTGTTGTTATATTGGAAAAATATAGTAATAGTCGGTTTGTATATGTATCATGTTGAGCAAATATTTTCCACCAAACATTTTCATGACCTAACATTTTCTTGATTTCTCATGTTTCCTTTTATGTATTTTATTTATTTCTGATGTTTCCTTTTATGTCTTGATTTCTTGAGTGTCGTATTCACCATATATGTCGATTCTTTATTGTGATGATTCATTTTTTATGATTCGTTTTTCCTAACTTTATTAGGTTTGTCAGCCCTGGGTGAACATCCCACTTCAAAGCATTATAGGATCTCATAAACTCATCTCTCATGGAATATGTACCATTACCATGCTATGAACTATAAACACTCCATGTATATCAAAATTCAATCCTGAAATAGTTTCACATTATTACAACCTATAACACATCATGATACATTCCAGAATAATATTCTAACTAGTCTCTTCTTGTTTAACCAATGAAGACATTATCTCTAAGGATACCCAAATTGATTCTCCTAAACCCTCAACTACACCCACCAACTAGTCTTAAAATGAAGATAAGATATTCTATTCAACTAATGAAATCAGTTCTCCCATATCCTACATTTTCTATCTGAATTCATTTTCTATTACATTTCTATTTCTAACATTTAAAAATATTGAACACCAAAATTTTCTACTTTCCCTGGTATTCATGATACTCTTGTTCTTTTATAATTTCACTGAGACTCATTTCTCTCCATTCTTCCTTATTTTAATTTCATATTCTAGCACATCATCAATGAATGAATATTCTCATTTGGTAAATTATGTGCTAACAATTATTTTTTCCTCTATTCTGAGACACCTATATTTCAAGGCAAATGATTCAAGATTATCTCTAACTATGTTACAACCATGCCCCACCTAGTATCCTTCTTCAACCAAGCCACATGGTTTTCTGGGGAGAACCACATGGTTTCCCATGACCATGTTCTTATCACGCAACCATTTAGAGGCCTCTATAAAGATGAAAACCCAAAAACAAACAACCTAAGAATTCACCCAATAAAATAATATCTCAGAAACAATTAAATAAGGGTATAATTTAAGGCGTAAGGTCCTTGAAAAACTTCAATTAATTATAATCTCCCCCTATGAGGATTTATCATCCTTGAGTAGTGCCTCTATATTTCACACCCAAAAAACTAGGGCTATTGAGCCTGCATATCATATTATCACTTGTAAGACTCTTCATGCATACATCCATACTCCCATATGACTCTAACAAGTGACATCATATTTCTTCAAAACTTTTTCTCACTACAGTCCATGATTCACATCGAGCACTCCACAAATGTTGTGTAAGGCTCCAACTAAAATTCTTCATAGATGATCACATAATTTTGATCAAGAATGTACAACTGAATATAAGAGACATGTAAAACATCACAAATTCCTTGATATTTTGTAGGAAATTACAAATATAATTCCATTATCATGACACTCTTGATAATTTCGAACATCCCCATAAACTTCAGTGCAAGCATCCTTTGCTTCTACAATCATTGATTCCCTAATTGAGGAGTCTCCCATAATAAAACTCAAACACCCACAACGAATTCCATGTGTTTCCTCCTACCGTTGTCATATGATATCTATTTTAAATGAGAAGTGATTAAATGCTTCTAGATCTAGTAAAATATCACAAATGCCTCTAAAATCATGAACGGCCCACAATTACTACTTCCCATCCTAATGCTAACATATTAGTGAGTGAAACATCCAACCATACAGATCATCCAAATGTGTCATTTGAATTGAATTCTAGTTTTATTTGTTTGTGAACTCAACCAAGGATTGGATATCAACCCAAGTTCCCCTAAAGTATTATATGATGAAAATCATTTTGGAAAGTAATTTTGGTTATAATTGTTTTCCAAAATAATAAAATCTGGATTTTTTACTACTATATTCTTAATTAGAATTTGATGGAAATAAATTGATGCCTAATGAATTTTTATATAAATTGTTCATCAATATGTAAATGGAATTGGATAAAGATAATGAAGCTGAAAATTCATGTTGTTTTCAATATTAGAGGCATATTATTTTGAATTTATTCTTTAAATTTTATTTAAACAAGAATATTTGATGGTGGACATTCTAGTTAATTTATATTTTCAATATTAGTAACAAATCATAAATAAATTGATTAATCCAAGACTTTAATTGAACAATTAGTTCGATAAAGATAAATTTATGATGTCAAGTAAGCCCATTTTCTTATGATGGATGGATTGTTATTTTAGGGACTAGATTCTATATTGACTCTATTTGATGTTTTTTGTCTTTTTATTTCTCTGGATGTAGGCCTTTATATATGATGTTATTTGATCTTGGGATGGCTATTGGTTGATGAGGTATGGGTAGCGAGGCCTGAGTTTTTGGAGTAGTTAGCACCAATGATAGTGGGATGTATGTTGATATGAATGGTTATGTCAGGGTTGGAACTGGTATAGATGGAATAGGTTGAACATAGGCTTGGAATTGTTTTCATGAAATATGACATACATGCTTGTTTATAATTTTGTTTAAAGGTCTAATGGCCATGTGATATGTTTATCTGCATTTCTTTACCCACTGAACGATGCATTTGGTTGTGATTAGTTAAACAACTCTTTTCATATTGACTGTAGTATGTATTCTGTTGGTATTTTGGTATTCTTGATATGGTTTTTTTCAGGGCACTGGTACAGGGGATACAAAAATTGTTTTTTTGTAAATTTGTTTTTAGCGGTGGTTTTAACCGCCGCTAAATGTCGGTATTTTTTTATTAGAAGCGGTTCTAACCACTGCTACGATCTTAAATTCAGCGGTGGTTTTAACTACTTCTATAGTTTCCCATATTCTGCGGGCATTTCTAAGTGGTTATAATGTTTTTAGGGGTGGTTTTTCTGGCCAGGGGATTACTTTTTTTAGCGGTGGTTTTAACCGCTACGAAAAAAAGTAATCCCCTACCCACCAAAACCGCCACTAAAAAACATTATAACCACCGGGAAATGGGCCAACTGCGAAGGTTACCATAAACCACCTCTAAACTAATTTAACCACCTCCAATAGTTTCCTGACACACAATTTAGTGGCGGTTTTTGAAAACCGCCGCAAAATCATATAGCCACAGTTTAAACCGCCACCATATCAAAAAAAAATAGCCGCGAAATTGTAATTTTTCTGTAGTGAGTCATAGAAAATAACGTGTATGCCCTCCAAATATGACCTTAGATATTCCATGAGTTAATAAATAGTTACAATGGTGTAATTCTCACAAATGGGAGGCATTGCCCCTTTTTGAGAACACAATGAAGTAAAAATTCCATCCTCATTATCTTCATATCCTAAATAGTTATTATTGCAATTTTTTTGCTTGAGACTCATCCCCCATCTCTTTTATGTTTCTTTTACTACTGTAATAAGTATTCATCCCTTGGATGACTACTTCTTAGAGTATTTCAAGAAACATAGGTTCATGTCCACCAGAGATGGAGGACGAGTGTCAAGAAACAAAATGAAATGATAAATGTTCAGGATATGAGCTGATGAGGATGACATATGTCTATAAATTTCACCTTTTAATGATTTAGAGGATAAAACCTACCATATTTGAGTAATTATTTTCTTAAATTCAATTACCAATTTTCTTCAAATTGTACCGAATTTTGTTGAAACAATCAAATGTTGGGTTTCCCTTATTAAAATTATCAATAACTTTCACCTTTGATAATGAACATCTTATGTGTATTTACTTATTTATTATACAAAATGAATATTTTATAAACCCAATAGGATGGATATGAATTGAAAATGGATTCAATATAACAATTTTACAAATGAGTATGAAGATGGATTTAAAGAGTTCATCAAGTTTTCAATAGAGCATGCATACAAACCTTATCAAATACTTTGTCCATGTTTGAATTATTTTTATTCAAGAAAAATTAGTCTAGAAGAGTTAAAAATAACATTTTTTTTTCATGGAATAGATTAGAGATATTAATATTGGAATAAACATGGGAAAAAACTGAATGTGCACACCGATTGTGATGATACTGCAGTTTATAGATTATTTGATATGAATACCAGTGTAAATAATGACAGAGATCACATGGAATAAATGAAAATGGTAATTTAAGATGACCTTCATGATTATAGAAAGTTTATTGAGAAGTTAAATAACTATGATGAGAGACCATTGTATATCGGTTGTACTAAATACATAACATTGTTACCTGTATTGAAGTTATATAATTTGAAAGCATGCAACAAATGGAGTGACTCTAGCTTTATAGAACTACTTGGTCTCCTAAATGATATGATATCAGAAGAAAATAAACTACCATATTGAACATAAAACACTAAAAGAATAATATGTTAAATGGAAATGATCTCTAAAAAATAGATGCTTGTCCAAATGTTTTCATATTATTTTGCAAGGACCTTGAATCAATCATAAAATGCCCTAAGTGTGGTGGAGATCGATACACAAAAGATGAATCATGTACTTCTAATGTTGTATGGTAATTTCCTATTATTATATATTTTATAAGACTATATGGATTTCAAGAAACCGCAAGACAATTGACATGGAATTCAAATACAATAATTAAATATGGGAACCTATGTCATCGATCAGATTCTCCTCAGTGGAAGAAAATTTATTATGAATATCTTGAATTTTGAAATGAGATGAGAAACTTTCATCTTGTGTTATATACATGGTTAATAAATCACTACTTCTATTCCACATAATCTAATTCTTGTTGTTGTTTAATATTTTATGAAATAAATGTAATTTAATAAAATAAATGAAATTCATAAATCAGAAGAAACTAAAATTTAATTCTAAATTACCATGCAATGCTAAACAGAATGTAATTAAGGAAGAAAGGAAGTTCTCCCGAGAGAATATTCAGGGAGCACCTTCATTGGCCAGTTTTAGATATTCTTAGTGTACACACTCCATCATATGTGTGCACAACTTATTCTACATCGGTTATGAATGAAAATTATACTTAGCAATCTCCAAGCATACCTTCCATCCACCTCCTCAATCGAGGGAAAATGGTTGCAGATTAAGAAGTTAATCTTTAGACAACCACAGTGAGTATTACACCCACTATAAATTATCCTTATAATTAACTCAAAGAATATTAAAAAAATGGTATTGGGTTCAAGAACCTGATTACTCTCTCGGGATATTCCTCGGATTAGTTACTCATGATCATGAGTATTATAGTTCACAATGGTAAGATGAGAGGAAGAGAAGAGGGTGAATCGGTGGACACAAAAATTAAAACAATGCATGAATTTATTAGAAATCTAAATTACAATTGAAAACTAAAAATAAAGAAATTAAATAAAATAAAAATAAAGGGGGAATATTTGTGGTTGGCCTCCCTCGGTGGAGATCTCCTCCTTGGTGCCTTGAAGGAATGGATGGAGAATGGGATGCTTTGAGAGGGTGGAGCTCTCCTCCTTTTATAGCCAGAATTTTTCCCCCGGATGTTGACGCGTTTTAGCCCCATTAAATTAAATCTTCACGCATTGAGCCCTTCTTTAATGTTGTTCATAATTAACTTTTCCATGTCCCCTAAAAAGCTCAGCAGATTTGGACATGTATTCTAAGAGTTATGGCTGTTTTACTCTGAGCATTTATTCTGTCTAGTAAGACTCTACAAAACTAAATTCTCCGGATTAGGGTGATATAATTACCCCATAAACGGCCAATTCACTCAGTTATTCCTTCGTAAAAGATGCTCCAAAACTCCTTGTGCGCCCCCCATCGAATTTCACAACATTTGGGCCCATCATGGATGAGTTATGGATCACAAACCAAAACTAGGAAGAACTGAAAATAATTTTCTTTCTCCCACTTGTGAGCTTCTTTTGAGATTCCATATAGCCAATTCAGCTTTAGTCCAAAAATAGTAAATTAATACCTGGATGTTTAGAATCTGTAAAAGAAAGAATTTTTCAATTTGGATCAGTGTATATAATGTTATGTCCAAACTACCGAAATAATTTAAAACTGTTAAAAATCCAAAATGGCCAATTTTTACTATTAAGCTCAAAATAACACCAATATCATAAAAATGAAACAATTCATCTTAGAGGAACACTTTTGTGGTTTTAAAACAATTATATTCAATATAAATTAATTGAAAATATTTGCTCTATAAATTCCCCCACACTTAGCACTTGGACTCTTGGACAAGTAAAAATCAAATCAAATCAAATCCAAAACACATATCAATGAGATCTATCAAATCAATTCCAAAAAACAAAAAGATATCATGCCTCATCAAAAATAGTTATTTCATGTTCTCCATTTAAGATTTTAATATATTTACACTTCATTTCTTATCCCATGCACACAAAACACCTACCTCACATGAATTTTCTCTCATCTCACAAATGTAAATGCTGAACAAGGCGTTTCTCATCCAAACTCACACAAGAGTCACCATAGGCTTGATAAATTACTACATCTCCACCCGATGTGAGACAAGGACATGTGTTTCTCATGAGGACTTTTCAGGGTTTTTCTGTGGCTTCCGGTTGGTAGGATTTAGATGTTAAACATTCTGAGGCCGAAAAAGGAGAGCTTGACTCTTTTTTGAAGCAAAATTGCAAGATTCTAATTTTCACTCAAGTATGGTCTCCTTATCTTCCCCTTTGTAGAAACTCAGATCCATGATCATTCAATATTCTCATTATTTCATCATAAAAAATTTCAATCTTTTCAAACATAATTTTTCTTGAAAGCTCCAGATAGGCAGAGCTTTATTTTTTACATTGGAAGCTCCAAAAAGGCATAGCTTCTCTTACCATGAAAGCTCCAGAAAAGGCACAGCTTTCAACAGAATAATTTTTCAGATTCACACACATCTCTTCCAAAATTTATTTTCCACCCAAAGTATCACCAAATGAGGTAGTACACCACAGGACATCTTCCCACACACTTAAGTTCAACTAGATCATACAATTTCACTTCAAGAGCAGGTAAGATAGGGAAAATTGGCTTGTAATGTGGCTAACCTAACAGGAAATTCATGGCTACTAGGGGATACAATGAAGGATAAATGTAAAGGTGGGCCATAATGAAAAGTATTATTTTGAAAAGGGGGCTTCAAGCCAAATAAATGCCTCAATCATTTAAAACACACGTACCCCAAACCCTCAAGTTTTGAAAGGAATAAATCAAATTCTAGTTTAAGCAAGCATGATCTGGTTCTCTCAAGAAATGAGGTGGATGAAAAGAATATAACAAAAATGGTTCAGAAGCCTCACAAGAAAGTAATTTTAAATATATAGACAGTTAAATATGGCATGGGTTTCAAAAATCAGTGTACTTTTCATGAAATTCCAAAAGATTTGAACTTGAAACAAAGTTATTTCAGCATTTATTTAAACTCAGTTCCATGAAATAGATTGGTTCACTCATTGAAATGGGTTTCAAAAATGGTATAGATAATCATTTAAGCTCAAAAGTTTTATAAAAACACCAAAAATTGAAAAATAAACACACAAAAATTTGAAAACACACAATTTTTTTATTTTTTAACAAACATAAAATGAAAATATTATACTACAAAGGTTCCCTCCCCCACACTTAAATGTTGCAGTGTCCTCAATTCATTCAAGTGGATTTAACATGTAATCCATTTTTCAAATGAATCACAACATGAAAAAAGTGTGAAGGAGAGGTACAACCTGATGGATCTTATTGATAGACAGGTTGGAGGAGCGGGATCTCCTCCACTGGTTCTTTTTTACTTCCTGGTAAAAAAATGTTGTACCAACAAGAGTCTGATTTGTGTCCATAGATACCACAACACCAGAAAAACCCCTGAAATATTTTTCTTCTGAAATGGTTTTCAATCTTTTTGGATATTTGTTTCTTCCTTGTTGTAATGTGAACATAAATCTTTTTAAGGGTTTGTGGTGTCCTTTTAAAATTTCTCTCTTCTCTTGAGGTAGAAGACTGACCCTGAATTTTCTTTACCCATACGAACTTGGTTTTGGGTTTTTCCTCTTTTTCTTGTAATCCCCTCTTCCTATTGGTTTGAGAATATCCTTTACACTCTATAGTTTTAATGGGGGTTTCCTTGACCTTCTTCAGTTCATGTTCCATTGCAAGGCATATGGAATTTTTCTTAGCTAGTTCTTCTTCCTTTGTAGCAAGTTCCTTCCAGAGATCTATGATAATATTTTCATGTTCAGCCTACTTGAGTTTATACTTCTTGATCTCAAAATCCTATCCTGATTTTGATTCTCCAGCCTCTTCTAACAAACTATCCAAGAATTCAAAGGTTGTCTCTTCTGAATTTTTATTTGGTTATTTTCCTTCTTTATGGTAGATTTCTTTCAGCGAATGAACATCTAAAAAATTCTTCATGGATTAGAGTATATTGAAATGCATTCGACTATATCCGAGCTCCACTAAGAGTGTGCCCTCATGCAAATTGATGATGGTATTCACTGTCTTTAAGAAAGGTCTTCCCAAGATGATGGGTGAGTGTGATGAACTCCTATCTTCTTCCATTGTCAGCACATAAAAGTCAGCTGGGAACAATAGATCTTTTACCTTTACAAGAACATCTTCCAGAACACCTGCTGAAAAAACCGTGGATCAATTTTAGAACTGGACCACCACTCTAGTAGGATTCAATTCTCCCATATGCAAAGAAGTGTATACCGAGTGAGGCAATACATTAATTGAAGCACCTAGATCACACAAAGAATTAGAGAAATTTAAAGAACCGATAGTGCAGGGAATAGAGAAAGTCCCTGGATCTTGACATTTTTTCGGTATCGGTGGTGTGATCAATGCTGAGATGCTTCTTCCTAAGTTGATTCTTTCATTTCCATCCAGCCTCCTTCTTTTAGTACATATCTCCTTCAGAAATTTTTCATATTTAGGGATTTGTTTAACAGCTTCAAGTAGTGGGATGTTAATCTCAAATTTCCGGAATGTTTCTTGAATTTCCCATTGAAGTCGTTCTTCTTCACCCTTATTTTACTCAACCAATGATGATGGGAATGGTGTTGGGATATCCTTTTTATCCCTTTGTTGTTTTTGAAGAGGTGTTTCTGTTCTTTCCTTCCAAAACCTTGTTCTTTCTCCTTTTTTTTAGACTCCATATTTTTTTTGGATAGGACGAGCTTCAGAAGATTCCCCAGAATCATCCTCCTCATTTTTTTCTGGTGGTGTGAGCTTCTTCCTGCTTCGGGTGGTGATTGCACTAACATTATCCTTTGGATTGGGAATTGTTTGTGAGGGAAGTTTACCTGGGTTCTTGGTGAGAGAATCCATAATGCTTGTAAATTAATCAGCTAGCTTGTCCATTTTATCTTTTAATCCCGCAAATCTTGTCTTAATCTGTTGATCTTCATTTGTCGGTGCACTTGTGGACAGTTGCTCATAATTATTCCACTGGAAAGGTGGTTGTTGGAAAGTTTGTTGTTGTTGGAAGGGATACTTATAAGGTTGTTGGAATGCTATCAGATTCTGATATTGCTGCTAAAAAGGTGCTCTGGCTTGGTTCTGTTGAAATCCATACCCTGGTTGGGCTTTCAGTTGGTATTGCCTTTGTTGATAGGCTGCAGCATAACTTTCTGTCCCATGCACTTCTGGACATTGATCATTAAAATGAGAATTTTAAGAGCATAAACCACATACCTGATTCGGCCCTTGTTGTTCCTTCACATGGTTCACAACTATTTGTCGCACCAACCTGATGAGTTCACCCATTTCATTCCTAATTAAATCTACTGAATCAGATGTTCTTACCTCATGGATTCCTCTGATGATCTTACCTCTGGTGCCAAACTGCTGTGAGTTTTGTGAAATCTTTTCAATCAATCCTCTGGCATCCGTTGGTGACTTGTCAATCAAGGCTCCTCCAGATGATGCATCTAGAAAGTTTCGATCATTGTCAAGCAATCCTTTATAGAAGAAAACAATGAAATGGTGTTCTCGCACATTCTGGTGTGGACAACTGGTGTAGAGCTTCTTGAATCGTTCCCAGTATTTGTAAAGTGTTTCATCGGTTGATTGGCGAATGGCATAGATATCTTTTCGAATATCTGTGCTCCTGGATGCAAGAAAAAACCTTTGCATGAAGCATCTTTGAATACCTTCCCAGTCTTGGACTTCTCCTGGTTGTAGACTATAAAACCATTCCTTTGCTACTCCCTCGAGTGAGAAGGGAAATGCCCTCCACTTTACCCGTTCTTCTGCAACACCTCAGGGTCTTCAGCTAGAGAACACATTTGTAAATTCCTGGATATGCCTATTGGGGTCTTCACCTCCAAGACCATGGAATTTAGGAAGAATTTGAATCATGTTAATGCGCAATTCAAAATCATTTTATAATGCAGGAATAGCTAGTTGATTTTGTTGGTTAGCGAATTGTGGGGCGCAAAGATTGCACAATGTTTGGTTGGGATTGTCAGCCATTGGAGGTTCAGAGTGATTACTGGATGTGTCACTTGAATCAGTAAGTTTAATTTCTTTAAAATCTAATTGAAAATTTTTCTTTCTCAATTGGGTTATTGTTCACTCATTTTCGGGATCAAATTCAATTAAATTGTTATTTTAACTATGGTTCATTCAAAAGAAAGAAGTAAAAAAAAAGTTTTTTAAGGTTTTTGAGGCACTGCCTCCCTGGCAACGGTGCCAAGTTTGATGCACGCCTGTCATGGGGTGTGGCAAAACAATATTTTATTTACCTAAGTATAGTATAGTAGTTGATCCTAGGTATTCTCCCGAATAGGAGTGTACACAAAACAAGGTTGTCACTTTTTGTTCGTTTTCTTAAAAAGATTGGTTTTAACAAATGATAAAGATGATGATCAGATTGGGTTCGGCTAGACCTAGTGTTGTGCCATCATGGTTTCCAAATTTTTTCCCACTTGTGAGCTTCTTTTGAGAGTTTTTGTGGTTAATAAATCACTACTTCTAGTCCACCTAATATAATTGTTTTTGTTGTTTAATATTTTATTAAATAAATGTAATTTAATAAAATAAATGAAATTCATAAATCAGAAGAAACTAAAATTTAATTCTAAATTACCATGCAATGCTAAACATAATGTAAGGAGGGAGGAAAGGAAGTTCTCCTGAGAGAATATTCAGGGAGCACCTTCATTGGCCAGTTTCAAATATTCTTAGTGTACACACTCCATCATATTTGTGCGCACCTTATTCTACACCGGTTATGAATGAAAAGTCTACTTAGAGATCGCCAAGCACACCTTCCATACACCTCCTCAATCGAGGGAAAATGGTTGTAGAATAAGAAGTTAATCTTTAGACAACCACAGTGAGGATTACACCCACTATAAATTATACTTAGAATTAACTCAAAGAATATTAATAACATGGTCTTGGTTTCAAGAACCCGATTACTCCCTCGGGATATTCCTCGGATTAGTTACTCATGATCATGAGTATTATAGTTCACAATGGTAAGATGAGAGGAAGAGAAGAGGGTGAATCGGTGGACACAAAAATAAAAACAATGCATGAATTTATTAGAAATATAAATTACAATTGAAAACTAAAAATAAAGAAATGAAATAAAATAAAAATAAAGGGAGAATATTTGCGGCCGGCCTCCCTCAGTGGAGATCTCCTCCTTGGTGCCTTGAAGGAATGGATAGAGAATGGGATGCTTTGAGAGGGTGTAGCTCTCCTCCTTTTATATCCAGAATTTGTCCCATGGATGTTGACGCGTTGTAGTCCTAGTAAATGACATCTTCACGCATTTATCCCTTCTTGAATGTTGTTCATAATTCCCTTTTCCGTGTCCCATAAAAATTTCAACGGATTTGGACATGTATTCCAAGAGTTATGGCCATTTTACTCTGACCATTTATTCTGTCCAGTAAGACTCTACAAAATGAAATCCTCCGGATTAGGGTGATTTAATGACCCCATAAACGGCCAATTCACTCGGTGCTTCCTTCATAAAAGATTCTCCAAAACTCCTTACGCGTCCACCCACCGAATGTCATAACATGTGGGCCCACCATGGATGAGTTATGGACCCCACACCAAAACTAGGCAGAACTGAAAACAGTTTTCTTTCTCCCACTTGTGAGCTTCTTTTGAGCTTCCATATGACCGATTCAGCTTTTAGTACAAAAATAGTAAATGAAGCCCTGGATGTTTAAAATCCGTAAAAAAAATAATTTTTCAATTTGGATCATTTTAGATAATGTTATGTCCAAACTACAGAAATAATTTAAAACTATTAAAAATCCAAAATGGCCAATTTTTACTATTAAGCTCAAAATAACACCAATATCATAAAAATGAAACAATTCATCTTAGAGGAACACTTTTGTGGTTTTAAAACAATGATATTAAATATAAATTAATTGAAAATATTTTATCTATCAATAAATATGTAATAAATCCTTTTGGTGTATAGAGTAGTACTCATAGTATATGTCTTGTTATGTTGGTAATTTATAACTTTCCACCATGGTTATGCATGATGAAAAAAACATTATGTTGCCTTTGATTATATATGGACCAAAGAAAATGGGTAATTATATTGATGTATATTTGGATAAATTGATATAAGATCTAAAATTGATATGGGATACATGTGTTACAATGTATGATGCTCATAGAAGTGAAGAATTCACATTGAGGTCCATGTTGTATGGGATGATAAATGACTTTCCTACTTATGGAATTTTATTAGGCTATAACATTAAAGGAATGTTGGGGTGTACCATTTGTGAAGAATGAACACTAAATTATATTGAAAATTTCCTCTAAGAATTTTTTTAGGACATTGGAATTTTTTACCTTGATGACATAAATACAGATCCTAGATGACAACATTCGATGGGAATATTGAACAAGTTAGAACACCATCTCCACTAATGGGTGTTCAAATATTTACTAAAGTAAAATATATTGACACTATTTTCGATAATTTTTTTTTACAAAAAACCTTACTAAATAAGGTTGGAAGAAGTGATCAATTTTATTTGAATTACCTTATTGGAATTTTTTAAATGTCAGGAATTTTATTGATGTCATGCATGTAGAAAAAAAAATTTGATAGTATTATTTTCATATTACTAAATATTCCAATAAAAATGAAAGATGGTGTAAAGGATAGGTTGAACATGATTGAAATGTGGATAAGGGATGAGTTGGCACCAGTGAAGGGTAAAGGGTGGAATTTTATTTCTCTAGTAGCTTACACCCTATCTAGATATGAAAAATTGTAATTTTTTATTTTCCTTAATAGTGTAAAAGTTCTAGAGGGATATTCATAAAATATCAAGAATTTTGTGTCAATGACTAATTCAAAGTTATAGCGACTAAAAACACATGAATTTTATATATTGATTCAAGATTCGATGCCTTTTTCTTTCCATTTCATTCTACCTAAAAATGTATGAAATACATTAACCAGAATATGATTATTTTTCAAAGCCATATGCAGTAAAGTTATAGACCCGATGAAGTTTCCAATCATTAATAAGGAGGTTACAATAATATTATTTTAAATAAATATGTTCTTCCCACCATCATTATTTTATATAATGTTCCACCCGATGGTCCACTTAGTTATAGAGGTTCAACCATGTGGTCCTATCCATTATAAATGGATGCACCACATCGAATGATATATGAATATTTTGAAAGGGTATATCAAGAATCAAAGTCATCATGGAGGTTGTATTGTAGAACAATATATTTTTGAAGAATATATTGAATTCTGTACCGATTACCTATCAGATGTTGACAACATCGGTTCCAAAAGTCTCATCACAGTAGACACCTTATGGGAAAAGGGATTTCGAGAAGAGATATTGTTACGATTATCTTTAAAGAGATGAAAAAGTGAACATTTACATTTTACATAACAGTGAAGATGTTGATCCATATGTTCAAGCCCACAAAATAATTCTTAGAGATTTGAATCCATCAAGGGATGAAATATGGATATCAAATGCATATAATCAATAGTTTATAGGATGGTTATGAGATAATATTTATAAGGAGTTATCTGAAAATTTTAATTCAATTACTGAACGAATTCAATTTCTAAGAAGTGGATCGAGTGAAAATTTAATATCTTACATTGGTTTTGTAATCAATTGTTATACATTTTATACAAAAGAGAACGATGAATGCAGTACTATGTTTTTTCACATAATATTATCTTTTCTCTACTACATTAACATAATCTAAATTAAATTCTTAACTACTCATGCGGATAATGTCTTCTACACATGATGATGTTACCAATCTCTTAGAAGAACAAACTATAATGAAGGTAACCCTTTGGGAATAAGTAAATGTACTGTTAAAATATAATTTATCTATTTTACAAAAAAATTATATAATGAAACGTTGATTTAATTTTCATTATTACTTATAGAGTTCATTTATTTTAGAATATTTCTATCCATATTTCATGACTTTCTGCACAAAAAATTCCACAAACTTCTTCTCCCTTAAAAACTTCTTCACCCATGAAATGTTTTAATTTATCAATTTACTTAAAGTTATCTCCATTTCCTTTGTAGGAAGAGAAACTATGTTTCATCTACTCAATAATAGAGGCACTCTCGATGTTTTAAAATCATTTTCCATAGAATTAATGTATTGTTTTATATTTATATTTATGTTTAATTTAATTTTTTCATTATTACTCATATAAGAATTTTTTTATACAAGTGGATTCTTTTGTTTGAGTTTGGGTGCTTTGTTTGAAGCTGTTCATGCTCATGAGAGATTGGACTTTGAGGCTACAACTGGAATAGTGACAATAAGGAAATTGGTTAAGAATGTATACAACCATTTTGAAATGGTGAATTACTACTACTTAATTAATTATTTTTTTGCATCATTTTATATACTATTTGTAAGTTAATATCCTTATCATTTTTATCTAATACTTATTTATACTTTTTCATATATATTTTTGGAATTCATATTTTCATAGTTCGCTTATTTTAGAATATTTTTTCCATCTTCCATGCCTTTATACACCAAAACTTCCACAAAATTCTTGTCCTTAAAAACCTTTTCACCCCTGTAGTGTTTAAAATTTTCAATTTACTTTAGGTTCCCTCTACTTTCTTTATAGGAAGAGTAATGATGCTACCTATACTCAATCAAAGAGGCAATCTTGATGTTTGCATAGTAAAATTGTTGTCTATAAAATTAATGTATTGTTTCATATTTATGATTAATTTATTTATTTTTAGTATTACTTACATAATAATTGTTTTCTTATACATGTGGATTCTTTTTTTTGAGTTGGGGTGGTTTTTTCAAAGATGCTCATGATCATGAGATATTATACTTTGAGACTACAACTAAGATAATTAAAACAAGGAAATTGTCAAGAATGTATACAACTATCATGAAAAGTTTAATTCCTACTACTTATTTAATTAATTTTTTCATCATTTTATCTACTATTTGTAAGTTAATTTCCTTATCATTTTTATCTAATACTTATCTATTTTTTTCATAGATCTTTTGGGAATTCATATTTTTCTTTCAACTATCTGCAACAAGCCACAAAAGAGATAACATGTTACTTTCTTCTAATGTTACCATGATTTCCATTTTCTTTATTTTTCTAACCACAACACTGCATATTGAGTCAATGTTATTAGATGAAAAACCTTTTTCAGCTAAGAACATCAACTAAATATAGAGTGTTGGTAGTTTGAAAAATAAATCCAATGTAAAGAATGAAAACATAATCATTTAAGATTTTTTGAGACTTTGGGAGGTGTAGGAATCAAACACACCTCAATCTGACACACAATGCGACCAGTATGACTCAGAGTGTTTATTTTTATTTAAAATTGACATTAATTTTAGTAAAAATGAAAACTAACATACTAAAAACTGAAAAAAACACATTTGAATTATTTTTATACTTTAGTAAAATGATCCATAACTAATTTTTGACATTTAGGAACCAGCCAAACCTCAATCTGATACAAAATTTTCTAGGTATGAATCAAAGTGTCTATTATCAGTTTAAAATTGAAATTTTAATTCAAAAAGTGCCACTCAATGAAAATTGAACAAACACGATCAGATTATCTTGATAATTTTGGAAAATGATTAATAAGTAATCTTTTATGTGTAGTAACCAAACTCACATCAAACTGATACACGATGTGACCAATATGACTTAAAGCGCATGTTTTTAGTTTAAAATGACATTTTAGTAAAAACAAGTTACATACTCAAAACTGATATAACAAATTCATATTGATTTGATACTTTTGTAAAAAAATCCATAAGTAATTTGGGATGTGTATAAATTTGACTGACCTCAATATGACACATGGTGTGACCAATATGACTCCAAGTGCATGTTTTTATTTAAAGTTGACATTAATTTTAGTAAAAAATATAGTTGACATACTCAAAACTGAGAAAATACATTTTTATTATTTTAATACTTTATGAAAATGATCCATAAGTCATTTGTGACATGTAATAATTAATCTCACCTCAATTTTATGCACTGTGTTTCTAATATGACTCAAAGTTTCCGTTATCAGTTTAAAATTGATATTTTAGTTTAAAAAGTGTCACTCACTAAAAACTGAGAAAAATTTCTCATATTTTCTTAATAATTTACAAAAAATATTCATAAGTCATTTTTGATGTGTAGTAATTAGTATCACATCAAACTGATCCATGATGTGTCCGATATGAATCAAAGTGCATGTTTCCAGTTCAAAATGACATTTTAGTAATAAAGACAAGTGACATACTCAAAAATGATAAAAAAATCATATTATTTTGATAATTTATAAAAATAATCCATATGTCATTTAGGATTTGTAGGAACCAACCACACCTCAATCTGAAACATGGTGTGATCAGTATGAATCTAAGTGCATATTTTTATTTAAAGTTGACAATAATTTTATTAAAAAAGACAACTAACATAATCAAAATTAAGAAAATTCATTTGTATCATTTTTATACTTTAGGAAAATTATCCATAAGTAATTTTTAATGTGTAAGAATTATCCTTTCTCCAATATGATACATTATGTGTCTAGTATGAATCAAAGTGTATGTGATCAGTTTAAAATTGAGATTTTAGTTTAAAAAGAATTAATTATTATGAATAGATAAAACAAACTTTTATTGTTTTTATAATTTTTAAAAATGATTCATAAGTCATTTTTTACATGTAGGAATCAGTCTCATGTCAAACTAACACACGATGTGAATAATTTGACTCAAAGTGTGTGTTTCTAGTTTAAAATGACATTTTAGTAAAAAACAAGAAGTGATGTACTCAAAACTAAGAAAACAAGTTAATATTATTTTTATACTTTAGTATAATGATCCATAAGTCATTTAACATGTGTAGGAATCAACCTCACCTCAATATGATGCACGTTGTGACCGGAATGAATCCAAGTGCGTCTTTTTATTTAAAGTTAACATTAATTTTTAGTAAAAAAGATAATTGACATACTCAAAAATGAGAAAAATCATTCATATTGTTTTGATACTTAAGGAAAATGATAAATAAGTATTTATTTACATGTAGGAATTATCCACACCTCAGTCTGATACATGATGTGCCCGATATGACTCAAAGTGTCCGTTATCAGTTTAAAATTGACATTTTAGTTTAGAAAGTGCCACTCACTGAAAACCAAGAAAACAAGCTTGTATTATATTGATAATTTATTAAAATTATTCATAAGTCATTTTTGAAATGTATGAATTAGTCTCACATAAAAACAACATATGATGTAACTAATATGACTCAAAGTGTGTGTTTTGAGTTTAAAATGAAATTTTAGTAAAAAAGATAAGTGATGTACTCAAAACCAAGAAAATGAAATCGAATTGTTCTAATACTTTAGAAAAATTATCCATAAGTCATTTGAGATGTGTAAGAATTATAAAAATCTCAATCCGACACATGGTATGACCAATATGATTCCAAGTGTGGCTTTTTATTTAAATTTGACATTAATTTTAGTAAAAAAGATAACTAACATACTCAAAGTTCTCGTTATCAATTTAAAATTGACATTTTAGTTTAAAATGTGTCCCTCAATTAAAACAAAGAAAATGCACATGTATTGTCTTGATATTTTAGTAAATAGATTCATAATTAATTTTTGACATGTAGGAATTAGTATCATATAAAACCAACACACGATATGACCAATATGACTCAAAGTGCGTGTTTCCAGTTTAAAATGACATTTTAGTAAAAAAGACATGTTACATACTCAAAACCAAAAAAACACATTCATATTGTTTTTATACTTTAGTAAAATGATCCATAAGTAATTTTAGATGTTTATGAATCATCTTCACCAAAATCCGACACATGGTGTGATCGATATGACTCAAAGTGTGTCTTTTTATTTAAAATTGACATTAATTTTATTAAAAAAGACATCTGACATACTCAAAACTGAGAAAACACATTCATATTGTTTTTATACTTTAGGGAAACAATCCATAAATAAATTTTTACATATAGGAATCATACACACCTCAATCTAATATACGATGTCCCAGATATGAATCCAAGTGTTCGTTATCAGTTTAAAATTGACATTTTAGTTCAAAAAGTGTCACTCACTAAAAACTGAGAAAAAACACTTGGATTGTATTTATAATTTGGGAAAATGATTCATAAGTCATTTGGAAAATTAAGGAATCAATATCACATCGAACTGACACACTATGTGACCGATATGACTCAAAGTGCACGTTCTCAGTTTAAAATGACATTTTAGTAAAAAAGACTAGTGGCATTCTCAAAATCGAGGAAACACATTTAGATTGTTTTGATACTTTAGGAAAATTATCCATAAGTCATTTGTGATGTGTAGGAATCATCTACACCTTAATACTATGCATGGTGTGACTAGTATGACTCCAAGTGCATTTTTCAATATATAAGTGTCATTTTAGCTTAAAACTCGCATCACATCTCCAAAACTCAGAAAATGAGCCCAGATTGTTTTCTCATAATTCTATATGCTAATAATTAATTAATTTACTTATCATTTTTATCCTATAATTATATTATTAATATTCATAGAGATAATTCTGGAAGACGAACAAGAAATGGTGTGACGTGCAAGAATCAACCACAACTCAATCTGATACACAATGTTCCTGGTATGACTCAAAGTTCAGTTCAAAATTAACAATTTCTATTAATTTATTTCTTTATATTATTACTATCATAATAATTGTTTTCTTATATATGTGTTTTATTTTTCTTGATCAGGGGTGGTTTGTTCAGCAATAGCATGAGTTAGGGCTAGGATCAAAATACAAAGGAACATTGATGTTTTTGAATGTATGTAATAATTTTTACTTATATAATTGTATAATTTTTTTTTTAAATGTCTATAATATAGTTTTTTTCTTTTATTTGTGTTATAAATTTTATTTCATTTAAATTCTGTATTTGTACTTTATTTTTCTAATTTTGTGGTGTTTTTGGTGCTGTAGTGTGCTGTTATAGTACATTGCAGCATTCCCCTTTACTGGAACTTCTAGATGTGCTAATAAAGGTCTCCTTTATAAATTTTAAATAAAATCATTGATAAATTTTTTCCTTTATCATCGCTTCTAAAATCACTGATAAAGAACCCCTTTATCATCATTTTTTAGCGCTGATAAAAGCCTAGGGATTTTAATCTCGCTTCGATAGTCAATGCTTCTCTAGCACTGATAATTTCCATTTTTAGCACTGTTAGAGGCCTCTTTTTTTGTAGTGTATGATATTTATTTAATAAGATGAAAATATCTCATAACATATACATTTTATTTAATTTTTATATTAGGTACCACATTGGGGGTTCCCACTAAGTTGTACTCACACCCTACTTGGGAAACCATGACACATAGGTACCTGAGAAGACTTCGCTGTTTGTAGATTATAGTCAGGTAGAAGCCCAATGTTGCATGATTGAGGGGGATACCTCATATCAATTTAGATAATGTGATGATTTTAATCTTAGGGATGACAATAAGGCCTCAATTTAGTTTCATTATTTTATTTATTTTTTATATATGATCAGCCTGGTGGGTGATCGGTGTTGATGTTTTCTAGTATGGTCATGGGTCTGTATGACCGTATGCCTACACAATAATTATTATTACTAATATTTATGTTTTATTATTATGTGTAATTTTACAGATATGTTATGATATTTTTTATTTTGTTTTACTTTGATATGAGGTTATTGTTTCACCAAGATAACACCCTAGAACCTTGCTACAAGGTAGCAAACACTGGCATATGGGGAGGCATGCCTGAGGTCAAGTTGCGACCATTGGTTCAAGAACCAGTCGAGTTGTCTAGGGATATGAGATATTATAATGACCATGAGGCTTCATGTCATATTTTCATCCATTTTGGTAGTGAAGATGAAAAATTCTAGGAAAATCTCCATGACGTGAGTGTTTCGGTCATGTTGTGGCCTTGCAGAAGCTAAGGATGAGTTTTTATATAGTAGATGCTCACTCAATGATCTATTTTTCTCACACCCAAACATGCATGATCAAGATTATTAAAAATACTATCTCATAATATCTTCATAAGGAAATAATTTCCATTTTACAAGGAAAAATCATATCTTTGATTTCTATAAAAAAGGGAAGTACAACCACTTGAAGGAGGATCACTTGGACACTAAGAGAGCTACTAGGGTTCAACCAAGGGTATTTTTCAGTATCCAGGTTTCTTATTTTTCTCCCTTTTCCTGAAACTTTCTGTTTTTTGTAATTCTAAATTTTTTTATACTATTATAAAATTCTTCCTAAGTTTTTTCACACTATAATATCTCTTCTATGGTGTGCGGATTGTTTTTTGTCAAACACCTCTTGTAAATGAGTATCTAAACCCATATAAGAGGGTTTAATTAGTTGAATAATATGTGTGCTTCATGCTTAATTCTATTTTACTAGTTGAATAATATTATTTAATATTATTACACTATGAATTAATCTCTATTTCATTCTTTATCAAGTCAATAAAAAAATATTTTTTATAATTAATTAAACACAATGTAGTAGATATAATTAATTTATTTATAATATATTGGAGTATTCTAATTTATTTTTGATCTAAATATAGTGCATACCATTTATTTTTTATTTTTGGATCATGAGGTTCAGGATTCTAGATTATTTTTGATAGGATTTGAAAAAAATAATATTTATTACATTTATAGTCACAAAAAATTGTGCTAAAGTATTTTGTGAGTGAATTCGAGTTGGATTCTTAAAAAAACCACCCTCGGAAACTATTTCTTATCACTTTATACTTTTTTTATGATTTTATTTAGTATTTATGACTATAATTTGTTAATTAAATTTAATTTATATTCTTTATCATGATCCTAGCAAGATTTTGATGATATAAAAATTAGTTTAGGGTCATCATTTGGCTCCCATGTTCCTTGTGGGATCGAACCCAAAATTCCACTATTATACAAGTTAGTAATTAGTTTTGGTTCAAGAGAAATATGAATTTATAATTTTTTTGTTAGATACAGGTAAGTAGTGACACCATGAGTCCAACCATATTTTTATACAATTACTTGGGAATAAAAAAACTAGAGGATGACTCGAAACTAATTGATTCGTTCAAATAATTTTCATTTCCCATATCAATTTATTGATTTTAGTTTATTTTTTTTTTAATTTTTGATTAATTTTTATGTTCTTTATATTTATGGTAGTATTTATAGGATGGATTACACAATTAACTAGTATTAAATGAAACCATTTAAGTACACATATTTTCAAGAGGAGCCTACTACGCGGGTAGTGAAAAATTTAGACTAGTGGTCACAGTAAGGAGTAGGATGAAGTGATTCATATTATTATGAATATGAAGAATTCTAAAACTAGAAATGGATCAAAACCTAATATTATCCCGATAATGGGGCCCCCAAATTTAAAAAATACAAATATGAGTAGTTTAATGATCATTGCTACCAAAGAGAGTATGAATTTCAAGTACCTCAAGAGAAAAATTCAAATGAAATATTAAGGGAAATTCTCTTAAAGTACATTGAAATTTATGACATGAAAATCAAGGAAAATTAGGTACAAATCACAACACATGAGACAATACTAAAGGAACAAGAATATATTTCCAATAATATTTCTAAAAACTGTAAGAATTATAATTACCTTTTAAATAACTCTCCATTACATTGTAAAGTATGGAATGTGGAGGATAATGAGAAAGTGGAAGAATCAAATGAGGTGGAAGAAGTGGAAATTATTAAGTAAAATGAGGAAGGATATAATTAATGCTTGGAAATCACTAATTTTTTTGAAAAATAAGAACTTTTGAATCTAAAAGAAGAGGAATAATAATAATAATCCCTTATTTTATTAAAATAAGAAAAATGGAATAACATAATGGATCTCATTGATGAAATAAAATTAGAGGAAAAAGAGATTTCTAGTGTCAAAGACAACATTGTAGTTGAAGAATTTCAAGAAGAATTTGTATAAGACCTTATGTTCAATGAACTTGATGAGCTTATTAAGTAATAAGAATTTCTAACAATAGATAAATAATAGAAGGAATAAAATGTTACAGAGGATGAATCATGGAGATTTCTGGAAAATTTAATGAAATAGAACCTCCAACTACTAAAAAAAAGAAGATAATGCAACCATAGTTCAAAGGTACATCATAGAATTTGAATAAATAAAGAAAGAAAAATTGGAGGAGGATAGAGACATCAGTAATACTACTAAAATTTTCAAGGAAGGAGAATATCCAACACTTGATGAAGAGAAGGAAGCTACTGAATTTCATAGACACAACATAACACTGAAAGAGGATAATAATGAAGATGTGGTAGAGTAAGAAAGCTATAATCTGGTAAAATTTTAATTTCATTTCCCATTATTAAAAGAAGTGTAAATTCTATATTCCACCACTTTATTTCATAAATATATAAAGGAATAGAAGGAGAATAATTACATTATATGTGTAGAATTTAAATTCAGTTTCAATTTTAGACTGAGTAACTTTGTATCATTCTCCAATTATGTGACATCAAGGTAAGTTTAAGCTAAAATACCTTAAAAAAGAACTTAGGATGCAAACTAATTTTTATTTCATTCTAGGAATTATTTCAAGAACTAGTTTATTTTAGAAAATATCTTATTAGATGATTATAGATTCATTTATTTTTTGAGATGAGATGGTTTAAACCTTTATTTACAAGGATTCTTTAGATTTTTTAGGTTTAAAAGAATATAAATACTATTAAAAAATAAATAATAAAAAATTATATAACTTTCTAGATAGGGGAGTATCATTCTTACTTGCTTACATTTTTAATCTTCCTTTTTTCCATCAAATGTTTTTGAAAAATAAGCATAATTTTTTTATTTACTTAATTGAATTTAATTTACCCATGGCATGCTTGAATTTTTTAGCTCAAACTCATTGATATATGATACATCAACACTTAAGATAATCATTTTAACTTGTTAAATTTTTTGATTCATCATGGACATAAATGATAGAGATATTGGTGGGAATTTTTAAAATTCACATTATTATTATTATTTTGAGTAATCTAAAATTAATTACTGATATAATTTCTATTACTGAATTTGATTCTTATAATATTTTATTTATTATACTAATTGTTAGTGTTCATAATATAATCTGATTAACTGATATATTATGATTCCCATTCCTAAGAGGGTTCTAATATTTTTTTTTGAAAATTTTATTCTTATATATATTTATTGAGATGACATGGGATATGCATAACTACTAGAACTTTCTTATTTATCTTATCAAAGAATGATTATTTTTAACTATATTAAAATAATTGAGGCCATTTATTGATATTTTATTTATCCCATTTGATATTGAGAACTACCTTATATCCTATATTTTATAAAACCCCTAAATACCATAAAATACATTGATATGAAACCACAAAACACGACTAAATATCCTCCTCACCCTAATTCTTAAGCATCATTGCATGATTATCCTTTTGAGCTCTAAATAGGTAGTTGGATGTTTCATGACACCTTTATATGAGAGTTCCATTAATGAGTATGAGTGAAATATATCTTTATTATTTGGGGGGGGGTATGGGTTTAAAATAATTTATTCATTTTTTTATTTTTTAGTTCATAAATTACTAAAAAAGGAATACAAAAGGAAATAAAGGAAAAAAGATTTTTTTTGAAAAAAAAATATCTCTAAAAACTATACAAAGGGGAACCAAATTCATCTATTGTATTCAAATTAACTTTATGAACCTATGAAAATTAGGTAAGGAAGTGGAGATGATATATTTTTGAGGTAATTTTAAGGGGGGGGGGGGTATTTATTTCATTTAGATTTATATTGAATATCATGATTTTTTTACTTTAATAACTTAACCCTTTCAAGCCTATGAATTCCATTTATCTCATCATAAACCACCCAAACTTATACTAAAATAAATTTGAACCTTAATTGATGGTTCTAATGACTTTTTTGGATTAATTTATAAGTGGATAAGTAGATAACTTTCAAGCTTATAGATAGAGTGAATATTACGTAATATTGAGTATAAATTCATATCACGTGGTCTTGAGTGATGAGTGAAATTTATTTATGGGAGGCTATATCAAGAATGGCATGAATATTAATGAGAGGTTGATTTTTGTGAGTGAACAAGGATAAATTTATTGAATTGGGAATCACACATAAAGTAGGATTTGAAATTCTTCAGTGGGTCTGTTTTGTTTTTTTAAAATGTTTATTTATAAGTTAATTTTTATGATAATGATTAATTGGATGTTCCCTTATTGAAACATGGATATTTTATGTTTAGATGATGAGATTTTTTTATAGGACAAGGTGTGGGGTTGTTCGATATCTCTATTATATATATTCATTGGATTGTATATTTATTTTAATTGGTTTTTGATTATAAAAAAGATATTTCTATTTGGTTATGTTGTTTTATATATTTTTAGGAAAATTTGGAGAGTTATGGAAAATAAAAAAAACTAAAGATAAAACGAGTTAAAAAATGGTGCTAAACTTAGTTAGCACCACCCAAGCATCCAACCACCTAATCTAGAGATTGGGCTCAAAGATGGCACTCAGCTAATGAAGCTATGAAGGAGTAGAGGGCCAATATGATTCAGTGTTGGCATGAGAAGAATGTACCTGGTGTGGTGTGTTACTCGGTGAAATAGAGACAAGGTTCCGTGTTTGTGCCATGGGGTGGCACCTTGGGAATTCCACATACCACTGAGGAGCATTAGGGGTAATAAACGAGACCCTCTCAAGAGCAAGTCTGATATAGGACATAGGATTTGAGGAACTATTCAACTTAAAATGCAACCATAAATAGAGTGATATGATTTAATTATACACCATATTCTTACTTATTGTAGGGTTTTTATTGTAACTATAATTATTGATTAGTTATTATGATCATGGGAACTCCCTGCATGAAAAGGAATCCTATTACTAACCATATGTTTAATAGATACTCATGTTTCACCTTCAATTATAATGTCATGAACCCTTGATTTTGTTGGTTTATAAGGACGATTCATGACTTCTTTAAGGAGGAGTCACATAGTGAGTATTTTTACAAGGTTCACTATAAGGGGGACGAAGTTTGAAAGGTAAATTAACTTTGTGAGATTTTAGAATGAAGTCTTGCACCATGATTTGTTTTTTTGCATAGTGTCTTCATGTTCATGGATTTTTTTGAGTTAAAGTAATCAATCTATGGGGTTTTAATAATGTTACTTGAAGATGTCAATGATTTCATAAGTTTTAATCCCCTCAACAGATTTTATAATATATTTTCATGCAGTGGTCTATCACTTCATTCCACGTCCAATCATATATGGGAAGAGAGTGCTGAATGGTAAAGTTTCATTCCACGGTTGTAGTTTTTGTGCCACTCCAATTTCTACATGGGACCTATTAATTCTTAAAGAAGTAGTTGTTCTACATATCATGACTATATATACTTTCAAAGTAAATATTGTAAAGGATATTTTAAGAGGGTTTGGTTCGTAGTCATGATGGTTTGTGTCATGGATGCATCTATATAAGCAGTGAAGATGTATAATTATAGGGAAATCTTCACAGAGTGAGGGTTTTAGTAATGCTATGGTCATGAAGAAGTAAAGGATGTGTTTATTCAAAGGAGATTCTCACATCATAACTTTTTTAGATCACATCACAACATGCATGATCAAGGGTATTATAAATACAATTTTATGATATCTTCAGGAGGAAGTAATGTATGTTTTATCAAGAAAACTCATACAGACTAGGAGGAATATAAAAAGGGAAGTTGGACCACTTGGAGAGGGATTTTTTGAACACTAGGAGAGCTACTAAGGTTCGACCCAGGGTAGTCTATAGTATCTTGGTTTTCTATTTTTATTCCCTTTTTCCATAACTTTATCCTTTTGTAATTCTTGATTATTTTTTACTATTATCCCATTATTTTTATGTTTTTCTCTCTCTAATATCTCTTCTATGGTGTGAAATTTATTTTTCGTAAAATAACACTTGGTGATGCATTTATAAACCCATAGAAGAAGGTGAAATTAGTTGAACAGGGTGTGTACTAAATGATTAATTCTATTTTACTCATAGAATAATCTTATTTAACATCATTGTGCTATGAATTAATCTTTATTTTATTTGTTATAGAGTCATTAAAAAAATTTAATTCAAAATTAATGAAACTCAATGAGTATAGGTAATTAATTCATGAATATGGGATTATATTATTCTACAAAATTTGAGATACAAGTTAATGCATTCTAGTTGGTTTTTATTTTCATGTCATAAGGTTCAGGATGCTAGAGTCATTTTGATTGGAATTTACCAAATTAATATTTATTATATTCATGGTCACACATATCTTGAGTTTGAGTGTTTTTTTAGTAAATCCAAGTTATATTATTTGTAAAACAACATTTGGAAATTGTTTTCTCTCTCTTAAATGTTCGGTGTATTGTTTTCTTTAGTATTTTTGTATTTAGTTTTTTAATTAAATTTATTTTAGATTCTTTGTTATGATCTACATAATATTGTGATGATATTAAAATTATTTTAGTTTCATCCTTGGGGTTCCGTATTCCTCATGGGATCAACCTCAAACATCCACTATTCTACACCTTAGTAGTTTGTGTTGGTTTGGGAGAATTTTAAATTTCTAAAATTCCAGTCTGCCTTGATGAAGTAATGATACCATAAGGATAACTAAGAAGTACAATTTTATCCCCATTCTTAGGAAGATAAAGTACTTACAAGATTTGTTAAGAATTCATTTTTAATTATTTTAAAAATGAATTTATGTTTTGAGAATCACCAATGTGAATATGTAGTGGGGCCAATTCGAGGAGAATTTTCATCCCAAATTCTTTAAAATACTTAAGAAACTAGGTGGTGTTCATGGAGAAAATTAAAAAGAGTGATAAATAATAGTGTTCGAGTGATAATTATTTAAATTTTGTTTTCAAACTTGTATGGAATTTTAATGGTTCAAATAAATAATGTATATTAATTAACTAATAAAGAAAAATAGGATTTATCAAGGAAAGTTCAATGCTACAAAATTAATTATCCTAAGGAATTTTTTTGTTATTAAACAACTACACACTTATGTACTTTGATATTTATTTACTTTAAATTTATGTGGGGGTTTGTTAAAAATAATTAGAAAGTGAGGCTTAATGAGTGAGTGGCCAGTGGTTAAGAAATCAATTCCCACTTTCCCCCAGTGTTTTTTTTATTTTTAACAAAAAATGGGATTTCAAATATTATATCTATTTTTATCATTAAAAAACACTCATTTTCATTTTCTTAAATATAAAAGAGTAATCCAATCTATTTGAAATTATTTTCACCCTCTCTTAAAGTACCTAAAATATATCATATTTTCTCTATGATCTTCAAAAGTTTAAAGTGTAGTTGATTTGAATCGTCTTTATCCATGAAAGTTGATCCATTCTATCATGGGAGACAATTTCTCAATAAATTAGGTAGTATAGAGGGATTAAATTTGTCTTAAGAAAACATTGTGAGTTCATTTGGATAAATTTTTTAATAATTTAATTTTATTTCAATTTATTCACCTATCCTTATTACCTTCTTCACTATGTGTATATATTTACTTAGATTACTTAATAATAGTCTATTTTATTGTGTATATATTTTACTTATTTAATTATTTTGAGAAGGAACCTACTATATTCTTTTTAAAAACTGGTCTAACATTCCTCTACTTTATTCATATAGATTAGAATGATATTTTATTTAGTATACATGTTGGTCAATACTTCATATACAATTGTCATTGATTATGAAGACACCCTACTAAACTTTGTGTGTATATTTCCTATTGAACCATGACTGTATTTTTCATACAGATCATTGCATCTCCAAAAATTACAGTGTTCAATTTGTTTACTTTATCTAAATATTCTTGGGTTTATGATGAAGGATGTTATAAATAAAACTTTTAATCATTAAACAATGAATATTTTCATGTTTGGTTTAGCCCAATACAATCTATAATTAATATTTAACAGATACATTTAAGATTATAATGCCCCAACACCTCATACCACTCATTGGTGTCCAGACTGAGGGTTTTATGTGACCTCAAGAGTCCCTATTTGTATTCTAGAGGCTTTCAACTAGTAGTAGTGGTCTAAGGTGTTACAATGGATATTCTATACCCTCATATTAGAGTAAAAACATCAGAATATTACCAAAAAAAAATCCATATCCATAATTAACTAGAGTGAAAAAATAAAAAAATAGAATCATACTATAAAAAATAAAATGTAGAAACATATAATCATACATATCAAGTGATAACCCACTGGTTTGATTATATATACCAAAATAAAAAATAAATAAATAAAAAGATAAAGAGTCTCTACTACCATCCATTGTCCTCACCTAATTAAAATCCCTATCTAAGCTATTAAGCTCTATCATGAAACATCGGGACCCTGCCCTTCCTAAACTAGTGAAAAATGAAGTTTTATTGGGTGCCCCCGGGCCATGGCCACCTAAGTAGGGTTTGATTACAACTTAGTAAGAAACCACCAATGGGGACCCTGAAAAATCTAGTAAATATAGTTCATGAACATGTGATATACTTAGAAGATAAAACACATGCTACCAAATCATAATAAATAATCACTATTGATCCTTGGGTTATAAGGTGACACCTAGGATAGAACATATATAATTCATATAGTGACATATGTTTTTGAGAATGTGGGATAACATGTTAAGGGTTAAGTAAAATCAAACCCATTATATCATTGTAAGTATATATGATCACTCAGAGGGTGGAGCATCCAATCAGAATCATTTTATATATACATCTCATTAGGGGGTAGTGTGTCTCACTCAGACATCTCATTTATTACCTTCATTTGTTAACAAGTGTTTACACCAGATATTAGAAGATATCCTAGTAATATCATAAAATAAAATTTGTAATCAATTGATCTTAGGAATCTTAGTCATATCATATATTATCAGGTGTAAAGACCAGATCCTAGGAATCCTAGGCATCTCATATATCATTAGGTACAATGACTGGATCCCCATAACATCTTAGGAATATCATATATCATCAGGTATAATGACCAGATCCTAATAATCCTTGAAATATCATATTTCATCAGGCAAAATGACTAAATCCTAAGAACATCCTAGAGATCTCACATATCATCAGGTACAATGAAAAAATACAAGGAATCTTAAGAATCTCCAAAAATATTTGGTGTAATAACTAGATCCTATGAATCCTAGGTATCTTATAATTCATCAGGTATAACTTAAAAATCCTAGGCATCTTATAAAATATTAGGTGTAAAAACTAGATCCCAGTCCTCCTAGGAATCTCATATATCATCAGGTGTCATTAGAAAATACTAGGCATTTCACATAATATCATCTAGAATAACATCAGATACTAGGCATCCTAGGAATACTATATCATAAAAGGATCAATAGTCTGATCCTAGGAATATCTTAGTCATATTAAATATGATCAAGCACAATCACCAGATCCTAAGATATACTCTTGTAATCTTATATAATATTAGGTATTACTACCTGATCACATGAAATAATATAGGCATATGACTTGATATACCCAAGGGCCATTATCCACTTGGTAACATATCATAATATTATCATCACAAGGTATGACCATACATTGATCCAATAACACATCTCCTAGCCCATCCTCTCATGCATACAATCTATAAGATCACCATCAATTGAAGAGTTATAAGGTTCCACCTAGAATCGACGATAAAAATCCACTAAACTATATCTCTCTAGAGTTAACATAAGTCCATGACACCCACCAAGGTCTTCCTGGTCACATTTTAATTTAGGTATCTTATGTGGTATCCTTTATCTCATTATCACCCCTTATGGCCAAGCTTGTCACCCTGAGGGTATAGGATCCCTCATCCTCTCCATAATCACATTAAAGTCACATTAGCCTCATAAGAAAGGCCATGAAAACACCAATCTAGAGAGATAGTGTAATTATTATCTTAATTCCTAATTCATGGGTCTACCCACTCACCCAAACTATAATAAATCTACCCAGATTATACCCACACAGGAACTCACATAATAGAGGGGGGGGGGGACTTTCCCCTCTCCGTATAACACCTTGAATTTTTATGATTTTTTTTGAAATAAATTAAATTTCATTGATGGATTTTGATATACACTTCACCAATTCAAGATTACGCTACATTAAACCTTGGATTATATTTCACTATACACAACACTCTGTTATCTTGAATGACACATGATACCAAGGTTTAACAAAAACTCAACATATTATTAATATAGTTACTTGAACGTGACCATTATAACCTAGTCATTAAAATTAGAAAAATTAATAGTAATAGATAATTTTTAAATATTTATAATAATTGTTTTATATAAAGGAAACATACTGATGATAAAATATGTAATCTTTGGTAAATTATTTATATGTTTCAAAAATACCATTTTCTAAAAAATATGCTTTTTATGTCTTTTTTGAAAAATAATAAAATTAATTTTTGAAACTTTTAGAAATTTAATTTGATAAAATAAACTTTATTTTTGAATTAAAAATGTCAAAATTATCCTTGGGTAATTTTTTGGTATTTTTTTTGAAATGTTTTATTTTTTGATGAATAGTGAAAAATACTGAATTTTAATTGAAAAATGATTTTCATTTAATTTAGTTATAAATATAAATTATATTTTAATTTGTTTTTAATATATATTTAGTTAAATTATACATATATTTATCCAATTTAGGTCATTTTAATCAATTTACTATTGAAATTGAATATAATAACTTTATAAACTTTTGATCTTTTTTACTTTTAATACCCACTTTCTTGACACGTCGATGGAATTAAATTTAAATAAAATTTTCCAATTATATTATTATAATTTGGAAAAATGGATACCATATTTTGAATAAGAATATTTTATAATTTTTAATAATGTAAACTTAATTTTTTACCAAATAAATTAGTTAAAGAATTTAAAACTTAATTACAACGATTAAGGTAAAAACAAGATTACTTAGTTGTTAAACTTAGAAAATAAGGTGTAAAAATGACCCAAAACGTGTAAAAAAACAATTATATGGATATATTTAGAACTTATAATGTCTAAGGTTAGAATATTATCCATTTTTAACACTTTTTTTCTTATGAAAAATGTGGGTGGAATTCTCTCTTTCAATAATTTAAAAGTTTTTAACTCACCTTATAAAAGGCAACCCCCTTTATCCCTCTCTTAACATATATCAACCCCTTTGGATCATCTAGGACCAATCAAAATCTCTTCCTAAATTCCCTACCTTTATCCTAGAATCATTACTTTTGGAATAAAGCTAACCAATGAAGTCCTTAGGTGAAAACCAAAAGGAGATACTCGAAGAAGAGGTAATGTTCATCAACGAACGTTTTTGTTTTATTTCTTATTTAAACCCCTTTAATTATGTTTATATAACAATTATATAATTAAATTAGTATATTAAATATATTTATATTTTTTTTTTATTTTAATGGTATTACCTAAAACACAAAAAATTTCATCAAATGGGTTACAAAATTACCATTCATATGTACGATGAACTACCACCTCACAAACCGATGTCATTCATTTTTACATTCCCACTAATAAAGGTTGGGAATAATGATTTAAATATTATTTATATATGATATTTATGTTTTTTATGATTTTATTATGATTATTTAATTTTTATATCACACATAACTTCATGCTTTCCATTTTGTAGGAATATGATGACATAATTCGTGTGTACAACGGACTACCGCCTCACGAAGCGACGTGATTAATTCATGCTTTACATGGAATGTATTAAGGATTATTTTAATAAAAATATTTGATATATATGAAATAAAAATGAATATTTAATTATAATATATCATATACTTTTACTTCTTTCAATCTGATAAGAAAATTAAAACAACACTCATGCATACGTATGACTTACCATCTCCATGAATGGTGTATTTCATTTCATATTTCTACCTTTTATATATTATTATAAATACACATATATAATAAATAGATATTATATTTATATCATGTTTATAATTATTAATATTATTAAATCATTATTAATGTAAGATAACAGAAAATATAACGAATCAAAAAATTTATGAAAAACAAAGAGATTATTACCCGAAACGTAACTTTAACAAGAAATTGTTAAAATATGAGTAATATAAAGTCATCGATAAATAATATTTGGTATTATATATATCAATATGTCTATGTTATAGAATTAAAATAAAATTATATTTATTATACAAGAGGTTTGAACGGGTACGATGAGAGTCAAAACTTAAGGTAAGGTAATTTTGTCTCAATTTTCCTTCTTTGAGACACATGTTATATTATGCACCTCTAATATTTTATGAGGTGTTTATACTAAACCTTTTTCATATTATATAATGAATCAAATTATTCTTATTATATTTTAATATTAATTTAATGTTATTATCTCATGAGGATTATGATTCAAATTCACCAAAGTGTTAAGAGTTTATTGCCATAATCTCATCATTTATTGGGATTGTTTATGATTTTTCTTCCATTTATGAAATATTATGATCCATATAATAATAATTCTCATGAATTTTTTTAAACTATAGTTATTCATGATATCTTTATTCATTGGTACCATTTTTCCTCTCTTGGGTACTTAAGATAATTAATAAAATATTTTTAATAGAATCTGACTTTATTTCTCTCTTTGGTCAAAAATATGTTTTCTTTCAAAACCGTGTTTTCTAAAAATGTTTTCAAAAAATGTTTTATTTTTTTTAAAATGTTTTATTACCCTCTTATTATTTTTTTAAAAATATTTTTACCCATGTTTTACTTTTTACAAAAAGGTTTAGAAGGAATCTTCATGTCATTTTCCAAAACAATGCCCATTTGGCTTTAACCAAAAATATGCAAGGAAAATTCGTGTTTATGTGTTTATAATGAATGAAATCTTTATATGTCATTTCCAATTGTTTCTTCAAATATTCATTTTTTCAAATTTATTTTAAAATAAAATGTTTTTAAAATTTTTTATGTTTTAAATAGTATTTTTAAAGTAGAAAGGATATTTTACTCAAGAAATTTTTTAAATGATCCTTTCAAAATTATTTTCTATCTAAGATGATAACCATTGGTGTTAATAATGTTGTAATAGAGATATTATCTAAGGGTATCATTGATATTTTTTTCTGAATGGTTTATGTTTTGAATACATGATTTTTATGGAACCCGTTTCTATTCCACAAGTTATATGATTATGGAACCCACCTATTTTCATAGTCTATTCTATAATGAAATGATTGTGAAACTTTTCTATTTTATATAGGTTATGATATTATAAAATGTTTATGATACCCATTTCATTTCATGGGTTATTATATGATGAATTTTTATGATATTTTGGCACACATATGTATAATTTCATTATGTGATGGGTGGGACCTATATCTCTCTCCAATGAATTGGTTAAAGATTTATATCTCATGATATAGATAGGAATTGAATGAGGAGTTAACTATATTTAGTAATACAGGTCTAGAATAGGAAGTGAAATTAGTTTAGTAATACACAACTAGAATAGTAAGTAAACCCAGTTCATTAATATAGGGCTCAAAAGGGGAGTGAACTCGGTTCAGTAAAAGACTTTGTCCGCTATGATGGTCTTGTAAGTGAGCCTTGACTAATATGAAATGATTTTATATGCTTATGTGTATAACACAAACTCAATTTCTTATACCAATGTTGTGCTCTGATGGATCATGTTATTTTATTTCCTTATGATTCATGTCTTATAAATCATCAATATATATGCCATGATTCAATATTATGATCTTTGATATGCAGGGTATGCTTTTTCAGTTGTTATGCTCATGTTCTCATGTTCTTATTCCCACGTTATTCTTATACATATCCCATGTTTACCCTTACTGTTCATCTTATCTTACCCTTTATTATGTTTCCTCTCCTCAGGTTATGAAGTTATTTATTATGTATAATATATATAAGAAGGGTGATACATGTGAATAACATAGTGGGAGATGACATAGCTCACCTATGAACCCATGTTTATGTTTCCAAGTTTTCAAAGACACTAAACTATTACGGTCATCAAGTTTTTATTTGTGTAATGTTATAAATATTTATAAAAATGATGTAATGTCTATTCATCTTAACAAAAGTCATTATAGTTGGTATTATAGGAATGTTTTAGTTAACCTTTGGAAACTAAGATTATAAAACCATGGTGATATCCCTAAAGACATGTATACAGATGAGTCAAATTATAGGAAAATGTATTGGAATTTTGGTAAAGGATAGAGCAAGTGGTTTCCTAGAAATACATCCCTTTATGGATACTATAAGTGGATGTGGATCTGGAATAGATTTACCTAGGTGTAATAACCCCAAAAAACTATATTAAGCTAGACTCAATCGGGAATTGGTGCATGATAACAAACCTTGCTGCACACCTAGTTTGAAACTCCTAGAGGATACACTTTAGAAATTCAAAAACTCTTTTCGAACCATCATAAAGTATTTAAATAGAATATGGATATTAATGACCTAGGATAAACCTAAGGTGTCATATATTAAATAAAGTTTAATAATTTAGACATCCTATAAGTTATTTTTATGATTATGTGGTTTCCCATTATGATTATTGTTTCTTACTCTATGATTTTTGATTTTAGTCAATGAATGAAACCCGAACGAACCTTGTTAATGCTAAGTATGACAAAAAATGAAATGATTATCCTCCTGAGAATCAAAATGTTATGGGATATATAATTCAAAATCTCATTACTATTCTAACATAAATTTCTCAAGATGTGAATCATGCTGGACTTCAAAATGATCAAAGGAGGGAACAACATTCTGTTGAGTCCTTTACGAGGTAATTACCACCTTCTTTCATAGGGTATTTTGATCCACGAGTTTCTACACAATGCATCAGTACCACTAAAAATATATTTTCCATTATGCAATGTTTATAACATGAAAAAGTCATTTTGTATGTCTATCGTTTGGAAGGTGAAGTGTATCAATGGTAGAATCTTATCAAGAATAGAAGGCAGTAAGAAGAAATTGACTTCATGGATTGGGATGAGTTAAACAACTTATTTTTAAATAATTAATTTACTTATATTATTCATATCAATATAGATAAATAATTCCTCAATATAAGGAAAAATGATGATGAATCTATTGGTACCTATGAGGATAATTTTACAAGACTTGTGAGGTACGCTTATGGTATCATCATCTAACCTGAAAGTAAGGTTGATTGATTATTTAGGGTCTTAAAACTAAATATCTAAAGGGTGTTAGGAATAGGAGTCTTTAATAGATATTAATATATTTTTCGATGTATAATCAAGGTGGAAATACAATTTGGAGTTACGTATCAATCTCATGGTTTTGACAAGAAAAGGGAGATGGTGTTCAAAGTAAAATCTAAAAACCATAGTGAGAAGAAGATGAGATTTCCTTTATTCTCTAAGTGTGGGAAGAAACATGGAAGAGATTAACTTAGGGGGACTATTAAATATTTTAAGTGTGAAAAGGAAGTTCATTGGGTAACTTATTGCTGAAGTTATGGTAAGAAGTTAGCTAAAAGTGAGAATAGGTAGAAAGTTGCACAAAATGAACCTCCACCACTTTAGTTCTTCAAGTTCAAGGAGAATAAAAATTATGATAACTAGTCACCAAAACCATGGGTAAATGATGATTATCAACATAAAAAACCTCTTAAGCTTAGGGATAATGGGAAATCTCATGCGATCACTATTTCTGAAAAGGGGTGCGATAATGACATGGTGAAAGGTATACTTACCATCCATTCTAAAACTACCAATATCTTATTTGACTATGGATCCACCCATTATTTAATATATAAATAATTTGATAAGGGTATCAATATTCCACAAATATAATTATATGTTGAATTAGTAGTGAAAACCCCTAATGGTATGATGATTGCATCTCAAGTTTATGATTCCTCCACAGTTGAAATTGGTGGGAATGTTCTTCCCAAAAATCTTATCATTCTTACTATTGTTTAATTTGATGTCATTATAGGCATGGATTTTATTTCTATACATAAATCCCACATCAATTATTGAGGAAGGGAAGTTAAATTTGATATTCCAAACCAACCTATGATTATCTATCAATGCGATGATAAGTATGAAATTATGATGGAGATTACATCCATTGTATGGGTCTTAATTCCCATTCAAAAGGTATGTTTATCTCAAATGGTTGGGGAGAAGCATGAAATCGATGATATGACTATTGTTCAATAATTTTTTGATGTCTTTCCAAAATATTTTCCTAGAATTCTACCAAAACATGAAGTTGAGTTCTCAATAGAACTCATACTTTGTGACAAACCAATTTTAAAGACTCCCTATAGAATGACCCCAATTGAGTTATAGGGATTAAAGAAGCAACACCATGAAAATCTTGACAAGGTATTCATCCATCCAAGTGTATCACCTTGGGGTACACATGTTCTTTTTGGGAAAAAATAAATATGATTCAATGTGACTCTATATTGATTATTGGGAGATGAAAATGACCAAAATTAATAAAAAACATCTTATTCACTGTATTGAAGACTTGTTTTATCAACTACATAGAGTTTAATATTTTTTTCAATATTGACCTCATTCTGGATATCATCATTTGAGGGTCAATAATATGGATATACCCAAGATGACATTCTGTACAAGGTATATACACTATGAATATATAGTTATTCCTTTTGGTATTACTAATTCTACTACTATATTCATGGATTCAATGAATAGAGTATTTATAGAATACCTTGATCAATTTTTGGTAATCTTTATAGATGAAATTCTTATCTACTCAAAGTGAAAGGAATAGCATGAAGAACACTTGATAATTTCACTAAATACCCTAAGTAAAGAGAAAATATATGAAAAAATTACAAAGTGTGAATTTTGGATACAAAAGGTTTCATTTTTGGGTCACATAATCTCAAGAGAGGGTATATAAATAGATCCATCAATGATTGAGGATATTTAATGTTGGGCCAGACCAATTATTGTGACTGAGATTCATATTTTTTTGGTTTAGATAGATATTATTGATTATTTGTGGATAATTTCTCACAAATATCTAATCCTCTAACCAAGTTGAATCAGAATGGAGAAACGTTTCTATGGAAAAATGAATGTGAGGAAAATATCAAGTAATTGAAAAGAAGGTTATTCAATGAACTTGTACTTACTTTACCCTATATTGGAGAAAGGTTTTTAATATATATCAAGGCATACATGAAGGGATTGGGATTTATTATTTTGAATAACTTCTTGTTTATAGATTATTCTTAATGAAAATTGAAGGTTCATGAGAAAAATTAACCAACTTAAGATTTGGAGTTAGCTGCAGTAATTTTTGTATTAAAGATATGAAGAAATTATCTTTATAGAGAAAATTTTCATATATATACCGATAAAAAAAGTTTAAAATATATATTCACACATAAGGAGTTTATAATTCACCAGAGAATATGTTTAGAGACAATTAAAGACTATGATTTCTCAATACATTACCACCCTAGGAAGGAGAATAAGGTGGCCAATGCTTTGAGTCAAAAGGATCATTCTAACTTATCTGTGACAAGGATAAAAAATCCAATATTTATAGATTATAAAAGTATGGATATGGAAATATTGAAGGAAGGTAAAAATTATTATCTTTCTCAATTGAATGTTTAACCATATATATAAGTGAAGATTAAAGAGGTGCATAAGGAAGATGTAGACCTAAAAAATAAGGTTATAAATGTTCATGAGTTTAACATTGATCCTGATGGGATGATAAGGTTTAGGAACCATGTATATGTTCCTTCCATAGAAAAATTAAAGGTGTTTTTAGAGGAATATCATATTTACTCATTCTATATTCATCTTGGAAGTATGAATATGTATAGATAATTTAAAGAATACTTATATTGGGATACAATGAAGAGAGATATTGTAGAGTTTGTATCTTGGTGCTTGGTATGCCAACAAGTTAAGGCTGAATGGAAATGGGATAAGGGGATGTTGCATCCATTACCTATACCAGAATCGAAATGGGAGAACATCAATATAGATTTTTTCTTTGGACTCCCCAAAATTTCTAAAGAGAATACTTCTATTTGGGATGTAGTTGATCGCCTTAGTAATTCATCACACTTCATCACTATTAGATAATACTTATCTATGGATTAGCTTTCTAGGATATACATTAAGGAGGTGGTAAGGTTGCGTAGAGTACCACATTATATTGTATCTACTTAGGATATAGGGTTTACCTAAAATTTATAATGAAGTATTCAGTAATCCCTTGATATGAAATTATGTTTCAGCACTACTTATCATCCTCATATGGATGGTCAATCTGAAATAAAAATTAAAATTATAGAGGATATGTTGAGATCTTGTTCTTTGGATTTCAAAGGTGGTTGGGATCAACACATTCCTCTAGTTTAGTTTCCATACAACAATATATTTCACTCAATAATTCAGATGTATCTTTTTTAAGCCATTTATGGAATTAAATTTAGAGCTCCAACATGCTGGAATGAAGTTGGAGAAGGAAAGATATTAGGACCTGAGATAGCTAAAAAAATGGAAGAGAAGGTTAGATCCATTCAGCAACATATCAAGGAAGATCAAACTTGGTAGAAAAGATATGATTATAATAACTGATGTGATCTAGAATTTGAAGTTGGTGATATGGTGTTTTAAAAAATTTCTCCATTTAATAAGGTTATTAGATTTGGGAAGAAAGGGAAACTAATATCTAGGTATATCAATCCCTATGAAATTATTGATTGTATCTGGATGATATCCTATCACTCGGTGCTTGCATAAAACCTCTCTCAATTCCATGATGTGCTCCATGTATATCTCCTAAGGAAGTACATACCTAACCCTTCACATGTACTGAACTCAAAGATCATATTTCCAGCATAATACCTTTCGTATAAGGAACAACCGGTAGATATTATGGATCATACAGAGAAAGTTATACGAAACAAGAACACTCACTTGTTAATTTTTTTGGGTGAAAACATCAATTTAAGGAAGCTACATGGGAACTTGAGGGTATGATGAGGTAGAAGTATTATCATTTTTTTTGTATAAGAGTGATGAATTTCGAGGGAGAAATTCATTTTAAGGGTGGTATAATGTCACACCCAAAGTTTTTATGAACTTTTTTTGAATAAATTAAATTTCATTAATGGATTTCATTACATTCTACACAAAGTAAAGATTTTATTACAAAAAAAATTGGGTTATCTATCACTATACACAATACTTTATTAGCTTGCATGACATAGGACACTGAGTTTTAACAAAACCTCAACATATTATTAATATAGTTATTTAAACGTGAATTTTATAACCTAGATGTTTGACTTAAAAAAATGAATAGTAATAAATAATTTTTAAATATTAATTATAATTATTTTACATAAAGTAAATATATTGATAATAAAATATATAATTTTTGGTAAAATCATTATATGTTTCAAAAAATACTATTTTCTCAAAAATATGTTTTTATGTCTTTTGTGAATAATAATAAAATTAATTTTTAACCATTTTAGAAATTTAATTTGATAAAATAAAATTAATTTTTGAATTCAAAATATCAAAATTATATTAGGGTGATTTTTTGGGTTTTTGTTCTGAAAATATTTATTTTTTGATGAATAGTGAAAAATACTGAATTTTAATTGAAAACTGCATTTTGATTTAATTTATTTACAAAGTTAAATCATATTTTAATTTGGTTTTAATTTATTTTTATTTAAATTATAAATATATTAATCTAAATTAGGTCATTTTAATCAATTTAATATTTAAATTGAATATCAAATCTTTGTAAACTTTTGACCTTTTCGTTTTAAAAACCCTTTATCGCCACGCCTATGAGATTAATTTTAAATTAATGTTTTCCAGTTTTGTGATTAGAATTTGAAAAATTGTATTTTATATTTGGAATAATTATAATTTATAATTTTGAACAAGTTCAACTTAATTTTTATCCAAATTAATTATTAAAATGAGTTAAAAATTAATTACAACGATTAAGGTAAAAACAAGATTATTTAGTGGTTAAAAATAAGGTGTAAAAATGATCCAAAAATTATAAAAACCCATTTTATGGACATATTTAGACGATATAATGTATAATATTTTAATTTGATCCATTTATGACACATTTTCTATGTTAAAAACATGAGTGTAATTCTCTCTAAAAAATTTACAGGTTTTCCACTCACCTCCCTTATAGAAGGCCGCCCCCTCTTCCCCTCTCTTCACACCTATAAATCCATTTGACTTTGAAATTTTTTATCCAATTCTCTTCAAAAGTGACCTCCATTTATCCTAGAATCCTTAATTTGGTAATATATCCAACCAAGTAAGGCCTTTTGTGAAAACCAAAAGGAGATACCCGAAGAAGAGGTAATGATCATCAATGAACATTTTTGTTTTATTCATTCATAAAACCAATTAAATTATTTTTATATCATTATTATATAATAAAATTAGTATACTAAATATACTTATATTTTTTATTTTATGGTTATGATCTAAAACCATAAACACTTTCATCAAATAGGTTACAAAAGCATCGCTTGTGTGTTCAACATACTACCACCTCATAAACCGATGTTGTTTATTTTTACATTACCACCACTAAAGGTTGGGAATAATTATGTAAATACTATTTATATATTATATTTATGATGTTATTATGATTCTATAATTTTAATATCACACATAACTTCATGCTTTCCATTTTTTGTGAATACAATATTATCATTCATGTGTACGACAAACTACCGACTCACGAAGCAATGTGATTCATTCATACTTTACATAGAATGTATCAAGGATAGTTTTAATAAACCTATGTGACATATATGACATAAAATTATTATAAAATGATAATATATAATATAATTTTATTTCTTTCAATCTGAAAAGAAAAAATAAAACAACATTCATGCATACGTACGACCTACCGTCTCCATGAACAATGTATTTCATTTCCTATTTATACCTTTTATAGATTATTATAAATATATATATATACTGAATATATATGAAATTTATACCTTGTTTATCATTATTTATATTATTAAATCATTATTAAGTCAATATAACCAAAAATATAATGAATCAAAACATTTATGAAAAACAAAGAAGTTATTAACTGAAACGTAACTTTAACATGAAATTGTTAAAATAATAGTAATATAAAGTCATAATTAAATAACTTATGGTATTATATATATGAATATGGTTATATTATATATGTATAATAAGCTTATATTTATCATACAATAGGTTTTAACGTGTACGATAAGAGTCAAGACTTAAGGTAATGGAATTTTGTCTCAATTTTTCTTCTTTGAGACACATGTTATGTTATGCACCTATACACATTTATGATGTGTATATACTGGATATTTTAAATGTTATATCATGAATTTAATTATTTTAATGACATTTTAATCTTTATTTAATGTTATTCTCTCATAATTATTATGATTCAATGTTACCGAATTGGTAAGAGTTTATTGCTACAATCTCATCATTTATCAGGATTATTTATGATTATGCTTACATTGATGAAATATTATGATCCATATCTCAATAATTCTCATGAATTTTATTCTCATATAGTTATTCATGGAATTTTCATGTAATGGTACCATTTTTCCACTATTGGGTAGTTAATATAATTAAGAAAACATTTTTAAGAAAATCCAAATTTATTTCTCTCTTCGGTCAGAAATCTATTTTCTTTAAAAACCATGTTTTATAAATTTTTTTTTGAAAAATGTTTTAAAAAATGTTTTGAAAAATGTTTTATTACCCTCTTATGAATTTTTTAAACGACATTTTTACTCATGTTATACTTTTTACAATTTTTTTGGAAGGAAAATTCATATCGTTTTCCAAAACAATGCACATTTGTATTTTACAAAAAATGTGAAAAAAACCTTCATGATTAATTATATTGTATGAATTGAATATTAAAACATCATTACCAATCATTAATTTGAATCTTCCTTTGTAGGTTTTCAAAGTTATTTTCAAAGATGTTTTTTCAAAAGGTTTTATGTTTTAAAAATAATTCTCAAAGTTGAAAGTATATTTTCCTCCAGAAATGTTTTAAATGATACATTCAAACTTATTTTCCATTTAATATGACATCCATTGGTGTTACTAATTACATAATTGGGATATTATCCAATTGTAACATTCATATTATTTATCTAAATGGTTTATGTTTTGATTGAATGATGTTTATGAAACCCGTTTCTCTTTCACATATTATATGATTATGGAACAAGCCTCTTTTCAAGGGTTATGCTATGATGAAATGATTATGAAACCTATCTATTTTACACAAGATATGATATGATAAAATATCTATGATACTCATTTCATTTCATGGGTCATGATATAATTAATTTTTATGATCTTGTGGCACATATATGTATGATTTAATTATGTGACAGGTGAGACCTATATCTCCATCCAATGAATTGGGTAAAGATTTATATCTCATGAGATAGATAGGAATAGAATGGATAGTGAACTCAGCTTAGTAGCATAGGGATAAAATGGGAAGTAAAATTAGATCAATAATATAGGGATGGAATGAGAAGGAAACCCAGTTTAGTAATAGAGGGCTGGAACGGGGAGTGAACATAGTTTAGTAAATGAATTTTTCTTCCATGAAGGTCTTGGCAGTGATCCTTTACTAAAATGAAATGGTTTTCTATTCTTATGTGTATGCCACAAATTCCATGTCTTATGCCAATGTCATACTATCATGGATCATTTTCTTTGATTTCATTATGATTCATGTCTTATTAACTGCCAATATTTATGCCATGATTCAAGATTATGATCTTAGATATGCAGTGTATGATTTTTAGTTATTATGATCATCTTCTCATACCCTTATGATCATGTTATACTTACATATATCTATTATTCACCCTTATTAAGTATATGATATCACCGTTTCTTATGTTTCCTTTCCTAGTTTATAAAGATATTTATTATGTATTATATGTCTAAGAACAGTGATAGTTGTGAATAACATAGTGTGAGATGACATATCTCATCTATGAACCAATGTTTATGTTTCTAAGTTTATAAAGATACTAAAATATTATAGTACTAAAGAGTGTGTTTGTGTAATGTAATAAATATTCTTCAAAAATGATGTAATGTTTATGTATGTTAATATTGGGTCATTATAGCCCCTAATAAACTATCCTAATTACTATAAGGTATCTCAAGGGGTTCACCACTACCCCCCCTTTGGGGATATTAGGGAACCTATCTCAAGGTCCCATATGTCCATCCATTTAATTTAATTTATTCCCCTACAGGGTTCATGTATCTCATAACATATTTTTATAATCAAGACCTTGACCATCGATGTCCATGGAATTAATCCAGTGCTCAGGGGTCCACCTTGTCCCTTTAAACTTTGACCATTTGTAGGGGTTTTAAATAAATTATTCATTTTAAATTCAAATTCAATCACCCAAGTTTCAAGATCACATACCACATGCACACAAAAAAAATCATTTATAAGGGGATATGTTTAGGGGATCATATATATAAAACCCTAGTTTTTTTGATGAGGAACATTCCTATTTTAAATCCACACTTAGCTTATTGTTTTTTCTTATTTAATATGTGATATATGTGATTATGAGTATGGGGAAGGCTTTGTGAGTGTTCATAGAGTCAGAGGTCTAGAAATATGAAAATTTGGAGTCACAAATGGGGTTTTATGGTTAGTGCTAATTGTGTAGCCAACTATGTGGTGGGATAGAGGTAGGCACATAGTTTGTCAAATCGTGTGTGTTTCCCAAGGAAACCATGAAATATTGAGTTTTTTTCAAATAGAGTCATTTTTCATGGTTAGAAAATGGTTTGAAAAAAATAAAAAGCATAACTATGAGGCCTTAGTTTTTTTCAAGTAACACTCACATGGTTAGAATATAGTTTTCAAAATAGTATGGCCTAATTGTGAAATGATATTAATGAAACATGAAAATTAAATTTTTAACCAAAAAGATTCCTCTAAAACCTCATTTTTATTCCCCAGTATTAGGATCTAAAACCTCCCTCTTGTTTTAGATGAATTCTGGATTTCAAGGGCTCTTCTTCCTCAATTATTATTGTATTGAAGTTTCATTCATTACGATTGATTCCTTTTGATAAGTATAAGCCTATCTATTACATATATAGATTTATTTTATTTTCTCCTTGATTTATTATTCTATTTATTACGAACCCTAATACGGTGTCGATGGAATCCAATTTAGTTATCTTGGATCATTGGGTTAAATTTTGGCCAGTGGTTCTTGAGGATTAATCTCCGTTACACATTATAGGTAGGCAGCCTAAAAATTTCCTGTAAGTCTTACTGATTTTCTTAGTTTGGGCATTGTGTGGCCGCATCAGTATACCATGACTTTGACCTAGAATTAATTTATATAAACCCAATTCATAGAATTTATGCTAAATATTTACCTTGTGTTGTATTTTTTCCCTAATTGGAATGAAACTTTATTGGATTCACTGAAATGGATTTTTGGCACGAAATGTGTTTGAAAAAGTGATAAACCCAAAATAGGTTGGATTAAAATGTAAATGAAAAATATTGAATTATGAAATGGTGAATGATAATAATAAAAATAGCGAAGGGTGATGCTTAAACAATGATAACTGGTGTGATGATTTAATTGGTAAAAGGGGGTTTTAATGAAATGATAAGGACATGGTGTAATGATGATTGATTTAAAATATTGGCCTTAAGGAATGATTTTAGGGTTGGTATTCCCTTGGTTATCTGTTTTATGGTTAGAGAGGTATATTTTACTCTAGTTACCATCAAATTTTATAGGATGGGTATATTTCCTTGGGTGTAACTATTATTCTAAGATGAGTATATTTCCCTGGGTGTGACTATTGTTCTGGGATGGGAATATTTTCTCGGTTGTGGATATTGTTATGGGATAGGTATATTTCCTTGGCTGTGACTATTATTCCAGGATAGGTACATTTTATTTGGTGTGACTTATAATTATGGATGGTTATATTTCCCTGGTGTGGTGCCTATTGTTTAGAGACATACAACACTGTCTGAGGTAGGTATGGTTGGTATCAGGTGTCACTATGGAACCTGATGAGCGATAAAGTCTATCTAATTAATTATTATATATATATATTGTACTTAAATATAATTTTCAATTCAACATGAAATTACTCAGACTGATTATATTTATAGGTTCCATTTATGGTGGCCTACTAAGTTATACTCACCCCTTTCTCGGGACACTGATTAGTACCCAACAAAACTTCATTACTGCATGACAATATAAGGGAAAGTGAACTATATCTGTTTCATGATTTTATATTTATAGGATAGATCATGAGAGTTATGGTCTAGGATATGAATTAGAACCTTTCTGAGGAGTTTTTATATTTTTTCCTTTTTTGATATTTATGGATATCATATGCATGTTTTATTGATATATACAGTTCATATTAATATTTCATGGTATGTGACATTTATTGTCACTTTCATGGTAGTCTATTTATATACATTTTTGGATGATTATATGATTTATATTATTTACACCATCATTTAACTCTAATATATGAGTATAACCTCACCACCATACCACCTTAGACCTGTGCTGCTAGTCGAAAGCATCTGGAATATGGGGAGGCATGCCTAAGGTCATGTAGTGATCTTTGGTCTAGAGTTTAATAGTGGCCATGTACTGGGGGACATTAAAAATGGGTATTAGAGATATTTATTTTTTCTGACTATTTGGGTAAGTATGAAAAGAGATACGGTGTGTCATGAATTGGTGTGGAACTTATGCTTGGGAGTAGCTAACCCACACATGAGGAAAGACCAAGTTACCAGGGATATGATTGATATTCAAGATTTTCAGTTTTAATATTGACCTATTTCACCTTTATTGATTCACAAGATTATGAGGTTAATGATTTATGGGATTTTTTCCTCTTATCGCATGTGTTTATGAATCATAGTAAGCATGTAGGATTAACATGTCATCCACATGATTGCCTATGGTTTTATATTTTGGATAATATGTTTGATTATTTAAAATGGTATTTAATAACCACTTGTTTAAATTATTAAATGAAATAATCTCATTAAAATTACTATTATAATAGATTAAGTGTTTTATCTATGATTTATAATAAAATTTTATTTAACTTATCCCTTGTTTTAAAATTTTAGTTAAACTATTGTAGATAAACCTTAGTGATATGGATCCTGTGTGAGAAGGGTGGAATTTATATGATATGATGACCCTATATATGGTTAGTTGAGGCTAGTTAGAGTTCCTGAGTTTTGATATGAATATGGAATTATATGTAGAATAATAGTGGGGTAGTGTGGCTATTATTTATTATCCCTTGAACTATGATATCTTGAATTGTTATCGTGACATGTTTTCAGGTGTGTGGTTTTAGATAAATTCCTCAGTGATGACTTCTCATAGAGTTCCATGAGGATAGTGAAGAAAAAACCCCTATGGTATCTGGAACAAAGACTCTTATGGTATTAGGGAATGAAATTGAATATTAGATTTAAGAAATATTGCTGAGAGTGGCACATTTTATGGATAGAGAGGATCCTCAATCATTAGTGATGATGTCTAAGATGACTAGGGAGTTTTAGCCATAACATACACTAGTTTTTTCTAGGGAGGGTTCCCCCCATGCAACTAAATATTGGGTTGAATATTTCAAGACTATTTTTACCATTTTGAGACACCTCAGGATTGGAGGGTGAAGTTTTCCATTTATAAGCTTCAAGGATTAGTAAAGCGATGGTGGGATGTCCTATCCCAGGCTGATCAGTATGTAGGACCAACCCGAAAGGACTTCAAGGAAAATTTCTTTGAACAATTATTTCAAGATACCTTGATAGCTAACAGATATAGGTAATTCCTGCATCTTATATATAGGAATATATCAGTAAGAGATTATTCTATTCATTTCACTAATTTGTATTGTTTTCACCCTATGCTAGCAGGTGATGATGTGGCCCTAGAGATACATTTTGATGATGGACTATGGTATGGGATTAAAGTTTTGGTTAACATATTTACTCTTACCTTTTTATGAGGTTTTTAATTAGGTGATTATATTATATAGGAACCCGAGTGATGGAAAAGTATAAAGGCATTCCATTTTTATTATGGAATTCAGTAGTGGATCTTCAAGAACCAGGAAGCACTATTATAAAAAGTCACACTAGAGTGGTTTTGGTTTAAGTAGTCACGATAGTAGGTTGACTCCCTTATCATAGGGATACTAGATTTTCAAGTGCTATCAGTATGAGAGATGAGGCCATACCTAACCTCAGTTACCTCATCCACCTCTTAAGTATTAGTTTTTTAACAGGATTGGACAATTACAATTGTTTTTTAGGAAATCTCAAGAGTATTCTAGTGGTGGAGGGAAGGAGTAGGGATTGGGAGTGAGATCAACTACATCATGTCATGTGGGTAGTTAAATTTTTATTCTTTATTTGGTTCAAGGTGAAGGATATAGTTATCAGGTGCAAGGAAAACAACAATAGAAGGGTAGTGCTATACAAGGGATTCATGCAAGATCTCAGGGCCATGTCTCTATACAAATTCATGCAATATATCCTACTACTATAGGGTAGGATTCAAATCCATCCATGGTTTTAGGTATGGTCTTAGTATATTATACCTTGAAATGCACACTATTTTATACATAATATTCACATTCCTTTGTATCTGATAATTTTATGGATAGCCTAGGTTTGACTATTGAATATATGTATGGGGTGATGTCTATTTAAATGTTGCTGGGAGTATGATCATAGAGAATTATACATTGTATATAATTCATCTTGGAGATTAGAGGTTACCATTTTTATAGAACTTATTTGTTTTATAAATGACCATTTTAGATATAACCCTTAATATGGATTGGTTAGTGCCATACCACACTATCATCGACTATTACCATCAATGTGTGCTCCTCAAATATATTGAGGGGAGTTATTATGTTCATGTTAGAGAATTGGGTTAGAGTAAGGTCATGTTGGAATTTAATATAAAAAACTGGGTAGGATTATGAATCAAGTTTCTAGTTTGATGATGAATGATGGGGACACACCATAACATATTTTTTCTCCCATGGGGAAATGGTTTCAAGAAATTTTTCTCAATGACTTCTCATGGATTCCAACAAAGAGAGATGTTAAGTTCAATATGAATGTAGAGATCTAATTTTTCCCTTATAATAATTTGGAATATATCTTTAAATATTTATGGATCTAGGAACAAAGATGATACATGATTCTGAGGCTCGGTGTGACTAGAATTAATTTTATAGAAATATTAAATTTGTTTTATATTACACATGCACAGTTTTTAGGGAAAAAAAGGATAAATCCTAAACAGAGTCTTGTATCAAAAATCTGAGACCACTGTTGAATTGAGAACACGAGTTTTACCTGAGGAATGACCTAAAGTTTTTTGGTGTGGGTCATTTGGATAAAACAACCATTGGTGGGTGAATTTAGTGGATTAATTAATTAATTAATCAAACAACCCAAACCTAATTCTCCTAAATAAGTATTCTATTATGAAAGACCTCCAGGATTAGCTAAATAAACCTAGGATTTCTCAGAGGAGGTTCCACCAATCTCTATCATTGGAGAATTGTGATTGATCAACAATGAGCCCCTAGATCAAGGCAAATCAAGACACAGAAAACACGACAGATCTTCCTCCTACATTGGTGAAGAATGATATGAATAAAGTTAAGACTCATCATATGTTTATTATCTCCCTTATGATTAAATTATTGAGCATTATCATTCTTATTACTTTGATCGATGTCAATTTTGATCATTTTCATGTGCCCATGTATTAGATTTAATTTATTTATTCGATTTACCCTATTGTGCCATGATTTCTCACCCTAACTACCCCCAATCTAGTTTTTGGAGAAGAAATATTAGATAATGATTGTTGAACCTTTGGTTTATGTGCTTTTACCCCATCATTCTCCATGATATTCACTAATTAGCCCATGAGGTATCAGTTCGACATTGTCGGGTGGGATTGAGTGAAACCAGACCCTCAGTTTCATGACATATTTGCATGAGATGTATATATTGGTGATCATAGGATGGATTGGGATTATTTTTTGGAAAATGGTGATGATTCCCATGGATCTGGGATCTAGGAATGATCAATTTGGAATGGGAGGAGGGAAATAGGTGAACAAGAATTGTGCGGGTGAACCAAGATACATTTTCTAGCCAATGGATGGATGGAAATAATGATCAAAGATGGATTCCACAAATTTTGGGTGTTTAACAGTTGGAAATTTCAGTAGTGGGTGTGAATATGGAACACACAAAATAGATCTGAATTTCTAAAAAAAACCAAACTACACATCATGTGTTTTGAAGAACACATGGCATGTATCCCCTTATCTGTGATGGCTAGGGTTTCAAGAAAGATAAATATCACATACATTGTGGGACCCCCACACACCATGTGACTCAGTTCTGGAGACTCTTCATGTACTACAGGAGTACATGAACACATGTATGATTAGACACATGTTCTGTACTAGTACATGGTTAGGGTATATGGGCATGGCCTTAAAGAAATGGGTAGGACCCCGTGTGGGAGGACACACTATGTATCAGAGTATACGAGCATGGTCAGGATTACATGAACATGGATATGGGCATGGACAGGACCCCAGGTGGCTGATAGACATCATGTAGTCCCTTTACATGATATGTAGGGATACATGGGTAATGATCCATGTACTGTAAGAGACATGAAAAATTAGCAGGGTGGGATAACATGCCATTTAGGTCCCCTCACACACTGTGTTCCCTACTTTTTTGAGGAAAATTCAACCTCTCACATCTCCTTTGTTTGGACTCATATTTTGGCCCATGAGTAGCCTATATTGATTGGTTTTTTTAGAATTAAATGGTAGAATTTATAGTGTATTTTGAGATAGGATAAAATATGTTCTGAGTGGTACACTTCTTTAGGCAATGCTCGATGATGGTAGTGATTAGGCATGATCACCAGAGAGATTAGAGTGGAAAACTCTTGATGGGAAAGGGAATGAGTCCTCTATTGACTATCAGAGTGGAACCCTACTACTGGGCATGTCATGGGTACTTGAATATTATAGTGGTACCCTTCTATAGGGACATGTCATAGGTTATCTATTGAATATCAGCGTGGAACCCTCAAACTGGGCAGGGCATGAGTCCTAAACTATTATAGTGGAACCCTCCTACCGAGATAAGGAATGGGTCCTTTATCAACTATCAGAGTGGCACCCTCCCATCGAGACCTGACATGTGTCCTCTATCGACTATCATAGTGACACCATATTTCTAGGTAGGGCATGAATAATTGACTATTTTAGTAGAATACAACTGTTAATACAAGGAATGTGTCCTCTATCAACTATTAGAGTGGAACCCTCCTACTAGGATAGAGCATGAGTCCTCTATCGACTATCAGAGTGGAACCCTCCTACTAGGCATGTCATGACTCCTCAACCATCATAGTGGAACCCTCTTACTAGGAAAGGGCATGTGTCCTCGACCATCATAGTGGAGCCCTCCTACCAGGACAAGGCATGGGTCCTCTACCTATAGAGTGGAACCCTCCTGCAGAGACTGGGAATGATTCCTCTATCTATCTATCTTTAGAGTAGAACCCTTCTACTAGGATAGGGCATGGGTCATCTACCTATAGAATGGAACCCTAATACAAAATCATGTCATGGGTCCTCTATGTATCTATCTATCTATAGAGTGGAACCCTCTTGTTAGCATAGGGCATGGGCCATCTATATATCTACAGAGTGGAGCCCTTCTTTTTTACCAAGTCATGGGTCCTATACCTAGATATTGTGGCCCCTAAACTGTGATGAATAGTGGAGAGGTGTGTCTTAATATGGATATTTATTTGGATGGACACAAAAGATTCTAGGTATCATTGATGGACCCTTGGAATTAATGACATAATCTTTTACTGTACTGGGCTATGAGATAGATATCCCCTTTATCTATCATTTGAGATTCTTTTTTTGAGATTATTTATCTATATCCATACTATTGGTTTTTCATTACCTTCTTGATTTGGTTTGAATTGCCTATTCATATCATATATCTTACTACTCCCCTTAAGCTTCTAGGACATCCTACTGTGTATGTATATAATCAGCATTGCATGGGTTTTTCCCACACATTTCATGTCTTATGTAGATGAAAAATAGGTCGATGTTGATTATAGAGTAGCATAGGGATACCCTTGTGCATTTGATCACATACAGTGGTCAGGATTGGAGATCTGGAGTTGGGATCTTTTTGTATTTACTTTTCTAGTTTTTTCAAGTTGGGATATCTATCTGGTTGGGTGTGTATTTTCCCCCTTTTCTTTTCATATTACATTATCACACTCTTATATTCTCTAGAGGTTGTTACATGAATGATTATTACCCTAGATGTTACTATCTTTTCTTTTATTTCTCTGCACTTTTTTTATGGAGATGGCTGGGTGCATGTGCATATGTACATTAGGAAAATTCCTTTAATATTAGTTATTAATTTCAGTGCTTGTAGCCAGCCCATGTCCTATAGAGATAGTATTGGGGTAGTTGTGGATCAAGAATCGTTGGGTTGGGTCATGATAGAATGATATCATAGTAGTTAATTCCTTGGGACGATGTTTGGAGTTTTCCCCTTATTAGGATTTGGTTAGGATTTATGGAAATAGTTTCAAGTCTCTCAAGTTCAGATTTCAGGATAGAGAACATAGTTTTGGTGTGGCATTCAATGTATCCATTAAACATGACTCTAACTACCTACATATAGACTCGGAATACCAATACATTGATTTTAGGGAACTGTTGGTCAGAGTGGATACTCAAGAGGGGGGGTGAATTGAGTTCCAATTAAAATTTCTGTTAAAAAGCATTTCTAAAAAGGTTTCCCCCAAAGATTAAATACAACCTAGTTAATCAAAGTTATACTATTATAAGAGTTTGACTATTTAAATATCTTCTTAGAAGATTGATTCTCATTAATATTAATTTGTGTTATTAATATTACTTTTGAAGTTATTATACTAAGACATGCTAGTTATAACTTCTTTACAAGATTAACTATCAAAGTGAAATTAGTGATTTCTGGATTATACAGTAAAGAAATATAACAGAGATAAATAAATTAAGAAACACAAAATATATGAAACAAGTGGTTCAGTCTCAAGTTGAGACCTAATCCAATCCACTTGGTGATCAAATGCCACCAAGAAGTTTAAATAAATAAACTTTGATCCACACCTTGGATCGGGGTTTACAACAGTACTCAGAGTGTCCAGGTCCTCAGACCTCTACCACAGTTCTACGTGGGAAAGAAACAATAAAAACACACAGGCTATCCAAGTCATCAGACCTCTACCACAGTTATACATGGGATACACAAAGGTATGAGGAGTTTGGTGTGAGGATTTCAGTATCCTCCAGTTCAGCTTAGGAGTCAGTGTGTGTCCAAACAGACAGAAGCACAACTACTCATAATGTAAAGAAAAGGATGATCACAGCCGAGCAAGAATATAGATATGAGTTTAGAATTCTCTTGTGTTATGTTAATGCAGCTCTGGACTCCTTTGGATTGAATTATATGAAGCTTTGATTCCTTCTCTGGAATTTGTGTGGAAAATAGAGTGTCACGATTCCGCTTGTGTTCTTCATGAGGTTCGATCGAGTGAAGATGTTCTTTAAGCTTCAAATATGCTTCGTGTGTTCAGAAGTGTCGAGTTGTATACAGTGTGACTTTATTTCAAAACTTCCTCCAAGTATCTTCTTCATTATTGTTCTCATGGCCTTTCTTTTGGTTTTTTTTCACGCATGTTGATTCTTGGTGACACTTCGCTTTTAACTTGGAATGCACGTGTTGGTGCTGACAGGTTGCATGTGTTCTGCACCTCATACCTCGTACTATCCGATGATATGTCTACAAAGAAAAATTAATTATTTCAGTACATTAAAATCATCAAATATGACCATTATAAATTAAATTGAAAGAGGAAAAAATATTTTAAGAAACGGTGTTACATTAACTCATGGAAATGGTGTCTCCTTTACACGGTGTCTAGGTTGATCATGGTGTCTAAGTGTCACGGTGTCTAATGGTCACAATGTCTTATTCACGGTGTCTTGTTTCACGGTGTCTTCTTTACAGTGTCTCATTTCACAGTGTCTGGCTTCACGGTGACTGGATTCACGGTGTCTGGCTTCATGGTGTCTGGCTTCATGGTGCCAGAAATACATAGCCAGTGGCAGACTCACGGTGTCTTAGACTTTTCAAAGTAACTGTGTTCAGACTTAAATAATGATGATAATATAAAGGATTATACTTAATAATTTTTCAAAGAAGGTATTTTGAGAGTATATCAAGGATAGTATAAAGTAAGTAAACTGAAAATAGAGCAATTAAAATCTTGCATGGATCTTCTTAAAGAATGAGAAAACTTTAAACATAAATACACATGATTGGATATAATTTATAGGAGTTAACTAGGTTGAATAAGATTTTTGATCATTAAAACATGATTAATACATGAGGAGTCCAACAATCTCCCCCTTTTTGATGATTATAAATCATGTACAGTTAAAGTGTATATTGGATTCAACTATAGAGATAAATTCAACTGTAGAGATAAATTCAACCATAGAGATAAATTCAACTATAGTGATAAATTCAACTATAGATATAAATGGATAACATATAGAAAATTCTCCCCTTTTTGGGATTATCAGAAAGATGGAATAATAGAATTCAAAAAGTGCACAATCCATTAATAGCAAATAAGTGACAGTACAACAAAAAGAGAAATACAAAATCAATAGCATCCCTATCAGAAAGAGTAATCACTGTTCTTCTTCATGGGATGACCTTCTCTTTTCCTTTATCAGCAGTATAAGAGGAAGCCATAGGGGTAGAGGTTGAGGTAGAAGAAGGAAGATAGGTGGTTGATAAAGAGGGTGACATAAGGCCTTCAAAGACTAAGGGAGCCAAGGTAAGAGCAGTAGAAGATCTAGGCAGTTGCTGATCAAGAATCACATGCCTGATCTGACTGAGTGCTTGTCCGACAGACATAGTGGTTGATGCTAGGGTAGAGGAGAAGGTAGGTAGCCCAGGTCTAAGAGGTGAAACCGCTGGAGCAACAATGGCTGTCCTCTGGACATGAAGATAGGGCCTCAGGAGTTTGATGAAATCTATAATGATCTCTCCACCATACTGCATGGCTTTCTCAAAATTGTCCTTGTTCTCCCTAACCTTGTCCAACAATTGAGTAAACTATGTGAGCTTCTGGACTTGGTTCTTGAAGGCTTGAGTCATAGGAGGAATCCACATATTTTCTATAAGGTACTTGAAATGGTTTGTCATATCGGTCTTGGAGAAGATTCTATTAAAGTATAAATCCACTTTCTTGGAAATCTCTTACTAAGAATCATTAGAAATTTTGGAGTGGATTTGTACTAGGTCAAGAACTCTATCACTGTTTTTGACCACTTCAGATAAGGAAGCCGTATTGAAGCCACTGAGTACATTCTGAAGCTCTTCTATGACTACAATTCTGAGCAGATCACTATCCAAGGAGGGTTTAGAGGATTTACCAGATGCTTTGACAGTCGTGGTTAGAGATTTTAGTTGATTCAACACCTTTTGAAGACACCCTGTATACAAATCAGTGAGTTTATTAAGATTGGAAACATGCTCTTTCATTTCCTTCACCATTTGTTTATTCCTTTCAGTGATCTTTTCATCTAAGGATGCTAGATAAGGATGAATATGAGACACACCAACTTGTGGGATTTGAGGAGAAATATGTTCTACAGGAGGAGAAATAGGTTCTAAAGGAGGAGAAACAGGTTCTACAAGAGGAGAAACGAATTCAGATCTCGAATGCCGCCCTATCTGCATGTCTTCAACCATACTTCTTAGGGTCTTTGCTTCATTACTGATCAGATTATTTTCAACTCTTACTTATTGAATCTCATGGAGCATCTTAGGTTGTATTTTCCAAATAATTTTCTCCAATAATAGTGAGGCATCTCTCTCACTTAAATTTGTCATAGGACGAGGTTGGGTATTCATGAGTTTCTCAACTCTAGATAAGAGAGTAGCACCAAATTCCTTCAGATCATACTTACTCACAAAGGATGGATATTCAGATAAGGTTTCAGGAGTAGGTACTAGTATAGGCTCAGGTTCCTTCTCTGATGTAAAATTAGAGACCGATTTCAACTGAAATAGGGAGTAAATATCAAGTCCGGTTGCTGTAACCTGCTGAGAATCATTCACATCATAAAAACTAGGAAATTTATACTGAGTGTCTACAGAACTTGACTCAGTTGGATGTGAGGCTTCAATAGACTCAAGATTTGGGGTTTTCTCCTCCTCAATTGATTCCTCCTTCTCAGGACTGAGAGGATTAGGATCTAGGTCTAATTCTACAGACCCGACTCTAGGTTCATCACTCATTTCCTATCTAGCCACCTGAAAGGATAGCTCCATCCTTTGTTCAACTGAAGGGATGATTTCAGGAACAAATTGTTCGACAGGGATTTCCTCAAGATTGTCCTTTTTCAAAGGAGGTAACTCTTCCACTATAGGATCTTATATGGAATGCTTTTCAGATTATTTGGAAACTGATTCTGTTACAGCTTCGGTTGAGTTTCCAAATTTGCAGCTTCTTTAGGAGCAGGGACTTCTTCTTCACGAACTTCAGGATAAGCAGTTGTCCTGTCTTCCTCAACAATAACAACTTCTCTAGGTGGCACTACAACCTCTTATTCATCTTCTTCAGGATACTTAACAATCTCATATGGTTCTAAACCAGGATCATAAATGTCTTTTGGTCTTGAGGGATAATCCACAGGATTGAATTTCTCATAAACTCTATCACTATTTTCCACCCATTCCTTTTTCCAAGGATTCCAGTTTATCTTCATTCTTTTGATAGTGAATTTTGAGAGACAGTACTCACAGTCCTTAATTACTTCCTCATTAGGTCCAACCATACCTTTGGAAATAAGTATGGCTGAGATTAACCAATATTAGAACAAAGAAGTTGACTTGGATGTGACTTTGATCCACTCACACATATGGTGTATGATATACTTACACAAGTTGATCTTATGCCCATTTTTCATATGGTGAATTAAAAACACATCTTGATATTTTAAAATAGAAAAATCACTTGTTCTTGGACTAATAAAATTCTATATAAACTTGAACATAAGCCTTGATTCTCCATCTAATTCAGTAGAAATGGACCTCCTCTGGGTTCCATTTCCAGTTAAGGTTTTTAGGGAATATTCTAAATCAAAGATATCAGTTTAAGGTGTAGTTACTCTCTGATAATCCTCAAAGATTCCTTCATGAGGTATCCTAAGGCATTTATCCCATAACCTCAAAGATAATGAGCATCTCTGGACATTGACCCAGCTTCTTACAACATAACTATCACCAGAAGAAAATGAGAACTATACATACTAGTAAAACTGAGCCACAAACCTAGGATAGATGGGTCTATCCTCCTTCGAGAACCATTCTAACCAGACTTGTTGTTCTAACACTTTCAATACCAGAGAATTACTAGACAGAATCCATTTGGGGAAAATCTCTTTCTCAGGTACAACAACACGGTTTACCAGATTCGGATTTGAAGGTCCTTCAGGTGTCAGCTTAGGTGAAATATTCTTCTTCTTTGAGATGCGCTTCTCAGGTGTCGATGATGAAAGATGTTTAATTCTTGGAATTCATTAAAGGTTCGAGCGAGAAAAGAGCTGTAGGGGTGAAGAAGGGTTCGAAAAGAGTAGGTAGAAGAAACCTCGAGTGAAGAATCGAGTGATACTTACTTTGTTTTATCATTTAGTAATACCAAACCTCTCAAAAATAAAAACGTGGGAAAATAAAAAAGGTGAAAAGGATAATTACTACAATACGAGTTTAAAGAAAAAAAATAAATAATTTTTAAAGTGAGACCGTGTCTGGTCATTACAGTGAGACAGTAAATGAGTTTTATGGTGAGAACGTGAGAGAACTTTTCAGTGTGTGTTACGGTGAGACAGTAAACGTCAGATAATAAGTACAAAATACTAACTGTGAGACCGTAAACATACAACTTTACGGTGAGACAGTAAACATGAGAGACAATAACTGAGAAACCGTAATCATGAACAGTAAAGTATAACACAGTAAGATATCTAATAGTAAGACCTGAAACAGTAACAAGTAAGGTATATATTTGAGATTTATCATGCCTAGTTCATGTATGATGTAGTGTATTATCTCAAAATTTAATGGTTTAGTGAATATATCAGCAAGTTGATATTCAGTAACAATGAATTCCAAAGTGATATCACCTTTTTGATAATGATCTCTCAAAAAGTGATGTCTTACATCAATATTATTTTTCCTAGAATGTAAAATAGGATTTTTTGAGATGTTAATAGCACTTGTGTTGTCACAATTTATAGGTACATGTCTGAATTGATATCCATAATCTAGTAATGTGTGTTTCATCCATAAAATTTGTTCACAACAACTTCCAACAGCTATGTATTCAGCTTCTGCAGTAGATAATGCAATAGAATTTTGTTTCTTACTACACCATGATACTAGTGACTTTCCTAAAAGGTGACATGTTCCAGAGGTGCTTTTTCTATCTAACTTACATCCACCGAAGTTAGAATCAGAATAACTAACTAATTCAAATGATTTTCCTTTAGGATAAAAGAGTCCTAGACTGGGTGTATACTTGAGGTATTTGAAAATTTTCGTTACAACATTTAAATGATATTCCTTAGGGTTTTCTTGAAAATGATCACACATTCACACACTAAACATAATGTCAGGACGACTAGCAACTTCATCAAGATCCAACTTATAATTGGTACTCATGGGAGTGTCACTACTTTTAGTGCTATCCAATCCAAAATGTTTTAGAATATCCTTTGTATATTTAATTTGATTTAAAATAATACCATTTTCATTTTGAAGAACTTGAAATCCAAGAATATATTTTAGTTCTCCCATTAAAATCATTTCAAATTCTTTTTTCATCATTTTAGAAAAATCAACATATAAATAATTCTACGAAGATCCAAAAATAATTCTATCTACATAGATTTGAACAACTAAAGCATCATTAGAAATTCATTTTATAAAAAGAGAAGGATCAACTATTCCTTTTGTAAAAACTTTGGAAATAATAAAAGTACTCAATCTGTCATACCAAGCTTGTGGAGCTTGCTTCAAACCATATAAGGCTTTTGATAGTTTAAAAATATGATTTGGAAAATGGGGTTTGTAAATCCAGGGGGTTGTTCAACAAAAATATCCTCAGCTATATACCCATTTAAGAATTCACTCTTAACATCTATTTGATATAGTTTGAAATTCAAATGTGCAGCATAGGCAAGCAAGATTATGATGGCTTCAAGTCTGGCTACTGGTGGAAAGGTATCCTCATAGTCAATTAATTCTTCTTGACTATAGCCTTGTGTAACTAGTTTAGCCTTGTTTCTAAATATGTTACCATCTTCATCCACTTTATTCCTAAAAACACATTTAGTGCCTATGGTCAAAGTGTTCTTAGGTCTATCAAAAAGTTTCCAAACTTTGATCCTTTCAAACTAATTAAGTTCTTCTTGCATATCCATCACCCAAAATTCATCATTTATTGCATCATTGATATTTTTAGGTTCAAGCTATGAAAGAAAAGCTTGATGTTCAACCTGGTTTCTCAAAGAAGCTCTAATTTGTGTCCCTCTACTTAAATATCCTAATAAAACATCTAAATAATGATTTTTAAGGGTCATAGTTGGTCTAGAGAAGGTAGGGATAGAAATTTCAGTTTCATTTATAGGTTTGGGTTCTATAGAAACAGGTTCTGGAAAATTTCTAGAATTGGTTGTATTAACGACAAGTTCACTATTTTTGTCATTAAGGTTTAGAATGGATATATCTTCTTCAAGATTTTCAAGAGGGGTCTTAGGTTCATGTGGATCGGTTTCATCAAATTTGATGTGTATAGATTCTTCCACACATTTGGTTCTCTTATTTAATACTATATAGGCTTTACTCGAGATTGAGTAACCTAGGAAAATTCCTTCGTCACTTTTGGAAGAATTTTTTTTCAAGATTATCTTTATTATTAAGGATAAAAACTTTGAAACTAAAAACTCTAAAGTACTTAACTTTAGGATTCCTATTATTCCAAAGCTCAAAAGGGGTCTTTTTAAGAATTGGTCTAATCATGACTCTATTGATAATGTAACAAGCTTTATTAACAGCTTCAGTCCAAAAGTAAATTGGCAAACCATATTCATTGAGCATTGTCCTAGAAATCTCTTGAAGAGTCCTATTTCTTCTTTCTACTACACCATTCTGTTGAGGCGTTCTAGGAGCAAAGAAATTGTGACTATAGCCATTGTGTGAGTAATAAGATTCAAACTCTTTTTTTTTAAACTCACAACCATGATCACTTCTCAAGGTCTTGATCCAAAGTCCACTAAGGTTTTCTACAAACTTGGAATATTTGATAAAATAAGAACATGCTTCACTTTTGTGAGCAAGAAAGTATACCCAAGTGTACCTATAAAAATCATCTACAAGGACATAAACATAGTGCTTCCCATTTAGACTTGAAACTCTTTATGGTCCAAACAAAATCCATGTGAACCAACTCAAGAGGTTGAGAAGTAGAAACTTCTTTATTTGATTTGAAAGAAACTTTGTGTTGTTTTCTCTTTTGACAAGGATTACACACTTTGTTAAGTGAGAATTCCAGTTTAGGTAAGTCTCTAACTAAACCTTTCCTAGTCAGTTTGATAAGTGAGTACACATTACAATGTCCTAGTCTTCTGTTCCATATCCAAGATTCTTTATGAAATTTTTTTAAACAAGTAACATTTTGTTTAGCTAAAGAATTCAAATCAACAGCATAAACATTTTCATTTCTTAATGTAGTAAATACCAAAACATTTTTAGAATTAAAAACATTACTTGAATCATTTTAAAATTTTACATTGAAACTATCATCACACAACTAAGAAATACTTAGCAGGTTGTATTTTAATCCATCAACAAATAGTACTTTAGTAATTAAAATTGAATCAGTGTTAGCAATCTGGCCTATGTCGATGATTTTTCCTTTTTATTTATCCCCAAAGGTGACATGTCTTCCATCAACTTTGATTAAGATCTTAAATCATGAGTAGTCTCATATAATATTCCTTGAACATCCACTATCCAAGTACTATATCTTCCTATAGGAACTTTTCAAGAAAGTTTCCTACAAAACAGATTTAGACAGAAGATAATTTTGGTACCCAAATTTTCTTGGGTCCAGAAAGATTAGCAAGTAAATATTTAGGCACCCATATATGTCTAATGGGTTTCCTATAATTAAAAGATTCAAATGATTTTGATAAGTAAACTTTTTTTGGTCTATAAGAATTTGAATAGCTAGATAAAGCATAAGAGTTGCCAGAACTTGAACTAGCAGCATACTGTCCAAATTTTGGAATAAATTTATTCTTAACAATCTGTCTCTGTCCAGGTTGGTATCCTAAACCAGTAGTATACTTTGGTGAAACTTTTTTTCCAAGAATTTGAGTTAGAGTATTATTTCCATTTGTGAACTTCTCTAAGTCTTTTCTAAGTTTATCATTATACAATTTGAGTTCAGTATTCTCCTTTAACAGTTTAGCATTCTTTTCCTTTTTTATACTAAGATTAGATTTAACAGTATTAGTCAAGGCATACTGTTTATTTAATGATTTGTACTTATATTTTAGCTCATTACAAGTATATTATAATATATTATAGTATTCAAATAATTCATCTTTAGACATATTATCATCATTATTTGAATCACTTTCATTCCCAGAATAGTAATCATTCAGCATAGGGGAAACATGCACCTCAGATGTTTTAGTCATGAAACACATGTTGGCATGATTCTTTTCTTCAGAATCATAAGATTCAGATCCACTTGAGTTGTCTTCCAAAGCACTCCGTGCTGCATTCATAGCTTTCTTATGTTTTTTGTCATTATAATCATATTTCTTCTTAAACTTTAATTTTGGACAGTCTACCTTAACATGTCCTTTACTTTTACATTCATAACAGACTATCTCATCATTTTTATTAGCTTTATTCCAATATCTCTTCCAATTACCTTGTTGGTCATAATTACCCTTATAATTTTATTTTTTGAAACATTTATTCATTCTATAGAATTTCTTGAATCTCCTGGCTATATGATCCATCTATTCATCACTGTCTAAGTTAGAATTTTCACTAGTTGAGCTTTCTTCAGTTATGTGAACTTTCTATTTGTCCATGATTTTTGAAGCAGTAGACTTAAATTCTACTGAATTCTTCTTAATTTTATCATCTTCCTCTTTATTTACCTTCATCTCTTCTTCATACATCATCAATTTTCCAATCAGCTCCTTGACAGATAGCTTTCCAATGTCACATGATTCTCGTATAGAGACAGAGGTTCCTCTCCATCTATCTAGTAGGCATCTTAGTATACTCATGATTTTCTCTTTTACTAGAACAGATTTTCCCAGTGATCTCATTGTATTGACTATATCATTAAACCTGAGATACATATTAGAAATGGATTCATTAGATTTCATTTTAAAATTATTAAACTTAATAGTGTATGTATTTAGTATCATTTCCTTAACATTGGTTGTTCCCTCATGGGGAACAGCCAGAGTATCCCATATTTCATAAGCAATCTTACAAGAAGATATTCGAATAAATTCTTCATCTCCTAAAGAACAATACATGTCATTCATTTCTTTACAATTATTATTGTAATCAGCTTTCGTAGGTTCATCCTAAGTAGTTTTAATAGTTTCTAGAATCTTATACTCAGTCTCTATGGCAGTCCAAATGTCAAATCCCATTGTTTTTAAATGGATTTTCATTTTTATTTTCTATTGGGAATAATTGACTCCAATAAATAAGGGTGGCCTGTTGGTAGCTACACCTTCTAATCTGTATCCATAATCATATTTTAGCAAATGTATTTAAATAGATAAAAATTTAGAAATAACAGAAATTTAAGATCTTTAAGACACAACTAAAACCACAGTTGAATAAGATTACACATAGTCCTAATAAATAAACACACTTTGATAACAAATGTTGGTCATAGTGGATAATCAATAGGGTGGGGGGGGGGGGGGGGGTGAATTAAGTTCCAATTAAAATTTATATTAAAAAGTATTTCTAAATTTTTTTTCCCTAAAGATTAAATACAACCCAGTTAATCAAGTTTATACTGTTATAAGAGTTTGAATATTTAAATAACTTTGTAGAAGATTGATTAATTCTTAGAAATATTAATTTGTGTTATTAATATTACTTTTGAAGTTATTCTACTAAGACATTCCAGTTATAACTTCTTTCCAAGATTAACTATCAAAGTGAAATTAGTGATTTCTGGATTATACAGTAAAGTAATAAAACAAAGATAACTAAATTAAGCAGCACAATGGATATGGAACAAGTGGTTCAGTCTTAATCCAAGACCTAATAGACTCTACTTAGTTATCTCCTGGCACCAAGAAGTTTAAATAAATAAACTTTGATCCACACCCTAGATCGGGGTTTACAACAGTACTCAGACTGTCCAGGTCCTCAGAACTCTACCACAGTTCTACATGGGAAATAAACAAAAAAAGCACACAGACTATCCAAGTCCTCAGACCTCTACCACAATTCTATGTGGGATACACAAAGGTATAAGGATTTTGGTGTGAGGATTTCAGTATCCTTAAGTTCAACTTAGGAGTCAGTGTGTGTCCAAATAGAAAGAAGCACACACTACTCGTAATGTAAAGAAAAGGATGATCACAACAGAGCAAGAATATAGAGATGAGTTTATAATGCTCTTATGTGATGTTAATTCATCTCTAGACTCCTTTGTATTGAAGTAGATGAAGCTTTGAGTCCTTCTCTGGAAGTTGTGTGGAAAACAGAGTGTCGCGATTCAGCTTGTGTTCTTCGTGAGGTTCGATCGAGCGAAGATGTTCCTTAAGCTTTAAATCTGCTTCATGTGTTCAGCAGTGTCAAGTTTCATGCAGTGTGGTTTTATTTCAAAACTTCCTCCAAGTATCTTCTTCGTTATTGTTCTCACATCCTTTCTTTTCATTTTTTTGTCGCGCACGTTGATTCTTGGTCACACTTTTCTTTTAACATGGAATTCACATGTTGGAGCTGACAGGTTGCATCTATTCTGCACCTCATACCTCATACTGTCCTATGATATGTCTAAAAAGAAACATTAATTATGTTAGTTCATTAAAATCATCAAATATGACCATTAGAAATTAAATTGAAAGATGACATAATAGTTTAAGAAATGGTGTCACAGTAAGTCATGGAAAAAGTGTCTCCTTCAAACGGTGTCTAAGTTGATCATGGTGTCTGAGTGTCATGGTGTCTCATGGTCACGGTGTCTTGTTCATGGTGTCTTTTTCACAGTGTCTCATTTCATGGTGTCTTGATTTACGGTGTCTGCTTTATGGTGTCTCATTCCATGGTGTCTACTTCATAGTGTTTGGCTTCACCTTGTCTGGCTTCATGATGTCTGGCTTCACAGTGCCAAAAATACATAGCCAGTGGCAGACTCACGGTGTCTTAGTATTTTCAAATTAATTGTGTTCAGACTAAAATAATGATGATAATATAAAGTATTAGACTTAATCATTTGTCAAAGAAGGTATTTTGAGAGTAGATCAAGGATAGTATAAAGTAAGTAAATTGAAAATAGAGCAATTAAGATCATGCATGGCTCTTCTTAAAGCATGAGAAAACTTTATACATAAATACACATGATTGGATATAATTTATAGGAGTTAACTAGGTTGAATAAGATTTGTGATCATTAAAAAAATATTAATACACAAGGAGTCCAACAGGAACAATGGTATATGCATTATATAGTATTAAGTCTTTTGACTGTCCTTATTGATTCACCTACCCATATATATATACTCATTTTAGCCTAATACATCTTGATCACTTTTGAGATGTCTCCACAAATTTAGCTATCCAGGTTACTGATTCATGATCATGAAAGCAATCTAATGAGTGATTATGCATTAGTTCAGGGACCATCAAATGATATCTTTCCTCCATGTGGGTAGGTAGCAGTACCCCCACCTGTCGAGTAGTATATTATACTAGTAGAGTTAGATGACATGTGTTCAATATTAGTGCACACTGAGAGTTCTAGCATCAGAGGCCACTGAGGTTCCTTTATGATTCAGATCCATAGGTAGTATAGGATTATATTGAGCTGGTGATTTGAGTTTAATAATTGTGTTTATCCTAACCGATTATATGGTTTCAGTTGCAACCGGTTCTCTTCATAGAGAAACAGTTGGTTCCAGTGGTACTAGCAGATGATGCACCTATACTGAGTGTGAATTAAAAATTCTGAATATAATGATCACCCAAGTTTTTTGTTGAGATTTAATATCTACTTAGGTGGTTGAGGTCAGGCCTAATCCCATGGTTTGGATATCCTACTCGGATATGACCCATTTAGATGGTGGTCCTTGCGTAGAGACCTCTCCAGGATAACACTTCATGTTGGTAGAGCCCTGTGATGGATATTTTTATCATGGATTCAAGCATTCAAGGAATAGGTACACTTTCTCCAATTATATTAATTCATATGAAGTGATTTAAATCCATGATGGTGATTCATTTCTGCCTAAATTGGATAGTGTCAAAGTGCGACAGATGAGTCCCTTAGACTTTTGTGCATGGGGAAAGTTGTTGTGATGAGGTATCAAAGGAGGTCCTGAATAATGATAGAAGGTTTTACAAGAAAGGAATGATCTCTCTACAAAAGGGTATTTTATCTAGGAGGCTCAAGTGTGGTTCGGGGTATAACCTATCTCCCCACTGCTTCAGCTTTATTTTTTAGCACCGAGATTAAAGCCACCTTTACCTAGACATAAACCCTATTCGAGACCTAGAAATGCTAGTGGAGGACCTTTTTTATTGGACCTTGTGTTGGAGGCTCCTATAGAGAGGATCATTGAAAACATGTTTCTACAGATGGAGTGACCTTACTATGTGAGGATTGAGAGCCTCACACAAAGTCTTTCCGTAGTAATAGTGAGATCCTATGATTTTTTCCTCAGTATGGAATAGTCATTGAAAATCCATTATCATATGATCACTACTAATGAGTATGTTAGTTATTCTAGGTTTTGGGATGGAGCCCTTGATGAGGAGTGATCCACAGATAGTTCTGGTTGAGCTCATTCATAGGAGGTTATAACTGATTTATTAGTTGGATAGTATTACCCTTAGAGTAGTGGATTTTATGAGATCTCATCTCCCTCAAATGATGGCGAGGTATGATGACATGATGGGTTTACAACCCCACCATGAGATAGGACTTTGTATATACTTGGAATGATGTTTTCACTAGCACATCAGATTACCCCATGGGGCTGTGAGAGCTAGTGGTGCAGTTGGAGGGTCTATAGAGGCAGAGCTTTACAAGATCCAATGTGTTCACCTATGAAAACTTATGTTGTTATCCTGAGAGGATGATGATATCTTTATGTGATATATGGATTGATGTATCCTAAACTAGGTGACTTTTAGATAGGATTATCTACCCCTAATAATATATGAATACTTTTACTAGTGGTTTGGGGAAAAGTGGTTCTTGAAGTATAACCTTAGGATGGGTTATAACTAACTCTTAGTTTGAGTGGATACTGTAATGAACATGGATTAATAGATCCACTAAAGTTGTCTTGAGTTGATGGTGAAACCCTTCGACACATTGGATTCCTAATTGCGTTGAGAGACTTGTGAACCGAGTCCCTTAACCCTTTGTGGATTGGTTCAAATCAATATTCTTCATTAGTACCCTCATGTCCTCAGTATATGAGTAGGAGCATGTGAGAAACTTGAGGATGGATTCTTGACCACCCTGACACAGTGGGAAACTATTTACCTGGATTGAGTAGTGCCATAGATCCTTATAGGAGTTGGGGCTGAGGCTAATGAGTGCTCCTATTTTTAGACTACTGGAGGAGGGCATGCAGTATGTAGTATATTGCGATGCCTCTAAATATGGGATAAAATACATCTTAATGAAGAGATAGGTATTTATCACATATGTGTTTTGGTAGTTGACACCCCACAAGATGAACTACGTGACTCATGACCTGGAGTTAGCAGTGGTAGTCTTCGCTCTGCGGATGTGGAGGAACTATATTCTAGGAGATCACTTTGTTGTTTACTTAGACCATTAAAGTCTCAAGTATGTCTTCATGTAGAGAGACATGAACCTGAGATAGAGGCTCTGGTTAGAGTTCCTACAATACTTTGACTTTTAGATAGTCTATACTCTTGGGAAGGAAAACATGGTGGAAGATTCACTTAGCAGGAAGTCGTAGGCTTTCTTGGTTGAGGAGGTGTATGAGTAGTTAGTTTCCTTGAATTTGACCCTGTTCAAGGAGGAGGGTGTAGCTTTTATTCATTCAATGGTGCTAAATTTTCCACTCCTCCAGCGTGTGAGAGAGTCTAAGTTAAGAGATATCAACTATGAGGTCTTACTGACTAGATATCCTGAGAATATTCACTAGATGGATTTTTTGAAGGATTGAATCATGTTATCCTTTTCCAAGGATGGAAGGTGGTCATAGTCATGATGTGAGAGGAGGTGATGTGGGAGTTTTACACATCTCATTTGGCTATACACCTCAGTGTGGGGAGGATATACAGAGACCTTTAGTAGTAGTTTTGGTGGGCTAGAATGATATGGATGTTGTTGAGTTTGTCTCTTGGTGCCTCATGTGTTAGCTGGTGAAGGATGAGAAATAGGTACCATCAAGTTTTTTGCAGCCTCTTGTGATCCCATAGTGTAAATGAGATTAAATATCTGTGGACTTTGTGGTAGGTATTTCATAAACAGTGAGAGGCCATGACGCCATTAGGGTGATAGTGGACCCACTAAAGAAGTTGGTTCACTTCCTTACTATTAGGGAGTAGATTTTGGTGGATATTTTAGGGTAGTTGTATATAAGGAAGATCATTCTACTTCATGGGGTACCCTCAACGATTTTCTATGACTGAGATACGCGGTTCATGTCATGGTTGTAGAGAGGCCTTATAGGATGAATTTGAGATCTAAATGAGGAACAGTACATCCTTTCACCCCCAGATAGATGGGTAGACCAAGAACACTATCCAGGTGTAAGAGGATATGCTGAGTACTTGCATGTTAGACTTCATCCAGAGTTGTGAGGATCATTTTACATTGGTAGAGTTTTCATATAATAATAGCTACCACTCTACTATCATCATGACATTTTTGAGGCCCTATACAGGAGAGGACTCTACATGGATGGAAAATCACACTGGTTCGTGTGTTGTGGTAGTATGGAAGTATGTAAAAGAGATCTTGGGAGTGGGGGATCCAAATGGGGGCTTAGTATCCCAACCTTTTTTCTTATCTTTTTCTTTTTGAGGGAAAAAATCCTGATAGAGGGAATAATGTAGAGACCCTTTTTTCCTTGTAAGACTTTGAAATATATCTAGAAATATTTTCTAATCTATGAGTCTAGACGGCGTGTAATTTCAAGGCCCGATGTTCCTAGAATTAATTTTATAAAAATATTAAATATGTTTTATATTACACACATAGTTTTCAAGAAAGACGGTTTAAAAAATTTATCAGATAAAAAATATGATACCACTATTAAATATAGAACATGAGGTTTACCCTAGGTGCGACCTAATGTTGGTTGGCTTGTGAAAATTAGATAAAACGGTCATTAGAGGTTTCGTTTAGTGGATTAATTAATTAATTATTTAATTAATTTATTAAATGAATGAAACCTAATTCTCCTCTATAAGTATGCTATTAAAATAGATCTCTAGGATTAGTTTCATAAACCTGAGATCATTGAGATGAGGTTCGACCACTTTCCATCTTTGGATAATTGAGATCGATCGATGATGAGACTTCGGGTCAAGGAAAATCGAGACACAGCGACCACGACAGATCTTCCTCCTTCATTGGTGGGTGCAATATTCATAAAAAAAAACCGAATCAAGGAAGGAATCATCATATGTGGATTTTTCCATTATGATTAAATTATTGAGCATGATCATTCTTATTCCTTTTATTTTCATCAACTTTGAGCCGTTGCATGCGCCCATGCATCATATTTAATTTATTTATTCAATTTACCCCATTGTGCCATGATTTATCACCCAGGATATCCCCAATCTAATTCATTGGATAAAAAATATTGGCCAATGATTTTATCACCAATGGTTTATGTGCTTTTCCACCACTGTTCTTTATGATCTTTATAAACTGGCCTATGAGATCCCAGTTCAACATTGCCTAGTGTGATCGAGAATGATCGGCCCCCCGAATTTGTTGTAGATTTGTGTGCAATGTAAAGATTCGTGATTATAGGATGGATTGAGATGATTTGAGGGATACATGTGATTATTCCCATGGATTTAGGATCTAGTAATGATTATAATGACATGGGAGGAGCAACAACGACATGCAGACATCGAGAATATGGATCGGGATTTGTTTTGTGGCTAACATATGATCAGAAATGATGGCTGATGGTGGATTCCATTGATTTTGGGAGATTATGGTGGAAGGCGTGGTTCTTGAATGTGAATAATGGATATGTATTTCTATATAAAATTGGACTACACATCGTATAGTTTTAATAAAAAATAGTGTGTATCCCCCTAGCTGTGGCAGTTAGAGTTTTAGGTAAGATAAATATCAAACTTCTTATGGGACCCTGACACACCATGTGAATCAGTGTTGGAAAACCGACATGTACTTCAGGAGTACATGGAAATGTGCACATCCCAAAACATGTCGTGTACTGACACTTGGTTAGGATATAGAGGCATGACCCAAATGATATAAGAAAGAACTCATGTGGGAGGACACACCGTGTATCAGAGTACAACGTCACTAAAAGGATTACACAACATTGTTAGGAGCATGGGAAGGACCCTGAGTAGCTAAGGCATGTCGTGTATTCCCTTTACATTCCATGTACGGATACATGGTAAATAATCCATGTACTATCAGGGACATGACCAGGCAGTAGGGTGGGACCACACACTGTGTGGGTCTCTTTACACACCGTGTTCCCTCATTTTCTGAGGAAACTTATACATATAATATCTCATTTATTTGGAATCATATTTAGGCCCATGAGTAGCATATCCTAAGTGATTTTTTTCCATAGAAAATGATGGTGGCCTTCATAGTGGATCTTGATATATGATGTTAGATTTTCTGAGTGGGAGGATTCCTTAAGTGATGCTTGATGACGGTAGTAATCAGGCAGGATCATCCGAGAGATTAGAGTGGCACCCTCCTACTGGGATAGGACATGAGTCCTCAATCAAATATCAAAGTGGAACCCTCCTAATGAGTAGGGAATGGATCCTCGACTGTTAGAGTAGAATCCTCCTTCTGAGATTGGGAATGGTTCCTATATCAACTATCAGAGTGGTACCCTCCTACTGGGTAAGGAATGAGTCTTCGAATATTAGAGTGTCACCTTCCTATTGAGATAGGGAATGAGTCTCCTAATATTAGAGTGTCACCTTCCTATAGAGATAGGGAATGAGTCCTCTATTAACTATCAGAGTGGAACCCTCCTACTAGGATAGGAAATGGGTCATATATTGACTATCAGAGTGTCACCATCCTACTAGTAAGGGAATGGTTCCCCGACTATTAGAGTGGTACCCTCCTTCTGGGATAGTACATAGACCCTCTATCAACTATTAGAGTAACACCCTCATACTAGGATATGGAATGGGTCCTCTACTGACTATCAGAGAGGCACCCTCCTACTGGGCAGGGCATGAGTCCTCAAGTATCATAGGGGAACCCTCCTACTAGGACATGGAATGGGTACTGAGTCAGGGCATGGGTCCTCAATCTATCCATATTTAGAGTGCAAACCTTATTCTGGGATATGGTATGCATCCTTTACCTATAGAGTGGAACCCTTATATGGAATTAGAGAATGGGTACTCTATCTATCTACATATTTTAACCCTCCTATTATAACAAGGAATCGGTCCTACATCTATCTACATAATAAAACCCTCCTATTGTACCAGAGCATGAGTCCTCTACTTAGATATTATGTCCCCTCGACTGTGAGGAATAATGGTGAGGTGTGTCATGATATGCATGTGTATTTAGAAGGAAACACGAGATGATGAGAATCATTGATGGACCCTTTGAATTGATGAAAAACACTTTCCTAGGCTGGGCTGTGAGATGGAGATCCCATTTCTCTCTTATTTTGTCTTCTTTTGTTGAGAATATATGTCTATATCCATGTTGTTGGATTTTAATTAATATAATGTATCTTACTATCCCCCATTCAGGTTTTGGTGCATCCTACTGGGTATGTATATAATCACCACTGCATGAATTATTCCACACATTTCATGTCTTATGAAAATGATGAATAAGTCAGTGATGATTACTAAGGAGCATAGGGACACCCTAGTTCATTTGACCATGTGCGATGGTTGATCTTGGAGATCTAGAGCTGGATGCTCTCAAAATTTACTATTACAATTTTTTTAGGTTGGTACATATATATGGTTGGGTGTGTATTTTCCTCCTTTTTCTTTTCAGATTATGCTATCATACTCTTTTATTCCCTAGAGGTTGTTACATGAATGATTATTACTCTAGATATTACTGTCTTTTCTATTATTCCACCAAAATTCTATATAGATATGGTTGGATTTTTATGTATAGGTACATTAGGAAAATGTATCCCATATTATTTATGCTTTTGTACTCTTATATCCAGTCCTTGGCCTATGGAGGTGGGATTAGGGTAGTTGCGGCTTGAGCCCCGTTGGGTTGGGTCATGAAAATCAATCTCATAATAGGAGATCAACCCATTATTATTCCATTAAATTAGATATATCTAGAGTATATTTATGATCTTAAGTCTTAGATAGAGGACATAGAGGCCAATGAATTCATTCATCCAACTATGTCCCGTTAGGGATATTTAGTTATGTTCACCAAGAAGGTGCATGGTTCATCGTAGTTGTTTTCTGACTATAGGAATTTGAATCAGATGACAGTTAAGAAATGGAACCCCCTCCCATGTATCAGTTACTTGTTTTATCATTTGAAAGGTTTTTTATTATTATCTAAAATATATTTGAGATTAGGTTATAACCAGTTGAGGTAAAGTCTTTAGGGAATTCCACATACTGCTTTTAGGAGTAGGTACAGAATTTACAAGTATCTATTGATACTGTTTAGTTTAAAAAAAATTAACCTATGATATTTATGGCTATGATAAATAAGGATTTACACTAGTATCTGAAAACTTTTATGGTTTAATTTGTGGATGAAATTCTATTTTAATCCAAGATTATGGAGGAGCACGAGTAGCTACACTTTGGGAACAACATCTCTATGTCATGCTCTGTAAGTACCACTTTTGGATCGATGGGGTAAAATTTTTAATCCATGTTATTTATGAGGGTATTATATCCAAAAAAATGAGAAGGTATAAGAAGTTATCACTTTAGAGTGTCTTGAGAACATCTTTGATATACATAGAATTTTGGGTTTGTCAAGGTATTATCAAAGGTTTATCCAGGATTTTCCTCATTTGGCAATGCCAATGATGGGATTGACCAAAAAGGAAGTGAAATTCATCAGATCTGAAACTTATGAGGATGTTTATTAGAAACTAAAGGTTAGGATGACCACAATTCTGATTGTAATCCTTCCTAAGGTGGTTAGAGAGTAAACTATGTATTATGATGCGTCATGGGTTGGTTTGGGAGCAATTTTGATATAGGAAAGTCATGTGGTCACTTATGGATCTAGGTAGTTGAGACCTTATGAGAGAAATTATTCAACCAAGGACATAGAGATGGAAGCAACAGTGCATACCATAATATGTTGGTGGAATTAATTTTTGGGGGAGAATTTTGTGATTTATATGGACCACCAAAGCCTAAAATAAATCATCTCCCAATAGTACCTGAAACATTTGCAATTAAGGTGAGTCGATTATCTGCAATATTTTGATTTTGAGCTAGCCTTCACCTATGGAAAAGGAAGTGTGGTATAAGATACTTTGAGATAAAAGATACAGTATCAGGTATTTTAGGAGTCCAATAGTGAATGGTAGTTGATAGATCTCTTCATTGAAATTCATTTGGATTTTTAGGAGCATTAGAGATGAGAAAATATTAGATTCTTATATATTATTCCTTTTTTACTCAGTATAATAAAGGGAAATCAACTATCAAATACAAAATGTTTTGATTTTAGTGAAAATATATATAGTGGTGAGCCACCAATGACATGGACCCTCAACGTTGTTGATATTTTTAATGTCCATGGTCGTGTATTGGTTTCCACGAACATGTGAAAAGAATTGATGGGAGAGTTTCATGCCTTGTAATAGGTAGTTAAAATTGTTTTAATAAAGATGCATTAAGACATGAATTGAAAGTATTAGTGTTTGGGGATGATAAAGGATTTCACAGGATTTTTTATATGGTTCCCCACCTTTCTGCAAGTGAAGGTTGAGCACCAGCAACCTACTGGCCTTTTGTAGCCATTGTACAATCTGGAGTGGAAATGGGATGGTGTTATTATGAATTTTGTAACAGGGATGTTGAGGATGACTTAGGGTAGAATTATTGTTTGTGTGGTAGTTGATTAGATGAAAAAGGTGGCTCACATTTTTCCAATTAAAGATATCTTTTCAATGGATGCACTAGGTAATCTCAATGTTCAGGATATAGTGTACTTGCACGGGGTCCCTCAGACCAATTTTTCAGATTGGGATACTCATTTCACATATCAATTCTAGTAGGGGTTTTATAAATAGTTTTCTATGTAGGTTAATTTTATCATTGGCTATCATCCATAGAAAAAAGTGAAAATACAAATGAACTATACAGATTTTGGAGGACATGTTGAGAGTACATGTCCTAGATTTTGGGGGTTCTTGGGAGAACCACTTAGACTTGGTATAATTTTCTTACAAAAACAGTTATCAGGATTCTATATATATGTAATCTCATTATTCCTTGTATGGTAGGATATTTTACTCACCTATATGTTGGTTGGAAGTCGATGAATCAATGTTGATTAGGCAGAGTCTCATGCAAGAGATTCCAATGTATGTATAATTGATTTGAAATTGGTTTCCTACTACTTAGAGCATATTGAGATATTATGTGGATTGAAAATATTGGCCTATTGATTTTAAGGTCAATGAATTGGTATTCTTGTGAGTGTTTTTGAGGCAAGAACATTATCAGATTCATAGGTTGGGAAATTTGGGGCCAAGATTTGTGGGACTGTTCGAGATACTAGAGAGGATCGGTCTAGTAACATACCTGTTAGATCTTCAACAATGATTCAATGCTATGCCTGGTGTTTTATACATATCACAGTTGAGGTGATACAATCTTGATCCATATCACATTATTGAAACTGATGATGTTGATCTTGATGCTAATGGGTCCTTTGATAAGTGTCTAATTTTTATAGTGGATCAAAGTTAGAAGACTCTTTGTGGAAAGATAGCTCTTCTAGAATAGTTGAGGTGATGACATCTTGATCTATATCACATAATTGAAACCGATGGTATTGATCTTGATGTTGTCATATCATTTAAAGAGTTTCTAATTTTTATAATGGATCAATGTAAGAAGACTCCTTGTGGAAAGATAGTTCCTCTGGTCGGGGTGTAGTGACAATATGGTCACAAACTGGAGTATACTTGGGAATGAGAATCAAACATGAAAACTAAATGTTAGGAGTTGTTCAATGGTGAGTCATGGTGATGTTATAGAGTGTAGATCAAGTTCAAACTAATCTAAGGTGGAGAGGTTTTGAAATCCCAGTCTTTATTTCATAGTTCAACTCATGGATGACTACTATAAGGTGAGGAGGTTGTACAACCACATGTTTATGCTGAGGCACATTACTAATTAAACTATACCCTTATATAATTCCTTTTTATCACTTAATATGTGAGGGATGTGGTTATGGGTGTTGGGAAGGATTCAAGAGTGTTAGAGGGATTGGAGGCCCAAAAATATGGAAATTTGGAGTTATAATTGGGGGCACAATGTTAGTGAATAATTATTTATAACTATGTGGAAAACCATGAAGTGGTGTAAATGCATGCACATAGTTTCTAAAATAATGTAGGTTTCCCTAATAAACCGTAAAATACTGAATTTTTTCAAACATAGGTTTTTTTCATGGTTAGTGTATGTTTTGACAAACCTTGTTGCAAAACTGTGAAACCCTAAGTTGTGTCCAGTAGTACTTTCATGGTTGGAGTATGGTTTTATAAAACATGTGACATAACAGTGTAATGGGATTAATGAAATATGTAAGTTATATTTTTAACTCGAATCATCCCCAAAACCCTCATTTTTCTTCACTGGTATTAGGCTCTTGAACCCCCTCTTTTTTGATTTTTTTGGCATACAAGGATTCTTGTTCCTCAATTTTTGGTAGATTGAAGAACCATTCATTATTATTGATTTTTCTTAGTATGTATAAGAATCTCCATGCCTTAGATAACTCTATTCTCCTCTCTCCTCAATTTCCTATTCTCTTTCTCAAAAATCTTAATATTGTTTTGATGGAATCAAATTTAAGGATCTTGGATCATTGGGTTCGATTCGTTCAGTAGTTCTTAATTATTAAGCACCATTATGCATTCAAGGTAGGTGGTTTGTAAATTTCCCAAAATAATTACCCATTTTTTAGTGTGTTCATTATGAGATCATGGCATTATTCCAAGATTCTGAACTAGAATTAATTTATATAATCCCAATTCATTGAATTTATGATAAATATCCCTATTATATCATCTTTGTCCCCGAATTATAAGGTAACCTAGTAGGATTTCTTAAACTGAATTTTTGGCCCAAAATGTGTTAGACAAAGTGATAAACCTCAAATAGGTTGGTTCAATATATAAATAAAAAATATTGAATTATAAAATAGAGAATAATGATAATTGAAAGGGTGATGAGTGATGCCGATGTGGTGATAACTAGATCTTTGATTTAATTGGTAAAATTCATTTTTAATGAAATTCTTAGGACATGATGTAATAATGAGTGATTTAAAATGTTGGACTTAGGGAATCATTCTTGGTTTGGTGTTCCATTGGGTATTTGTTTTATGGTTCAAGAGGTATCTTTTCCTCTGGGTGAGAAAAAGTATTCTAGGATAGGTATATTTCTCTAGGAATAACTATTGTTATGAGATGGGTATATTTCCCCAGGTAAGACTATTGTTCTAGAATGGGTATTTTTCCTCAGGTGTGACTATTGTTTCAAAATGAGTATATTTCCCTAGGAACGACTCATTTTTAGAGATAGGTATATCTCCCCATGTGTGAATTCTAATTTGAGATGCGTATATGTTGGAAATGAATAAGGGAATTTTCATGAGATTACCCTGAGGGCGGGGGGGGGGGGGGTGGTAGACCAAGGAATGTAGTTCTTAACCAATTAAAACTCTTTCTCCTTTAACTATATCACATATCCTATAGGATTTAGGCCTCTCAACCTTGAGGGTAACATGGATTTTCTTTGAATTATAAATCTATTTTTGTGTGCATGTATAATGTAAATATAGACATGAGAATTTACTTGGTTCACCCTAACTAGGCTGTGTCCAAGGAGCATGCATCAATGATGTTTCATACACCAAAATCACTATGATCTCACTGCTCTTTAGAGGTTCAGGCTAGGTCACTACTATGATAAGGCTCATATCCATAAAAATTTTAGGGACATCTCACTTCTTCCAAAGGGTCAATCTCTCAAACATTTCTTCTTTGGATCACTATCAGTGGATAAGATCACCTTCATAGTTTATGGATATGTAGTTTCCTTCAGAAACATATCTAAATACATGTTCAAACAAGTTAGATTTTGTGATGTATTTATTCTAGGCTGCTTCTTTACCACTATTAAAACACCTCTATATAACACATTATTCTTTCTAGAATACCACTGGAATAACTTCACTTTGCTGAAGGAACAAAAAAACTTATTATTATTTTTCTTATATTTATATTCAATGGATTCTAATTCTTAAATAATTTTATCCCATCACTGAAGCTAACCCTCCTTGCACTTTGAGAATCAGATATGGAAATGTGTTCCCTATGAAAAACTATATATTTATGTAAAACTGTTACAACCAGTTTATAAATAATTCCCCTCTCTCTATTCAATCCAATTGTTGGGATCAAATCTCCTCTTTCCTAGGATCATGAAATGTTTCCCATGAAATTAATGGGATTATAATGTTCCTTTGAATCTAAGTTGTAAAACCTTTATTAAATGATAAAAAAATACGTCTTTTAGTTTCTAGTGAACCTATTAGTTAAATAAAAATTTCATGGATGTGTCATGGTTTGAAGTACTATGGTGTATTACTTCCCATTTTACAAGTTTTTCAGTGTGTTTAGGTCTACCATGGTATAATATTCAATTCTTAAGACTTCAACATGATGTAGTCAAGTTTAATGTGACGCGGTACTCTGTTGTTAACCAGATCCAAAAAAATCATCCATTAAATCCTCTAAAACTCATTCATGATATATCACATTATCTCCTCTAACCAATTGAATTTATGAACTGATTGGGGTGTGTGCACTTTATTGTGGATTTAGATTATATAGGGTTGGATATTCTAAATTATCTACTCCTGTTGAATATGGACCCTCCACGGTGCCAGGTATAATCATGGAATGGACTTATTCTCCTACAAGGGGACTATAGAGTATCCTCCTTTACACTTCCACCCTATGGCATGGACCACTTCTTACATGATACTTCCCTACAGTTCAAACCATTTATTCCATGAATGCACTCCCGCCCGCGTGCATGCTCGACTGACTCCTAGTACTACTATGGATGGATGGCCATGCAGGTTATTATATGTGTTTGATATTTCTCAAATATGTGTTGGACCAATCTATATTGGCTAGTAATATAAGGTTATCCTTATTTTTTCATCCTTTATCCTTCATTGTTTCACAACCATTAACATTACAGAATAGTCATAGTGACCACAACATAGAAAAAATTTGAATTTACCCTCTAAAATTTCTTCTACAATATAAATAGATGAATTATGTCTTATTAAACTCTATAACATCTACTCTACGACATGTAGCATGACCTCTGTGGAGTTTCTAGATGCACTATGGAATGACTTCAAGATATCCCTTCATAATACACCCACTACCGCCACCACTATGGTGCGGTCTTTCTAGTTTTGGCCATATTTCACTCTTTTTCAACATGCTCCATGAAGTTCACTTCTAGAATTCCTTAGAATATCTCCACTTATTCAATCATAAATTTCTTTACACATATATAAAGATTTATGTCAAAAACATACCTTGGCCATCACCTTTGGGATCGACTAATTTCCCATGAAACACTTCAACACTTTGGTCATGTGTTGTCAACAATTCTATTGTTAACAAATCCAACTTACTTCATTGAGATTTCAACAAACATCTTGGTCAATAATCTTGAACATTATTATTATCACAAACATAGACTAACCTTATTATTAAAAAATCCAGCTTCAATCCTTTAGGATTTCTTATAACATATTCCTTTTGATTTTGTTTACAATTCACAACACTTAATTTTTATCTCCCATATTCAATTCACATTTAGAAGTATATTGGAAGAATATTCTCCCCCTTAATGATATCTTCTTCCTCTCAAGATATATTTTTATCCCTCATATTTTCAATTAAATACAAAGGTGATTTCCAAAAATCCTTAAAAATGTAGGGATTCAGTTTTATTCCTCCTCCTACTCATTAGAGGAAACAACATCTTCATATCATACCACCATTAATATAGGAAAATATTCCAAGAAATATCAACACCCACTTGGTAATACCATCACCATCAGTTTTAAAATAACTTCATTAATTGGAATCAACCACATGTTTATTAACTAAATCATTTGAAGCCACATGTTACACAAGATAATATCATTTAATACTATATTTTCACAAGATATTATATGAGTTAATGTATTAATTTTCACTTGATATTTCAAAAAATACTTTATGACTACTAAGATAGATATTGGTTTGGGAAACAATATTTTTTACAGATAACAACAAGGATATCCATTCCACTTATAAATATCAAGAAACACACAAAATAACTTTGGATTTTTCACTTTCAAAATTTAGCCTTTGATCTCTATCACTTCAAACCAAACCATTAGTACATTACATTCAAGTACTTGGTTGTGAGAAACATACCATATAATGAATCAATTTATACCATTTGATAAACATTTAAAACCAATTGTTACAAGAGTAGTTTCAATTTGAACAAATGATATCAATTTAAATCCATGACTTTTAGCTTCTCAAAGGCTTTAAAAACTTATAATAATGAATAATAGCCATTAATGTTAGTCATAAACCCCCTTGATACTTTGTATACTGACACCATTTTTGATATCACTTATTGATGTATGATATGGGGGAACATTTTTTACTTGTCCATATTTTCATTAACCTCTATCCACTTGTGCTTATCTAGCACAATCATTCATGTGATTTTCAAGAACGAAAAACCCATGGATCGTATCTCCCACTCAATTATACAACTATTCACAAACATTTAGACAGAATAAATCATATGGGGATAAGGGTACCTCAATGTTCTTCAAGTCGAGGAATAGAGATGGTTAAGATGAACCAACCAATCACCTTCCATCTTTCCTTTCCCCTTTTTTAGATTTTGGGAAAGGAATACAATCAACTATTAAAGTTCTTCATCATCACTTTTAGATAGAAAAATCAAAATATTTCCATATTATATCCTTTGTGTGATACCTCTTATACACTTCTTTTCATGTATTTGAAAAATGTCCTCATTCCTTGTCATGGGATTTTCCACAATTGTGGAATCGATCACACTTGAAAATGTTTCATCTTAGGTTTCATCACTAGTGTATATCGCCCCAAAATTTATTCTCTATTGCATATTATTATTTCACCTCTTAGTGGTTTTTGAAGGACCAATTTGAAAAACATATTCCTTGATGGCCAAAAGTGCCATCTTGTAATAAATATTCTTTGGTGGAGGCAAATTCATATTCTCTTCCACCTTTATAATAACTAGAAAAACCACTTATTTTTTCTTGTATATTTGTTTTATTTTTCTCCAAGAGATTTTTTGTGAGTGATCAGATTTTTGTTCCTAATAAACCCATTATTTAGGTCCATTTTTATTCCCCAAAACATTAAAAATATTTTCCAACTTAATAGGTCTTATTCTAGTATAAGCATTCTCCTTGTAAGTCCTTAGAGTGGAGTGTCTCTGTATAGATTATTTACCCTTACATAAATTTATAAAATTTAAATACCCTTCCATATGAACAAGGTTATAAAAAATGAAACATTTAACATAATAATAATACCTCATTTAGTATCTACTTGATTGATATATTGGTACTTCAAGAGTTCTTCTAACATTTTAGGCTTGTTGGATTTGAAACTTATACTCATGATATTCCCAAATATTCTAAAATAAAATTACTTTAGTTGTTTCATTTTTTATGGAATTACAACACCAAATTTTTCATGAAATAAATATTTAAATCAATATTTTAGATTTGGATTAATTTTCATTTCTACATAAGTTGAGAAAGATTTTGGAGGGGTCTCCATCTTCTATTTAGAGGTGTTCATCCTCTCCTCAAGGATAATTATCTTATATTATTTTTATTCTAGTTTTGAAAAAAACTTCTTCAACTCAGAGTTGAATTATCTCAAATCCTATTATATTTCTCTATATTTTTCTCTAAATGAAATAGTAATTTTTTAATTCCATTTCTATGTCCATTTTTACTGATCTCTTGGGAAATCTCTTCAAGCGTATCCATTTTTTTATTTCATCTTCATTCCCATTTTTTTTCTTATTAAAATTGAATGAAACTTATTCATCCTTTAAAATAATATTTTACAAGGATAAATCTTTAATAATTAAGTAGTATTATCTATGAATGATATTATATAGATTCTCATTGTCATTTCATATGAATTCCTTGTATTAACAACTTGAATTTTTTTCCATTTTATCAACATAATCACACATCGTTTTTAGATCCAAGGGAGAGTTTGAAATTTAAAATTCTTTTTCCACATGAGGGTTAGAATAAAAATTATTATTTTAAGATCTTAACTCATATAGATAATAGAACTTATGGAATTAATTGTTCTTTAATTTATTTTTCTTACTTCTTGTTATAAGGTACTTCTCACTTGGATTTTATTCTTTACAAAAAAATATTTCAATTAAATTCACATTCCTTTTCAGAACATACAATGATTCATAATTTTGTTCAAGTCTTCCTCTAGCGCCTACTTTAATTACTCTTTAACTGAAGAATAAATTTTAATTTTTCTTTGATATGTTTTAAAGATATCTATATGTCTTCTCAATAGAACAATTCAATATTCTACCAATTATCAAGAAACTCCAAGAGAAACTTCCATGAACTGGATGGACTCATTTTATTATTATTTGAAACTATTTCTATAAAATAAAGGATACTTCACTATCGATTACATCTCCAAAAATACTTTATATCAATTCAAATCAACAATGGATCAAAATATGAACCCATCCTTCTGATACCACTTGTTGGAAATAAACAAGGGACTTAGAGCATGATATTTCACTAAGAGGGGGGGGGGGTGAATTAGGGTATATAGTGATTAAAGAATTAAAACTCTTTCACCTTTAACTATATATCTTACCCTATATGTTCTTGAAATATCAACCTTTTGGGTCACTTGTATTTATATTTAACCATATAAACTTTAGGTTTCTTAATCTATTTTCGTGTGAATGTATAAAGTAAATATAAACACAAGTATTTACTTGGTTCACCCCCATTGGGATACATCCAAGGAGCACATAACAACGATGTACCATGCACCAAAATTTCTATAATCTCACTGATCTTAAAATTTTTAGGCTAGGTCACTCCTCTTTCTAGTCTCATTACCTGAAAATGTTTAGGGATAACTCACTACTTCCCAAGGGTCACTCCCACAAACATTCCTTCATTGGATCACTTCTGGTGGAAAGGATCACCTTCATAGTTTATAAACATGTAGGTCCCTTTAATAAAATCTCTAAATGCATGTTAAAACAAGGTAGATGATAAGATATTGTTAATCTGGGATACTTCTTTACCTCTATGAAAACATATTGATGAAACACCTTATTCTTTCTAGAATACTCCTAGAAACACTTCACTTTTCTATAGGCATAAAAAATAGACTTCTTATTATTATTCTTATTATTCTTAGCTTGATGTTCTTTGGATGAAAATTCCTCAAGAATTTGAGTGCCTCAGTGAAATGATCTCTCCTTTCTCTTTGAGAATTGAATATGGAAACGTGTTCTCTATAAAGAACTCCATATTTCTATAGAACAACTATATGAATTTTTATAAAGAAATCCTATCTATCTATTCAATATAATGGTTGGGATTGGGTATACTCTTTCTGAGGATCATGAAAAGTGTTGCATCTAATTAATGGGATCATAATGTACCTTTGAATTTGAGTTAGAAACCTTGGATTAAAAGAAATAATTCCCCTTTTTTTAGTTTATATAGAAATTGAAAATTGAATAAAAACTCCCTGGCTATGGTGTGGTTTGAAGAACTATGACATAACAGTTCCCATATTTCAAATTATACATTGTGGACATGACTACCATGGTGAAGTCTTCAATTATTCATACTTCATCATGACATGGTCTAGGGTACTGCGATGTGGTCCTATGTTGTCGACTAGATACAAAAAACCCACCATTAACTCCTTCATAACTCACACATGATCTCTCCAATGATATACTCTAAATGGTTGTCTTTTTGAACTGACCATATTGTGGGAACTTTAATATTATATAGGATCCTTTAATATTGAATATTTTGAATTATTTACTCCTATTGAATTTGGACCCTCCATGGTGCAAGGCATAGTTGTAATGTGGAATTATTATTCTCTAAGGGGACTATGGGGTTACCTTATCTGTGGTGACATGGACACCTAAAAGTCTATATTGGCTTTGAAAACCCTCTTATTTCACTTCTATGTCGTGGTTTTTGGATGTGGTGCCTCTTGAGAGTTCCATATCACACATCAAAAATTGATCCAAAATTATTGCATAATATAATACCATTCACTTCCCAAACTCACCAGATGTGAGTAATGAGGTCCAATCCTAGGATCCTACACACTTCCAAACTATAGTGTAGACTACTGTGCTTTTACTACTTCCCTATGACACATACCACTTCTTCTATTCACACAAAACTACCCGCATGAATGCTCACCTACCTCCTAGTGCTGTTGTGGCTAATTATCCTTGCTGGTTCCCCTACCTTCTCAACCTTACTTCCATGTGTAGGATTGAGATAGATTGTCTAGTAATACAAGGATGTATAGTAGTCCAAGGTTGGTGATTTTTTTTCATCCTTCATCCTTCATTTTGGCACAACCATCAACACTATGGTGTAGTCATGGCGACCACGATGTGGAAAAACTTTTTGTTTAAAAAACCCTGATATTTTTAAAAAGGAACATCATGTTTAATATTTTATATAACATGATATAGCAATATTATAAGAGAATTTAAAATATATAGACTTTAAAATATATTTATTTTTAAATTAATTCAGCATCTTTGAAATCTTGTGAAGCATGCAACACCAGGTTTAAATAAAACAAAATACTCTATTAAAATAATATTTTTTGAAACATGACCATTAAAACCAAGTAATTAAGTTGGAGGGTATGAATAAGAATAACTAATTTATGAAAATATATGGTTAATACATTTTAATTTGTTATATATTGATTATAAATAAAAATAAAAACCATTTGAAAGATAAATAAATGTTTTCTAAACAACTGTATTTTTTCAAAGAAAACAATTTCATCACTTCTTGCACAATTATTATAAAATTAATTTTTAACGGTTTTTATGAAATTTATTTGAAAATTTAAATTAATTTTTGAATCATCATGTAAAAATTATCATATCATGATTTATTTTTATTTTTCTGAAAATTTTCTTTTTTTAATGAATAGTGAAAAATACTGATTTTTAAAAAAAACCCTATTTTCATTTAAAACATTTATAAGTAAAATTTATTTTAAAATTTTTTAAAAAGGAAAATTACTTAAATTATATTATAATTAATTAAATTTAGGTTGTTTTAATCAATTATATGATCAATTTTGATATAAACATTTTTTAAACTTTTGAAAGCTTTTCTTTGGAAAAACCATTTTTGGAACGCATCTTCTGTTTTAATTTTAAATTAAATTATACCATTTTTTTGAATTTAATTTTAAAAAATGGATTAAATATTTGGAATAATAATAATTTATATTATCTAATATGGTAAAATTAATTTTTTATCATAAGGAATAGTGAAAATAGTAAAAATTAATTATCACTATTAGAGTGAAAACGAGTTTACTGAGGGGGTTAAACTAAGAAGATAGGGGTTAAAAATGACATAAAAATTGTATAAAACAAATTTATGGACATATTTAGGCTTTATGAACTCTAATGTTTGATAATGGATAATTTTTTATCCTTTTTTCAGGAGAAAAATGTGGGTACACTTTATTCTTTTCAAATATTCCATGTGCGTCCTCTCCCCCACTTATAAATGGCCACTCCCTACCTTAACATAATAACACCTATCAATACATTTTTATTGATCAAAAACTAAAATAATCTGCCCCCAATATACTTATAAATACTATAAATATTCTTTTATTCTTAAAATACCAACCCTAGGGTCCTTAAGAGGAGATCAAAAAGATGTTTCTCTAAGAGAAAGCAATTATCTTAACGAAGATCTATCATTTTATTTCTTATTTTTACACCTTAAATTATGTATCAAAACTTAAAATATGATAAAAATCATCCAAAATATATTTATATGTTATTATATTGATATCAGGATATTTATCCTTCCCCTCCTCCATTAAACGGTAAACAAACTTGTCGATCGTTTGTACGTCGGACTACCACCTCATGAACCGATATAAATCATTTTCCATAAATATACATAAATATTGTATATAATTATGGATCGAATGTATATATATAATATTTATGATATTATTATAAATATTTAATTATAATTTCACATATAACTTCTTACTTTCCATGCCGTTTAAAATACAATAACATCTTTTGTGTGTACGATGGACTACCGCCTCACGAAGCGTTGTGATTCATTTTTCACTTATGATTTATATATATGTTAATAAGAATAAATTTAATGAATAAATATTATATATATGAAATTATATTGAATATATAAAATCAATACACCATCTAATTTCTTACCCTCTCACTCGTTAATAGAATTATATCATCGCTCGTGCGTACGTACGACCTACTATCTCTAAGAAGAGATGCAATTCATTTTCCATGAAAAGCCTTCAATAATGATTATAAAAATTTATATAATGAGTAAATATGATATTAATAACATTATTATCATTATTTAGATGATGGATATATATCCTATTCATAATAATATAAACTTTCAGGACAAAACATGCATGATAAAACAAGGAAATTAACACCCAAAACAACGAATATAATAAAATATTATTAACAAAAAGGTGTTAAAATATTTTAAGAGGATCATATATGATATTATAAATATAAATATATTTCTGGTATAAATTAATATCATGATTAAAACCATTATATAGGAGGTTCAATCATGTTCAACCAAAAGGAGGTGTGAGGTAAGAGACTTCATCTCAATTTCCCTTCATTGAGGCATATTGTAATGTTATGCATATAATTTATTTTATATGATGTATTTAATTCCACTTTAATATGTAATATAATTATTTATTAAAAATTCCTAGTATTTTAATTTTAAATTTGAAATATTTAATCAAATTGATTTGACTTAAAAGATACCAAGTGGTAATGAATTTTAGAACTCAATTTCTTTTCATTGGGTTATATTAATTTTTCATTGTCTTTAATATTCTATGATTATGTGTGTAAGGAATTTTGAATATATTATGTGGAATTTAATTTTTTTTATGTGGATTTAAATTTTATGCACATAATAAATTCATATTTTAATTCTCACTTCAATGCTATTATTTTTGTAAGGGTGTATTTCACAATATCATTTTATTTGGGATTGTTTATTCTTGAATTTACATTAAAGGAAATTATTTGATTATTGGAAAATAAAACCCTTTAATTTTTCTATAATTAGGTTATTCAGGATTTTTTAAATAATATTAACACTTTACACTCTTTTTTACATAAAATTATTGTGAAAATATTTTAAATAAAAATTGACTTTATTTCTCTCTTCGGTCGAAAATCCTTTTTCATCCAAAAGCATTTTTTCTAAATTTTTTTAAAAAAATGTTTTTAAAATTATAAAAATTATCTATTAAATTTTTTTATCCATGTTTTACTTTTAATTTTTTTAAAGGAATGTTTATGTTTTTTTCCAAATAAGTACCATTTGACTTTTACCTGAAATATGAAAGGAATCTTTGTTTTAAAATGTAATTTGTATGAAATTTACCACCGTCATGACCAATCAGTGTTTTAAAGATTCATTTATATTTTTAAAATGTTATTTGAATAGTAAATTATTTTCAAAATATTTTGTGAACTTTTAGTTTTAAAAATATTTTCAAAGTAAAAAGTCTATTTTCCTTAAGAATGTTTTTAATGAATTTTTTATGTTATTTCTATGCATCAATGACATCAAAACTTTATTATACCTATGATATACTAGGTATATATTATATTCATACCATAATTATTATTTAAATATATGTTTTATGATTAGTTTTACCTGGTAAAGTATTGAAATTCTATTTCTTGATTAATTTTTTTATTCATTAACCTTCCCTTTAAATATTCACTTTATTATTATCATTGGACATTAAATTTCCCCTAAATATAAAAATTATTTATCATGTATATACCTATTAACTAAGTTCTATATCATTTATACATTTGGTATTTTAGAGTGAAAGTTATATGAGTGACTGGGAAAATTATTGTTAATCCGTATTCCTCACTCAATACAGATATTTTTTGATAAGGAACATTATTCATGAATTAAATTGATTATTATATATATGAGGAATTATTTGGACATGAAGTGATGTGTGGAATGATAACCCATAGGTTATAGGATAGAAACCTCCCTATGATTCCAACTATAAATATCGTAACCCCATTAGATAACTTGAGCTAACCATATCATTTTTAGAGAATATCTAGAGACAAATAGAAGGACTTGTCACTCTTTAATGGATCTTATGATCAACTAAAAGTTAATTTTAGTGCTTCAGGAATAAGGAATTAATTTATGGATATTCATTTCTTAGAGTAAGGTATGAAGTGAAAATTGATCAAAGTACAACCGAAGGATAAAATTGTTCTTATGAAATAGTAATATATCAAGTAATTATATTTCTGTATGTTCATAGTCAAGATGGTAGTGGAATTACTCAACTTTAGGAAAAAGGATATAAAATTTTTATCCTATTACCTTTATATCTGATGAATAAAATACTATTGTAAATAATCACATATTTATGGTTTTGAGGTCCTATAATTCACTTTATCATGATCGATGATCTCTATCATTCTCTATAATTATTTATGATTTTCTTCCACGTACATATCTTCAATTACCATCAATGTTATTCTAAATATAAACCTAGTTAGGTATTATTATAGACGACCCCTCATATTTATATTTCCATATTTTAAGAAGATGTTTTATTAACGCTATTTATTATGTGGGTTTTTAACAAATGAATTTTCAAATTTAAAACCATTGACTTAAAAGAGAAAGTTCAAATTGTGGGGACATGATTTATTAAAGGTGGGGAGAATGTAACACCCCGAGATTTGGAAAAAGGTACATCATGCTTGATAATGTTTATGGGACACAACAAAAATATTATAAGAGAATGTAAAATCCCGATACTTTAAAATATATTTATTTTTAAATAAACTCAATCTCTTTAATATCTTGAAATGAATACAACATCAGTTTTAAATGAAACATAATACTCTATTAGAATACTATTATTTAAAATGCGACTCTTATAACCTAGCCTATAAGTTGGAATATATGAATAGTAATAACTAAATTATTAAAATATATATTTTATTCAAGTTAATTGGTTATATATTTATTATAAATAAAAATAAAAATCATTTGAAGGAAAAATAAATGTTTTCTAAAAAACTATATTTTTTCAATGAAAACGGTTTCATCACTTCTTGCACACTTATGATAAAATTAATTTTTTCCAATTTTATAAAATTTATTTGAAAAATTTAAATTCATTTTTGAAATAATAATTTCAAAATTATATTAGGGTTATTTTTGGTATTTTTTTGAAAAGTTTCATTTTTTGATGAATAGTGAAAATACTAATTTTTGTTAAAAACTATGTTTTTGTTTAAAGAATTTAAAAGTTTTTTTTTAAAAAATTGTTTTAAGTAAAAAATTGTTAAATTATATCATAACTAATATAATTTATGTTATTTTAATAAATTATATGATCAATTTTTATATAAAACCTTATTAATCTTTTTAGAAGTTTTTCTTTGGGAAAACCATTTTTTCAACATATATGTGGATTTAATTTTAAATTCAATTCTGCCAATTTTGTAAATTTAATTTAAAAAAATGGATTAAATATTTTAAATATGAATAATTTATATTATATAATAAGTCCAAATTAATTTTTAGCATAATGAATAATGAATAAATTAAAAATTAATTACTGCAGTTAAGGTGAAAATGAATTTTCCATGGAGTTAAACTAAAAAGATATGCATTAAAAATGACCTAAATATTTCAAAAAACCAATTGTATGAACATATTTAGACCTTATCACCTATTATTTTATATAATGGACCATTTTTTATCCTTTTTTAATGGGAATAACATGGGTATACTTTATTCTTTTCAAAAATTCCATGTGTGTCATCTCCCAACTTATAAAAGGCCACTCCCTCCTTTCAATTCCTCACACCTATCAAGCCCTTTTTATAAAAAAAATTACAAAATATCTCTCAAATATTATTAGACACATTTTATAGCTTATATTATTCTCAAAAGACTAACCCTAGGGTCCTTAATAGGAGATCTAAAAGAGGTTTCTATAAGAGAATGTAATTGTCTTAAAGAATCTATTTTGTTTTATTTATTCTTTTTCCACCTTCAATTATGTTTAAAAAATTAAAATATAATAACCATAGGATATAAAATATACTTATATTTTATTATATTTATATATTAATATTTATTAATCTCCTCCTCCATAAAATAGGAAGCAAAATTGTCGATCGTGTGTACAACGGACTACCACCTCGCGAACCGATGTAACTCGTTTTCCATCAACACATCTTAAAATTGTATATAATGATGGATTAATTGTATATATATAATATTTATGATATTATTATACTTATTTAATTATAATACTACATATAACTTATTACTTTCCATGCTATTTAAAACACTATAACGTCACTTGAGTGTACGACAGACTACCTCCTCGCGAAGGGATGTGATTCGTTTTTAACTTATGATTTATATGAAAGGTAATAAGGATAAATTTAATGAATATATGTGAAATATATAAAATTATATTTATTCTAAAAAATTAATATACCATCCAATTCCTTACCCTTTCACTTGTTAAAGGAATAATATCATCGCTCGTGCGTACGTATGACCAACCGTCTCCATGGAGCGATGCGATTCATTTTACATGACCAAAATTCACTAATGATTTAAAAAATGAACATAATGAGTAAATATGATATTAATAAAATTATAATAATTTTTGATATGATGTATCTATATCCTATGCACAATGACTGAAACTTTCACAGAAAAACACGTATGATGAAACAAGGCAATTAACACCCGAAACCATGAATATAATGAAATATTATTAATAAACTGGTGATAAAATTTTATAAGATGGTAATTTATGATATTATAAAGTATGCTAAATCATGATTAAAACCATTATAAATTATGCTAAATCATGTTCAACCAAAAGGAAGCAGGAGGTAATGGACTTCATCTCAATTTATCTTTATTAAGACATATTGTAATGTTATGCACCTAATTTATTTTATATGGTGTATATACTGCTACTTTGGAATGTAATATAAAGATTAATTAATAATTCATGATATTTTAAGTTTCAATTTTAATTATTTTAACCAAGGGTATTTGAATTAAATGTTATAAAGTGGTAAATAATTTCATAACTCAATTTCATTTCACTGGATTATATTTCTTATCCATTTTATTTTATATTATAAGATCATGTGTGTAATTAATTTTGACTATAATATGTTTATCTAAAATTGTTTTATGTATATTTAAATTTGATACGCATAATCAATTCATTGTTTAATTCTCACATAAATGTTATGATCTTTGTAAGGGTTGATTTCACAATCTCATTTTAATTGGGATTGTTTATACTTAGATTTACATTGAAGGTAATTATTTGATAATTGGATAATAAACCCATTTAAATTTATAAACCTCCAGTTTTTCATGATTTTTTCAATTAATAGTACCATTTTATACTCTTTTTTACTTAAAATTATTGTGAAATTTTTTTCCAATAAAGAAGAATTTATTTCTCTTTTTGGTCAAAAATATTTTTTATTCCAAAACCATGTTTTCTAAGAATGTTTTCATAAACGTTTTTAAAATTATCCACATGATTTATTAGAGAAATGTTTACCCATGTTTTACTTTTTACATTTTTTTGAAATGAATATTCATGTCTTTTTCCAAAAAATTCCCACTTGTATTTTACTGAAAATGTGAAAGTAATCTTTGTTTTAACATGAACGACATGTAAGGAATTTTCCACCGTCATAACCACTAAATGTTTTAAAGATTACTTTATAAGTTTCAAAGGTTATTTTGAAATAAAATTATTTTCAAAATATTTTGTGAACTTTTATTTTGAAAAGTATTTTCAAATTAAAAAATGATATTCTCCTCAAGAATATTTTTAATGAAATTTGTATTGTTACCATATTATTTATATGGTTGGTTTATGATTAGTTTGACAGAAAAAATTATTAGCATTATCTTTCTTGATTAATTTTTGTAATAATTTAATTTCCCTTGAAATATTCACTTTCTTGCTATCATTGAAAATTACATTTCCCATAAATATCCATATTATTTATCATGGATATACTTATTACTTAAACCGTATAACATTTATACATACAATGTTTTACTTTAAAAGTTATATGATTTACTGGGGAAATTATTTTTAATCCGTATTCTTTATTCAATATGGACATTTGATGATAAGGCATATTATTCATGAATTAAATTGATTATTTGATATATGAGTAATGTTTTAGATATATAGTTATGGGTGGGTCTTGTTTATAGATATATGAAATGCTCGTTGGGCATCATTATTTCCAAATATATGTAACCTATTTTTTTTAAAAAGCTCAAAATATCCTACTCAATTAATTAAAATGTAGTATTGGTAAGTTCGAGGTTGAACCCACAAATATGGTGAACTATCTTGACTAGGTTTTCAAAAGATTCGATTTTATTAAATTGAAGAAAGATGTGAGAAAATATTGTTTTTGATTTATTTTGAAAAATAAAAACAAGAAAGTAATGAATATTTATTTGTTAATATTGGATTTTGAAAGTGTGAATGGGTTTTGTAATTTTAGGGTTTAGGTGAAATTGGATTTTAGAAAATAAGTTGATTAATTTATGATTTGTGTTGGAGTTGAGATGAGGAAGATCCAATGGTCATGGTATCCCCTCCTTGATGTAGCATTCCATTAATTCCCTTGGTCTAGTAATTTAGAGTTTCATTAAATCAAGTTTGTCTCGATATCATATTTAAACCTGATTTCCCCTAAATTTGACAATGGTCATGCCTCCTTTTGGGTAGTCAGTTTAAGAATTTTAAGGTTTCTTTTAGATTTAATTATAAATGGCCTTGATAAAAGTTAAATAAAGGGATTGGAAAGTGATTGAAGAATTGTATCAAACCAAATACATGAATAAAAAAATGAAATTAATCCAATGGACCTTACTCATTCTAATACATAACCCTAACACTAGGAGGGTTTACCCCATAATCATAGTGATGAGAGGATAAGTGGGAAGGAGAAAAGAAAATGAAATCATAATAAAAATGAAGATGAAAATGGGGAGGTCCCTGAACATTAGAGCTCCTTACTCCAAGTTTTAGTCTCTGGGATATCCTCAACAACAGCAGAATATCCCTCAATTTATAGGCTCCATATGGGATTTGGTATTAGTTAAGTTCATTAATAATTGTTAAAAAAGTGATACAAGGTAGATCCCATATCTTAAATCTTTTCAAAAATTAAAGATACACTTAATCTAGATATAAAAATCCCGTCCCGAAAATTTACACATGGTGTAAATTATTACACCCCATGTAATTTTTTCATATTGGTTTTATTCACTTCACAATATGTCTCTCTTTCACAAATTTCACCAGTTCAAGATGTATAATGATTATAGGACCTATAATGTTAGTTTTATACTTAATATTAATTATTTTACCTCATTTCTTTAGTTATGTGCCTTAGAAGTTCTCCATCATCATCCTTAAAAATCCGGCATCACGCTGCTTCACTTCACTCATGGTGAAAAGTGTGTTTTTTCTCAATTTTAAATTATCTATTGTATTATCCCATAAGACACACAATGAGTTAAAATGTTCAATTTTTTTCAATAATAATCATTTAAATACAAAAAATCAATAAATTAAAATACCATAAAATACATGCATGATATACAAATATCAAATTTCCCCCACAATTGAATTCATACTTTCCCGCAAGGATGGAATATAAACATACTACAAAGGATTTTTACATTAACATGCTTCAAATTAAATTTCAATAAAAAAAATTATCAAATGGAAAATAAAATGTTTGAGAATCATTGGTATAATTTTTAATCAATTCCTCATTTTTCAAATAATACCAATCAACCATGTATTTCACATTTCTTCTTTTAAAACAACCAAGCCATTTTGATCATCCATTTTCATTTTTAAATTCATTATTAATATGAATTCCATTTGTAAATTACCTAACATTAATTTTTCCTCTCATCATCAGGGTAAAAATATAAATATAATTCAACACATAAATAAAAAACATGTAACTTACCATAGGATTTAAAGACCTCTAACATATCCACCGTGTAAATATAGAATAAAAAGTAATCATAATTAATTCAATATTTTAGTATCAAACAACTATGAGGCTTAGGGAAGGTAGATAAGTGATGTAAATCAAGTAATTCTCAAAAATGAGGTTTGTATCTAAAGTAATTTTCATGATAATAAAAAATATCTCAATGAAAGTCTCCTCTACCCCCAGTATCTCAGAGAAGGCTCATAAAGAGATAAAATTAAAGAAATGAAACACCCAATTTTATTTTATTTTTATTTTATTTTTTTTAAGTTTGTGATGGGAAAAATTCTCATATCCACCAACCAACCCCTAATGATATCCTTACAAGTTTATTTGTAATAGTTATAACAAGATCACTTCTCAATCAATTGTGATTTCTGTATTTCCCTAGGCACAACCCATTTTTTTATTTCTTTTCATGAGAGTGTGAAATAAATACAAAAAATATGCCTTACCCAAATCTTATAAAATCTCCCACACACATATTCATTACAAAATGTCTATCCCTTCCACCGATTTCCATTCCCCCCACTCTTATGTTTGATAATCATGCAGAATATTTAGAGGAAGGTGGGAAATTATAATTTGGGATTTTAACATGGATCATTTCCTAACAAGGTCGTTCATGGATTATATAGGATTAAAAAATGATAAATGTAAGGTGTTTATTAGGATAAAGAAAAAAATAATTCCTCATTCCTTTTAAATGTGATTTTGTTTATTCATAACTTTAATAAGATAAAAAGCATGTTATAGAAGAAAGAATGCATGATTTTTCAAGAAATATATAAAAAAAGAATGGAAAATATTGGATTAGTGGATATATGAGGAATTATATGAATGGTTGGGAGAACTAATCATGGAAATGAATATGAATAATTTAATTAATTAATGTAAATATACTAAATTCAAAGCATGCTAAATCTTAGAAAAATTTCATTTACAATTATCAAAATGCTCCCATAAATCACGATTTTTCAAATCATAATCCACACTATTATCTCTACTATTTATTTTCCCCATTATTTTCATTCAAATGTATTGAAAAATAAATTTAAACTCGTGGAATGATAATTGTCTCAAAGAGTTTATGTCTTCAATTAACCTAATTAATGAATGAATAAAATGTGGGGCATGCAATTGGTAGTTAAAAACTATAACTAAATGTTGAGAATAAAGTAGATTTTTTTTTGAATTTTAAATTCTTATCCCCCTTTAAATTTTTGATTAAATCATGGATTTTAAGGTTCTTTTTGCTTCAAATTCACGACATGCACTTCTTTAACAACATGTAGTTTTTTTTTCAATCTCTTCTTTGGATTCCTACTACTTGCTGTTGGCTTGGGTCTTCATGGTATTGAAAATTAGAAATAAATAGGTGAAATAATAGGCCATTATCAATGATTTTTGAAATATTTGGAGCAATATCATGTGCCCATTTAAAAATAGAAAATAAATAAAGAAAAACTAAAAAATTAGGTTGTCTCCCAAAAAGAACTTTTGTTTACCATCATTGGATCAACCTTAACCCCTTTATCTTTATCTGACGTGATGGATGATTGAATTGTTTTACCTGGTCGGGATCCATAAATGGCCTCAATTGTGTCTTATTCACATAGGTTAGACCATATCCTTCTTCTATGAATAAATTAATTCTACCCGATGGTAGTAATTACTTAATATCTATTGGATAGATCCACCATTTTTTCCTCAATCCCGATGAAATAAATGGAAGTTCATATAAAATCCATACATGTTGTCCTTCCTCAAATTTAGTGGAGTTAGTCACTCCTATGGTGTCAGTGTCATAGTCTCAAGATTATCTTTCTTCTTCAGTTAAGCATACTTTTACACAACAACATCTAACTCATGTACCTGTTTAATTTCAGTGACATACTAATATTCAGATGTTTTTCTTTGTACAAACTTATTGTCCTCTCTCACATCATAGTTATTCATTAACCGATGGATGTTGAAACTTACTTGATCACCACTAAATCTAATAAAAAGTTATTCACTTTGGACATTGAATATCGCATGCCCAATGGTTAAAAATGGTCTCTCTAGAATGAGTGGATTTTCTCCTCTTCCACATCTAACACTAGGAAGTTGATGAGGAAGTATAAGATTTTGTCTTTGATTAGGATATCCTTGATCACTGCTCTTGGGGATTTTATTGTTGAGTCTACTAATTAAAGAAGTACTCTTGTGGGTTTCAGTTGGTCCAGTCCCAAACTTTTTAAATTCGTGTATGACATGATATTAACACTCACACCTAAGTCACACAAATAATTTCCACATTTGTTATCTCCGATAAAGATGGTAATTAAAATGCTACATGGTTTAATTTGATTCTTAAATAGGTCCTTAGATACCACTATTGAACACTCCTGTGTGAGTGGAATAGTGCCAATATATTCTAGCTTCTTCTTTTTGGTTACCATCTCTTTCATGGATTTCACATATGCTGTCGTGTTCATGAGATCCACTACAAAAGGTATATTAATATGAAATTTTTACCAGGTTCTAAAAACTTAACTTTATGTGCATTATTATTTACTTGTACAATTAATTCTTGAAAATTTAGTCTTGGATTGTACTTAGGTGTTTCTTCTTCTTCTTCTTCAACTACTTGTTCCTTGCCACTTTTGGATTCCTCTTCTCTTACTTCCACTGGCTATTGGCCTAAAAATTCTATACCAGTTCCTTGTATCTTCTTCCCACTTCTAATATGTATAAATTTTAAATATTCACATGGTCATACTTCAAAGAATCTTGGATGTAATCCATTGTATCTCTCTCTAAGATAACCAACAATTTAGCCAAATTTATTCTCCAAATTCCTCAATGTTTCCTTTTGGTTCGATGATTTTTATTTTATTTCCTTGAGTACAACCCTAGAAGTAGTCATGAATGTAGCCAATCTCTCTTCCAATGGTTAGACCTAGCTCATTAGTGTGGGACCTTGGGGGTGATTTTTTTCGGTACCCATATTTTATTTGTTTATATTCCTATCCTTTATAATATTGTGACTTCCATCCCTAAAATTGATTACCATGATTGTAATCAGCATAATTTGTATCTTCTATACACGTACCTTAGTGATTTTTCTACTGGTCCATCATGAAATCCATTTTCTTTTTTAATGAATATAGATGTGCCACCATCTAGTCATTATTGTTGATTTCATGAATGGATTTTCATTGCATCCCTTATCTTTTCAATTGGAAACTATTTCTCACCATCTCATGTAACAAGTTATATCTCTCTTCAGGATACTTCTTCATTAATGATCTTCTAGAATTGATATTAAGAATTGACCTATATCCCTATGAAAAACCTTTATAGAAAGTTTAGATTAGTAGTTATAGCTCTATACCATGATGGGAGAATTTTTGAGTCATATATTTATATCTTTCCCAGATAGAATATAGAGATTCATTATCAAATTGATAGAAGTTTAGAATGTTTACCCGTATGTTCGTTGAATTATAATGTGGACAGAATAGGATGATAAATTTACATTCCATTTCATCCCATGTCATTATGGAATTCACTATAAATATTTAAATCTGATATCGAGCTCACTCACTTAATGAAAATCAGAAAAGGCAGAGTCATACCACGTCACATGAGACATTCTAGAATTAGAATGTGTCATAGAGATCAAGGAAGCTTCCCAAATGTTTGTTCGGATCTTTATGTGGAATTACAGTGGACTGCACAATGTTTTTGATAATTGAAATTATTGTAGTTTGGATCTTTAAGTGGTTCACAACAACAACAGGGGGGATAGGATGCTCAGTTGCAATCATGTTTTCGATGGCCACCTATAACGTGGGATAATCTTCAACCCTGAATCTCTTTGGAGAAAAATATAATGTTTATTTTTATTAGGTCCCACCATGGTTTTATCTTCCTTTATCTTATTTATAATTTTATCCAGTTTGGTATTGAAGTTAAAAACTTATTTTCCTTTTTCTTTTATGTTGTTTTCATTTATTTAAAAACTCAAAATATAAAATACACAACATGAACACACCCAATGTAAATAGAGAAATTTTAATAAACCAATAAAATAAAATTTAAAATTGAAACCATAAACAATAACTTATAACCATCCGTAGAAATGGTTCTAGTTTTGACTTTCCCATGGGACATCATTATTTCCCAATAGATGTAACCAAAATATAATATTTATATAACTCAAACTATCTTACCCAATTAATTAAAATGTAGTATTGGTATGTTCAAATTAAAACCCATAGATATTGTGAATTATTTTTATTATTTTTCAAAAATATTTTGTTTTATTAAATTAAAGAAATAGGTGAGAAAATAATGGTTTGACTGATTTTGATAAAGAAAAATAAGAATGAAAAGCGATGGATTTGTTGAGATCAGATTTTGAAAGCGTGCCTGGTTTTTAAAATTTTAGGGTTTAGGTGAGATTTTATTTTATAAAATAGGTTTATTAATTCATGATTGGTGTTGGAGTCGAGATAAGGAATATCCAATGGTCACAGTATCCCCCCCTTGATACAGAAATCCCCCATTTCCCTTGGTCTGGTAATTTAGGGTTTCACTAAATCAACTTTGTCTTGATACCATATTTAGAACTAATTTCTAATAAATTTGACAATATTGATTCCTCATTTATGGTTTTTAGTGGTGAAATTTTAAGGTTCATTTTATATTCAATTATCAATGATCATGAAAAAAGTAAAAGAAATGGATTGGAAAGTGATTGAAGAATTGAAACAAACCAAATACATGAATAAATAAAATGAAATTAATACAATACACCTTCTCCATTCTATTAAATAACCCCAAAAATTGTGGTTTTACCCCCTAATCCTAGTGATGAGAGTATAATATGTAAATAGAAAATAGAATTAAAGCATAATGAAAGTGGAGATGAAACTGGGGAGGTCTCTGCACAATAAAACTTATTTCTCTAAGATTTGGTCTTCGGGATATCCCCAACATAAGTTGGATATCCCTCAATTTATAGGCTCTAGATGGGATTAATTATTAATTAAGATCGTTAAGTATTAGTACAAAAGTGATCCAGGGTGGGCCCCATATCTTAAATCTTGTAAAAAATTGAAGATAATCTGAATCTGGTTGTAGAAATCATGTTCCGACAATTTACATGTGGTGTAAATTATTACACAATGGTTAGATTTTCATTTTGATTTATTCACTTCACGATGTGTCTATCTTTCATGAATTTCATGGTCTTATGATATGCAATCATTAAATGATGTGTAATGTCCATTTTCTGCTCTAGATGCATTATTTTTCCTTGGTTCTTCAATTATGTCCCTTAGAAGTTCTCCAGGATCATCCTTAAAAATCAAGTGTCATGATGCTTTATTTCGCTCATGGCATGAAGTGTGTTTTTGATCCATTTTTAATTATCTATTATATCCTTCCAAAACACACACAAAAAGTTAAACTACTAACAAATTGAAAATAATAATCATTTAAATATATAAATCAGTAAATTAAAACACTATAAAATACATGTATGATATAAAGATATCATTATCCCCTAGATGCATCAGTAGTATCATGAGCCGAATTAGTTGGATATCCTTATTTAAATTTTTTTTAGTGTATAATTACCCATAGTATAAACTATCTTGTGAAAGGTCTAGATAGAAGAGGAATCATGATGCCTGAGATCCGGACGTCCAATATTAAGCATTTCATTCATTGAAAATTTAGTTATTATTATTATTATTATTATCCATGATCTATTTTCATTGATATTATCTATGGATGCATTTAATTATAATTTTATTGATTAAATGTTATGTTTATTCAGTTATTTTTATTCCCATATTGATCAATCCTTATCTATTCATGATAGTAAAGTTATTTAAATGGAATGTGTGTTCATTTATTTACCTTGGAATTATTTATTCAAGAAAGATTATGATGCACTTAACCCTTAGCAAGCATTTGAGATTACCCTTATTTTGTTTCCTTTCATAGGAATATGTAAAGTATAATAAGAATGATATGTAGGGATTTATAGTGGGAATAATGATATTTTAAAATAAATGTTGCATTTTTTGTTTTCAAATTTAATAAGGGAATCATGTATGGGGCTAGTTTACCTAGAAGACTAAACTATTCAGTCCTTTGGGATGTGATCACTTGTATCTAGTGCCATTGTTACAAAATAACCACTGAATATGGGATTTTGGGGTTGGGGTCTTTACAGAGTTACTCTAAAATATCTCCTTTATGGCATGGAGCATGATCACTATAGAATAATTGGATATAGTAGCGAATAACTATAGGAACTCCCTTCACAATACAACCACTACCACCACCACTAAGGTATAGTCTTTCCTGTTTTGGCTAGATTTCATTATTGTGAAACAAACTTCATGAATTTCAATTATGGCATGCCACATGACATATTCACTTGGCTAATCATAAACTTTTCAACACTTACAAAAATATTGATGTCAACATTATACCGTGGCCATAATCTTTGATATTAAACAATACCCCAAGGAAAACTTCAACACTTTGGTCATATTTAACAAGCATTGTCAATAATGCTATTTTTAATATATCTAAATTGCTTTATTGAGATAGAAACATGCATATTGGTCATCAAACTTAAAAATTCTCATTGTAAACAACCTTAACCAACCTTATTATTAAAAAAATCCAATTTCAATCCTTTGGTATTGATAATAATATATTTCCCCATTGTGGTTCCTATTTTTTAGAGACATCCAGCACTGGCTGAGACATGTATGGTTGGTCTTAGGTGTCTCTATGGAACCCAATGAGTGATGAAGTCTGTTTAATTATTTATTTTTATATCAAATGTACTTAGATATAATTACAACTTTATCATGAACATAATTATACTATTTATATTTATAAAAATCATTGGTGGTGGCCTACTGAGGTGTACACGCACCCTACTCGGGCTACAAGTTAGTACATGAGAAAATTTTATGGCTAAAAGATTGGATTAGATCAGGCTCCCTATGGCCGATGTATAGAGACCCAAAGCTTGACGTACATAGACATTACATTAATTTTTTGTAATACTTAATACATAACAAAAACAGACACACAAGGACCATAATAGTTCAGTGTCTTTGGAAACTTGGAACATAATCTTCTAATCTTGGTGAAAGATCTTCAAAATCTCCAATAAAGATCTTCTTTTTTTTTCTTAACTAAAACCATTATTTATATCCTGGGAAAAATAAAACATATAAAGGGTGATCTCAAATGCTCAGTAAGGGTACTCATGGAGAGAATAAAATAAAACATATATATTTGAACTTAAAAAATGAACATAATGTTTAAACATCAAAAGCTTGAGCAATGACATAAAACATGGCAGTACAAAAGGCATAGATCATAATGGAACATTAGTCATGATGAAATAGCATGGGAATAAAACATGTAATTGTGGAAACCATTAAGCACTGTTATGATTTCTATAGTAGCCAAGGCATTGCTGCCAAGACCATCTTAGTGGACAAAGTCCCTTACTGAACCAGGTTTACTTGTCGTTCCAGCCCTGTATTACTGAACCAGATTTACTTGTCGTTCTAGCCATGTCTATCTCATGAGATATAAATATTTACCCAATTAATTGGAGGGAAATATAGGTCCCACCCATCTCATAATGAAATCATTCTTACTTGTGCCACAACATAAACATAAACCATTCATCATAACCCGAAGAATAAAAATGGGTTTCATAAACATCATCCCATCATAACATAATCCATACAAAAAAATGGATATCATTTCATCACAAGAAAAGTGAAATAATGTAAATCATAGATACATTATAATTGAAACATACACATATGACATAATGTCATCTTAGATGGAAAATAGTTTTGATAAAACACTTGAAATGAATTCTTGAGCAAAATATCCTTTATTATTCAAAATCATTTTCTTTTCACAAAATTCCATGAAAAGAAAAGGATTTATTGAAAATAGTCATGAAATATTGTAGATTAATCTTTATGAAAATAAGGAATTATAAAACTGTAAAAATCCATTCATGCCGTATAAGTTAAAAAAAAAATTCTCCTCGTACTTTTTTCAAAAAAGTCAAAAAGTACCTCGTATGGTAAACAAAAGAAGGATTCCTTCCAAACCTTGTGGTAAAAGTCATAAAAGGGTAAAAATGATTTTAAACATACATGGAATAATACTAAACATTTTATGAAAACATTTTTGTAAAACATGGACATGGATGATAAACATAACCCCAGTAAATACTTACGAATAAACAATCTCGGATAAGAATGAGATTGGAATAATTATCCCTTACCTTAGGTCCGATATGCTTCGTAAGTATCCGAACCTCATGTATAATGATATAATGTAATTTAATTATTACAGAATCATATTCATTGTTATTATATCATATATGGTTCACTTATGACTTTATATTACCCGTTCTTTGGTAAATCCATGTTAAAGCAGTGTTTTGGGTAAAATCGTTTCATTTATCGTACATGTTTGGACTTGTTGTTATTGATACTGTTATTAATTATATCATGATTTACTTACTTCCAGAATTTAAATCATGATTTTTATATCATATATATTCAGTATATATATATAATAGATAGATAAATTAAATTAAACACACCGTTCATGGAGACGGTAGGCCGTACGTACGCATGGACACTGTTTTCCTTTCCTTATTGACTTGAATGAAAGTAAGTAGATGACACACACACATATATATATATACATAAATTAAGTAGAATTATCATGTCATATATTTCTTTATTATTAATTATATATACTTAATAATCATTCTTGAGTGGTTAACATGGAGAATGAATCTCATCGCGTCGTGGAGACGGTAATCCGTACGTATGCACGAGCGATGATATTGTTCCCATATTTATTGAATGGAATTGGAGTGAATGATATAATATCTTAGAGTCAGTATGATGTTATAATAATCATATGTAGTCATTCTTTAAACCATTATACCCATCCAAGTAAGGTGGTGGTGGAAAAAAAGATTACACCACTGTGTGGAGATGGTATTCCGTACGTACGCACGCGTGGTGATTTCATTTTCCGTAGGATGGATAGAAGGTGAAATGAGGTTATTTAATATTTATAATAACATATCAGTATATGAGGGATACTTATGTTATTACATCATAATGAAACCACTAAATAAGAGGAAGTATAAGAAGAAAGAAACTTTAATGAATCGGTAGAAGGTATTACCTCTTTCTCGAAGTGTCTCCTTTGAACTTCCTCTTAGGGCACTAGAGTTGGTCTTTTGAGAAGACCAGTACCTCTATAAGGTTTCTAGGGAAGTGGGGAAGTCGAATGGGCAGAGTTTGGCCGAGATTAAAGGCTCAAAATGGTGTGAGGAGGAGAGGGAGGAGGTTCCCTTTTATAAGGTAGGAGAGGGGCACCTTTGGAATTATAAGAAATATTAATTTATTAAAAATTCCAACCCCACTTAAAAACCAAAAAAATGACTCAAATCCGAATATTAGATGAGATAGGGTTCTAGTCTCATCAAACAATAAAATTTAGACACTTTGGGAAATTATTTTAAACATTATCAACTTGATTTATCTATTTAATTTTATTTGTGGTAATAATATTATTAATTTTAAATCATTATAAATAATTACTTATATGTTGTGAATTTTCCATAATTGTATGATTTATTACATTTTAGACTATATAAATTTTAATTTATAATTTTTAAATATTTTTTTGATTTTTAAACAATTTTATAATATGTAATTTTTATAAAACAACAATAGTGTCAATTTTGACACTATTCATTTATTTGAATTTAAATAAAATCCCCACAGAAGATATGTTATAAATAAAATCTTTAATAGATTAATAATATGTCATATGTAACAATAAAATTAGTGGATCACATTAAATAGTTCATATAATATTTATTTTAATACTTTTTAAAATCATTTATTTGATATTTCTCTTAATAAAACAATTACTACATCATTTTTGTATAATAATTTAATATAATTATTAGTTATATAAAAATTAAAAATAAAATTATACGAGTAAGATAAATATAATATTTTTACTCGAATTTATAATCTTAAAATCACGACATTTAAATTTTTATATTTATTAAATTATGAAGGTGACATCTTTGACATCATTTAAAATAAAATAATATAAATGTCATAATCGGTTTTATAAGGCTCCAAATGGTCCACAAATATACCCTTGTATTCTTAGGGTATAGATATACTCGACAAATAACGTTTGGTCAAGTTTTTGGTCCTTTTTGATAGGTATTGTTATTTTAATAAAAACTATATTATTGATTTTTCACTAAATAAACAATTTCTGCATCACTATTGTGTCACCATTAATGACAATTATTTAATCCCTAAAAATTATAAATAAATTCTAATGATGTATATAATTTTGTTAGATTTCTTAATACTATTAATGTTTAATGTTTCATGAAGTTTATCATAAAATTAAAATTATTATACTTATAAGATTTAAGAGAGTGACATGTTGTCACTTTCTTTGGTTTTAATAATAATTAAATTATTTTCATGGTCAAAAGTCCATAAAATGAATATAATCCAACCCTTAGGTGATATGGGTCTACTTTTAGTCATCCAATATAATTTTGGCATGTGTTAGGGTAATTTTATAATCTTTGGTTTACCCTTAATTACCAGATTTATCTTTAGCTAAAGTAAATAAAAATTACCGTAGTTACTATTCATAGTGCCCAAAAATAAAAAGTAGCCTATTAACATAATTTGGACCTACTGATTCCAAATATAGAATCCATTTTCAAAATTTAAAACACAGAAGTTTCAGTAATTAATTTAAAATTAATCCTGCTATTAAGAAAACAAGTTTTAAAAGTTAAAACATTGCAAAAGATTGAAATGATTTTACCTATGAATTCAATGTAAAATAAATGCTAATGACATAAATTATATTAAATGGTAAAAATATATTCTATTTATACTTTAAAACCATTCAATATTATAATTTAACCATATAAATTGTTACGATGAAAAAAGTTATTTTTAATTAAAATATAGCGTGTTTTTACTATTCATTAAAATATGAAAGTTATCAGAATAATATGAAAAATTTATCCAAAGTAAATTTCAATATCCTGATTCCAAATAAGAATTTTATTTTGTCAAATTGAACTTATAAACATGTCAAAAACTACATTTTAAAGTGGGTGCGCCATCAAAAGGCGGCAAAACTACATTTTTTGAAAAATACTTATTTTACCCGAAAAATTTATTTTGTTCTTATACCATGTTCTAGAAAATGTGTAAGATGAAAAATAATGTTATAAAATTCAAAATTTAGTTAATAATATTCATAATGGCTAGTTCATAATAATATTATAATAATATATCATTGTTTAGTGAAACCCGGTATTGCGTACAACACACGCTATCGAGGAAGGTCGCAATTGCGTGTAATGCAAGCCAAGTCTGGGTTGCGTGTAGTGAAATACTCTTTTTTTGTTGCATATAACAGAATCCAACCATATTTCATTTATACATTGAATATATATATATATATACACTCAATGTTGCGTAGAATAACTACTATCAAACAAACTTGAAACTGTGTGTAACACAATCCAAGAATAGTGTTGCGTATACTGAAAGCTAATATGGTGTTGCGTATAACACAAGATAATCTTGGTGTAGCTTACCAAAAAAGATATGAAAGAAATTAAAAATAATATAGATCATAAAATCTCAGGGTGTTACATTCTACCCCCTTTAAAATGAATTTTCCCTCGAAATTTGTCGGGGTTATAAATGGTTTATTACATGAGAGTTTCTTTCATAGAAACCCACATCGTAAAAAGGAATACCGAAACTTTTCTTTAAAAAATAAAGTGTGAAACGTAACGGTTACCGAAATTAACTAATCACTGGGTTTCCACCTTGGATAACATAGGTGAAAATATGGATATAGAAGAGAAATCTAACCATCATGTTCTGATGGAGAGTGGTAGAGGACATGGCTATGATAAAGCCAATAGTCAAAAAGACACAAATTTGTGATGATCTAAGGGACCATCTGATTCATCAGATATGATGGTGCTAGGAAAACGTTTTTGGTTTTCAAGATCATTTCCCTAATGTTGAAGAATTTTCAAATCAAAAGAAATACTTACTTGATTTTGGTACAATCTCACCGTTGTTCGTGCCTTGAATAATTTCCACTTCATATCTTAAAGAAATGAAATTGAATTTGTCATTTGTGAAGTGTTAGTAGATCATGTGATAGAATGATGAGTCATTCCATCTGTTTCAAACAAAATGTTAGAAAAAGTTATCAAATATACATAAGTCCATCTATGTTGTGGTTAATCGTATATGATTCCAAAAATGGACTTATACTTCATCTATCATACCACTTAATAAAAAAAACTTGTTTCTACTAACTAGGGACTTCCTCTAGGCCAGTGGTATGCGATAAAGGCCTTTCTTACTTCGATTGTGGGTTCGATTCCTGCAACCTTGTCCGATACGCCGGGTTGTAGCCCATCCCACAGGTTGTCCTTTTTCTAAAACTACATTATTATAACATCCCATCAATAATATTGAAAAAAAGTTCTAGCCTTAGACAATACTAATTTATGTCCAACACAATCCATTCCAATCTTTAGGCTTATCCAAAATACTTATTTCCAGGCTCATAGTATAAAGAAAACAATTACTAGAAATTTCATCTACCGAGCATGTGAATACCATCATTTATCCCCCATATATCATATGATATATCTTGTTGGTCACATTCCAAACATTTGAATACCTTAATAATGTATTCTATTGAAAAATTAATACCCATTGAACCTTAGTGAAAACATGAATTCTGTCAAAAGTTAACTCTCTCCACATACCAAAAATCCCAAAAATTCTATATACTCAAACCATGATATCACTTTGTCCTTATATCAATCATGAGCTCGTGAATACTACCAAACATATTATTTTCTCCTTATCCCTTCATTATGCGCAAATCATATACTTTACAAAAATATTTCAAACACTTTTCATGGTTCCCTGTACGATATAATTATTGAAAACCAGAATTAACCAATACATAGATATTCCAATATTTCATGAAAGTACCTCAACAACATTATTCTTGAATTCCAATACATGAACACTTCAATCCATCCTCTTCAATGATTATCATGGAATACATAATTGCTTGATTTAGAAGTAACCTCTTAGGTTCGGGCATTGAGTTGGGTAATGACCGTGTTCTCCACAAATAAGACATTGAACTCTATGACAGTCTATCACTCTGTGACCCTTTTCCCCACACAGATAACATCTTCCCCTCCATTTGAGGTATTCCTCAACGTTCTTCTTCCCTTCTTTAGAAATCTCGATCTTCCTTTCTCTATGGTCCTCACCATGAGATCATGCATAAAATTACATCTTCCTCTTATTTGATGACTTAGGAATACAACTAAAGTTCAACTTGTTAATCATATATCGAGATGACTGATTCGACATAATCCCAATATCTTTCTCTCTAGGCATTATAAAATTTCGTTGCTCATGGTCACCAATTTTTCCATCAGATTAAATGTTAACACAATTCCTTTTGGGTCCCTCCATTGACTAAAACCAGAAACCAATGTGTAAGAAACAATTAAAATAATGAGGAACCACATAATCATAAAAAGTCACTTATGGGATGTCTACCTTATCACACATTCTTTAATCCATGACACCTTATTTTCACCCCAGGTTATTCATGATCTTCAACATAATTCTAGTACTATAACCTATAGTTATACTAAACCTTAGGGACATCCCTAGACACACCTTAAAAATATCTATAGGAATATCACTAAATTTTTCGCATCCTAGTTTCCAAAGTTTAACTAAACCTTTCCTCTGATACCAACTATAGAGACCCAAAGTTTGACGTACATGGACATTACATTACTTTTGTTGAATACTTAATTCATAACAAAAACAGACACACAAGGACCATAATAGTTCAATGTCTTTGGAAACTTGGAACATAATCTTCTAATTTTGGTGAAATATCTTCAACATCTCCTATAAAGATCTTCTTTTTTTTTCTTACCTAAAACCATTCTTTATATCCCGGGGAAAATAAAACATATAAAGGCTGAGCTCAAATTCTTAGTAAGGGAAAACATGTAGAGAATAAAACAAAACATATAGATTTGAACTTAAAAACATGAACATAATGTTTAAACATCAAAAGCTTGAGCAATGACATAAAACATGGCAGTACATAAGGAATAGATCATAATGGAACATCAGTCATGATAAAATAACATGGGAATAAAAAATGTAATTGTGGAAACCATTAATCACATGTTATGATTTCCATAGTAGCCAAGGCATTGCTGCCAAGACCATCTTAGTGGACAAAGTCCCTTACTGAACCAGGTTTACTTGCCATTCCAGCCCTGTATTACTGAACTGGATTTACTTGTCATTCCATCCATGTCTATCTCATGAGATATAAATCATTACCCAATGCATTGGAGAGAGATATAGGTCCCACCCATCTCATAATTAAATCATTCTTACTTGTGCCACACTATAAACATAAACCATTCATCATAACCCAAAGAATAAAAATGAGTTTCATAAACATCATCCCATCATAACATAATGCATACAAAAAATGGATATCATTTCATCACAAGAAAAGTGAAACAATGTAAATCATAGAGACATTATACTTGAAACATACACATATGAAATAATGTCATCTTATATGGAAAAATAGTTTTGATAAAACACTTGAAATGAATTCTTGAGTAAAATATCCTTTATTATTCAAAATCATTTTCTTTTCAAAAAAATGCCATGAAAAGAAAAGGATTTGTTGAAAATAGTCATAAAATCTTGTAGATTAAGATTTATGGAAATAAGGCATTATAAAACAATAAAAATCCATTCATGCCGTATAAGTTAAAAAAAACATTCTCCTCATACTTTTTTCAGAAAAGTCAAAAAGTACCTCGTATGGTAAACAAAAGAAAGATTCCTTCCAAACCTTGTGGTAAAAGTCATAAAAGGGTAAAAATGATTTTAAAAATACATGGAAGAATACTAAACATTTTATGAAAACATTTTTATAAAACATGGACATGGATGATAAACATAACCCCAATAAATCCTTACGAATAAACAATCTCGGATAAGAATGAGATTGGAATAATTATCCCTTACCTTAGGTCTGATATGCTTCGTACGTATCTGAACCTCCTGTATAATGATATAATGTCATTGACTTATTAAAGAATCATATTCATTGTTATGATATTATATATTTTTCACTTATGACTTTATATTACCCGTTCTTTTGTAAATCCATGTTAAAGTAGTGTTTTGGGTAAAATCGTTTCATTTATCGTACATGTTTGGACTTGTTGTTCTTGATACTATTATTACTTATATAATTATTTAATTACTTCAATAATGTGAATCATAATTTATATATCATATATATTCAGTATATATATATATATAATAGATAGATAAATGAAATGAAACACAACGTTCATGGAGACGGTAGGTCGTACGTACGCATGAACGTTGTTTTCCTTTCATTATTGACTTGAATGGAAGTATGTAGATGACACATATATATATATATAAATTAAGTAGAATTATCGTGTCATATATTTCATTATTATTCATTATATATACTTAATAATCATTCTTGGGTGGTTAACATGGAGAATGAATCTCATCACGTCGTGGAGACGGTAATCCGTACGTACGCACGAGCGATGATATTGTTCCCATATTTATAGAATGGAATTGGAGTGAATGATATAATATCTTAGAATCAGTATGATGTTATAATAATCATATTTATTTATTATTTAAACCATTATACTCATCCAAGTAAGGTGGTTGTGGAAAAACAGATTACACCACGACGTGGAGACGGTATTCCTTATGTACGCATGCGTGGTGATTTCATTTTCCGTAGGATGGATAGAAGGTGAAATGAGGATGTTTCATATTTATAATAACATATAAATATATGAGGGATACTGATGTTATTACATCATAATGAAACCACTAAAGAATAGGAAGTATAAGAAGAAAGAAACTTGAATGAATCGGTAGAAGGTATTACCTCTTTCTCGAAGTGCCTCCTTTGAACTTCCTCTTAGGGCACTAGAGTTGGTTTTTTGAGAAGAACAGTACCTCTATAAGGTTTCTAGGAAAGTGGGTAAGTGAAATGGGCAGATTTTGGTCGATCTTCAAGGCTCAAAATAGTGTGAGGAGGAGAGGGATGAGGTTCCCTTTTATAAGGGAGGAGAGGGGCACCTTTGGAATTATAAGAAATATTAATTTATAATAAATTCCAACCCCACTTACAAACCTCCAAAATGACTCAAATAATAATATTAGATGATATATGGTTGTAATATCATCAACAAATAAAATTTAGACAAGTTGGGAATTTATTTTAAACATTATCAACTTGATTTATCTATTTAATTTTATTTGTGGTAATACTATTCCAAATTTTAAATCATTATAAATAATTACTTATATGTTGTTAATTTTCCATAATGTTATTATTTATTACATTTTAGACCATATAAATTTTAATTTATAATTTTTAAATATTTTTTTTGAGTTTTAAACAATTTTATAATATGTAATTTTTATAAAATAACAATAGTGTCAATTTTGACACTATTCATTTATTTGAATTTAAATAAAATCCCCACAGAAGATATGTTATAAATAAAAGCTTTAATAGATTCATAATATGTCATATGTAACTATAAAATTAGTGGAGAAAATTAAATAGTTCATATAATATTTATTTTAATACTTTTAAAATCATTTATTTGATATTTCTCTTAATAAAACAATTACTACATCATTTTTGTATAATAATTTAATATACTTATTAGTTGTATAAAAATAAAAAATAAACTCCTACAAGGTAGATAAATATAATATTTTTACTCGAATTTATAATCTTAAAATCACAACATTTAAATTGTTATATTTATTAAATTATGAAGGTGACATCTTTGACATCATTTAAAATAAAATAATATAAATGTCATAATCGGTTTTATAAGGCTCCAAATGGTCCAAAAATCGACCCTTGGATTCTTAGGGTATATATATACTCGAAAAATAATTTTTGTTCATGTTTTTGGTCCTTTTGAAATGTATTGTTATTTAAATAAAAACTATATTATTGTTTTTTCACTAAATAAACAATTTCTACATCACTATTGTGTCACCATTAATGAAAATTATTTAATCCCTAAAAATTATAAATAAATTATAGCGATGTATATAATTTTTTTAGATTTCTGTAGACTATTCATGTTTGAAGTTTCATGAAGTTTATCACTAAATTAAAATTATTATACTTATAAGATTTAAGAGAGTGACATGTTGTCACTTTCTTTGGTTTTAATAATAATTAAATTATTTTCATGGTCAAAAGTCCATAAAATGAATCTAATCAGACCCTTAGGTGATATGGGTTGACTTTTAGTCATCCAATATAATTTTGGCATGTGTTAGGGTAATTTTATAATTTTAGGTTTACCCTTAATTACCCGATTTATCTTTAACTGAAGTAAATAAAAATTACCGTAGTTACTATTCATAGTGCCCAAAAATAAAAAGTAGCCTATTAAAATAATTTGGACCTACTGATTCCAAATATGGAATCCATTTTTCAAAATTCAAAACACAAAATTTTTAGTAATTAATTTAAAATTAGTCCTGCTATTAAGAAAACCAGTTTTAAAAGTTAAAACATTGCAAAAGATTGAAATGATTTTACCTATGAATTCAATGTAAAATAAATCCTAATGACATAAATTATATTAAATGGTAAAAATATATTCTATTTATACTTTTAAACTATTAAATATTATAATTTAACCATATAAATTATTACGATGAAAAAAGTTATTTTTAATTAAAATATCGCGTGTTTTTACTATTCATTAAAATATGAAAGTTATCAGAATAATATAAAAAATTTATCCAAAGTAAATTTGAATATCCTGATTCCAAATAAGAATTTTATTTTGTAAAATTTAACTTATAAACATGTCAAAAACTATATTTTAAAGTGGGTCCACCATCAAAAGGCGGCAAAACTGCATTTTTTAAAAAATACTTATTTTACCCGAAAAATTTATTTTGTTCTTATACCATGTTCTAGAAAATGTTTAAGATGAATAATAATGTTATAAAATTAAAAATTTAGTTAATATTATTCATAACGGCTAGTTCATAATAATATTATAATAATATATCGTTGTTTAGTGAAACCCGGTATTGCGTACAACACACGCTATCGAGGAAGGCCGCGATTGTGTGTAATGCAAGCCAAGTCGGGGTTTCATGTAGTAAAAGACTCTTTTGTTGTTGCATATAACAGAATCAAACCATATTTCATTTATACATTGAATATATATATATATATATATATATATACACTCAATGTTGCGTAGAATAACTACTATCAAACGAACTTGAAACTGTGTGTAACACAATCCAAGAATAGTGTTGTGTATACTAAAAGCTAATATGGTATTGCCTATAGCACAAGATAATATTAGTGTAGTGTAAAACAAAAGATATGAAATAAATTAAAAGAAATATAACTCACAAAATCTCAGGGTGTTACACGATGTGTGATTGAATATTTCTAGAATGGGGCATGTGAGTTATGAATCATGCTAGGACTGAAATTTTTTATCAATGAGTATTTCCATTTTGTTCTTTTGGTATATTTTTTTGATATCATATACTATTATTGTTTGATTGATATATATAGTTTATATTGGTATTTCATGAGATGTGACTTTTATTTTCACTAACCTATACATATGTTTATATAGTTTTACAGATTATTATATGACTGATCTTATTTTCTTTGTTATTTTACTATTATATGGGAGTATAGTATCCCCAATGTACCACCTTAGACACACACTTTTAGTTGAAAACATATATCATATGAGGAGGCATTCTTGATTTCAGATTGTGATCTCTAGTCTAACATTGAATAATGGCCACAGACCAAGGGACATTACAACTTACGTCCATCAGATCCATTTCCTTTTAAGAAAAACCTATCCATTTACTAAGACAATATAAGCCAAATCTATGATCATACCATCTCCTAAGAACTTATATATAACCATAATACTAAATTTATTTAATTTAAAAAACTTACAATCAATTATAAAATTTAATTTAAATAGGCACAATTGCCTAAAATCTCATTGAGAGACATCCGCTCATTGAAACATCAAGAAATAGGGTATGGTCGATTCCTGACATTCACCCAGACCTAATACAAACAAAATACACAACACCCATCATTAATTCAATATAAAATTCAATCAAATTAAATAAAAAAACATAGGAAATTCATTATTCAACATACCTTTTTTGAAATGGCATCAACGATATGCGTTTATCATCTCACAACATCCTCTTACTACAGTGGGTAAAATCCCCATCATATTAGGATGATTCCAACATGGTTTGACGAGATAATCAATTATAACCTAAAATGAAACAATGAAATTATAATGAGATATGTGAAAACTAGATTTAAAGAAATATATGGAAGGATATCACCACAAATCACAATGGATTCACCCAATAAATCACACCAAATTGAGGGGGGTTAAAAGAGAAGGAGGTGAGTGGGCCTCCCTAGTCTAGTGCATGTGATAGTGGAAAAGGAGCTGGGTGGGGGGGGGGGGGTAAGTATTTAAGTCCTTAGGGAAAAAAATATTTAAATCCTAATTTTTAAGAAATATAGGTAGTTACATTTTTACAACATAGTTTTCCAAAGTGTGTTCTAACTGTGTGGTTGAAACTATCTTGAGGCACACACCTCACATAGTTTTTCTACATGATTCATTAAACCTTAATAAAATCACTAAAATATATTTAAAACTTTAATTATAGGGTTTTGATGATTTTTTTTAAACTATACACAAACCGTGTGCCAATTCTTCATGAAAAAAACAACGGATACCTTGCATGGTTTCCCATAACCATGAACCAAATGTATGATAGGGTAAAACCATTTTTAAAATTAATAAATTTAACCCAAAGATATTTTTATTTTCTTAATCACCCAAAACACCTCCCAATCCTCAATCCATATCTATAAAAATATCCTTAAGATTCCCTAACTCTCAGAATTACAATATGAATCCCACTTCTAAAAAATCGCTCCTTAGAAGCCAAAATTTAAATTTATCTATAATTTAATAACCTATAATTATGTAATTCATTAAAATCCCCTACCATAACACTTCTATTCATTGATAATACTTATAAACCACACATCCCAACCTATATCACTCATCAATTCACAATAAACTCACCACATAATATCCCAAAACATTGAGTGAGCTTTCACCGTGAAACTCTAAACATGAGGCACACTACACATAAAAAACTCGAGAAACCCATTCATAACCATCACTAATATAAAGATATATATTACCCATGATTTTCGACACCAAGACACAATTGTATCATCAATCATCCCATCTCTAGGATTATAGTGATCCCCACCATAAGACTTAGCTCATAAGTCCGAATATGAGCCATGGTTCTCCCCACAATTAGAATCACGTGCTAAAAATGAGTTATCAGTAGTAAAATGATATTATTGATTATGTTTTTATTTCATGACATGAAATTATATATAAAAACACCTATCATACCCCCTCAGCCAAAATTTTACAAAAACACTCAATTGCACCCACCAACACACTACCTCATTACTCGATCATGATGTCTAAATATCTGAAGGCATTTGAAGATCATCTAAATACCCACATAAAATTTTAAACCTAACTCTCATTGTGATTCCATGGTTGGATCTCCAACCCATCCTACTATCCATCATGCTCTCAGCACGAACATAAATGCACCTCTAATCTCACTCACCCTCAGATTACACCAAAACTGTCCCAAGCCTAGTGCCAATGCACATAATCCATCTAATAACACACTCAAATAAAAAATATGGTATTCATAAAGGAACTATAAATAATCATATTTACCTATGCACTATAATCTCAATGTTATCTTGATCATCCAATGACCAGTCACATCACACCCATGAACCTACCCACACAAGGGTCATACATTTTCAACTGATAAGATTTTCCCTACCACATGAGTGTTCTCATCATCACTCCACTAAAATAAAATACCAATATTCATGGAACATTCTCTGTATATTAATTCACATAATGATTAGACATTTAAAACTCACTCATACTTGAGTGTCAATGTGGAACATCAATCACTACTCATTTCTGGATAACCATGAATTTCATCTTTGACATTCATTGAGTTTATACCTGTAACAAGGGTCACACACTCAACAACCAATGGTTTACTTTACACCATATGAATTTCATTATACTTCTCCTTGAGAAAAAATTCAATAGGTTCCATCATCTCACTTGTGTCGCTCCTCTTGAGCCATACTCATGCTATCCTAACTACCCATGTTAAGGAACAAACTTGGAATAACTTTTCAACCACACCTAGGTCCATACCAATTTCATCCCTCGCCATAGAGGGATCTCTCTAATTATTTTCAAAACCTTGAGCTACCATGATTGCAATCACTTCATCAAAATAATCATTCCTCAACCCCCACATGTCCACTAATTGACCCATAACTCAATAATAACTGTGAATAACTGGTGTATACTACCTAAATCTCATCTGAATCCATCATGAATAAAATAATATTCAAATCAATAATAAAACCAAAATTATGATCCCATGAATCACACATCATCAGACCTAGTATCACAAACCTAAACAATTGACCATGATCCTCTCACATGTCAATTTCATCTATCCTGAAGCACCTTAGTTCTTACTTCCTAACAATCCTGACATCTTACTCATTCCAAGACCAATCAAATGATCACCTTCTAATCAGAAATCATTATAATTTCAATATATTTAACCCAATCTATGACCACACCACCGAAAATACGTCCAAAATTAATAGGGTTAAGCATCATACCAATCCCAACATCAACAATACATCCTTGATACCCAATCACTCTAAGTGCTCTATATATCAAAGTATTAAGGAATATCCATGCCTATATCACATAATGGGTATCACATCCCATGAATAAATATTGATTCAAAAAATATACCCATGCTGGGAACTCATAAGTACAGGATAACCCTACTCTCGAGTTACCCTCATATATCACATATTATCTCAACCAGAGTACCTAGCTCACCAATACCCTGATCCACATATCAAAGGCATCGAAATATTTTACCTAGCCCATAAATCAATTATAATATAGAACATAACTCATGGGAAAACCTCTTTAATACAAAATAAAACATCACATGGCAACTCATGTTCCAACACACCCATTCAGGTTCTGACATATACATTAGGCATCAAATGTCAAGTCTACTACCCACTCCAGTTCACTAGTCCTTACCGGGAATCCAAATATAAGAGTACCCCATTGAGGACTAAGATCTCATTCATCATCACATAAAAAAATTTCCCATTAGTGATTCATGTTGAGTATACCATAATCACATAGTATATTTAAGTATAATGACTCTAAACATTTATACACGAAATCATTATATTGGTTTTTTTACACTTTAAGTATCCAAACCCAATTTTTTCAAAACTAGTATCATAATCACCTAAAAGGGGTTGATCATAAAGGAATATAATGACTTTACCAACCCAATAGGGGTTACTATACATCCTTTACATAGAGTGACTAAATATCCATCATCAAGGAGCATCCCTATATAAAATCCCAAAGAATCATCACAAAGGAAAATATATCATGGTTCAACTGAGTATAATGACACCAATAATTTATATAGGAAAAACCATATAAGTTGTTGTTGAAAATTTAAACAACTGAACCCTCATCATCCATGATATCAATCACACACAAGAATATGAATTTCATGTGAATCCTACTTTCCAAAAAATGATGCATGTATATAAGCATCTTGAAAATGGTCCAAGATAAAAAATAAAAATAAAAATATCAAATGAAACCATAAAATTGAATAAATATATCAAATGTAACATCAAAAACCTAGAATAAAAATTCTATATACCTTGAAACATGGACTTCCAATCAAAAAAGGTGTTCGAGACACACCAATTCATGGTCCATCATAGGCTTTGAAATATTCCTATATCACATGTATGCCATATCTTCCTATAGTAAGAACAAAAATATAAATATACTCTCATACCACTTTGTAATGCCCCATTTCCCTGGAACATGCATTAGTGTCTGAACTAAGGATGTTATGTGATATCAGGAATGCCTCCCCATGAAAAAATAGTTATCGACCAACAAAAGTGTCTAAGGTGTCACCATAGGGAGACTATACCCACATATCAGAGTAACCATAATGTAAAATAACGAAAAAATATTCATATCCATAATTAATCATAGTGAGTATAATAAATAATATCGAATAATACTATAACCAATGAAATATAGAAGTGTACAGTCACACAACTAAATTGATCAGCCATTGGGTTGATAAAATATACAAAATAAAAATAAAAACACATAGAGGATCTATAATGATCCCTGATCCACATCTCATCCAAATATTTGTCCTAGATATCCACCTTGATCATTCCATATTAGGCCTCTACTCTACCATAACCTATGAATAGTGAAGTCTTCTTGGGTTCCAAATTTCCATGGTTTCCTAATAAGGGTGTGAGTACAAAAAAATTGGGTAACACCAACAAGGTCCCTAATATATTCATTAAATATAGTGTATGAACATTTGATATGATCAGTAGATAAAACATACAGTGTTGAAGGATAATAAAAACCCATTATCAATCCTTAAATTCTAAGGTGAGACTCAATATCAACAATACCTGCTTCAGTTGATTCTAGATGTCTTTGAGAATGTGTAATACCATGATAAGGGTTGGGTAAATACCCACCCATAATATCACCATAAGTATATAGAATCACATGGAAGGTAGAGAATCCCATATGGATCATTTCCTATATACATCTCATTGGGGGTAAGTTCATCCTACTAAACCATCACATTAATTAATTTTACTTATTAAGAGGTTTAAACACAAGATAATAGGAGAAATATTAGGAATCTAATAAAATATTAGGTTTAATAACTAGATCCTAGGAATCCTCTACATCTCATAAATCATTAGGATCAATGGACATATTGTAGGCATCTTTGGAATCTCATATATCATCAGGTACATTGAATAGATCCTAGGAAAATCCTAGGCATATCATAAATATTTAGGTATAATGACCAAATCCTTGAAATTATAGGCATCTTATATATCATCAGACATAAGGAATATATCCTTTACATATCCTTGGAATCTCGTATACTATTAGGTTGAATGATTAGATCCTATACATCCTAGGTATCTTATTAAAATAAAGTGTAATCATAAGATCCTAGGAAACCTAGGTACTCATAAGTCATCAAGTATAACTACTCGATTATAGTCATCTTAGGAATCGCATAAAATATTATGTGTAATCACTAGATCCTAGTAAGCCTAGACATCTCATATGATATAATCATACATAACATGATATCATTGGAATCTTATAAAATATCAGGCATAAATACTAGATCCTAGGTCTTCTATGAATCTCATATATCATCAAGTTTCATCACTAGACCCTAGGAATCCAAGTCATCTCACATAATATAATTAGACATAACAAAAAATCTTAATCATATCATATCATAACAGGCTCAATATTTGGATCCTAGGAACATATAGGGTATCACAAATATCGTTAAGTGCAATCAACATATCCTAATATACACCCTAGGAATATTATATAATATTAGGTATGACTTTTAGAGCCAAAGAACTAGACCAGGAATCTCATATGATATAATAAAGGCCCAATATACACCTAGTAAAATCTCATAATACTATCACTTCATGGGATGACCATAGAATGAGCCCATAACACATATCCTAAGTATGCATCTCAAGTACACATCCTATACCATCATTATAAATTCCTAATTTATATAAATCATCCCAAATTGAGGGAAAATAAAGGAGAAGGAAGGGGGAATCCCTATCTCAGTGTACGTGAGAGAGAAGAGGGATATGGGATGAGGTTTTAATGCCTAGGGAGGATAAATGGTCAAATACTACTTTTTAATAAATAGGGTAACTCTCATGTTTACCTCATTATTTTTTGAATTATGCACCAATCATGAAATTGACACTGTCTTGTGCTACACCCCCTAATAAACATAAACCTTTATATTTTCCTCATATAGTTTCCCCCAATCATTCACTAACTTTATGATAGGGTAAAACCATTTTCAATTTTCCAAAATTCAGCTAGAATCACCTAATATTTACTCAAGAACCCGAAACACCTCCTAGGGCTCAATCTATATCCATTTTTTTGAGATGTTCAAACTCTTGAAATTCAAATCAAAATCCAAATTCTCTAAACAACCCGTACTTTGGAGCTAAAAATTTAAATTTCCCCCAAATTTCATAACCAAAAATGACTCGAATGATTATAAATATTATGAAAACCTTAGGATAAAGTAAATAATAAATTTAAAATATCTCTAAAAACGATGAATTAGATAATAAAATAAAATAAAAATCGAATTTTTTTTTAATAATTTATTAACATGGAGTCAACTTATAAAGTGGTTTGATGAATTATATCCACTCAAAAATAACATATATTAAATATGTTTCATTAAAATGAAAAATAAATAGATATTTATATTATATTTAACTTTTATTAAATTAAAATAATAACTACTTTAAATTTCAATAATGATTTATATACTTTTTTTTTAAATTTTTTATCTTTAGTTAAGAACTGTTAAGAATGGTTAAGGATATGAAAATTTAACTAAACCAAAAAACAAAATTACATAATATTAATTAATTTTTTTAACCAATTAACTAATCTAAACTAAATTTTATCTATTTAAATCAGTTTGGTTTGGTATTTTTAGTTTAGGTTTGTTTATTATATGTTACACACCCTTAATGAATCTCTTTTATATTCATAAAATTTAAGATATATTAAAAAATATTTAAAAATGAGGAGGATTTTTTACTCTTACCACTACATTTATATATAAAATATTATAAATAATAATAAAATTACAATTAAATTTAAATAAAAAATATAATACATGAAATAACCCAAGATTTATCGGACTATTACTCTATAACTTTTATGTTTTGGAGATTTCAAGAGAATGTTAGAGGAATGGATTGAGAGTTAGAGTTTATATTTTAGTTAGAAAGGTGTTTTAATGATATAGACATGGGTGTTACACTATAAAGAGTTACCTGGAAGAGAGGATGTTTTTCCATTTGGTGTGTTTCACCGTGATGGGTTGAGTTATGGAATAGTTACATTATCACGACATAGGGCATAATACATGGGATTAAGGTGCTTCACTGTTTCAAGGAGGGAGTATATTCATTTAATGGTGGGTTATGTCATGGAATAAAGGGGTTTTAGGAGGATTTTGGTGATTTAAAAACCCTAATGTATTTATATAAATCCTTATATATTTATTTTTACAATTATTATTCCACCTTTTTTGTTATAATGTGAGGGTGTTTGGTCACAACATGAAATATATTGGGGAGATTTTTTATTTCTCTATTATTGAACATCATGGTGTGGTTATATATTCCATGGTATGAAGATCCAGGTGGCAGATTCTATGACTCTTTACTTTGGGTTATTATTGCAATATGGGGCTCATGTTCCACCGTGAGCCTAGTTTTAGGTTGATTGGATCTGAGGTGGTCGCGTGAGGTTCATGCTCTAATTTATGTGAATTAATATTTTGTGTTGTGATTTTGTTTATCATAGTGAGGACTTCCTAAATTATATAAAATTAAGGTAGTTGGATGAGTTTAAAATATTAAATATTTTCTTATTTTTCACTTGAATTTTAATGTTCAACAACCCACTAAAATTTTTAATTTATGGGTAATTGTCACTTATTCCTATTAAAGGAAATATTTGGGTTGAATTTAAAAAATAGAATAATTATGGATTTTAAATTTTTCATTCATATTTGATATTAATTGTTAAATCAATAATTTTTTATGTGATTATTTAATATAATTTTTTAGTTGGAGGATGAATTTGGAAACTACATGGAAATTACAGTTTTCACATTCAATTTGAATTTAGTATTTTTATCATAAAATACTATATGTGTTGAATTATAATTTGAAATTTTTTATAGAACTATATAAATATTTGGATACGTATTTTTTTAAGTTCCCTAGGTTAGATAATAATTTTTATGTAGATAATGGGGCTTGAAGTCAACACTAGGCTGGATTTGATAGATTGTACCTTACCACAACGATTAGGCTATAATTTTTTTTTATCCATTATTGATTTGGGAATTTTTTTAAAAAAACTAATATAAATCAAAAAAAAAATATTTCATTAAACTATAGAAACATTTTTTAGTAATTTATAGGGTTTAAGGCATGCATGTATGGATCACTTACAAACTTATTTTATTTTCTTCTTCCATGTTCCTTTATTTTGTTTTTGGAATTCCAATCTCTTTTTTATGTAAATAATTTTTTTTCTTATATTACCCTCATTATAATTTATTAAATTATTTTGGGATAATTCTAAGAGTGGATATGAGATTGTATTTTATCTTTTCAAACCATTACTTATTCAAATCATCTTCATGATGCAAAATCCACCCATGAACGAGTTATTCATATTCATTGTCTATATAATTCATTACCCATTCACTTATTTTTTTTACTACATAAAAAATACAATACATAAATTATGATTAATTAATTTAGTTTTAATTTCTAATAATATTAATGAATGATAACTTAGACTACGAGGTTAACCATGTGTGAATAGTGAGATTAAAACATTAATATACACATCTAGTCAACATGGGACTTAATTATAGGGATCAATTCTAATCCATAAACATAAATAATTATAACTTCAAAGGTGGATATGTTTCCCTAATTGTACATTGATCATAATTTGGATTTTGGATCATAATAAAATTAGGGTGCCATAATTGGAAGTCTCGAAGTCAACCTAGGTTTCATTTCTTCCTATATTTATTTCCATGTTAGTTTCTATAGGTTTTAGGGGTTGAAAAGATCAAGGGATCCTAATTTAATGGATTCAAATATAAGTGATAATGATAAATAAATATTGGTGGTGGAAAATTAGATCGATTTCTTTTTTCCTTCACATCCATTTGAACCCATTTCAATTTTATTTTCCAAAAATTTAAAATAAAATAAAGTAATAAATTAAACTAGAATATTGAGTGATCGATATTAACGATCCTTAAGAGAGATGAAATAGGTCAACCCTTGTTCTTTACTTAGTAAAAAAACAATTTTTTGAGCATGAACATGACAATGATCATCAAATTGAAATTATTCCCTGGGAACCAAGAAATCCTTCACTCACTATTTCACTTTCAAATTGTAACTTTTTTACTATTTTAAAATTAAAATTTAAAATATAAAAAATGATTTTTACTTTTGTCTCACCTAACCAAATTGTGAGGCTATTGCAACATGTGTTATCCAGATATGGGGATCCAAATTTTCAATAGGTAGAGAAGCATTTAGGGAAATATTTTAGGATTTCATGTAGGGCCTCAAACCATCAATGCTAGAAAATTTACACAAAGAGATCACTCATATTCCATAATAAGTTCTCGAGTTTTATCAACATTTTGGCCAAGACACAAAATCCCACCCCTCCAAAAAATGAATAAGACATCCAAAATGTGGAAGAAATGCATAAATAACCTTCTCTACCTAGAATTTTTGAGATGATACCTAAGGCACTCATGAAGAAATAAATATTACCAGATGAACCACTTGAGGGGGATGACCAAACCTTAAATTAACTAGTTTTTTATTATCTATAAAATAATCTGAAATATAAATCAATATTTTTTGAAAATGTAGAAACAACACTTTAGAGTTTAACTTGGTAGAATAAAAAGAAGAGGATATTTTAGGCTTTGAAGAAATATTGATGGATCCACTACCTTATCCTGAAGATAATTTTCTAGGGAAATTCATTAAAAAATTTGAGATCTTGATCGATCCAATAAAGGGAGTGAACTTTTCTCAAGATTTAATTCATTTTTATTTATCACTGCTTGAAAAAAAACTAAATCACTTTGTGATGAAAATTTAGTGTTTTTTGAGTAGAATTTTGCATTGGACTTTGAAGAGGAACCCGAGATAGCCTCTATTAAAGAGTATATAGAGCTAGAAATTATTAAAAAGGCTACCCACCATAGAGAATAATAGGATGTACAAGTATAATAAAAAATAAAGGAGGAGGACCCATATTTTATCCCACTCCACCTTGTAATCCATATATCATTTCAAAGTGGATGGATTTGATACATTCTATCTAAACGGACCACTCTAATGAATAAAAACTAACAAAAGTTAGAATAAATTCCATGTGGTGGTTCATCTAAAATAAACACTACCACCTATCATACTATAGATAAAAACTGAAATTAATCATATGGAGGAAGTCAAAACCCAAAGCCCACTTTGGGGTTAAACCAATATCTATCTTTATTTTCTTTCCCTTTCTCATTCTATTTATTTTTTATTTAGATTTTCATAAATTTATTATGTTTTATTTTATGCTTTTTTGATAGGCTTTCATTGAGTGGAACATAAGAGATTAACTTAAAATTTCCCTACCAGTATGGAAGTTTTATTTTCTCTTTTATACTTACTTTTTTATTTCCAATTTTAATTATGCATGCAAAGCTAAGTAAATTATTTTTTGAATAAAAAAGAGGGTAGTAATAGTTTAACTATGCTAAAGTGATACTAATTTATTTAGGGCCTTCATTTTTTTATTTTTTTATTTTTTTTGTGTATTTTTGAGGTTATAAATTTTAACCATGAACATTATACCACCTGGTAAAAAATATTACTCTAATTTTTAGGATTTCATTGATTTTAAAAAAGTCTAATTCATATATTATATAGAATGTTTTTCACTACGTCCATGAAATTTTTTTATTTGGAACTAGAAAATGATTTTGAATGAAAATAATTAAGTGGAATTAGAATTATAACATTATTAAAAGAGAATTTTAAACTCTTACATGAGTAACTTCTCTATTTTGAAAAGGAACGCCTCAAGGAACTAACTAAAAAGATTCATATAAGTCCTTTCAAATTGGATTAGTTTGGGTAATTAGGATCCTGTATAAAGTTATGATATAGTTGGACGTAAAAAAAAGAAAAAGAGAAAAAAATAAAAAAAAACATAAAAAGAAAAAAATAACAAAAGAGTTAAAGAAAAAATACAGTGCCAAATTATAAAAAAGGAATGAATTTAGGTGAAGGTAATATTGAACACCATATGAAGAAATGGGAAATTGATTTATAAAAATGTCATTTTTGTTTCATTAAAGAATTTTGAACTGGATATTGGGTATAAGAAACTTGTAAAAGAGGAATTCATTATAGTGTTACATATTAAATTATCAATTCTACTAAATTATATTTTATTCACAATACTAGAACATAAAATTCTTCTTAAATTGAAGTGAGGTAGTAGATGAGACTTATAGAGGAGGCATGATACTTTCAATAATCAATAAATCTTTTATTCTATTATTTTATAGTTTGGGTGTTTGAGCCTATGTAGGATATTGTTGGGAAAAAAATACCTCAGGGTGTTCCCTCAGGATGTTTTGAATGTGATTGTGATTGTTGACAAAGCTAGATGGCCAAAAATGAGAATGGTTAGTGTTTTACATAGACATATTTTTAAGTTGGCACAGTTTCCCAGTGTTTTCCAAATTTTGAGGCCTCAAAATCAAGAATTTGTTTGAATAATGGAGAAAGAAATCAACAAAGAAAGAGGAATGAGGAGCCCTAGACAAGGACCGTGTACCATGTCCGGGAAGGGTATGTGACCGCATACCAGGCAGTGGGAATGGTACGCAGATTCTATTCGCAAAACCAAAAATGGTTCGTAGTGGAGTGGCGGTGCAGTACGCGGATGGGCAGAAGTCGACGGAGGAAATTGACCGCATAAGAGAAAAGATACTATGCGAAGCGCATAGGAAAATTATTCGCGGATGACTTTAGGTTCGCAGATGGATTACAATTCACAGTGGATGGATGTTCAGTATATGGTGGAGCCTGGATCAAAGATTTGGTAAATCTTTATTTAGCATATTAAGTAGATTTATTTTCTTATATAAGAGACTATTATCCCACCAATTACTGTGGATATTGGGAATCATTAGAAAACATATTTTGCTCCAGAAATTCGGAAAAGTCTGAAGGAAGTTCGTAAAGGGTTATTCGCGAAGGCTAAGGTGGTTCACGCAGTAGTAATTCTGCCAAAGGTGTTTGTGGGGATTCTTAAATTGCAATGGATTTCTGGTACATAGAAGAGGATGTTCGGTACGCAGAAGGTATTTCCTCGGTACACGGAGGATGAATCTCTAGTACAAAAGAGGGAGAGTTTTTCCAGTAGTACATGGAGGGGGAGCTCCGGTACGTTGAAGCGAAGGTAATATGAAAACAGAGAACACTTCACAGACAAGAGGGGTTTCACAGAGGAGGTTTGCAAAGTCAGTACGCGGTATCTTTATGCGATAGTGAAGGAGGAGGTAGTTTGTTGACAGAGGAGGTTCGTAGAAGAGGCAGTCTGAGGACAAAGGAGGTTCATGAAAGAGGCAGTGGTATACAGAGTAGGTGGTTCGCGTACCAAACCTGGTACTCAGTACGTAGGAGAAGAAGGTGGTTCGTGGTTTTCTCGAGGAAGCTTGAAAAGCTTCAAATCAGTTTGCGAAAGTATTTTTCAGTACCTTGTAGTACCCAGGAAGGTGGAATTTATATATGGGTGAAAAAGGGACTTCCATAGAGAATCTACCTATAGTTTATGATGCAGGAATTCATAAAAATTAAGGGACCTACATGTCCATAAACTGTTTTTGACCTAAAAGTCGATAAACTGTGAGTGGATTCCTTTCCAAGAGTAGTGAGAGAAGGAAGAGGAAGACGATGACCCTTTCCACCCACAGTGATCCAGATAAATAGGAATAGGGAGTGACCCTTGGGAATGTAGTGAGCAGACCCTAAACCTTGTAAAGGCAGTGAACCTGGGCATATAAGTTCTAGACCGAACATTGTAATCATTATTAGCAATGAGCCTTAGTGAATTTGGTACATCAGCATATTCCCATTGTATACTCCTTGGACATAGACCAGTGAGGGTTAACCATATAAAAATCTTTGTGTCCTTGTGCATGCTTTACTAATTTACTTTCTGTGCATCCTCATCAGAAAAAATTGGAAATGACATTAACATTAGAGAGCATAACAAGTGACCCTTGTAATTAATGAGGTCAAGATCCTGTGGGGAAAAATGAATTTTGAGAAGAATATTCTTACCCTAATTCACCCCCCTCTTAGGGTATCTAGGCCCCTTTTGGACCTAACATATATTGTTTTGATAGTCAAATGTTTTATATTATCTATGAGTACAATTATTAATTATGGGGAAATTGAAAGAGTTGATATTTTCATATTTTCACTTGAATTTTAATCTTCAGAATCCCACCAAATTATCAATTTATGGGAAATTTTCACATATTCATGTAAAAATAATAATTTAGATTGAATTGAAAAAATAGATTAATTATGGTTTTTTATATATTTTTATTCATATTTTATATTAATTGGTTAATCCATAATATTTTATGTGATAATTTAAAATAAATTTTTAATTGAAGAATGAATTTGAAAGCTACAAGAAAATTCTAGTTTTCTCTTTCAATTTAACATTAGTATTTTTAATATAAAAAATTATATGTGTCAAATTTTAATTTGAATTTAATTTTATATAACTATAAATATCTTTGTATACATATTTTATTTGAACACATTGAGTTGGATCATAATTTTACAGGGTGATAATGGGCTCTGAGGTAAACATTAGAATAGATTCAAAAGATTGGAACTTACCTCAATGATCGAGCCATAAATTTTTCATTCATAGTCATATTGGGAAAAAGTTTATAAAAATGTTAGTGGATTAAAAATAAAATATTTAATTCAGTTATATTAACATTTAGTTCAGACTTTTGGATGGTCAAAGGTGCACACACAAGGATATCTTCCAAGAGGATTTCACTTCTTCTATGTTCCTTTGTTTTGTTTTTACAATTGTATTATCATTTTAATATAAATAAAATTTATTTTATATCATATTCCCCTCATTATAATTCATTTAAATTAATATTTTTCAATACTAAGAGTAGAGATTTTATTGGGTTTTACTCTTTCAAACCTTTTCTTATGAAAATCACCTCTATGATGACCACTCCACCCATAGAAGAGTAATTATCATTCATTGTTGATCTAATTTATTATCCCTTAACTTATTTATTTTTAATGCAAGAGTATAATGTAATTTACAAATTTTTATTAATTAAATATGTTTTAATTTATAAGAAACTCAATCAATGATCACTTTGACTATAAGCCCAACCTCCTGTGAATCATGAGAGTGAAACAAAAATCCAAAAATATAGTCAAAATGGGACAGAATATTACGGTAAACTTTTAATAGAAAACAAGAATAATTATTATTTTCAGGGTGTTTATGTTTCCCTAATTTTTCACAAATCATAAGTTTTATTTTGGATCACAATTAAATAAGGGTGTTGTGATTAGAAGTCTCAAAGACAACCTAGTGTTCATTTCTTCCTATTATTATGGTAATGTTAATTTATGTAGGGTTTAGGGGTTGAAAATATAATGGGATTATAATTATATTTATTTAAATATAATGGATAATGATAAATAAATATTATAGGTGTAGATTATATTAATTTAATTTTGTCATTTAGGTCTTTTACAAGAAACAGTTTTCTATCTCCCTTCATTTTTTCTAAAAATGGATTCTATTATTCCTTCCATTTTATATTTTTATGATATTAATTTATATTCATATATTTTTTTTATTTTTCACATCCATTTCAACCCATTTCCATTTTAATTTCATAAAATTAAATATAAAATAAATATAATATTGTAAATTGGAATACTGAGTGATCAATATTAAGGATCCTTAAGATATACGACCTAGGTCAGCCCATAAAAACATTAAAATAATTGAGAGCACTAATGAACGTGATTATAATGGTTTTAAATGGTGGTAATTAAGGGAAATAATAGCATGATTTTCAGATATATTCTTGATTTATCCCCATCACTATGTGATCATGACCTATCACATTGCGACTCTGTAAGTTTCTAGTACCAATATAAATTTGGAATCCCATCTAAATTATTTTGAATTCTTTAATTTTATTTTAAACCTTGGTGAAAATGGTGTATACTTGGATTCCTTTGGGTTCCCTTTGATTGGATTTATCCATTATATTCAAGAGATCAACCCCTTTATGATATGTGGTGAGTTTCTCTTACTTTCCTTTGGGTTCTCTTCATTTCCTTCTTATTGGAGAGGGTATGAAAATAGTTCATCTTAATTTTTTTTCCATAGGACATAGATTTTATATATATTTCCATAATCTTGGTTTTTGAGGTTTCTCTCATGTGATTTTATCTTTATGATTACTTATCTATTTCCTTTCATAGCGGCTGTTGAAGCTCCGAATGAGATATGAGATTTTTAAACTACTCTTTTATCTTATGGAATAGTATGATTCAATATATTTCTATTATTTATCCCAAATATCTTTCCATAATATTTTGTTTCATTGTTTGGGGAGTAATGGGATGCATGTGGAAAAACTTTCTCGAGGAATAATGAGTTAAATGAACATAATAAATAGAATAGTGAATTTGAATGGGGGAAAGGTAGATCAAATTAACTTTATGTTAATTCATGTTATTGGTGTATTTTATGATCCTTGATTTATGTTTTCATAGTGTAGAAATTGTTTAGTGCCGTTGTAAGAAATATACCTTATTCCATAAAAGGTTAATCAGTTAAAAATGGTAATGAATCATTAAAGTGAAATCATGAATTAAGGCAATGCTTCTCATGTTGGAGATGTCGAATGAATACAATAACATTCAATAAAAGGGTAATTATTAAAGTAATTTTATTATTGTAGTGGTTTCTGTTTACTACAATTATGCTATGTTTATATTATTGTGATTAGTGTTGTTATAGTATTATATTGGAGTGGTTAGATAGGAGTATTGATGTGTATTTTTTTGTTGTATATCCCCTTAAATATTAATAAATTGGTTCATGATTTAATTATGATAATGATAGTGGTGATTAAAGTGAAATTATAGGTTGGTTTTAATAAATGTGATAAGTCAAATATATATTGAGGCATGGGCTTCATATTGGGACATTAATCTTGTTTCGTTGGATATTATGATTGAGATGTTTGGTTTGGGGAAATCGTTTGACTACTGGAATAAGGGAGTAGGGATGTATTGGTATGCTTAGTTGTGTTAGGAATGGGATGGTGAAATGTGAAAGTAATGGGTTAAAAGTAAGTTAGTAAATGAATAAATCTATAAATAATATAATGATTAACGTCTATGAAAACTAAAAATTAAATAAAGGAAAGTGGTTAATGTGAAATGAACATTATAGAAATAAATGTGATTAATAATGAATTAATGGATTAAAATAGAATGTGGGGTTTTGAATGGTTTAACTTGGGTAAATATATTCCATAATTAACCTAATGAGGCTATTAAATTGTAAATGGTGGGACTGGATGTGATGTGGAAAATGTGAAGTTATTGATTATGTAGCTTAATTTTTCTATAGATTCAGTCATATTATTTATGGTGATTTGTTGTGGAAAGTAGTGTTTTAGTGTGTGGTTGTTATACTATGTCTTTATATCATTAAAATGGGTTTTGGGATATGATACGATAAATGAGGATGATAGGTTGAAATTTTAGGGGTTGTGTTGGCTCAAAATAGGTATATACATATAATCTATAATTGATTAATGTTTAGAATGTAATATATTGTTTAACTTGGGTATGTGGTTATGGTGTGGATTCATAGTGGTGATCATGAAAAGGAGTTGGGAAAAAATTTGATATCCTTCATGTTCATAATACCCTACTGTGATATGGATATGATGTATAGTTGTGAAGTAGTGATATGTTCTTGTAGTATGAGGTATGATGTGGTATGAGGTAAGTGGTGATTATGGAGATTAACTTATGGATGTGATAGAGTGGATATGATTATGATGAGATATGGGGGGGTATACATGGACGGAGGTGGAAATGAGGTTGATTTCCTTCATGTTTATGTTACGATAATGATATATGATTGGGAAAAGTGGATATGTGGCGGTGGATTTGTGATTATGTATGGGAAGTTTTGGTTTGTGGACGTGTGGTATAGAGGTTGGCTTGTGACATGATGATATGGTCATACCAGATCGATACTAGTTTGTGGTGGAACAACTCTACTTATAGGTAAAAAAGTTGAAAGATTTTGAGCCATTTTTCTTTTGAGATTTGGGATGTTGATTATAAATTTGATGATATATTTTATTTATTGATTTTGGTGGTGATATTTAGGTTATTGTATAGACTTGGTAGTTTGAAATATTATTTAGGAAAATGGTCGATATTTTTTTGGGGAGTGGAGGAAATATTTATGGCACCCTAGACCCACACTCCCTAATCTGGTTCCATAAACACATACATTACATACTATATTTGATACCAAATATAGATTCCAAGACATAAATATCCCCTAATTACACAAATTGATGCAAATATTTCATAACATACATTCTCAATACCTTTTAGGTTTAGTTTTTTTAGAGAATTAGGATAACTAATAAAAGGATAAATCCCATGTCTTTATTAACTAATATATATATATATTTAACATTATATAATAAACTGATTAAACCATAAAAGTCTTCAACATCTCCCAAAAACCCCGGAAACATTCAATTATTATATTCATATCATGTCAAATACAATTATTTATAACCTGGGGAAATAAAAACATAAGGAGTGAGCTCAAATGCTTAATAAGTGAAAATATACAAAGAGGGAAATCATGGAATAATAATGGAATACATATTATGGTAGGAATAAGTAATCATAATAAGTCCATAATCAACTTAAACTAAGATAATAATATATAAATGGAAAGAAATGAAAATAAATAGACCATATAGATAATAATAACTAGTTACTTAGTGATGAAATTCATAAGTCTGACATACTAATTACATGTCCTAACCCAAGACATCAATATCTAGACATCATTAACTTATCATTAAGTCCCTCTTTCTAGGTAATATATTGTTCTAGGAAGGAATATACTAAAATATCAAAGAATTTTTTTCTTATGAGACTTATTGACACATTGAGGGGATATATAATGTCATGACCCACCCATCACTTAGTTAAGTACAATGTATCCATAATATGAGAAAATTAATATACAATACATAATCATATTATCCAATAATCATCCATATTAGAATAACAAATATCCATATTTTCAATAGTTCCCTAATCTATAAATGGAATAGCTTTCTGTGTAAGCATCCTTCAAGCAAAAACTGTATGGAGTAATGGTATATGGTTAAGAAAATAATTTACCCTATCAATCTATTTATAACATCTAAGTGAAAACCCTTCAATCAAAGGAATGGTAAATATGATATTCATAAAGAAAATTCATTTGAATAAAATCTATGCTTATTCATGGTGGATGGTTAAGGAAGAAAAAGGAAGTGATAGATCATATATTTTATAGAAAAGAAAATTACATAATACATCTATATAAACAAGGTGTATGGTTGTAGAAGAACATATCCCCAATGTAACAAAGAAAACTCATAAGTATGTTGAAAAATATAAATAACCTTCCTGCAAAAGAATGATTCGAATGGTATCACAAAATAAGGGATCAAGAATCAATTTTTTTATATAATGATTTCAATCCATGAAATTATATATATTTATATATATTAAATAATAAATAATATAACATAAATATCATGATTTTAGATCCTTTTAAATATAAAAAGGAAAATGAATGTAAAAACTTAAAATATATTTTAGAAAACATGTTTAACATTGATGTAAAATACATACTTACATGTCAGTTTAAAAAGTAAATTTTTAAAAGGAGAAGTGAAATATTTTGAAAAATTTTACTTCTAAAAATAAATATCCAATAATGGAACCTTGAAAATGATGTAAGTTTTTCTATTGGAAATGTGAATCCAAAGATACATTGAAGTTACCTTTGTTTAAAACCCACATTGTAAAAAGACTAATAAAAATTTCTTTGTATTAAAGATTTATTTTCCCAAATAGGATTATAAAATAACATATAATAAAATATTAGTGTGGGATAACCCATGAATGGAAGAAAAAAGTTCAATATGAAACATTATAACTCAAAGAAAGTAGATTTGAGTTATCAATATCCCTTATAGGAAACATATGCCATGAATCAAGAAATATTTGAAATAAGTTTTATGTGGTAAAAATGTAAAATATGAGATAATACCACATAATAAAATAAAATTTATTAATTTACCCAATTTATATGAAATAAGTTCAAGTTAATGATCATAACTCAATGATTGGAAATTGAGTTACCAAGAACTCTTACAACTTAGTTAATAGTTGAGTAAAAAGAGATTTAAAGAAAATAAACTGATTTTTATTAGTATATATGAATTATTATAATGAAATAATTTATATAATATTCATGGGATAGTAAATAAATAGAAAACTATATAAAGGAAACATGACACATAACATGTACCATGTCTCAAAGAATAATAATTGAGACCATGAAAACCCTTACTTTAAGTCTTTCTTAGTCAAAATGTTATTTAACATATTATATAAAAAAATTAACTATATTAACCATTAATTTTAGAACCTTATTCATATGTATAACCTTTTATAAACATAATTTATAATTATTCTCTACATGTATATTAGTTAGTTATTATTTATTTTTGATATCAAGTGTGATTAATCTTGATCATTTTAAACTAGTTTCATAATAGAGTTGTGATTAATTATCCTCCAAAATTTCATCATTACTAGATAAAAAAAGATATTTTAATCAATGTTTTATTACTATTTATAATGTTATAATTTAATTATATGCAAATTTTGGTTATGATTCTTAAAGATGAATTTGTCGATGAGAATGTTTCAATGATTCTTAACGGACAAAAGGTGTTTTCTTAATTAATGAGTTTAGTAATAATTTTACCATTAAATAATAAAAGAAAAATAAATATTTACATATTTAAATAATATTATACTATTAATTATGTTCCCATAGTCATCCTTTATATAAATTCATATCATTATTCAATTAGGCGGTTAAACTGATCTAAACATGAGCATACCTCAATTAATGGATGATTATGTGGTGGATTAGTGGTAACATCATTATAAAAAAAGTATAATGATCTTATTTAGTGTTTATAATTGTGTTATTTTATAATTAAAATAATTATTAGAAGAATATAATATATATGAATTTATTTTATAGTATAAAGAAATCATTTTTTCTCTCTTAGAATTCTCTTTTGGACAGTTTAATTGAACACAATTATTTATTGATCATATTGTTAATAGGTTTACCAATTTATCTTTATAGAAACTTAATAATTTAATAAATATAATATTTATCTATTAAACTCATTCACATGGCCATCCATGTAATGTAGTGATGAAAATAAAAAAATGGAAATCGATCTTTCCATGGAGGCGGTAGTCCACACACACACATGGATGATGATCTTGTTTTGCATGGAATAGATAAAAAGATTAATATGGTTTATCCTTTAAGAATATAAAATATTTCCTAAATATAATACTTATATATTAAATTTCCAATTATTACCAACATTTAAGGTCGTGAAGGAAAACAAAATGTGTTGTGTCGTGGAGGCGGTGGTCCAAGCAACGCATGGATGATGGTTTTATTTTTCTTAATAGAAAAGGAAAATGTGGTTAATGCTTGTAACATAATTATAATAAAATAATATTATACCAATGGTACTGATTCTTTAATTTTAAGATGGTTTGATGAAGGAAGAATAAGTAAACATAAGTAAATTGAAACGATAAAGTTGTGATTAGAAACTTAAGCCTAACTTCTTGGATCATCTTTGTTGTAAAGGGGGTTAAGCCTTTGAGGGGTGGTATTTTGAGAAGTAAAAAACACTTAGAAGGAGTATATGAATTTATATAACAGGGATATGTAGATTATGGGATTAACTAAGTGGGTTTTGGTGTGAGTGGAAGTTAGGATAGGAGATTCACTTTTATGAGTGAAAAAGGATGCATTTTTTGTAAATAATTTTTTTTTTCAATAATGGCTAGTCAATATCAAGAAAATTTGATAAAAAATTATTAAATAATGGATAAGGTAATGGATAAGGTCAATAAAGGCCTCAAAAATCGATTTAAACAAAATTTTTAAATGTTTTTTTGGTCTTCCCCTCTTGGTTAAACCCATTTACCCCTGTTGATTTTTACTGAGGTAGCTGGTTTTTACGAAAGTAATTTATCCTTTATGATTGAAGATAAATTAGCAATTATTATATAATTTGAATGTAATGATTAAAATTTTTGAATCCATTTTATTATATTAATTTTCTAAAAGTGATAAAAATTAATTTTAAAATACTAAATGTATAATATATTAGAAACAATTTTTAAAAAATATAACTTAAGTTCTAAAATGTAAAATATGGGATTATTAATTAAGAACAACATTTTTAAAATTATAAATTCACTCATATAATACATATTTCGACTTATAATGTTTTTCATTAATTTTCAATTAATAATAATATACTAATAATTTCATAAAAGACATGTTATTTTAAAAAGACAATATTCTTCATTATTTACCTAAAAATGAATATTTTTAGTAAATCACAGAACATTAATGTTATAAAATTATTACTTTGATGAATCAAATAATAAATTTCAATTTTTTAAATTATAATTCTAAAATTTAGAAATTTAACTTTTAAATAATAAGATGAGATATAAAAGAAAATTGTTTTTAAAAGAAAATAACTTTTTTAAAGTATTAACCATTATCATTCAAATTTCCAATCATTTAATAATTAAATTAGTATTAAAAAACTATTAATATAAAATATATTTTATAATCTTTAATGAGAAGTTTCTTGAAATATAAATTCATATTTCATAAAAAGTTAATATTCATAAAAATATACTTCTAAGCATAAAATGATCGTATTAGTCATTTTAGCTATATTATTTGAATTTCATTCATATTAAAAGTTGCCTTTATTTTATTTATATAAATATTTTAAAAAGTGGTTACTCCTATTAATTCCTATTAATTCAATGGATTGGTTTTAATAGTCTAAACAAATCATGGTTTCTTTTTAGTTTAGTGTTGCATGTGGATGTAGGTATTGAACACATTTTTTATTTAAGGAAAATATAGAGTGAAATATTGGGACATTTTATTCCCCACTTAAATAAATTGAATCCTCTAAATTTTAATTATTACTCATTGAATAAAGTAGGTGGGGGTATTCTTAACATATTTTTCATTCTATATATAACTTCTAATATGACATATACCTTACTCTCTTAGGCTAGATTAAGTTACTTTCCTTTACTTAAAAAAGTAATCTTTCATATAATCATATACATAATTATGTGTATACCATAATCATATAATCTACAAAATATAACTTTACCAAAACCATATGAATCTCTATTACATTAAACCTTAGTGAAATTATATATTCATCTAAAAATTATTTCTATCTTTAACCCTGAAATGTAATATCCACTAGTTTATAAAGTCACACACTAGACAATGGAATCCAAAAAATGAGATAAACCACACCAAAAATATCATGGATCAATTTTTAATAAAATAAATAATCAATTCCAAGGTTATCAATACTAACTAACTCACTTTTCTCAAAATCATTCATCGTTTTGAACCTTAGGGTTATCCATACCTCAATCATGTGTTCTTGAATAGTTATAAAAAATACAACCTTATCATAAAATCACTTTTTAAGGTTATTGATACCATTTAATTTATGTTTCTAAACATTTAAAGTAAACTAATGAATAAAAATACTTATATATTTCACATAATCCTCATAAATTTTAGAATATACCAAAATATCATTGATTAATATTACTCAGTAATGAAAATAGCTAAGAGTATCAAGATTTATTTTCTTTTAAGATATCATCCCCAGTACCTTAGGTAAGACTATTAAAATCACCTTTTCCATCATAATAGGTATATAATAAAATTCTAAACCATTTAACTATTCACCAATATTCTATTATAATACATTTCTATTTCTAGATACATACATTTCTCAACTTCACCTTCATGATCCTGTTTCAACCAAATACTAAAACCAATATGATTATAATAAAATCAGAGTAATTTATTATATAAATATAAAAGATTGATCCCAAGATTTATTCTCCAATGAAACCTTAATTTCTATCATATAATACTTTTGATTCATCAAATGACTCTCTTTGTTCAATCATAGGTTATCTATAGTCATTTTCCTATTAGGTTCACTAACCTTATTAGTTAAAATAATACTCAAATCCTTCATAATGTTTTATAAATAGAATGGGATTAACCAAAGAATATCCCAAAAGAGTTTAAAAAATGTGTGTATTTATGCCTCTTTTTCATGCATCACGTGATGATCAGGTTAATACCCAATATTCCCTTTTCAGAGTTATTACCCCAAGGTACATCTATTTTAGATCCTACATCCACATACAGTATCCAGATAAGGATGTAATTTCTAGAATAACCACACAATATTTACTTTAAGAAAACTCTAATATTTAATCCTATAATTAGACTTATCCCTTTGACTTATCCTTAGGGTTTACACTAAAGTCCTCTTATCCCTATCCATAAAATATTCAATATTACTTTAACTAACCTAAAGGGTTACCTATAACATTAAAATTGCAATCAAATTTAACTTATAAACATTTGATGAAATTTAACTCCCAATTCATTCTCAACCGATGTAATCATATTCCCCAAATCTATCCAAACCCTACTATGATACCATCTATGGAACCCTAGACCGAAACTCCCAAATCTGGTTCCATAAACACACTTTAAACACCTGATTCAATTCCAACTATAGATTTCTAGTCATAATTGTCCCATAATTACATGAATTAAATAAAATATTTAATTATATAAATTCCCAAGAACATTTAGGTTTAGATATTTAGAGAATTAGGGAAAATCATAAACTAATAAAGAACATGTATTTCTTAACTAATGAATACATTTTACACTATATAAGAAACTATTTAATCCATAATAAATATTTAACATCTCCCAAAAATCCACAACACATGTTATTATTCTATTCATCATGTGTAATAATTTTATTAATAAAATAGGGAAATAGAAACATAATAATAGGTGGGTTCTAATTCATAGTAATGGAAAATATACAACTGAGGTAATCATGGAATAAACATAGATTAAATACAAGGTCATGAATAGATAATCATCATAATGCCTTAACCAACTGAAAATGAGAGCCTAATATATCAATGGATAGAAATGAAAATAAATAAATCATATGGATAACAATAACTAATTCCTTAATGAAGAAATTAATAATGTTGGATAGCTAATTACATGCACTAATCAAAGAAATCATGATCTTAAACATCGAGATATTACCATCAAGGTCATGTGTCTAGGAAATATATTATTTTAGGTAGGTATACACCAAAATACCTAAAAATGTTTGTATCATGAGATGTACTGATTCATTGAGGGGATATATAAAGGTAGTACCACCTAAAACTTGTTTAAGTATAATGCATTCATGATAGTAGAAAATGAATAAAAAATACGTCATCATCTGGGAAAATAATCATCTGTATTGGAATAACAAATATAAAGATTTTAAAAAGTTTCTCAATAAATAAATGGAATAGATTTCTATGTGATAATCACTCAAGATAAGTCCATACAGAATAATGGTATAAAGTTAAGTAAATAATTTCCTTAATCAATCGACACATGACATTTAGGTGAACACCCTTCAATCAAAGGAATGAAAAACAAGGTATTCAAAAAGAAAATACGTTGGAAGAAAAGTTATTACTATTCATAGTGGATGGTTAGGAAAGAAAAAGATAGTGATGGATCATATATTTTATAGAAAATAACATTACATAATACATCTAGATAAATAATTTGGATGGTCGAAAAATAACATACCCTGATGTAATAATGAAAACTCAAAATGACATTGAAATAGATGAAAAACATCCTTGTAGAAAAATGATTATAATTGTATCAAAAGAATTTAATTGTTTGATACAATGAGTTCTATCCCAAAAATTATAAATATATATGTTTATTATATAATAAATCATATAACATAAATCCCTTTAGTGTAAATCTATTTGAATGTGAAAATAAAAATGTAGGTGAAATCTTAAAATAGCTTTTTGAAAACATTTTTAATATTGAAGTGAAATAAAAACTTACATGTCACTTTCAAAAGTAACATTTGAAAAGGTGAAGTGAAATATTATGAAAACTTTTACTTTTAAAAATAATCTATAATAATGGATTATTGAAAATGACATAATTTTTTCTATAGTAAATGTGGCTCCAAAGCTAAAACATTTTATTACGAAAGGAACCTTTTCAGTACTTTGAAATATACTTGGTTGAAATCACATATTATTAAAATAGTAATAAAACATTATTTTTATTAAAACATAATTTCCCCAAATAGGATTATAAAATAAAATATTATAAAATATTAATGTGTTATAATACAATCATTGAAGAACAGATTTTAAGATGAAACATTATAACTCAAGGGAAAGAGATTTCAATTATTAATATACCTTAAGGGAAACATACTCCATGAATAATGAAATATTTGAAAAAGGTTTTATGTGGTAAAAAAATAAAAAAATTAGAGAATACCAAATAATAAAATTATTGGGTAGAATTTTCCCCACTTATATGAAATAAGTTCATGAGAATGATCATAACTTAATGAATGAAAACTTAGTTACTAAAATATCTTACGACTGGGGTAACACATGAGTCAAAATAAATTTGAGGAAAAGAATATGATTTGGATAACTATATCAAAGTAATTAAAAGGAAATAAAGTATAAAATATTCATGATATAATTAATCAATATAACACCATACAAAAGAAACATGTCACATAACAAGTAATATGTCTCAGAGAATCAGAATTGAGACTAAGAAAACCCTTACAATAATTTTTGATTAGTATAAATGTACTATAACCTATTGTATTAAAAATTATCTATATTAATAAACCACTTAATAATTTTTTTTATATCTATAACATTTTATAATCTTTATTTATAGTTATTATATACAAGTATATTAGTTACATATTATTTATTTTTGATATCCAATGTGGGTAATCTTGATTGTTTTGAACGAGTTTCATAATAAAACTATAGTTATTCATTATTATCCCAAACTTTATCATTCTTAGATAATAATTTATACTTGATTTTGTGTTTTATTACTATTTATAATGTCATAATTTCATTCTATGAGTTTTTTTCGATCCTTAAAGATGAATTTGAGGATGAGCATATTTCCATATGAACTAAATGTGTTTTATTAAATAATGATTTTAATATTAATTTTACCATTATAGAATAAAAAATAACTAATTAAAAATTTATATCATATTATACTAGTAATTATGTTCCCATATTAGTCCATTATATAAATTTATATAATTATTCAAGTAGGTGGTTAAACCGACTAAAACATTAACTTACCATGATTAATGGATGATTATGTGGCATTTTAGATGTAATATCATTATAAAAGAAGCATGATGATATAATTTAGTGTTTATTAGTACGTTATATCATAATTTTAAATATTTATAAGAATAATATAATCAATTCAATGTTATATCATAGTAAAAAGGAATCATTTTTTCTCTTAGAAAGCTCTTTTGGACGGTTGAATTTGCTACAAATGTTTATTGCTCATATTGTTAATAGGTTGTACAATTTATCTTTAAAAACATTAATAATTTAATAAACATAATATTTATACATTAAAACCATTCTCAAAACCATCCATGTAATGTATTTATGAAATTAGATATGGAAATTTATTGTTCCATGGAGGCGGTAGTATGTATGTACGCATGGACGATTATTTAGTTTTCCATAGAATATGAAAAATGAGTAATCTGGTTTATCATTTAGAATATAAAATATATTATAAATATAATATTTTTATATTAAATTCCCTATTCTGAATTTTTTTAAGGTGGTTAAGGAAAACAAAACACATTTCATCAGGGAGGTGTTAGTCCATACAATGCATGGATGACTGTTTCATTTTTATTAATAGAAAAACCAAAGGTGGTCAATGATTGTACCAATATTATAATAACGTAAAAGTATAATAATGGTATTTATATTATAATTTTAATATTTGTAATGGAATTTAATTAATAATAACTAAACATAAATAAATATAAATGATAAAGGAATATCTAAAAAGTTATACCTCACTTCTTGGATTATCTCATTTGCAAAGGGGGTTTGTCCTTTTAGGGAGGAAGTTTTGAGAATAAAATAACCTATTTAAGTTATATAGAAATTTTTAGGAAAGTTATGGGTTTATTTTGGTATGAAATATGTGGGTTATGGTGTGAGGGTAAGTGAGGAGATGTGTGCCCCTTTTATAAGTTAAAAGGGATGGCATTTTTTTAAATACCCTAAACTTTCAATAATGGGAATTCAATCTCAAATAAAGTAGCTTAAAAATTGGGGAATAATGGATATGGGAGGTATAAGGTTAATAAAGTATTCAAATACCCATTCACGTACATGTTTTAATCATGTTTTTGGTCTTTACCTCTTGGTTAAACCCGTTTTACCCATTTTGATTTTAAGTGAGGTAAAAAGTTTTTACCAAAGTAATTTATTCTTTATGATTGAAAATAAATCGTTCATTATTATTTAATTAGGAAAAAATTATTTCAAATTTTAAATCTATTATATTATATTAATTTTCTAAAATTAATAAAAATTAATTTTAAAATAATATATATACAATGCATTAAAACCATTTTTTTTGAAAAATATAACTTGGGTACTGAATTGTAAAATACGAGTTTGTAAATTATTATTTTTAAATTAAAAGTCACTTTTAAAATTAATATTTTTTTAAATAAAAAGGTTTTGGGAATTTATAATACATATTTATATACTAATATTTTCATAAAAGTCAATTTATTTATAAAAAAATTATTTTACACTATTCACCTAAAAATAAATCTTTTTAGAAAAACCATAAAAATTAATCTTAAGAAAGTATTATTATGATGAATCCATAAAAATGATCATTTTTTGAAATTAAGATTCTAAAATATATAAATTTAAATTTTTACTAAAAATATGAAATATAATGAAAAATTGTTTTTATAGGAATATAATTTTATTTTAAATATTAATCATTCTCATTCATATTTATTATCATTTACTAATTAAAATAGTATTATCCATTTATTCATATTAGATAAATTTTATTTTCATTAATCACAAGTTTCATGAAATATAAATGCATATAGTAGAAAAAGGTAATATTTAGAAGCATATATTTCTAAGCACAAATGATCATATTAGTCATTTTATCTATACCAATTGAATTTCATTCATATTAAAAGTAGCCTTTATTTTATTTCTATAAATATTTCATGAAGTGGTTAATCCAATTAATTTCCAATTATTCAATGGTAAGGTTTTACTATTCTAAACATATCATGATTTCATTTTAGTTTAGTGTTGCTTATGGAGAAAACTACTAAACACATTGTTTATTTAAGGAAGATGTACAGTGAAATATTAGGTAGTTACAATTGTTGTAACAGTAGTTGAAAATAGAGATTAATGATTTTATTACACATTATTATTATATTTCTATTTTTTGTTATGTTTTTACTGGTTTATATCAATCCTATTTTTTCTTGAATATCTATTTCACATGGTTTTTATTTTTTAGAAGGATGATCTTATAGAGAAATCCTAAGCGCTCACCCTTCCAAGGTTTTATAAATATTTTTCAAGATATTTCAAGATATATTAAGGCCACTATTCAGGTAGATTGGATGGACTTATAGACATTTGGAGTTTTAAGAGCTTTCCCTTTGATGTATTTTCTGGTGTTTTTTAATCAACATATATGTAACATTTGGGTTTTGGTTTTTTTGTTTAATGGAAATTATTTGGAGTTTATTAGATGTTTTTTTCAATATTTGTAGGATTATATGGGTAATTACTATGATTTATACATTTTATACCATTGGTTCTCATCACAAACCAATTGGCAATTGAATTTTAGATTCAGGGGTTACTCTCATATTCACTGCTATCCTAGAAGGGATTTTTAGTGGGGTTGGTAATTAAAAAGTGGTATAAGAGATTTTTGTTGATATTTAAAGTGGAATTTAGAGTTAGGAATATACGATTATTTCATGGGATTAATATTAAAATGATGAAACTCAATAATAATAAGTGATGTATACCAAGGAGATCGTCTAGTGTATAGATTTTTGGGCCCCCTTATAATCCGGTACAACGAATTTGATAATATAATAAAAATATAAAAGTGAATGTGTAACGATTATAGGGTATAAATCACAGAGAGTTACATACACCATTATCATTTACTGTATTTTCATTTTCATTATAGATCTTATATTTGTTTCAATGATTATATTTCTATGATGTATCCATTGATTGTTTATAATTATCTAACTGAAATGGTTACATTTTATTAAGGTAAATTAAAAAAGATAATTAGTTCAAATTTTTGGTTTAGATAAATATTTATTGATTAATGAAAGTGTTGTTTCCATGCTTGATATTACATTCCCCCATGAAATTAATTTCATTTCCATGTTAAAATGTACAAAATAATAATTTTCTTCCATGATGTTAAGAGTTATTATATAAGAATTTATAAAGAGTTCTTATTATATATGATCAAAAATTTTTAAGAACCATTCTAAATATGTTCCCTTAACAAAATCCATGTTTTTAGACTGAAATAATTGTTTTAGAACCATAATTTAATAGTTTTTTTTAATTTCCATAAAAATAGTTGTTCCATGTGTTATATTCTCTCATGATAGATTATATTCATGTGTTAAGTATTTATTATGAGATTATATTTTGTCTATTTGGTTCCATACGTTTAGTAATATAACAATCATGCCCAATGTTATCCCTTTTAATTTGAAAAAAATTTACATGTATTAACCTGTTTCTTTATTTTTCAAGCATGATTAAATTTATGGGATACTAGAATATTTATCTTTCACATGTTGAATTGTAAATAACATTCCATTTTTAGTTTATTTAAATATATAAACTATAAATGAACATGGGTGATAAAAAATAAAATGTGGATTTCTTATTGTTAGATTCATGTATAATGTAGAAGAAAATTTGTGTTAATTGTTATGAAATTAGTAGTAGGTATTTTATCAAACATTATACATGAGAATTAAGAATGTCTAATTTTTCATTCATAATTAAAAATTATGTTTAGGAATATTATTGATATGTAAGGTATGATGATATTTTTTAGATGTGATTTAATAGAAATTTAAAGTTGTTTATGATGTTTTATTTAGTTACTATTTCCTAAATCTACTAATATTTTTATTTAAAACCTATTTTCGAAACCATAATTTTCAATGTAAAGGTTTGTTAATATGATGTTTTTATGGTAAGGAAATTTTTTCCTGGAAGTTCTATGATGTTTTGTTAAAATTCATGTGAAGTGATCATTAATTTTAAAATGGATTGAGAGTGAAATTTATTATTAGGGTCTTGATATTTTTTTTATATAGAGTGGAATTAGTGTTATTTTGGATGTGCCTTATGGTAGTCGAATAGTGGATCAATGATGTGGTGGATGGAAATGTGGCTATTTGAAGTGTTGTGTGGAAGAGTTTGTTAGGGAGTGTAGTAAATGGGTTTATGTATTTATAGGAAATATTTTTATTCTCTATAATTAATGATGTGATTTATGTTGTTTTTGTTAAATTTATTGTTATTTTATTGAATTATATCATATCAAAACACCATTGAGACATTATTAATGGGATAGAGTGTTGCTGAAGCTTCAAAAGGAAAGAAGTACCAAAGTTCATTGGTGGGTCATATATCCCCAATGACAAGGACCATTTAGAAGAGATTGATGTTTCCTTTTGGTTAGTAAAGACTGCAAATTTATTTTGAGTAACTTTTGTGGTTGGATTTTTCTAAAAGGCGGCTCAAATATCTTAGGGGATGAAGTGTGGAAACCCAAAAAGAACATCATCAAGGGAGTTTCTTGATTTTTTCAAGAAGTATTTTATTCATATAGGGTAGAGTGGTGATTAAACGAAGGATATAAAAATTATTTAATAAGGGTATTAGAGTGTGAATAACTTTGGGAATCATTTTATAGACCTAATTAGTTGGTTTTTGTTTTTTATTCCCAGTGAGGGAAAGTGGGTGAATAATTTTGTGTCTACGTTGAGGAAAAATATTTAGCGATCCATTGTGAATTTTTAGTTGAAGTCTTAGAAAGATATATTATATTGGGAAGAGACCATATGGAAATTTATTGCTATGATGGTGGATTATGGTAAAGGATCCTCCTAAACAGTTGGGTAGGTTGAGATAAATGCTATGTGTTTTGGGTCTTAGGGTTCATGGAAGAGAATAGTGTGGTGATATTATATAGTTAAGAAGTGACTTTAAGTCCTATGTTTGATTATTTTGAAGTGTCTTCAGTCTAGAGAGATGATATATTTCTAATGTAATACTAAATAGTATCATTAGTATGACTGTATCAAGCTTCATCATGTATTGAATCTTCTAAAGAATCTATGTGAGATTAATGGGTATGTGGGATGTGGATGAATCGATGATCCTATTTTATTTTTATGTTTCTTTTGAAAAAAACCATTTCTTCCTATTAGTATGAGTGATATTTTATATCCACAAATTTTCAACACACACCAATAAAATTTCCATAGTGATTTATAAGGTTTTCAACTCAAAATGTGATGGATAATACTTGATGTGAATGGAAAACCCCATAATCACATGACCCACTAGAATCACCTGTGGGTAAAAACTAGTATGGATTATCTTAAACCCATGTTACAAGTCTCCCAATAATGTTTTGGTTCATACCATATATAAGTTCACCACAAAACTTAACATAAAAAATTCTAGGTATAAATTAAAATATCTTCCTTTAAAAGACTGCAGTCAAGCTATTGAGTGTATTGAGTTATTATTATTATTCTTCTCTTCTCTCAAAACAACAAGATGCCTCTTCATTATTCATGAAAAACACAACATGAAACAAGTTTTTCTATAACATATCTTATTTATGAACTTTAAATCCATCTCACCTAATCTTTTTATTAAATTCTTCATTATTTTCTATTGGATTCACACTTATTTCATATGTAAATTCACACACTTCCTTTACATGAAGGACCCTGTTATATTTTATCTTACATGAAGTTGCAAAAATGTGATATATTTTTAAATTAAAATGAAAACAACCAAATATTTTTAACAACATTTACATATTATTCAATTATATCCAACTTTTCATTCTTCTTTTTTGAATTCTTCTATAGATCACTAAGGTGTCTTAGCACTAGATGTAGTGAAACCAAGTAGTTTTAGCAGTAACTACTCCTCCTTCCTTCATATACCAATTTTTTTCATCATAACAACCTTATTTACCCTTTAATTGAATCAAAAATAAAATTTTGTGATGTTTTATCATTGATCAAATATCTTGATAATTGTACCAATATATGTTTTATTTATAATAAATAATATGAAAATTATGATATTCATACCGTAGAAACCCCAAAATTTTTCTAAGTGCTAAATATTTAGAAGAAATAACACCAAAATTATAAAGAAACCTTACTAGTGCTTGTTTGAACCTTATGGAAGGCTGTTTTATAGTTTCCATACCTTATGATATGCTTGTATAAACCTTATTAAGTCCTATTCTAACCTTATAAGGTGTATATATAAAACTTATGACCTATGGTTTTCAAACCTTATAAGGTTTTAGTCTAAACATTATTTCATAGTTTTCCTAATGTTATGAGGTATTAGTATAAACCATAAATCCTATTTTTCCCAATTATATGAAAAATAAAAAACTTATCCAAATTTAGATAGAAACTTTAATTACTATACTTGATTCCAATGGTCACAAAACCTATTTCAATATTTCAACCCACTTCCATAATTCCACAATTATTTCACCTTTAAATTATATGATTTTAAACATAATTTATGTGTTAAAAAAAGAATATAACACAAATATTATATCAACTTCAAACTTATACACAAATTATTCTCTAGATAAATTATACTCTCTTAAGAAAACTTATTTCCTTAACATGGGTCATTAAAAATATCCCCAAATACTCAAAATATTCCAAACATCTATTTGGATAAAAAACACCCCCTATGGAGTTTTTTCAAATGAAGTAATATAAATAAATTTCTAATTGAACCCTCTTAGATATTAATCATTATTCAATTATTATAATCTTACTTAAGAAATATCAGTATTGTAAAAAATAATATTAAATAATAATATCATGTTATCAATAAAAATTGTGATTTACATCCATACATTCTTTATACCTGATTATGTTAACTATTCAATAAATAATTCATCATCATCATCATTATAATAAATATTTCATCATCATATAATTTATAGTAAAATGGATCACTTATTATTCAATTAATACTTCATCATCAAATAAATTCTTCCCTCATTTTGACAAATCTACCCATGGAAAATGTAATATAAAAATTACAACATGAAATTTAACAAAATGTCAGAATAGTTCACACATGAATAGTTTTGAAATCACTTCTACCCCCTTTTAAAAAACTCTATATCTTTAATACATTACCCCTTTAAGAGATCACTTCTAAAACGGTTAAACACATATCAATTTATTATTCCCTCAATAAATTTTTTCTACGCATTTGTGAATAAATTATAAGAGTAAACATAAATAGATTTATGGTGCCAGTTTTTCTCATGATTTGACAAAAATAATCCAAAACACAAGATAATATATGAGAATAAATTACTACACCCTATCCTTGTTATGGGTGAGGTTGAACACCCTATATCAACCTAAAATTCAAAAATTAATCCTTTTGTAATGGATTAAAAAATCATTTACTATTTTTCATTTTTAGGAACTAATTACAACATCAATTAATTTATCTCCAAAATCTCCTTGATTAAATTATATTTTATATTAATGTGCTTGTATCTTGAATTATATACCAGATTCCTTAAAATATTTATTTCACTTTGACCATCACACCCGAGAAGTAGTGTATACCTCAATTTGACCATAAGATCTTTCAATTGTGTCTTCATCCACATTAATTGTTTATTAGAATGAGTGAGAGAAATATATTCTACCACAATAGTGATTAATCTTACATAATTATACTTTTTTTGAGTTCCAAAACAAAAACATTTATACAGGTATGAAGCTCTATCATATGTATATCTTCTATCATCAAAATAAATTTCCCAATATGTATATGTGTAACTGAATAGATCAAGATTCCCTTTTATGTCATATTTTTTAAAAAAATTTATTAAATCTTTAATGCACATAATAATCCTCTTTACAACACTAGAATGATACTATTTTGGTGAACTTTTAAAAACTGTAATAATAGGTGATAACATAAAATATATCTGACTTAGAAGCTATAAAGTATAATAGAATTACATCTAGCTTCTAGAATTACCTTAGACACACTTATTTTCTTTGATCATATTTGGATTTCTTAGTTCCCACTAAAATTAGTTTGAAAAAAAAAATTAATCCTCCATTCCAAACCATTTTATAATTTCCCTAGTATAATTATATTGAGAATGAAAAATGTGTTCTCTCTATTATAGAATTTGTAGCTAAGAAAGTATGTTATCTCCCTGAGCATGGACATTTCAAAAATCTATGTCACATACTTATCAAAATCTTCACACAACTCATCATTATTTAAAGAAAAAATTATGTCATCAATATAAATAATAACAATTTTGGATACCTTTTTGTCATCCTTAATATAGATATTACTGTCCACTCATCCATTTTTAAAGTTCAAAATATCTAACTAGGTTTCTATCATAGAATACCAAGCTCTTGGGGAACTATTCTTCCCATAAAAAGACTTCTTTAAACCATAAAAATGATTCAAATATTCTCTATATAAGAAAACACAATGTTTCTCAATGTGAACCTCATATTTCAACTCACCATTAAAGAAGACATAATTGACATGCATTGAAAAATTTTGTATTTATTTTAAGATGCAATAACAAGAAATATTGTATGGTATCAAGCCTTGAAATTGGTTTAAAGGTCACATTAACATAAATTCATTCCACTTGATAAGACCCTTTACACAAAACTATTTCATTATTTCTCATAACTTCTCCTATTTCATTCAATTTATTTTATAACATCTATTTTGTTCCAATAACATTCCTCTCTTTGAAACTGTATACCAACTAATATGTATCACTTTTATCTATATAGTTCAATACTTTATTCATTACATCAACCCACTCTCTATGATTCAATAGTTCTTTAATATATCTGGGTTCAACTTGAGAAAACAATGATATATGAGTTCTCTTACCCAAATCTATCTTTGTTTGTACCTATCCTCCTTGATCTCTAGTGATGTTTTGAACCTAAAATTTCCTTCTCATCATTGGATGATATGAATAAGGTTTTTCCTCACTTTAAATGATTTAATCCACTTCTTCAAACAGTGTATCATCTGAACTTTTTCTATTAATAGAAATATCTTCAAGTTATTTGACAAAACAACACCATATTTATCACCTTTGGGACTTTCTTCTTCACAAGTGTCTTATTTATTTGTATGTTATATCACTTTAACATCAGTAATGTATAACATCTTCCTTGTAACTTTTTTTGTTACACCAATATCACCATCCATTTAGAGGATAACTAAGGAAGATCCCATCAACACATTTTTTCCCAAACATCCCTATATTTTATCATTTGACTTTGATCACACATGGGATTAAAAACACCCTTAGATACTTTAATCATGGATAATTATTGTAATACATATCATATAGGGAAATATACAAATTTAGGATATATTAGAACCAATTTTGAATATGAACCACTACTCAAATAAATTATATCAAAAAACAGATAGGTATCATTATCTATCAGTAGGGTTTAAGACCGCTCCACTAAACATATGTTCTTATATTAATTTTTTTATGGTGTGTATGGTGAACTAAGATCATGGTGAATACCATGCCTATTAATATTGGGATCAAATATCATAATTTTATACTTATTATCATAATATTTTCAGATATTTTTAAAGAAAAACCACACTCCTATAATTATGAAACTTTTAAAAATATTTAGAGTTTATAATATATGTTTCATAAATATAATACATGAAATATAAGAAAATTTATCCATAAATAAAATAAAATAATTTTATCCATTTTTTGATTTATTTATCATTAGCCCAAAAATATCTAAAATGAGCTCTATTGGTGGGGTAGATTTAATCTCTATATTCTTCTGTGAAAATTTTCCAAATTTTCACTTTTATCATATTAAGAAAATCAAATTAATTTCTATTTTAAACTATAGAACATCATAAAAATTATTTTCTATGGTAATATTATTCATATTATTATGTCCTAGATAACCAATAATTTTATGTTGTAAATTATTTTTTTCTTTTATTCTTAAATGAAAATAATTTAAAGCACTAATACCATAAAAAAATTATATATTATTCATTGTCCTATTGTAAAAATATATCCATATTTTATGATCATTAGAAAAAATTTATCCTTTTGAAAGATTAAATTATTTAATTTATCACATAACTAATACACATTGAGAATGTTATGTCTTATTCCTTTAATTGATAAAATATTCTTAGATTTCAGTTGATCCTTCCCAATGAAAAATGATCCAATATATTTGATTTCGAGAAAACCATCCTCTACAAAGGCCACAAATCCTTACTTGCACTTTTCAACACATTTTAGTAGTTTTAAATATTCTTTCTTGTGTGAGTGTCATACGCTATCTATAATCCATGGATTTATCCTTTTTATTCTTTATATTCCACTTTCACAACCAAATATTTCTCCTTTACTTTTTCATTTTTTAGGTTATTGAGTATTTTAACCCATTTTTGGGATAGTATATGGATGAGGAAATAATTTTCATGATGAATAGGTTGGATACATCTTACAAAAACTTTTTCAAGAATATTAAACCTGTTCTGAGATTTATATAAAGAAGTTATAATATATTAATTAAATTTCACCCTTTGAGAGGGTAAAAGTCTCATCAAGGATTGCATACCAAACCTTATAGGTTCATAATAATGTTGATAATTAAACCAAAACATTATTTATAAGTTCTCTAAGCCTCCAAAATTCCAACAATACCCATAGAAAGAATAATATACTCTATATACATTACTACTATCTATTGACACCTATCTACCTTCCATATTTGATTCATCAATATTGGATCCTTTTAAAAAACAAAAATTATTATGGGCTCCCCAAAACTTCTGCTTATTTATAAGTTTTTACGATTTTTGGGGAAACCACTTTTAGTAGTTTTTGACTTCAATTTAGAGTTCCCAAAATTTCTTAATTTCCCAGATTCTCTTGATTTTCCCAAAAACTCGTCCTTTTTCAATTTTTTTTCTTATTAGACTACCCACCATCATTTTTATGATCATTTACACCCTTTGTATGAGGTCATTTTTGATCAACATGTTTCTCATCATTTTTATAAACTTTTTAATATATATTTATTTAGATATTTCTCCAACTTTTTATAAAGAATTTTTGAAGTTGAATATGAAATTATTTACTTCCTTTTCTACCTCCATAAAATTTTATTGAACAAAGTCAAGATAATTTTACTTCTATTTTAATTTTTCTTCATCATTTATTGTTTATTTATTGTCGTAATTAATTAATATATTCAAATAATTAATTTATTTCAATAGTTTGGATTTTTTATTTTATATGGAAATATTCCTTATTAAAAGTTGATTGGGTGTATTTATTCTGAATTCTAATCCCCTAATCAAAATTTGTGATATTTGAATTAAATTACTTTAATTATATATTTAACATAAATTACATTAGAGTTTATTATTATTAATTTTAAGATCCAATACATTAATCATTATTGAATTACTCCTCATTCACCTTAGCAATTAGAAGCTTATCATAAATATTAATGGGAGTTTCAAATTACTCACATTAATCACTAATTTTTCTAAATACACTTGGATAATAAATTCCTATCCTTGAATTTTGAGTAATTATTTTCCCTAAAATTAGAAAAAACTTCTACAAGTTATTATTTGTTTCTTTGTTCTTGAATGTTTTTATCAGTCTTTCTTTATTATCTTCACTAGATTTATTTTAACTTTTGACATTTCATAGATAAATGTCCAAATGTTCTACACTTAAAAAGTTTTAGTGAAATATTTCCATTAAAATTCCAATTTATTATTCTCACATTTCTATAAATAATAGATCCCTTTTATTGAACATAAAATCAACATTTGAATTTGAATATGGACAACCAGCTTTAACTTTATCAACCTTATCATTATACCTTTATTACTAAGAGGATTTATAAGATATTTTTAATACATACTTAGCCTTTATCTTGAATTTTTTTCCCATATCATAAGAAATTATAATTCTATTTAATTTATCAATAGGGAGTGTTTATGGATATTTTACTTCTAAAGATATGAATTTTCCATCAAACATGTTAGGTTTAATGCGTAAAATCTAGTCTATCAATATAAAATGTTTTATCTTCTCACTAAATCCTCTATCCTTTCTCAAAATTTCAATTGAACTTATCAATAAAAAATCCATAGTTTCATAATCATGCTTCATGAGGTATTTGTACTTCATCCTCCAAATCTATATCTCTGCCCACTCCACTTTGGTTTTACCTTTATATATATTCTCAAGATATTCCTATATGAATTTTTCTATTTTTATTCATTTTAATTTCATAATTTAATTATATAAAAGGGATGAAAAAATATATTCCTTTTACATCCATCATTTTATAGATTATTCTTTTCCACTATTTTAATAAAAAAACCTTTATCTTAAGGGGTGAATCCATCAATTTTAGCTTCTAAGAAATCATAAATGGTAAATAAAAGTCATGGAAACAATATATCATTCAAAAAATGATAAAAATTCCTATAAAATATTTTAATCCCATTCGTTTTCATTAAATTGAAATTATCCATTGTAGAATATATAAATCAGTGAGAGATACTTTAAATAGCAGATGAAAAATAAAGGGAATCAGGCTATGATACCACTTGATGAACCACATGTAAGATATATGGGATACCTCTAGGGGGGTCAGTGACCTTATTTACTTTTTTTTTATGTTTCCATAAAAAAAACTTCAAAAAAAGTTTAGATGAGTTATTTTTTGGTCTACTCATAGCCAACACACACCAAAATAAGAAACACAGTGATTTACAAGGTTCACACCTCAAAAATGAGTTGTATAATCCTTGTAATAAATAGGAAAACCCTAAAAAGATGACCCACTAGAATCACCTATGTGTATTAATGAGTAGGGATTATCCTAAACCCATGTTAAAAATCTCCTGATAATGTTTTGGGGGAATCCTTCACTAAAAATGAAAATTTTTAGGTAACAACTGAAGCATCTTCCTCCAATAGACCATGGTTAAGTTTTCAAGTGTGTGGAGTTATTCTTATCCTTCTTCTATTCTTGTATATTGGAAATATTTATCTTCAATATAAATGCACAAAACAATATGAATTGATTTTTTCTACAATCTATATTTATTGTGTACTTCATTAAAAAATTACCTACTATTCTTATCAAATTATCATTAATGTTCCATAAGATTCACAATCAACTCATATATAAAGTCACACACTTCCTTCTCATGCAATAAAATTTTCAATTTTATGTCACATTAAGCAAAAATAGTATAATATATTTTAAATTTGAAATTTAAATCAAATCAAATAACCATTTTAAACATATTTTAGAACTTATTAAACTCCCTATCACTTATTATTTTCATTTTTATAGTCTTCTCCAGGTCATTTAGTTTTCATAGAACTGGATTTGGTGTGACCAAGAAATTTCAACAGTAGCTGCTCCTTCTTACTCCTCAGAACAACCATCTTCATTATGCGAACCTTATTAACCATTTTTTGAATATAAAATACCCTTTTAAAGATGTTTTATACATGTTTAAATATATTTATCATCTCCCCAATATTTGGTTTATTTATAATAAATAATATTTAAGTTCTAATATAAATACTTTATAAATCATGAAATTATACTAGGTGTTGAACCTTATGAGGAACTGACACTAAAATTGTGAAAGAACATTACAAGTGATTATATGAACCTTTGAATATATTTTTTTATACTCTCTTAACCTTATGATATGAATTTATAAACCTTATAATATAGTTTTAGAACCTTAGGAGGAGTATATATGAACCTTATGACCTTTGGTTACCCCAAAATTATTAGGAATTAGTATAAAAATTATATGCTAGTTATCCAAACCTTACATAATTTTAGTCTAAACCTTATTCCCTAGTTTTACCAACTATATTAAAAATTTAGAACTTACCCAAATTTATATATAAAATCAAAATACCATATTTACTTCCAATGGGATCAAAACCTCTTTCAACTCTTTAATCCAATTATAAACTTCCAAAATGATTTCACATAAAAAACAATACTTTAAATGATATTACTTTAAACATGATTTATGTATTTAAAACAAAAGATAACACAACCATCATATCCACTTCACATATTTATTTTTCTATGTATATAAATTCAACATTATTAAGGAAAATTATTTTCTTAAGAAGGGTCATAAAAAATATCTCCAAATACTCAAAATATTATAAAAATATCTTTAGATATATGACATTATTCTCAATATTTAATGGAGGGTTAGTTGTAGGAATGTATTGGGGTGAACCTAATCCTATCACTAAAACATCTATGGTAGATTTTTAGCCCATTTTAGCATGTATTTTTAATATTATTTTAAAAGTTTAATTAATTGTATTTTCATCATAGTTTTGTTTTTTTTAAAAAAATTTAAACTAGAAGAGGGATTTTTTTTCAAAGGGTATCTATTTTGAAAATATGGTTATGGTAAAGGGAGTAATTACCAAGGATTTAGTTTTAATCCAAGGTGGTTAGATTTTTTCTAGTCTCTCTTGATGGGGAAGTTCTTGTTTGAGAGGTATCTTACCTGGTTGTGAGGTTTTATAAGTGTTTGTATTATCAAGGGAGATTTAGTTTTTTATATTAGACCTTTCCTAAAGGCTATATGTTGCGTGTTCATTTTCTTTTAGAATTATCTACCCTTAGTGGATAAGACCCATTTTCTACTTATTTAGGATTGGTTTTTATTCTTAAGATAAGGATAGTTTGAGTATTATATAACGAAATAGACCAAACTTTATACAACATCAATTTATGTATTTTAGGAATTAGTGGTTTTGGGAGAAGGTTAGAGGAAGAGATGTAGATTTATAGATTATTTTTTAGCTAGAAAAGAGGTTTCATGGCATGGAAATTTTGTTATTTCATAAAATTTTGGCTATAAGAGTGGTTAGGTATTTTGAATGGTGTATTTAATTGTGAAGGGTTGACTTATGATGTAGTTATCATGTCACGCTCTGGGAAAAACCCATGGTCACTAGGTGTTTCACTAATTAGAGGATGAACTATGGTCACTGAATGGTAGGTTTTTTCATAAGGTGAAGGATTTTAAGGTAGATTTTAGTAAAGTAAAAAACCCTTATATATATATTTTTACTCTTAAATATTCCCTTTTATATTTTTATAGTCAATATGTGAGGGTTTTCATTTGAAGAATGAAATTTCTTGGAGTCCTTTTTAATTTCTCCATGAGTATCCATCATAATGAAGTATTGAATTCTATGAAATGAAACATTTGGAGGATGATTATGTGGATTTTTCCTTTTGGATATTGTTTTATTGTATGGATTCTTGTTGTGTTGTGATCCTAGTTTAAGTTTGATTGATCTGAGGTATCCATATGAGTTTTTTTCTATGATTTATGTTGGTTAAAGTAGATTAATCAAGAGGGGGTGAATTGAGTGTCTATAAAAAATTGTGTTTAAATTGGTTCTTTGAAATTTTCCCCCAATTAAAAAATAATCAATATAAGTTTATAGTGAATTTATAAAATTCATGAATGTTAAATTAATTTCTCAGAAGATTTATTAGTTCTCAGCTATAATAATCTAGATATTAGTCCAACTTCTGAAACTAATATACTAGTTCAAAAAATGATATAAACACTTTCTAAACTAACTATCAAAGTTCAATTCAGTCTTATGTGAAATGTAGTAAACACAGATCAGATTAAACTAAGAGGAGAAGGCACAACAGATATAAACAAGTGGTTTAGTCTCAAGATTAGACTTAATCCTCTCCACTGGGTGATTAGTTGCCACCAAGAGGTTTAATTTAATAAATTGTCTGATCCACACCGTGGATCAGGGTTCACAGCAATACACAAGGTTTCCAGGTCACACCCGAACTCTACCACCGTTATTCGTGGGAAAACAAAAAAAGGTCACACTTGACCTCTTCCACTGTTCTACGTGGGATAAAAGAATAATAATAGTGTGAGTTCAAGGATACCATGTATCCTTCAGTTAAGAATGGGAGAAAATGTATGTAATAGACAAATACACACACACTGCAAAAAAAACTAAACAAAAGATCACAGTAGAGATATAGATGTAGAATATAGTTTAGAAGTATTTGTGTGTTATATAGTGAAGCTCTGGACTTAGTTGATGTAGAAGAAATGAGGCTTGAGTCCTGTTATAGAATTTGGCTTCAAAAACAGAGTATCATAGCCTTCAAGTGTGAAAAGTTTTTCTCCTTGATGTTTGGAAGTTCAATGAAGTATATAAGTTTTTTTTTATTGTATTGTTGATCTCCCCATATGTTCTAGATTTTAGTTCATGGGAATGGGAAGAAATCTTGAGAGTTGCAGGAGTTTTCAGTTCTTCTACTATTTTTTCTTTTATCAAATTCATCGTGTGTCCCACTCAGTCGATATTAATTGAGACAAAGTGTAATTATTTTATAATTTGAGTTCCAGCAGGCATGAAGATCTCCCTACTTGCATGTACCTAGTCTATCTAGTCAACATTAAATAATGTCAGAAAAATTAATTTGTGTAAATATGACCGTTAGATATAAATTTGAATTAATAAATCAGAAACAATTTTTTTATGACTATTGGTGAGTCATAAGTATCAGTGACTCATTGGAATCAGTCTGTCATCATCGGTTTGTCAGCATCGGTGACTCCAAGTATCGGTGAGTCGTCTATGCTATCAGTCTATCAGGGAATCGATGAATCATCAATGGTGAATCATTTTGAACTATCTGTGTGTCCCCCATCGGTGACTCGGTCATCGATGTGTCATCTATTGGTGACTCGTTCATCGGTGTGTCTTCTATCAGTGAGTCGTTCATAAATGTGTCGATTATCGGTGTGTTGTCCATTGGTGAGTCGACTATTGGTGTGTCGATCATCGGTGTGTCGATCATCAGTGTGTCGATCATCAATGTGTCGATCATCCTTGTGTCAATCATCTGTGTGTCGATCATCAGCATGTTGATCATTGGTGTGTCATCCATCAGTGAGTCCTTTTGAACTATCGGTGCTAAAGACTCTAAAACCCTTATAAAGTGTCTGTCTTACATAGAACACTACTAGATTGAGTGTAATTCATAAATACATGAATTTATATAGTGGTAAACATATTGAAGCATGAATATAGATAGTTTATTGATTTATTGAAATGTATTGTACAGTATGACATGACTGATTTACTTAAATATATTCAATGACATGATCAAGTTTATTACTTAATATAAGAATTAATACGATCGGTAGATTGATATGATTTGTAATTATGAAAACCACTGTTTATCAGAGGGTCCAACAATATCCCCCTTTTTGATAATCACAAATTATGGCATAATCATGATGTAATAGAGGTAATATAAATGGCTCCCCCTCAATTTTTTAATAGAGGATATATAAATAGGTGACTTTATATCAGAGAAAGGGAATTTAAATTAGAACAGTTTGTATAAAAGATGAGATATATATGTATACATTATGTGGAGTACATTCCATGTTTCCTATTCCATAGTTTCTCCCCCTGAGATTAATAAATTATTCCTATACATTTTTTGCATCCTATACCTTTCTCCCCCATTTTGGATTAGAAAAAAGAATAAGAGAAGGAGAAAGAATAAAGAGAAGGAATATAAAGAAAATAAGAAACACAGTAAATAAAAAAGGATTTTCATTAAGGTTGAAGAGAGTACAATCAAAACAATAAGGAACAAATCCCTATCAAATAAGCACTCCACTAATAAGGGTTTGGATTTTGACCTGATTTTCCTTTGTCTAAAGGATCAATTTGAGGTACTAGATGTGGTTTTGTGGCGGTAGCCAAAGGTGGTCTTATGACAACACCAGGCAAGGCAACACCTGTAGGGACATTTTTTACCAGGCTAGGTATCCTTTCGGAAAAAACATGGCTCTGAGGCCTCTTTGTAATTACTTGTAAAATTTGAGAGAGATCCTGAGATACAATCACTTGAGCAGGAAAATGAGAGGGAGTTTCAATGGGAGTAGCAGGTGGAACCACTATGGCTTCAACTTGAACATGAAAGTATGGATTGATAATTTTGATGAAGTTATTAATTATTTCACCTCCATATTGCATAGCCTTCTCAAAATAATCCTTATTCTCCATGAATTTAACCAGCAGAGGAGTAAAATCCTTCAATTGTGCCACTTTCTTCTTGAAATCTTATGTTACTAGAGAAATTATGATATTTTCGGCCAAATATTTGAAGTTATTGATGAGATCATACTTGTTATAGATCTTGGTAAAATAATTATCCACTTTATATATAATCTTCTTCTGAGTAGCAGAGGATTAATTTTTTCACTGACTTACCATGTTGTAAAAACAATTAGTATTTCTATGCACCTTGGAAAGAGTTTATTTGTCTGAAACAATCAGTAGATTCTTGAGTTATTCTCTCATCATAGCCCTGAGATACTCCAAATCAGCAGCAACCTTGCTTCCTCTAGAACTGGATGGACCAGTGATCATTCGGCCAAGTCCATCCTTCAATTTCTTCAAATCTACTCTCATTATACGTGTCACTAGGTTCTTAAGAACTTCCATCACACCACTAAAAGAGTTCTTGAGATCAGTTTTTAGAGAGTTCAACTCATTGCTCATCCTTTTCACTTATTCTATCATCAAAGTATTGTTTTTGATGATATCCTCAATAGTAGTAATGAGATTAGGATGAATCTCATGAATCACCATCCTTGCAATTTTAGCAGCATCAACATATTAAATGCTCATGGAAGTAGAGGCTTCAACTCCGGCTCTAACAAAATCTATCCCTAACCCACAAAAATCAGCTTTCAATTACTCTAAATCATCCTTTGTGACATAGTCAATAGGAAATAGTTATGCTACTAGATCAACTGCAAGAGGTGAAATCAGTGAAGATGGTGCAATAGGTTCTACTTTAGCTCAAGCTTGTGGAGTAGGAGGAGGTGCTTCCATCTTCTCATCTGAGTTATACTCCAAGCCAAATAGAATGTATCCTAGAAATCTATTCCACTCACGAGTACAGGTCCAGTCTCTTGGATCTACAATGTCAATCCAGACTCTTCTTCCCTAAGGCTAAGGTACAATCTCATCTTCATCTTCATCTTCTTCCCATCCTCTTTCCAAAATAACATTTCTAGGTACTGGTACCATCTGCACTTTATCTTGTTCTTGCTCTTCATCCACTTCAACTTCTCCAGGAACTTCGAAAACCTATGACATAAGTGAAACTTTGTCCTCAACCTCTTCTTATTGGCCACTAGCCAAAATTTCATTCAAATCCGAAATGATTTCATGATTTTAAACATCAGGATGGCTAGGCCTATCCTCATTACCAGTATCTCCATGATCAGAAACATCCTTTTCAACATGATCAACACCACCCTGTCCATTAAATCTATCAACTACTTCTTGTAAAGATTCATCAATGGATCTATCAGCTACTAGTTGACACACATTTAAAGAATCACAGACATGTTCATCATCACCTTCCTCCTCCTCCTCCTCATCATCATCAGACTCCTCATCTGACTTACTTAAATAGACTTCCACACCAGTAACTTTTGTCTCTTCCTTATCCTCATCACCTAACAAAGGTTCCCTTGAGGGTAGATCCAATGGTGGAATAACAGGTCCATAAGACATATCTTTTGGGCTCTCAGAAATGTCAAGATGACTCCTATCATCAATAAGAGACCCTTCTTCTCTTGCCATCTCAACCTCAGCCTCCTCATCAGAGTAAACATGTACTTCACCTTGTTTTAGGCCTGGATCAGCTTGTTCCTTTGGTCTGGTAGGATGGACAATAGGATTGTAATTTTTATATAGTATTTCTTCATCTCCTACCCAGAATTGATTCCAAGGGTTCTAGAAAATATTCATTCTCTTACAAATCTCTTTCTAAAGACAGAAACCACCGCAGACACTGATCACTTCATCTCTATATTCCACACAATCCAACTTCTTTATTATTGCCAAGATCATCCTAGGATATTACAAACAAGTTTCTTTCTTGGAAGGTTTTATCATATCAGAAATATGTACCCTTATGTACTTAAAAAGATTCAACTTTATCCCATTTTTCAATAGGTAAATCAGGAATACATCTTAATACTTCACAGCAGAGAAGTATCCATTCCTTAGGCAGGTCTGATATTGAATGAACTTAAAGAGCAATCTTGCCTCTCTATCCAACTCACTGGTAGTAGCTCTCCCTGATTCTTCACTTTCAGTCAGCTTCTTTAGAGCATCCTCATATGAAACAAAATTAGAGGAAGGAGGAATGTTACCATGATAATCAACATACATACCTTAATGAGGCATTTCCAAGCATTCATCCCATTCCCTTGATGAAAAAGAAATACCTTTTCCCTTCACCACTGACTTTATTCTTTCTTCCTTATCTTCATTTAGGGATATCTTCAAGTTGAGATAAAACTCATGCACAAGTTGGGGATAAAAAGGCCTTTCATTGTTCGAGAACCAACTTATCCAACCTTGAGATTACATCACACTCAATAAAAGATACTTTCTTAACAGAAGCCAATCAGTCGACACTTCCTTCTCAGCTATAACAACTTGGCTTCCCAAACCTGGCTTTGTAGTACCACTAGACTCACCCTTTTGATGCTTAGCTAATGGATATTCACTTGGTTATTCCATCACGTGATTCTTCCATGCCATATCCTAAGATTCGAGTCTAAGGAAAGTTGAAAGGTTATGGGTAGAGAGATAGAGTGTCGATGAGAAGAAGTTACTAAGCAAGAGAGGGAGGTAAAAGGTCAAAGTGGATTAAATTTATTTTTATCATTTATGGATTGTAAATCATAAAAAAATAAAATTGAAAAATGGTAAAAAGAAAACCAAATGATGTCATTTTACTTAAAAACATACATAATTACAAATGGGTCCTTAAAGGCATTGATTCCACAAAATTGATATTAAACAATCGGTTTCTAGTGATCGGTTTCTTAGGATTGGTTTTACACGATCAGTTTCACATGAATAGTTTCGCATGAATGGTCTCACTGATCGATTTGAATGATCGGTTTCATAGATCAATTTCACTGATCGGTTTCACATGATTGGTTTCACTGATACTAGTGAATAGACTATTCCTAATGGGAAAGAGTTTTAAAGGACTTTAGATATTTATCATTCCTAGTTTATGTCTGATGTATTTCATTCTCTCAGAGTTTAAGGGTTTGGTGAAAATGTCAGCAAGTTGAATCTCATTCCCAATAAACTCAGGAGTTATATCACCTTTTTGATAATGATCACTCAAAAAGTGATGTCTTACATCAATATGTTTTGTTCTAGAATGAGAAATTGGAATTTTAGAAATGTTAATAACACTTGTATTGTCACAGTTTATGGGGATATGTCTAAATTGAAATCCATAGTCTAATAAAGTGTGCTTCATCCACAACATTTGTGCACAATAACTACCAATATCTATGTACTCTGCTTCAGCAGTTTATAATGAAAATGAATTTTAATTTTTACAACACCATGATATTAGAGACTCCCAAAAGTGTGACATATTCCAGAGGAACTATTTCTATCTAACTTATATCCACCAAAGTTATCATCTGAATAACTAACCAAATCAAAAGGTTGTCCTCTAGGATAAAAAAATACTAAATTAATTTCATACTTGAGGTATTTGAAAACTATTTTAATATAATTTAAATTTAATTATTTTGGGTTTACTTTAAGTCTTGCACACATACACACACTAAACATAATATCTGGCCTACTAGAAGTTAAGTACAAAAAACTCCCAATTATTCCTCTATAAGTAGTTTGATCAATAGATTTTCCATTTTTATCAAGATCTAAATTACATGTAGAACTCAGAGGAGTTTCACTACTCTTAATGCTTTTAGAGAAATATCTTTCCAAAAGATTTTTAGTGTAATTACATTGATTTATAATAATAAATTATTTATTTTTAAATATTTGAAATCCCAGAAAATATTTAAGTTCACCCATCAAACTCATTTAGAACTCACTTTTCATCATTTTTGAAAAATAGTTACACAAATAATTTTTATAAGATCCAAAGATAATATCATCTACGTATATTTGTTCTATTAAAACTTATTTTGAAATTATTTTTATAAAAATAGTAGGATAGAAAAATCCTTTTTTAAAAACTTGAGAAATAATGAAATTACTTAATCTTTTATACCATTCTCTTGGAGCTTGTTTGAAACTATATAAATATTTAGATAATTTGAAAACTTGATTTGGAAAATGTGGACTTGTAAAACCTAGGGGTTTTTCAAAAAAAAACATCCTCAATTATATAACCATTTAATAATTCACTTTTAACATCCATTTGATAAAGTTTAAAATCCAAGTGTTTAGCATAGGCAAGTAAGATTCGAATGGATTCAAGCCTAGCTAATAGTGAAAAGGTTTCTTCATAATCGATTCATTCTTCTTGATTATATCCTTGTGTAACCAACCAAGATTTGTTTCTAACTATATTTCTGGCTTCATCCACTTTATTTCTAAACACCCATTTGGTTCCTATGGTCAAAGTATCTTTTGGTTTATCTACAAGCTTTCAAACTTAATTTCTTTCAAACTAGTTAATCTCTTCTTGCATAGCTATTACCCAAAATTCATCATTGATTGCCTCATTGATACTTTTAGGGTCAAGAAGTGACAATAATTCTTGATGTTCAACTTGGTTTCTCAAAGAGGCTCTAGTTTGTGTTCCTCTACCTAAATTCCAACAATAGTATATAAGGGATGGTTTTTAAGGGTCTTAGTTGGTCTAGTAAAGGTGGGAATAGTTATTTCAGGTTCTTCATTTCGATCTGGTTCATTGTGGCTAGATTTTGGAAAATTTCCAGAACCAGAAGTTTTCACAGCTCCTTTCATAGGATGATTTGATGTTTTAGCATCAATTTTCAGATTGGACATATCCACTTCAATATTTTCTAGAGAGGTCTTAGACTCATGCAGATCTATTTCATCAAATTTGACATGTACATATTCTTCCACATATTTTCTTTTCTTATTAAAGACTCTATAGGCATTTCTTGATGTAGAATACCCAAGGAATATTCCTTCATCACTCTTGGAGTCATATTTATCTAGATTTTCTTTAGTTTTTAGAATATAAACTTTACATCCAAACACTTTAAAGTAACATAATTTGGGTTTCCTATTGTTCCACAACTCATAAGGGGTTTTCTTAAGGATAAGCCTGATTAAGACTCTTTTTATTATATAACAAGTGGTATTAACAACTTCATCCCAGAAATAAATCGGTAGGTCATATTCATTAAGCATAGTTCGGTCAATTTCTTATAGGGTTCTATTTCTTCTTTTTACCACACCATTTTGTTCAGGTGTCCTAGGGGCAGAGAAGTTGTTCCTATATCCATTTTGTGAGCAAAAAGATTCAAAGTCTTGATTTTCAAACTCACGACCATGGTCACTTCTTAAGGATTTAATATTAATTCCACTAAAATTTTATACTGTCCTATCATACTTGGTAATGTGAGAGAAAGCTTCACTTTTGAGAGCTAGGAAAAATGTCCATGTATACCTAGAAAAGTCATCTACAAGAACATAAACATAGTACTTCCTATCTAAACTTGAAACTCTAGATGGTCCAAACAAATCCATGTGAACAAACTAGAGAGGTTGATAAGTAGTTACTTCTTTCTTTGTTTTGAAAGAGATTTTATGTTGCTTTCCTTTTTGACAATGATTGCACACCTTATTGTCTAGAAACTCTAATTTGGGCAGGTATTTAACTAAAAGTTTTATAGTTAACTTCTTTAGGGAGTTTAAATTGTAGTGTTCTTGTCTTCGGTGCCAAATCCAAGACTCTTTGTGAAAGGCACTTAGATAAGAAATATTTTGTGAGGCTATTGTGTCTAAATTTATAGCATATACATTATCATTTCTAAGAGCAGTAAATAATAAGTTAGTCTTGGCATAAAAAACATGGAATGAATGATTTTTTAATTTAACATTAAATATATCATCACAAAATTTAGATATGAAAAGCAGGTTATACTTTAGTCTATCAATATAATGTACTTTGGAAATTGAAATAGAGTTAGGGTTACCAATCTGGCCTAGGTCGATGATTTTTCATTTACCATTGCCACCAAATGTGACATGTCCTCCATCAATTTTTATAAGACTTTAAAATATTGAGTAGTCCACTATCATGTGTCTTGAACATCCACAGTCTAAGTACCACAGATTTCTATAGGAGCTCTTTAGGAAGTTTACCTATAAAACAATTTATCCAAGAAATGATTTTGGTACCTATATTTTTATGGGTCCACAAACATTAGTGATAAAAGATTTAGGAACCCACAATTGTCTTATGGGATTCCTATATATAGAATATATAGTATTTTAAAAATAAACTCCATTTGGTCCTGAATAAATAGATGTAGTAAAAGAATTCTTGGAACTAGAACTTGCAATAAAATTCTGGTTTCTGAAGAAAGATGTAAATTTTCTAGATTTGGTTATAAAATGTGTTTTGGACAAGTTCCTTTGACCTGGTTGATATCCTATCCCAGAAGTGTACTTAGAAGATATCTGTTTACCAAGAATTTGAGTAAGGGTATTTTTATCATTGGTAATTTTTTCTAAGTCCTTATTTAATTGCTCATTAGACATTTTTAATTCATTGTTTTCCTTGAGCAATTCATAATTTTCTCTTTTTCAGTTATAAGTTATGATTTAATAGTTATAGTAAGAGCATGTTGTTTCTTTAAATATTTACACTTATCTTTTAAATCATTACATGTTTCTTCTAGCATGTTGCAATAATCAAATAATTCATCATTTTTCATACTCTCAGACTCACTTTCATTTTGAATATAATAAGAATTTTGAATAGGAGAGTCTAATATTACCCGAGAAGTTATTTTCATAAAAAAATATTATCCATATCATCTTTATCATCATGAGAAGAAGCAGATCCACTGGAACTATCCTCAGAAGCACTCTAGGTGGACTTTATTGATTCCTTAAACTTTCTATCCTTATTGTCATACTTCTTTTTGTATTTGAGCTTTGGACATTCATCTTTGACATGACTTTTCCTTTTACATTTGTATCATACTATCTCTTATGATTTATCATTTCTCTTCTAATCCTTTTATCAATTTCCCTTATTTTCATACTTTCCTTTGTAATTGGGATTTTTGAGAAACATCTTTTTCCTATAAAATTTCTTGAATCACTTAGTGAGCTGGGCCATTTCTTCATCACTCTCTGAAGTTGATTCTTCACTACTGGAGCTTTAAAAAGCAGCTTGAACTTTCTCCTTGCCTTTATTTTTATAGGCAGTAGGCTTGAAGGCTATAAAATTTCTTTTTGGTTCATCCTCTTATTGATTTACCTTCAATTCCTCTTCATACATCATCAATTTTCAAATCAATTTCTTCACAGGAATATTATGAATGTCGCATGATTCTCTTATAGATACAATTGGCCCTCACTATCTCTCTAGTAAGAATCATAGAATCCTCACAATCTTGTCTTTTTCTATAACTTATATTCCTAAGGAAATCATGGTATTCACAATTTTATTTAACCAGAGATACATATCATAAATAGATTTATGAGGATTCATTATGAAATTATCATATTTAATAGTATAAGTATTTAATATCATTTATTTAACATTAGATTTTCCATCATGAGAAACAGACAAGGTGTACCAAATATAAAGTGAAGTTTTACAAGAAGAAATATGATTAAACTCTTCATATCCTAGTGCACAGTATAGAGAATTCATTGGTTTACAATTATTGTTATAGGCAGTCTTCGTAGGTTCATCCCAAGTGTTTCTAGCAGTTTCAGGAATTGAATATTTACTTTCAACAGTAGTCCAGATTTCAAATCCCATACTTTCTAGATGTATTTTCATTTTAAGCTTCCACTGAGCATAGTTGGTCCCATTTAAAAACAATGGTCTATTAGTAGTAACTCCTTTTAATCTATTATCCATGATATAAATTGTAAAATAATTTCAAAGAGATAAAAATTTATAAATAATATAAATATTTAGATCTTTGAAAGAAAACTACAATCATAGTTGAAAAGATTTAAAAAACTAACAAATTTTTAAAAAACCCTCTGATACCAAATGTTGGTCAGAGTAGATTACTCAAGAGGGGGTGAATTGAGTATCTATAAAATTTGTGTTAAAATTGATTCTTTGAAATTTTCCCCCATTAAAAAATAATCAATGTCAGTTTGTAGGGATTTTATAAATGTCTTGAATGTTCAATTAATTTCTCATAAGATTCATTAGTTCTTATATATACTAATCTATTTATTAGTATAAATTTTAAAACTAATCTACTAGTTCAAAACAGATATACACAATTTTTAAAACAACTATCAAAGTTCAATTTAGTTTTATGTGAAATGTAATAAACATAGATCAAATTAAACTTAAAGGAAAAGGTACAACAAATATAAAAAAGAGCTTCGGTCTCAAGCTGAGACTTAATCCTCTCCACTTGGTGATCACCTTCCACCAAGTAGTTCAATTTAATAAATAGTCTGATCCACACCCTGGATCGGGATTCACAATCGCACACAAGGCTGTCCAGGTCACACCTGACCTCCACCACAATTATTCACGGGAAAAATAACAAACAGGTCACACTAGAACCCTTCCACTATTCTATGTGGGATAAAAGAATAATAAGAGTGTGAGTTTAAGGATATCAAGTATCATTCAATTAAGCACAGAATACAATGTGTGTTATAGACAAATACACAAACACTTCTCAAAAAAGTAAGCAAAAGAACACAACATAGATATAGATGTAGAATAGAGTTTAGAAGTCTCTATGTGTTATGTAGTAAAGCTCTGGACTCGTTTGATTTAGAAGAAATGAGGCTTGAGTCCTCTTCTAGAAGTTGGCTTCACAAACAGAGTATCGTAGCCTTCATGTGTGAAAAGTTCAGCTCCTTGATATTTGGATGTTTAGTGAAGTACAAAAGGTTTTTTTCTTGTATTGTTGATCTCCATGTATATTATTACTTTTAGTTCATGGTAATTGGATGAAATATTGGGAGTTTCAGGAGTTTGCAGTTCTTCTATTGTTTTTACTTTTCAACATACTCCTCGTGTGTCCCACTCAGTTGATCTTAATCGAGACTGAGTGTAATTATTTTATACTTCAAGGTCCAGCAGGCATGAAGATCTCCCCATGTGCATGTACCTTGTACTGTCTACAGATAGTCCTATATACAACATTAAATAATTCCAGAAACATTAATTTGTGTAAATATGACCGTTAGATATAAATTTTAATTAATAAATTAAAAATAGTTTTTTTATGACTATCAGTGAGTCATAAGTATCGGTAACTCATTGGCATCGTTCTATCAGCATCAGTGACTCTGAGTATCAGTGAGTTGTCTGTGATATCGGTCTTTTAGGGAATCAGTGAGTCATTATCAATGACTCGTTTTGAACTATCAGTGTGTCACCCATCAGAGACTCGGTCATCGATGTGTCTTCTATCGGTGAATCGTTCATCAGTGTGTCGTCCATCGGTGATTCGTTCATCACTGTGTTGATTATCGATGTGTCGTCCATCGATAAGTTGATCATTTGTGTGTCGATCATCAGTGTGTCGATCATCAGTGTGTATTCATCAGTGTGTTGATCATCAGTGTTTCGATCTTCCGTGTGTCATCCAACGATGATTCCTTTTGAACTATCAGTGCTAGAGACTCTAAAAACCTTATAAAGTGTCTGTCTTACACAGAACACTACTAGACTAAGTGTAATTCATAAATACATGAATATATATATAGTGGAAAACATATTGAATCATGAATATAAAAAGTTTTCATGATTTATTGAAATGTATTGTACAATATTAAATGATTGATTTAATTAAATATATTCAATAACATGATCATTTTTATTACTCAATATAAGAATTAATAGGATCGGTAGATTGACATGATTTGTGATTATGAAAACCATTGTTTCTCAGAGGGTCCAGAAATCTCCCCCTTTTTGATAATCACAAATTATGATATAATCATGATGTAATAGAGGTAATATAAATGCCTCCCCCTCAATTTTTTAATATATGAAATATATATAGGTGAATTTATATCAGAGAAAGGACATTTAAATTAGAGCAGTTTGTATCAGAGATGAGATATATATGTTGAAATTATGTGGAGTACATTCTAGGTTTCCTATTCTAGCATTTCTCTCCCTAAGAATAATTAATTATTCCTATACCTTTTATGTAGCATATACCTTTCTCCCCCTTTTTAGATTAGAAAAAAGGTTAAGAGAAGGAGAAATAATAAATTTAAGGAAAAGAAAGAAAATGAGAAACACAGTGAAGAAAAAAAGGATTTTCATTAAGGTTGAAGAGAATACAATCATAAAAATAAAGGAAAAAATCCCTATAAAATAAGAAATTCACTAATAAGGGTTTGGATTTTGAGGTTCTTTTCCTTTGTATGAAGGATCAATTAGAGGTGGAGGAGGTGGTTTTGTGGTGGTAAGAAAAGGTGGTCTTATGAAAACACCAGGAAAGGCAACACCTGTAGGGACATTTGCAGTAAGGCTAGGTATCCTTTCTGAAAAAACATGGATCTGAGGTCGCTCAGTAATTACTGGTCGAATCTGAGAGAGAGTCTAAGATACAATCATCTGAGCAGGAGGTTGAGAGGGAGTTTCAATGGAAGCAGTAGGTGGAACCACTATGGATTTACCTTGAACATGCAAGTATGACTTGAGAAGTTTAATGAAGTTGTTAATGATTTCACCTCCATATTGAATATCCTTCTCAAAATCATCCTTATTATCTAGGAATTTATCTATCAGAGGAGTAAAATCTTTCAATTGTTCTAATTTATTCTTGAAATCTTCTATTACTAGAGGAATTCTGAGATTTTCAGCCAAATATTTGCATTTATTGATGAGATCATACTTGGTATAGATCTTGGTAAAATACTTATCCAATTTCTATCTAATATCTTTATGAGTAGCAGAGGATTCATTTGTGCACTGAATTACCATGTTGTAAACAAGATCAGTATTTCTACAAACCTTGGCAATAGTTTCTTTGTCTGAAACACTCTTAGGATTCTTGAGTTCTTCTCTCATCATAGCCCCGAGATACTCCAAATTACCAGTAGCCTTGCTTCCTCTAGAACTAGATGGACTAGAGGTCATTTGTCCAAGTTCCTCCTTTAATTTCTTCAAATCTAAACTCAATAGATGTGTCCCTAGGTTCATAAAAACTTCCATCACACCACTAAAAGAGGTATTGAAATCGGTTTTTAGAGAGTTCAACTCATTGATCATCCTCTTTACTTATTCTCTCAGTGAAGTATGTTTTTTGATGATAGTCTCAGCAGTAGTAATGAAATTAGGCTAAATATCATGAATCACCATCCTTGCAATTTTAGCAGCATTAACATCTGAAATGATCATGGAAGTAGAGGCTTCACCTCTGGTTTTAACAAAATCTCTCACCGACTCATAGATATCAGCTTTGAATTTCTCTAAATTAGCCTTAGTGACATATTCACTAGGAACTAGATGTGCTTCTGGCTCAACTACATGAGGTGTAATCGGTGAAGAAGGTGCAATATGTTTTTCTTCAGCTTGATCTTGTAGAGAAGGAGGAGGTGCTGCCATCTACTCATATGAGTTATAGTCCAACCCAAATAGAATGTATCTTGGACCTCTATTTCACTCACAAGTAGAGGTCCAATCTCTTGGATCTATATTATCAATACTGACTCTTCTTCCCTAAAGCTCGGGTAAAATCTCGTCTTCATCTTCTTCTTCTTCCTATCCTCTAGCCAAATTAACATTTCTTGGTACTGGTACCATGTGAACTTGAGATTGTGCTTGCACTTTAGCCACTTCAGCTACTCCAGGTACTTCAAAAACCTGAGGCATAGGGGCAACATGGTCCCCAGCCTCTTCCTCGTGGCCACCATCCATAATTTCATTCACCCTCTAAATGATTCCTTGATTTTCAACATCAGGATGGTCATGCCTATCCTCATTACCAGCATCTCCATGATCGAAAACCTCCTGTTCAATAGGACCAGCACCACCCTGTCCATTAGCTCTATCAGTAGCTCCATGTAAAGATTCCTCACTAGATATGTCAACTACTTGTTGACCAACTTTTAAAGAATCAATGACATGTTCATCATCACTTTCCTCATCATCATCATCATCATCATCATCATCAGACTCCTCATCTGACTTAGTTATATATCCTTCCACACCAGTAACTTCTATCTCTTGCTCATCCTCATCACCTGACAAAGGTTCCCTTGAGGGTAGATCCAATGGTGGACTAGAAGGTCCATAAGACATGTCTTTTGGGATCTCAGAAAATGTAGGGTCACTCCTTTCGTCAATAGGAGACCCTTATTCTCTTTCCAACTTTTCCTTAGCTTCCTCATCGAAGTAAATAGGTACTTCACTTGGTTTTAGGCCTAGATCAACTTGATCCTTTGGTATAGTAGGATGGTCAATCAGATTGTAAACATCATACAATATTTCCTCATCTCCTACCCAACATTTCTTCCAAGGGTTCCAGAAAATCTTCATTCTCTTTTAAATCTCATTGTGAAGACAGAAACCACTGTAGGCACTGATCACTTCATCTCCATCTTCCACATAGTCCAACTTCTTTATCATTTCCAAGATCATCCTAGGATAGTACAAACATGTTTCTTTTTTTAAGGTTTTATCATATCAAAAATATGTACCGTTAGGTACCTAAACAGATTTACCTTTATCCCATTTTTAAATAGGTAAATCAGGAATACATCCTAATACTTAACAACAAAGAAGTATCCCTTCCTTTAGCACATCTAATGTTGAATGAACTTAAAGAGAAATCTTTCCTCTCCATCCAACTCACTGGAAGTAGCTCTCCTCAATTATTCACTTTCAGTCATCTCTTTTAGAGCATCCTCATACGAAAAAAATCAGATGAAGTAGGAATGTGACCCTGATAATCAATATAGATACCTTAATGATGAATTTCCAAGAATTCAACCCATTCCCTTGATGAAAAAGAAATATCTTTTCCTTTAACCACTGACTTAATTCTTGCTTTATCAATTATATTCAGGGATATCTTCAAGTTGAGATGAAACTCTTGCACAAGATGGAGATAAAAAGGCCTTTCATTGTTCGAGAACCAACTTATCCAACCATGAGATTCCAAAACTCTCAATAAAAGAGACTTTCTTGATATAATCCAATTAGCATACACTTCCCTCTCAACTGTAACAACTCGGCTCCCCAAACCTGTCTTTGTAGTACCACTAGACTCACCCTTCTGATGCTTAGCTGATGGAGATTCACTCGACTCTTCCATCACATGCTTATTCCTTTCCATATCTGAATATTCGAATCTAAGGAAACTCAAAAGGTCATGGGTAGAGAGATATAGTGTTGATGAGAAGAAGGTTCTAAGACAGAGAGGGAGGTGAAGGGTATATGTGGATTGAATTCATTTTATCATTTAGGGATTGTAAATCATAAAAACATAAAATTGAAAAATGGTAAAAAGAAAAAAAAATCTTGTCATTTTACTTAAAAACAGACAGAATTACAAAAGGGTACTTAAAGGAATCAGTTCCACAAAATCGATATTACACAATTGGTTTCAAGTGATTGTTTTCATAGGACAAGTTTCACATGATCCGTTTCATGTGAAAGATTTCACAAAAATGGTTTCACTGATTGATTTGATATATTGATTTCACATATCAATTTCACTGATTGGTTTCACTAATCAGTTTCACCTAATTGGTTTCACTGATACTAGTAAATAGATTATTCCTAAGGGGAAATAGGTTTAAAGGAATTTAGAGATTTATCATTCCTAGTTCATGTTAGGTGTAGTTCAATCTCACAAAGTTTAAGTGTTTAGTGAAAATGTATGAAAGTTGAATCTCAGTCCCAATAAACTCAAGAGTTATATCACCTTTTTGATAATGATATCTCAAAAAGTGCCTTATTACATCAATATTTTTTGTTCTAGAATGAGAAATTGGATTTTTAAAATGTTAATAGCACTTGTATTTCCATAGTTTATGGGGATATGTATGAATTGAAATCCATAGTCTAATAAAGTGTGTTTCATCCACAAAATTTGTGCACAGAAACTGCCAGTAGCTATATACTATTCTTCAGTAGTTGATAATGCAACTGAACTTTTATTTTTTACAATACCATGTATTAGAGACTTTTCCAAAAAGTGACATGTTCGAGAGGTACTATTTATATCTAACTTACATCCACCAATGTTAGCATCTGAATAACTAACCAAATCAAAAGGTTTTCCTCTAGGATAAAATGATCCTAAATTCATTTTATACTTGAGTTATTTGAAAATTATTTTAATAGAATATAAATGTAATTATTTTGGGTTTACTTGAAATATTTCACACATATACACAATAAACATAATATCTATCCTACTAGAAGTTAAGTACAAAAAATTCCCAATCATTCCTCTGTAAGAAGTTTGATCAATTGATTTTCAATTTTCATTAGGATCTAACTTATACGTAGAACTCATAGGGGTTTCACTACTCTTAATACTATCGAAGAAATATATTTTCAAAATATATTTAGTGTACTTACATTGATTTATAATAATACCTTATTTATTTTGAATTATTTTAAATCCAAGAAAATATTTAAGTTCACTCATCAAACTCATTTCAAAATCAATTTGAATCATTTTTGAAAAATCATCACACAAATAATTTTTAGAAGATCCAAAGATAATATCATATATATATATTTGTGCTATTAAAACTTCTTTTTAAATTATTTTTATAAACAAATTTGGATCGACAACTCCTTTTGTAAAACCTTTAGAAATAATGAAATTACTTAATCTTTCATACCAAGCTCTTGGAGCTTGTTTCAAACCATACAAATATTTACATAATTTGAAAACTTTATTTGGAAAATGTGGATTTTTAAACCTAGGGGTTGTTCAAAAAAAATCCTTAATTATGTAACCATTTAAGAATACACTTTTAGCATCCATTTGATAAATTTTAAATTCCAAGTGTGCTTCATAGGCAAGTAAGATTCGAATGGCTTCAAGAATAGCTACTGGTGCAAAGGTCTCTTCATAATCGATTCCTTAATCTTTATTATATCCTTGTGAAACCATGATAGCTTTGTTTCTAACAATATTTCTGGATTCATTCACTTTATTCCTAAAAACAAATTTGGTTACTATGGTCAAAGTATCTTTTGGTCTATCAAAAAGCTTCCAAACTTTATTTATTTCAAACTGGTTAAGCTCTTATTGCATAACCATTAGCCAAAATTAATCATTGATTGAGACATTGATATTTTTAGGTTCAAGTTGTGACAAGAATGCTTGATGTTCAATTTGGTTTCTCAAAGAGGCTATAGTTTGTGTTCCTCTATCTAAATCTACAAAAAAAACATCTAAGGTATGGTTTTTGAAGGTCCTAGTTAGTCTAGTAAATGTGGGAATAGTTATTTCAGGTTCATCATTTTGATCTAGTTTAGTGTGGCTAGATTCTAGAGAATTTCCAAAACCGTAAGTTTTTATAGATTCCTTCACAGGATGATTTGAGGTTTTTGCATCAATGTCCAGATTGGACATATCCTCTTCAATGTTTTCTAGAGAGGTATTAGGGTCATTTAGATATGTTTCATCAAAATTGACATGTACATATTCTTCCACACATTTGGTTTTCTTATTAAAGACTCCATAGGCTTTTCTTGATGTAGAAAATCCAAGGAATATTCTTTCATCACTTTTGGAGGAAGATTTATCTATATTATCTTTAGTGTTCATAATATAAACTTTAGATGAAAATACCTTAAAATAACTTACTTTGGGTTTCCTATTATTCCACAACTCATAAGGGGTTTCCTTAAGGATGGGTCTGATTAAGACTATGTTTGTTATCTAACAAGCGGTATTAACAGCTTCATCCTAGAAATAAATCGGTTGGTCATATTCATTGAGCATAGTTTGATCAATTTACTATAGGGTTATATTTCTTCTTTCTACCACACCATTTCGTTGAGGTGTCCTAGGGGCAAAGAATTTGTACCCATAACCATTTTTTGAGAAAAAATATTCAATGTCTTGATTTTCAAACTCAAGGCCATGGTAACTTCTTAAAGATTTAATATTAAGTCCCCTAAGATTTTAAACTATCCTAGAATTCTTGGTAAAGTGAGATCAAGCATCACTTTTGTGATCTAGGAAAAAGGTCCAAGTATACCTAGAAAAGTAATCTACAAGAACATAAACATAGTTATTCCCATTTAGACTTGAAACTCAAGATGTTCCAAACAAATCCTTATGAACCAAATCGAGAGGTTCAAAAGTAGTTACTTATTTCTTGGGTTTGAAAGAGATTTTATGTTTCTTTCCTTTTTGATAAGGATCATACACCTTATTGTCTAGAAACTGTAATTTGGGCAGGTATTTAACTAAACCTTTTCTAGTTAACTTATTTAGGGAGTGTAAATTGCAGTGTTCTAGTCTTCTGTGCCAAATCCAAGACTCTTTATGAGAGGAACTTAGACAAGAAACATTTTGTGAGGCTAGTGTGTCTAAATTTATAGCATATACATTATCATTTCTAAGATCACTAAATACTAAGTTATTCTTCGCATAAAAAACATTGCAGGAATCATTTTTGAATTTAACATTAAGTCCATCATAAAAAAATTAAGATATGCTAGTCAGGTTATACTTTAGTCCACCAACATAAAGTAATTTGGAAATTGAAATAGAGTTAGGGTTACCAGTCTGGCCTAGGCCGATGATTTTTCCTTTACCATTGCCACCAAATGTGACATGTCCTCCATCAATTTTGATAAGACTTTTAAATATTGAGTAGTTCCTTTTCATGTTTCTTGAACATTAATTGTCTAAGTACCAAAAATTTCTACAGGAGCTCTTTAGGCAGTTTACCTATACAAAAATTTATCCATGAAATGATTTTGGTTCCCATATTTTTCTGGGTCCACAAAAATTAGTGATAAAATCTTTAGGAACACACAATTTTCTTATGGGATTCTTATATGAAGAATATAGAGTATTTGAAAAATAAAATCTATTTGGTCCTAATAAAATTGATGCAGTAAAAGTATTATTGGAACTGTAACTTGCAATAAAATAGTGGTTTCTGAAGAAAGATGTTGTTTTTCAAAAATTTGGTTATAAAATATGTTTTGGATACATTCCTTTGATCTGGTTGATATCATATCCTAGAAGTGTACTTAAAATCTATTTGTTTACCAAGAATTTGAGTAAGGGTATTTTTCTCATTGGTAAAATTTTCTAAGTCCTTCTTTAATTGCTCATTAGACATTATTAATTCATTATTTTCCTTGAGCAATTCAGAATTTTTATCTTTTTTAGTTATAAGTTCATATTTAACAGTTATAGTAAGAGAATATTATTTCTTTAAAGATTTATACTTATCTTTTAACTCATTATATTTTTCTTCGAGCATGTTACAATACTCAAATAATTCATCATTTTTCATATTATCAGACTCACTTTTATTTTGAAAATAATAAGAATTTTGAATAGGAGATTCTAAGATTACCTGAGAAGTGTTTGTCATAAAAAAAATATTAGTCGTATCATCTTTATCATTATGAGAAGACACAGATCCACTGGATATATATTTAGAGGCACTCTAGGTGGCCTTCATTGGTTTCCTATAATTTTTATCCTTATTCTCATATTTGTTTTTATATTAGAGCTTTTTATAGTCAGCTTTGACATGTCCTTTCCTTTTAATTTTTTAGCATATTATCTCTTCTGATTTATCATTTATCTTCCAATCATTTTTCCAATTTCCCTTGTTGTCATACTTTCCTTTGTAATTGGGATTTTTGAAAAACTTCTTTTTCCAATAAAATTTCTTGAATCTCCAGGACAACTGGGCCACTTCTTCATCAATTTCTGAAGCTGATTCTTCAATAATAGAGCTTTCAATAGCAGTTTGAACTTTCTCCTTGTATTTATTTTTAGAGGTAGTAGTCTTGAAGGTTATAGACTTTCTTTTTGGTTCATCCTATTTTTGATTTACCTTCAATTCCTCTTCATACATCATTAATTTTCCAATCACTTCCTTCACAAGAATATTATCACTCTCACATGATTCTCTTATAGATACAGATGTCCCTCACCATCTCTCTGGTAAGCATCATAGAATCCTCATAATATGCTCTTTGGATATAACTTCTCTTTCTAATGAAATCATGGTTTTCAAAAATTTCATTGAACCTAAGATACATATCAGAAATAGATTTATCAGGATTCATTATGAAATTATCATATTTAACAGTATAAGTATTTAATATCATTTCATTAACATTAGATGTTCCCTCATGAGAAACAAACAAGGTGTCCGAAATATCATGTGATGTTTTACAGGCAGAAATATGATAAAACTCTTCATCTCCTATTTCACATTATAGAGAATTCATTTCTTTACAATTATTATTTTAAGCATTATTCGTAGGTTTATCCCAAGTGTTTCTAGCAGTTTCAGGAATTGCATATTTACTTTCAATAGCAGTCTAGATTTCAAATCGCATGCTTTCTAGATGTATTTTCATTTTAAGCTTCCACTGAGCATAGTTGGTCCCATTGAAAAATGGTGGTCTATTAGTAGAAACTCTTTATAATCTATTATCTATGATATAAATTGTAAAATAATTTCAAAGAGATAAAAAATTAGAAATAATATAAATTTTTAGATATTTGAAAGACAAATACAATCACAGTTGAGAAGCTTTGAAAAAATGACAAATTTTAAAAAAACCCTCTGATATGAAATGGTGGTCAGAGTAGATTACTCAGGAGGGGGGGGGGGGTAAATTAGGTATCTATAAAATTTTCTGTTAAAATTGGTTCTTTGAAATTTTCCCCCAATTAAAAAATAATCAAAGTCAGTTTGTAGTGAATTTATAAATGTCCTGAATGTTCAATTAATTTCTCATAAGATTGATTAGTTCTCAGCTATACTAATCTAGAGATTAATATAACTTTTGAAACTAATATACTAGTTCAAAACATATATAAAAACTTTCTAAACTAAATATAAATGTTCAATTAAGTTTTATATAAAATGTAATAAACCCAGATTAGATTAAACTAAAAGTCAAAGGCATAACAGATAAAAACAAGAGGTTTGGTCTCAAGCTAAGACTTAATCATCCCACTTGGTGATCACCTACCACCAAGTAGTTTAATTTAATAAACTGTCTGATCCACAACCTGGATCAGGGTTCACAATAGCACACAAGGCTGTCCAGGTCACACCTAACCTCTACCACAATTATTCGTCAGAAAAACAACAAACAGGTCATACATGACCTCTTACACTATTCTACATGGGATACAAGAATAATAAGAGTGTGAATTTAAGGATATCAAGTATCCTTCAGTTAAGCATAAGAGACAATGTGTGTAACAGACAAACAGACACACACACTGCTCGAAAAAGTAAACAAAAGAACACAACAAAGATATAGATGTATAATAGAGTTTAAAAGTCTCTGTGTGTTTTCTAGTGAAGCTATGGACTCGATTGATGTAGAAAAAATTAGTCTTGAGTCCTCTTCTGGAAGTTGGCTTCACAAACAGAGTATCATAGCCTTCTCGGTGTGAAAAGTTCAGCTCCTTGATGTTTGGATGTTCAGTGAAGTCCAATAGGTTTTTTGCATGTCTTATTGATCTCCTTGTATATTATTGTTTTTAGTTTATGGTAATTATAAGAAAACTCGAGAGTTTCAGGAGTTTGGAGTTATTATATTGTTTTTACTTTTCAACATATTTCTCATGTGTCCCACTCAGTTGATCTTAATTGAGATAGAGTGTAATTCTTTTATACTTCTAGGTCCACCAGGCATGAAGATCTCCCAATGTGCATGTACCTCATACTGTCTATGGAATGTCCTATAGAAAACCTTAAATAATGTCAGAAACATTAATTTTTTTAAATATTAGTTGTAGATATAAATTTGAATTAATAAATTAGAAATATTTTTCTATAACTATTAGTGATTCATAAGTATCGTTGACTCATGGTCATCGTTATGTCATCATCGGTCTATTAGTATCAGTGATTCCTAGTACCAGTGAGTTTTTTGTGCTATCGGTCTGTTAGGGAATTGGCGAGTTGTCATCGGTGACTCATTTTGAACTATCGGTGTGTCGCCCATTGGTGACTCCATCATCAGTGTGTCGTCAATCAATGTTTCATCCATCAGTGAGCCATTCATCGGTGAGTTGATCATTGGTGTGTTGATCATCAGTGTGTCATCCATCGATGAGTTGATCCTCAATGTGTTGATCATAAGTGTGTCGATCATTGGTGTTTCAATCATCAGTGTGTCTATCATCGGTGTGTCGATCATCGGTGTGTCGATCATCAGTGCGTCGATCATCGGTGTGTTGATCATCGGTGTGTCGTCCATTGGTGAGTCGTTTTGAACTATTGATGCCAGAGATTCTGAAAACCTTATAAAGTATCTTTCTTACACATAACACTACTAGATTAAGTAATTCATAAATACAATAATACATACAGTGGTAAACATATCGAAGCATGAATATACACAGTTTATTGATTTATTGAAATGTATTGTACAATATGAAATGATTTATTTAATTAAATATATTCAATGACACGATCAAGTTCATTACTTAATATAATAATTAATAAGATCAGTAGATTTACATGATTTGTGATTATGAAAACCAATATTTCTCAGAGGGTCCAACAATTACTATGAATTTAGATGTTTTGACATGAATATGTTTTTCATGTTTTGGCCATCCAAAATCATATTTAATTAATGTTGTTGGATTATTTTTAAACGGTGGTAGATAAAGTAGATCACATTTTTATTTCTGGAGATATTCAAAATTTATACCCATCATAGTGTAGCCATGACGTATCACAACATGCCTCTATAATTTTCCAATGCCATTATAAATTTCGAATAACATCCAAATTATTATAAATTCCTTCATTTTATCTAAACCTTTTGTGACTAGAGATTGTTCCTTAGAGGTCTTCAGGTTCCTTTTGATTAGATTTGGAGCTTTGTTTCAATAGATCGACCTCTAATGATCTAAGGTGAGTTTCTCTTCCCTTATTTTAGGTTCTCTTCTTATCCTTGATCTAGGAGAGGCAATGAAAATGGTTTGGATTAATATTTTTGGTCTTGGGTCACAAATATGATGGTGTTTTTTATGGTATATGTTGTTGAGGTTTCCCTCTTGGCTTTATGATCATCTCCCTCTCTATTTATTTCACAATTATTGTTGAATCTTTGGTTGATATTGAAGATTTCAAAACCCTTATTTTATCTTATTAAATAGTATAATTTACTGGATTACTATGATGTTTACCAAATATATTTTTAAACCCTTTTGATGAATTTTGGGGGAAAAAGGGAACACATGTGAAAATGTTTCTTAAGGAATAAAAAATTAAACAAAGATAATATCCATATTAATGAATTTTATTGGTGAAAAAATGGATCACATGATCTTCATGTTAATTAATGTTATTTTTGTATTTTATGATCCTTGACTGATGTTTCTACAGTGTATACCTTATTTTATAATGTTACAATAAATTGAACACCCTTTATAAAAGTTTAATAACTAAAATATGGTAATTAATATTCTATGTTCAATTTTTAATTGAGTTAATAATGCACTTGAAAGAGTTGTATAATGAATACTAAGTCACGTCTTAAAAAGGGTAATTATTTAAGTGATTTTGTTATTTAAATGGGAATTGTTTACAACTGGTATGCTATGTTTATATTGATGTGATTAGTGTGGTCTCAGTGGTATGTTGATGTGGTTGTATAGGGGTGTTTTTGTGTTGTTGTTTGTGGTGTATCATATTAAATATTGATAAAATGGTTCATGAGTTAAAGATGATAAGGAGAGTGGGGATGAAATTGAAAATTTTGGTTGGTATTAATAAACATGATAAGTAAAATAAATATTGAGGCATGAATTTTGTATTGGGTTTTCTATCTTGTTTCCTATGTTATTATGATTTGGATGGTTGGTTTGGGGAAGTTATGTGCCACCTGGAATAAGGGAAAATGGTTTTTTGGTGTTCTTAGTTATGTTTGGCATGGGATAGTGAAATGTGAAAGTAATGGGATAAAAATAAGTAGGTAAATAAATGAATTTATTATTATTATTATATTTATGGCCATGGAAACTAAAAATGAAATGAATTAAATAGGATGAAATAAAATGAAAATTACTAAAAAATGTGATTAATTTTGAATAAATAACTTGAAATGGGAAGTGGATTACTTAATGGTTTGAGATAGGTAAATAGATGGTATGGTGAACATAATGAGGTTGGTAGATAGTAAATGGTGGGATTAGAAATGATGAGTAAAATTTTAATGTGTTGACTGTGTGGATTTCTTTTTATATGTAGTTGGTTATTCTATTAATAATGATTTTTTAGGAAATAAATGTTTTGGTGTGTTGTTTTTATGTTTTTATCTTGATACTATGATAGTTGTTTTGAGGATATTATGTGGTATATGAGGATGACAAGGGGAAATTTTATGGGATGTAATGGATCACAGTAGGTATATGCATGTAAGAAGTAATGTATTAAATTTTAGTATGTCATATACTAGATAACCCAGTTATGTGGATTTGATGTGGATTCAGTGGGGGTATTTTTATGGAAGGATAAAGGAATGGGGTTGATGTCCATAAATATTATGATATCCTACTATAATGAGGATTTTATGTGGGGTTATAAAGTTATGATACATGGTTACAATATGAGTTATAATGTAGCATGTAGTATGTGGTGATGATACTAATGTGATTATGGAAATGATAAATATGATGTGATTGTGATAATAAATGTTTTAGGGGTTTACATGGAAGGATCAGGGAATGTGGTTTATTTAATTAATGTTTATGTTACCCCGCCAATGTGTGATAGTGAAAAGTGGATATGTGGTGGTGGAATTATGATTATGGATGTCAAGTTGTGGTATGTGGATGTGTGGTGGAGAGGTTGGCTTATGACATAAAGAGATGATATTTATGTGGTGTTATTAATGTTCTATTCTTATATCCCTGATTGAATATAGAAAGTTCATCTTGCTCACTCTCTATCGATTGGGGTGATATGGATCTACTGAAAGGTAAGAGAGATGGTAAATTTTAGGGCCATTTTTCTTTGTATGATTGTGATGATAATTATATATTTTATGATATCTATCATTTATTGATTTTGGTGGTGGTATTCGGGACCTCGTTTAGACTGGGAATTGGTTGAATTCTAACTTGGGAAAATGGTGACGAATGTTGTATGAAATGGATAAAACTATGGTAGAATATTTGGAATGTGGAGATATGTTATTTTATTTCTTATGATCATTCTATTTTAATCCATGATTATTTTTTTATTGGTTGATATCACTATTGTTTACTCTTACATACCTATTGCAAATGGATATTGATTTTTTTAGAAGGAAAATCTTGTTGAGTATAAACAAGTGCTAAGACCTACATAAATTGGTAAGTGTTTTATGAGATAGTCTATGGGGGGGGGGGGATTTAAGCTCTTATTTAGGTAGATTATATGCAGTTAGGGATGATTTTTAATTTTAGTAACTTGTCCTTGCATGTATTTTATGGAGTTTTTTGTATTTTCTTATAAGTAACATTTGGGTTATAGGATTTGTTTGTTAAATGTAAATTCATTTAAATTGATTGGTGGTTTCATTTAATTATTCTTGGTATTATGTGGGTAATGCCTCCCATTTATGCATTTTATACCCTCGATGATAGTCACCAACCCATGATGTAGGCTTTGGGGGTCACTCTCATCTTTACTAACAGCCTAGGAGGGGTTTCTATTGGGGGTAGTTTGCAAAAAAAATTATGTTTTAAAATAAATGACTATAAAACCAATTGTTTTTTAAAAACACACATAGATGGATTTAATTTAACGTGATTTAAATAATTATAATAATAAATATAGATAAAACAAAATGAATAAAAAATGGTAATAATTAATAAATAATAATAGTAAATAAATCCAATAATAAATAAATTCATTTGTTCTTATATAGAAATTTCTAAAACACTTTAAATTTTGGTTTTGTGTATTTTTTATTTATATATATTTACACACACACACACACATATATATATGAAAACATACATTTTATATACATTATTTAGTTGTAATACATACATGAAAATATACATACATAACAATATATATATATAAATGTTTATATATATATATATATACAAATGTTTAGACACACACACACACATAGACATACATAATTTAGTTATTATACATGCATAACACACAGACATATGTATTGAAAAATTTGTAGTGTAAATTTACATTGTAAATCTACATTGAAATATGCACTATATATTTCTACTAGTATACCTTAAGAGGCCCACATGGTGATATTCTAACCATTGAGAGGAGGGGGAATCAATGGAAAATGACCAAATAAATAATTTCCCCCTTTTGAAATAAATTACTATTGATTTCTGTAAGTTCTCAAATCTTAGCTAAACATAATCTTCTTTCAATATATCAAACCATCAAAGAATACAAATACATAGATTTATAAGCTTCCCTAACACTTTATGAGTGTTAAACCCTTGGTTATCAGTGTGTGTTATCTCACATATCACAATATTTTTTTTATAATCAACAAGAGACTAATATTTTAGAAAAATAGTCTCAAACCCCTTGTAATGATGCCTCCAAACACATTATGTGTATCCCACACATTCTATCATTATAATGAACAAGTAACATAAATGTGTAGGATCAAAATAATGATGTAGATGCTCAATTGCAAGAGGGGGGGGGGTGAATTGTATACTTTAAAAATTCCTTTGGAACCTTTAAAGTTAGTTATGAATAACTATGTTTTCCTTAAGCAAAGGAAAGGACTAAGTTTAACAAAGTTAAACTAAGAAAATTCACAACACCTATAACACCGAATGCAAACTTGGAAAGAGATTCCGAAAGTAGGTTCCGAAAATATGGTTCCGGAAATTGAAACTTAATAAAAGATTACAATATGAGATTCTACCTTAAAGCTTATAGAATCTAAATGAAACATAGTACAAATAAAGAAGTATAAGAAAGTTATACTTTCCTTATAATACAAAATGCAGCGGAAAATAAACAAGTAGTAGAACTACAAGTAACAAGATATAAGTCTTTTAACCCAAAGAGAAGGGTATTAAACAACCTTGGATAAAGGTCCCTTGATTTATACTTTCAAGCAAGTCTGTCTTACCCACACTAGGGTAAGCCCTCGATACAAAGATCAGAGTCTCTATCTTGCTATCCCCGCAAGCCCTCAACTTCAAGGTAGTTGGCAACCTCTGTCTTCCTCAGCAGGGAAGCCCTTGAACTTCAAGGTAGTCGGCACCTATGTCTTCCTATCCCCAGAAGCCCTCGAATGTAATCACCAACATTCAGAGTCGCACAAAGCTTTGAGAGTTAATAAGAGCCTCTCTCTCTAGAAATCACTTCAAGCATGTAATCACATGAGTCGAAGATCAGTCAGCCTTTCAGCACTTCATCTTCGAGCTCTTTCAAATGAGCTCCAATTTATAGGTAAGGTCAGCTCCTTCTCCAACGGTCATATTTTCCTTAAAGATCGGAGGGACCTGTACACGTGTCACTTAGACAACAGTTAGTTTATAACAAAATAGATGACATCGTTTTATAACAAAACAAGTGTAACAGAATGTACTACATCGTTTTAAAATCTAACTCAAAAGTTCGGACTGAAAAATTCGGAGTGAAGGTTCGGAGTGTAAGGAAAATAATAAAGTGTAGACAGATTATAACAACGTAAGCAAGATTAAAGTTCATAGTCTAACCAAAGATAATTTTCTAAGTCTAAATAAATTTTGAGTGTATAAAACAAAGATGATCAGATTCTGTTTAATAGGTGAATTCGGAATGAGAATTCGGAATGAGAATTCGTCATCAGAATTCGTTATGAGAATTCATCATCAGAATTCGTAATGAGAATTCTTCATCAGAATTCGTAATGAGAATTCTTCATCAGAATTCGTAATGAGAATTCTTCATTATAATTCGTAATGAGAATTCTTCATCAGAATTCATAATGAGAATTCTTCATCAGAATTCGTAATGAGAATTCTTCATCAGAATTCGTAATGATAATTCTTCATCAGAATTTGTAATGAGAATTCTTCATCAGAATTCGTAATGAGAATTCCTCATTAGAATTCGTAAGGAGAATTCGTTGTCGAACTTTATAAGGATTTGTATCCTGAATCTGGAGTAAAACTGTATCCGGAATTCGGAATGAAACTTTATCACAGTTCTCATTCTGGATTTCGGAGTGAAACTTTATCGCAGTTCTTATCGAGAATTCGGATCCTAAAACAGAATACTTCATATCAAAGTTTCAAGAAATTTCAAGAAAATATAAATGAATCCGAATCTTATACTTAAGAAAAATATGAATGAAAATATGATAAGGATAATTTTTATTATAAAAGCGATTTTCCTTATAAAAGCAATTTTCCTTATAAAAGCAATTTTCCTTATAAAAGCAATTTTCCTTATAAAAGAAATTTTCCTTATAAAAGCAATTTTCCTTATAAAAGAAATTTTCCTTAAAGATAAGGTGTTTTTGATTTACAAAACAAGAAGGAATGGAAAAGTCATAAGGAAAACCTTATTGACTCAACAATCTCCCCCTTTTTGGAAAGCACAAACATCCTTACGAAAAATAAATTCTAAGAAGAAATAAAAACATTAAGGCTTATCTCCCTTTGCTTTAAGGATATTGATGAATACGACTAACTCCCCCTTAGGCTCTGAAACTCTAAGGATCATATTCTAGATTTCTGGAGTGGAATTTATTACGAAAAAGAAAGTATTCTTTAATGAAAAACTCCCCCTTAAATAAACTCTTATTAGAGTTCTTTTTCTTAAGTATCTTTTCCTTCTCCCCCTTTGTGATTTTCAAAAAGAATTTGAGGGAATGGAAAAAATAACAAAGAACCTGAAACATTAGTAGTAACAACAAAAAGAAACGAGCAAGCACAAATTTTTCATTAAGTTTGAAAATTTCAACAAAAAAATAGTTAAGGTACAACAAAAGATCGGATCTGTCTATTTTGGATCTTTTTCCTTCGCCATGAGACTCTTAAGAATAGTCTTTATTTTATTCAAGTCTTTATGGTATTCTTCGGCTTGCTTCTCTAAGACCACTATTCTTTCACTTTGAGATTCAATCTTTTCTTCTTGGGCTTGAAGATTTTCTTCCTGAGCTTTGATCTTTTCTTCCTGAGCCTTCAATTTCTCTTGAAACTCAATCCGATGATCCCTTTCAAACTTCCAGTTTTGAGAAACGGAATTCAGCTTCCCATTCAGATCTTTGACTTCTTGAATCCGGAAGTTCTTTTCATCTGTCAGCTTTTCTTCAAAGGAAGAAGTCAGCTCATTTATCTTCCTGTCCTCTATCTCAAAGGCATCCTTGACATTGTCTTGGAATTCATCAAATAGCATCATCTCTTCTACAGTCTTCCTCGACCATCTTGTCATCCTCTTGCAAGATTTTCTATGGGCTTCGTAGACAACAAAGAACTTTTTTAACTGAGCCTCAATATCAACGCACTTGTCCATAACCATAGATACGGAGTCTATTTTCTGATTCAAAGCATGTTGGAGCATCTGGCATCTTGAATCAATACTTGAGAAAGTTGGAATAGAACCTACCAGCTTCTTTAAATATTGAACAACAAAATCATGCCCCAACGAAGATGACTCCAAATCTGAGACTCTACTTGGAGAATTTTCTTCTTTAACTTGGTCAAGATTTATCTTTGAAGAGCTACCAACTTCCTTTCTCTTCACCACTATTGAACTCGGAGTATCAGCAAGAATTTGCTTTCCCTTGTCTCTTTTCGGAATAGAGTCCTGTTCCAGAGTTCTCTTCTCACTATCAGAAACTTGAACAACATTGTCTTCCTCATCAGCAACTTCCTGATCACCAACTTCTACGTTTTCCATCTGAGCAATATCATGTAGAATTTGTTCTTCCTCTGCATGATAAGCTACTTCTTCTTCTCCTCTGTCTTCTTCCATTGCTGGAGTAACTAGCTTTGAAGATTCAGCTTCTGAAGTTCGGAGCGATAAGTGTTCTGAAGGTGTCCCCTTATAATAATCTACTTGTTTCAACACATCTCCGGTTTCACCACTTCCTTCAGCAACATCTTATTCTTCTTCCACTTGCTCAACTTGCTCTACTTCCTCAGCAGTCTTAGCAATAGTTTCTTCCGGAGCAACGAAATTTATTCCTGGAGTCTCAGGTAGATATTCCAATGAAAAAGATCTCGGAACAGGAATATTTTTTGAAACTATCTCATTGAATTTCAACAAAGCCTGAGCTACCTCTGCTTCAGTCATCTTCTTCTTAAGCTTCTTTTATTTCGCTTGTTTTTCTAGCTCATCCGCAGTTTTTTCCTTCAAGGCCTTAGCCTCCGCAGGGTCCAAGCCAAACTGAGGCTCTCCTTGCACTCTCTTATCTTTTATCTCCCTCCATTTAGCAACAACCTCATCTGGGTAAGCTTTCTTCTTCTTTGGTTTTGGAGGTGCGGAATGAACTTCCTTAGACTTGGGATTCTCGGCTTCTACTTCCACTTCTTTCAACTTTCTCTTCCTTACCGGTTTAGAGGATTCCGGATCATCAACTTTCGGAACTGCTTCTCCTTGAGTATGTAGATCAATAAACTGTCCAGACTCCTTGTCAAAAGAAACATCCATTCTTTTGAGTGTACCATCACTCACCAACATGATCTTGCAAACTCTTGGCTTAGATTTTCAAGCCTCCTTGAAAGACTCAAGGCACCGAACTATTAACTTGGAGAGGATTCCTGGATACATTATAATTTGAGCTCTCAGATTTCCTTTCTTCAACTTCTCAAGAGTGATAAGAATGTGCTTCATCAGGTTAAACTTCCTCAGATTTATCAGAAAATCTAGGATGTAGATCTCACTCTTCTTCAAGCTATCTTTTTCACCCATCCTTGGTATGATAAGACCCTGTACCCATAACTCTAGAATCCGGAAATTTGTAGATAAACTAGAAATCTTCGGATCCTTGTCATCAGCCAGTCCGAGAGTTTCTAAAGCTTTTTCCTTGTCGAAGCTACCCTTAGAATCCGGCAACACATGAGAAATAAACTCAGCTTCACCTTCATTATTCAGCCCTACCGAGCTGGCTGCCTTGCCATATGAAAGTTTATAAGTCTTACCATAAGACTTAAAAGACAACTTGTCCCTTCCATATTCTTGAAGAAAAGAAACTGTCTCATAGAATTCGATAAGCAAATTTGAATACACTTTATCTTGATTCCCAGGTTTTGACACCGCAACATCTTCCCAACCATTAAACTTGATATTCTTGGAAATAAGAGAGTCGTACTTGTTGAAGAAATCCGGATGGACCAGCCTCTCTCTATATACTAACCACTTCGAAATAGTCTTAGATGAAGACATGTCTTGAGAAGATACTTCCACAGACATTCGGATCTGAAGACCTCTGAGAAGTTCAGAACTGAGAAAACTGAAGTTCGGAACGGCCTTAAAACAGAGAGGCAGATCTTCGGGACGTGAGAGCTTGAAAACCGATGTGGGATAATCATTTGGGGTTCCCTTTATATAGACAACGGAAAAACGGTTCAACTTCCACGATTGATCGAACAATTGTGACAATCTGAGATCAGATCTGACGGTCGAAAGACAATTCTCAAGAAAACTTGAATCCGATCTTTTGAGGTTTTTATTAAAACAAAGAATTAAGAAAAATATAATCTAAAAACAAAATATAAGAAAATGCCAGCAAGTAAAGTATGACTACGAAAACTTGAGTAAGGAAATCATACCTTTCGGATTGTCTTAGGAAGATTATTCGTAATGGGTAAAAAAATGACTACGAGAAAATCTTTATTATGAAAAGACAAAATTCGGAAAACTCACTATGAAAAACAAACTCAGTACGGAAAACTCAGTATGAAAATTTCATTACAAAATTTGAAAATGAAAAAACTTATTATGAATGATTCGGTACGAAAATACCATTATGAAAATATCAGTACGAAATTTTCCATTCCGGATGTTTTCAATATGAACACTTCCATTCCAGAAGTATTCTGTACGAAAATGTCCATTCTGGAAAATCTTAGTTCCGGAAATTCCATTCCGGAATTTTAGTTCCAAAAAGTTTGAAAACAAATTTTGAAAAACTTTGTTAATCTAACAATCAAATGTACTCCCCCTATGAAAAGGAGTTTATTGTTTTTAGGAGACTTTTTCAACAGAAATTTAATTAAGAAGGATTACCTTATGGTTATCATTCCTAACTTCTGTTTAATATATTCAAATCTATCAGAAGGCAAAGATTTTGTGAAAATATCAGCAAGTTGATCTTGTGTTCTGATAAACTGAAGAATAATATCTCCTTTAAGTGTGTGATCCCTAAGAAAGTGATGCCTAATATCTATGTGTTTTGCATGGGAGTGATGTGAAGGATTCTTACTAAGGGAAATGGCACTTGTGTTATGACACAAAATTTGAGTTTTAGTAAAACTCAAGCCATAGTCTGTGAATGTGTGTTGCATCCACAACACTTGAGCACAACAACTTCCAGCTGCTACATATTCAGCTTCAGTAGTGGAGAGTGCTACAGAATGTTGCTTCTTGCAGGACCAAGAAACTAATGAATCACCTAAGAAATGACAAGTTCTAGATGTACTTTTTCTATCCATTCTATATCCACCAAAGTAAGCATCAGAAAAGCTTTTTAGGATAAAATCATTTCCAGAATTATAAAATAATCCTAGATCCATGGTTCCCTTAAGGTAGCGAAAAATTCTTTTTACCACCTTTAAGTGAGATTCCTTAGGATTGGATTGATATCTTGCACATAAGCATACTAAGAACATTAAGTCTGGTCGACTAGATTTTAAGTAAAGTAAACTTCCTATCATACCTCTAAAAGATGTTTGATCTACTGGTTTCCTAGCTTCATCAATATCTAAAGAGTTTGAGGTACCAATGGGAGTACTAATACTCTTAGTGTTGTCATAAACATACTTTTTAAGAAGATCTTTAATATACTTATATTGAGATATGTAGGTTCCTTCTGGTTGTTGAGAAATTTGAAAACCAAGGAAAAATGTTAACTCACCCATCATACTCATTTCAAATTCAGATTTCATTAGACTTGCAAAAGAGTCAGTCAAAGATTGCTGAGTTGAACCAAATATGATGTCATCAACATAAATTTGAACAATGAAAACATTTTTCTTATATTTCTTTATGAAAAGGGTTGGATCTGAATTTCCCTTAAAATAGTTATTTTGAAGCAAAAATCTAGTGAGTCTATCATACCATGCTCATGGGGCTTGTTTAAGGCCATACAAAGCTTTGGTAAGTCTAAAAACATGATCAGGATGTTTTGTATCTTCAAAGCCAGGAGGTTGTTTAACAAAAACTTCCTCTTGAACATAACCGTTAAGAAAAGAACATTTCACATCCATTTGAAAAAGTTTAAAATTAAAGAATGCTGCAAAAGCAAGTAGAATAAGGATAGATTCAAGTCTAGCTACTGGAGCATAGGTTTCTTCATAGTCTATTCCCTCTTGCTGATTATAGCCTTTAGCAACAAGTCTAGCTTTATTTATTACTATGACTCCATTTTCATCACATTTATTTCTAAAAACCCATTTTACTCCAATAACAGAAGTTTCCTTAGGTCTTTCAACAAAGGTCCAGACTTTATTCCTTTCGAATTCATTTAGTTCATCTTGCATGGCTTTAATCCAATCATCATCACCTAAAGCTTCATCAGTGCTTTTAGGTTCTAATTGGGAAAGAAATGCTAGATGTTATACTTCATTTCTTAAGGAACTTTTATTCCTTATAGGTTAGTTTACATCACCAATGATGCTATCACTGGGATGATTCTTAAGAAACACCTGATTTGGATTTTGTAAAACCTGTTCATCAACATAGGGTAGAAAGTCTTCTGGGGTAAATGTTTCAGAAGTATCTTCTTGAAAAATTTCCTTATCAGAAGGTTCTTGTATCAAAGGTTGACAATCAGTTTTTGAAAATACATCCGAGGATGTAGGCTGAGGTGTTTTAAAAACAAAAGGATCTGACTCATCAAATTTTACATGTACTGTTTCTTCAACAGTACAAGTGTTTTTATTAAAAACTCTATAAGCCTTAGATTTTGTGGAATAACCTAAGAAAATTACTTCATCAGATTTTGGTGTGAATTTATGTAAGTGATATTTAGTATTCAGAATGAATACTTTGCAACCAGAAACCTTGAAGTAGGATAGTCTTGGTTTTCTACCATTCCATAACTCATAAGGGGTTTTATTAAGAAAAGGTCTAATCAAAACTCGATTTATAGTATAACAAGTAGTACTTCCAGCTTCAGCCCAAAAATTTCTAGCTATAGAATATTCACTCAACATGGTTCTATTTATTTCTTGAAGATTTCTATTTCTTCTTTCAACTACACCATTTAGTTGAGGAGTTCTAGGTGCTGAAAAATTGTGAGTAATACCTTTTTTACTACAAAAAATTTCAAAATCAGAATTTTGAAATTCTCCACCATGATCACAATGAATAGTTTTCAATGGAATGTTTTTCTCATTTTTAACTTGAGCTCTAAAACTTTTGAAATAAGAAAAAGCTTCAGATTTCTTTGCTAGAAAATAAACCCAAGTAAATCTAGTGTAATCATTAACTAGTACAAACACATAGTATTTGCCTCCAATACTCCCAGTTTGTGTTGGACCAAAAATATCCATGTGCACTAACTGTAATGCACCGGTTGTTGAGACTTCACCGATTGATTTAAAACTAGATTTATGTTGCTTTCCATATTGACAAGGATCACAAACTTTAGAAAAATCAAATCTAAGCTCCGGTAGATCCTTAACTAGTTTATTCTTAGAGAGTTTACATAGGTTCCTAAGGTTATAATGACCTAGTATTATATTCCATAACCAGGAATGATCTTCCATTTCACTAAGTCAAGGTAAATCTTGGCTTCTAAGATCTTCTAAGTTTAAGGTGTAAACATTCTCTTGCCTATTGGCTGAGAGAATAAATTATTCCTTTGAATTGTGAACTAATCACTTATCATTCCTAAATTTCACAAGGTAACCTTCATCACATAACTGACTTATGCTAATGAGGTTGTGCTTAAGACCCTTAACAAAAAGAACATTTGAAATCAAAGTTTTACCTAAAAGAACAATATTATCAATACCAACAATCTCACCCTTAGCATTATCTCCGAAAGTTACCTTTCCTCCTTTCGTTTTGATAATCTTTTCAAAATAGCTTTTATTACCAGTCATGTGCCGGGAACATCCACTATCCATGTACCATGTATTGTTTGGTACTCTCTTTATTTTCCTGAAATCAAGAAGATAATTAGACTTTCGGAATCCAAACTTGTTTGGATCCGAGATTTCCAGATAATAAAATTTTAGGAACCCACATCTTCTTAGAAAAGTAAGCTTTGTGAAATCCTAAAGATTGGGTTTTGTTTAAGGAACAATTCTTTGCCCAATGACCACCACATTGACACTTGGTAGAAAAGGGGGCACTTTGAGGAACAAAATAATTGTTACTAAAAACTGGTTTTTCATGGGTATAACCAAATCCGGATTTATTTCTTAAAGGTTTTATTTGTGAATACATTTTATCAAAATTTTCTTTCCCATGGGTAAAGTTTGATAAACACTTCTTTAAGGAAAAAATTTCGAACTTGAGTTTTACAACCAAGTTTTTATTCTCAAAATAATTAGTTTTAGAACTAGAGCTAGGCTCGAAAACATTTTTATTAGAAATTACTTTTTCTAATTCTTTAGAAAGTTTATTCTTCTCAGAACTTACTTCCTCAAGATTTTTTGAAATACTTTTAAAATAAGCATTTTTCTTATCAAGATATTTATAAAGATCTGATATCTCTTTTGTAAGAATAGAATTCCTAGAGTTTGCCTTATCAAGTTTTTTATTGAGTTTGGAATTCTCAATTTCAAGAAGTTCAGCAAACCTAGAGACTTCTTCATAAGTAGGTGAAGTATTTTCTTCATCAGAAGAAGATTCTTCATCAGAAGAGTTATAATACTTACTATCATTAGAATTTGAAGAAACATTGGTCAATGATTTAGCATTTCGTACCTTAGCCATAAGAAAATGATTATCAATAGGTAATATGGCTATAAGACCAAGATTCTTCTGTCCTGAAGATTCATAATCAGAAGATTCATCTGAAGAGTCACCACCACTGGCACTCCAGGTGTCATTAACTTTCAAAACTTTCTTAGCTTTTGCTTTATAATACTTCTTTCTGTTCCTGTCTGAATGTATTTCTTTCCTTTCTTTCTTTTTGAGCATAGGTCAATCTGGTCTTATATGTCCAGCTCTCTTGCATTCATAACAAGTAACTTCTCCATCTTTCTTATCTTTCCTGTCCTTTTTCTTATACTTGGATTGGAAATTTCTCTGTCCAGCTATCTTGTTCATCCTTCAATCAAGATTTGCTAATTCATTTTCTGATATGTCACTCTCACTAGAATCTGACTGAATTACCATCTTCTTAGACTTAGATCTGGTTTCTCTCTCAGGAGTCTTAGCTTTCATATGATTTGATGTTGTTGTGAAAGAAACAGTACCATTTAAATTTTTCTTTTTGATGTTGTCATCATCTCTCTTCATTCTGGTTTCATGTTGGAGAAGAGTTCCAAAAAGCTCATCAAGAGAAATCTGAGTCACTTTCCTGTTCTCATCTATAGCAGTTCTTTTTGATTCCCACTCATTAGGCATGATATCAATTATCTTATCCACAAGAGCTTCATCATCTAAACCTTTCTCTCCCATAGACTGTAGGCTGTTGACAATAGTCATAAATCTATGTTGTACTTTACAGAATGGTTCACCATAAGGAAAGTTGAAGCCATGATATTCAGCTCTAAGCATAGCTCTCCTAGTTTCAATCACTTTAGAAGTTCCAAAGTGTGTAACTTCTAACTTCTTCTAGATAAAATTAGCTGCTTCACAAGAAGAAATTTGGATATATATATTTCTAGTCATTGAACACAGTAAAGTATTGCGTACCTTATAATTGAGTTGATATTCTTGCTTTTTTTGGTTAGTAAAAGTTCTAAATTCCTTGTCGGGAATTTTATAATCACCTGTAAGCATGAAAAAATTGTCTACTCAAGTATTGATAACGAAAGTCTTCATTCGATCTCTCCAATACTCATAAGAATTACCATCAAAGATTGGTGGTCTTGTAGGATTTAGATTATCAATTAAACCAACATTAATTCCTTCCATACTTAAACAAACTTTGGCACACAAATTTGTTAGTAGAAAATATTAGTAATAACAAAGTTCGGAATAAGAAAGTTCGGAATGGAAAATTTCAGAATTATAAATTGAGAAAGAAAAACTTATTCGTGAGTATAAGTATTTCAGAGACCTGCTCTGATACCAATTGTAGGATTGAAATAATGATGTAGATGCTCAATTACAAGAGGGGGGGGGGTGAATTGTATACTTTAAAAATTCATTTGGAACCTTTAAAGTTAGTTAAGAATAACTATGTTTTCCTTAAGAAAAGTAAAGGACTAAGTTTAACAAAGTTAAACTAAGAAAATTCACAACACCTCTAACACCGAATGAAAAATTGGAAAGAGATTCCGAAAGTAGGTTCCAGAAATATGGTTCCGAAAATTGAAACTTAATAAAAGATTACAATATGAGATTCTACCTTAAAGCGTATAGAATCTAAATGAAACAGAGTACAAATAAGGAAGTATAAGAAAGTTATACTTTCCTTATAATACAAAATGCAGCGGAAAATAAACAAGTAGTAGAACTACAAGTAACAAGATATAAGTCTTTTAACACAAAGAGAAGGGTATTCAACAACCTTGGATAAAGGTCCCTTGATTTATACTTTCAAGCAAGTCTGTCTTACCCACACCAGGGTAAGCCCTCGATACAAAGATCAGAGTCTCTGTCTTTCTATCCTCACAAGCCCTCAACTTCAAGGTAGTTGACAACCTCTATCTTCCTTAGCAAGGAAGCCCTTGAACTTCAAGGTAGTCGGCACCTCTGTCTCCCTATCCCCGGAAGCCCTCGAATGTAATCACCAACATTCGGAGTCGCACAAAACTTTGAGAGTTAATAAGAGCCTCTCTCTCTAGAAATCACTTCAATCATGTAATCACATGAGTCGAAGATTAGTCAGCCTTTCAGCACTTCAGCTCTGAGCTCTTTCAAATGAGCTCCTATTTATAGGTAAGGTCGGCTCCTTCTCCAACGGTCATATTTTCCTTAAAGATCGGAGGGACCTGTACACGTGTCACTTAGACAACGGTTAGTTTATAACAAAATAGATGACATCGTTTTATAACAAAACAAGTGTAACAGAATGTACGACATCGTTTTAAAATCTAACTCAAAAGTTCGGAATGAAAAATTTGGAGTGAAGGTTCGGAGTGTAAGGAAAATAATAAAGAGTAGACATATTATAACAACTTAAGCAAGATGAAAGTTCGGAGTCTAACCAAAGATAATTTTCGGAGTATAAATAAATTTTGAGTGTATAAAACAAAGATGATCAGATTCTATTTAATAGGTGAATTCTGAATGAGAATTCAGAATGAGAATTCGTCATTAGAATTCGTTATGAGAATTCATCATCAGAATTCATAATGAGAATTCTTCATCAGAATTCGTAATGAGAATTCTTCATCAGAATTCGTAATGAGAATTCTTCATCAGAATTCATAATGAGAATTCTTCATCAGAATTCGTAATGAGAATTCTTCATCAGAATTCGTAATGAGAATTCTTCATCAGAATTCGTAATGAGAATTCTTCATCAGAATTCGTAATGAGAATTCTTCATCAGAATTCGTAATGAGAATTCCTCATTAGAATTCGTAAGGAGAATTCGTTGTTGAACTTCATAAGGATTCTTATCCTGAATCTGGAGTAAAACTGCATCCGGAATTCGGAATGAAACTTTATCATAGTTCTCATTCTAGATTTCGGAGTGAAACATTATTGCAGTTCTTATCCAGAATTCGGATCCTAAAGCAGAATACTCATATCAAAGTTTCAAGCAATTCCGAGAAAATAGAAATGAATCCGAATCTTATAATTAAGAAAAATATGAATGAAAATATGATAAGGATAATTTTTCTTATAAAAGAGATTTTCCTTATAAAATTAATTTTCCTTATAAAAGAAATTTTCTTTATAAAATAAATTTTCCTTATAAAAGAAATTTTCCTTATAAAAGAAATTTTTCTTATAAAAGAAATTTTCCTTATAAAAGCAATTTTCCTTAAAGATAATGTGTTTGTGATTTACAAAACAAGAAGGAATGAGAAAGTCATAAGGAAAACCTTATTGACTCAACAAAATTATATATATAATGAAATCAATCTCACAAATCTTATCTTTATATCCTTTTCATAATGAGTGGGGATAACTTCCTTGATCATAGAATTCTCACAAAGAATCACTCAATATGAAATTATTTATTCCATTAAATTTGTAAAAAAATATGCACATCATATATCTCATAGCATTACTTTGATCCTTATAAAGTATCACAATGAATACTCATAGAATCTTCATTGTTTGACTCTTCCTATCCTATATATTTTTCTCTATTTTTTTCTGATTTAACTTTGTTGCACACTTCACTCATCACATCATTGAACATAATAGTTAAATCATAAATTATAGTTATATTTATTATTTTTCATATTCTCCATCAATTAACATGACTGAGTTTTGAGTCTAGGATGGTTTCAACTTGATCCATGTATCAAGGATCACAATTCCTTAGTAAAATATGTTGATATATCCTACCAAAAATATCTACTTTAACTCAATCAAGTGTTTCCATATTTTAAGGATATTAAAATCTATATATATTCACATATTTTTAAAACTAAGATATTTTTAGTACAATGACAAAATGATTTTAGTAAAAATTTATATGGTAATCATGGTTAAAATTCTAAATCCACAACAATATCCACAAAAAATTTCATTTTAATAGATATGAAAAAAACATGATGAATTTTTTAGAACCGTGACATGCTCTTCATATTTCTTTAAAACCATGTTTTAGAACCACGACATATTGATAATCCCATGTTGACTAGAGAAATTAACTTCTTCATTACAAGTTCTCAATATATTTCACTGTAATATGTTTTAACAAACCATGTAATGTTTTATAGTGTACCTCAATGAATCAAATCATACTTATAGACCATTTCTAAAACCATGATGTTTTAGGATGAATTATAACATATTTCACTAAACCATGATGTGGTTTCCCTCTCATGTTAGTTAACTTCTAATGTAGATCTAAAAAATCAATCTTTATAAAATTTCAATGTTTTAGGAACTCAACCAAAAAACCATGACTCAGGTCATGATTTTTGGATATTCTATGGTTAACAATATTTTCACAAATCTTCCTCACACTTTGTATGATTCTAAACGCAGTGTGAAATAACATATCAATTTTCTTTTGGAAACAACCACGATGTGTTTGAAGGTTTTAGGGAACAACATAAGTGATGGGAGGGTGCCAAATTTTGGGTTTTCATTGGTTTTTATGAATAAATACAAATAACTTAGAGATGTTACCCCAGAATCTCATAGAGTGTTTCTTTGAAATTAATTTATAATTAATTTAAAATAATAATTAAATCAAATGTGATAATCCTTCTCAATAAATCTCTATTAGCAATCTTATTGTGTTGTCATTTTAGTTGAGAATCCAAGTAAGGATTCTTCTTGGTGTGTCCACAAGTTCTCCATGAATCTCTAGATGATATTCTCAGTATTTTAAGTGTTATCAGAGAGGAACCCAATGTTTTAAACCATTTTACTTTGACTGCAAGAAAGAGTTCTCTTATTATCTCTACGTTCTCAATTAAGAGGATTAGATGATTATTCTCTCTAGTATCGAGAGAAATCTGGAGAGTTTTAATTATGCCTAAAAATTCACATCTCTTCTCTAAAATGATATAATTTGGAATTCATACTTATGGTTAAAACAATTTACAATTATATAATGTCCCTAAATATTTTTTGTTATAATTAATCCCAATTTCAAATAATAATAATAATATTTTTATATTCCATGATATGAGACTATTTATATATAATTTATTAATAAATAAAATAATATTTATTTAAATTATATTAAATAATATATTTTATTTCTAATGGACCATGAACCCAACCGATTAATACTCCAACAGAATTTATCGAACCTTAAACAATAAATATGTATCCCAATAAAAATTATTCATTCAGTAAATAAATAAATATTATATTCATTAAGCTCATAAATAAATATTTATTTTAATATTTACATAACTAAATATATATATATATATATATATTAATATATTCACTAAAGTAGTTCATTAATAAATATTAATTTATTACCTTATGAATAATAAACAAGAAAAAAAATTCAACTCATACATTTTGAACTTTAATATATCAAGACTAAATATTTATGACCAAATTTACTTGAATAATTATTATTCAACAAGATGATAGTAATATTTATTGTTAATATTAAATTCAATATAATTTAATGATATTCTGGATACTCTTAGTGGTTGACCCTCTAGGTCCATTTCTTAGTGGCATTAGGTGCACTTACCTAATGTCCAAGGTCAGTATATAGCAACAAATCAAAGCACCCAAAGATAAATAAGTTAGTGTTACAATAAAAAAACCTTATTATGAATTCTACTATGTAATATAATCCATTTTTCTATCAATATCTCACCATGAAATTTTCATACTTATGTAATCACCCAATATGAATGATTTAACTTTCTTTAAATTTATAAAATGAACTTGTCAATGAAAAAACATGAACATGAATTTAATTAGATAGTTCCATTTCAATCAGATGTCTAGATATATCCTCTTTAATTAATATATAAGGGAAAAATTATTTCATGAATTATTTAATTAATTCCATGTCAGTTATGATATATAAAACATATGTTCCCTCACCAAGAGCATGTGTTGTTATTATTTTCATCAATACATCAATGAAAATGATTAATGAGACCCATTAATAGTAATATCAAGTCAAAGGACCAATACTCTATTATTGTAGAGTCATGCCTCCAACAATCAACCAAAAACACACCACTAGATGCTATATATAGTAGATAGTTAAGATTTAGAAATTCCAATAATCAAATGTTACCCCATGATTTTAATTTATCAGAATATAGGAAGTTCACACACCTTATTCACTACACAAGGTCATATTATCTTAGTCACTTTATAAAAAACTCAACATAGGCATTCAAACATATAGAAAAAAATAAATCATTGAAAGAACTCTTTTATTTTATGTGATTTATTTAATTAAGTCATAAATCCATGGGAGAACCCTACTACCATATTTTATTACTATAGGAAAATAAATAGGTTTAAAATTACAATCAATGGATACAACTAATATCAAACTAATTTGTTTTCATATCATTATTGAATATGTACAATTAATCCCACCCAAATTATATGGTGGGTCGCAACCAGTCATCCCATTTCAGCACTATAAAAAATTCATGAATGAATCATCATTTGAACTCGGTGACTGGAAACACCCTGTAACTATCAACACATGAATGGTAAAATCTAATGAATAGTACAAGTTAATCAATATTACTCTAAAAGATTCAAATTACCTATCATATTCCACTCAATAACAAACAATAAACCTCAAATTTTCATTTCCAATGCATCCCACACAAACTAGTAACTTACTTCCACCTATCATGATTAGTGACCAATACATGAGACCCATAAGAAAATGTTTTTGTCTGATAGAACAACTATCTACTGAAGAAACTATCTCCCACTTCCTTCACCCACAAATTGAGTTGACATATAGTTGTCTCCATCTAATTTCTTATATTATGAACTCAAACAATATTTATTATACCAAAAATATCCCAGTTTAAAACTTTTTCAAGTAACTATAAAGACTCTCTAACACTTGGGAACATCCATCCATGTCTACATAAATCAATAGTTAGTGCTTTCAACCTATATTCATCCATCCAAGTCCCATTGAGACATAGTGTTCCCTAAACATTCTTAGACTAACACCTCAGTGAACATGTCTATAAGATTATTTTTTATAGATATCTTCCACAACTCTTAATACCTTTCTTTTATCAATTTAAAGATGAAGTGATATTTCAAATTGATGTGTTTCATTCATTAATGGAATAATTTATTTTTTTCCAAGTTTATTTCAATCTAATTATCACAGTAGTTCAATCCACTTTGCTAGATCATTTAAATATTCTATAACAAACACCTCAACAATATCAATTAGTTTCTCACATCTATTTATACTAAATATTCCACTTCTATTATAGAAAAATCTACCAGTGGTTGTAGATGTAACATCCAGATCACTATTATTCCTCCATAGGTGAATAAAAAATTAGTTTTACACTTCATAGTATATAAACATCTCCCAAAGTCTACATCTATATACCACTATAGTGGATCATCTTCCCTAAAACACAATGATATATCTTACATTACTTTGAGATACCAGATAATCCATTTCATATATTACCAATGATCTTTCCCTATATTGGACATGAAACAACTGCCAACTCCCAATACATATGAAATTTATAGAAAATTACACACTATGGAGTATATCTGACTTCAAATGGATTATGTTAACAACACCTTTTCCATTTGCTTTTCCTTATTGCATATTTTCACCACTCTCACTTGGATGAATTGATGTTTTTGGCTACCATGGTCGATATCAACTTATATTTAGACATACCAAAAATCATAATAATATTTTGAATGTAATACCTTTGTGACAACAAAAAAATTATGTCTTTTCTATCTCACTCAATCCTCATCATCAAAATTTTATTAGCCTCCCTAAGATATTTCATATAGAAACCTTTTGATAAATATTTATTCATCTATAGAATCCTTCTAATGTCAAGACCTTTTAGAATTATATCATCAACATATAAGATCTATAAGATAAAATACTATCCTTAAATTCTTTCTAGTAGTATCAATGGTCCATGTTTCATTGCATGAAACTTTTCTCATCTAAAAAAGAATTAAACTTTTAGTTACTTTATCTTGGTTCTTATTTTTAGACATAGAAACTTCTATTTAGCTCACACCAAGTCATTTTTTGGATGATCTATGAAACTTACTGGTTCCCACATATAAATTTCTTCCTCAAAATATGTATGAAGAAAATCCATCTTTATATCCTTTTTCTCTAAATAAAAATCATCATATGAAACATGATCAACACTATCTTGATAGTAGTATGTTTAAATATCATTGAAAATATTTTAGGTAATTTTATTCTTTATTTTTTTACAAAAACCCTTCACCACATACCTTTTCATGTACCAATTCTTTACATTATCTTCTTATTCAATAATAAGAGCCATTTATTCTATATTGCCTTCATTTCATGCGGTAATTCCATTATCTACCATTTTTATTCACATGTAGAGAATCTAACTCATGTTTCATAGATAACTCACACTTTTTGGAATCAATGACTCCTACTGCTTCTTATGGGTTCACAGGTTCCCCTCCATCCATTAAAATTTAGAAGTTCAAGTCAATTCATTACATATGAACAGGTTTCTTAACATTTTCTGATCTCCATAATACTACCTTATGAATTATCATTATCTGTAACTACTTAGTTTGATGCTCTAACTTATGGAGACATAACTTATAGTACTCCCACTTGAGCCTCAAAATCCTTATAGCTCTCTATTATATCTTCCAATATCCTACTTTCTAAAATTTATGTTCCTTATAAATTATACGAAACTTGTGTTCATCTAGATTTACCATTAAGATAAACTTGGATTTTTCCAGTTTAATCTTTTCTTCTAAATTATTTCTCTACCAAATTACGATCTTTGTACAAGACCTAATAATTGTAAGGTATATTATAGATTCTAATGACTTTTCTCTCGTCATTATCTCAAAGTAAAAATCCAATTTTTTCATCTCTATATCCAATAAAGAAGCATGCCTTTTATATTTCTCTAATTTTTCTCAATCCTTTACATCCACATGGAAATATGAAGGACTATAAAAAAAATTCTTGTGATTGAGTTATTTTTACATACCAAATTATATAAATTTTAGAATATCATATTCTATCGGTGCTAATAGAATTCATTTAACTAAGTAATCTATACTATAGACCAATTGGAACTAAATTTCATTGGATATTCCCATGTATAACCTCATTCTATGTGCATTCTCTCTTAATATATGATTCATTATTTCAACCAAACTATTTTTCTCTATAGTTCTAGGATAATTATTATCTAGTCTTATCTCTATAAGAGTGAAAAATTTTGAAAATTTATTTTTGATATGATCACCACCATTTTCATACCTTAAACACTTTAACTTTTTTTCGATCTTATTCAACACCATTGCCTTCTTCTAAATAAACTCTTAAGAACATCATATTTGTGTTTCAAAAATTAAAATAATAACTTACTCATGTATTTTTCAATTAATTTCAAAGTATTATGACCCTACATGATACCATATAAGGGAAGCCCCCCAAAAATCCATATAAACTAATTATTGATAATGGATCTTGGGTATCCTTCCACTCAAATTGAATGAAACTTTCTATTTCTTATTAAGTATGAAACTATCACTACTTATAAATTATGTATGATCTAACATAAAATTTCCATTTGCAACCAAAATTTTTATGGTTTTCTCACCGAGATATTTAAGATGAAAATTCAATAACTTTAAGCTCTCAACAGTTATAGTCCTGAAAATTATTTCTTCATCTAATCTTCTATTCAGATATACGGTTCTATTCCCTATTCCACTATCTATGAAATTTTTTCACTAAGTGATTTTTTATATACTTTTGGTGAAGATTGTTCAAAACCCAACATCATTTATATATCCTATAGAAATTAAATTTTTATGAAATATTGGTATGTGACAAACTGCACTGATATCATCGTAACTTCTATTCTTCATTCATACCTAACATCACCTTTCCACACTATTTATAAAGCTTCATCTTCTATAACATTTACCATTACAAACTATAGGGACACATAATTGTCCATGTACCAATTCTCTATTATGGAGTGGAATGATGCACAAGAATATGATTCCACCAGATAACACACGATTGGTGGTAAACTACTTCAACCTTCATCTACCACAAAATTAATAGAACCTATACTTCTAAAAATTGATCATATATAATTTATCTTTATTTCCATACAATATTTCATGTGATTCCATATCTTTTCACAATTCTAATATATTGGAATAGGGCCAGGTAGTTTACCTCAGCTCCTTATATATGACTTATCATCAGATTTCATCTATCTTATTTTACGTGGATAGTATCCATATTTGTCTTCATTGGGTTACCTTATAGAAAGTACTTGGACTTACCTCCATATGATTTCTCTATTCAGGACAATGCAATATCCCGTTACCATATTCAAGAAATTCTATTCCTTATCTTTTATTATCATTTGTTTGGGTCTTGGTTCTGTTTTTTGTTGACTAATGGAAATTTTTGGATACTTTAGGGACAATTCATAGTTACAACATGATTAGGTTAAATCTTATAGTTTATCAAAAGAAACCATGAACTATGTTTTTAGGTTTTATAAGGTTCACACATTAGTGAAAATTATGCACCAATACCGTAAAATAGTGTGACAATAGTTAGAGGATATTTTCATGGTTGCTACATGGTTTTGAAACCATGTGGCCAAACCATTCAACCTCCTTTAGTAGACCATGGAGAAGCGCATGGTTAATTCATTTTTTGACTAACTAAGTGAACAAACCATGAATCTATTATATAATACTAGTGAACATGTATGGTTAGGTTAACGGTTAAGACTAATCATGTGACCTAACCCAGGAAACCATGAAAACATGTTTTTAAACCCCAAAAAATTTGAATTAAAATCCATAACCCCCCCGTAATAAATCTCAAACAACATATAATTTCACCTAATATGACCATTTTAATTTTTGATGCTCTTAAGAGACTATTTTGTCTTCTATAACCACTTTAGTGTCTAATTAATGTGCTAGTGGATGCATTTGATTCCTATATAGTAAGTGTTTTCCCCTTGATTTGGAATCCTCTTTTCTTCTCTCCCATCCTTATTTGAGAGTGATGGATCGTCATGTTGTTGGTGGATATAAACCTTAATTAGTTGTGTAGTAATTATAGGGATTCAATATTGATCTTAATCTCCTTTTAATATTCATTTACATTTTCATTTTAGGTGTTTTATTGATCATGTGACTAAAGGAAGGTGGTTCCATAAGGATTTTACCTACACATGAAATCTTGATTTTACTTCTTGATTTGAAATGTAATTTCAATTTATTTCCTTGAATTTAATAGAATTGATTTGATGAAATGATTTTCTATTTATTCTTGATAAAAATTGATTTAAATGAAATATGATTTTGAAATGCATGAACATGATGAAAACCCATGATTTGGTTTTGAAATTGAAATGGAATGTTAAAACAAGTAATTTAGAATTGAATTGAAATTAATGAATTAACCATGATTTATTGATTAATTTATTGAAATAACATGTGACCCTAAGTAGACAGTAGTCTATTGGGACACAAATGTTAAGAATTTAACACCATGGCACTAGAATGAAGATTACAAATCTTACTAAACCTAGTTTGACATGATTTTTTCCTAGTGGGGTGTTTATGAACTCATTGTTGATGGCCTGATCCTTAGGGAAGTGTGCACACATCTAAAGCCATGATGATTAACTGAGTAGTGTGAGGATCATTTAACTTTAAACTAATGAACCTCAAGGCATATGACCATGGTGATTTATTTTTATTTTTTTATTACATGAAAGTGATTACAGAACTATTTTACTCATAATTTTTTTAAAAATGTTCATTTAATCATGTTTTGATGTATTTTCCATCCACTAGATTTAAATATGAATTGAATGAAAATGTGAAATGATTTTTCATGCATAGTTTTTATTAAAATTGAAGCATAAATAGATGACTTGTTATAAAATTTCTTATGAATCATTTGGTGAAATTATATTGGGTTTTCTTTTCTCACAACCTACCTTTCCCTTTTGGGTGTTTATAGATTATGTAATGCTAGGTTCAGGAAAAGGGATAGAACCACTTAGAGGTGGAATATGTTCTTGATTCATGGGGACTTTGGTGGTAATATTGACTAGTAGAGGTGTGATCCACTAATTTCATGGAGATTATAGGACATTTTATTAATGAGTTCTATATCGTATTTGGATGATATATTACTTTAAGATATTTATTTTACTTCTTATGATACTTTTATCCTTTAGTAGTGTTTTTATACTTATTTTCCATTTATTTATCTTCTATTATTATTAATTTTTGTTTTTTATTGGGAAGAAATCATTTCCTATGACTTTTATTGATTCACAGGCTCTAGTTTCCAACCCATGGGGATCTGGAACACCCTTAGTGTTATGCTAGTGTTGGCTTGAGTATCAGTGTACCAGGGTATTCTTGTTGGTTCATGAAAAAATGGTATTGGATATGGTTTGATCACCTTTCCTTTATGTTGATATAAATTTTACGATATCCTCATAGATATGAGGTAGGACTTTTGGGACTTAAGGGGTAGTTATGAGTGAGTTCCTAGCCATATATCATCATAATGAGCCTTAACTCACCATGGGTTTTTATGAAGAAGTGTCTTTAAAGAATAAATTGATCTGATTATATTATTTTAATAAATTTTATCTGAGTGTTTTGAAATCATATAAAATTTTATTCTGTCTAATTGAATTGATATTCATGTTTCTCTAGATTGATTTGATGAACAGAGTAACCTTGCTGATGTTTTTTGTTTCCTTTTTATGTAGTACCATGCCCCCAAGAAGATATTTGAACAGAACTCAAGATGGAGATATAGATGAACCATAGTAAATAAACCATCCATTTTATCATAACCTCATTGAGATACTAGTGCATGATATCCAAGATCTGGGATAGATACCCACACCCATTACCATTTAGGATATAGTAGTGTAACCTTGAAGGGATGAAACTAAAGATCATTCTTAAGAGTTTCTTTGGAAAAACCACAATCTTTACAAAGCTCAAATGATCCTCAATAGGTAGAAAATTAGTTAAAAAAATTGAATTTCTTTTTGAGTTTTTAGAAACACCATATTTAATAAAGGATAAATTCTCTACCTTCATGCTTGAAGGGACTAGAAGGAGGTGGTGGGATTCGATGGTAATGAAGAAGAGACACATGGGATTAGAGTGGAAATAATTTACATATATTTTCACAAAATAGTTCAATCTAGATTAGATGGTTTTGTAAAATCCTATGGAGTTTCTTAGCCTCTAATAAGGCAATAGGACAATAAATCAAAATGAAAAACACTTTACTGAACTTGTCCATTTTTCTCCCAAGGCAGTGATGACCGATAAGTTGAAGGCCCTATGATTTGTAATCGGTATTTTATTTGATATTTAATCTTAGGTTTTCATGATAAAGATTAATTTTTATGAACAAAATTATAGACATAGTGTTGATGGATAAACATGACATGGCCTATAAGTCATGTTTGATGGGAGTTCCTCTTACTCCCAGTGGTAGTTATGTTAATTCCTTTAAAGTAAAGACAAATCATGATGATTCTCATGGTGGATAAAAATAGTAGGAATCATCTAGACATTATACAGTGTCTTGTAGAGTCTAATTTACTTGCTTCCATTATGTAAATTTTGTACATTAGAATAGATTTTTGTGACGTCCCAACTTGGGTTCCACTAAATAGCACCCTGAGCTGGTTGGCCACATGCCCTCAAGAATGCCTCCCCATACGCTAGAGGGTTCTGACTAGTAGAGAGGGTCTGGTAAGTCAGTCTTGGGGAGACTATACCCTATTTTATCAGAATAAAACACCAACAAAATCAAACAACAATAACCGAGTGTGGAAGCATATAAATAACCAGAACAATACCATTTCATATGATAGTTAAAAACCCAAAAATACAATACTAAACAGAAAGTTAAAATATTCCACGACAATGTAATTTTCATGTATCTACAATGAAACTGAAATTAAAGACACAACAACTCCAAATCGGGTCCCAAACCACATCCATTTCCCTCTCCCATGCTCCAATCCCAAACAACAACCTATCCCAGGGCCTTTCCCTTATCCTGACCTACAACAAAAAAGTCTACTCATGTGCCGATCAGGAAACCCGAATAGGCTATGAGTATGACTCAGTAGGCCACCACCAACGGTGTCTAAAACAAGTCCAGTCAAAAGATAGTGTGTGAAGTTTTATGATGTAATAAATACAATGTATAATTAAATAGTTATCACATTGTCATTTAATCTTTAATAATCACATTAGGACCAATTTCAATTCATGTTTTCCATTTGAATCATAATTCATTATTATCATTCATTTGGTGTTGAACCTCATGTCAAGAACCCCAAATATCAGTAAGTGTAGGTATCTATGCCCAACAATCCATATCTCATTTGGTGTAGGTCGTCATGCTTAGCACCCCAAAATCTCATTCGGTGTAGGTCATCATGCCTAGTGCCCCAAAATCTCAAGCTTGGATAACCATTGGGGAGGAACGCCATGTCCAATTACCAACATCTAATCAGTCTAGAACTCCACCTCTAGAACCACAAAAATCTCATCAATTTTAATCATTATTTAATTCACAAGTATTATACACATCATTCCATTACTAATCCAATGATTAGTTAAACATTTCAAAGTCCATTAGTTAAATCAACAATTAACTAAGCACATAACCCATTAATTAGTTCATCAATTAATAAATCAATCAACATAATTCTCATTCCAAAATTAATTTTTCACAATAAATTATCCATATCAAATCTAAAATTTTCATAATTAATTATCACAATTAATTATCTTTGATCAAAATTATGGCACATAATAAATTCTCACAATTAATTATCTTTCATAGCCAACATCACTTCATAATTAATTTCCCCCAATTAATTATCTTATCACAATAAATTAAATATATCAATTACAATATCTCAACCCATTACCAATCTCCAAAACAATGTCTATTTGAACAACCCCCTTTCATTTATTCCGTGATTAGATTATCAATTAATCACCAACACAAACTCAATTCAATTCCATTTTCCTAATTACTTCAATTTAGGAAATCAATTATCAAGGGAAGATAAAAATTTCATAAAATAACATTCACATATCAAATCCAAAACTATGGGAGTTCAATTTAGACCACCTACACTGGTTTATTGATGATTGTAAGCCCAATGGAAATTCCCAAAATCAGAGTGGCACAACTTCATCGATCAAGCTCTAGATCTAAATACCTAAACCAAAATTGAGATCAAAGGCTTCAAGATCTTGAAAATATAGTTCTAGATACACAATCCTCGATCTATATCTTAACTCATACATTTAGATCCATGGAAATGGTGGAAAACTTCCATGAAAAGGTCAAGGAAGGATAGAGGAAAGAATGAGAGAAACAAGGGGATGAAATCCACTTACTAGGAAAAGAGTAGATCTTCAATCTGGGCTTTCGATCTTGAAGAAAAATGCTCTAATAACCTTGGAGTTCCTCCTAGAGGCTCTGGGATTGGCTAGATTTTTTTAATCACAAGGCAAGGTTGAAATATGGGAGTCTCGTGGGTTTGGTTGGTTTTAAAAAATATTTTCGGATAAAAAATCCCCCACACATGGTTTCCTAGGAAGGGGTTCATGGTTAGGGAAAACCATGCTTCAACTATGTGGACCTCTATGTTCAGGTTTGCATGGTTGGAATGGTTTATCCGAATGGTTTTTAAAACTATGAAAAAACCCTGCAGACCCCTCTGTCCAGTTTTGCATGCTTGGAATAGTTTAGTTGCAAGGTTTGTGAAACCGTGTGCAAACCATGCACAACCTGATGTCCATTATGTTTCCTAAAAAAAATCACCCGAACGCTCCCCAAACCACTAATCCAAATAAAATTTACTTAAAAACTTCAAAAATTACCTAAAAATGTGCCCAAGATGACTCAAAAAAAGGTTGAGATCTTTCAATCTCCCCACCTTATAACAACTCATCCTCGAGCTGCACTCCCGAACTTCTCTAATATTCTAAGCAAAAAATATTGGGCCATTGAGACCTCATGTTTGATTCCCATTCCCAAGTATCTTCTTGAACACTTCCTTGTTTCCATAACACATGAACTAATAGAACAATCTTCCCCCATAACACTTTCTCACTATGATCCAACACACTTATTAGATGCTCCTCAAAGGATGCATCTATCTTGAGGTCAACCTCTTCCACATTAATCACATGAGATGGTTCGGGGTGATACCTCCATATTTATGACACATGGAAAACATCATGCATAGTTCTGAATTTCTGTGGAAGGGATAATCAGTAAGCCACTAGCCTGATTCCCTCCAACACCTCAAAAGATCCTACAAACATGGGTTCCAACTTGCCCTACCTCTGTTTCCTGTGGTGAACCAATCTAGGAAACACCCAAAGGAATAAATGATCACCCTATGTAAACTCTAGGGGTCATCTTTGTCTATTATCACATGATTTCTGTCAACTTTGAGTCATAGCCATATGTTTCCGAATCAACTAAACCCATTCCGAAGACTCCCGAATGAGACTCAGTCCAAATAGCTCTGACTCACCCACCTCTAACCAACACAACGATGATCAATAAGGTCTGCCATAAAGTGCCTCATATGGTTCCATCTGTATAGTTTTTTGATAACTGTTGTTATAGGATAACTCCACTAAAGCCTAGTGCTTCTCCTAAGAACCACAAAAGTTAAGCACACATGCCCGCAACATATCCTCTAACACCTGTATGGTACTCTCTGACTGGCCATCTATCAATGGGTGGAAGGCCGTATTTAAAAAAACCTATATACCAAGTTACTTTTATAGTCCCTTATAGAGACGTGAAGTAAAGCACAAATTTCAATCTAAAACTATAGTCTATGGAACCCCATGAAAATGAACTATCTCTCGTACATATAGTTCCCCCAAATGTTCTACTGTAAAGGTTTCCCTAATAGGAAAGAAAGGTTCTACCTTCATTAGTCGATCCATAATGACCCAAATAACATCATTCTTCCTAAGCTTCTTTGGAAGACCTACCATGAAATCCATAGTTACGTCATCCCACTTCCATTCCAAAATAGGTAACAGATGCAATAAGCCTCCAGGTCATTGATTCTATGCCTTCACCTACCGACAGGTGAATCATCTTGTTATGAACCCTACTATCTTCTTTTTCATGCCTAGAAACCATAATTTTTGTCATAGGTCATGAAATTTTTTTTTCACCCTAGGATGTACCACCCATTTTGAGGCATAGAATTCTCACATGAGTTCCTCACACATAATTGTAGACACAACAACCCAATTTTTCACATAGATGATATAATCATCATCTATTATATAGTCTGAAGGTGTCTCCCCTCCTTCAAGGCTTTACCTTAAGGCTAAACACTCCAGACCCTCATACTTCATGTCCCTGATCCTTCTCAAGAGTGTAGACTCCACTTTTATAGAAACCAAAGTCATCCTCTCCTGAACTACAACATGAATTTTTGCCAGCAAATTCATCATCTTCCACTCTGCACTCAACTCATATACCAACTGAGTCTGATTTTTCCTGCTCAATTAATTGGCCACAATATTCCCCTTTTCGGGTGTATATTTCAGTTCAAAATCAAAGGAATCCATATAATCTACCCATATTCGATGCTAAATATTCAAGTCAAGATGTGAAAAGATATACTTCAAGATTTTGTGATCTGTAAAAACTGTGAAATTTTCACCAAAAAGATAGTGTCTCTAACACTTACGAGCATAAACCACTACTGGAAACTCAAGGTCATGCATAGGGTAATTATGTTCATGTGGCCTCAGCTTCCATGACCCATAAGCAATGACTCAACCCCCTTGCATCAACACAACTCTGTGTCCGATCCTATAAGCGTCACAATACACCATGTACTCCTCACCAAACTCAGAAAAGATCAAAATTGGTGCTGATGTACAGTGATCTCTTCAAATCCTGGAAAGCATTATCACATGCTTCTGTCCAATCAAAATTTATCCCTTTCTTTTTCAAAGCTGAAAGTAGTTCTTCTAATCATTAAAAGTCTTGGATGAACCTCCTGTAATAATTAACTAGTCCCAAAAATCTTCAGATATCCGAAACATTCCTAGGATTCAACCAATAAACCACTTCCTATACTTTTTTTGGGTCCACTACCACACTTTCTTTCAAGATGATATGCCCCAAAAAGTGCACCCTGTTAATCCAAAACTAAAATTTAAATAGCTTGGAATATAGCCGTTTCTCTCTAAGTGTACCAAGGATGATGTCAAGATATTGGGCATGATTTTCATGAGTCTTAGAGTACACCAAGATGTCGTACACAAACACCACCACAAAATGATATAAGTATAGATGAAAGATCCTGTTCATCAAGGCCTAAATAATGTTGGAGAATTTTCAAACCCAAACAACATTAAAATAAGCTCATAAAGTCCATACCTAATTCTAAAATAAATTCTTGGTATATTAGAAGTCCAAAATCTCACTTGATGATACCCTGATCTCAAAACAATCTTTGAGAACAGACAAGCCCCCTAAACTAGTCAAACAGATCATAAATACATGAAAGACGATATCATTTCTCTACAGTCATTTTATTCAACTTATGGTAATCGACACACAAGCCAAAACTCCCATCAACCTTCTTTGCAAACAATACAGGTGATCCCCAAGGTGACTTACTTGGATGGATAAACCCTTTATCCTCCAACTCCTCCAACTCCTCCAACTGAATTTTGATCTCTTGAAGCTCAGTGGGCGCCATTATTTAAGGTGGAATAGATACTAGCTCAGCCCTCGACATGAGATCGATAGTGAATTCCACATCTCTCTTAGGTGGAAACCCTGAAAAGTCTTTAGGAAAGACATCCTGAAACAGTTCTACTACTAGTGGAAGGGCGTCTTGCCTACCACATCAATCATCTAATAAAAGACTAGAAACTTGGGCTATGAACTCTCCTAGTTTATAAGTAATTGGACCAGCTCATCCTACATAGATATCTCACTCTCCATGATGATCATACTACTTACACTTAAGAGATACAAAGGTTACTCTTCTATGGTAACAATCTATGTAGGCTTTGTAAGCGACTAGCCAGTCCATACCTATAATCATGTCGAAGCTCATTATATCAAGGACATAGATATCCTAAAGAAAATGATACTCTCTAATCTATAGTGAACGTACCTTACATAAATATCTATCCTTAGACCGTGTCCCCAATGGTGTATCGATATTCATCACCCCACTTACGAACTACACCTCTAAGCTCAAACCATTAACAAGATTTACAGATATAAAGGAATGAGAGGAACCAGTATCAAACTATGAAATAGATAAGGTAGAACCCACTAGAATAGTATCTCTCAATATCAATGGACTAGAATCACTCTCCATAAGTGTAGGTTGCACTGCATGTAACCGTCCTTCCCCTATTCCTTGTAGTGAAGTCTGACTCCCCTGAGTAGCACCACTCTTCTGATATAGATGCTCATACCCTGAATAACCACGTCCACTACCTCTACCACCATTGCTAGTAGAACTCTAACTTCCAGTCCTATATGGTGTAGAAGACCCCCTTTCCACACTCTAACTCTGAGTAGTTGCTCCCTTAGCACCAACCTACCGCTACTTCCTACATAACTTCTATAGGATCCCCCATCTTTCCACAAAACTGGCACTCCACTGATGGTCAAGAAGAATGTGTACGATAGTTTCCTTGCCTACTACACTAGTGGAAAATCACATGAGTAAGCTCTGGTGAAACTATTTCTCCTGAGTATCCACCTTTATTTCCATTTTCTTGACTAAGGATCTGGTAACGGTGCTTCATGATCTCAGAAAGAACACACCCTAATCATCCAGTGACATCTACCTATCCAGTATCAGAAGCCTCCTTCATGTTCCCCTCTAAAATGAGATCCTTATTAACCACTTCTGAGAATTTCTTCAGCCTAAAGATATTTACATGTGACTTAATTTCATATCAGAGTTCATCCTGAAATCGTCTCGCCGAAGAAGCCTCATATACCGCCAAATCTAGAGAAAAATGTTGTAAATCCATGAAATGTCTAGTGTAATCCAATATGGTCATGCTTCCTTTGTCCAGATGCATAAAATCTTAAGCCCTCTCTTGTCTCAGCATCTCTAGATAGAAGTTATCTAAGAACATCTCTAGAAAGTCCTTCCATAACATATCAGCATTCTGTTCCAATCGTACCTGAATTTCCCATAAGCGCTTTGCTGACCCCATAGCATATAAGCATCCAACTTGATCCTCCTCCCAGATGGATTCTCCAAATGGTCAAGTATTCTCTCTATGGATTCAGTCTAGAATTCATCTCCATCAGTTCCACCCACTCTTGTAAATGTAAGAGGGTGTTGCAGCTGAAACTCCCTTGCCAACTTAGAAATGTTTTTTCAGAACCTACCCTAGGCCCTCTCCATGAATTGCATGAAATGAGAAAATTTTTATTGGAAATGTTCCCTTTCCTCCTCAACTTTCACCAATGGTGCCTCAAGTTCTCCAGATGTAAGTTCATTACAGTCCATACCCTCAGTCTCTACCTCAATAAACGTCATGGAGGCATAACTCTATGAGGCCGAACACATGCCTTCAGTCTCATAACGCTACCTTATAACATTTACGTAAGAGGAGAAACTAACACAAAAAAGTTTGAACATATACTTTCCCCCTTTTTCTCGCCACACGGTCAACACCAAGGCCTTATCACTACCCTTAACCATCCTAATCCTAGGTCTTGGTTAACAAGGGTACATACCTTCTCATTAATTAATTCAATCATTAATTAATCACATTATCTAAAATTAATTAGTTCAATAATTAATTAATTAATCATACTCATTTCATCAATCATGGTTCTTGTTAGATACCCATTTACATTTATTCTCATTTTGCATCATCATTTCAATCTCACTATAAGGAAAAATAGTTCAAGTTCAACAACATACCCATAACTTGTTTTCCCATGAGTGCCTAGAATGATGCATGTCACAACAACCTTGAGTGCCTAGAATGATGCATGCAGACTCAATTATCATGCCTCTTTAGGCTACAAATCAAAAATCAAAAAGTTTGAAAAAAAATATCACATCAAACCACAAGTGTGTCAGCCAAGGTGAAATAATATCCAACTATAACAACAACAAACCATCACAACAATCCCACTCTAAGTAGTCAGATTTTTTCTCATACATGGCTTTGCAACTCCCATGCACGATCTTATTACCAAGCCTCTACTATTACTAGTCTTCTATCTACCTTTCCCAAAATAGTAATAAAAAAGAAGAAGAAAGAAAAGAAAACTCCTTTGATACCACTTTGTAACGTCCTGACCCAAGTGCCACTAAACGGTTCCCCTATCCGGTTGGCTACATGCCCTCAAGTGCGCCTCCCCATACGCTAGAGGGTGTCGATCAGTAGTGAGGGTATGATAAGTCAGGCTTGGGAAGACTATACATTATTTTAATAGAATAAAACACCAACATAAGAAAACAATAATAACCAAGTGAGGAGGCTTATAAATAACCAGAAAAATACCGTCTCATATGATAGTCAAAAACCAAAAAATACAATACTCAAATAAAATGTAAAACATGATATGACAAGGAAAGTGTCACATGTCTACAGTGAAACTAAAAGTAAAGCACAACAACTCCAAATGGGTCCTGAACCATATCCAGTTCCCTCTCCCATAATCCAATCCCAAACAACAACCTATCCCTGGGCCTTGCCCTTATCCTGTCCTACAATAAAAAAAGCTACTCGGCTGTTGATCAGGTGGACCAAATAGGGTGTGAGTACAACTCAGTTGGCCACCACCAATGGTGTCTAAAACAAGTCTAGTCAAAACATAGTGTATGTAGTCTTATGAAGCAATAAATAAAATGCATAATTAACAATTTATCACATTGTCATTTAATCTATAATCATCAAATTAGGGCCAGTTTAAATTCATGTTTTCCATTTGAATCATCATTCATTATTATCATTAATTTGGTATTGAACATCATGTAAAGCACACTAAATCTCATTAAGTGTAGGTTTCCATGCCTAAAACTCCATATCTAATTTGGTGTATGTCACCATACCTAGCATCCCAAAATATCATTCGGTGTATGTCATCATGCCAACACCCCAAAATCTCAATCTTGGATAACTATTAGGTAGGAACACAATGTACAAGTCCCAACTTCAAATTGGTCTAGAACACCATGTATAGAACAAAAAAATATCATCAATTTAATCATTCTTTAATTCAAAAGTATTATCCACATCATTCTATTACCAATCCAATGACTAGTTAAACCTTTTAAAGTCCATTAGTTAACTCAAAAATTAACTAAGCACATAACCCATTAATTAGTTCATCAATTAATTAATCAATAAACACAATTATCATTCCATAAATAATTCTTCAAAATTAATTATCCATGTCAGATCTCAATTTTTCATAATGAATTATCATAATTAATTGTCTTTGATCAACATTATGGAACATAATTAATTATCAAAATTAATTATCTTTCATAGATAACATCACTTAATAATTAATTTCCCCTAATTAATTATCTTATCAAAATAAATTCAATATCTCAATTACAATATCTCAACCCATAACCAATCTCCAAAACAATATCTATTTGAGAAACCCCCTTTTGTTTGTTCTTTAATTCAATTATCAATTAATCACCGAGGAAAACTCAATTCAATTGCACTTTCCTAATTACTCTAATTTAGGAAATCATTTATCAAGGGAAGTTATCAATTTCATAAACTCACATTCACATATCAAATCTACAACTATGGGTGTTCAATTCATACCAACTACCTAGGTTTATTGATGGATGTTATCCCAATGAAAATCACCAAAATTCGAGCAGAACAATGTTATTGATCAAGCTCTTGATCTAAATCCCTAAACAGAAATTGAGATCAAAGTCATCAAGATCCTGAAAATCTAGATATATATCCACAATCCTAGAGATATATCTCAAATAATAGGTTTATATCCATGGAAACAATAGAAAAATTCCATGAAAAGGTCAAGGAAAGATATAAGAAAGAATAGGAGAAGCAACGAGGTGAAATCCACTTACCGAGAAAAGAGAGGATCTTCAATCTGGGATTTCAATCTTGAAGAACGATGTTAGAATCACCTTGGAATACATTTAGAAGGCTGTGGGTTCACCAAGAATTTTTCAATCCTGATCCAAGGTCTAAATATGGGAGTCTTGGGGGTTTGAGTGGTTTAAAAAAGGATTTTCGGATAAAAAATCCCGCATGCACAGTTTCCTGGGCAGGGGCACACAATTAGGGGAAACAGTGTGCCAACTGTGTAGACCTCTCTGTCCAAGTTTTCATGGTTGGAACAATTTAGTCTCATGTTTTGTCAAATAGTGCACAAACCATGTAGACCCCTCTATCCAGTTTTGCACACTTGGCACAGTTTAGTTTCACGGTTTGTCTAACCATGCGCAAACTATGCACAACCCACTATCCATTATTTTTTCTTAGAAAATCACCCAAACACACCCCAAGACAGTACTCCAAATAAAAGGTATTTACAAAAAATTAAAAAAGTTCCTAAAAATGCACTTGAGATGACTCCAAAAATTCCAGGACATTACAATTTTCTACCATGGGAAAAAAATATTTGTGGTTCATATGGTCACTCGGGACACCTACATAAGTTTTATCATGCATTTTCTACCCCATGCAATAGCACAAGTTCATCAACTCATAAAGGTACTATATAGAGATCATATTCTTCGTGAACTAAGGGGTTCTATCTATAAGAATCCATAATAAAGATTCTCTATACAGTGGAAGAGTCTATAAAGGAAGATAATGTAGGTACAATGATAGTGAGAGGTACCATTGTTATTGCTTCATTTTTAGTTATTACTTTATTTGATACCGGTGCATCTCACTATTTCATATCATATCATATTTTGAATCTAATAAAACTTCCTATGTAGATTATTTATTATGTGATGGATATTTCTACTTCCCTTAGAATGCAGAGAGAGTAGGGTCTACAATGTCCACCTTATGCTTTCTCTTTATTGGATATCGATCTTACCTAATATTTTCTAGGTGTCAAAATGAAACCTTTAGATTTCATTATTAGGATAGATTGGTTTATTGCTTATAAATCTTGTATTTACTATTTTCTTTGATGGGTCTCCTTTACTGCCCCTAATGGGGTGTGTTGTGTTTTCTATCGGGAATGCAACCCGAGGTCAAGTAGAGTTGGAGCACATCTTTTATAGTTAGACAGGGAGATATTCATGCATGCTTTTAACCTAGGGAAAGAATCTTCAATTGGTGATATACCTCTAATAGTTCTCAATTTTCTGGATGTATTTCCATATAAATTTTCTATCTTTAAATCAGTAAGGGAAGTATAATTCTTTGTTGTCTTTCTTCTATCTACTCAGCCTATCTCTATTACTTCTTACTATATGGCACCATCTGAACTGAAAGATTTGAAGACTCAATTAGATGATTTGTTGGTTAATGGATTTATTCTCCCAAGTGTGTCTCTTTGGGTGATACATATTTTTTTTTGAAAAAAAGTTGATTGGACACTTCAATTTTTCATTGATTACCAAAAACTCAATTGAGTTATAGTAAATAATAAGTATCTATTACTTAGAATTAATTATTTTTTGACTAGTTTAAAGGGGGAAATTGGTTCTCAAATATTGATATTTGTAATGGTTACAACCATTTGATAATAAAAGAATACAATATTTCATAGACCACCATCATGAATATGTATGAACATTACTTATAACTTATTATTCCTTTTGTTCGAACCAATTCTACATAATTTTTTATGGAACATATAAATTGGTTATTCTATGAATATCTCAATTTGTTCATGGTGGTGTTTGTGGATGAAATATTTTTTTTACTAGAAAATCGAGGAAGATCATATGAGTTATCGGAGAGTAGTTATGGAAATATTGATAGATCATTAAATTTATACCAAGATATCGAAATGTAATTTATGGATTTTTGAAGTGAATTTATTGGGACACATGGTCTCAGATTATGGAATTTCACTCGACCATAAAAAGGTGAAGGTAGTTATGACATGGGAGTAACTGAAAATTGTTTTTGAGATTCATAGATTCTTGGTATTAGTAGGGTATTACCACCATTTTATAAAATATTTCTCAAAGTTGGCTTCTCTGATGTCGTCTCTCACTTATAAAGAAGTAATATTCTTTTTGGATTTCAAAAATTAAAATTATTTTGATGATTTTAAGAACCTTTTGTCTTCTATGCCAATGTTTACTCTCCTAGATGTGGGGTAGGGATGTGTGGTCTTTTGTGACCCATCAAGTTTAGTTTTAGCCCATGTTCTCATACAAGGAGATCATGTAGTGACCTATAGATACCATAATCATAAGTCACATGGGAATAATTATTCTATTCATGACCTAGAACTTATAGCTGTTTTGTACGATTCTACTGTAAGAACATGGATCTTCTTTTCAGGTACGCTTTTCCTTTTTCTAGAGTTTTTGAGAAAAATGAACTTTCTGGAAATTTTTGAAGTACACGCCGTGTACTTTCTGAGTACATGCCGTGTACTCTTTTCCCACCAAAGCCATGTGCTGGCCATGTCTAGTCCATACACATGGTGTGCAAGGGTGACGTGGGGACGATTTTGGCGGAGTACGAAAAAGTCCTAGTACACGTCTTGTACTCTAAAAGTATACGCTGTGTACTTTTTTTTCATTTAACGGACCGGGGACGCGCCTGACGCACAGAAGCATCTTCTTTTCCCGGTTTCATTCGTCTGAGAGCGACCATATGGAAGAATATTCTCCAAGCCACTGTGCCTCCGTCCGACCTCCGTTCCAGCCATCGGTGATTGCGTTGGAAGCGCAGCGGTGAGTTCTCCGTTCTGTTTTAGCCTTGTTTCTTGATTCCTCTTCGTTTTCAAGTTATCATAGGTTGAGTGTTTTGTGCATTTTCTCAGATCTACATCATTATAAGGGGAATATGTTATCGTGATTCACATTTATAGATCTACTGGGATCGAGGTAGGTGGTTTCTTTCCCTACGTTGAATGTATTTGAGTTTTCGGTGCAAAAGTGCCGGATACCCATGTATCGGGTATCTCGGGTTAGGGTTTTGATCATGTTTTGTTATCTGCCTTAGATTTCTTGTATGCTTGAGGTTATTAGATGATTAATAATTGCTTGTTAGCATGTTGAGGATCACCCCATGGGTGTTTCCCCTTGTTTTGGATGTTGATTTCCATTTTCCACGGTTTGCCTACGAGGCAACCCTTTTTTCACATTGCTAGTATGCCTGTTGACTTGATTGCATGTATTGCCTGATGTTTATATGCTTGTGGATGAATTTGTAGCTATTAGCCAAGTAGTTTCTGAACTTACTTAGGATTCTAACAATCTATTACACACGACTAAACTACTCAGGGCTGAGTGAACCTGGTGTGGTAGACTAAAGGGGGAATTGACGATTAGGGCTTCACTAGAGAGTCTTTTATAATTAGTATCGATCGCGGGACCTATGGGAATGGAACTTTGGGCTTCCATAGAGTTTCCTTAGTTACATAGTGATACTATAGGGGGAATTAGATGTAAGTTCTTCCTCAGAGAGTCCATATCCTTCATTGCAAGACCACATGGGAATTGATGGTGAGAGCTTCCCAGAGTGTCTGTGCCCTTGTACGCTTACTTTACTAGAGGGTTTTTCTAATAGGAGCCACCCCGAGAGTTAGTGATTTATTTTTTGGTTGGTTGTGACGAGTCCACCAAGCCAAAGAACAAGCTTGGGTTTGTACTGCTTGCTGTTTAGGTAGACTGCTGAGTTACCGGTTGTGATTACTTGTTTTCCTTGGGAGTAAAGAGCTGTTGCTAGGTTCCTTGGTTGATAGATAAATGTTTGTACTAAAATAATAATTAACTATGAATAGATTTTGGTAGGATTTATTAATTTAGTGTGCATTTACTTCTCTGCTGAATTTACTTCTTTTACTTTTTCTATATTATTCACTGACAGTAGGGCACAGATCTCGTGGTGATTGCCTACTGGGATTAGTCTCACACCCTGTTTGGGTCCTGCTTTTCAGCCCAAACAGGTTATGTGGTTGCAGCTGTGGATAGGGATTGTGGACCTTCTACTTTGGGTACGTGATTTCTTATTGGAGCTGGATAGCATAGGACCGAGCTTAGGCTTGCGATGCTGCTGGAGTTGTTGTTACTTTCGTACTTTTTTTTCAGTTTTATTTCAGAACGTTGCTGTGTTTGCTTCTTTCCTTAGATACTTATACCTGCTACATCATTATCATCATTATTATATGTTCTTTGCTTCCACTGTTTAGTTCTAGTGTTTGTATGTTGTTTACTGCTTCCTCCATTGACAGTTGTTTTCTTGCCTTGTATACCTTACCAAATGAGGGCATAGTTTCCCCAATAACTTACCAAGGTCTTCGATACTAGTCGGAAGCCTCTGGCATTTGGGGAAATGCGCCTGAGGTCATGTGGAGAATCGGGGACAGGGCACCAGTGGTAGGTCTCCAGATTCGGGTCGTCACAAAGTGGTATCAGAGGAGTTCTTTCCTTTTTTATTGACTTACTATTTAGCGACATTAGACAAGGATAGGATGGAATAGGTGAATGGTAAATAGCTACACCCAGGAATTCTAGAACCTGTGTATAGGGAAAAAACCAGATTACCTCAATCATTTCAAGTTTTGAGTTTTGTGAATTTTACAGTTTAATTGATTTCACTATTGGGTGATGCACTTGTTTTGTGATGTTACTGTTTATATGATTGCAGTTCTATTTTGTTGCAACCCAATGAGATGAGGGTATTCCATCTCATGCATCATATAGGCACATGTTAGAAGATCACATTCCATGCATCTTTCCATGCCATCTAGGTTGCATTAGAGATTGAATGCTATTGTGATAGGATTTGTGATAGACAATACATGTTGTTGTGATAGAATACCTGCTATGTTGATTGGGTATCGTTGTTTGGAGATTTCTTATCAAGGATGCCAAACTTTGATCTTAGAGGTGTTATTGGCCCTCGAGGATCAGAATTTGGTGGGTCGTGAGTTCTTGTACTGTTTTCTTGTTATATGCATTGTTAGGATGCCAAGCTTTGATTCGCAGGGAGTATGGGCCCCCACGGATCGGAATTTGGCACCTTAACCCATGTTTTTATGTGTTTTCTAGGATCTGGTGCAGTTCTGAGGCTACTGTCCAGAAAAACCAAGAATACATGGCGTGTAATTTATATATACACGCCGTGTAGTTTTTGGCCGTGTCACTGACTGTTTGGATAGGGACACGGAGCTGTAAATGGTTTTCAGGAACACGCCGTGTACGGTAGGTAGACGCCGTGTGGAGGTTAACTAGGAGCCTGACCGTGTAACTAACAACACGGGCCAGTTAATGCATGTTTAGTACACGCCGTGTTCAGTATGCACATGACATGTATCCTTTCCCAGGTACCCCGTCATGTCTTAAAAAACATGGGTCAATGTTATCCTCTTCTATACACGCCGTGTTTGTTCGGAACACGTTGTGTAAGGATCAGCCGAGTACCCGGCCGTGTCATGAACAACATGGGCCGAGGTTTACCTTCAAGTGCACACCGTGTCTCATAGGAACACGCCGTGTAGTGTCGACCGTGTGTCAGGCCGTGTCACTAACAACACGGGCCAGGTAAGGCGTGTCCAGCACACGCCGTGTCTGCCTCAAAGCACGCCATGTAGTCTTCGGCTAGGACAGTTTGTGTGGCTTAGTCATGTAGGAGTAGCCAGGCAGGGAGAAAAGGGTTACTACACTCCATGTAGTTTAAGAGCACACCGTTTAGTCGGGTTGTTTACACAGCCATGAATGGCCAAGGTACACGCCCAGGGTAGGATTTTTGGAAACACGCCGTGTATCGAAATTACACACCGTGTAGTTATGTTTTTTCTAGATTTAAATGTTTTTCCCTCCTATTTCATTTTAACTCTCCTATGTTTCAACTTTTTTCATCTTTAATGAAGGTGTGTTTTGGTCTTTCAGAGCTATGGCACTAAGACGTCCTCCTATTGCACGCCAGGAACCAGGCAGCGATCGTACGCCTGACACAATAGATCAGGGACTGCCAGTAGTTCCGCCCATCGTTCCGGACATGGAACCTACAGTGATTCCAGACACTGGTTCCAATGCTCAATTCAGAGAGGGTTTCATGAGATTCATGTAGACCTTCCAGGGAGTTCAACATCCTGCCCCCACTATGGCAGTGCTGACGCGGGTCTTCCAGCAGCAACATCCTCCCACTTTAACAGGGGATAGAGGACCTCAGGCTACAGAGTCATGGCTGGAAGCCATGCTGTCCATCTTCCAGTATCTGGAGACACCTCCAGAGTGGAGGGTGAAGCTCGCGACGTATATGCTACGAGATTCTGCCAAGAGATGGTGGGATGTAGTCTCTCAGACGGGGTGCCAGCAGGCTATGGCTTGGGATGAGTTTCAGCGTACGTTTTACGACTACTTCTACCTAGCGATGCTAAGGGATGACAGAGCCAGGGAGTTCATGAGCCTGCATCAGGGTACTCTATTAGTTATGGAGTATTCCTCCCGCTTCACTGAGTTACAATGATTCACTCCCGTCCTGGGGAATGACGAGCTGTTTCTAGCGAGGAAGTTTGAGGAAGGACTCAGACCAGAGATCAGATCGTAGGTGAATGTCTTTCAGTTGACTTCTATTACTCTGATAGTCAACCAGGCACTCATCATGGAGAGGAACCTAAGGGAGACTGGAGCTATGGACCAGGGTGGTACAACATCCAAGGCTGATTCCCTCCAGACAGACAGTAGGAAACGCCACCGAGAGTCTACCCGAGGTGACCCGAGGAAGCGAGGTATTCCTTCTAGTATATGAGATGCTCCTTATGGCACCCTAGTGGTGTGTTATCCGTGTTTGAGGAGCAGGAATAAGAATCCCCAGTTCCCAAGGGACTAAGTGGAGTGCCGATCCTGCGGCAAGATGGGTCACCTGTAGTGTTTCTGCAAGGTTCCCCTTCCAACGGCTAGTGAAGGAGGATCAGTTTCGACCCCGCGTACGGGAGCAGGATTACCAGCTTCGTAGCAGACTGGGGGATGGAGTTCTGCAGGGAGTTCAGGTCTGGGTAGAGGCTGTGGATGCAGTGGTCGGGCTTAGGGAGGAGAATCTCAGGGTTTTCAGGCTGCTACACAGGACCGCGGTACAGGCCAGACTTTTGCTGTAGAGAAGATTCATCAGGAGCAGGATCCCGGACCCTCTAGAGTTTGAGGTACAATCTTAGTAGCCTTAGTTTTATCTTCATCCCTTTTCTATACTGGTGCTTAACATAGATTTATCTCTGTTTCTGTCATGGAAATCCTTGAGCTCTGTGTCTTTTTGTCTACTGACATGTTGACTCTCGACACGCCCTTGGGAACGAGGACATCTAGCATATGTCAGTGCAAGGGGTTCCCTCTTGAGGTTGTAGGGTATCATTTCTTATGGGACCACTATGTCTTGGAGATGATGGGATATGACGTCATTCTCGGTATGGACTGGTTGGTTCCCTTCCGGGCATTCGTCGATTTCTATCGCTGCAGGGTGAGTTTCGTATCACCAGAGGGTGAATCTTTCCTTAATAAAGGCAAGTGGGATGTTCAGGCGAGTCAAGCCGGACTCGAGCATCATGGGCTAGGAGGAGTTACAGCCCAAATTTCTAGTCTTTATCTGGATGACCAGTGGACTTCTCAGTTAGAATTTCCTCCAGTGGTTGATCACTTTCCAGATGTCTTTCTAGGAGACTTTTCAGGTTTTCCTCTGGAGCGTGAGGTAGACTTCTCGATTGAGATCATGCTAGGAGTGGAAACAGTGTCCATTCCTCCTTATAGGATGGCTACACCTGATTTTCAAGATCTCAAGAAGTATTTGGAGGATTTGCAGGAAAAGGGTTTCATCTGACCCAGTACTTCTCCTTGGGGTTCGCCTGTCTTGCTCGCGAAGAAGGTAGACGGTACCCTTAGGATCTGTGTGGATTATCGGAAGTTAAACCAGTTGACGGTCAAGAACCGATATCCCTTACCAAGAATTGATGATCTCTTCGATCAGCTTCGAGGAGATCGGGTGTTCTCGAAGATCGATTTGAGGTCCGGTTATCATCAGCTATGCGTTAGACCTTCAGATATACCTCTGACGGCCTTCGGGAGCAGGTATGGCCTCTACAAGTATACAGTTATGCTGTTCGATCTGACGAACGCGCCAGTAGTTTTCATGGTGCTGATGAACCGAGTGTTCCATCCTTACTTGGATTCCTTCGTCGTGGTCTTCGTGGATGATATCTTGGTGTACTCTCACACTCGATACGACCATGCAACCCATCTTGAGATCATTTTTAGTACACTGAGGGAGCATCACATTTATGCTGAACTCTCGAAGTGCCACTTTTGGATGGATGAGATTCACTTCCTGGGTCATGTCATCTCAAAGACAGGAGTATCAGTAGACCCAGAGAAGGTGAGAGCAGTAGTTACCTGGGAGCAGTCGAAGAACGTCTTTGAGGTACGAAGCTTCTTGGGGCTGGCTGGTTACTACATGTAGTTTATACAGGACTTATCATGCCTAGAAGCACCGCTAACAAGCTTGAATAAGAAGGGGGTGAGGTTTGTTTGGTCAGAAGCCTGTGACTCAGCCTTCCAGGAGCTGAAGGGGAGATTGACTTCATCACCGATCCTAGTTTTGCCAGAGCCGGGCAAGAGCTATACAATTTTCTATGATGCATCTGGCATTGGCCTTGGAGCAGTGCTTATGCAGAAGGATCAAGTGGTTGCATATGGATCTTAACAGTTGAGGCCTCATGAGAGGAATTATCCTACACATGACCTGGAGTTGGCTGCGGTTGTTCATGCTTTACGTTGCTGGAGACATTACCTTCTAGGAGATCATTGTGTAGTATACACTGACCACAAAAGTCTCAAGAATATCTCCACGCAGCGTGACCTGAATCTGAGATAGTGGAGGTGGATTGAGTATCTCCAGTCCTTCGATTTCGAGCTTGCCTATACGCCTGGGAAAGGCAACGCAGTGGCTGATGCATTGAGCATGAGAACTCAGATACAAGCAGTTCAAGAGGCCAGTAGTGAGTGGAAACTAATGACTCTGTTCTCGGAGATACATTTGGAGTTGCACGATAGACAGGGGAGGACTTTCCTATCTTCTGTGGCTATTATGTCTGTACTTCTGTACCAAGTCCGAATGAGGCATCTGGCAGATTCAGATGGGATAGTCCTACGGGAAAGAGTGTCAGGAGAGGACCCTCTTCCCGGGTGGACCGTTGGCGAGGATGAGATCTTGTGTTTCTAGGGATGCGTATGGGTGCCAGCAGGTATACGTGAGGAGCTGATGTGAGACTTCCATTCCTCAGTTTGTGCAGTTCATCCTGGCATCACCAAGACGTATCAGGATCTTCATCGCCAGTACTGGTGGCTAGGTATGAAGAAGGATGTGGCTGGTTTTTTCTTGAGATGTTCTACCTGTCAGCTGGTGAAGGTGGAGCACCAGTGGCCAACATGGATTTTACAGCAGCTACCCATTCCAGAGTGGAAGTGGAACGATGTCACGATGGACTTCGTGACAGGGTTACCGAGATCGTCGAGAGGAAACGATGCTTTTGGTTTATCGTCGATAGGCTTACAAAGGTTTCTCACTTCTTTCCAATCAAGGAGACTTTCAGTGTCGATGATCTGGGATGACTTTACATCCAGGAGATCATTCGTATGCATGGATTTCCACACTCCATTGTTTCAGACAGGGATACGCACTTTACCTCTCAGTTCTGGCAGGGACTCCAGAAGGCCTTGGGTACATATGTACTTTTGAGTACAGCATACCATCCCCAGACTGATGGCCAGTCCGAGCGCACGATCCAGGTGCTTGAGGATATGCTCTAAGATTGCATCCTATACTTTGGCAGTTCTTGGGAGAAGCATATTCCTCTTGTGGAGTTTTCCTATAACAACAGTTTTTAGGAAACCATTCAAATGGATCTTTATAAGGCTTTGTATGGTAAGCCATGACGATCACCTTTATGCTGGTAGGAGGCAGGAGAGGAAACTTTGCTAGGACCTCGTCTTGTTCAGGATACTTCAGAGCAGATGGAGCTGATTCGGAAGAGGATGACTACAGCACAGTCTTGATAGAAGTCTTATTCTGATCAGCAGAGATGACCTCTGGAGTTTGAGGTCGATGAATAGGTTTTCCAACATGTTACCCCGAGGTTGGGACACAAGAGGATTCAGAGACAGGGTAAGCTTTCACCGTAGTATGTCGGGCCATTTGAGGTCTTGGTGAGAGTTGGGCCGATTTCCTATAGGTTGCAGCTACCTCAGAGGTATCGGGCCATGCATGACATTTTCCACGTATCGTAGCTCTGATGCTACTTTTTAGACCCGTCTCACATCTTTCAGCCTAAGGAAGTCGAGCTTGAAGCAGATGCGTCATTCGAGGAGTATCTTATCTGGATTTTCGGTCACAGTACGAAGGTTCTCCGCAGGCGGTCAGTCCCTCTGGTACAGGTTCTATGGTAGCACGGGCAAGTACATGATGAGACTTGGGAAAGGGAGGTCGATGTACGATCGTAGTGGCCAGAGTTGTTCGGGGTTTCTTCTTCTCCGCCTCGTTAGGGAAATTCGGGGATGAATTTCTTTAAGGGGGGAAGTTTGTAAGAACCTGGATCTTCTTTTTAGGTACGCTTTTCCTTTTTCTGGAGTTTTTGAGAAAAATGAACTTTCTGGAAATTTTTGAAGTACACGTTGTGTACTTTCTGAGTACACACCGTGTACTCTTTTCCCGTAGAAGCCGTGTGCTGGCCGTGTCCGGGCTACACACACGGTGTATAAGGGTGACGTGGGACCGATTTTGGCGGAGTACGGAAAAGACCTAGTACACATCGTGTACTCTAAAATTACAAACCGTGTACTTTATTTTTTTTCATTAAACGGATCGGGGTCACGCCTGACGCACAAAAGCATCTTCTTCTCCAGGTTTTGTTCATCCGAGAGTGATTGTATGACTGAATCTTCTCCAAGCCACCGTCCCTCCATCCGACCTCTGTTCCAGTCGCTGGTGATTGCATTGGAAGCGCAACGGTGAGTTATCCATTCTGATTTATCCTTGTTTCTCGATTCCTCCTCATTTTCAAGTTATCTTAGGTTGAGTGTTTTGTGGGTTTTCTCAAATCTACGTCGTTATAAGGGGAATCTGTCATCGTGGTTCACTTATATCGATCTACTGGTATCGAGGTAGGTTGTTTGTTGCCCTATGTTGAATGTCTTTGAGTTTTCGGTGCAAAAGTTCCGGATACCCATGTATCGGTTATCTCGGGTTAGGGTTTTGATCCTGTTTTGTTATCTTCCTTAGACCCCACGGGTGTTTCCCCTTGTTTTGGCTGTTGATTAACATTTGGAATGGTTTGCCTACGAGGAAACCCTTTTTTTACATTTCTATTATTCCTGTTGAGTTGATTGCATGTTTTTCCTGATGTTTATATGCTTGTGGATGCATTTGTAGCTATTAGCCAAGTAGTTGCCGAACTTACTTAGGCTGATAAAAGTCGATTACACATGACTAAACTGCTTAGGGCTATGTGAACCTGGTGTGGTAGACTAAAGGGGGAATTGACAATTAGGGATTCCCTAGAGAGTCTGTTATAATTAGTATTGATCGCATGACCTATGGGAATGAGACTTTGGGCTTCCTCAGAGTGTCCTTAGTTATGTAGTGAGACTATATGGGGAATTAGATGTATGTGCTTCCTCAGAGTGTCTATATCTTTAGTTGCAAGACCACAGGGTAATTGACGGTGAGAGATTCCCAGAGTGTTTGTGCCCTTGTACGTTTACTTGACTAGAGGGGTTTGCTAATATGAGCCACCCATAGAGTCAGTGCTTTATTTGTTGGTTGGTTGTGACGAGTCCACCAAGACAAAGAACATGCTTGGGTTTGTACTACTTGATGTTTAGGTAGACTGCTGAGTTACCTATTGTAATTAATTGCTTGCCTTGGGAGTAAAGAGTTGTTGCTAGGTTTCTTGGTTGATAGCTAAATATTTATACTGAACTAATAATTAACTGTGAATGGAGTTTTGTAGGATTGCTTACTTTAGTGTGCATCTTCTTCTCTACTGCATTTATTTCTTTTACTTTTTCTATATTACTCACTGACAGTAGGGAACAGATCTCGTGGTGATTGCCTACTGGGATTAGTCTCACACCCTATTTGGGTCCTTCTTTTTGACCAAAATAGGTTATATGGTTGCAGGTGTGGATAGGGATTGTGGCCCTTCTACTTTGAGTATGTGATTGCTGGTTGGAGCTGGAGAGAATAGGACCAAGCTTAGGCTTGTGATGCTGCTAGAGTTGCTATTACTTTCGTACTTTGTTTTCAATTTTATTTTAACACATTGCTGTGTTTGCTGCTTTCCTTAGATACTTGTACCTGCTGCATCATTATCATCATTATTATATGTTCATTGCTTCCGTTGTTTAGTTCCAGTGTTTGTATATTTTTTACTGCTTCCTCCATTGAATGTTGTTTTCTTGCCTTGTATACCTTACCAAATGAGGGCATAGTTTCCCCAATAACATACCAAGGCCCTCACTGCTAGTCGGCAGCCTCTGGCATTTGAGGAAATACTCCTGAGGTCATGTGGAGAACTAGGTACGAGGCACCAGTGGAAGGGCTCTGGATTCGGGTCGTTACATCTACGATTTGGAAACATTAACTTTTCTAAGATAGTTCTTCAATTTATTCAAACCAAAAAATACTGAGTTATATCTTCTCAAAAAATATATTTTTATATCCTTCAGAAATTATGGGTGGAGTACATGAAATCCTTTGATTTTGAAAATTCCTATACCCCTAGTAAGGGGAATGTCATCCCTGATGCTTTGGCAATGAATTTTTTACCAAATCCATTAAATAATAATTAGAATAGTGGAATATTATGGATTTATTTTCTCATATGAATTTAGGATTTTAGTAGGATAAGAATGATATTTTTTTGACAAGTTTTCAGTGTACCTCCTCTCTTCTTAAGACAATTCTCTAGGAAGAGAAACTTAGTAAGGAATTTTGTTTCATTAAGAAATCTATTTATGGTGGGGAGAACAAAAAGTGAGTGGTTGTTATATTTTAAGGGTATCCTATGTTTTTGGATTTGGATCATTATACCTTTTATCATGAGAAAATATGTGTTAAGGGATTGACATAATCCCTAGTTGGTGGTACACCCTAGCACTGTGAAGTTGTTCTATAAAATGTAGTGATGATTCTGGAATCCAAGTATGTGATGAGATATCATTGACCATGCTTGTCATTTTTCACCAACTAATAGGTCAAAGTTTATCACTAGATACCTTTAGGTTTATTTCAGCCCCTTCAAATTCCATCATGATAATGGGATGAAATTTAGATGGATTACTTGGTTAGGTTTCCATATAACACTTGAGGGAAGAATGTGACATGGGTAATGACCAATCAACTTACCAAATCAAATCAATTTATTCCCATTCAAGATATAATAAAATTTAAGGACCTGGTAATTTTTTATCTATAGGATATTTTCAGATTTCATGGAGTTAGATCTATTATAGTTTCTAATATGGATCCCCACTTCACATCTCATTTTTGGAGAGGCCTCTAAGAATAAATGAGATCCCAGATTAGTTTGAGCATGATGTATCATCCATAGATGGATGGCTAGATATAAATAGCTTTACATATTCTTGAATATAATCTTTATACTTTCATTCTTGAATTTTTTGACTCTTTGGATTTCCACTTGAGATTAGTTGAGTTTTCTTATAAAAATAGTTACCTTTCATCCATTAGGATAGAACCGTTTAAGGTATTGTATGGATGTCCATTTAAATATCCATTATGTTGGTTATAGATTGGTGAAAATTCCTTGGATGGGTCTATTATGGTCCAAGATATTATGATGAAGATTCATTTGATTTAGTAGAGAATTATAACAATACAAAGACAATAAAAATCTTATGATAATCTTCATTGATACCCTTTGAAGTTTTCCGTTGGTGATCACATGTTTTTGAGAGTTTCACCTTGGTTGGGTAACCGATGTCTTAGATGATAGGTGAATTTAGATTCAAAATATGTTGGACCATTTTATGTTATTGATCATATTGGAAAGTGGGGTTACCATTTGGATTTTCTACCTTAGTTGACATCGATTCATAATGTGTTTCACATTTCAAAACTCAGAAAGTATCTCTATGACTGTTCTCATATCTTGAGTTTGGAGGAACTTGATGTTGAACCTAATTTATATATGAATGAGTGGACAGTTAGGATCAATGATACTGAGATGTAGTTTCTTCATGTAAATCATATAACTTTGGTCTAAGTTCTATGACAACATGATTCTGAAATACATGAGACTTGGGAGAATGAGTCACTGATGAGAGAGTACTAGCCTAATAACTTTTACATAGAGTCTTCTTGATATGATTTATGGGGGTAGAAATAATTTATTTTGGGAAGATTTTTGTATCCCAGTACCACCTTCTAGGTACTTCTATTCTTTTTCTTTGATCATACTTTGTATGAGTCTTGGTTCAGGTTGTTTTTGACTAGTTTTTGGAATTTTTGGATGTTTTTTGGGATTGAAATGGTTATCCCATTATAATGAAACATTCTTAACATACATAGATATTACATCATTTTAGATAAATAATTAGTACATTACAAAAGTAGATTCCCAAGGACCACAATAGTTTAGTGTTATTGGAAACTTGGAAACATAATCTTCTATCTTTGTGAAAAAATATTCAACATCTCACTTAAAGATCTACCCATTTATTACTCCTACTTTAAACCTTTCTTAATAACCTGGGGAAGGACGCATACTAAAGGGGTGGAATCAGATGCTTAGTAAGGGAAAACAAGGGAGATATTCAATCATAACATAAGTATAAGGGTATGATAACATGATCATAACATTATAAGATCATACCCTGTATATCAAAGATCATAATCAATAGTCATAGCATAAATATTGATAGTTCATAAGACATGAATCGTAAGATAAATAAGAAAATAAACCATGATAAAAGAACATAGTCATAAGAGATATATTTATAGCTTACACATAAGATTATAATATTTTAAACATTTATAAATGGAAACAAGCTCACTCATTAAGTTAAGGACATGAAATTAGGTCCTTGCATAGACTTATGGACCTGGAACCAGGTCCACACATAAATTTTTGGACATTTAATCAGGTTCATTCATAACATGATAGTTGTCAAGGTTTACTCCAAATAATATAAATATAGTGGATTAAGGAACACCTATTTCCCATTATATATTGGGTTTCCCCTTTTTCCTATAGTGGATTGGGTTTTCCCTTATTCCCATATTGGATCAGGTTTTTCCTTCTTCCCATAGTGTATTGGGTTTCCCCTTCTTCCTATACTGTATTGGGTTTTCCCTTATTCCCATATTGAATCAATCTAGTTGAATTGTTCCCATCATTACCTCATGAGATATAAATATTTACCCAATGCATTGGAGGGAGATATATGTCCCACCCATCACATAATGAAATCATACATATGTGCGATGCAAGATAATAAACATTCATTATATCATAACCCATAAAAAGACATGGGTTTCATAAACATCATATCATAACCCATGAAAGGAAATCGGTATCATCAAATTTTTTATCATATCATAACGTATAGAAAAGAGATATTTTTTATAAGAATGTATCCAAGAATAACCTGGGAAAGGAAGTAGGTTTCATAATCATTTATCACGGTATAACTTGTGGAAGGGAAATAAGTTTCATAAATATCATGAAATAAAAACATAAACCATTTAGAGAAATAATATGAATGGTATCCTTGGATAATATCCCTATTAAATAATAAATTATATCGAAGGATTCCATCTTAGATAGAGAATAATTTTGAAATATCACTTGTAACATTGCTTAAGGGGAATAGCCTTTCTTTTAAAATCTCTTTAATAATTTTTTTCAAAAATAATTTTATTTTAAATAAAGGATTGAAATTTCATTGAAAATAATTTCTTGAGGAAAATATCCATTCAAAATAAAAAAGAAGTTTTTAAATATTTTTTTAAAAAAAACCATTTTCTTTTAAAATAACTTTAAATGATTATAAATGAAGCTTTTAAAACCATTTTAAACACTTTTTAAAATATAATTTTTTTAAAACATTTTTATATGAGAAAAAATTAAGATAATGAATTTACCGAATATTATGAAAGAAATTCTTTAAAAATAACCTTGTATACTTTCAAAGGAAGATTAAATTAAATTACGGTCATTAAGGTGGGTAAATCTAAACATGTCAAACATTCCTTTTGCATCGTAAAAAGTTTAGAAAAGTGAATTGATTGGAAAATGACAAAAATATCCCTTTTAAAAACCATTTTTTAAAAAGTTAAAACATGGGTAAAATTTTATTTTAAAAACCATTGTGTACTAACAGAACATTTTTGAATAACATTTTTAGAAAATATGTTTTCGGAGAAAATAGATTTCCTACTGAAGAGAGAAATAAAGTCAGATTTTATTAAAAACATTTTCTTAATTATATTAAGTAAAAAGAGTGGGAAAATGGTAACACTACTTGAATATATCATTAATTAACATAGAGGAATAAATTTCATGTGAGTTCTTGAGATATAGATCATAATATTTCATCAATAGAAGCATTATTGTAAACAATCCCAACAAACTACGAGATTATAGCAGTAGGCTCTTACTACTTTGGTAACTTTGAATCATAATACCCATGGAATAATAAAATTACATGAAGCTTTAAATATCATGAAAATAATGATTTTTATGATAAAACATTTAAGATGTAAGTATATAAACCTCATAAAATAATATAGTTTCATAACATAACTTGTGTCTCAAAAAGAAAAATTGAGGCAAAATTACCTTACTGATTTGGTAAATTTTGAATCACAAAACCTATGGAAGATTGATCATAAAATAGATATGTAAATACCAATAAATTTAATTATAATAATAATATAATGAATTCATGGTTAGTATATACACCATAAAAAATAAATTAGTGGTGAACAAGGTATAAGTCTCACAGAAATAAAAGTGAGACTAGAAATACCCTTACTACTTGAGTAACTTTTGAGTGATGAGATCTGTGAAAGAATAATATCAATTGGAACTTTTTATATCATTAAATAAATTAAATTTATGATATAATATGTCATAGGGCAGTATAAACACCACAAAACAAGAATAAGTAGTTAAATAACATATTTGTCACAGAAATAAAAGTGAGATGAGAAAACCCTTATCTTAAGTCTTAACATTCTTTTTACACATTAAAAACTACTGTATAATAAATATAATTTTATTATAAATCTAAAAAATAACCATATTATTATATATCATTCCATATATTATTTTTTATAACCTTTTATTACCCTTTTATTTACAATTCCATGTTAATGTTATGTTTTGGGTAATAACCTATTTGTTTTTTGTATATGTTTTGACGTGTTATTCTGAAGCTTAATAATTATATCATGACTTAATTATTTAAATAATTTAAAAAATTATATAAATATATTATATATTTATTATATAAGTATTTATAATAATCTATGAAACATATAATAGGAAATGGAATACACTATTCATGGAGACGGTAGGCCGTACATACGCTTGAACGCAGTTTCCATTTTAATTTCGTATTGAAAGAAATAAAGTAAATGAAATATATGTATATATATGTTATCATTATAATAGAATTATTATTTCATAAATATCATATAAATTTACTAAACCTATCCTTAATACATCCCATGTAAAGTGTGAACAAATCAAATCACTTTGAGGAGGCAGCAATCCGTATGTCCACGAATAAAGTTTTTGTATTCCCTAAAAATAAAAATAATAAAGGTATGGGTTATATAATAATTAAAAAATTATAAAGACATAAAAAATATTATATATATCATATAAAAATATAAATTCCATCACTATTTCGAACCTTTAGAGGTGGTGATAGAAGAATGAATGACATCGTTTTTCCAGACGATAGTCCGCCATACACATGAATGATGATAGTAT